>OV884057.1:72207715-74681981 GCA_930367215.1 Pollenia angustigena | reverse complement strand
TGAAATGTGTTTTGAGGCAAAATTTGCATACAAATTTTTCTTAAAATGCAATTCAAAAGACTATGTATAGGGAAGAATACTTCAAGCTTTTATATATCATATTTTTAGTAACTCCATCATATAGAATTTTATATTTATTAAGCTTTAAAAAATTTTATTTGGAAAATTTCTCAATTTATTTATTAGTTTGAGTAAAAATATATATGTAGTAATAACTTACATATGTACTTGTTACATACTTAATTATTGTAATATGTAGACAATTAATTAAGTGTTCCGCAAGGCCGAAAACCGGAAATAAAGAAAAACTTTATTAAGCAAATATCTAGGGTTTAATAAATAAATATCGACATAATTTAAAGATAAAGCCAATTTTGTAAAAAAAAATGGCAGCCACGTTGTATGAATATATAATATTACCTCTAAATTGGTAAATCGGTATGCTTTAAACGCCATGTAAAACACATTTTGAAACATTTTCCACTCATTCCTATATTTTAAAGATCCATTTTTTACCTAAATAGATATGGATAAAGTATTTTGCAACTTTTACGACCTTTAACTCCTTAACTAGGAGCGTTGGCGTGAAAAACATGTTCCTATAGAACTTCTTTCAAGAATACTAAAAAATTATATAAATATCAATTTGGTGTTGAGCCGAGTTAATATTTTTGTATCAAGCCGGTTCTTTTCTGTTAAACAAAAAAAAAAAAAAAAAATTTAAGCACTCATTCTTTAAATATTTTTTTTATTAGCAACACCTTTTCTGTTTTGTAGTAAACAAAAATAGCAAGGCGAATTCATGTAAACGGTGGTGTCGATACTACAACAAGTAACAACACCAAAAACACAACAATGTATTTTGTTGCTGCTTTCGTTGGCCGATATGCCAAAAACACAAGTAACTTTTGACATTCCTCTCTCTAATTAAAAAAAAAAGTAGCACAGCTGTGCTTTCAACGCCACCTGAAAAATGAATTCGCGTTGAAAAATATAAATTAGTTTAATTTGGCTACAACGACAAAACAAGCACAGACAACAACCTGCAGCCATGTAGCCGTGTCGTGGTGAAAATAATCATTGCCATATACACACAAGTATTCTATTTTTGACATATTGAAGTCGGTAGCTTGCTGTCTCGAATGTGTTTAAAGCATGTATTTTTAAGGCATTGTTGTTTTTAGACACACTTTTATAAATTACGTATACTTATTGTACAATTTACTTTGCACACACAAGGAGAGGGGTTTTAATTTATTTTTTTTATTGTAATTGAAATTTTAACTTAAATTCTAAATTGAATTTGCCTTTTATTAAATTTGAATTATTGAAATATTGTATTGACGTTGAAATTGAAATTAAAATTGAATCATTGAAATAGTTTATTGAAAGTGAAATTTAATTATTGTTATTGCTCATTATATTGTATTATATTGAATTTTAACCGTTTTGTATCTTTGTAATGAGAGTAATGGCCAATTTTCAGGATTGATATTAAAACACATTTATTTTTAAAATCGTTTTAAATACAAAATTTCCTTCTTCACTAAAAACTAAAGTGAAACTTAAGTCACCGATGTGGTACACTAAGGCCCTAAATTTGTAAAACGCACACGCAACGCCAACAATTATATTGAAAGCAAAAACAAAATCGAAAATATTTCATAATTTTGTTGTTGTTTTCTATAGAAATGTATATTGAATTTTTAAGTTTTAAACGCTGCATATCTTGTGGCGTTGATAATTTTAAAACGCAATATGTATTTCTGTAGAAAGCAACAAAAAAATTTTTTGACATTGTTTTTGCTTTCAATGTTATTTTTGGTATTGCGTTGCGTTTTACAAATTTAGGGCCTTATGCTATGTTCATACGACGATATAAACCACTGGTTTCGCTCTCTGAAACTAGATTGCCAAACATGCTGTTCATACGATTCGTTCTTGTTTCATTTTGACATTTTTTTTGTGTTGTTAGTGTGATTCTTTTTAAAATAGATAAAAAAGTAAATAAAACTTAAAAATATATTATTTAATAGTTTTATTAATATTATTATGTTATTATTATCACTTTATTTTATTAAACATCAATTGTTATTTTGTTTTTTTCTTTGTTTTGATTTTTTTTGAGAGCTAGTTCAGATAAACTAACGATAACTGTTATCAAAATTGGAGATGATAGTAGATTTTATCTGTTTCGCAGCCTGTTTCAAAATGAAACGACCTGTTTCGCTCTCAAAATTTTGTATGGGGAAACAAGTCGTTTCAATCATGTTTGGGGCGCGAAACAGGAATAAGAGAGCGAAACACGAATATTGGTGTCCGTGTGAACATGGTATTAATTTCAACTTAAGTTTCCATTGTAATATTTTAGCAAGGTGGCCTCAATATCACAAGAATACAACAACAAAAGGCAAAGCATTAACAGTCAGCTGTTTTTTCAGACCACCTTGTAAAGAAATACACTTTTTTATATTTTTTTTGTATTTGGTAGTGCTACCATACTTTTATCTTAATTAAATAAGACTTTTCAAATAAAACTCAAAAAACCAATCTGTTATAAATACGTTTTAAGTTTGTTATGAAAAATAACTTAATATTGATTTATGTACATATCATATATCCTGAAAATTGGGCATAAGTGAATTGAATTCTTGAGAGCAGAGAGTAAACGTTGCGGGTAAGCTGCATTACGTTTGCTACATATTTTGTACAAAAAAAACTTATCCAACCTTCGCTAAGGTTGTATAAGTTCAAAAGGTCGTTTTAAATTACTTCACTTGTCATACTACACTCAACTGTACAAGTACTCAGGAATTCTTGCGCAAAATTCTTTGGGAACCCAACCTTTTTACATAACTTTCCAATTGTATTTACCTGAACATTTATTTATTACGCACAAATTGTGAAATATACTGCATCCCTTTTGTGAATTCAACCTTAAATTATAAGAGTTCTCATTTGAAAGGCACCCTACACTCCAAGGTAAGCATAACCACGAGTATCCCAATCTCCTCTAAAGATTTACTAACCCGCTTAATATCTTTTATTTCCCTTACCGTCAACTACTTCCACTTGCTCTAAGGAGCAAGTAAAAGATTCGTTGCATTTTCAGATTTCTCCTTCTCTGATCCCCTAACACCCAGGCTACAACTGACATCAAATGGTTAACATTAACACTAACATCATGTTAGTGTTAGGTATAGCCTCCTCATGTTAGTGTTTTGTTTGTGTTTTAACAGCGTTGTTAAGCAATCTGTCTTGAAAGCTATTTTATAACATTACTTGGCGCTTAAGTTTGGCAGACAGCTTTTTTTTGTTGCTTTTTATTAACTTTTTTATACAACTTGTCAAAAATACGCGCGTGGCTGATAAATAATTAAAATTAAAGCGCAAAATTAGGTGCAAAATAAGTTTTCCGAAAATAAATTCATTTTAAAAGCAAATTGGTGAAAAAAAACTTGTTTAAGGTATGTATGTATATGAGTAAAAATTATGTTTTTAGCAAATTTAAATTGCATTAGTAAAAAAATTATAAGATTAGTAAAAAGAGAAGGCTATTTTGTTAAATAAATAATACTTATAGGTATTAATATATTAAAAATACATGTAATTATGTATGTACCTATAAATGTATGTACTTACATAGACTGTATACCACTAAGTGATTCCAACAGTGCAAAATTTCAAGAAAATCGGTTGATTTGCTAAGCAGATATAGGGCGGAGGAGCTTTTACTCCTCTTGCCCTATATCACGCCCTATTCCCTATTTTCTTTCAAAAGTTACAGTGCCTGCATGCCAAATTTTAAGAAAACATGTTGAATAGCAAAGAAGATATAGGGAGGGGGAGCTTATGCCCTATTTTGCGTCCTCTAGCGATATTAAATATACTCTACGACCTATTCTCATACCTAACAAAAACACATACAAAATTTAATAAAAATCATTAAAGCCGTTTCGAAGGAAATCAAAATGGGGGGCATTTTGTTGATATTTGTATGGGAATATATAGGAAAATCTAAATGCCATACATATCTCCGGAACCAATAGGCCGATTTCATGCAAACTTCACATAAACCATTTACAGACTATCCCCAACATACCCCAACGTTTTTGTTGACATCGGTCTACCCATTTTCCCAGTTAGTGGTGACATCAAAGTGTACACTTCTTTTTACATATATAGATAACACAAACCCAGCGGGAAAACTCAGAAGACTTTCTTACTTCAGGCCTTTTTAAATGCCTGCTTAAAAATTTTTTTGATTTAATTACTATTCTTACGTAACTGCTAAAGAATGCCTCAAAGAAGGCCTCGGCTCTTTGGTATGAGAAGCGAGAAAAGAAGGAGCAACATTTTTTGTGTTGTTTTTTTGCACAAGCACAAGCAAAAGTATTCAGATCCCTTTACAAAAACAAAGTAATATATGTTGTAAATCATTTTTGTTGAAGTTGAAAAGAGAAAGAGTAAAATTTTCTGTTTTGTTTTTTTCGCCAAAGCGAAAGAATTCAGATCCCGTTATAAAAACAATGTAACAAAGTAGGTGCATATTAAAATACAAAATAAAAACAATAACGTAAATAATTTTAGTTGAGTTTTGTTCATTAAGGAAGATAGGTAAGGTACTTGTGCTTAAAAGTTTTTTTTATTATAGGTATACTTTTATTTACAATCTATTTTACAATATTTAGCAAATTTGATTATTTCAATAAAAAAAATAGGTATCGCGTGTGTTATTAAACTACAATAAGTTTAATAAAATATATAAACATACGTTTGTAAAATAAGTATACATATTAGGGTGGCAGCTAAATTTCAACTTTGGATTTTCAACATCTCCCGGGCGGAATATTGTGCCACATGGTCTAAAACTGATGTTGAAAAAATTTCAGCCAAATCGGATAACTTTAACCCCTGCCCCTTTGAGGGGCACAATATTCCGCCCGGGAGACATCAATATTAATACAAAAAAATTGCTCCATACATTTAGCTGCCACCCTAATACATATATAAAAAGTTAAGTGTTGTTTAATTTTCTATATTGGAGATCTAACCTATTCAGTCTTCTAATTTAATTTGTAAGGAAATATTCCTTAATGTTTTAGACTGATAGCCCTACAATATGACCTTTAATCAAAGTCATTTGTAGAAGGATGGTTTGAAAGGCCTTTTAAGAGCCATTAAACATACCCAGCAAAAACTTACATTGCAAAGTAATGAGTTAAAAAGCTTATATAACGACTCTTCACTACTTATACATTGGCATTTTAACTCATTATTTTAACACGGTGATGTCATTGGAGGCAAGTACTTACCTCCCTCGCTTACAAATAGGGAGTTAAAAAGTTATTACTCCGATGTCACCAAAATTACAACTAACACTGAATGACCTTAAAAAAATTTTTTTTTTGTTATTTTTTTTTTTATTATTTTTTTTTTCTATTTTTTCTTATTTTATTTTACTTTATTTTTTTTTTATATTTTTTCTTATTTTATTTTACTTTGTTTTATTTTTTATTTTGTCTCTGGTGGGATTCGATTGCGCAACCTCGGTGCTGATAGACTAGCTCACTACCAGCTAGTCTACCGGGGCAGTGTAGTTTTTGTATAAAAAAACGTTGTTTTACTCAATTAAGAGCGTAAATATGAGATTAAATTATTGTATGCAACTACTTACCACCCTCGCTTACAAAAAGGGAGTTAAATAAGTCATTACCAAACTACTTCTATGTAATGAAGATGGTATGTAGTAGTCATTGAAAAGTAAGTTGTTCAGTAATGGCATGTCATTACCAAGTTTTTGCTGGGTACCTTTCTTAAAAACCCGTCGAGATAACCTTTTTTCTAAGGCCTTTTGACAGTCATTCTCTGGAAAGCCTTCTAAGAGCCATTTATTTGAATGCCTTTAAGAAGCTGTGGCGAAAGAAAGGAAAGCGGAAGGCCTTCTCCGCAATGACAACGCGTGTAAAAAAGATATGAGTATGGAATGGAGTGAGAAGGCCTTGTTTATCCAAAAGAAGGGGTACAGAGGCCTTCTAGAAGGCTTCCGTACACCTTCTTTTGCCCGCTCGGAAGGTACACAATTAAAAATTTTTTGTGTTGATAAAAAATTTGTAGCAATTCTTTACCAATTCAATGTCGCTGATTTTAAAACTGCACTTTTTTTTATTTGGAAGCTTTTTGACTCTAAACCAGTTTCAAATATCTTATCAAACATTTGTAAAAAAATTCAAGATTTTTATGTTTTAAAAATTCATAAAAAATAAATACTGAACGCAAATCACAGCTGATAGAAAAAAGTGCAGTTTTAAAATCAGCGACATTGAATTGGTAAAGAACTGCTACAAATTTTCTATCAACACCAAAATTGTTAAATATTGTTCCCTTGTGTTATACAACTTATAAAATAAAATCTTCTAAATAAATACTTTTATGGCAGTTTCGTAATAGTAGAATGCTTTTCAAATGGGATGAACTTAATTTATTGCGTTGCTTGGAACAAATAAATTTTAAATCCGAAAAAATTTGTTCGCTTAGGTAAGTAGTGCCGAATAAAGAGAGGCACTTAAATGAATTTTTTTTTAGTTCAGGATAGAACTCACCACCCAAATATTTCCAGAACTCTACAATATTATTTTCGTCTGGAGCATTTACTTTGCTTCGTAGTATGATTAGTTCTGATTGAATATCAAATTCGTAGTTGCTTACATCGCAACGAAAAGGGTTTTCGAAAAGATCTAATAGCGGTTGTAAAATTACAAAATCTTGAAACCTGTCTTGAAAATGATTGAAAAGTGTTTCAAGTATTTCGGCATATTCATATCTTTTGTCGATTTCGAGATTTCTATAAACAAGTGAAGTTTTTGGAAAATTGGAAAAATCACCAGTTTTAATGATGCTACATATTAGTCGAGTAATTATCATATACATATATTCTATTTTTCCGGTTATTTAACACAAATATTTAATTATTTAATTTTTTAAATGTTTGTTTCACTTAATACTAATATACTTTCGTTGATGATACGTCTTTTTGTTTCTGAAAATTACAATTTACTATAAAGTAACACACACAACCCAGTAAAAACTTCGCCTACTTTTTCAAAATGAATAGCTTCTTTAACTCATTATTTTGTAGCTTTCTTCTATAACTACATCTATAACAACTTCCATAACTACTTTTTTCTGGATGTATGCAGGTAAAAAAAATAATGACTTACTTTTTAATGCGTTCATTTTGGGACATCCCTTGTAAAATTCATTGGTTCTTTCAGTAGAATTGTAAGTAGTGCTCTTATGTTTTTCTGATTACTCAACACATTATTTTGTAGGCGAAGTTTTTACTGGGAACTTAGAATACAATATTTTTTCCTTAATAATATATCGGTTAACGCATTTTTATCTGAAATATTAAAAATTGCTTTTAAATCTCAAATTATTACCATTTTACAAAGTTCTTTGCTTTGCTTTGCATGTAAACTTATGAAATGTTACTTTATTCTACATTTAAGTCTTAAAATTTAAACTCTAAATAAAAATTGCATGCAAGGCATTAAATGTTACCAACAGCAGTTTTGACCGCACAATATTTTTTGAGTGTAAGCTGAAACAAAACAATATAGCATCCGTTAGACATGTACAATTGTCGAAGTCACATCCAGCGTTGCCAGGAGATTTGGAAGGAAAATCTTCTTTTGGCGAAAAAAAATCTTATTTTGAAGAGAAAAATCTTCAAAATTTTTTATAACCAAGGCAAAAAAGTAAAAATTATTAATTTTTTAAAAGAAACTACTTTTTATTATGGAAACTACATATCGTTACCTAAAACGCAAAACGCCCTATCTAACATTTTGAAAATTTTACAGGAGAAGCAAATTACTATTAAAAATGCTTATCAATAAATTGTCTTAAACTGTTTATAATTTATTTTTCTTGTTAAACCTACGAGCTGTTTTGACACTTGACAATGTTGCATATTATGCAAACTTTTAGTAAGGCCTTTTAGCGCGTATCATATAATCTTTTGTAGATAGGGCCGTTTGTTTTTTGTTAATAAAATTGCTAGTTTTGGTTAAAAGATTCCAAAATTTATTGTGGACATTAGTGTTAATGCAATTCATCAGAATTAATGATAAAGTCGATTTATAATTTTTTGTTAGTTAGGTCCTTTTGCGTTTTAGGTAACGATATATAAATTAAAATACGTAATTGCGGTATTTATACAAAATGAAATTGTAGGTTTAAAATTGTGTTTTAGTTATATTTTCAAAAAAAATACATTTTAAATGCACTTAATTTCTAATAAATAAGAACGTTAAAAAGTCCATCTATATAAAGAAGTTTTATCGAAAGAAATTAAATTTTTATATTAGAGATGTATAAATTTTGGGCAAAAAAAATTTTGGTTTTGGAGCTATGAAGCTCATACATCATATGAAATCTTGAGGGTTCTCAATTTAATATTATATTTTTTGATAGCGTTGTTATATCAAAGGCATTTTGAGAAAATTGCCTAAATATATTCCTAATGAATTTTTATTAAAATAATGTTGGTACACGCTTAAACTTTATTTACAAATTATCATAAACAGGGAATGTGGTATTTTCAAACCAAAAGCTTCATAACCCTTAACTGTAACTTTTTACCACTCGTGTAGGCAGACCACAATTAGAACAGCTGAAAATCCCAATTAAATAAAATGTTAATAAATATATTTTTTTTATTGAACGTATGTCATTTGCTAGGTTATACGAATTTTTTATATATTTTTATTATTTTATTTTACATGCAAGTCATCGAATATGTAGTCCTTAATTTTGCACATTGTTTTTTCGCATCTACCACACATTTGATTCAAACTTGATTCATTCTATTCATATCATATCATTTATAGAATTCACGTTTCTGTTTTTTAAATATTTTTTCCTATTTGAAAAATATTGTAAGAAACAAGAATTCGGTCTGGCCAAAAGGGTAATTTCATAGAATTTTATATAAAAATAAAATTTCACCCCACTAGTTTGCTTCAATCGAATCCAAATTAGTTTCATTCGATTCAGCACGTATCATTATAGAACTCACGCCCATGTTATTTTGTTATATTCGAAAAATATTGCAAGGAAAACACAAATTTGGTCTGGCCCGACCAAGACGGTAATCCTAGGGTTTAGTTCCATTAGTTTTACCTTTTGGTACTAAGACATAGTAACTAAATACATAAACTTTTGTGTTCTTTAATAAATTAATCTTTAAGTATTTTTATCAGTATTCCAAAAATGAACAACAGCGCATCTATGATGCTTTTTTAATGTTTTGTATTCCCAGAAATAATGATGCATGTAAGTACAAAAGTATGCAAAACCAATAGACAACAAGCTGACATAAAACCTTATTGTTTTAAAAATTTACTGTTTAAAAAACTGTAAAAGAAAATTATGTATGTTGTACAAACTTAAAGTAAAAAATCTTTATATCTAAAAATAAATAATCTTAATTTGAGAAAAAAAATCTTTAAATCTTAATTTGTTCAAAAATTTGGAAAAATAAGATAAAATCTTACTTCTGGCAACGCTGGTCACATCGACGACTGAATTGAAGAGCATAAAATATGTGTTAGTAGTGGTGTACACAATTGTGCAAATAAATGGAAATCCCTGGTTTAAAGCAAAGATCCCAACACGGAGGTTTGATTTCAAATTGAAAATGATTTGAAATCAAACGTTTTCCCAAACGACAAACGTTTGATAATGATTTGAAAATCATAGCGTTCTCAACAGAAAGGGGAAATTATTTTCAAATTGAAAAATGCCTTTATTTTCAACATGCTTTCAAACGTAATTCTCAAATGTGGATGATAATACAATGTGGAATATAAATAAAAATATTTTATTTTTTTTTAATTTAAATTTATTATTTATTTAAATAAACTGTGAGATAAACATTCGGCACCATAGCTAAAAGACAAACTTCTTGGCTCCCTTTTATTTTGAGAATTGTAGCATCGCGATCGTTCAACAAACTTTCTTCACTTTCCCGTTTTATTTTCCTTTTTTCGTACTTTTAATCATTGTAATTACTCACAAATAATTTTTATTTTTCACAAGAAGTAAGCTGTTCACTTTATATTAAAATTTATTTTTAATAGTAAAACACATGTAACCACAAATTCAAATATTTAACTTTAATTGCCATTTTTAATGATTATCTTTATTTTTCGCTTTAGTATTGCCAAGTTAATTTTTGATTTGATTTAACATTTGACATCAAATTGATAAAACATTTGATATCAAATGTTTATTTTTAAATCATTATCAGTTTGAATTTAAATGATAAATCAAACAATTGAAAAACGTTGGAGAATTGTGTTTGATGTCAAATGATAAAGTCATTTCATATCAAAGGTTTGACTTCGTGTTTGTTGGGGATAGGCAAACATATACATGTGTTTTTTGTAATAATGTTAGTGCTATCCCTGCAAATAATAGGACCAGTCCAAACACGCGTGTAAAGAGTAGTCCACGAGGGACCAGGACTAGTCCAAAAGTAGCCCAAACGTATGAAAAAAACCTGGTCTATTTAACATTACGATGTCCTAGAAGAGGACCATATAACCCACCTTTGGACCACTAAGGAGTAGTTTTAAAACTACTCCATGGTATACACAAGAGGATTAGTTTTGAAGTCGTTTAAAAACGAAAGCATGTCGTTAAAAAACGAAGACATGTCGTCTCACTACAAATACTTTTTAACAATGGCATCGGACCAGTCCATGGAGTAGTCCATTTTATGAAAATGGATCAGGTGGTCCAATTTTATTTGCAGGGATATGACTCTCCCGCTCTCATTGTTCTGCAGCGTTGCCATAATTCTTTTTTTTCAAAAATATTGCATATTAAACACACGTACGGAAGAAAAAAATTCAGTGTCAATCAAAAGTTTTGAATAAGTTAAGTTCTTATTTGTGTCACCATTATGTGTTTCAATCTTACATAATAATTGATTATAATGAAGTTCGATCAAACCTTTAAAAGGCAAAAATGTCGTAAGAAGTATAATACTAAAATTGAAAGAAAAAAATTGTTATGTAAAACTGAACAATTTACAAGAAAACTCATTTTTTAAACAAAGAACTATAAAAAAAACTTTTTTTAACAGAAAAAAACCTTTTTTTAATAAAAAAAAAATAACATTTGGCAACGTTGCTCAAGCAACAAGCGTAGCACAACATACCTGTGCGACTGCTCAAGCGAGACTGAATTGTTTTCATTTTTTTCTTCTGTACGTGTGCTTAAGTACGTGTAAATAAGAAAATAACAAAGCGCCCATGGGCGGCCTTTTGCCTATTTCTGGTTTAAAGGCATGTAAAGCAGGGAATATCTGCTTAACATGCCCTGCCAGCAATGTTACCGTCGGATATTTTAAAAAAGTACCAAAAAAAGGGGATATCAACAAAAAAAGTGGCACCAAAAAGAGCATTTAAAAAAAAAATGGGCACATCTTTTAAAATTAAAATAAGTACACCACATTATGCATTTTTTGCGTTTTTTTTCTATTTATTATAATTTTAAATGGTATAAAAACATTATATAGTAATTAAATACACTAAAAAACAATTGATCGTCTTACAATAGACATACATTTTGTAAAAACTAAAATAAATATTTTGTAAATATTTCTCTGGAGAAGTAATTTTTATAAAATATTTACTTTAATGTTTTGGTAATTCAATAACGTTAAACTTGTTTTCTGCCAAAACATGTTTTTTGGATTATGACATTGTTGCAGCGAATAGAAGATATTTACGTAAGGTGTTTTATAAATACATTTATTAATATATTTCTTGTCCTTTTCCTTTTGAATACGTGTTCCAATTTCACGCCAAAAATCTTCAGCATTCGAAATTTTAAATATGTGTTCATAATTCGTGTCATTTACTTTACTCTCTTGAAGTTTAAATTCATGTATAAATGCATCTGGGTCAGTTATAATATGTTTAACCTCAGAAACTAATTGGAAGTAGTTTATATCTTCATTAGACACTATATATAATGGGTCTAAATACTTCAATATATTGAGCTTTTTGT
Source organism: Pollenia angustigena (assembly GCA_930367215.1). Lineage (NCBI taxonomy): Eukaryota > Metazoa > Arthropoda > Insecta > Diptera > Polleniidae > Pollenia > Pollenia angustigena. The sequence goes on along the minus strand of OV884057.1, from coordinate 74,669,897 downwards.
TTTTTATATCAATTCTTGTTATCAATTCTTTACACAATTTTTGGTTTTTAATGTCAATTACACAAATTTTAGAAAAGTTTTCGGTACACAACAGTTCGGTTTCTGCTTCACGACCAATATATATGGAGGGCTCAGAGCTGAACCGAACCAAGTCATAAAATATATCACGTATATGTATTTCAAATCTGGTGCGAAAATCTCCGCAAAATTTAACTCAATCCAGTTCTGTAATGGGGTAAATCAAAAACAGTTTCGTTCCTAAGGTAACGGTAATAAACCCAAGTCAGTGGCTCCAGTAATTAATAGCAATTTACTTACTCAAACTCAATATATTTTCGAATTTTCTTTTTTGACTTGGTTCGCTTCAGCTCTGAGCCCTCCATATATGCGAGATATCTTTACCCCCTTATTCATAATAAATAAAACAGGTTAACAGAAAGTTTATTCAACCGATTTTCAGCTAACCACGCATGACAAAAAAAAATTCTTATAAAAGTGTCTTTTCTAAAGCATTTTGTGGCGGTTGGAAAAGACTTGAACCCACCAAGGACGCTAATTTCTTAGCATATATTAAAGCTGGGAGTTATTATAAAACAGAAAGAAAAAAAAGTATATTTTCCTAACGTAAAAAGTATCACAAAAGTGGCAAGAATCACAAAAAGTACCACATTTGGGTGCATTTTGTAAAAGTGGCCAAAAAGTATCCAAGCAGCCAAAAAGTGGCAAATTGCCACTTTAGTGGCACCAACGGTAACGCTGCCTGCCAGGGATTTCCAAAAATTTTTTAGTTGTGTAGTAGTGAGTACCAGAGAGTAAAAAAATTGAGAGAATGCATTAATTTACAGCCGAAATAAAATGTTAGTAATATATTTTATAAGTTGTATAACACAAAGGTACAAAATTTTGTAAAATTCCTTTCTTCATAAAAATAATTTAATGAAAATTAAATTTAATGAACTTAAGCCTAATTAAAAATATTAAAAATTTGGATTAAAAACCATAAATAGTTCAATAAAATAACCACAATACTAATAATTGTTAAATCTAAGGCACGAGTTCTATGTTTGCATTTGTCCTTCAAGTTGCGCTAAAAAGGTCAACAAGAAAAAGAAAGACAAAAAAATATGAAAAAACAAAAAAAAATATGTACTTTGAACTTCAAGAAGAATTCTTGACAAAAGTACAAAAAAAAACAGAAGTAAAGGAATAACATGTTAAAATAAATTAAAAAAGATAATCATTCAAAGCAATTTTCGATCTACCAAAAGGTTGAATACAAATTGGTTTAAGGATTGATAGATCGGTTCAAAAATGGCTGAGATATGAGCAAAACACCACGACTACCTCTAATTTTTTCGAAAAATCCCTTGTGGTTGTTGTATTTTTATTACTTTTTGCTGTAATAAAAATACAAAATGTGGGCGGGATTGGAGAAGTGGGCGTGGTACCTCCCGTACAAAAAAAATTAAAAATTTTATAAAAACCTAAATTTTAGGGCTGCCATATGTCCTATGGATATGACTTATATATCAAAATATTGGACATTTTTAGTAGAACATATTTTATCGGTTCAGATACAAAAAAGTTATGACCAAAATTAAATTTTTTTTTTAAATACCCACTTTCAGGAACCATAGATCTCCCCGAGTCCAAGCTTTATAGCTAAAGTAAATGGTAAATTCTTCTTTAACACGTCGGTATATAAATCTGTCAAATCGGTTAAAAAATGGCTGAGTTATGAGCAAAAAACCACGACTACCTCTAATTTTTTCGAAAAATCCCTTGTGGTTGTTGTATTTTTATTACTTTTTGCTGTATATCTGGGGAACGGCAAAAGCCAAAGCTTCCAAATTAGGTACACACATTTAGGTTGCCAATACACACAATCCTACAAAATGTGGACGGGATTGGAGAAGTGGGCGTGGCACCTCCCGTACAAAAAATATTAAAAATTGTATAAAAACCTAAATTTTAGGGCTGCCATATGTCCTATGGATATGACTTATATATCAAAATATCGGCAATTTATTTTTAGTAGAACATTTTCTTGCTTAGCAATGTGTACATATGTGAGCCAAACCAAACTGATTACGAGCAAATTGCTGAGGATTTCTGGCAGCTATGGGATATGCCCAACTGAATCGGAGCTATTGATGGCAAACATATTGCCATCCAATGCCCTCCTAAAAGCGGCAGCCAATTTTTCTGTTATAAAAAAATTTTCTCTATTGTTTTGTTAGCATCATGTGATGCTCGATATCGGTTCACCCACATTGATATTGGAGCCTATGGAAGTCAGAGTTATGGAGGTAAGGATGTCTATTTTACATCTGTTTAACTTAAATTTTAATATTTTATTTCATACCCTATGTTTGCAACTAAGCCGATTCGGTAAAAAATTAGTCAGTAAAACACTACCAATTCCACCACCTAAATATTTGTCAAGAACGCAGGTACAAATTCCTCATTTTTTTGTTGCTGATGCTGCGTTTCCATTAGGAACAAATTTAATGCGCCCATATCTGGCGAGCTACTGCCAGTTAAAAAAGACATTTTTAATTAACGATTGTCTAGAGCTCGTCGCACAATCGAAAACTCTTTCGGTATCTTAGTGTCTAGGTGGAGAGTTTTACTGACTACGTTGCATTTATTTCCTGAAAATGCAGAAAAAATTGTATTGGCCTGCGTTTGTTTACATAACTTCATAATGCTGAATGAAGCATCTTCCTATATGCCTACAAATTACGTAGATTGGGAGGATGGAAATGGTGACCTTCACGAAGGAACATGGCGGTGTGGTATTGAAAATAATGTTGCTTCAATAACACCATCTGCAAATTTCCATCAGTACGGTGGTAGAACAGCAACTGAAATAAGAAACCATTTGTGTGATTTCTTTTCAACCTCGCCTATTTCTTCCCAACAATAAAAAAATAAATAACCTTGTTTTAAATAAAAAATTCATTTTGTTTTATTTTATAAAAATAGGAACATTAAGGGGCTTATTCATAAAAAATTTTTTTTATTACGGTTAAATAAATCAAGTTTCTATAGAAAAGCTTTTTATAAATTAAACATTTGTTTATGAATAAGGGTGCAAGTATCTTGATTTATTTATTTATTACTAAATAAACAAAAAATACTTCATTAACAAAAAAGTAAAAAATTAAATTTAAAAACAAAAAACAATGCCTTCATTGGCCTTTAACAATATTAGCATATTAAGAAAATAAAAATTAGAACTAAATTGTCTTCAATAACGGTTAAAGTAAAAACTAAATATAAAAAACCAAAAATTAAAATTATAAATAAAACACTTAATTATTGCTCTGTTCCCGGCGTAGTTGGTATAGTTGCTGCAGCATACGGGACTGGAACTCTTCCTTAACAGCTTGCGGCAATTCCTTCATGATACAACTGGCTGTGGACAAGAAGGCATCGTCCAAAGAACTGTTATAACCAGTTGTCGAAAAATTGTTTTCTAACTTTTCAATAGTCTCACTAAACTTTTGATACAGACTATCGAATGAACCTTTTGACTTTTTTTTAGTTGGCGCTGCTGACGTTGGAGCATTTTGCAAAGTGTCAGAGCTTAACAAACTCTGCTCCAACACAGATTCAACATCCCGTTCTTCAACGTTATACCGAATGCTACATAATTATAAATTTGATTAAAAAAAAAAAACATTTTAAAATAATATATGTATTATGTACCGGCGTGGTGCGAGCGAATCCTTCAAAAACATTAAAGGCTGCAGAAACTTCCACTCCTCCAAATAGTACATTTCGCTACCGGATGGAGCTTCCATCCTTTTAATTTCTTTCACGAAACGTTCACGCAAAAGCTTCCACCTATGCTTACAATCGGCGACTAATGTACACATGTAAATAATGGAACAAAAAAATAATAAAGGTTTGCAATGAATTAAATACATACATACGTACCACTTTTCATGGACTTTTCTGCAACTTTCTTCCAGGCCCTCTCTTTCACGTTCCGGTTAAAATAACAACTATCCCTTTTATCGTAAAGGCACTCCTGCTTTTTCACTTCTTCTATTAAATTGTCCACAAAATTAATTTCGTCCTCCATTATGTTTAAAACCATATAACCAAATAAAAATGTATAACAGAAACGAACAGCTGATGTGTCATTTGCTTTAAGGAAGAGCGAAATTGACCGCACTTTCCTTAAGCAAATGACACTTGACGAAACTTAACGAAAAGTGTCTTAAGTACATTATAGTTGTATACATTTGATTGTGTGTATTCGCACATTTGCTTAAGGTTCATTAAGCACATTATAGTTAGGCCTTAAGACTTGTGAGATAGTGTAATCTAGCCTTTACAAAGGAATCCAAAATCAAAAAATATTCTCTTTTAAACTCTTGCGTTTTTTGTTTTTTACGAGCTGGCATCCCTACAAGCTTTTAGCAAAACACGTATGTATGTATGTTTTCAATCACAGCGCCAGATCAACTGTATTTTCAATTAAAATTTTTTGCCATTTTATTTCATAGAATAGCGATATGATTCATTATTTTTTTTTATGCGACACTTAAAAATAATATTTTGTATTAAAAATAATCATTGTTGAACAAAACTCGAATGCTGTTATCCAAAATATGCACTTAAGCAAAATGCACGTACACGATTTATTTTCTAACAAAATTTAGCCATCATACACAATGCTTTGTATTTTGTGCAGATATGCAAAAAATGCAGTTAAGTGAAATGCAGCTAAACGAAAAATACTGTATACAAATTAACACGCATTTGGTTTGGTTTAAAAGTTATAAAAATGTCAAGAATAACAACATTTGTTTGTACTAAAAATGGTTAAAACGAAAAAAAACAATATTGCTACAAACACAATTGCGCGAAAAACACAACTCTGCAAAAATTCAGAAGGCGTTTCGCGAAGAGCTACTAATAGTACATAAGTGCATTCAAATTGAATTGAGATAACGATGATATGGAATGGCGTAATTTTCCCTCTGTATTGAAGAAGCAGAGTTTATAAAAAAAAATTCATCCACAAAAGATCTCTACGGAAAGATAACATCGGCAGGACCGAAAAATATTAGAAAATGTATGTGATGTTATGTTTTATAGGTATTCTTTGTATAAATTGTTTAATGTTTATTTTTTAGCATCTACAAGGGACCCAGTAGTACAAAGTGGGCAATACGGTGCTTACCATTGCCAAATATAAGCAGCAAATAAAAAAATCTACGCTTACCTATTAAAAGTTTAATCAAAAGTAAGTCTAATTGTACTTACATAATAAAAAATAAAAATACAATAACGGGCGGGTTTTTTTGCCCAGTAGGTTGTACCCATAAATAGGCAACTAGATATGAAACTCGGTTGTCAAAAAGCTAAAGGTACGGTCACACATGACATACATTTGACGAAAAAAGCGAAACCAATACGCGTGCTCAGTATTAGTATAATTAAACTTGCACTCTATATTTCAACACAAGATTACTTATACTACAAAAGGCTACTTTTATATGATTTTTAATAAATGTGAATACATATTTAAAAGATATATATTAGAATTAAAGAAAATAAACTTAGTTTGTCTGTTGGTTACGCTTTTTTTCGGCAAATGTTTGTCATATGTGACCGTACCCTAAGTCTGTTGTCAAAAATAACTTAGTCGCAATTTACACTATGGACATTTCTTGCCGGACAGAAAAAGTTTGTTGGTAAGGGGGCGACGCTGTATGCTTGACACTCTTTACTTTTTGCGTCTCTCGCCAAAAAACTTTTTCTGTCCGGCAAGAAATGTCCATAGTGTAAATTGCGACTTAAAACCAATATGTATTACAGTTCAGTTGAAATTTTGCCGTTTTTGTATTATAGATTACAACTCTGTTATTTTATGGTTAACAAAAACATCAACAAATTACTAGAGTTGTCAAATATTCGTATATTCCAACTTCTAAATAAATCGGGTTTTCGGTTTTGTAACAAAAATAATAATTGGGTTTTTGGTTTTTTCAAATTATTTATTAAATAAAAAAGTAAAACCAAACAAGCAATTTGTACGTATATACTTATGTACTTCAGATGTAAATAGAGATCAGTTTAATACATAAAACAAAAAAAAAATATTTGTTTTTATAACCACGCCACAATAGTGGAGAGATTGTTGAGATTGGTTTAAATGTCAGTAATGCCATGTAAAGCAGATCTAATTTGAAAAATCTTTTAAATAATGTATCTCTGTAGTCAAAATACTCTTTTAAGTCAGTATTATTAACTGTTTTTGACCTTTTATCTTGGGTTTGAATTTTTTAAGTTATTATTAAGCGATTCTACTTCTTTTACGGTTTGCAACTCAACTCTGGTTCAGTTGAAATGTTGCAAATTGGCCAATTTTATGGGGCACCATAAAGAAGATATACACAAAAATGTATACAGAATGTCGCTTCCAGCAGCTGAAATTACTTGCATTTCAAAATTATTAATGAATGCAATTATGGATGAAGATGAGAAAGAGGATGAAGATATGGATAATGGGAAAAAAAGTATTGCAGTTTATAATGAAGTTGAATCCAGTTAATCGGAAGATTTAGAAGAATTACCGAAGACAAAAAGAAGAAGCAGTAAGTATTAAGAACACAAGTTAAATTTTAATAGTTCAATTTAACATTTATTCAAAACTAGATCTTAACCCGCTACTTCGTTAGCGTTTCCTTTTTCTTCGTGGATATATCTGTATGCCAAAGTTTATTTTTCTAGGTTTAAACTTGTTTAAATTCGTAGAACACTCGTAAAACACAAAAGCAAATGAAAGAAAGTTAATATCCGTATTATCCTTTTTGATATTTTTTTCTCTACATTTATGTAGGCTTGCCATTTCTATTTTGAGAAAAAGAGGACGCCAGCATAAAAAATGTAGGATATTTGCTTGAAAAAAGAGGACACTTTCTAAACAACCTAATTTTAATAAAATTAACGACGGCATAAAAATTAACAACCAAAATTTGTTTTTACACAAAAACTTAATATGGGTAATTCCATGTCAAATCGATCTAGAGTGGGACTTGACCCCTTTCGATTTGAATGAAATTTGGCGAGAGGGTTTCTTTCATCCCATAAAGAACATATATCAACGAAAAACAATTTTTTAATTTTTTTCAAAAGTTATGTCATATTCAAAATGTCATAATTTCGCCGAATAAGCCGAATGTGTTGAGTTTATTTTTTTAATATCTCGAAAACTACTTTGTGTACTTTTTTTTAAGAGATGATTTTTTATTTCTTTCCAAAAATAATTTTAATAAGTATTTATTTGAACAAAAGTAACGACATTGATAAGGTTGCTTTGCTTATTTGTTGCATTTTTTTTTTTGGGAGCTCCATTTTCAAAGAAAAGTACTCTTTTTGTCACGTTACGTCCCCTAAAATTAAATCATTCCTATCTTAAAAAAACATCTATGTGCAAAAAATTTTAATGTTGTAGTGGGAGCCCATAATTTAGTACGTATACATATGTCAATGAATGGGGAAAATGTCTTGGTTTAAAAGATAGATGACGTGAACAAAAAGTTCCAAAATATGTAAAGCTGGAGGTCCATACCACGCGTTTTCGCCTCCACGCAGCGCATGCTTTTCTTACATTACTTGCGTTCTACGTTTCAAGTTAAATGCAACGCTTTTTATGCAGCAGCAGCACAAGTAAAAATAAAATTTAATTTGTCAAAATCAGCTGATTTGTTCTAACGCTGCTTGTGACGCTTACAAAAGTAGAAAGTAAACCTACTTTTCGCCTCAAGGCATCTACGCTTTTGCGCATGTAACTTACTACGTATAACTACACAGATTCTACTTTTTTGACAGCTGCGTATGCTGCGAAAAAGCGAGTAAACGGGCCATATTTAATTTTAATGATATTCAAACAACGTTCCTTCATGGTTAAGTTGTCTAGGGGGTGTGTTAAGTTAGAAACTGTGAGTTCTCTGGTTCGAATCTTGTTTTTTTAAAAAGAAAATTTTTTTTTTAAATTTTTATTTTTTTTTATGTTCTAAAAACGATTTAAAAAAAATATTTACCAGTTTTCGCTTTTTAAATTTAATTTATAATGAAGTTTAAAGTATTATAAATATGTATGTATACATATGTAAAAATTATTTAGTTTTTGTCTAGTTTAGGGCTGCCAGATGTTTGAACCTATCAACCAGGACACATGGAAAAACATGGATAAAAAATTATACCAACAGAAAAGTTTTTTTTAATACATATGTGTGTAGTATATCGCACCCTAAATACTAAAGGGTCACAACTCAAAATTTTTCAAAAATGACTTTTTTCATTAATTAAGTATCAAAAGGCATAGCAAAACTTTCTTCAAATTAGACTTTTTTAATAAGGGAACTAATTTTTTTTTTAAATATTAGCACCATTTTTAAATAAACAGTTTTTTGGTTCTCCTGAAAATTTAAAAATTTTGAGTTTTTACCTTTTAGTATTTAGGGTGCGATATGTAAAAACCATCAAGTTTTTATTTTTAAATCCAACAATATATAGAAAAAAAATTAACGTGTACTTCATGTACATAAAAACGATGAAAAATAATAAGAAGTTGAGCTTAAAATGTTCTAAGCTAAAATAATGTTCAGAAGATTGCACTTTTTCTAGAACTGCATTTCGGTCTTTGATATAGTTATAAAACAGGCAGCATGTCATATTAAAATCAAACACATTGAATAATACTCTCCAGTGTTTCAGTCTTTAACAAGTTTCTTTCCTTTGTCCATTGAGCAGCCTAAGTACTCAACTTGAAAAAAATCAAACTCTTTTGATTCTTCTTCAACCAACTCGACAACTGTCAAACGAATCAATTGACTAAAGGCCCAACCAGAATGTCCATAAACAAACTTAAGCTACTGTCAAAAATAAACGAAAAAGCCTCTCAAATACATTAAAAAAAACGAAAACATTTGATTCCGTACGGAATGTGCTTAAGCAAATTACAATTTCATAAAATTTAACAAAAAGTTCCCTTAAGTTCAACATGGTTTTACACATATGATTTACATGTATTCGCTCAGTTGCTTAAGCCACGTTTTTCACATTCTTGTTAGGCCTTAAGCCATACACGCTTTGATAAGGACAACGACCGACTCAGTTGACAATTGAATTGAAACGGGCAAGGTATATCCAAGAGTTCTGCGCAAGAAGCCAGATGTTTACTTGTTTTATTCCTCAACGACGTCAAAAGTTGTTTACATTTTCCTTATACATGTGTACTTTTGTTTACGTTTTCGGGTTTTTGCACACAAATCACATTTTTTCTTTGTTTTCCCTAGTAAGATTGTGACAACGACGGGGAATTTTACACAAACAAAATGCCTGTTGTTTTTTTTTGTATTGTTGTAGAAGTAAGCAGACCTATTGGATAGGCCTTGGAAACGGGTATGGGCTATCTTAGAGAAAGCAATTTGTTATCGGTTTTCGATTACTTATAAAAGTTGTTTACACGGGATAAATTTTTACAGCCACTAGTTGAAACAAAATTTGAAAGAGGATTGACTATCATCTAATATTATTGAAAGATTTTGCCAGCTTTATACCAGATAAGAGTTGAATTTAATTATAGTTCTTTATACAATTACCTTATGTTAGCAGTGTTATAACAGAAATCTTAACCTTTGTTAGCAATTTAAACCAGCAACAAAACTAATTTGTTTGTCTTGACCTGTACAAAAAAACCAGGACAATTTAATAGTGGACCAGGACAAGTAGTCTAAAACCAGGACAATCCTGGAAAACCAGGACGTATGGCAGGCCTAGTCTAGTTGCTCTGTATTCTGCTCCCACAATGGTGAAGGGTATATAAGATTCGGCACAGCCGAATATAGCACTCTTACTTGTTTATATTGAACCTAAAAAATTACATTAACTCACGTAGAAGATAAAATATGAACCGGAGGCTGCTCCCATCATTCATTTCTTCATATGCACATAAAAATTTATGGTCGAATTTTGACCATTAGGCAAACACTAGTTTTAATTATTTATTATTATATAAATAACATTTCCGGTTTTACTTTGTTATCTTGTTAAAAGCCGAAATACTCTCCCATACACCGAAAACAAGAAGAAGATATTATTCTCTTTAAAATGGCTAAAGTTGCCATATCTATTTATAATATTTCGCTATTTTAACTTGGCGCACCTAAAGCTGGAGGTCCATAACACGCGTTTTCGCCTCCATGCAGCGCATGCTTTTATAACCTTAGTGCCGGTTCACACACGTCAAGTTTCACTCGTCAAGTCTTGAGTTTTTAGGAGAGAGGGAAAAAGAAATGGCATTCTCTTTTCCCTTCTTTCCATAAAGCTCAAGACTTGACTAGTCAAACTTGACGTGTGTGAACCGGCACTTACTTGCGTTCTACGTTTCAAGTTACATGCAACGCTTTTTATGCAGCAGCAGCACAAGTAAAAAAAAAATTAATTTGTCAAAATCAGCTGATTTGTTCGAACGCTGCTTGTGACGCTTACAAAAGTAGAAAGTAAACCAACTTTTCGCCTCAAGGCATCTACGCTTTTGTGCATGTAACTTACTACGTATAACTACACAGATTCTACTTTTTTGACAGCTGCGTATGCTGCGAAAAAGCGAGTAACGCGTGGTTTGGACCTCCAGCTTAAGTTTAGTTCTGCTCAGCCAGAAATACTCAATTTTTATGAGGAAAATAGAGACATATTCTGTAACTCTCTTTTTTTTTCAGTGAAACAAGATTTACTTTGTTAACTACAGTAAAAATTCGATAATCCGGATAATTGATTGCAGACCCCAATCCGAATTAGCGAATATTCCGGATTAGCGAATGTATGTATTTATTAAAAATTATAATAATTCATAGCATAAAAACATAAATATTAATTTGTGCAGTTCAGTTAAAATAAAAAAAAAAAATACCCATTTACATACATATCTTACTAAGCATACTTAAGCTGTTATGATACTTGCTATTTTTTGTATTTTTTTTATATTGGAGAACAGTGCAAATATATTTGCATAGGAAAACTGACTAAGTGTAAAGAGTATGATTATATCATAAAAAATCTTGAAATGTCAAACAAATATACATGTGTTATCGATAAATAATCTAAGACTGTCAAAAAAAAAATATAAAAATTTTCAACTTAAAATTGACATTTCCAGATTAATTGTTAGCATTGTTGCCAATTTTTTTAGTTTTTGATCGAAAGAAACGGGTTTTAACTTTTTTTTTTGCGATTTTTAGCTTTTATGACGGTTTTTTGTGGGGAAAAAACGTGGGCAGTATTGTTTGTTTTGTTTACATTTTATCAAATTGTATTTCTTGTTTTTCCTCGCATTTGTTGTTTCATTCAGTCAATCCTAAAAAAATCACCGGTAAATTTCTCGATCGTGTCCAATTTCAATAAAATTTGGTGAGTGTGTAAAGTAGTATATGTGTGTAAGAAAAATGATTTTTTTTTTTTTTTTTGAAAACTGTGGCAACACTATACCTTTGAATAACTGAAAATTTTGGGTTAGCGACCTCACTCTAAAGTTCATAACTTTTGTTGTGTAAAAGATATTAAAAAAATTCTTTTTGCATAAGAATGGTATAAAAATAGGGTTTTAGAAATTAGAAAAAAAAATTAAAAAAAAAACTTTTTTATAAAAAAAAAAATAAAACAAAATTTAAAATTAGATTTTTGAAATGATTACCCCCTTTAATTTTTTTTATGCAAATAGCCACATATGTTCTCTAACCACCCTGAATTTCAGAGTGGTAGCACTTAAACTTTTCAAGATATCAAAAAAAAAGTATAGATATGTAATCAAGAAAATGCTATTTTACTGGTTGCTACAGGCTATTGCTTGATTTTGTTAACACTGCATGTATTTATTGTAAATTGTACTCGTTGATGCATAAGCCGTTACCGTTATAGCAAAAACAAAATAAATAAAAATAGTTTTTCTCTTCTCTTATGACTTTTTATTAATGAGTAGCTTTTAATTGTGTATGGATTTTTGACAAGTCAACATCGTGGTTCTTCAAATTTTTATTCTCTGCGCATAATTTAATAAGACATTTGATTTAACAAACAAGTTTTTAATTTCGAAAACTTAAAATGCCTTTTGGAAAAGATTGCTGTAATCCCTTTCAAAAAGACCAGCATAAAAAGCAAAAGACAGGTGTTCGTAAAGTTTCGCATAGTCTTAGGAAGCGTTTTCCAAAATATTTGAAAGGTCTATACATTTGTAGGTTATGTAGGAGAACTTTAATAGAACAAGCAAAGTCAGTAACCGTGCAAAAGAAAAATGCGATAAATTGCGATGATTCTGCAATGAACAAAGTTGCTAGTGATGATGATAATTTCTCTGAAAATGATAGTGAAGGTTTCTCTAAAGAAATAATGGAAGATGCAAACAGGGACATAGCTTTTTTTTATTTAAATAATCGCTTAGAAGCGCTAAATCAATCTCCAATCGAGTTTAAAACCAAATTTTCTAAATATAAAAAGGAAGAAATTTTAAATAATTTAAATGCCATCTTTAGGCAAAATCTTTTTAATTTAGAAAATACATCCAATGATGGAGCAGAAATTTTAAATCATTTAAAAGAAATTTACAATACTTTTGAAGGTGAAAAAAAAAAAAACAAATTCAAGTACTAACTATCTTGCCACATTCTTGGAGTGCTTGGAAAATAGAAAAAACCTTTTCTACTACAAACTTTATGGCTCGTAAAGCCAAAAAACTAATTTTTCATTTTTTTTTTTCATTTATTTATTTTATTGATCGAAAATTACAATTCATAATTTAAATATAACCACACTAAAGGTGGAAGTACATAACACGCGTTAGTTCGTCGACAAGTATCGTGCGTTTATAAACTTTAGCGCGTCAAAAACTGCAAGTTACACAACACGCGTTACAAAAGCCATTCCTGTCAGCTGTTTTTTTATTTGTTTACTTATTTGTGCATTAAAAACAGGTTCGAAAGTATATCAAGATTTTGTTATTTTATTAAATTTATTCTTTTTATATAAATATTGTATGTTTTTTTAGCTCTTCAATAAGTTTTTCTTTCATGATTCACAAATTTGTTAAATTATTCTTTTTATTGTCAGCTGATTACTTGTCAAAAACACACAACGCGTTAAAAAGTTCAAAGTTAACCAACTTTCTGGCGCAAACGCGTCAAAATATTTTGCATGTAGCTTGTTCTATGAAAACACACTAGCTTAACTTTTTTTGACAGAAGACGACAGAACGCGCGCGCACTAACGCGTGTTATGTACTTCTACCTTTAGCCATTGCGGCTTGTCAGTAGGTAAATTAACAATAAAATGTAAGTTGTTCTCAACAATATTAATTTATGAAAGTTGTTTTTTTTTTTTTTTTTTAAATAAAAAATATATGTATATATAAAGAATGTGATAACAAATTACAACATTCATTAAAAAAATTCATTGCTAGTTAAAAATAAAATAATCTTTCAAAACTTTTTTTCTTATATTAATGTTATCCGCCTTCGCAATAACATCTATTGGTAATGTGTTGAATATAGTAGGCAGTGCTGCTGCTAGTGTTTTTCTCCCATATTCGTTATGAAATTTTTTTATTTTATATCTTCCTTCCTGGTTTTTTCTTGTTTGGTGTTTATGGTCGATTTTTTGTAGAAATCTCCTATCCTTATAGAATTCAACCATGAGTGTAGTTTTATATATATTGTTGACATTTAGTACGTGTCTATCTTTTGCTAAGTTGTTGTTTCTTTCAGATTGGTTATAATGCGATATTTGAGTAGTTCTTCTATTGCTGTGTGATTTGAGCATTTTTAAAAGTTGGTTTTGAGTTTGCTGAAGTTTGCTGCAGTATACCGAATTACCCCACGCTGTAATACCATGTCTTATATGTGATTCTGCCAGTGCAAAGTATGCTTGTCGTAATACCGCATTGTTTGAGCAGTAACTCAAATGGTGAAGCATATAGGAAGCTTTCCTGAGCTTTTTTCTTGTTTCCTCTACATGTTCTTTCCATTTAAAGTTTTGGTCAACATGCACTCCAAGGTACTTGTATGTGTTTACAATTTCGATTATGATGTTACACTGATCATTATCATATGGAATATTATTCATTCTGTGTTTGTGTAGACAGTCCATATTATGAAATTTAATCTTTATATCTGCATATCTGTGTTTAGGGGATTTAATATGCATCAGTTTAGTTTTTGATGCATTTATAATTAATCCATGGTCATGGCACCATCGAATAGCGGTGTCCAATTGTTGTTGCATAATTTCGGCTGCATTTTCTACGTTTTTATGTGCAACTACAATCGCAGTATCATCTGCATAAGCAAATATTTTACATGTTTTCAATCTATTGACGAGTTCGTTTGTATATAACAGGTATAATAATGGTCCTAATTTTGATCCTTGTGGTACACCATGATCCATAATTGCTTCATCGCTAAGATTGTTTTTGATTTTAACACGGAAACTTCTTAATAATAAGTAGTTTTTAAACAATTCGTTACAGTGACCTCTAATGCCAATTTTATCTAGTACATTTAGCAATTTTTCATGGGATAGCGTGTCGAATGCTTTACTAAAGTCTATAAACAGAGTAAGGCAATGATTACTTCTGCTCAGCTGTTCGTGGATATAGTCTGCAAAGTTGCCCAATAATTTATTTACGTTTTGACCTTTTTGAAAACCGAATTGGTTTCTGCTTATTATTTTATGTGCACTAGTGTACGTTGTTAATCTCCTGCATAATATCTCTTCCATAACCTTTTCAATAACTGGTAATATCGAAATTGGCCTATAGTTTTCAAAATTTGTTCTTGAACCGGTTTTGTGTATAGGACGTATGTATATATGCAATTTTTAGTTTATTTGGTATTTTAGCAGTGTCGATTATTAGATTTATAAGATGCGTTATCACTGGTGTTATTAACTCGATATTTTTTTTAAGATCGATTGGCCTAATTTCATCCACACCTGGACTTTTGTTTATGTTGAGAGTTCTTATTATATTATAGATTTCTATATTGGAAGTATTTCTTAAATGAAATGAGTTTACTAGAGCTGTGTTTGTTTCGCTTATAGTTTTTATTTGACAATCGTGTAAGATATTTTCAATATTTTTTTAAAAATTTAATGCAAAACTATTACATATTTCTACTAAATTTATGTCTTTAAAGCTTTTTAATATAATTTCATCACTATTTATAGTTTATAATTTTTCCCCACCTACAAAAAAACGATGCGGTCTTTCGGCAGAGACAACAGATAACGTTCAAGACTTTTATAAAAACGACAAAAATAGTCGCATTATGCCCGGAAAAAAAGACTATAAAGCTATTAAATGTTTAAATGGAGAGAAAGTACAAAAACAGAAGAGGCTGATGCTTTGTAATCTTACAGAATTGTACAATCTATTTCAAGATGCTTATCCTACAGTGAAAATAGGATTTTTAAAGTTTTCAGAGCTAAGACCACAAGAATGTGTTTTGATTGGAGGAAGTGGCACTCATACGGTTTGCGTGTGTGCTATTCACCAAAACTCAAAACTTTTGTTCACTGGCGGCAAAATCAAAGAGTTAGCTGAACAGGAATTTATAGGTTTTCCTAGTTACAAACATTGGATTGCTCAATGTATATGCAATCCAGCAACTGTTCAATGCTACATGGGAAATTGTTCATTTTGTCCAGGGGATAATTTTCTTAAAGATGCTCTTAAAAACTGTTATTACAGTAATAATAACGATGGGTTCAAGTAGATAGATCCAATCTTCTAACAGTAACAACAACCACTGACGAATTTGTAGAAACTCTTTGTGAAGATATGAAAAAACTAATTTTTCACAGTTTTGTCGCAAATGAACAGAGCAAGTTCCTGGATGAAGTAAAATCCAATCTAAAAATTGGAGAGTTTTTTACGATTTGTGATTTTGCAGAAAATTATACATTTGTAATCCAAGACTGTATACAGAGCTATCATTGGACAAATTCTCAAGCCACTGTTCACCCATTTGTGACGTATTTCATAAACACAGACGGCAAAATAGATCATATAAGCTTTGTAGTTATTTCTGATATTTTAGAGCATAATACAGTAGCTGTTCATCTATTTCAAACGAAATTTATAGAATTTTTAAAAGACCATGTTAATCAAAATATTACTAAAATAATATATTTTTCGGATGGTTGCGCGGCGCAATACAAAAATCGAAAAAATTTTGTAAATTTACTTTACCACAAAATAGATTTTAACTGTAATGCTGAATGGCACTTTTTTGCGACATCGCATGGTAAAGGCCCGTGTGATGGAGTGGGGGGATCACTGAAAAGAGCAGCAGCTCATGCTAGCCTTGGTCGCCCCGTAGAAAATCAAATTGTAAATGCTAGAGATCTGTTTGAGTATGCTAAGACTTTGCCCAACATTAATGTAACATTCTGCACTAAAGAAGAATATGAAAAAGAGGAAAAGAAATTGAACCGAAGATTCAAAAAATCTGTTGCAATTAAAGGAACACAAAGACTCCACGCATTCATACCATTTTCAAGTACAGAAGTAGTTGCCAAAACATTTTCAAATTCTGTGGAATTTGTAGAACCTATTAAGGTTATTAATAAGTGAACATAAAATAATAATAACATGGATAAAAAAAAATTTACAACTTTAAACCCTTTTTTTAAATTATAACTTGTTCATTGTTTTTTTTTTTGTTTTTATTTATTTTTTTTTTGTTTATTCGTTATTTTTATTCCTTAAATTATTTATTTTGGTTTTATTTTTTTGTTTTGTATAAAATTTTGTATTTTTTTTAAATTAATAATTAATTTTTTCTTTATTTTTTCTCTCTTTAAAGAAATTGTTTTTGTTTTTTTTACATCTATTGAATTTTTTATTTTTTGTTTTGTTGTGCAGGAATTGAATAAAAAAAATAATTCAATTGTTAGTATGTATATTGTAGTAACTACATAGCTCTACATATCTTGAAAAGTTTAAGTGCTACCACTCTGAAATTTTCAGGGTGGTTAGAGAACATATGTAGCTATTTGCATAAAAAAAATAAAATAAAAAAATTAAAGGGGGTAATCATTTCAAAAATCTAATTTTAAATTTTTTTTTATTTTTTTTTTATAAAAAAGTTTTTTTTTAATTTTTTTTTAATTTCTAAAACACTATTTTTATACCATTCTTATGCAAAAAGAATTTTTTTAATATCTTTTACACAACAAAAGTTATGAACTTTAGAGTGAGGTCGCTAACCCAAAATTTTCAGTTATTCAAAGGTACAGTGTTGCCACAGTTTTCAAAAAAAAAAAAAAAATCATTTTTCTTACACACATATACTACTTTACACACTCACCAAATTTTATTGAAATAGGACACGATCGAGAAATTTACCGGTGAAATAAAATGGAAATGCTCAATACAAACATAGCAAGTATCATAGCACCTTTAACAATAAATAATATTAATTTCGTTTGACAAAGTAATCTAATACGGTTGTTTGTCGCGAACTTGTTAAACTTCTTCCTAAGGCTTGATCACGTAATTCATAAATAATTAAGAGTTTTTCTTTTGCTTCATCATTTTCTTCGGACCAATTTATTGAGACATCCAAACTTTGTACAGCATCCTTGGCTTTTACGACTTCTAAAAGGGGTAAATTTTCATCATCTTCTGAGGATATCTAAATATCTGATACCGTTGAGTTATTATCGTTAATCCATTCTTCTACTTTTTCGGGATTGATTTATTTGAAAAGAATTTTGAAGCATGTCTGATAAAAATGTAATATTATTTTCATTGTCATCTAGCCTTTCCAGCAAAACGGACAAAGGCAAATTATCTTCAGAGTCCCATTTATCCGGAAACAGTTTATTCCAGCTGGATCTAAGCACTCTATCACTGACTTTTTCCCCAAGAATTTCTCAGCATAATACAGCATTTTTGAATTGTAAAGGATTCAGATTGTATCAGAATTCACCATTTCGCACAAGAACGGTTTTTTATAATACATTTTGGTAAGTCTAATTGGATTTTGATCCATGGGTTGAACAAGGCTTGTCGTATTTGGAGGAAGAAAAATCGTTTTATAGTTACCACATCATATCTCACTATTCTTAAATAAAAACATAAATAAAAACGGCTGTTATTTAATCCGGACTATAGAGTTGCAATCAATCCGGATTATAGAATACGCAATGACTGTATTTTTCAAAGCATGCTGTGATTTGAATAAGAAAATAATTAAAAACGGGTTTTATTCAATCCGAACTATAGACTTGCAAACAATCCGGATTATAGAACACGCAACGAGCTGCAAAATTCAGTCTGGATTACCGAATATTCCGGATTAGTGGAGTCCAGATTTTCGAATTTACACTGTACTTTTAAGGCGAATTCATGTAAACGGTGGTGTCGATACTACAACAAGTAACAACACCAAAATGTATTTTGTTGCTGCTTTCGTTGGCCGATATGTCAAAAACACAAGTAACTTTTGACATTCCTCTCTCTAATTAAAAAAAAAAAGTAGCACAGCTGAGCTTTCAACGCCACCTGAAACATGAATTCGCCTTGACTACTTTGTTATGTTCACGGAGATCAATTTTATACACTTTTGATAGACAAATACGCCAAACACGGTACTGTTTTGACGTCGTTTTTGTAATAGATTTGAAAAGTGTCGTATTCATTGGCGTTTTTCGCCAATCAATGTACCGTTTTTAAAAAACGACTAGTTTACGCCGCAAAAACTCCAAAGACAATAAGGGTGATATTAGGTTGTCCTGCAATGCAACGTCACGTTTACGTTAGCGTTCCCATTAATACATGAGCTTAAAACGGAACTGGGAACAGTTGATCTGCAACGTAACAGCCCAATAAAAAATGGAGCTTCCAACGAAGCAGGTTTGTAAGGGAGAAACATAAGGGTTTTGCTAACCATTGCGCTTACGGAAGACATGCATTTTATATGGCGAGTTCCCACTTTGAAGCAATACATTTTTGACACATAAAGCACATACATAAATATTGTTGGATGTAACGATTATCTTTACACACTGAATGTTTTGATACAGTTATTTTTTAGTATTCTCCCGTAGTAAGGGAATGCCGTAGCACTTGAAATTTTATTTTTTTTTTTATAAAAGTTGTTGAGAGTTCTTTCACTTACTTTACTGCATTTCTGTATATCTTATTGCGTTGCGCATAATTGTGCGCTTATTGTTTTAAATGTACCTTTAGTGCCTCGCAAAATGGTAAAAAATTTTATTGGGAGTTCTAATATAAAGTAATTTCTAAAAACTACCCAGAATATATTCTACCTTGCTATTATAAAAGATACCATTGAAACAAAAACAACCACACAAAGTATATTGTAATTTATTAATTAATTTGTTATTTATTGTTACTTTTTGGTTTGTTCTTAATTTCGTTTTCAGTTTAGTACATACAAATACATTAATAAATACTTGATTAAATAATTTAAAACCTAAAGTACATACTTATCAAATAACAACACTTTGATATTCATACAAATTCATATTGAATGCGCCTGTATATCAATTATTTTGTGACCTAATTTTAAGAGAACCTTAACTAAGTAGTTCACAAGTATCCTTATGTTTGTGGTTAATTTGATTTGATTGATCATATCGACTAGAACGGTAAATTATTAAATTATTTTCACTTTTTATTTTTGGTTTTGTATAAATGGATTGACAAAATTTAAAATTTAAATATTTTTTTTCATTTGTTTGATAAAAAAAATTGACACATTTTGGAGAATTGATACTCTTCTTTAAACCTTCAATCGAAATGTTTGAATACACTACTGAAGGTTTTCTTATTTTTCGTTATATTTAAGTAACTTAAGATAACGATTATGTATGTGTTTGTTATTGTATTTAAATGTAGTTCATTATTTATTGACACAAGTTGCAATTTAAATCAAAATTACGACCATACGCCCACTTAATGGCAGTAATTTTCTAATTTTATTTATTTTTTTTCACTAATTATTTAATTTTAATGTATGATTTTATAATTGAATTAACAAACAAATAACGCAATTGATTGATCGTTTAACATTAATTTAATTTAATTTAATCTCATTTCATTTAATTACTAATTCTTGTAAGTTTATGCTCGTGGATTTCTCCGCTGGTATGTAAGTATATGTATGTATATGTGTGTATATTTTTTATCCTAGATTTTGTTTTGTTTTATTTTATGTACAATTGGATTATTTTTCTTATGTAATCAAACTAAAATATTAAAAAATTGTTCATTGTATCATCAGTCAAGAACATTGTCAAAACACTTAATCATTTATTTATTTAACAGATACATATAATTATTTTGGTAATTGAATTTGATTATTGAATTAATTGAAGTGGTTTCTTAATTAATTACGCTAAATTCTTAAGATAATACTTATATTGTTCGAATTAACTAAATTCAGATTCGAGTAGTTTTAAATGCATTGTTTTGTTAGCTTTCAATTGTGTTTTGCCATTTCCGGGAATTTTAATTAAAAAATTTCGATGTCTTTTCAAAAAAAAAAAAAAAAAAAAAAATCTAACAATTAGTATCCACGTCAAAAGCCGATATGCTGTATTTAGCACGCGTCGAGTTAAATGCAAAAATTGTTATTTCGATATGTTCAGATTATGTAAAACAATTTAAAACTAAGTGAAGTTTTGATTGGTCTGTTTACTTTAAGCCTTATTCATCGATGATATGTTATCACAAAATGCCGAAGGCGGACTTAAGTTTTTCTCGCTGATAATATGGTGATACTCGTCGGGAACTTGTGCTGTCGCTGAAGTTTGATTCTTGGCGGCTTCATACTGTTGTTTGCTATGAGCAATTTTGGAAGGATATAAATGGCCTGCCATGGTCGAACCAATGGCCAGAGTGTCGGCATTGCTTAGAGTCTCCATGGCACGGTAATCAAAAAATGTAGACATATTGTCATTTGGTATGCCCAAAAGATGTAGAGGTTCAATACTATGTGGTAAATGGTGGCGATAATTGTCGTGACCCTCTCCGACCACACCGGCTTTAACATCGCCACCTAGTAGTTTGCCTTTGCGTCGAGGTGTTATGGTAAGAAAGTCGCCATAGCTTTTGTTATGACATGCTAATGATGCTGACGAACTGAGAGCATTTTTTGCATGACCCATTAAACGTTCCTGTTGGGGTGCAGGTATAACTTGGACAGCTGCCTGGGAACCAGCCTGTTTTAAAATTTCAACATAGGAGCCCGACTGGACAATATGCGGGGAGGGGATGCTGTTAGGTGAGCATTGGAATTCTCCGGAGAGACTGTTGCCGCTGTTGGAACTATTATCGGTAGTTTTTGGTCGAATTTTGCCGGATATACTGCCGGACAAATTTGTATGGTTGGCTGAATTTTTGGCACATTCGTCTGAAGCTTGTCGCTCATGATGTTTGGGTGACTGTGTTTTAGTACCTGATTGCTGCTGGTGCTGCTGTTTACGTTGCTTGGGTGGCGGGTCAAAGAGCCTGTAGTCGAGCGGCACCGCGTCCATGCTGCTGTATTTATTATATTTGTGTGTATAGTTGGTATTTAAATTTTTGAAATAGGTAATGAAAATAGTATTAGTTTGTAAAAAATAATTATCTACATATAAGTATCCAAATTTATGCACATCTACAGATAAATAATTAATTGTTAGTTGGTAAATTATTAAAAAAAAAAAAACAACTCATGCTATTACGTACTACTGACATTTACAGCATTCATTTAAATTAAAAGCAATAATTTGTTTCCGGGAAACCTAAAGTTAGTAATTTTTCATAAACATTTTTAAAAAGTTGCAATAAAGTCATTGGACTAGAATATAAACTTAATTGTTGTAATTAAAAAGGAATACACAAGGTCAGGTCGTTTACTTTACTGGCAGAAGCTTGCAACGAGAGAGAATAATTAAATTTATAAAAAATGTGTTCCAATTATTCAAAAAAAGCAAAACCTAACGCCAAGTTGTAATTATGTTCCTAAGTTTAACTTTTTTTACTATCGCGCTTAATGAGCTTGGTCAAACCGTTGTCTGTGACAAAAACAAAATTGAGGGAGGAAAAGCTAAACTTATAACGGAAGTTCTCCGCCAACGGAAAAAGGATGTTTGGAAGCAGGGGTGCCAGATAATTTTGGTAAAAAATCGGCATATTTAAAAAAAAAATCGGCATTATCGGCACTTTAATATAAAAAAATCGGCAAAAAATCGGCAAATTAAAAATACCTATTTTAAATATAATAAAACCTATTCTTACTTACAAATAAGAACAATTCAGAATTATCTAATGTTTATAACTTATGAAATTTCAAAAGAATCAATCAAAATAAACGTTTTACAAAGAAATTGTAGTTAAATATAAAGTTTTTTTTAACTTTCTTATAATTAATGTGGTGTTTATAGAACACGAGCGCCTTACTCGTCCGTTCAACTAACATTTAAAACAAAAACAAAATTTCGAAATTTGTTTTTGTTTTAAATGTAAGTTGAACGGACGAGTAAGGCGCTTGTGTTCTATAAACTACACATAAGTGTATTCCATATACAAATATTTGAATTTGACATTTTTATTAAATCTGTTTTAATATTAATATCAAAACAGTTTAAATTATTAATTTTTAAGTAATAATTTTAACTTTAAAAAACAAATAACTTGCAAAGATACATTTTCCAGTGAACATCAAAACTCTGTTACATTAAAGAATTCTTTCCACATTTGCGGAAGAATGTGGAAGGACCAAAAATTGTACCAAATGCTGCCATTAAATGTTCACGTTATAAATCTGACATTTTTTGCCAAAAAGTTTGCAAATTTATTTAATTTTCCTTACATAAGAATTGCGTTATAATCTTAAAAAAAAAAAAAAAATATTTAATTATCAAAGTAATTATTATTTAAATTATATTCATTGATAGTGAATATAAATTTATCTTTAATTTATTCTTTTGTAAGTATTTATCTATCCATTTTCAAACACAAATATAAAGTGTTTTATATTTTCCTAATAGAAAAAAAATTTTAACTGAATTATTTTGGGTCTAAAAATTATTTCTTTTTTAACTTTGGCCTTTAATTCTTCATAGTGTAATATTTTTCAAATAATAATGTATTAACCCAACACACATTACAAACACTGCATTTAATATTCAATAAAACTAACCCCTTTTTCTTTAGTAAAAGCGCTGACTTAATAAGAGTTGTCTCTTTTCAATGTTACAACTGCTTCAGTATCGCCTAAAGTTAGTGTATTATTATCAAACAAACAAAAAGTAATCGCCTTTTACGTGTTAGTCAAAAAATCGGCATTTTTGGAGCAAACATCGGCAAATCGGCACTTTGATAATTTAGAGGCAAAAAATCGGCAAATTGCCGATAAATAAAAATGGCAGGCCTGTTTGGAAGCTTTTTCATTTGACGGTCGGAATCACGACTCATTGACTTGGGAAAAAATTGATGAAATTTAGCATTCGAGAATGTAGAAATAATCGCATTAAGTTGTCGTACATTAGCCAAATTCCTAATTACTAGGTTATGTCAACTTGGATGCAGCTTTAAATGCCTTTTTCCGAGAAAAGGAACGTCCTCTTGATATTTTAATTGACATTTGCTTTGACAGTGAAGTTATACTGGGACGATTTGAATTGCAGCTGAAGAGGATTTGTTTGCAACCTTTCAATGAGTTGCCGTTTTTTAATTTGTGAGATGCATTGGAAAATTCGCAGGCCACTGGACCAAGAACCGCAACTGGCGTGTTAGCAAATTACATTTTAAAAAATTTTAAATCCGCGATTTTTTTTAGCATACCTACTAAAAAAACCGTAAAAATTAACGCGTGGAAAAAGATAATTGTTCGACAAAAACTCGTCCAAATCATCAAGAAAGACATTTTTTTTTTGGAAAAGCTGCTATCGTTTTTAGTTTTCTTAGTTTTAGTTTTAAAAATAAAAGTTGAGAAAAAGTAAAAAAATTGGAATTTGGGCGCCTCGAAAATAATTTTTATGATATGTCGTAGTGGTACTTTTTTCCTCATGCCAAAAGCTGTCGAACATTTTCCGTTATTTAACAAAAAGTTGTACTAAAAGCGTGAAATTTGTATCAATTGATCCAACAAACTGGTCCTGGGGTTTGTGAAATGACAACCCCATGAAAAATATATAGGTACCATTCATAAAATGTGTTAGAACTAAAACCGGTAGAGAACCTATGAATGGACGACTTTAGTGTCAGCCCTGCAGATAACGAGACTAGTCCATACATGCATGTAAAGAATAGTCCATAAAGGAGTAGGTGTACTCCAAAACTTCCAAATATATGGGTAAAATGTGGTCCATTTAACATTACGATGTCCTAGCAGAGGACCATATAACCCACCGAAGTAGTCCCTAAACTACTCCATGGAGTACTAGGTGAGTTAGTTTTAAGAGTACTCTAGGTTACTACAGTATGGAGTACACTTAAGGGGTAGTTTAAGCATTTTTCTTTTTCATTTCTTACTAATCGCTTTTTATGGTGTGTACTATAGTCTATTATTGCTATTATTAAATATATTTACTTGGTATTTTTAATTTTTTACCTTTTTTCCATAAATTTCACAAACTTTCACTTTAAAATAAACAATTAATAATGGACACCATCAGGGCTACCAATGTGTAATACTGTGAACTAGAGAAAAGTATACATCATGCAGTTTTTGGCAGCACTGCATGTTTATTTCTTATAATATGGTCCATACCACAGTACATTGAAACATCCCTGTTGGCCAAACTGCCGTCGACGACATTGTCGTCAACAATTTATGCACGACATGTCTTCTATCACTTAGGATTTCTGGAAGACAATTTTGAGGAACATGTCGTGGACGAAATAATACTCGACATTGTCTAGTGCACTGTCTTTTGAAGAAGTTAATAAACGACGACATGACCGACATTGTATTTCAAGTTGTCTTTTGTTAAAGCTTATCCACGATAACATGACAGACATTTTCTTGTAAGGTATCCTCTATCAACAACTATACACGACAGTATGAGCGACAGTGTCTTGTAAGCTGTCCTGTATTAAAATGTATGCACGACAACATGACCGACAGTGTCTTGTAAGGTGTCCTTTATCAACATCTAAGCACGACAATATGAGCGACATTGTCTTGTAGGCTGTCTTCTTAACAATTATAAATAAGTTGTTCCCAATAAAAAATAAAAATAACTGTAAAATAACGATAATAATAAAAAACAACCAAAGCAAAGTGAAGAAAATCAGTCAGTCAAGTCTGAGAACTCAAAGACTAAGGTATGATTTTAAAAACATATGTATATGTGCTATGTATTGTATATTTTTATTTATTTATTTAGGTTTATAGGCGACATTGTCGTGTAAGCTGTAACTCCTGTAACTTCATCGACATTGTCTTTTACGCAGTCGTTGACGACAAAGTAGAATATATTGTCGTCTATATAGTCATCAAAGACAATACAAACGACAATGCCTTTCATGTGGTCATTAACGACTATATGGACGACAATGTCGTTCATGTGGTCATCAACGACAGGCTGAGCGACATTGTCTCTCTTTGTGTCGTGCACGATTTACGCGACACTTGTTTGAAAATGTCGTCGACGATTCGCATTAGTTGTCCCTTACGTGTCGTGCAGGAATTAACATTGTCGTGCACGATTCATCAATGATTCGTGCACGACATAGCCAACTGGGATGTTGTAAGCAGTCCATTTAAGCAACAATGTACAAAGTAGTTTAATATTATCTATAAGGAGTTCCCTCTAGGGATTCTTCAAGCAATACTGTTAAAACAGCTGTTCTTGTAAATGTGTAAAGTTTCAAGTAAGTAAGAATCCAAAAGTTTTATAATAATGTATGAAAATTATTATAAAAAAGAAAATTAAATAGATTGGCAGTGGTTTCTGTTTTATTTTGTATCACATTATGAAGGTATAACACATTATGAGGGTGAAAGTAACCTTTGACAAGGTGTACAAAATGTCCCAGCGGAAAATATTGAAAGGTCTCTATACTCCTTTCTAAAAGAGTCGCTTCGTATGATACCCTTTCTTTAGAAGTATGCCTTCTAGAAGGTTTAAATTTCTTTTTGAAACACCTTCCAAAATATTCAGTACACATTAGCTACTGCCTTCTTTAAGAAGGGAGAAAGGAAGTTGTTCAGTTTTATTTTTATTTTATATTTAGTACCTTTCTGACTCTTTTCTTTGGGAAGGGGCTTGCATCCAATAACAACTTGTATAAGTATGCGAAGCGGTGAGGAGGACTCTTTACTCATTCTTCTTACCGCTGGGGTGTTGCGACAGTAAAACTGCCATTAGCTAACTCTTTCGACAAAAATTTGACCAAAACTTGATGGCAAAACTATTTTCAAAACGTCTGGTATTCAGAGTAATCCAAATTGGTTAATTACTTTATCTAAATCCAATAAAATGTTCAAGAAATCTGGATTTTGGTTGGTTCATTATAACGACAATATAAGTTCTATTTGGCTCTGTAAATGGGCAAAATCAAGCCGATAGGACACACTCTTCAAAAGCCAATTACCTTAAACATCTTACACAAATTCTAGCGTAGACTTTACTCAGGTGCGGATCCAGCTTTACCGTTTGTGTGAGGGAGGGTAACTTTTTGCAAAATAATTTACACAAAAAATGTAATTTTGCTATTAAAAGTTTATTAAAATATGTTGTAAAATATATTTAAAAAAAACTTCAAGAAGAATTCTTGACAAAAAGTACGAAAAAACAGAGGTAAAGAAAAAACATGTAAAATCAATTAAAAATGGATAATCATTCAAAAAAGCAAATTTCGATCTACCAAAGGTTAAAATATAATTTGGTTTAAGGATTGATGTTTGACTGTTGACGTCAGCAGTCGTCGATGGCTGCGAGTGTAAGACGGCAAATCGCTCTGAGGAGACCGAGTGGTAGCGATCAAAACGTTCGAATCTCAGGTCAGTCAAGAATTAATGATTATCAATAACAATTTTAATTAATTTTCATGTTGTAAAATTCCTTTCTTCATAAAAATAATTTAATGAAAATTAAATTTGATGAATTAAAAATATTGAAAATGTGGATTAAAAACCATAAATAGTTCAACCAAATTACCACAATACTAATTATTCAAAAAAAAAAAACAAATATCAGCAATAAAATTCAGATTAAGTTAAATAAAAAGCTAATAAAAGTATAAAATTAATTGAAGGCAACAATACGATCTCGATGTTATTTAATAAACAAGTAATTTTAAATATTTGCTTATAAACATAAGTCTTTAGAAACGAGTTCTTAATTACATAATAAACAAGAAAACATCAAAAAGATTATTTTACCAAATTCTTAAAGACCGAAGATTAAATTCAAAGAAAAACTTGTTTGCAGGAACCGTAAGAAAATTATTTTTGATTTTTCCAAAGGAAAAAAGCAACCATAAGAAAATATCGCAGAACTAAGTCTAAAGGTGTGTTCTTTTCTACAAAAAAATGTGACATTTTATTTAAAAAAAATGCAAATTGGGGTCTGTTAAAAATTTTGCTCCCGATGAGGGTAACTTGATTGATTCTTAAAAACTCACCCTTTTCGGGAGCAAAATTTTTAAGAAACAGACATCAAATTGCATTTTTTTAAATAAAATGTCACATATTTTGTAGAAAAGAAAACACCATAAGATATTTTATATGATTTTGCTTGGGGATATCGATGTTATTTATCTTTAGTTTGGGAAAATGGTTACAAGGAGCCTGTTTTATATGAAAGCCCATAATGCCATAATGTCCTCGAAAGCCTTTCTGATAAGAGTAACTATGCGATGAACCTGTTCTATGGTGACATGATCCTTTCGGAATCAAAGGTATGGGATAAACTAATTTAAAATCCTTTTTTAAATAGCTTTGATAAAATTGAAAGTAAGATATTTGGGCAATAAGATGACACTTGGCTAGCGTCCATACCTACCTTAAGTATCGTAATTATTTCTGATATTTTCCATTATTCAAGGTAGAAACCAGTTCGTATGATGGAATGGAAAATTAATAAAACTAGTTTAAGGGCAGTTGTTGGTTGCTTGCCAATCATTTTTCCTGAAATTTTCAAATGCCAGGGGATTTGTTTGTTTTTATTCTTGAAGTTAAGAACGAAAATCAAATTTTCAACAGGGTCTTTAATAGCTGGTAAAGTTATTTCTTATCTAGAAACATTAGGCGTGAACACTCTTTCGAGATGATCGGCAAAAACTTCGGCTTCAGTTTTATGGGAAATAGCCAACGTACCATCGCTATAACAATTAGCATTTTTGTATCTAGTGGAATTTTAAAGTTCTTGGTAACTTTCCAAGACTTCAATCCATGAAGGGTTCTTTGACAGTAATTTGGTTGACTGTTCGAGGGAGAAGAGCGGTTGTTAATACTCTATTATTTTTAGTGCCGTTGTAGAGTTTAAAAGGGTAGCTTCTTTACTTGCACTTGATCATGTTTCCAAGAACACGTATATAACATTTCATCATCGGATTTCAATGAAATGTTTTGAGATACGTGGGAGCTTACATAGTTCCTATAAATATTTGAGGCAGTTAGTATGTCTCTTTGGGAAACAAAATAGTTTTTCGATGTTTTGCCGATTGAAATAATATTGGTAGAATGGTTAGAAGACAGGTCGAACAAAGTGACTGAAAAAGTACTCGAGTACTCTCTCGATTCGAAAGCAATTTTATTTCGATATTAAACGAATCAAAATTATTTTTTCAGTATTGTGAAACTCAAATTAATGCTTTACAACACTAAAAAGATAATTCCGATTCGTTTAGTTTGACTGAAATAATTATATATCACGACTGCCTGATGTTCTTAATAACTTTAAAATCTATTTTATCAGGAGTCTTTTGTAGATTTAAAGACCAATAAGAGTCATTCCATGTCAGACCGAACACCTTTTTTACCTCTTCCGATTTTCTTTAAATTTGCCAGACGTATTAAACATAAAAAAATATTTTACACATGTTTCGGGAAAAAAATTAAAAATTTTTTTTAAAAAAGTTATTTGCATTTGAAAATCGTCAAAATCGTGAAAAATCTTCCGACATGACAACATTTAAACTAAGTTTTTATAAAACTAGTGAATGGATTTTGAAGTTCAATACCTTATTTTAAAGGTATTTGAACCGTCTTTTTAAAAAAAATATTATTTTTTATAAATTAATTTTTTTTTATTATTAAAATTTTGTGTGTTTTTGAATACATACACACATACATACATACATGCGTTGACATTTTCGTTAACATGCTTGAAAATAAAATGTTTATATTTATAATGGAAAAAAATCGGAAAAAAATAGAATCCATTCGACCTCCACTCTGAAATTTTGAGGGAATGTTAAGAATATATTAACCTTTAAGAAAATATTTTTTTCAGATTTTTCGACTTGTTCGAAGATTGTGGAAAACAGAAATTAAGTAAAAAAACACAATTTTAATAATAAAAAAAAAATTTATTTATAAAAAATAATATTTTTTTTAAAAAGAAGGTTCAAATACCTTTAAAATAAGGTATTGAACTTCAAAATCCATTTACTAGTTTTATAAAAACATTAGTTTAAATGTTGTCATGTCGAAAGATTTTTCACGATTTTGACGATTTTCAAATGCAAATAACTTTTTAATTTTTTTCCCGAAACACGTGTAAAATATTTTTTAATGAAGACTTCGTTCTCAAATTTTGAAAGACATCGGAGACATCAAAGTCAATTTTTAGCAAAAATAGTACGGTTTGACATGGAATGACTCATAAGTGGGATGTCCACCAAATATAACGTTGAGTTTATGAGATAAGACAGCTTTTAATAGCTGTCTGCCCTAAGGAGCAGTGAGTCGTGAGCCCCAGAACGTGTGCTTTGCTATGTTATCTAATAACACTATAAATTTACTTTCTAGAGTTTTGCTAAAGTAATGAATTGATCATCCATTATTTTGCGTGGTTTGGGACAGTGCAAAGAAGATATGATGATGTTTGTGGCCGAGAGGCGTATTGATGAGGCTTGAATATGAGCTATTTTCTTTCCCAGCATTGGGAAATGACTAATTTGATTACTTATTCTTACAGTTGCATCACGACACGCTTAACCAATTGTATGTAGTTTGTCGCACAGAGCACACAGAGGCGTCACGAGACCGAAAATATTGATTTTTTCTGTTTTTTTCTTCGTAATCTTCCCTTTTTGCATTTTTGTTTTGATCACGCAATTTGTGTTGATTGCGACGGCCTGTTTTTGCACATTGCCACTTCACTTCCAAAAATGTTTTCTTTCTCTTTCTTCACACATGATATGGGCATTTTTCATACGTCACTTTTTTCATCTCTGTATGCTCTGTGGTTTGTCGTATATAGAATAACCTTTAATTCGAAAACAGTTTTTAATGTAAAATGCGTTTCAGAAACCAGCAATATGTCTGACAGTGGCTTTAAAAACTTTCTGCTCCTATCTTATGTTTGCTTAAGCCGTTTGTATTACAGTAACATATTCTTATCATTGTTCATTGTTTATAGGCGAATGCTAGAAGAAGCATAGCCTGATTTCTTAACAGTTCCTGCATATGACTTGCAGTTTTGATAAAAAGTTGTTCATAGTTTGGAGATTCATTAGGAGTCCGGGATTCTGAGGTTTTTGAGCGGCCAAATTTGGTTGCGGGTTGGCAGGGTAGTTTGCGTGGATGTTATTAGTTTGCTCATAGGGCTTATGCTGTGTGGAAATATTACTATTGTTGGTGAAATATGGGAAGTAATTTGACTGAAAGCGCCTACAAGCCAGTTTACTATGAGCGTTTTGCATTATCTGTATAAATATTGAACATCCCCTGAAATTTGCAGTGTGGTTACCACCACAGTTGCTAAATTTCTTGGGCCGCTTTTAAATTTCGTGCATTGGGAAGTTTTATGCATATTACATACACTGTTGTAAGCTTGCAATAACTTCTGGTGTGACCGATTTCCTTGCTGTTTAAGCATTGAGGTGGGGGTTTGCGTTTGCGTGGTTCTTCTACAGTTATTCTTCGGTGAAGAAGGTATCCAGATTATTTATTGGATGGGGCTTATTTCCTTTTATTTTGCTGGATTCAGAGGCAATTTTAACTTTAAAGAGTGGTTGCGTTATTTTTCCATGCAAAGCATTTGCTATTTCACTTGTGGGGACGTTGCTTTCAATGCCTTGTTTGGCGATTGATAAACCTTTTGCGCTTTTAAGCTGATGAGTGTAATAATTTGTATTTTCTGAATCGAGATAAGAAGCAATTTAACGGAAATAAGTTTCTCTAAATGTCTGAATTTTCGTTTGAATAACGTTTCCATTGCGCAAAAATTCTACAAAATAGTTGCACTTATAGAATTCACTAAAGAGCAAATTGCTGGGGCTTGTGCTGTGTAACACTTTCAACTGGATCTTCTTCGACATCGTTAGTAACTAACAAAGAAAAATTACTTTCACTCATCGTTTGAGTAGTGACTGCTTTTTTGGTTGTTTGGGAATGGGGTTATTTTTGGAGGAGTTGGGGCTACGCTTTCGCTTTAATACTGTTAAGTATCGATCCATCCCTTTTAATGTTTTGTTGTCGACTTTCATAAAATCTACTTTGGTTGTTTTAGGTATATCACGTTTTAAGATGACCATTACCGACTTGTTTGTACACTGAAAAGAAAAACAATACATCCGTACTTAAATCAATCCGAAGCGGTATTAATAGTACGTTAAGTACGGATTTTCTTGAATTAAGTACAGAAAGATTGATTCAAGTACGGATTATTCAAGTGTGGAATAATTAACTTATCATTACTTAATCCCGAATTCGTACTTTAAATAATCTGAAAATAAGATTGATTTAAGTAAAACTTAGATTGAATCAATCTTAAAATGCGCTTGAATCAAGTTGATTTAATCCCGAACTCGAAGCGTATGTACGGAATGCTGAGAGATGAGGCTAATAAGTTAGATATATGAGACTAAACGCCTATTTTGTTATTTTACTCCCAAAGTGACACTACCAACGAAAAGTTTAATCTTTTTTTACTTGGCTTAAGAGTTTTATATTATTTAAGGGAATTCCGGTATTGATTTTCGAAAAAAAATCCCATCTAGGATTGTTTCAGGTACGTTTTAGTGTTACACTCAGTTTAGATGAGGGCTTTTACGACGTCGCTTTGTCGACGTCTCTTTTGGTTTGTTGGTGAGCGGTGTAGAAAAGAAAGAGGGGTTAACAAAATGTCTCGTTT
Organism: Pollenia angustigena; assembly: GCA_930367215.1. Lineage (NCBI taxonomy): Eukaryota > Metazoa > Arthropoda > Insecta > Diptera > Polleniidae > Pollenia > Pollenia angustigena. The sequence goes on along the minus strand of OV884057.1, from coordinate 74,637,554 downwards.
TGTATTTTGCATGTCGTTTTTTACATTTCTCTTTTAACTTCTTCTGTTTACGTTTTATTCTTTTTCTTACTTTGAAGTGTGTGGTTGAAGATACAGTGCGACCTCGATTATCGATAATAGACGGGATCGGCAGAATTCTTGATTATTTATTTTTTTTGGTGTGTTTCTTATTTTATGTAAATATATAACGTTTTATTATGTAAACATGAGGAAAAAAGTAAATTTGGCAGAACATGCTTCCACACCGTTAAGATATTCTCTTTCTTCGTTTATTTAAATTTCTTTTGATTGTTCAAAATTTAACGAAAAAAAGATAATTTGTTTATAATTTCGGATAATAGAGGCAATTTAAATCAGTGCAAAAAAATGTTTGTTTTCCATTTTATTGAAGCTGCCGGTTAATCGAATGACGGGTAATCAAGGCCATACTGTAAATAAAAAAAAGACATGCAACCAAAAATCATCGTATGAACGCAAAGAGATTTTGGAAGTTGCTTTAAAAGGGAATCAAGATAAAACGACGTCGTAAAAGCCCTCATGTGAATTGAGTGTTATTCGTACTGAAATTTGTAAGTACAATTCGATCTTAAAGTAACTGTAAAACTTAATTCATCCCGAGTATTTCTCTTTCTGTGTAAGAGAGAAAATGGAAATAAAAATGCTTTGGACAAAGAATGAACATCATTGTTTGAGTTAGCAAAGAGGATTATAACAGTTAGTTTAATAAGAAAATAAGAGGGTCAACAACTTTTGTTTAATAGATTTAATATTGAAAAAACACAGGCTGAAAGAATTTCGAAAAATAAAGAATTATTTTGATCAGAATGACAGTCTTGAACAATACATACAAACAACAAAAAAGGGTTTTTAAACCCAGAAGATTCTTTTGTTGACTAAACGTGTTTTGAATTGTTTATTTGCGCCGTCTGCCCTGCTAGGCTAGATGGTAGTGTGCTAGTCTATTAGTGCGGGGGTGGTGGGTTTGATTCCCGCCAGAGACTCTGGTCTCCTGCAGACAAGCGTACAGCTTCGCGGGATCAGCAAAAGAAAAAAAAGAATATCTGGTCCAATAATAAAAGCGAGATATCTAAGAAATCCGGTTAAGCTGACTTATCAGCTTCTGATGGATGGCTTCACAAGTGGCGTTAAAGGCATTCTATCAACTTTAAGTTTACTGGAGAAACTTCAAGCGTTTATAAGTTTGATGAGACAGAGTTCAACGGAAAATTTCCTTCTTTAGTGTCTACTTATAAACCAAGCGTTAAAATCAGAAAAGTGGTTTGGTGGAAAATTGTCTACATAACAGCTTACAGTTTTATTTGTATAAATATGGTAGGAGTAAAACAAAAACTATTGGTGATCGGCAAAGCAGCTCGATCTCGGCCATTTAAAAATGAGAACATCAAAGATTAGAGATAAGAATAAAGCTTGGATGACTCGCGATAGAAAAGTTAAGTGGTGAGAACAGTTTGACAGGGATGTTTTTTTATACGAACATATCTTCAACCTCAGATGTAAAGAACACATATTCATTTTAAAACGCCGACACACGTATGTTTTTTTGTCTCCTCTACCAGAATCCATTGTCAGTGCCCCGTTATCTTGGAAAAAGTTCGAAATTGTTGTACAGTGTTATTGAAATTAAACAATTATTTGCCGTTATTGAACAGACCTATTTACAGAAAAAAATGTTAAATTTAAAAATAGATTTGATTTAATATTGCCTACTTCTTTATTTTAAGGATATTTTCAACAATGGAATTTCTGTATAATTCAGAAATTGTGGTCTTTAAATTATTTCTTCTTAAAACCCAAGTCAATATTTTTATAAGAGATGGATCCGCGCCTGCCTTGTTTGTACTTTTACTATACTTAAATGTCCAATTCAGCTCGAGTTATTTTAAAACTTAATTTTCAATTAAAGAAATAAAAGATTAGTATGTTCTAAAATATAACGCTAATTAAATGTGAAATAAAAATGGAAGTACACGCACTCATACGCAAAAACAAAATATAATAAAAATATTAAAAATTAAATTATTTTAAAAGACATTCAAGTGAGGAACTAATTTGTATAAGAGAGAACCAACTAACTAATAATGATAGCTTGCCTATTGGATAAGGAGCTCTTGTGATATCCGACACTATCACTACTACCACTGCCGCTACCAGATGACTTCAATATGATCAAAGCACTGGGACTATTGCGGGTATTATTGGTAGATTTTTGTAGATGTGGCTGTGGTTGAGTGGTGGTAGTGGCTTCATGCTTGGAAGACGATGCAAAACGATATGAGGGTGAAGGTGATGGTGGTCGTGGTGGTTGTTCATTATGTGCAATTATAGTCTCGGACATGGGACGTTGTATTAAATGTACAAATTGATGAGGAGGTTTAGATTGGATGCGGACTTTAGGCTGGGTAATATTTTCAGGGGAACGGTTTGAATTCATGTTTTTGGAACATGCAGTAGCAGAGGTATTGGTTTGGAAAGTATTGGTTATAATTTTTGTCGGTTTTATAATTTTAAAAAGGGATTTGGTAGATTTAAATGATGTTCGCTTTGGATTTTTTAAAATTGTTTCATTGGCCGATTCTTGTGCGGATCCATTAGAAGTGTGTAAGCTCCCGTTCGTGGAATCTTTCTGGCGGTTCGGTAAAATGCTTTCTAAATGTTAGGGAGGTAAATTTAGATTATACATTGGGTTAGGTAAGGTTAGTAGTAGCGGGTGGATTATTGAGATGACTGTTACAGGGTTCAAAATGGATGCAATGCATGTGTTAGTGGAGTGATAAACAGAAATATATTTCGCAAAAGCGAATATGTGTAATGAGCAGTTAATAAATGATAATTGAGGGAAATTAAGGTAGCATAGCAGGTTTGTTATGAATGATGGTACTGAGATTTTCTGTTTGTACAGTTTGAATAATTAAAATAGGTACTAACTTACTATGAAGTTGAGGCCTGCTAAATACCGACAGGCGTTCTTTGTTACTGCCACCACTTCGGGGACTGTGTCCATGAACTTGAATAAAATAAAAATTAGAGAAACGTTTTGCTATCGATTTTACTACATACTATTGTAGCCAGAATTTTCCAATTGACTTGAGGCATCGGTTCGAGTACTACGATTGTCATCTCGTATTCTTTCGCCACTTAAATCACTGTCACTGTTTAAGCTGTCGTATTCTTCTGATTCGGACTTTATAGCCTTCGAACGACGTTTGTGTCTCTTTTCCGTATTCGTATGGCTGCATTCTCCACCACCCAAGGAAATATTGCCGCTACCGGAAACAGATCTCTTCACTTTCATTCCTGAACTGGAGAGGGTGTTGTCGTCTCCGCTTCGGGGATCGTACATCGGTTGCATGCCTTTGCGGTTGAGTTGTATGTTGGCCGATTGATTTTCGTGTTCTGGTAAATGGAATGTAGCGTAAGGATATATATCTTCAGAGTATTCAGGTATGCGCTCAAGTGCAACAACCGAATCTCCCGGTGATTGCTGACACGATTTGCGCATCGTACCATAATATTGCTCACGGTGTTGTATGTCCTTTCCCTCGCTGCCAGGCGGCCTCATTGTGTCCACATTGCGTGAAAATAAATGTCGAGGATCTAAACATACAAACTCTTATTAATGTGTGTCCTTTTTCATAACTCATTTACTTACAGTTCTTGAAACATATGCAGGCTCCGATCAGAGCCAATATTGTACCAAAAACTGATGTTATTATGACTGCTATCAGATGGGCATCCCGAAACAAAGAATTCATTTCTGGCATTTCACTCTGATCGAGTTCGCCAGACATTCCACTAAAACGCAATGTTTCAAAAGTGTACTCCCTAACAGTGGACCCAGCATTGTTGTGTGCCGTCACACGCAAGTTATACAAGGTACCAGCTTCTAAATCTCCAATTGTGTATCGAGCCTAAGGAAATAAAAAATGTATGTGATCAATTCATTGAAAATTAACTTCAAATAAATGTTGAAAAATAAATGCAATACACTTGAACAAATAGTATGTAGCAAAATAATGATAATACATATACATTTGTCATTGTAAGGGCACATATATCTTTCAGCACATTTTAATCTATCTTTAAAAACCATTTCTATGGATTGCCAAAGGGTGTAATGAAGCCGCTTGGTGTACGAACGTGAATGAAACTATTAATTTACATGAAGTTCAACTACAACGATTTAGTATAGAATCTGTCTGTTGAAGTCAAGAGAACTTACATGAGATTCGATGCGACTAGATACAATGATCCAGTCACTGGCAATACCGTATCGTTTGAATTCAATACTAAAATATTGTATAGGGCATCCACCGTCCTGCCAAGAAGATAATTCTATTAGAGCTGATGTTATGTTCGATCGAATCAGACTGTGTTTGTTGGGTGGAATTGGCTTATTTCCTGTAAACGTCAACAAGTATAATAAACTGAACTAATATTTAACCCAATGCAAACGCACCTTGTGTTTTAGCAATTTCTATGAGACTGGTAGCACTTGTGCCTATTTTGTTAAATGTAACAATGGTAAATTGATAGCTTGTGCCGCATTGAAGGTATTCTAAAAGATGAGAGTTCACACGCCTATCTAACGAGATTTCTTCCCAGTCTCCAAACTCCTTACGGAAGGTCAATGTAAATCCACGCAAAGGGGCCCCACCAATATCATCAACTCTCCACTGCAAAGAAACCGAATTTGCTGTTGTCCCAATTACCGAGATAACCGGTGCAGAGGGTGGAACTGTAAATAACAGAAATATCGTTATGAATAGTTAAAAATAATAACGTTGTGAACATTTACCTTGGACGAATAACTGATAGACAATATGATCCGAACCAATAGCATTACGCACTACACAAGAATAGTTGCCTTCATGCGATCTTTGTATGCTCCTTAAAGTTAATGTGTTGTCATTACTAACTTCCAAACGAAAGTGTTTTTTAGAACGCGCATTTAGAACTTTCCATTCGGCATTTGGTTTTGGAGAACCTACAAATAGACATGGAAGTTTCATATCTACCCTCCAACTTACACTTAGAGTTTGGCTAAATGAGATTATAGCAGCTGGAACAGATGAACTAGGTATAAGTTTTATAACGGGCGTACTAGGCCCTTGACCTACTCTTGTGGAAGCCGTTACCCAAGCCTCATAAGTTTCCCGAGTTGATAAGTCCTTAGCTTCGAAATGCCTATTTTGAGCCGGTAGAACCTCTTTAAGTATTTTCAATTCTTGACCTTTATCTAAAATACGAATATAAACATTGTATTTTGTGACAATGCCGTTGGGCCTTCGTGGTGGCAACCAGCTAATAATAACTGAAGACTCTGAATTGACAACAGATTTAACACGTTCGGGAGCATCGGGCACAGCTTCTTCCGTAGTACAAGAAACTGTGGCACTAACAATGCCTTCCCCAGCTCTGGTAAAAGCCAAAACTTGTACACTATAATTTGTAAAAGGTTGGAGACCATGTAAAACCGTGCTCAGAGCTGAAGTAATCTTTGTTTCTCTAGTACCATACTCCGAATCAAAGTTGCCGGGCTCATAAAGCACCTTATAACCCTGTATGACTCCATGGTGAGTTTCTTTTGGTGGAGATTGCCATGAAATTTGTATATTCTGCGCAGTTAAAGCTATACAAGTTACACCTTGTGGGGGTGCGGACGGAGCATCTTCTAATGTATGACCTAGAGCCACTTCACTCGGTGGGCCATCCCCCTTCACATTAAAAGCCGAAACTGTGACAGCATACTGGGTGTATTTTTCTAGACCTGTCAAACGAAAATCATTGAGTCCTTCTCCACCTAGACTGCTTACTTTTGTGAAGTTTTGAAAATTATCCGAAGAGCCATGTTTCTGGTACGCAATTGTATAACCTAGTAGTTCACCATTCCAAGTATCTCGTTCTGGCGGCCGCCATGTTATAAGAAGCTGTTGTGGTCCCAAAGGCTCAGCAGATATTTCTTGGGGCCTTCCGCTTGGAGCCTCAGCATCAGTCTGCACAAGTAATATATCACTTGGTGCACTCGTTCCTAAATGGTTTTCCGCGTATAAGCGGAAATGATACGCCTGTGCCGGACGTAAAGAACCAATCTGTGCAGTTGTTTTATCACCAGGCAGTAGCTTTTGATTATTGCCCTCATGCCAAACATCTAGAAAAGTATTTTTTTTTTTAACTAAAGAAAATAATTTTGATTTATGTACTTACCTCCAGCTTTTTTGTATTGCAATATATAATTTGAGATCGGTTGAGAGTCGCGATTGTTACCACCCAGCAGAACAGTGTCTTGATCATTTGGCGACCAAGCCAGAGTAACTGAACGGCTTCCCAAATCGGTTGCATGTAAATTGACTGGGAAGTTAGGAGGTTCTTGTACCTGTAAATGTATACCAGCTCGGTCATGACCATATGAGTTACTAGCAATGCAAGTATATTCCCCTCGATCGCTAAGTATGGTCTGTAGTACGGTTAATTCTGAAACGGTACCACGACTCAAAGGAGAGTCTTTTATATGATAGCGAATATCGAAGGAGGGGTCAATCCGGTTAGCTTTAGCTCGCCAAGATATGTCTAAGGGCTGGTCACCATCTGCCTCGCAACGTAGCGTTACACGATCACCTCTTCTAATAGTAACTTGCTTCTTGGATACCGTAACAGTGGGACCCACTAAATATTAAAAGGGTAATAATTGCCTGATGTAAGGAAAAGAAAATTGAATTTTACAATTTACCATGCACCGTTAGTTTAATAAGTTGACTGAGACCTGCACCTATGCCATTGTTAGCCTGACACAGGTAGCTGCCTTCATGCTCTCGACCTACTTTAGGTATAATTAATGATCCGTTATTGTGAGTTTCAATAACCGATTTAGAGTTGCCATTAGGAATGCTGTAACTTAGTTCTCTGTATTCTCCAGAATCTCCTGAAGGTTTTAAGGGAAATAATCGAAATATAAATATTGCAAAGATACTATTTGAAGGGCTCACAGCAGAACCGAACCAAGAACCGAATTTCAAAACTGCTGCGAAATTCACCTTAAACTTTAAAAGTGTTTAGTTCCTAAGGGGTGGTGCTTTAATAACATGTGAGATAAGGCCATGATGCCTTTATCTCTCATTCAATAGGGAGATAAAGCCTTTTTTATATTTTTTTTATTTGAATGGGAGATGGCAATATTAGAAAATGGCTTTATCTCTCATTTCAGTTCCGGAGACACTCAAGTTAAGTATTGGAATCTGGCTTCGCGTACTAAAGTATTTCTGCATGGTTGCCTGCGGCCATGCTTAGGGGTTTACACCATGAATAACAATATTCTGGAAAAATATGGCTTTATCTCTCATTTGCGGAAAAAAATATGGCTATATCTCTCATTTCGCAAAATTTTAAATACGACCTTACCTCTCAATGATTGGGCAATTAAATGGAGCAATAAAGCCATCATGGCCTTATCTCGCAAGGTTTTAAAGCACCCCCCGTTCCTAAGGTAACGGTAATAAGCCCAAGTCAATGGCGCCAAAAATTAATGGCCTCAAAAAATTTTCGAATTGTTTTTTTTTTAGTTGATTCGCTCCAGCTCTGAGCCCTCCATTTCATAACAATTGTTTCCGATTTGCTACGAACAATTTTGACAACTTTTGACTTAAATAGGCTTTAACTTACCAATTGATTGCTTCCATTGTACTGTTGGTACTGGAAAACCATCCGCTTGACAACGTATAACAACCGGATTACCTAGAATGGCATCCTGATCGGCCGGTTTTATTATCCATCGTGGTGGCACTATTTTACAATTTGTATAGTGTTAGTTTTAAAAAACATTTGTGTATTTTTAATTAAATAGTGCTCGAAATCAAGACATGCATATTACTTGTTCATAATTTTGAATAAATATTGTATTTAAAACTTTTTTTATTTAAATGATTAGACAGATGTTTCTAATTCTGACTTACCAGACAAACTAAGAATTTCTGTTTAATTTAAACTCTAACAATTATCGATAAAAATGAATTTTGAACTTAAAACTTATGAAGTCAACTTATAATGAGAAAATGAAGTAGTATTGAAGTACAATTTTAAAGATTTACAAAATGAAACGATAAAATGAAGCACAAATTATACAGAAAAATCAGAATAGGTTACATAAAGATATAGTGTTACAAAGTGCTCATCTATGTTTTTTTTTGCATTGGAATGCAGTGATTCAATACGGTGTGCTCTGTGTTGTGGTGCTCGATCCGTGCTGCGTGCTCTTACTTTTAGTTTACTTTGAGTGGCTTTATTTGTGCTCTCCGATAAACGTGCTGCGTAACGTTCAAAACTGGACAGTATTGCGTTTGTGGAGTGTAACATTGGTCTTTGAAAATATCTATACACATACAGTTTTGGAAAAAGTAATAGGGACTCATACAATTTTTAATAGTTTCCTACATTTTTATTTAGTTTTTATATGAATAAGATGTATAAGATATATACACATGGTCAACAAACAAGAAAATAATTATTAAAAAATGCGTGATTGGTCCAATTAAAAACTATAGTTATGTATAGCAATGTGATGAGAAACGCCTCACTTAATTCAGCAATCGAACATGAAATTACAATTTTATAGAAACATATTTGAAATGGGCCACACATAAAAAGTGTACAGCTATGAAAAATAGAATAATAACATATAACATACGTATGTATATGTAAAGCAGCCCGATTAAAGCCTGATCATTCGTTTTTTAAAAATACCAATTAGGTTCAATATTACAAGAGTATTCATTCCATCTGGTCGTGGTGGTGGTAATACCAAAGTAACCGATATTCGTGTTATTATTTTACACTTCCACACAAGTCTTACGTATTTTGAAAAAAATACAAACCTGTCATGATAAATTTTTATTGTTTTTTGAAATTTTTCAAACCAGGGGAAAAGAAATGGCATTCTCTTTTCCCTTCTCTCCTAAAAGTTCAAGACTTGACGAGTCAAACTTGACACGTGTGAACCGCCACCAATAAGATTAGGGAAGCATTTTCGAAAAATACTTAAGACTTTGTGGGATAGTGTGTAACGGCCTTAAATATTACCCAAATAGAAAAATTTACATAAAGCTTAAATTTTCTGAAGAAAAGAGAATTTGTCGAATTTGCAGCCTCTTGATATAAAAAAAATTTAAATAAGCGACATAAAGTACGAATACCGGCAATTTTTAAAATCAACTTTACCGGAAGATCATCACAGATTTTATGATCATTTACCACATGGATAATATTTTTTTACACATTTCAAGTTTTCAGTCTTCTTAATTGTAAAAATACACCTACGAACGCACGTAACTCTCAACAACGTTTTTTGGAATGAAATAAGACTAATTTTTTTTTAACAGCGTTACATTGTAAAAAATTATATTACAAAATATATGCTCATTATAGCCTTTTTACACTGATCAACATCTACCATCAATTTGCCACCATTTGCAAAGATGTTAACATCTTTCCTCGCTCGGGGTTTGCTTCAGTTCGAAGGTCACCAGAGGCAAAAAGAACCGATACTTTGAGCCTAACTAGAAGACAGTCTTAAAATTTGAAGACAGCAGTTAGTGGTTACACTGGTAACAACTAATAAACAACAAGTAGAATTAAGATTTGAATACATATTGTAAATTTCGATAAGAAAGATTCAATAATAAAAAAATAAATTAAAAAAAAAAAAAAAAATCTTTCCATAAGAAATATACATAGGGCTAAAAACGAACATCTTTAAAAGATGTTCCTATCTCATCCATTCCATTCTACATCTTTCGATTATTTAAGTGTCATCACTAGAAAAGTGGCAATAAGTTCTATTATTATTGTGGCATTACTGACAAAAAGAAGTTTGTTTTGAAAGCAGCGTTACCATTTGTCAAGTTTTATCTTTTATTGCAATGTTTTTTTGTTAAGTATTTTTTTTATTTTTAAACAAATTGAACTTCAAATATATTTTTGAGTTTTCTTTTTAAATTTTGGCACTTTTGTGAGAAAAAGCATTTTTAATTTAAAAATTTTTTTTTTTAAAAAATGGTGACATTTTTGTTTGATGATAGATATTAGATGTGAGCAATGTAAACGACACATTTTCTACATCTTTGATGGTAGATGTTAGATGTTGATCAGTGTAAAAAGCCTATTAGGTTTATGACGTTTTAAATTTTTTTTTTTTTAATATCAAATTGTACATTAGGGGTGGATTAGTGTTATATGGAAATCCTTAGCAGCAAGATTTCGATACGCTAGAACCCCCAGGCCGATTCTATTCTAGACAACTTTTAAATAAAGTTTTCAAATCACACTATTTAATACTTTTTGATGCCAATTTAAAGTAAAATATCTATTTTTTATAGTAATATAATTTGTTTAGACGTAAACTTAAATACAAATTTGTTGTGCACTTTGAAGCTTCGTTCACAATCAAAAAAACATTTTCACTTGGAGTTCATAATGCAGCAACAATTTCTTTTGTAACTACTCACATTTTGCATCAAGAAACCGTTTGCAAATTTTAGCCACAACAGTATTCTGCTTCTATTTTTATTTTTGTAAACATTTTGTTAAAATTTTCATTCAAAACTAAATAAAATTATTTTAAACGTCAGAAACAATTTCATACAAATTGTTGCTGAAGTTCTAGTTGACTCAACTGAAGTAACATTTTTAAAAAAATTTTAGTTACATTTTTGTTCTAAAAATGAAAGGAAAATATATGAAATACTTTGGGAAGAAAAAAGATAGAAGAAAAAACGAAATTGTTTTTTTTTATTGTGAACGTAGCTTTAAGATTCATAGATTTGGCGCGAACAGAAAATTCATTGCATGTTGCACCCGTCATGGCTTAAAGAGCAAATTTCTTATTATTGAAATCTCATCTTTCACAATAAAAAAGAATAATAAAATAAAAGTTTAAAAATTAACAGAGTTTTGTGATTTTGTGATATGATCTTATGAAAGTTGGCCAATTTGGTTGCACCCGTCATTCACTTTATAGCTCTCTCGTGGCTATTTGATCGTTTCATATAAATTCTTGTAAATAAATAACAATAGTTTATAAAAAAATGTTACCCTTTCTAGAAATAACTTGATTGCAAATGTGTTTCTTTCTATTGGTAAAAGACGTTTAAAGCGTCTAAATGTTGCACCCGTCAGAATAGAAAAAAATTTTCATGAATTTTTAAAAAACTAAAAATTTCGAAATTTTAATAAAAAAATAATTTTTTTTTTCTAAAAAAAAAAATATTGTTTAAAAAACGACTGCATATTTAAAAAAGAATTACTTTTCTTCAAGGAAATTTTATTGCGGTATTTCGATTTTTTTCAATAAGCTAAAGCGTTTTTGAGTTTTGCGAACATATGTTTTGCAACTCCGCCATTTTCGAAATTTTTGTAAGGGGACCACCATAATGATTAAGGATGGAGACTAGCAGCCGTATTCATAACAAAAAGTTAGCCACAGTTTGTACACTACGAACAACGAGCTGCTAACTAGAATGCCGAATAAGCTAAGCAGCTTGTTGGCACAGAGTTAATTCATAACGAACTTTTCTTCATCTGCCAACTGTAAATAAATCAACTATGAAATTTTATGATGCCACATTGTATTACTCAAAAATGCAACTCGTTTGCATTAAACATCGCTCGTCTGCCATTTTTTTGTAAATTTTTTTTGTTTTTTTTCTCAACATATAACAATTTTAAAGGTTTTTAAATTAAAATAAAAAAAAATATAAAAATAAAATAAAATAATATGAAATAAAACAGTAATAATTTAAATAAAACCAACCAAATTGTTTAACATTAAACAGCTGTTTTCACAAGTTGGCAGCTCGTTAACAAGAGTTTAGCAAGTCGTTAGCTAGAGTTTGGTAAGTGTATTATAAATAAACTTTGTGCTAACTTAATGCCAAATTTTCATTATGAATACGGCTGTAGGTATGTTCTGAAAAAATGCTCGGGTAGCAAAAATATTGGAGGTCCGTCATATATTTGACTCCTCTAGGGCCACTCTGGGGCTAGTTAGGTCGGTGGCGGTTAATTTTATAAAAAACAATATATGATAGGGGGTTAGTATGTTAATAAGAAATTTAGGGGGGGGGGGGGGATATTAGTGGGAGTCAGTCTTACATTTTACCCCTCTAGGAGCGACTCAGGGACAGTTGTGAAGCTTTTTTTTTTTTGGCTTTTGTATCGTTTTCCCCTAATTTTGACCCTGATGAAGAGCCATTTACCCCCATCCCACCCACCTAATTTTTTGGCTCATGCGTTTCTTTTACAAACTTCAAATTGGGGGTTCTAGCGTATCGAAATCAAAAAGTCGTGCACTAATCCATACCTATTGTACATGCCATAGCCAAAATGTCATCTTTTTTTTTCGCTGCATTAAAAAAAGTTCCTGCACAAAACTATTTGAAATTTGTTCTATATTAAATAAAAAACAAGTAAGAGTGCTATATTCGGTTGTGCCGAATCTTTGATACCCTCCACCGACAGTTCGAATGTTTTAGGAGTAATATCTATATGATGTCTTTTTATTATTAATTTGTCTATATAAAAACAGACATCTGCATTTAAATTTGTTGTGGTTTAGACATATCGTCAGCTCAGAATTGGTTTGGCGCATATGCCAAAAAGTCGGAGTGGAGAAAAACGACAAAGAAGATTTACATGAAGATTTCTGAAAATGTACCCGATAGAATTTTTTATATTTTTACCACTGCTTCAGGTATATGTTTTGAAGAAAATGTAAATTTTTGCGCACTTTTATGAAGTAAGTTAGTATTTAATAGTATTTTTTTGAAAATTAAAAATATTGTTTTGTGCCGCATACGCCACTTTGCTAAAAAAAAAGACAAAAAAGTGGTTTTTTGTGCTGCATACGTATACTTATTGCGTGAGTGACTGACTCATTCATCATCGTACAGCCTAAACGCCTGAAGCTAAAGACTTGAAATTTGGACCGGAGGTGGATCTCTTCCCAAATCGATCCACTAAGACGGGATTTTTAAAAATTCGAATGTTTAGGTGGTGAAAAAGGGTAAATTCGGAAACCTTTTATCTCCAAAACTAAAGGAGATACAAAAAAACTGTAATACATATCGTTGTTCTTTTGAAAAATAAGTGGACAGGGTGTGGTACTTTTTTGAAATTCGGCTGTTTTAGGGTGAAAACGGGTAAACCTGAATTTTGGTACGTTTTTGTCAGCCCATCTATCTTTTGATCCAATAAACCTAGAAATAAAGTTTATACCACATACGAAACTTATCAACAAAATTCGAATACAAGTTTAGTACTTTTTCGAAATTCGAACGCTTAAGGGGTGAAAATCGTAACTAATTTTAGTACTTTTTTACAAAACATTTTGCAATTTTTGATACAATAATTGGGGGGGAAAAAGTACCAAATGGGAAATACGGGAAACTTAATATCTTTCTTCAGCTTTTTGGTTCTACAACTGGTATTTTTTTTTATTATCGTTAATATTTGAACTCAAAACATAAAATTCAACATGCAATGTCCTGAATGAATGCTTTATATCAGAAACAGATTTTGGATTCAAAAAGGGGGTATTCAAAATATATATACTAGGGATTGCTGTTCGGTTTTAACCGAAATCGAAACCGCGGTTTTAAGTGCCTAAAAACCGAAACCGAAAACCGACAAAAAAAACATCGGTTTTAGGATTAACTTTAACAATATATTTATGCTTAAAGAAATTGCAAATTATACATAATACTGGAACTTCATATACAAAAACTTTATACATAACAGCTTGCAACAATGGCAAGATATTTCGAAATTCTTAAAATTCAAAAAAGTACTAAGAAGAACACATGTTACCTTTTTAACACGTTAAGTAGACGCCTAATTTGTGTGGCACAAACTTCCACCTGGGCCTAGCTGGGACCAATAGCATTTTTTATGGAGTTTTTGTGGCTATAGAAAAAATCCACACTAACGAACCCCTGGGCAAGGCTGGGACTACTTTTATATATATGGAGTTTTATGGCTATAGCAGGAAAAGTTTGTCGGAAAGTGGAATAATTCTTCGAAAAAACAGTAAAGAAAGAATTCTTATGTGTTGCGTATGGTTTTTGATGCGTTGCATTTTGATTTTATAAACTACAGTACATATATAATTGGGCACAATATGAACAAAATTTTTATTTGGCCAATTGCGACGCCCACGGTGTTTACACTTTTTTTTCGCATTTTCTTGTAAAAAACACTTTGATTGAGGAAAACATAATGTTTCGTTTTGATATACTTAACAAAATTTATAAAAAAAAACTGGGAAAAACTCAAAAAAGTACCTGCATTGAAACAAATAAAAAAATATATATTTTTATGTATGAAGTTTACCTTTGACATTTTAAAACCGAAACCAAAACCGCGGTTTCACTTTTTTACGGTTTTTAGCAAACTCTAATATATACCCCATACCTAACTCAATTTTTTTAAAAATAGTCGGTAGGCCAAACCAATTCTGAGCTGACGATATATTAAATTATTGACCGACATTCAGAAAGTTTAATGCTTTGTTTACCAATTTTAAATAGCTTGGCTAAAATATCATGATTCGTAAAGTTTAAGCCGAACTAAAATGATTTTCAGGAGGGGAATTTATATTGGAGCCATGGTAAGCTATAAACCAATCATCCCAAAATTCTGCAGAGTGATTTCTGGTATTAAAAGACATACATTTCAATACAGCGGAAAAATTAGTTTTAGCGTTTGCAGTGCAGTTCAGAAGGCTGCTTTAAATGGATCTAAGGGTTATTATAGACCGTATATCACAAAATTGCATAGCATTATTTCTGGCCATATCTTCATAAGTTATAAGAAAGTTTACCGCAATAAATACATCTGCTACGGTTTTAGGCGTATTTAATTATTTTGCCAGAGTGGACTTTATATGAGTTCTAAAGTAAATTATGGACCGATCATCACGAAATTTATTAGTTTGATTTTAAGTAATATAAAACTGTGAAGTACTTAATTTTATTCTGATAGCATTATTTTGTAAGGTTTTAAGCGTACTAAACTGTTTTGCGGGAGTAGGGTTTATTTGGGGCCTGTTTGCGGGAGTAGGGTTTATTTGGGGCCTGTGAAATATCATATAGAGACAAAACAAGTTCAAATACAACTTAAAGCAATTCAAATAAAATGACTCATAGAAATAAATTCTTCCCTTAGTCTCCTACTTTTAAAATCTATCTTAAGGCCAATCTAGTGCTACGGTATTCAGTTTTGGGGCCTCCAACAAAAAAAAATTTCCGCTCCCTCGTACATAAAAAACTGTTAGTTCATAATACACATACATAGAAAGATTCATAAATAAATGATGAAGTAAAAAATATATATGTATACAGCCCTGCTCTGGAAATCGAGTTCGAGTAAAGTTGAAATCAAGCAAATTTTCAAAACTATCCTGTTTCAAAGGTTCATAGAAATATTCCGTTTTAAATACGTGAAACTTTGAGTACCACTTATATTGATTAGAACTATGTATTCTTTATTAATGTTATTGATAGATCGCACCTCTCTATTTTACCATAAAGTATTTGTGGCTATTTTACGTAAAAGTAAAGGTATATGTACCAATCAATTGTTTTAATTTTATTAACTATTCGCAGATAATAAAATATTTTTGGATTTTAAAGAACAATAAACTTTTTAATACTAAACTAAACATAATATGGGGTGTCGCCTTACTAAGGAATATTGAATAAGAAAACTACCAGAATATACTTAATGCTGCCTTTTGTTTGTGCAATACCGTCCATGTCTAGAAACGCGGTAGTTAATAAATTATTGTGCTAAAATTGTGAAGTGATCGTTAGAATTATTCAAGTGCCACATTTAGTAGAAAATTTGTGTTATTATTTCCAATTATTTTACCGGATACGGAAAGCATTGCCACGTATTCAACAGATCCAGCACGATTTGTAACGCGACATGTGTAGTTGCCATTATGTCGTGACGTGACATTGTGTATGGAGAGAATGCTTGAGAAGGGTGCATATTCATTTATTGTCAACGAAGGGTCTGGAGTTTTGAAAATATTATTAGCGGCACCACTATTCAGATTATGTGGGTTGTTAAGGCCATCCATGCTGCCAATTACTTTGCCACTTTGTATGGGAACGCCGTCTTTGAGCCAAGTAATATTGAAAGGCTGGTCACCTTGACTGCTGGAGCACATAAGTTGAGTACGCATACCTTCGGTTATTTCGTCTTCGAAACTAAAGGGTGAAATACGTGGCGGAACTAAAGAAAGTTTAAGAGAGATATTTTATGTAGAGTTTAGCATTACAGATCTTAAACAAAAATATAATTGAATAAAGTTCAGATTCGTTTTAAAGAGGAGAAGGGGATAGATTTTAAAATACCCTAAATTTATAAAGTAATTCTAAAAAATAAATTAATAAATTATAGTTGAAGTGCAGTAATGTTTAACGATGTCGAACGTCAACGTTCGCATAGAAAACTACATTGGAAACAAAAACAAATTTTCGAATATTGTTTTTGTTTTACATATAATTTTCTATGCGAACGTTAACGTTCGAAATCGATGAACTGGATGTTAAATTCTTATATGTATGAGCATGCACAAAAGTAAAAACAAAACAAAACAAAAGTCTATGCAGTATTTAAACATGCCGTATAAGTATCTAGTTTATGCTTCAAATGTTGAAAGTTGAACACAAAACTATATCTACATATTAAAGCAAAAGAAATGCAATCAACCAAGATATATATAATTTTTATATGTTTGTATTTGGACATGCATTCATCATATACCATTAACTCTTAGCTGTGCAGAGTGCGATACGGTTGCGGCATCGTTTTGGACGCGACATGTGTAGGTGCCACTCTGAGCCCTCGTCACACTTGTTATGCTGAGGGCGCTGGTGAAATCATCATTTTGGCGAATTGTCACTACGCCGCCGCCTCCTTCACCACCGCTACTACCATCATCATTCGAGTAGGACATGGCATGGGCATAGTTGATCGATGTCGTGTGTGAGCCGGAGCCCGAGGCAGCAACGTCACCGGTACCACTAATCCCACCGCTAACACTGCCGCTGTCGCGTGCACCATGCGTAGACTGCATTACTGCAGTCCCCGCCGTCTGTAGGGGTTTTCCATCCTTAAGCCAGGTGAATGTGAGCGGTAGATCACCGGTGCCAATGACACATTGTATGCTTGTTCGATCGCCGACATTCAGATCGCGGGCGAATGAAAATGGTGTAATCTTGGGCGGAACTAAAATTTCATATATTTGACATGTGTGATGTGTAATTCGTATCTTTGTTTTAATCTGTTAAGATTTTAATTTACTATTCAAATATGAGATTAAAATGTTAAATTATTATTTTTATTTAAATTCACACTACGCAATAATGAATATTTCCTAATTTTTGGATTTTAGGTGAACAAAGAATATTCAAAGTTTGTTGGCATTATTTGGCCAACAAAATTCGCAGAGAAAGTATTTCACTTTAATTAAATTTAAAAGGGATGTGTGTCATTTTCTAAAAATAAAAGACAATAATGAAAATCTAGTATTTTCTACATTTAGTGAAGGTATTTATTTTTCCACCTTGTTAAATGTGGTGAGGAGCGTCGAATATTTCAGTGAATGTATGTGACATGCGTTCGTCCTATAAAGTACTTTTAATGTTGTTAAGAGTTTGGCGGTACTTTTACAAAATTCGTTAATATTTCAAATTTGAATTCAGAAAAGGCGGGGTTTAATTAAAACTTTTAGCATTTCTTAAAGACTAATGGTGTTTTCTTTTCGTCTACCCAAACACTTATAAAACAGATATTGTTTCTGGGTGTATGAGCCTAGCGCTAAAACATGCTCTGTTTATTTTCGAACACTGTATGAAATAAAATATATTATAGAAAAACTGATCAGTAAAATTCAGCGCTTTCATAGAAATCGAGTTATTGTATTTTTCCAAAATAAAAGCGACAATAAAATTTCATCTTTTCTCGCAAGGTTTGTATGATGCAGGCCAAATTTTCAGCCATAAGTAAATTACACTGGTCTACAAATTTGGAAAAATATTGTCTGCCGAAACAAAGCATGTTGTTTAACTAATCTGGGTGCGCTGAATTCGTTTCTGGCATAAAAATTGGTCTATCACGTCTAGTTTATTTTTTTTATCGCATGCTGGCAATACTGTAAAACAGTCAATAGTGCTGGTTCACACAGGTCAAGTTTGACTCTTCAAGTCTTGAACTTTTAGGAGAGAGGGGTAAAGAGAATGGAAAGGGGTACATACTTGACCGTACCAGTCAGTTTTTATTTTTCTTTTCTTTTTTCATCCGTAATATAATAAAAAGCTACAAAGTTGAAGGAAAAGAAAACAAAAATTAATTTTGTGCATGAACGTGAACGCAAGTTCAAAAGAAAATTTAAATAAAACTGTTCAAGTAAACTTGACCTGTGTGAACCAGCACATACTGACACTACAATTTCACAATTGTTTTTTTTTAATGGAAGCCCACATTCATTCTAAATCTTTATAATATTAGCGTTTAAGTATGTAAGGGAGATCGTGTGTTACTGATTTAAGAAATTTTTGCTTTGTGTTCGGTGAATATTTGGTTGGAAAAAAGGATATGCAATATCAGAATCATTAAAATATGCATATTAACATTATTTTGGTTTTCCAGTCAGAAACTTGGACAACCCGTGGACACTGACAATGTTTTGTATTGTCTTCATTGGCATTTAGATTTTTTCCAAAAAAAAAAAAAAACTAAGTGCAATGAGCGTGAACCAGAGGCGCGTGCTCACCAAGATTAAATAAAAATTTAAAGAATAAATATTTAATTTAAGAAATAAATATCAAGGATTTTAAGACAAAAGCATTCTGGGAGACTATTGCTGGTCTCTTATACGTGAAACCTAACCAATAAAATACAAGCGACGTTCAAAAAACGGCATTCACTTTCGAAAATTCATTGATTTTTAAATAAACTAGTGATTTTTTTTTGTAAAAATCGAATAAAAACTTTTTTTGTATCTCAAAAATCTGACGTGATAGAGAAAAACCAATTACAGATTCGAATTACAAAACCTTGTTGGCTAGTGCTATTAGCAAACTTAAATGATAACTATTGGCTAACAAGCATATCATATTTACTGTATATTGGTTAACTAAAAATTTTCATCAGAGCAAAAAATGGTAACTCTATCACAATGCCAAATTTCAATGTTGGTAGCAGTGTTTTTCTTAACATTTTTTTTTCTCAAAGAAAACAAACAAGTGGCGGTGGTACTGCAAATGTTAATAATAATTTTATACGAAAGAGCTGTTGTCTAACTAGTGGTTAAACAATAACATTCGATAGTTTAACTAATGGCTAACAAAAATTAGAAATAATATTTGATTGGTTAAACCATTGCTATTAGCTAACTATTGATTGTAAATTTGGCCCGTAATGGGAATCGCTCAAATCGTATATCAAATTTTATACTGATGGTGTTTTCTTTTCTGACAATAATGTTCCATATATGCTACCATTCGCGCGGTTTTTGTTCTATTCTAAAATAATATGCAAACGTGTGAGAAGTTGTCGTTTTCCTTTCTAAATATGTTGCAAAAATAAATAGCACGTTTGGCTGTTTTCCTAAACGCCTGTTGCATTGTAGTAATACATGGCAACATGTTCTTAAATGCAACCATACAAATTTTGACAATGCATTTAAGGTGGAAGTACATAACACGCGTTAGTTCGTCGACAAGTATCGTGCGTTTAAAAACTTTAGCGCGTCAAAAACTGCAAGTTACACAACACGCGTTACAAAAGCCATTCCTGCCAGTTGTTTTTTATTGGTTTACTTATTTGGGTATTAAAAACAGGCTCGAAAGTATATCAAGATTTTGTTATTATATTAAATTTATTCTTTTTATATAAATATTGTATGTTTTTTAAGCTCTTCAATAAGTTTTTCTTTCATGAATCACAAATTTGTTAAATTATTATTTTTATTGTCAGCTGATTACTTTTCAAAAACACACAACGCGTTAAAAAGTTCAATGTTAACCAACTTTCTGGCACAAACGCGTCAAAATATTTTGCATGTAGCTTGTTCTATGAAAACACACTAGCTTAACTTTTTTTGACAGAAGACGACAGAGCGCGCGCGCACTAACGCGTGTTATGTACTTCTACCTTTAGTTTCGAAATGCAACTTTGTAGTTGTCACTGCGCAGAGAAAAGCAAATAACATAGCGTCTTCACCTGACAATTTTTTGTCATACCAAACGTCAAAGTCTATATAAAAAAACTCCAAAATTTTTGTCAGCGTTTTTTTAATATGAAGTTTGACGTTTGGTATGACAAAAAATTGTCAGCACAACGTAGGTAAAAATTTAAGTACACAATGCATCAACACGGTATTGATACATTGTGAACACACGTTTAGGAAAACAGCCTTTGTTGCATTTCTTCCCAACAAACACGGAGGTTTGATTTCAAATTGATAATTATTTGAAATCAAACGTTTTCTCAAACGACAAACTTTTGATAATGATTTGAAAATCATTTGAAAATCATAGCGTTCTCAACAAAAAGGGGAAATTATTTTCAAATTGAAAAATGCCGTTATTTTCAACTTGCTTTCAAACGTAATTTTCAAATGTTTTTCAAATGTGGATTTTAATACCATGTGGAACGTAAATAAAAAACATTTTATTTTTTTAATTTAAATTCATTATTTATTTAAATACACTGTGAGATAAACATTTGGCACCATAGCTAAAAGAGGAAATCACATTCTTTCCGTCCTCCAATTCTAGCAACGACGAAATAATTGGCTCCCTTTTATTTTGAGGATTATAGCACGCAATCATACAACAAACTTTGAATTTCTTCACTTTCCCGTGTTATTTTTCTTAATTCTTATTTTTAATCCTTGTAATTACATACTCACAAATATTTTTTTATTTTTTCACAATAAATAAATTGTTCACTTGCAAAACACATTTAACCACGAAGTAAAAAATGTGACTCTAATCGCCATTTTTAATGTTTACATTTATATTTTGCTTAAGTATTGCCAAGTTTAGTTTTGGATTGAATTTAACACTTGATGCCAATTTGACATCAAGTTGATAAAACATTTGATGTCAAATGTTTATTTTCAAATCATTATCAATTTGAATTTAAATGTTAAAACCAAACATTTGAAAAACGTTTGAGAATTGCGTTTGAAGTCATATGATAAAGTCATTTCATAGCAAAGGTTTGGCTTCGTGTTTGTTGGGTTACCTCCAGTTATAACTGAGTGTGAGATAATACCTTTTTTTGCGTCTGTGTTAAGTACTTTTTTATGCAAGCAAGTATTTTTTTAAAATTTTTGTTCTTTGTTTGCGTACAATTTGTATTGTGATTTTTGGTTATATTGTGATGGAAACATTTTTTTTCGTTTGTTTTACTTTTATTTAATAATTATTTCTTTTTTGCGCAAAATTTTTAACAACAGCTGCCATTACTAACTATTAAAAATCAGTGCTGTTAACGCTTATTGGAATTCAAAGAAAATTTAATGTTGAAAAGCGCTACAACCGTGGTGAATATCGCTTATTAGTACGAACTTTTCAATAATATTTTACACGCTAAATACACATTAGTGTTGAGTGTAAAACATTGCTAATATTTTGTTTTATTGTAATTTAGAAAAATATATCACTTTGTAATTGTGCGTGTAACCTGATAAATATACTGCACAAATATAATGCATGATTATTTTTTAGAAAAGAAAACACCATAAGCGTTTACGATTTAATGTTATTTGCAAGTTCGTCGCATATTTTCAGTTCAGGCTATTTTACACTTTCACACGCCTCTTTCGTATTTTGATAAAAATGCATCTCTTGTCTAATTAATATTTGAAAATTTTGAAAAAACAATAACAACTTATCATGACTGGATTGTACCCATTAATAGCTGCCTTACACTATCGCACAAAACTTACGAATTTTGAAAAACATTCATCCCTATCGTGATAAGTTGTTATTGGTTTTTGAAAGTTTTCAAACAAAAATAATATTTCTTGTCCTTTTCAAGTCCAATTTCAGTAACGTTGGATTCTATAACAGCGCTGAATAATATTTTATTATAACCGTAATGTATATTTTTAAAACAACTGTAAAACTTTAACGTATACAAACAGACAACCACTCACACAATAAGTGGGACACATACTTTATATTAATAATAATTTAATTTACATAATTCATATGAAATGAAGTATATTTGAAGAACATTTTTTAAATTAAACTAAGGATTTTATGTTGAGTTCCAAACTTAGCAACACAAGATTTTTCTATGTGTCCCACATAAAGTGTGAGTAGCTGTATGTATATAAGAACACAAGTTTGTAACTATTTATGTTTACGCAAACGTTAACGAGTGCAAGAGAAAGATTGCATCTAAGTGGGTGGGCTTATGTGGATTTATAAATTGACCGCACAGATGATTTGTTGCATTTAGCCAACCGCAAAGTACATGTATGTATGTGTGTAAATGTTTGTCAGAGTGGACGACCGCATGGCACATAAACAACAATGCCCCATAATGAGGATTTACGCGTATTCGAATTAATATGAAAACCAAACATACAACTGTGGCGGGCGCCGCACCTAGCGCCGCGTTCAAATGCAAAGTGCAATTTATCAAAATAAAAAAAAGAAAATATCAAACCCAAATAAAAAAAAAGAAAATAAAATAAAAGATAGCGTTCAAAATTGTTTTACATTAAAAATTTCAAAAATCATAAACAAACCATCTGTTTTGAAGGGAAAATAAAATATAGTTAATCCCAACAGAGACCAAAATAAAAAAAATATTTAAAATAAAAAAAATTTGTGCATTTTATTAAAAAAAAAAAGAAAACAGGTGCTGAGACAATAAGACAAAACTGTGGTGGTAGAATATAAAAAAGTAGACAATATTTATTTTGCATATCTTTCATATTTTTAATTCTTATTTTTATTTTTTGGTGCA
This sequence comes from Pollenia angustigena, assembly GCA_930367215.1. NCBI lineage: Eukaryota > Metazoa > Arthropoda > Insecta > Diptera > Polleniidae > Pollenia > Pollenia angustigena. Next base: position 74,614,490 of record OV884057.1, on the reverse strand, counting down.
GCAAAAAAAAGAAAAAAAAAAGTAAACAAAGTATAAAACAAAGAAAACGTTCAGAAAGGAAATGCTATCATGTACAGTGGTGCATAACAATGATTTATACATACACACACACACACACACACACACACATAATTTCATAAAGTCTATGTATGCATGTATACAGCTGTGTACGGGTTGTGCAATTGAGTGTTTGTAAGTGCGATTATGTGTTTTCTTTTAACAGAATTGCAATGCAGTAAAAGCCAAATTGTTTTGCTTTCTTATAAATATTTAAAATATGTATGTTTATAAAATTGAGTTTAAAATAAAAAGAGTAACAAAAAAATAAAAGAATAAAAAGTTTTAACCAAATTAAATTGACACAACTTTAAATAACAAAGAAAAAAATCAATAAAATAAATTTGGTTCAAAGTTCATACGAATTTTTTTTAAATTTTTTTTTTAACTTTTCTTTTATAAAATTTATCACGTGCTTTTTTCATCATTTATTTAATGTTTGTGTTATGTATAATGCATGTATGTATATGTATTTTAGTACGTATAATAAAATAAATATGATGTATGTATGTAAGAATATATTTTTTTATTTATCCCTTTAAAAAATAGGAAATGCCATGAGTTGCATTGCAAGTGCAAGAGGGACATGTATAAGCATATGTACATGTACATATGTGTGTACCTGTATTTATATGTATGTAATATGTATTTGACAAGAAAACTGATTTTATAAAAAGTTTAGCTTAGAATTTTTAAAAGTTTTCTAAATAGTATTTCTATATAGTTTTCTATTAGTATAGTTTTAAGAGTTAAATTTGAATTAAGGCTTAAAATAATGATTTTAAAAATATCAGGCAACTGTAGCCTTAAATAGATTACAAGCGTTCCACCTCAATACTACCGATGATCAGGAAAAGCTCATTATTTCTGATTATTATTTAGTTAACGGAAACCGTCATTACACAGTGGAAGATTAAAAAAAAAATAGAAATAAGTCTAGATAGTCCATTTGGTATTAGATTTCAGGTGGCAACTTGTAATCAAGTTTTAGTTTTGGATTTGGGGTCTAAGGACTTGTCAGGAGGTTCACTATAGGTTCCCAAAGAAGATCGAAAATTCTTTATTTTAGCAAGATTTTAATAATTTTTTAAACATAAAATATACTTGAAGAGTTATACAAAAGAGTAAGCGAATGCATAGTTTATTTCTTATAACTTTGTAGTTAAAAAAATACAGTACTTTTCGCTTATAGTCACATCCTTTAGTTGCAACCATAACGTGGACTTATCGCAAATGGGACTATAAGGTCAATTCACATATATCGTCGGTTGATTATTTAATTCTCGTATGTCGTATGTAAATTGTATCCACATACGACAATGAAATAATCAACCGACGATATGCCGCTATGGCGCATATAACCGAATTCGAGTATAATCAAGTTATGTGAATAAAGGAAATAAAAAATTCATATAAATTACACCGACATCAGGCTTATGGTTTTACAACAGAGTTGCATACTGTATTTAAAATAGTTAAAATAATAACAAGATATTTCATAACTGATGCCATCTGCAAAAACTAATTTTTTACGAGTAGAGAGTTGATGACAAATATTAAATGATTTAATTTTTTCTTTCTTTGGATGGATATGGGCATTTCCACCGAAAGGTCCACCGCAACAAAAAAATTATAAGTTCTTGAAAAAACTTTGTTTTATCATATTTTAACAGGAAAACAATCAAATTTAATAAAACTAAAAAAATTTTATATTTATTTATAACCCATTTCAAGATTTATGATTGCAAAGTGGAACAAGTGCAACTTTTCTTATTTGGATATTTCTATTGTACGTTTTGCTATGACAACAGTTCTTTAAGAGAGACATTATGCATTGACTTTTTCTCTCTAAAACCTTTTGGAAGGTACAAAGAGTCAAAATAGAATGCACAAGAAACGGTGCGATTGCAAATAACTGTAATTTTTTTCTTTATATCGACCCCTAACCGCGAAAATAATGTAAGCGCCAAAAATCAAATTTTACAGGCGAGAGCTTTTTTTGTTTTATTTCATATTAATTTTGTATGAAATTTGTCGCTTACATTAAAATTGTTTTTGCTATAAAATCGTAACGGTACATTATGTGACCATGATATTTTAGGAGCTGATGCAAGTGTTGCCAATAAAGTCATATATTAAAAAAATAACGAAAATTTAAAATCATGTCGCTTACATTATTTTCGCTGTTAGGGCTCGATATTATCTCATATTTCGATGTCATGTGCGACATTGAAAAACATCATTTTCTATCAACGCGTCGAAAGTAAAAGTAGAAAGCTCATCAAATTACCAGGCCAAACAGAGATTTTTTATAATATTAAAATAGAAAAAAAATTTCTGTAAAATAGCAAGATTTGTGATCTTGGTACTTATATAAAGTTGTTCACGTGCGACATCGTAAGTGTGAAAATTAATAATTTGAAAATAATTTTTTATATATGTAAATGATTTATTTATGTTATTATATACATTTCAATCATTTAAATTTAGATAAGCAAAAAAAAAAGCACTAAATTCAAAAATATAGCCATATTCTAGCCATTAACAATGATATACGATACGATGAGATTAGACTTTAAATGACGATGCTATATATGTATATAAAACAAAAAGGGCGTGGCAAAAACGATTTTTTTAAAGTTTTTCAAACTTAATAAATATACCTTGTATTTTAGGGCGTGACTGATGAAAATATTATTGCTTGTATTGGCTTCTACCTGATTTAATGTAGTATGTGTGTCAAAAAGAAAAAAGGGGCTTAATTTGTAGTCGTGTAATAAAAGTGGGCATATTAAAATCTATACATACGTTTTAGAAGGACTTTCTTGGCACGTAAAAAAAATTGGACATTTGGGGGAAGGATCCGCGATGGCATAAGTGGCGCCCAGAATTTGAGGTCGGATTAAAAAGTCACTAAAGACAAAAATGAAGCCACTATCAAGCCATGAACAACGATATGCAATATGATGAGATCGGACTTTAAATGGCAGCGCTAAATATAAAAAACCAAAAGAGCTGTATTTTAGGGCGTGGCAAAAAAAATGTTTCCTGTTTTAGAAACTTCATTGACATATCTTTCATTCTAGGGGTTGACTGGCGCAACTTTTTTTTTGTATGGAGGTCGACCAGGTCTAATCAACATATGGTTATATCATACCGGAAAAAAATGTCATGTGCGACAGATCACGTGCGACAGCGATTAAAGCTAAATAAAAAAAAAGTATACATTATTTTTATTTAAAATGACAGCCATATTTAAGAGATATGAGTGCATAACATTCTACAATTTTTTGCATTCAAATATGCCTTAGGTTTCGCTGAAATCGGCATTCGAAAAAATGGCCACAAAAACCACTTCTGTTTTCGTCACGTGCAAATGCCTTGTTTTTTTTTTGCAATTTTCTTGAAAATGAAACAATTTATCAAAATGAACAATAGCACCAATTATAGGGCTAATTAATATAAATAAATAAATATACGTTTTATTTTGACTTTTTTTGAACTTTAAATGTGTACGATGGTCACGTTCGACATGATGGAAATGCCCATATTTGATTCATCCATCCATTAATTTGCTTTACTTTTTTCTTTGACTTCTGTTGATAAATGGCATATATGGCAAATGTGCTTATATCGCTAATGGACTATAACGTTAATACTTTATATTAAATTAACTTATAGCGGCAAAATAAACAGATAAAATGGACTATATCGCTAATGTGACTATAAGCATAGTGACAATAAACGAAAAGTACTGTATACTACTTTTACGAACCAAATAAAATTTCAAAAGGGAATCTCACAATTCCCACAAAATTTCTGAAAATCCAATTATTACATTAATTTATTAATTACACTGTGCTAGTTGAAAAAAAACAGACAAGTGGGGCACCGGGCGTTTTAACCTAATTCGGGTACGCTGAGTCCAATGATGCTTAACTTTTTTTTTATGTTAGCTCGTGTTTTCGAGATAAAATGGAGAAGGTTGGACAACATATATTTGCGTTACTCAAAAAGGAAATATAATTATGTTTAAATAAGGTTAAACTTTTTTCTAATATGCGCAGTTCTTTTTGGCAAAAATTGGAAAATTCAGCTGTGTCTCAATTTGTCTATACGTAGAAAATAAAGTTCCAAACAAAACAACTCATAAATGATTACGACTTTTAATTTTATTCACAAAAGATGCAAAATTTTAATTCAACTTTAGAATTTTATAAAACGCCATATTTGTATGGGAGCCATCTAAGGGGTTGAAATAAAGGGCAAGAAGGTTTTGAGAAAATGCTTAGGACGAAAAACTAATGGAGTTGATCCCCATAGGGGCGACTCTTACGCAGTTATGGGACTTTTTCTAAAATGTATTTCTAGCCTGTATTAAAATTAAGAAATGGAGACAGCGGGTATGTATGTTAGAAACAAATGATGTGGATGGTTGGTAATACATTTGACCCGTCTAGGGGCATCCCAGGCGCAGCAGGGGACAAACTTAAGAATTTCATTAAAACGCCATATTTTCATGGAAGCCTTAAGGAATGATGAAAAGGTTCAAGTATGTGTTGAGAAAATCAGCATTTAAATAACTGCAGTCAAAGTTGAAAAACTGAAATTTCTTCAACTGCTTAATTTGTCATTGATAAAAAAAAACCATTGCTTTTTCTTCTGATTCATTAAATGTCAACAGTCGCTGTCAAACCAACTCAAGAAGCGAAAAGTTGTTCACACATTTTCGTTTTTTGTTCGACAATTTTTGGTTGCGGCTGCACTTTTTTAAACCCTGAAGAAAATGCTTATGACGAAAAATCAATGGTGGTCATACATTTTATCCCCCTAGGGGCGACTCCTAAGCAGCTATGGGACTGTTTCTTAAGCGTCTTTTCTACAGCGCCTAGGATGCCGCTAGACGTTGTAGACAGATTTTAATTATTTATTGGTTGTTTTGCTTGGAACATTGTTTTTGTTAGAGGCAAAGCAGCATTCCCCAATTTTTTTTTGTAAATTTTTAAAGAACAAACATTTCGAAATTTGGCTAATAAAATTATTAAAATATAAAAGATTAGCGACTGCGCATATAAGAAAAAAGTATAGCCTTACTTAAAGGTAATTCTATTTCGCAATTTCGGGATTTTTTAGTTTAATCAATAAACTAAACCGTTTTTGAGTTATGCAAATATATGTTAGGCAACCTCCTCCATTTTTAAATTAACGGTACATTTGGAAAACAAAAGCTAAGCTAAAAAACGCTTGTCAGTTTGTTCAACTAGCACAGTGTTATTGCTAGTTCATATTAAATAAATAAATATGAACAATTTTGATTTTAGTTGAACTGTTAAATTTTAATTTTTGATATTCCTTAATTAGGCTTGAGTTCATCAAATTTAATTTTCATTAAATCATTTCCACTGAGGAAAGGAATTTTACAACTTGGAGTTTTTATTAAAATTTATTGATAATTTTTCTTGGCTGAGCGGGGATTCGAACCCGGGTCGATCTTTACATGTTTCCAGAATCACCACATTCTATCCTCAGAAGATCTTTAAGTTCTACCCACTGCACCACTGCATCGATTTTGTTAAAATATATTTTTCAAGATTTGAAATTACAAAAAATAACTTTTTCCATATCTCACAATTTTGAGTCATTTGAATAAAATAAATTTTAAAAAATTTTGAGGTGTGTGTTCGAATTTCTCGGTCAGGTAATAATTGAGGAGGTTCTTCCAAAACTTGACTATTGCACTTTTTATGTTTTTGTGTAATTCGAGAAAATAGATTTTTAGGAATGAAACTTTGCTTTGTAATTTCAAGTTCAATCCTCTGTATGTTTATGATAATTTTCATTACCACTTTCAACGTCATTGCTATCATTCATTATGCTGACATACCAAAAAACTCCGGTTTTCAGCCCAATCCTCGCCGAACAAGCAAGTTTTTAAATTCAGAAGCTTTTGTATTGCAATTCTATTTTAAGTAAAATTAATAATCCGACGTGAATACGTAATTTTGAAAAGTTTTAATGTGACATTGAAGTTTGTTTATATTAGAAGTGATTTTAACAAGAGTAATTAGCTTTAAATTCTATATACCTGTAATTTTTTGTTTGTTCCAAAAAAGTATATTTGAAGTCGGTAATGCCATTTTGAAGTGGAATTATCTACTCTTGACGAAATCCTGACTTTTACTCAGTTTTTTTTCTGGTGTAATTATAGAGTTTTTTTCCCCAATTTTATTTTCGCAGAGTTTTCATTTCAATGTTTCTAACTAAACAAAATATTAAAAACCATTTCTGTCAAAAGTGGAATAATCAAGTTTTGAAAATAAACTTTTCATAAATATATTAAATAAAAAAATTATTTTTTAGCTGGACTACTTGTACTTCAGCTGGGAACTGGACATTTCAGGCCATTCTGGAAACCCTATACCGAACTGACCTTATTAAGTATTTTTGGACATGTTACAAGAATTTTATTCTGTTTGATGATTTATGAATTCATTTAGATGAAACTATTTACAAATGCTTTATAAATGTTTTGTTATATGTTGTTATTCAACACGATAACATTTTATTCTCTACAAACAATTATTATAAGCATTAGTCATATAACTTTTTTTGACGAAAATTATGAGCGATATTGGCCTAACATTAAAAACAATACAAAAAAGAGTGCTATATTCGGCTATGCCGAATCTTATATACCCTTCACCATAGTTCGAACCGTTCTTAAGATACACAGAAAAATATATCTCAAGAAATTTTTAAACAACACAGTTTGTTAAAAATAAAATTTTAAGTCAACAAACTTTTTATTTGATTCAACTACACTTTGCAAAATAGCACTCAAAAAAAAAAATATTTAATAATAAAATAGCTAAATATTTCTTTATATTCAATAATAAAAAGAACATTTAAAAAAAAATTTTTTTTAAGAAACGCTTTTCTTAAAAAAGAACATTTAAAAAAAATTTTGCCCGCCCCCCCCTAGATTTTATCCTGGCTACGCCCATATATTCGTGCATTGTCATCGTGAATATGTATGTCTGCAAAGTTTCATCCATTTGCATTGAGTAAAAGGCGGTCAAAAAGCATTTTACCAAAAAAAAAAAATTTGCCACTCCCCCCCCCCCCTAAATTTTATCCTGGCTACGCCCATATATTCGTGCATTGTCATCGTGAATATGTATGTCTGCAAAGTTTCATCCATTTGCATTGAGTATAAGGCGGTTAAATTAACGTTACAAGATTTGATTTTCCGAAGTGAAGCTAAAGAAAATCTTTAAAAAAAAACAATATTTCAATCAACGTAAAGTATTTTTAAAACTCTTGTCCATAGATTTGATATCGGTGCAAATTAGTCTTGAGTTTTGTAATTCTCATTCTCTTTACAGTTTTATTTGTATAATATCTTTAGTTATTTTTCCAAAGTCTTAATCAAAATTTCCAACAAATTTTTTTAACAAATCACGTTAACATTTTGCTGACAAAATTATTTTGGGAACAACTTTTTTTATTGACTCAATAAACCTGGTTGTTGACTAAAAATTTAATTACTATACCTAGGGATTAAACGATACGAGTAAAAACAAGTACATATTCGATACTTTTATATAAGTACCAAGTATTTTTGTAATCGATACTTAGCCGCCGAGTACCAAGTAGTATCGGTAAAAAATACTCGGTATCGGTCAAAAGTAATCGTTTCACTTTGGTATTGAAATTAATCCTAAATTTTTGATTATTTTCCAAAGCTGGAGCAGCAGTAACGGTATCAAGAAACCGTTTGAGCAGTAAACACCTATAAACCACATATTGTCTAGGTTCATTTCCTCAATTTCTGGCTATAAGAAGTCCGTTATCATCTCGCGATAGCGAACACCATTCACGGTAATTGATTGTCCGACCTCATTTTCGTAGAAGTACGGCCCGATAACGCCGCCAGCCGCAGAACTAACTGGGCGAGCATGCACATTTGTTTTCCCATTTCCTACAGACCCGGTTTGAAATTTGGTCGATTATGCTGACCAAAAAAATTACGATGTGCACGAAATGCATTTTGATTGAACGCCCATTTTCGTAAAAGGCTTTAACAATATTAACGCGCTGCTCAATTGTGTACCTCTCAAGTTGTCAAATACTGAAACAAATAAAGGTCAAATTAAGTTGCGCAAAAATCTTGACGTTAGGGTGTGACTCACAATTAACATCGTGGATTATGGTTTTACCACCCTTTATTATATATTTACCAATTTAAAAATAAAATACATATTTACATTTAAAATAAATACATAATGACATTGTTGATTTCTGAAATAAAAGGCGAATGAAGGTTGTTATCCTGAACGTTCTATAATATTTTGTTTTCTTAGTTAAAAAAGATTTTTCGAAAGGAAATTGGTACTAGGTGGTAACTAAAAGTGGTCTCAATTTTTACACTTTTCGTTTTGCACAAAAATTCTAATGGGTCGTAGTTCTTATTGTATTAAAGTACTAAAACACTAATAAGAACATTTTTAAGTGCTGCTTTCTCTTCTTTTATCAAACAAACCGATACAAGTAAGTATCGATACTATTTTTTCGATACTGAGTAGGTATCGATACTTTACGAGCGATACCATATCGAGTAAAAGTATCGATACCGTAGAGGTATCGTTTCATCCCTAACTAAACCTACAAACTTTTTTATCAATACCGCAATCGTCGTCATCGAAGAAAATTCGAAAATTTTTCTTATCAAATTTTTCTTATTGAAATATGAAAATTACTTTTTTCTGTGCATAAATAAATCAACTTTGTGACAGGCCCCCTTGTGCAATCCCACCCACATTTCGTCGAATGTTGTGTATATATAACGAAGATGATTGTACCTAATTCGAAAACTTTGGCTCTTGTAGTTCTCCAGATATACAGAAGTTTCAAATGTATTTGTATGGGAAGTCTCACTCCCACTTCTCCAATCCCGCCCACATTTTGTCGCAAGTTGTGGTTTAATAACCAAGAAGCTTGTATCCAATTTTGCAACTTTGGCTCCGGCCGTTCTCCAGATATACATAAATACAAAACAATAAATCAACAACAGCAAGGAATTTTTGGGTAAAATTAGAGGCAGTCGTAGTTTTTTGCTCATATCACAGCCATTTGTGGATCGATCAGGCTGAATTTCAATAGCACACGGTTTCGAACTATATTTGACATAATTTTATAACTACAAAGTTAAACCTCATTTGTTGTCTTTGGAAACCAATTTCAACGGACACATTGATAGCCGGATATCGTTTAAGCAGCTTCGCTCCTCATAAGGACCCAGAGTATAATTAATTCAAAGGGTCTAAAATTTATATTGCAGAAATTACAAACGGAATGACAAACCTGTGAAGTGTGTAATTAAGGAAACACACAATGTGCTAGAAGCGGGAATTTTAAATTTTAATTGTAACAAGCGGGCACGTTTACCCGGTCACTCAAGTACGCACAATTTAGCCAACATTTTATAGGTTAGATCTTGTATTAAAAAAAAATTAAGATTGTAAATTTTGGCTAAAAGTACCTAAAACGCAATTTTTTTCAGTTTTCTACCATGTATTAGTTTTTATATCGATAATACGAGAGTAAAACGAGAGAACAAAACCATTTCTCCCAATTACTCGAATAAATAAAAAGTTTTCTCTATGACGTGCTTAATTCCGAATTTCAATTTTTGATAATTTATCAGTGTAATTTACTGTTAAGGGAAAGATAGTTTCTATGCGTTTTTCACTGATTGCTTAGGCCAGATCATTAGGAAAGCTTTTTCCAAAGATTTTAGAAAAGCTAAAAATATTTTACAAAGAAAACTGTAAAGCCCATAAGAATTATAAACACTCAAAGTTTTACCTGTAGCAATATTAAAGCTTTAACAAAACACCACGTCATAGAAAAATATTATTTATAATATATTTTGTGTTCCCAAAAATAACTTTGAAAATAAAGAGTAGTTGAACGCTTTACCAGCAAAAACAGCAAGAATATGGACAGGGGGCTAATTATGGCAGTCGTGATCGAATACATTTAAAATTCGAAAGAAATATTATTTCTAATTCTTTCTGACGATACTAAACGAATCGAAATTATTTTTTTAGTGTTGTAAATAATTTATAAGAGTTTTCACAACACTAAAAAAATAATTGCGATTCGTTCAGTATCGACTGAAATAAAATTGTTTTCGAATCGAAAACGCATTCGATAACGACTGCCAGAATTAGCCCCCAATATTCAGCTGTAAGATACGAGATACTTTTTCCTGAATCAAGTGTTTTCAACTATTTTCGCAAAAATATTGTTCCTAAATATTAGAAAAATAAAACTGTATTTTATGTTATTGAAAAACTTTTAAATTTAAAATTATCCCCAGTAAAAAAAATTTGGGTTTTTTGAAGCACTACATAGAAAAAGCGCATACTCAAGCGCTTCAATTAGAGAGCTCTTAAAAAGCAGTAAATGATAACGAATAAAACATACAAAAAAGCTGCTATTTTAGTGCTGACAACGAAGAGGGTTTTGAAGCGAAAAAAAATATATTATGGTTTACGAAAATGATTGAAAAAAGGCATTTAAACAAGTAAAAGCAAAACATTAATGAATATGTTAATATAGTTAGCCTTAAAAAAGCACTCTAGGAGCGCTTTGTTTGCATGTCAAAAGAAGCGCTTATTGTCAGCAGAAAATAGTCCTCCAAACCGGGAACACCCCATACAAAAATCAGGCATCCCATCAGCAGGTTTGAAGCGATTTGAGGCATGAATTCATACAAAAAACCTGCTCCTTTTGGAGCACGTTTTTTACTGGGATCGAAACTACATATATTTGTTTTGTACACAAAAACATGAAACAGATTGTTGAATAATTCTTGCTAGTAAAAATTTTACTATCAGAAATTTAAAAAAATTTAGTTTTTCAAATTATTATGTTCTTTTTCACACTCTCGTTGCAAGTTTTTCTAACAGCACTAGCAATTTTATGTTATTGAACTGACCTAATGTAGCACAAGCCAGGCACACATAAAGAATGCTGATAAAGGTCGTTTCAAGCCCGACGAAGAGTTTCATATTATTTCAACCAAAGAATTGCTTTTAAATGTGAAACATGATTAATGTTCACCATGTTGTTTTTAATAATGACCAAAGTATGGTGAAGACTGACCGTATTATGTTTGATTTTGTTTTTTTTTATTAACCATAATATGGTCACCAAAAACTATAGCATTGTTTTAATCCAACTATAATATCTTGCTTTAAGATTATGGTTACCTACAACCAAATTTTTTCTTTGTGTGCATTTAAAATAGACAAATTACAAAAATACAATTCAGATAAATTATATTACTATGATATACCCCTAATATGCATATGTTTGTATAAGTATGTGTAAGTACACACATTCTCATGAATTTCTGTTGTAAATTAAACAGAAATGGCATGGACAACTTGCTGGCATTTAAATTGAAAAATTTAAATTAAACTTTTTGTGCAAAACAATTTTAATTATGTTGAAAAACAGATGCGATTCCTTATTTAGCTTTCGACCTAATACTCTGTCAGACATTTATTTACAGTAAAAAATCACGCAGTAACATACGAAAATATTTATTTATAGACACGTATGTACATACTTGAATGTACTGATGGACATTTTGACTCAACACGTTAATTTACCCGTTTTTTCTACGAACAAATGGAGTTATCCGGTTTTTCCAAAAAATATTTTTTTCTCCTTATGCTTATACCTCAAAAAATAAGCTGAGTTTTTGTCTGTTTTTATGCATAAACATAATTAAAAGTTGATTAACGTTATAATCGGTTAAACATAGGTTGAACCTGAAAAAGAGCTATTGACTTTGTGGTTAATTTTATTTTAATACATAATAAAATTTTAAACAAAAAGTGTTCCGGTAAATTTTTATACTAAACTTGGTAATAAGTTCGTTTTTAGCTTTTAAGTTTAAAAACAATGTCTTACGCTTCTACTTTGTTTTTTATGTTTTTGATAAAAATAAACGTAATAGTTACACGTGCGTGCAAAAAACATAAAAATCAACACAAGAAAATCAACAATGCGACCGACTAACATAAACTTAGATCCAGACCTTGACCTTATGCAAATACAGACTAAGTTGGAGGAAATTATTCCACAAGGCAGCACGGAAGAAAATAAAAGGAAGCAAAACGTGATCGAGCAATCGGACAAAGAACTCGTAAATTTAGAAATAAATACTTCAAAAAACAAACCCAATAAAAAATGGAGCTGCCAACGAAGCAGGTTTGTAAGGGAGAAACATAAGGGTTTCGCTTACCATTGCGCTTACGGAAGACATGCATTTTATATGGCGAGTTCCCACTTTGAAGCAATACATTTTTGACACATAAAGCGCATTATTCAGCGCACATAAATATGGTTGGATGTAACGATCATCTTTACACACTGAATGTTTTGATACAGTTATTTTTTAGTATTCTCCCTTACAAACCTGCTTCGTAGTAAGGGAATGCCGTAGCACTTGAAATGTTATTTTTTTTATAAAAGTTGTTGTTTTTATTGGGAACTGAAATCAAGTCGGAAAAAGCTCAAGAGAAGTTTTATTGATGAACATTTAACATTGAGAAGATCGTCAAGGTTGCAGAAAACAATAATTTTATAATATTTAAATATTATTGGTATTAAAATATCGTTGAGTCTAAAAAGTATGAATATGTTCATAGATTAATTTAAAAATAAAGAAATTTACAACCAGCCTCACAATGTCGATAAGAACATTTCTTTCGCATATTTATATTTAAAACAATAATAGAGAACTAAAATTCTTTTTGTTTTAAATATAAATATACGAAAGAAATGTTCTTGTCGACATCATGGGCCAGGCAGTTAATTTGTTCTAATTTTAAGAAAACTGTGGCCGTATATAAAAACTAGGTAACTCCATTTTTTAGTAAAGTTTGTTTGTCTTCCAGATTCAAAAAATTTATTCTTAGAAAAAAACTGGATAAAAATAGTTTTTATTATTTTTGTATTATAAGTATGTTAAAACATTTTTCAAAGTTGCTGTACCACATAGGGTACGGTAGATCTATATGGGCCAAAAACTATTACTCCGAAAAATGTCGGGTAGAAAAGATATAATATGCATATAAAGAATGCATAAATATATTCTTTGAATTCTCTAGAGTTGCAATTTTCAGGCTCAACATTTTGACCCGAATTTGTTCTATATCGCTCTTTGTCTCTTAGTTTTCGAGACAACACAGTTTAAAGCTTCTAATTTTTCTGTTTTCTAAGAGACTATGGAATTAACTTGTTTTTTCAAAAAATGCATGGAGTTATCTAATTTTTACATAAAAATTGATATTTTTCTGATTTTTGTTTTTCAAATAATTATTAAATGAGAAACTATATCGAAATTTCGATCTGACAGAGTGAAAGTAAATGAAACACGCTTTCTATTTTTGGTGTTATCTTAATTTTCCCAAAAAGTGGAGTTAACTAGTTTTTCCATACGGCCACAGAATTCTTGAACTAAAAGAGCAATTTCAATAGATAAGGGACATCTTTAAAATAATCTTTCCTTTTGCTGGATTTCTCTAAGCATATAAGAAGTTTCATTATACCATTCGAGTCCTGTTTTAATTTTTTAAAATTTTCAATACTTCTATCGAGAGTTTGTTCTATTGTCAGGTCATCACCTTAATCATTTTGGCAAAGTTCAGCACCGAACATTCTGCAAAACATTCATTTCCGAATTCCTGAATTTCTGTTTTTGTACTGCATTTTAAGAATGTATTGTTAGAAGGAAATATTATGTATGAAAAAATATTTCGAAGCACAACTTTTTTGGTGCACTTTGGGGTACAGATAACATTGTAAAATTCTACATTTTTGCATTGTAGAATGTTTGTCTGAGTTCATACGGCTCATGACGTGCGTATGGATGTATGCTTTTCGATATTGAAAACAAAAACAAAAATTAAACAACGAATGAAAAAGCAAAGCGTACTGACAGTACATACATCTGTGTTCTCGTTTCTTTTCCCCTCGTCCCTCACGCCTATAAAGTTGCAATCATGTCATTAAATCATGAGCCGTATGAGCACAATACTACGTTCATACGCACCACTTATTCGCAAATAAATATATTGCAAGTAGAGAATATTGCCGCATAAACAGTGAATCAAATTTTTATTTGCGAATAGTTAACTCATGAAAACAATTCCTGATTAACGACACTATTTGCAAATAAGATTTTAAGCAATGCCACACTTTTAACCGATTTACGTTTTTATTTCGATGTGGCACATTCATATGACAACAAAAGTTTAATTAAATCAAAAATGTGCAAATAAATTTAAAAATACACAATAATTTTTGATCTTTTTCACTTAAAAAATAAAAAGTTTATAAACATACAGTGCTACTAAATGAATAAATTTTCCATCTGGCATCACTTAAAAATAAGAATTTTCATTTACAGTGCAGCCACACGATCAAGATTTTCTTGATAGTCTTTTACATATACTGATTGTCAAAATATGCAAAAGTTGACAGCTGTGACGTAGGCTGCACGCAAGTTGAAAGCAATTTACTTTTTCAAGATGTCGTCGCCGAGAAAACAACTCAAAATGTTTTGCTATTTTCCACTTTTGATTTTTCTGCACTGTAGGCTGTTCGAAGGGACTTTATTTTTTTCTTTACTTCTTCCACTGGCATTTTTGTTTCAGAAGCTATAGACTCGTAGGCTTTTATTTTCAAATCATTTCGCCTATATGATGAAAGATTCATAAAATTTCATGGCTTCTGTACAGCTCTATGAATCGCAGAACATCATTTTGCTTATTAATTTTATAAATAAATTTTATTAATAAACATATTTCACTATTTTTTTAGGTTTTTAGTTAAAATTTTAAAATTCCCGCAACAATTTGTAAAAAAAAAAAGAACTTCAGCTTTTGCCGGCAAAATATTTGTGAAAAAAAACAAAAACAACTTCAAAAGATTTGTAATAAGATGTTTTATTGAACGAAAATTGATACACTCACTGGCAAGAGAATTTTAGAGGCAACTTCGTATCAATTTTTAAAAGTATGAGTGTATTGGTAAAAAAGTGTGAGTGTATTAAAACTTGATAGCCAAAACTTGATCGTGTAACCCTCAAGTTAGAAATAGACATATAAACAGTGAGTTAGTTAATCGCAAATAATTTTTATTCGCGAATAGGCTACGTATAAACGTAGTAACAGACTATTTAAAAAAATCAACCATAATCAAAAACACAAAAATGAAAATCTGGGAATTTAGCACGTCATAAAAAAATCTTATTAAAAAATAAATTTTGTATTCCCAAAAATAACTTTTGCAAAAAAATGTGGTTTAATACTACAAAAAACTAGAAATTTTTTTAACATCGGTTTATCGACTGAAATTAACCGGTTTAATCGAAAATAGCCAATTTTTAATTTAACGATCAGTTAATCGGGTAGTAATTAATCGGTTATCCGATTAACGGTTAACCGAGTGCATACCCTAGTGGATACTTATTGAGAAACTTATAAGTTAACTACAACGATTTGGCGAAGTAACCAAAGAATTAAGTGCAGTCGATGTTTCCGTATCATCAGTGATTCCCTTAAACGCCACCTTTGGAATTTTGATTCATCTGATGAACTAATTGTTGAGACGGCAGTCGTTTTAAAAAAGCAGCTTATATTTGCTTAAATGAAATATTGTCTATGACTTCAACCTTCATTGATCCAAGATATAAAGAAAGGAGCATATCAATCAAACAGTCGCATCTTTAAGTTCTCGTTATTAAAATTCAAAACGTACTTGATTAAATGCAAAATAAAAATAAACGTGCAGCTTTGAGAGACATAATGATTTTACTTATGGCTACAAGTGAAAGTGACGGTTAAGGCGACAATGACATATCTTAGCTTAGTTTCTTAGCTCCTGTTCGCATTTAATGCGAAAAACTATTGCGAAATCTTTAGCGGGTGGCAAGTAACGCCCATCCTCAAACATGGTGAAAAGTAAAAAAGGCAAAATACAAGCTTCTTTCATCTATTGCCAGGCAACACCACCAACGAGTTTTCCGAGCTAGCGAATGTTAAGTGGTGCGGGACTTATTAACACACAGCACCGTAACAGGCTTGAAAGATAAAAGGCTTCAAAGCTTTTATTTTGAAGTACAACTTTGTTCAACTAACTATCTAACTATTTATTAACCCGCCCTAAAAGAAGATTATTATTTTGCCTTAAAGACAAAGTTGTTTTATACCCTTCACCGCAGGTGGTGGAAAAGGGTATATATAAGCTTGTCAATCCATTTGCAATTTCCACAATATTGATGTTATACCCTATAAAAGTATACATATCTATATTTTAGATCCTTAAAAGTAGCGAAGTCGATTTATAGATGACCGTCTGTCTGTCCGTTGAAATGGGTTTTCCGAAGAGCCCAGATATGATGCGGGCTAGGTTGTTATACATTTATGTCACATATAGTCCGGAATTATTTGCTATTGAAATTCATTAAGATCGGTCTACAAATGACTGCGATATGAGCAAAAAACCACGACAGGCTCCAATTTTACCAAAAATTCCCTAGTTGTTGTTTTTTTTTATTTTATTTTTATGTATGTGTGGAGAACGGTTGGAGCCAAAGTTTCCAAATTAGATACCCTTGGTTATCCATTCATATTATCCGAAAAAATTGTGGGCGGGCTTAGAGAAGTGGGCGGGACACTTCCCATGCAAACCCATTAAAGATTTCTGTATATCTGGAGAACGGCAAGAACCAAAGTTTCCAAGTTAGGTACAACATCAGACAAGTGGGCGCGGCCAAATTGATTTATTTATATCTAAACAACGGTATTTTATAACTTTCTCCTACTTTCGCATGGTGAAGGGTAAAAGGTATTCAGCATAGCCGAATTTAGCACTCTTGCTTGTTTTTAATAATAATAATACTTTTTTCCATTTAATGTATTTTTTACACTTTTGTATTTGTAAAATATTCGCTTGAATTTGGCGAATACGAATGTCATGAAATAGCCGAGTATTGAGCGATATAAATACTGATACTAACTACCAGATACTTAAAAACATTTGGTTATAAAGGGTGTGTGTGAAACGGTAGCAAAGTACTCATGGAAGTAAAATTTTTACACTATTGAGGTGAATAAAATTTCACTAGCCCTGGGGGCAGTATACATTTTGACATTAGTGTAGAAATTTTTGACAACCACAAAATTATTTTTTTTCATCAAATTTGTTTAAACAAAAAAAAAAAAAAAAAATTATATGGAAGCAGGACCAGTGGCAAAAAAAATTAAAAAGAATTATACAAGATGTAAATATTTAAATATGTATAAGATTTTTTGCCCACACTTTTTGTAAAAATTGTTAATACCTACATATATCAGAACGAATTCATCAAATAGTTGGGACGATCTCATTTCCAACATAACTGAAATGATTATTGGTAAACGTTTGTTTAATTTATTCATTTCCACAAAACTATTAGTAATTGTTTTTTTCTTTATGTCAAAATTTTACGTTGTCATAAATTTTACAATTTCACACAGCACAAATATAAACATTTTCTACCACAAATAAATTTCATTTCACCATAGAACTTTGCTACCGTTTCACACACACCCAAAGCAGTAAATATTTCCGATAACAGTTTATAAATAGTTATGATATAGACAAAAAACGTCCTATTTCCTTTTTAAAATAACAAAATTGGAAAAATAGCGCATACAACATGAACGATAGCATAATTTTTGTGCACATATTGTATTTTTGGTACTGCAGATAATCCAAATTGGTTAATTTTTTCACAAAAGTCTTTCGGAAATAAGGATTTTGACATGGCTGGAATCAGTGTTGCCAGCGAAATTTCGCGAAAGATACATTTTAGTTTCCAAAAAGATACCTTTTGAAAAAAATTTGAAAATCCATTTTTAACGTTAACATTTATTAACATAACATTTTTCTTTCATATTTAATGAATACTGTGAAGAAAATTATATTAAATAAATTCTTTTTTATCAATATATTAAATAAATAGTCATAAATATAAGGTATGTAATTTTAAAAAATGCAGTAAGCAAAGTTTAAAAATGATAATATGTAACTATCTTTGGATGTTATCAAAATAAATTCATTTATATACATATATAATATACGAGTAAAGGCGTTTATACTAGAGCGATTATTTCAAAAAATTCATATGTATGAATTTCCTGAAAATAAAAAAGATGTTCATGTTTCCTCAGAACAACTTCGCACTACTAGTAATCATCGATTTAGATGGATCGTATTGAGTCGGTTACGATGATCAGTCTTAATAAGTTTTAGTTGGCTAAAAATTCTCTCCACACATGCATTCGAAAATGGAAGTAGAAATGTTAAACCAACTACTTTTTTTCAAATTTTTAAACATCGGCTCATTAACAACATTTTTTTTTTATATTTACTTATTTTACGTAAAGATTCAAAAGATACGAAAAATGTTTTTTTTTTGTATTATTATTATTATTTATTTATTAACATTTAATATAATACAAGTTATGAGAAATTACTTAAAAGTACTACAACAATTGAATTCTTAAAAAATGTAATAAATGTATCACAGAATTAAGGAAAAGAGTTTAAAAAAAACCTTACATGTACAAAAGTTAGATATGTATATGATTTTTCAAAATAGAAAACAAACTCTACTATAAATTATTCAAAACGAAAAACATTACGAGTGAAAGTTTACCAGATTTCGTATCGATTCAAAAGTAGACATTCTGCATTTATCTGTAAATGACAGAGTCAATTCACTTGCATATATATTAAACAATTTATAATTAAATCTTCTATGTAACAATTCAGTTGAATATCTAGGGGGGAGGTTATGAATTATTTTCAAATTTTTATTTTGTATTATTATTATCAGGATTATATCAGGATTATACATGGTACATGAAGGTATCAAAAGATACGAAAAATTTATCTTTCGGATCCTAACGGCAACACTGGCTGGAATATTCTTTATATGCAAACTTTGCTTGATATTCAAAATAAGTAAAATATAATAACTTAGTTTACATATTCGCAACTGAAAGCTCTTATATAAATCTTTACCCCATAAAATAATTTTGTTTTGACGGAGCCATGATTGCCCATTAGGGTTGTTTTTTAAAATCGATTCTCGACTTTTTGTGGTGCTCACATCTAGGATTGTGCCATTTAGTGAAAAACATACTATTTAAATAATTTTAGCTCAATGGCACTTTGGCTTCCCGTGCCGAAAGTGCTCTGAAGGTTAAAAATATTAAACTACTTTTTACATTTAAACTTCGCTTATTTTTCTCGAAACACTAAAACTATTCGCTATTTCGCAGCTTCTGGCATCTTCTGGCTAATTTTTTATTCCTATTTATACATTATGTAAAAATCGGGGAATCCCCGATTTGGTTTTAACGTGGCTCTTGTAAAAATATTTACAAAAAAAAATTTTTGTTACAGTTTGTTATGTCAAGTAAACAGTTCGATATTAAAACGATTAAGGTATTTAACCAGTCATTTAAAACACTGAAAGGCCTAGTATCTCGTCTAATTTTCGTGTTCGAGCTAAAAGCTAGATTTATTTAATTGGACATTCATCCCAACGAAGAACCGGACACAAGCTGCCATCTAACCACCAAGCAAAGCTATCTCTCTAAAGCTAAAATAGAATAATATATAACGAATTGAGCGCACTTCAGAAAAGTGCAAAATCGAAGGCAAAAGTTCAAAACTAACAAATTATAACAGCTCGCATCCACATCCCAATTACCAGGTTTGTTCGACCATTCGAACACAAAAAATAAAAATAATAATTGGAAAAAGATATGAAGGTAGTTTTAACGTCACGGCGGAAAGAAGAGTTAAGCTAATTTAAGACTTAAATAACACTCTAACAAAAGATAAGCAGCAAAAAACGATCCTACTTTAGGCGGTATCGGAATGTCCTTGTTAGTATTTTGATACTTCCAAAAGTAGCCTTGATCAAACTTTGTCCGTTAGTGATACTGAGCCAACTAATGATATGCACTTAAATGATTTTTGTGTATTTTCTTTTTTTAAATCAGTTTATTTTGGAGTTTTAGTTCGGTCATTTGTCAAATATTTTTTTTAATATTGGTTTTAAAAATTCCAGAAAAACTGAAAGAAAGTCTAACATACCTTTTGGTATGTTTTCCTATGTAAAAAAATAAACTCAATTCAATTATTAACTTGAATAAACTGTTTTTGATAGGGATGAAACGATACCTCTAAGGTATCGATACTTTTACTCGATGTGGTATCGCTCGTAAAGTATCGATACCTACTTAGTATCGAAAAAAAGTATCGATACTTACTTGTATCGGTACTTGTATCGTTTGTATGATAAGAGAATAGAAATCAGCAGTTAAAAACTTTCTTAATAGTGTTTTAGTACTATACAATAAAATAAGAACTACGACCCATTAGAATTTTTGAGCAAAATAAAAAGTGTAAAGATTGAGGCCACTTTTAGTTACCACCTAGAACCAATTTCCTTCTGAAAAATCATTTTTTTCTTAGGAAACAAAATTTTATAGAACGTTCAGGATAACACCCTTCATTCACCTTTTATTTCAGAAATCAACAATGTCACAATGTATTTATTTTAAATGTTAATATGTATTTTATATTTAAATTGATATATATAAATGTAATAAAGGGTGGTAAAACAATAATCCATGATGTTAATTTTGAGTCACACCTTTGTTTCAGTATTTGAAAGTATTTAGGTTGGCTCTGGCTTAAGAGATATACCGTTATTTCGAAAATGAAGGAGGTTTAGATTATTGAAAAAACTAAAAAAACTGAAATTTATTAAATAACTTCTTTCTAATTGAGGTCGGCAATACATCATATCCCAAAAGGGCCGACTCCTGGGCATTTATGGGTCTTTTTCTTCAATATTTTTCTTGTCTGCATTGAACATTTTGTATGGGAGCCCCCTTAAGGAATAGAGATAGCGGGTAGGTATGATAGAAATAAAAGATTGTGATAAAAAATAAAGTGGGGTTGGTCATACATTGACCCATCTAGGGGCATCCTACGCGCTGCAGGGGCCAAGTTTAAGAATTTAATTAAACAGCTTGTCTCAAAAAAAAGTGCAAGTTTCTTGCACAGTGTAATTGATGCCTTATTTTATTGCAAACATATGCTGCCGACGAAACCAATGTTCGCATTCAACACTTCTGGGTTTCGTAAATAAATAGCTACATATGTGCTATATGACAATACTTAATTTATTTTATTTCAAATATATATGCAAGTATTAATTTTATAAAATAAACTTAAACAAATATGTGCCCGAAGACCTTTGATAGAACCCCCTAAAGTTTTTAACACATTTTTGCACAACTTTCATTTTGCGTGCGCAATTCTATTATCATTAACATAGAAAAAAGACCACACCTTCTGATTTTGTTTTCGTGGTACAAAATGCATTGCATGTAACATTTATTCACTTGCGACTTTTTTGTCCCCATTTATAAATTAGGTTCATGGCCAGTATGATTTAATATTAAATTTTTGAATTTTTACTAAGCTCAAAATCTCGGGATTCGGGACTTAAATTTTTAGATTAATCCCGGGATTTCGGTATTCGGGATCGGCATCCCTAGTGTTTGCTGGTCAAAAAAAAATTTTAGATTAATTTCAATACCAAAATAAAACGATTACTTTTGATCGATACCGAGTATTTTTTTACCGATACTACTTGGTACTCGATTGCTTAGTATCGATTACAAAACTACTTGGTACTTATATAAAAGTATCGAATATGTACTTGTATTTACTCGTATCGTTTCATCCCTAGTTATTGATAGTTTGTTTTGTGTAATAAATTTAACCAGTCATCATTCAAAGTAGAAAGTACGCTATTTCGGCACGGGAAGACAACGTCCGATTGAGCTTAAGCTTTTGCAATGTGATTTTTACAGTAAATGGCACATTTTTGGACTTGAGCACATACTTATTTTTAGAATAAATAATCAGTCATAATCAGAAAAAAACCCTGTTGCCCATAAGTCTCAAAAATTTTACACTCTCAAGAAGCTTCTAAATCAAATGGTAGGCCTTGACCGACTATACCTTTTTACTTTTTTCAATTGGGTTAGTAACAAAAAACTCATACGTATGGTTTGATGTGAGTTAGACGAAAATCCAAAAAAGTTTGATTTTCATAAACATTTTAAGCCAGTTTGATGTGTGTGCACTAGGGTGGGTCGAAAAAAAAAGTTGTGCCAGTCACCCCCTAGAATGAAAGATATGTCAATAAAGTTTCTGAAACACGAAACAATTTTTTTTGCCACGCCCCAAAATACAGCACTTTTGGTTTTTTATATGTAGCGCTGCCATTAAAAGTCCAATCACATCATATCGCATATCGTTGTTCATGGCTTGATAGTGGCTTCATTTTTGCCTTCGGTGACTTTTCAATCCGACCTGAAATTGAAATTTGACGGTCCAAGAAAGTCCTTATAAAACTACATATCTATAGATTTTAATATGCTCACTTTTATGACACGCTACCAAATTAAGCCCCTTTTTTCTTTTTCACATACATACTACATTAAACCAAGTAGAAGCCAATACAAACCAAAAAAATTTTCATCAGTCACGCCCTAGAATAAAAGGTATATTTATTAAGCTTTAAGAACTTAAAAAAAAAAAAAATTTTGCCACGCCCTTTTTACAGCCCTTTTGTTTTAGACATATAGCAAAATAAATATTCTGTAAAAGCCTCCAAATTATTTTAAATGGCTCCCTAAGCCATTTTCAAAATCGTACAAAACTCTGTAAGTTACGCGCAATTTTTGGTTAATTCTTCAATTATCCTGAAAACCACTCTCAATTTCTTAGCCTTTTGTTTTTTTTAACTTAGCAGTGTTTGCAAGTGGACTACTCATATTTTAATGAAAGTGAGACGGATGAATTTATTGACAAGCTTTCTTCATCTTAAATTTTGTGCCATTTTTTTTGCTGGACTGTGAAACTCTTCTGGCACTGTTTTTCCGTATTTTTTTATTTATTTAAATACTACAAATTAAAAATCTTAATTGAGACATTTGTAAAAGCAAACATAATGTTGAATATGAGACCATGCTACAGAGTTAAAACAAGAACTAAAAAAATATAAAAAAAACTGCAGAATTCTAAAAATTAAAAAATACAAAATAATTTAAATTCATAAAAATGAATGCCTCAAAACATATATGCGACAAATTATAAATTGGGCAGTCGGTGTATATAAATCTTAGCTAGACTCAAGGTGACTCAAATTGGAGCATGGCTAGGATATTAAAAGCTAGATATACTAAGTTTAAGAGGGACTTTCTTAGCAAGTAAAAAAAAAATTGATATAAGAGGGGAAGGATCCGAGATATCATAATTGCCATCTAGAGTTTTAAGTAAGTTTAAAAAAGCATTAAATACGAAAAAAGGCACATTCTAGCCATTAACAATGATATGCGATACGATGAGATTGGACTTTAAATGACGATGCTGTATATATAAAATAAAAAGGCCAGTAATTTAGTGCGTTTCAAAAATAATTTTTTTGAAGTTTTTCAAACTTAATTTATATACCTTTTATTCTAGGGCGTGACTGATGAAAATTTTTTTGGTTTGTTTTGGCTTCTACTTGATTTAATGTAGTATGTATGTGAAAAAGAAAAAAATGGGCTTAATTTGGAGGCGTGTCATAAAAGTGAGCATATTAAAATCTATACATACGTAAAAATGGACATTTGGGGGAAGGATCCTAGATGGCATAAAAGGCGCCCGGAATTTCAGGTCGGATTGAAAAGTCACCGAAGACAAAAATGAAGCCACTATCAAGCCATGAACAACGATATGATGAGATCGGACTTTAAATGGCAGCGCTACATATAAAAAACCAAAAGTGCTGTATTTTGGGGCGTGGAAAACAAAAATTTTTCCTGTGTTAGAAACTTCATTTCCATATCTTTCATTCTAGGGGGTGACACAGCTTTTTTTTTGTATGGAGGTCGAACCGGTCTAGTGTGCACGTTATTTCCTCAAATTTTATTTACGTTTAGTTTAAAAATTTTTGACATAATTTAATTTTCAAATTTATCTTAATGAAATTTAATTATTTGAAAAAAACTTAACATTTATTTTCAATAAAATTCAATTGTTTTCAATATGATGTGTGGCTGTGCTAAGCAAAACAAAATATCGCTCATTTGCTGCAATAACGTCATAACCCAAAAATATCAGATTTTCATAAAACTCACGACATAATGGAAACAGAAAATTGTTTTCTCCTCTTAAGAGTTGATTTTACAATAAATTCATAAGAACGATTTACTATGCATTAGTGATATTTAGTCAGCATTTGCAATTTTTAACTTATAACGTTGTTGCAGCATATGCGCGATATTTCCAACACATAATTAAATTTGATCGAAAAATAATTATTTTTCTAACAACTTAATTATGATAACTTTCTAAACACATTATATTTCTCACAACCATATCATGATATTTAATAACCATAACATGATAACTTTCTATACATTTATCATATTATGTTAAAGATGCAATCAAACTATTTTTAGTCTAATCATATTATGTTAGCGCCATTTGTAAAATAATTCTGAAGAAATTGTGTCGTTTTTTTTATTTGTGAGCGGTTAAACAATTAAAAGATAAAATTCCAAAAAAAATAAGTTTAAATAAAATAAAAAATTAAAATATTAGCGGAGTTCATTCAAGTATTAGTGATGTAATAGTGCAAATGCAAAATATCATAGTTTTTATTTGTAAAATCCAACAACAAAACACACAGAGTTTTCGTTATATTTTATAAAAGTGATACGATATTTCTGTGCTTTTCATGGGCAACCGCGTATATCTTAAAACAAATTGTTCAGGAAAGCCGAAAAACCATTCTAGATCAAACTTTGGGCTAGGTATTGCAAATTTTAAACATTGTCATTACGTTAATAAATCAGAATTGTTCCATCTTTTTTCAAAAAAATGTAAAGAGCGTTCAAAATTAGGCAATATGGCATCAACATCTTAAAATCGAAATAATGGACACACGCTGTTGCCCATAAAAACCACAGATTTTTCATTTGCTCTTTTGCAAGCCTTATATTGAACTCCGCTATTTGATTAACATTAAGAAAAATTGTAAAAAGCAACAAAATTAAAAATTTATTCAAAAATATTTAAATTTATTTTGTATTTTTATGACAGCTATGAAAGGTTCTGTATCATTATATGATTGCTTCTAAATTTATTATGATTAACATGATGATAATATGATTACTTCTTTGCTTATTATGAAAAACATGACAATAATATGATTAATTTCTTAGCTTATTATGATTAACATGACAATAATTTCATTACTTCATAACTTAGTATGATTAACAGAATAATAATATGATTAACGGAAAAATATTATGATGTAATAGTACGAGTATATTTAGTCATAATATGATTCAATAATAATCTTAATATGGTGACTACAATCATAATTCTTATCATAATATGTTGCTCTTAGAATATGTTTACCACAACCATGTTTTTTCTTTGCGTGTGGCCGCGGCGCTTTACATATTTTTTATATGTTAGGTTTTCATGTTCTCAAAACTATTTACCGCTACCAAATTGGTTACGAACTTTTGCCTTCTTATCGTTCAGCTATTTGCTTTTACATTAAATCATATCTAAATACTAAATAACGTGCTGTGTTTTATCAACACAAATAAGCTTTTGTTGTGTTATAACCTGTACTCAAGCAATAAAACGCATGTGGCGTTTGTGAGTCCATTTTGCCCAAAGTCGAAAGTTCATTATCAAATATTTGTTAATTCTGTTAAGTTTTTTACATCCAATGCATTTAACGCAAGTTTTGGTATGATTTGTACATAAATTTATAACATGTTGTACATTTGTTTAAATATTTTTTGTTGACTCATAGTGTTGGGTAATTTTGCCCCATGTTTGCAAAATGCGTTACTTTTTTGGTACAGACCTTATGAAAAAGCATTGAAATTAAATATTTTATCCTATAACTAAAATACCTATAAAAAAAATAATAAATAATAAGCAATAAAACCTGTGTGGGCAGTTTTGACCCATGAAGGCTGGATAAGGGTTAAGTTAAAACTTTATAAATAGTCGGGTGCAAGAACTTTATTATGGGATTTAACTTTAGCGCGCTGAATCCAAATCTGTTTTCAGATTGATTCTATAACGTCTAGTGTTTCTCAAATTATGATAAAATGTATTAGCATAAACGCCATATTTCGGTTGAAATATAAGTCAACCCCTTAAAAAACGTGATAGAAAAGAACTGAAAACGGATTCGAATCAAGCGCTGCAGACCAGTGATTCAATAACTTCAGTTTTAAACCAACAGAAGAACATGTCTTGAATTTTTATTTCTTAAAAACTAAAATTTTTATGGAAGTGTTCTTATCTCAATAGCCACAAGTGTTGCTGTGCTAAAGTTGTAAAAAAAAATGTTGGCATAAAGTAGAATTTACATTTAAAGTTACATACTATGTACACAAAGTTCACGTATGTATGTATGTATACATCAATATTCATTTAAATTTAGTATGTACATTAGGGCGTTTCACCAGAATCGCTATTCTCGATTTGTGCTAGTCTCGAAGTAAAATATGAATTTTTATGTTTCAAAAGTTTTGAAAAACTTTCGGAGGCAGATACGGAGTCACGAGAATCAATTTTGTTTAAATGATAAAATTTTCCTCCGTTGCTATAAGTCCACTTAACTAGAAAAGTCAATATTAAAAAGTCATACGCGCATGTTCTGGAAAAAATACGAGACAGTCGTGATCTTATGCTAATATCGCAGTCATATGTGGACAGATCTGGTTGAGTGTCAATAGCAAACTATTTCAGACTATACGAAATAAAACTTAATATGGCTGGGGTTTTGAAAATCCATTTCAACTTGAACACGGACAGGCAAAGTGAAGAACGGGCATCGTTAAATCAACTCCGCTACTAACAAAAATCTATACTTTATAGGGCATACAATTAATATTGTAAAAATAACAAATTGGATGAAATCTCTTTACACGTGTGGTTAGGGGACCAGTATACTGAGAACCTTTGACATGTTTGTTTGTAAATAAAAAACAAAAGAAAAATAAAACAAGTAAAGCCCGTTTTCACAACTTACCGATAGCTAAAAGAAGACTTTACCCAGTGTTCCATTATTAAAACTTTACTTTAACCTAAAGTGAGGGATAAAGTAACTTAATGTAAAGTAAAGTTGTAATAATGGAACACTTTTTATACGGCTGATAAAATCCTACCTTTAGCTATTGGTCAGTTGTGGACACGGGCATAAGAGAGCTACATATATTCGGCTATGCCCTTCACCATATTATGATATAAATAAATCAATTTTGCCACGCCCACTTGTCCATTCCACCCACATTCTTGTACCTAATTTGGAAATTTTAGCTTTTGCTGTTCTCCAGACATACATAAATCTTTAATGTCTGTGTATGGGAAGTGCCACGCCTACTTGACCAATCTCACCCAAATTTTTTCGGATGTTTGTATTGGTAATCAAGATGCTTTTACTCTTGCCGTTCACCAGAAATACAGGAATGTATAATGTCTTCCTATGGGGGAGTGCCACGGCCACTTGTTCAATCCCGCCTACATTTTGTCGGATGTTGCGTTTTGCTAAAGATGATTGTACCAAATATGGAAACTATATCTCCTGCAGGCGCGGATTCAGGGGGGGTGAAATAAGGAAATTCCCCTCCCCGTAAATTATAAAAATATGTTTTGTTTATTTCGATAATACAAGAATACCCATTAATATTATCTTTTTTTAATGTACACAATTTTTGGAAATCCCAGCAAGGTTTTTTTTTTTGTTTTTTTTATTGAATCTCTAACGAAATTTTCAATAAGTATTTTTTTGTTTTTTTATTGAATCTCTAACCAAATTTTCAATAAGTATCCAAATCTTCATCCTAATAGTTATTTATTAGATATTTTTAATGAAACATCTAGTTTAATGTATTCAAATACTTATTATTCTACATTCAATCCCAGCAGGTGCCATCTATGTATAACCAAAGAGTAAACGTTTAACTTGATAATGCGTGCGGTTGAATTATTAAAAAGCCTTAGTATTTGTAATATTTATGTACATACATATATATGAGTTATATGAAAAAAATTCCTATTTGATAATTTTGACGAACGCAAGGATTTGTCGGGGAAAAGCCAGATTTCCTTATCTTTAAAATATTTCAACATACAACAAAAAGTTGTTAGGGAAGAATTGTTTTGGCTTTGTTGTAAAAGCATTTAAAGAGCCTTCACAGGATATTGATTATGACGCTGATGTGTCAATTGATA
Source organism: Pollenia angustigena (assembly GCA_930367215.1). NCBI lineage: Eukaryota > Metazoa > Arthropoda > Insecta > Diptera > Polleniidae > Pollenia > Pollenia angustigena. The sequence continues at coordinate 74,585,951 of OV884057.1, read as the reverse complement.
CGATGGCACTATCATCAACAGTTCTTAAAACTTTGACAAATTTTAGTCTTGACCTAAAAAACTGTATAGGAGTTGAAACTGATGGGTGTCGTTTGATGTCAGCAGAAAATGGAGCTGTTTAAAAATTCTGGAAACCGCGACAAATGCGAAACAAACGCCTTGCTATTTCCCGTAAATCAGGCAAAACACGTTTTTACTGAAGTATTTGGGAGCCAAACTCTCTACATTATGCGAGACAAGATGGGTGGACCGTCACGACTCAGCTTTACACTTTGCAACAAGTGTACATCATATAGTAGAAGCTTTGGAAAAAATATCTGAGTGGAAAGGTAGAGATACTTCATCAAGAGCCTTATATTAAGGAACTCATTTAGAACTTTTGAATTTATTTGCGGAATAAACATATTAAGTGTGATACTTATTGTAACACAGCCGCTTAGTATCATTTTACAAAAGCACGATATAGATCTTCAAAAAGGATCAAGCCTTATCAAAACTTTAATCATGTGCCTTGAAGAAAAAAGAAATAAAGCCGAAGAACAATTTAAAGTGATTTTTAAAAAAGTTAAAGTTATTTGCGTTCAAATCGAGGTTCCAACCTAAAAAACAAGATTTGAACGAAATAATTACATCCAAAATGTTGAAGATTTCTACCGAGTTGTAGGTTTCATTCTCTTATTGAATTTATTTTAGAAGATCTCAAAACACCTTTCCAATAGATATCTTTAATGTATTGAACATACCAAAACTTCTACTCAAAGTGTAATCAAGTCATATACAGATATAAAACTTTTAAAACCACAACTCGAGATAAACACTTACTAACATCTTAACTTGAGCCTGAACTGTAGCATTGGCAACAAACATGGAAATTATCTGAAAATCTATCAGATAACGTTGTAGATGCTTTAATAAACTGTGATGAAGATATCTACCCAAATCTAAGAAAAATATTTCAAATTTTCGTTTCAATGCTCGTAAGTAATGCTACGAGCGAGAGGTCATTTCCTACCCTTCGTCGAATAAAAACATGGCTCGGATCAACAATGACAAACTGAACATAGACTGTACTATCTAAATTTGCCTCACAAGGAAATCATAAATTGCTTATTTAAAAAGATTAGTTTATTTTAATTTATATTGAATATTTTATTTGACCTTATTGTTGAGTTTTTTTAATATAATATACCCAAATTGCTTTTAATAAACTTTTAAAAACAAATTTTTTTTTGTATCATAAAAAATTCCCCCCCCCCCCCCCTAAGGCTCAAGCTGGATCCGCGCCTGATCTCCTGCCATTCTTCAGATATACATAAAAATAAAATAAAAAACCACAAGCGATTTTTGGGTAAAATTAGAGGCTGTCGGGGTTTTTTGCTCATATCTCAGCCATTTGTGGACGATCAGGCTGATTTTCAATAGCAAGCAGTTCCGGACTATATGTGACATAAATATACATGTAACTACAAAGTCGCCATCATATCCGCGGTCTTCGATGAACTCATTTTAACGAACAGATGGATAGACAGATGGACATCGTTAAATCAACTTCGCTCTTCATAAGGACCAAAAATATACATACCATATAGGGTTTAAAATCAATACTGTAGAAATTACAATCGGAACTAAAAACTTATTTTTAACTTCGGTGAAAGGGCCCAGTAAAAACTTCACCTACAAAAAAAATGTGTCGAGTAATCAGAAAAACTTAAAAGCACTACTTACAATTCTACTGAAAGAACTAATGCATTTTACAAAGGATGTCCCAAAATGAACGCATTCAAAAGTAAGTCATTATTTTTTTACATACATACATTCAGAAATAAGTAGTTATAGAAGTTGTTATAAAACAGTTATAGAAGAAAGCTACTAAATAGTGAGTGAGAGAAGCTATTCATTTTGAAAAAGTAAGCGAAGTTTTTACTGGGGGGCCTAAAAAAATATAAAATTTTGTTGATGCTTAAAGTATGTACTGATTGAAACAAAGACAGCAATGTCCAATGCAAATCGCTTCTTTTTTATGCTCTCATACTGAAAAGCAAATTTTTTTCTGAAAAGTTGGACACTTTTTGTTTTTATTTGTCATAACTCGATTAATTAAATTCTTAGAATATTCTACTTTTTTAATATAAAAATATTTTTTATTAGATTTTTAACTGATTAAGGTCCTTAAAGCTAACCCAGCTAGCATTTGTGTGATTTGTCACATAAGCGATTGAAAAAGGATTCATATATGATTCATTGATATATTTAATTAATGCCCTTTAAATATTTAAAATTTTTGTAAATTCGTCATGGCAAATTACAAAAAAAAAAAAAATAAAAAAATTTAACTTTAATGTCAGCCAAATAAATAAAAAATTGGCTAGAAAAGAAACTAAAAAAATTGTCAATTAATGAAAATAGATGTTAGTACGAATAGTTTCTTCTTTTCATTGGAGAACTCGATAACTTTTGTTTTGAAATAAAGTTCATTTAAATAATCAAAAGCATGCTGGTTTTATCGGAAAAACGACGATTTAAACTAATTTGATATTTAATCAAAAGATACACGCAGAGAAAAAACATGTTTAAATATGGTCACCTCCAACAAAAAAATTTTCACGGGGAAAAATTCCCCTTATCGTGAAAAGTAATTTGTTCACGTTTCCCTAAGATTTGCTCACTTTATTTTTGCTAGGGAACAGAACATGTATGTAAGTAGTTCCTCCTATATAATCGAATATAAAGGGCTTATTCCGTTTATAACCCTGCAAATAATAGGACCAGTCCAAACACGCGTGTAAAGAGTTGCCCACAAGGGACAAGGACTACTCCAAAAGTAACCCAAACGTATGGAAAAAACATGGTCTATTTAACATTACGATGTCCTAGGGGAGGTAAATATGGAAAATATTTTACTACATAAAATTAAAAAAAATGGCAAAAATCTAACGTTGTAATCAAACTATCTCTCCACACAGAAAAAAATATCTCAAGAAAATTTTTAACAACACAGTTTGTTAAAAATATAATTTTTGTTCAACAAACTTTTTGTTTGATTCAATGAAAAAATTTATCAAATATACACTTGGCAAAATAGCACTCAATAAAACATATTTAATAATGAAATATTTAAATATTTCTTGATATTCAATAAAACAAATATTTGAATCAACGTTAAAAGAGTATTTTTACAACTCTTGTCCATTTTATAATAGGTCATAATTCTCATTCGCTTAACACTTTTATTTGGTTAAATATCTTTACTTTTGCCAAAGTCGTTAGAAAAAGGTTTCCTGATGATCTGGCCTAAGCTACCAGCGAAATGCGCATAGGAACTAGCTTATCCCCCAATAATAAATTTTAGTGTATTTATCAAAAAATAATATTGGGAATTTAGCACATCATTATAAATACACAAATAAATAAATATTCGATAAACATTTTGTTTGATTTATTCAACATTTCCAACAATTTATTTTAACAAATCACGTAAACATTTTGTTGAAAAAAATTATTTTGGGCAACACCTTTTTTTATTGATTCAATAAACTTGGTTGTTGACTAAAAATTCAATAACTATACCTACAAACATTTTTATCAATAATGCAAAAATCGTCATCGCAGAAAATTCAAAAATTTTTTTTATCAAATATGCGAATTTCGTATTCAAATATGAAAATTATTTTTTTCTGTGCAATACCAATGGTTTTGCCTTATTATTTTAACTTTTCTTTAAAATATGAACTAACGTGTATATTTTTGAACAAAAATTTCATTGATTTTAAATTTTTTTTTTACATTCACCGGAACTGATAGCGTGGCAAATTTTTCACATGAGATACACAATTGCCTTTCGAGGGGAATGAAAATTTCATGGGAACAATAATTCCACTTGTTATTCACGAAAGAAACTTGTATCACAAATGATTCTTTATTTCAGTTTTATAAGAGGTTTATTAAACAAATGTTAATATAAAATTTATCTTATAAGCCTGTTATTAACATGAAATATTTTTTATGAATAGGGCCTCTTATCTTTATCAGAAAAATTTTAAAATGTTTTCATAACTGACTGGTACCTGTCTTAAAAAGCGTCTGGACTAAAATTTCGAAAACAAAATAAATAGCCTTAAAACCTTTATTAGGTTAAGTAGGCGGGACGCAATTGCCAATTATAAACCGAAATAAAATTAATAGGTAACGCCTGCTACTAAACTTTTTCTTTCAGATCATCTAATAGTCTGTTAAATCGAAATAGATTTACACGAGCTGTTGCCATATGGCGTCATCTCATGGTGGATATCAGCCATTGGTCGGGAAACATAAGTTTACACCCAGGTTGCAAATTGAGTGCATAATTCAGAAAATAATGGACTCGGCCCTTGTTAAGAAACTTTAGCATCTATTTAAAGCAGCTTCTATTGACAGCATCTACGGAAGATCCTTCATCAGCCCTCAGGATGAACTTTCCCACAAGTGGTGAATAATCAGCCTTAAAATGGTAATTTTAGGATATCACTTACCGAGACTTTGGGTAGTAAACTACAACCACCATGTGATTCCCGAAATCATCTTTTCAAAACAAAAACAAAACTTCCTGAAAAACAGCAGGCATTTCCTGCAAGAAGCATACTAACGGAGGCCTCAACTAATAGTGAGTCCTGTACCTGCTCAGCGGGGGCTGACTCCTGTGGTTCCAGATGTGATCTTTGGTTATCCGTGATCACAGGAGACCGTAATGATCTTCTGAGACCTGTAGATTTTGGACCATATTGCCGCAGTAAAAGTATTATCCCAATAAAAAATGGAGCTTCCAACGAAGCAGGTTTGTAGGGGAGAGACATGAATGTTTTGCTTACCACTGCGCTTACGGAAGACCTAAATTTTATATGCCGAGTTAACACTTTGAAGCAATACATTTTTGACACATAAAGCGCATTATTCAGCGCATATAAAAATTTTTGGATGTAACGATCAGCTTTACATTGGATACTCTCACACAAATCAAAATGAGGATATTTTTCACTTTCAGTCTTTTTTTTTTGTAAACGTTAGAAAGAGTTATGCCCCTAATAGACATGGATATGTAATAATGTTTGAGTCTATGCTCCTTTTTTGTGTAGTTGTAGTAATAAAAAATTGTATCTGTTTCAGTTTCTATGTGTGTGTGTGTGTGTGTGCGTCTGTATGTTGTATAAAATTAATGTTTACAAAAAAATGCAATTTAATTTAGATTGTTTTTTGTTGTTCTTGTTGAAGTTTTAAATAGAAAAACGTGCTATTTTTTGTTACTGTTGTACTTTTTTAGAGCAAAATATATTTTCTTTTTTTGTTGAAATAAAATTTAAATAAAACAATAAAATAAACACACATACATACATACATATGAATGGATAAATAAATAAGGAAAAAAGAAAAAAAATGTAAACAAATTTATTGTTATTTCACTTTAGTGATGTGTCATCGTTTAACACGATACAATTCTATTAGAATTTGTTATTTAGTTTTTACTCTTTTTTATCTGTTTCATTCTTTTTATTTAATTTTATTCATTATTTCTATTTTGTTTAATTTTTGTTGTATACTTTTGTTGTTTTTTGAAATTTTTATTTGGTTATACATATTTTTTTAAAACATTTCTCGTACGTATTTGGTATTACTTTAATATTGTCAATTGGTCTGTTTAATTTTGCCAATAGGTCTGTTCATTTACGTAACTTGCAATGAGATTAAAACTAAAATGTATAAAATAGTTTTTCCAATTATTTAAAAAATGAATCTTAAATAACCGTTTTGATTTTTGCAAAAATATGCAAGTTAGGTATATCGACAGTACCCTGATGTAACCCCCGTTGCCACACGCAAGTGCAAGTTCGAAAAACTCAAGGCACTCGCACTTTTTCACTAACTTGGTGGCCACACGATCAAGTTTTGCCTTTCAATTCCTTTCAATTTGCAATACACTCTCAGTTTTTTACTAACACACTTACACTTTTTAAATTGACCACGAGATGGCTTTCAATTTCACCTTTCCATTTGTTTGGCAATTTACGTTCAATTTAACAGCTGAGTACAAGTTTGTCTCTGTTGTTGTTGACATCTTGGAAGTAAATTGCTTACAAATTGAGTGCAGCCTACGTCACAGCTTTCAATTTATGTAAATTTTGACAAGCAGTATATGTAAAAGACTATCAAGAACAACTTGAACGTGTGGCCGCAGGGTTACATTCTCACAATTCTCAAAATTGTGTTTGATGACAAATGATAAAGTCATTTTATATCAAAGGTTTGACTTCGTGTTTGTTGGGTAAATTATAAATTCTCGCTTTTGTTTTTTTTTGCGTTTTGTATAAAAAGTATTAAAAACGTAATGTTCGTCGATGGAATATTCGCTTTATCAATAAACATTTAACTCCTTAACAGTTGAAACGTAAAGGCGGAGAAAAATTTTAATTTGAAGCGTGACACCTGATCCGCAACGTTTACGTTTACATAAGGGTAAAGCACCATTTAGCGGACGGTAACCGTAATGAAACCGTACAGTAAAAAAGTAAGAAAGACCAATTTTCTACAGATTTAGACGTTACGGTTGAGTCATATCTTACTGCTAACTATAATCGTATTATTTGCTTTACGTACAACAAAATGAAGCAGCTGATTTGCAACGTTACTGTTACTGCTTAACGAGACCTAAATTTTTTAGCATAAATGTTTTGTTTCATAAATTTTAACGTTCTATTTTACTCTTTCTCGTTGTAAATGTGTACGTTTTAAATGTTTATTTTTAATCAAAATTAAAATCATTGGCCCATAATCATAGTCAAAAATAAAGTATACTTTAAGAAAACTAAAGTCGACTTTACTTAAGAGCCGACTTTAGGTCTTTCATAAACAAGTTAAAGTATACTTTTGACGTTAAAGTTGACTTTATATATAAAACTAGATGAAGCTGTTTTTAACTCATTTAACAACAGCATCAGCTGTTTTTCGCCAAATAAAAAAGTACTTGCAAAAATCTAAAAATGTTTATGTTACAAGATATTGGCCGATATTATGCAATTATTAATGATTTGGAGGTAAACTTTTATGGAAAGAAACACAAAATACATATTTATAGGCCCAAATTGTGTAAAACGCTAGGCCAAAATTACATTGAAAGCAAAAACAAAGCCAAAATGTTTTGTAATTTTGTTGTTGCTTTCTACATAAATTCATATGGCGTGTTAAAAAATTTTTCAACCCCACAAGATATGCAGTGTTTTATTTATATTTTAATTTTCAATGTCGGCTGCTTAAAGTTGCCACTTGCTTATATTTTGTTGTATGTTGTATGAAAAATTTTCTACATTTGAGGTGGCACCCAGTTAAAGTCGGTTCAATTTAAAACATACTTTAGTTTCGACTATAGTAGCAAAATAATTAAAAGAATGTTTTTATTTTAAAGTTGTTTTTAAATAGAACCGACTTTAGCGTTTGACTATGATTATGGGCCATTGTTTTTTAGAAGTGTGCTAATAATAATGTGTGAATAAAATGTTTACATTCATGTTTGTGCGTGTTTGTGCAGGTCTGAAATTTGTTACTGTTTATTTATCGTTATCATAAGGATATACAAATATTGCAAAATTTAGTACATTTAAGCAAATACGATCATTTGAAATAAGTAAACGTATGCATGGTAGAGTGAGTTGGTCGCCATAAAATATGTTGAGCCAGTCATCTCCAAAAAAATTTTACCACTAGCCTTTTTTGTACATGAATTTTCCTTCCATTTTAAGTCGGATCAAAACATTTGTCATATGGTTGCTATTCATTTGACTACATCTACTCATAGATAAATTTTTTTATAGAAATTGCTTCAGATATCTCTGATCCCTTCCCCTTTATAAAAAACAATTCTTGCAAACGAGAAGAAATCTCTGAAAAATATCTATTTTAGTTGTAGCCACAGTATAATAAGTACCAGGTAGGTGCATTAGGGAGAGTTGTCATTATTTACCCATGTAAATGATGAAACAGAACTGAGTCTTCAACTTCAAGCAAAAATTTTAAAGCCCATAATTAAAACGTCGGCAGTAACTTTAAATTCTCTCTCATTTCTTTCGTTTTCTTTCGTTCTAATTTTTCTTTGTTTACAAAATGTATGAAATTGAATGAAAGTATGGTAGCATTGTTAAGAGAATAAGTGTTTATATGTGAGAGCATTAGAAAAAACGTCCTCAAAATAAAATTGATTTTATTTCTCGACCGCATTCTCTGGCATAATTTTATGTCAAACTGCATGTAAAAAAACGTTCAGCCCCAGTTCTGTTTCATCATTAATGTCAAATTAATTTATTTGAATTTTGACGCTTGTTTTAATTTTTTTCCCTATTTTGTTTTGTTTGACGTTATATGGGTTTTAAAATTGAGAACAAAATTTCTAATGACTATACCTTGTACTTATTCTACCATGGTTGTAGCTTTAAAAGAATTAAAATTTCTTCCCTTATATGGATCTTATAATAGTTTAAGATTGCTTAATGATTGATATTATCGAATTGGTCAATGTAAATTAATTAAGCCATGTATGTACATTAGAGCGTACCACCTTGCAAGGAAAAAAGTGAGCCGTACGCCCTCTAATAGAAAGTATTTTTGCTAAGAAATTTGTAAAAAAAAATTTGTTTGCCGAAGCTTAACATTTATCATTTTTCGTTATCGAAAGATGAAAAATAAAAAGGGGTTGGTCAACATTTCACCCGTCTAGGAGAATTCAAATCGCTGCAGGGGCCAAATTTAAGAGTCTTATTAAACCATGGCTGGAACTCTTAAATTTGGCCCGTGCAGCGCGTAGGATGCTCCTGCAGCGATAGTCATCGATTGTTAACTCCTTGTCGCTGGAATTTCTCAAAGTACAAAAAAGAAACTAACAAAACCTTTTTAAGGCTTTGCTAGCTGAAAAGTACTTTACATTAGCATAAAAGTCTTGCGTATTCCTCATTTCTTTTTAAGATAGAAATTCAATGAGTTCAAAAATCTAATTTTACATTACAGTTTGTATTTACGCTAACACACATGAAATAATAATTTTATTTTTTTTTGTTACAATGCAACCCTGATCAAGTGAAAGGTTTTATTGTTTAGAAAAATGTCAACAAAGAATGAAGTCGTATGGAATTTCATTTTTATAACACATTGCATTCGCACTATCAGACTCTTAAATATTACTTGAGTTTTGACGTGTTGACATGGAAAACAAAATACCATTTAGTTTCCGAGATAAAGTTGTATGAAAAAATACATGTTGTTCGAAAAAATCAAGCTTAAGACAAATTTACATGAGGCCATAAAATCCGAACGGCAGCAAAACTAGCAACCCGAAATGGGATTTTGTTAATTTCGATAAGTACTTTGAGAAATTTAACATGAGACGTAGTTTGCATTTATTTTATGTTGCACTGTATTATTAAGAAATTTTATGCTTTAATAACACCGCCATTTGTTAATAAATTGAGAAATTAAACAACTGAAATTAAATATTTTTAAAAGGGGTTCTGTTTGTTTGCAACAATTTTCTTTTTGGGGGGTAAGGATTTAAGACAGAAGAAGTAAAAGGAGAAATATGAAGTTAGATTCGGTTAGGTTTCATGGGCAGCAATCGAAATATGAAGTTGTTTTCAAACCATTAACAACGACATGTGAAATATTTTAACTGGCGAAATGTTTAAAAAATTAAAGGGACGATATTTAGGGCTCCAAACGTTGTGATTATCGCTTGCTATTAATTTCTTTGCATTTTTGACACGCTAAATACTCATTAGCGTTAAGTGTAAAATCAAGATATTTTGTTATATTGAAATACAGAAAAGTGTACATTTTTTAAACGTGTGTGTTTAATTAGTTTAATTTTACACACTTATAAGGCTTCATTTTTATTATTTAGAAAAGAAAACTACATAAGATGGATTGTAAATTTAGAATATTAAACTGTTTGAACTTTTTTCACTTTCTTGTACACCATCACACGTTTGGACAAAAAAATTTTTTGCTGACCCAAAATTTTAAGGGAAACATTTTCATACATTATTTTGATTTGTTTTTCTCCTTGACCAAAAAATGTTTTAAAAAAAAGAAAACAAAAATGTTTCAACAAAATTAGTTTGTTAAAGTTTTTGCAACTAAAAGTATCATCATACAAATTCATAAGGTGAAGTGTCTGTTGCACCCAAATAACGGTACGTACTTGTCATGAAATTATTGTATCATAAATTTTGCAATATTTGTACAACTTGTGCGCACTTAATTAAAACAAATTATAATAAAATATAACCTCAAAAATAAAAAAAAAGATAAATAAATTACACGAACTAAATACAAATAGAGAAAGTACACTTACCAAGGACTTTAACTTCTACCGAACGTTGGGATGTATAATTGTGTTTGTTGCGGGCGATGCACGTGTAGGTACCCTGGTCGGCAGTGCGCTGAACATTCTCAATCAGTAGTGTGCCATTTTGAACACGCTGTCATATGTTTGTGGGAAGCTTCACATTATCTGATGATGAACATGTAAAATCATGCATGAATGGTTCGTTGGATTTTGTTGAAGTTAGTCCACAATGTAAAATAAAATATATGAAAATAAAAAGTTAAACGGACCAAGTAAAAAAAATTAAGCAGAAATTTGAAAAATGTTTTTATGAGTTTATATGGCAGTGGTAGCGTTGACGTAGTCAGAATTAAAAAAAAATTTACCATATATTACCTTTTTCTATGATAATACTATCAATTGGATATCCTGCCACAGGACATTTAAGGAAAAATGTTTTTCCAGCCACAGCAGACAACTTTGGCATTGGTCGAACATACGGCATACCTACGAAAATGCATTGGAAAATCGAGAATAAGAAGAGACACACACACACATACAAATAAACATAAATATTACTTTTTTCGTATGTTGGAGTTTTCCGTAATTTGACGTACAAAAACTCCTCGTGTAACCGTAGTTGCAAATATATTTTATTTTTTGCAATCAATTTAAATCAAACTCACCATAAATATTCAGTCGAGCAGTATGTGATGCTTCACCAGCGCGAGAAATTGCTTTACATTCGTAATCACCACCATCTTCCGACTTGACTGCCGATATATTCACATGACTAATGACGTCACCGAACATTGTTACGTATTGTCCAATCATTAATCGGTCATTCTAAAAACAAAGAAATACACACACAAATGCATTAATTCCAGGATGTAGTAACATACAAATATTTCAACATTATTCTCATTTAATGTTGAAACTATGTATAAAATATATGAGTATGTATGTATGTACTTGAAAAAGCAACGGGTGAACAATAGGGACGGCACTTAGGGCTTGATTTTAAGCCGTTCAATCTAAATAGATTTAAACGAGGCCAAAAATTGTCCAAGGTATTATTTATTATTTTCTTGAAAAAAAAAAGATTTTAACTAAAAAAAAAAAAAATACTGTGAGTCTTAAGCTATGTTCACACTTGAGTTTTAAAACGCGTTTAAGCACCTTGAGAGTGATTTAGCTCTAATCACATCACATATCAACCATACATTGAAGTGATTTGTTTATCACTTCAAATTCACATGATTACAACTAAATCATCTCATAAATCACATAGAATCCTCTGAACATACCCCAAACTGAATATAATGCAGAATCGGCCACAATAAACGTACCGCTCACGTGTACAACCGACCACGATTTCTCCTTAATGTTTTTATTTCGTCCTTAAAAATTCCATAAACTTTCACAATTTCATCATTAATACGTTTAAAATAATCTTCTGATAACTTTATTAAGGTATTTTTTTTAATCAATTTTTAATACTTTAAAGATATAAATCTGTGGCATTTTGACAAAACATCTTAAGTCGAAATACGACAGCAAAAAGTTTCTAAAAAAAACCCGGTGAATAAATCAGTTTTATCCAATAATAAAATAAACCAAAATTAAAGAAAAATTTCATTAATAAAACAAAATTTTAAAAACGTAAACAAAAATGTTTTTTGAATGAAAATTTTATTGGTTGGTCCACAATGGTAAAAAGATCCCCTAAACACCATATAACCAAAAAGTTCATTCAAAAATCTAACTAAAATGCTTTAAAAAAGCAACAAATCGATCTAATTTATTAAACCAGAAACCAAAAACGTCGAGTAATTTAAGAAGCTAGCTTTCCCTCAACAATAAATCTCAGTGCATTTATCAAATATCAAAAAATGGAAACTTAGCACGTCATACGGAAATCTTATTGATAATAAATTTTGTATTCCCAAAATTAATTTTGATAATATACTTGCATGTGCCCGTGCAAAAAAACTGAACTGGCAAATGGTGAAGACAATAAAATGAAGCAATTTGTTTTCTAATTTAGTTTTTTCCTTTTTCCCACTTACAACTTCAATTCGAGTCGGAAAAAGCCAACCAATTGTAGGGGGATGTAAGAAAAGATAAACTCACTGTTTATTGTTGTTGTTTTGTTTAAGCTTTGATATTGGTACAAGTAAGCCTTATTCGCTTTTAGGGTTTTATTTGTATAATATTTTTGGCTTTTCCAAAATCTTTGGAAAAGGTTTCCTGATGAGCTGGCCTAAGAAACCAGTGAAATGCGCATTGAAGCTAGCTTTCCCTCAACAATAAATCTCAGTGTATTTATCAAATATGAAAAAATGGAAACTTAGCACGTCATATGGAAATCTTATTGATAATAAATTTTGTATTCCCAAAAATAACTTTGAAAATTCTTATGATTTGCAACATATTTTTCAACTTTTTAAATTAAACTTAAGATGTTTTTTAAAAATGCCACAGATATTGTAACATTAAAAAAAGTTTTTATATTAAACAAAATGAATATTAAAAAAAAAATTTAAATTTAAAGTTTTTATTTTATTAAATAGAAACTGGGAATTATTTCCTTCCGAAGTTAACTTTATATTATATTCAACATCTTTCATTTTTCGAATTTATTCTATGAGCTAAATTTCAGTTATGTATTTTATAAAGCTTTTTTGTAATAGTTCTATTCCTACAATTTTTCAGAAATGACTTTTTACACTATAAAGTAATTTCTGAAAAATTTTAGGAATAGAACTATTACAAAAAAGCTTTATAAAATAGTCTGGTAGTGTATAAAGTCATTTCTGAAAAATTGTAGGAATAGAACTATTACAAAAAAGCTTTATAAAATACATAACTGAAATTTAGCTCATAGAATAAATTCGAAAAATTAAATGTTAAAAAACTAGCACTTTTGTTTTTAACTGTAGAACAATTAAGCCTTTTTATACCCCCCACCACAATTAGTTGTGAAGAGGGTATATTAAGTTTGTCATTCCGTGTGAAACTTTTTTATTATTCATCTCAGACCCTATAAAGTATATATATATTCTGGGTCCTTGAGTAATTTTAAGTCGATTTAGCCATGTCCGTCTGTCTGTCCGTCTGTTGAAAACACGCTCACTTTCGAAAAATTTAAAAGAAATAAACAAACTTGGTGTCAAATTGCTTGTAGTTATCCTAAGCAGTTTGGGATTGAAATCCAGCAAAATCGGTTCAATAGGATCTGAGCTATGAATCAAAATGTGGAACCACCACCTAAAAAAAATTGATAGTTTTGTTACAAAAACTAACATAAATGGTGGAAAAATGCACAGAATGATATAAGATTTCGCAATAATTCCTGTTATTTAACTGGAAATCACGCTGTAAAATTTCTTGAAGATCCGTCCATGATTTACTCTAGGCCCCATATAAGCCCTACTCCCGGAAAACAGTATAGTAAGTCTAAAACCCTAACTCACAATGCTATCAAAACAAATTTTGGCACGTCACAGTAAAATAGGACTAGAAATGAAACTATTAAGTTTCGTTTCGAGATCGGTCCATAATTTACCTTCGGCCCCATATAAAACCTACTTCTAGAAAACAGTTTAGTACGCCTAAATCCGTAAAAAATTATGCTATCATAACAAAATTTGGTACATCAAAAATTTTTAGAACTAAATAAAAGACTGTGAAATTTCGTGAAGATCGGTCCATAGTTTACCATAGGCCCCATATTAACCTTACTCCCCGAAAACAGCTTAGTACGCCTAAAAACGTTAAAAATAACGCTATCATAACAAAATTTGATACATCACAGTTTTATAGAACTAGAAATGACACTGTGAAATTTGGTGAAGATCGGTGCATAACTTACCATAGGCCTCATATAAGGCCCACTCTGGTAAAATAATTAAATACGCGGTAAACTTTCTTCCAGTTTACCTTCATATGGCCAGAAAAAATGTTATGCAATTTTATTTATTTATTTATTTATTTATTAACAGTAATAATAAAAGCCTAATTTGGCCAAAAAACATTATTACAGAGCTTTCATTTCAAGATATGTACATAAAAGGAAAAATATGTTACATATACATACACATATGTATGCTTTGTTCATATAAACATACATACATGTTCATATACATTTATAAATACATAATATATAGTATATAAAAAATGACTTAAAACTATGTATAGTAGATATGTAAATTTTAGTAATCAAGAAAAAAAAATTATGAATTTTGTGATGTTATGCAATTTTGTGATAATTTTCCTTAGATTCCATTTTAGCAGCCTTCTGAAATTTACTGCAAACGCTTAAACTAATTGCACCGCTGTATTGAAATTTATGTTTTTTAATACCAGAAATCGTTCTGCAGAATTTGGGATGATTGGTTCATAGCTTACCATGGCTTTTATATAATTTGTTCTCTTGAAAATCATTTAAGTTCATCTTAAACTGATATTCTACTCAAGCTTTTTAAAATTGATTCTGATTGTCGGTCAATAATTTTATATAGGTCTAAACCGCAACAAATTTTAATGCAGATGTCTGTTTTTACAAAGATTATAATAATAAATAGACATCATACAGATATTAGTCCTAAAACATTCGAAGTGTCGGTGGACGGTATCAAAGATTCGGCACAGCCGAATATAGCACTCTAACTTGTTTTTTTGTCGATTTAGCACTTTTAATTTGAGTTTTTCTGGCAAGCCTGTCTCGGAGGCGAGCTTTGTTCTCATTTTCTTTGTTGACATTTACTTTGCTTTTTGAGAAAAATGTTTTCGGCAACATGTTTCGCCTGTGTGACCACGAATGAAAAAAGAAGAGAGAATTCCAAATGTTCGAACGTCTAAACTCGGACTAATAGCTGTCACGTAAGTAAATCACTCGCCAATTTTCAGAAAAAGTGTGTCAGTAAAACTTTTTAGAGAAAGTTTAGCTTTAAACTGTCAAATAAACTTACGAATAAAGAGGGGATTAGAAAAAATTTCAACACTAAAAATATATTTAAAATGCAATGAATAATAACACGGAAGGGATAAGTAATTTGTTTTTGGTTGATTTTTCATTGTTTAATTATTTTTGTTTAAATATTTTTTAAAAATATACGAATGTTTTCAAAGCCATTTTGCAAACAACAAACATTAAAGTCGCACTTAACATTATTTGGTATATCCACCATTGTTACAAATTTTTAAATTTTAGTAAATTTTGGTCGCCGTAGTTGATCTGTGTGACTGGCGTTCTCGACGTCCGCAATTTCACGTCGGCTTCGAGTGGAATATTATGGCATTTATAACGTAACGAAGTAATCTCTTTTGTTAGTTGGTTTCGACATGAGTTACAGACACACTTTTTTCTCACTTTTTAAGAAGCGATGGAATATTTTGTTTCACATCTTTTCGATGCGAGAAGTTCTTACGAAAGTTACAGAACATGGGTACAGGATTCCAAAATTGCCAATTTCAAATTGAGCGTTAACTACAGTGGCAAGTACTTTTATTATCTACGTTAAAGCAAGTGCCTTTCAGTCCCGTATATTTATGCGCTCCCCTATTATTTTTTGTTTCCATAAACGTGAACATATTAAGTAACTGGGCAACAATTGCAATCAAAAATGTATTGTTGAGTTGGGTGGCGTCATGTGAAATATTCGCCATTTGATGTCAATCTCTCACATGTCAACAATAATTATTGACAATGAATATTCCTTTTAAACAGCTACTGTTCACAATGTTCATATGTATGTATCAAATAAATGTACATTGTTTTAAAACACACTTTACAACTGGTTGTTCACAAATACTTAAGGGAAAAATCATTGATCGATATTTGTTCCAAACTAACGATAAATTCCAATTTAAACTTAATAAAAATTCCTTTCAAAAATGAACAAATTCCAATAATTTTTGATGACAAAAATATCTGTTGTCTACATAATGATTTAAATCGAAATAGTTTTAACTTCATCACCAAAAAATCGCCCAAAAGAAGTAAAAAATTATTGAAACAAAAAATAGTAAGAGTGCTATATTCGACTATGTCGATTCTTATATACCCTGCACTATGGTACGATAAGAACAGAAAGTTATTTAAATACCGTTTTATTAGATATGAATAAATATATTTTGTGCCACGCCTTTTCCAATCTCGCCCACACTTTTGTCGGATATTGTAAATTGATAACCAAACTTTAGTTACAGGCAGTTATCTTTTTTTTTTTTTGCTCATATCTTAGCCATTTATCAATCCAGCTTTCTCAATAGCAAACAATTCCGGATAATAGGTGGCATAAATATACAAACACATGGTTTCCATCAAAACTGGAGTCTTCGTAAACCCATTTCAACGGACACACTGACCTTGTTAAATCAATTTTGCTACTTCGCTTTTTGCTTCTCCTGTAAAATTTTCAAAATGTTAGATAGGGCCTTTTGCGTTTTAGGTGACGATACTTTATAAGGTCTATAATCAATATTGTAGAATTTACACGCGGAATGACAAACTTGTTTATAACTTTTTACCTTCCGATAATTCTTTTCTCTTAATCCAACTCTTACTTTTACTGGCGAGTAGAATAGACTATGCTTTAATAATTGTTTTTTGTTTAGGCAAGTCAAAAAATTTTTTTAAGCCAGCTCTTTGTAATTTTCATAAATTTTTTGTTTGTTTTAGTTTACTGCTATTCACTATTTTTTTTACAAATATCTGCAAAATTCGCATATATACAAACATTTCTATATGGAACATGAAATTCTTATGCAACGTTCACGTGTGCAAATGCTTGTTCCACAATCGAAAAGCAACATGTCCTTTCATCATCGTATTACAAAACCATCATCATTCCTACCACGATAAAAGTTGCAGTGTATCATTTTAAAAACCTGCAACTGACAGAATTCTTAATAAAAAAAAGTAACGACATTCAAATGCCATAAAATTTGTAACATTTCTTCATAATGCGGGTATTTTTTTTATGAAATATGTTCTATATGGTATCAACAAAAATGTTTGAAATTTATCGTGTTTTGTAAATATTATTGTACATGTATTTTTCTTTGAGTGTAAACAATATTTGTACATATTTATTACGTGGACTTTGACAGGTCGATTGCTTTTTTACATAAAATAAAATTTTAATACCCTGAATTGATAAGAACATTTCAATTTCGCTTCTGCAAACATTTTAAAATATACAATTTTATAAGCCCATTAGGACGGAGAGAAAAAAATCGTTTTCAACTTTTATTTTCCGCGTTTCATATACATACATATTAAAGTTTTAGCTTCCATTTAAGAATATTTCAGGTGGCCAGGGGAACAAATAAAAATAAAATTAAGAAAAACGTTTTTTAAAATTGCTTTTGTTTTCTATAGGCTGTAATTCGGCAATGCCTTGTCAAGTATTTACTTCCAACTGCTGATCTGTTTCTGCATAAACCTATGACGTCGATTCACATAAAAACTGATTAGTTTACCAGTCCATTGCGTGAAGTAATTTGTTCAACAAATGTTTCTCTTAGTATATGAGGCCGTTCACTAATGGTCTGATAATCGTTATTTATGAATCCGGCCAATAAAGCGCACCATACAGGGATATAATCGACAATGGCTTAAGGATTATAATCGCTCTTAATGCGGAAAATTTGTGTATTATTATAAAATTAAATTAAATATTTTCCACCCGGGTTTAAAATGCTATCGCCATATTAGCAAAAGTAGCCACATTTCGGCTTTTTCCTTGTTAAAATAAAAATCAAATCTAAAAAGCCGACAAGTTCCAATGCTAAAATAGCCCACACTTTTCAAAAAGAAGCAATAGAAAATTAACACACTGTTTTTGAAAAGTAGCTTTTTAAAGGGACGCTGGCCTCTGCCAATTTTACCTTTTTTAACAATTGCAAAATTTTTTATCTGAGGGAACTCAAAAAGCAAAATCAATCAATTTTATGTTAAAGGAAAAAACATCTAGGAAAAAGAATGCAATAAACAGCTCCTGTCATAAAGCCGCCAAATAAAAAACCAACGCAGCACCAACGGTTGCTAATGGCTACCGGTTTTCGAATATTCCGAATAGCTGCTATTTAAAAGAACGGGGTTTCGGCTAAACATTTAAAAAATAACCGGTTAACCGGTTTTAATTCAAATAAATAAAAAAAATCTATTTAGTTTTTGCAATAAAAAGTTAATTTAACAATTCACGAAGGTAAGGAACCAACAAAATACACAGATATGACTTAAGGTATGTTCAGACCTTACAAATATTTGACGATAGAATCCAAAAAAAGCATAACCAGTTAATTGATCAAACTTACGATTTATTTTTTATAATTTCTATATATTTACTAAACATTATTCATAAGAACATAATTGTATAATGTAACCGTTAAATAATGTTTGCTCTAGCCAAAAGTTTTGCAAAAGCAAACAATTCCTTAAGAAAACAAGTGCTTTTGTGAAGGACATCAAATATTTAATAGATGTGAATGTAGCTTAAGAAGTTTTGAAAAACTGTGGTTTTAAAAAATTAAAGGAATTTAATTAATTTATTATTTGAGATATTCTCACAAATTTATTTTAAATGGGTTTAAACTTGTTGGTGGCTAATCGTGTCTATTTGAATCAGTAGACTTCAACCATATTTTTTTTAAACTTGCAAACAAATCCTCTTAGCCAGGATTATTTTTTACAATTAATTTTGTTTCACCATTATAGAAACGAATAGTAATATGAACATTAAGGACTTAACAATTTTTATACCCACACCACAATAGTGGAGAGGGTATTATGCATTTGTGCTGATGTGTGTAACGCCTTAAAATATTGGTCCTAGTCCCACCTTTAAGTATACCGATCGACTCAGAATCACTTTCTGAGTCGAACTCCGTCGGGCTGGCTGGCTGTCCATGTAACCTTGTGCGCGAAGCACAGGTCGCAATTTTGGAGAAAATTTGATAAAATTTGGTACATAGATTGATTGAAAATGGGCCGAATCGTTGGACCACGAGGGAAGATAAGGGGAAATTTCTTCCTCTCAGAAACTATCAAACCGATTTTAATGAAATTTAAAACAAAGATAGATCTATATCTATATTGACACATAAGCTATACAGTTTTTCAAAAATAGGACCACAAGGCGAGGTAGGGGGCAATTTCTGCCTCTCACAAACTTTCAAACCGATCTTAATTTATAAACATAAATAAATCCATATTTATGTAAACACATGAGCATAATGTGTTTTTAAATACTGGGGTGCTGAGTATCATATGGTCGGGCTTGACCGACTTTACTTTCTTACTTGTGTTAAATAACAAAATTGGCATAGCACAGTCCGATAGAGCATAACAAATTATAAGGGAACGTATATTTATTTTTTCGCTAAGGTCAAAAAAGTTCACACACAAACCGCGATGATGTTTTGAAAATTTTTAATATTATTTTTGGTTCAGAAAAATTAATAATATGTCTATTTAAAACAAAAAAATAGCTCAACTATGAAATTTCAATAATATTTAAAGATGGTATGAGATTTTTCCGCAAACCAACACGTATCTTTAACCTTTTTTAACGAAAAAAATTAAAAATTAATAAACCATCTGGTGCTTGAATTTTTTTTGAGAAAAATTACAAAAGATTATAATTTTCGTGGTTACTAGGACATGGTTGACCTCATGCTACTTTGCAAAAAAATGCTTTTTGCATGAAATATCTGTCAATTCCTCGATCACAATTAAAAACATTCCATTACATTTTTCTTGGGAGTCAAAAATTAATTAACAAGATTTCGTTTAAATGTGATAAATTCCCATTTTATACTATTGACAAACTGAAATTTATTGTTGATGGGATAAGCTATTCCTATGCGCATTTCACTGGTTTCTTAGGCCAAATAATCAGGAAACTTTATCCAAAGATATTTGAAAAACTAAAGATATTAAACAAATAAAACTGTTATTATAAACACCAATTTTACTTGTAACAATATCATAGCTTAAACAAATGCAACAACAATAAACAGTTTGTTTATCTTTTCTTACAGTCCCGACTACAATTGGTTGATTTTTTGTCAACTCTAAATACTAAAAATAAAAACAAATTTCTTAATTTTATTTGGCCAGTTCAGTTTTATTGACACTGTCACATGCATATTAGTTATCAAAGTTTTTCCTGTTTGATTTCTTAAATTTTGTTTTAAGTTCTTGGCGTTTTAATAAAGAAAACTGATGAATTTTCCCATATCGTTGATTCCGGCGGTATTTTCTAGTTTTAAGCAAGAATACATGCTAGAACTACTTAAGAATTTTTAGCGCCTTAAAGGACATTCCGTACTCGGCAATATATAACAAAAGTAAGGAAAACATATATAAACTACACATTACAAAAATAACCGGGTTGTTTTACCAAAATAATCGGTTTATTTTACCAAAATAACCGGTTTATTCGATATTCGAAAAATTAACATTTTAAAATATCCGACTTGGGCATAACTAAAATAACCGGTGAAACCGGTCGAATACTAACCGTTCGATTTCCCTAATAATGGCACACGTTTGCGAAGAGATACTCATACCATGTTCACACGGACACCAATATTCGTGTTTCGCTCTCTTATTCCTGTTTCGCGCCCCAAACATGATGGAAACGACTTGTTTCCCCATACAAAATTTTGAGAGCGAAACAGGTCGTTTCATTTTGAAACAGGCTGCGTAACAGATACAATCTACTATCATCTCCAATTTTGATAACAGTTATCGTTAGTTTATCTGAACTAGCTCTCAAAAAAAATCAAAACAAAGAAAAAAACAAAATAAAAATTGATGTTTAATAAAATAAAGTGATAATAATAACATAATAATATTAATAAAACTATTAAATACTATATTTTTAAGTTTTATTTACTTTTTTATCTATTTTAAAAAGAATCACACTAACAACACAAAAAAAATGTCAAAATGAAACAAGAACGAATCGTATGAACAGCATGTTTGGCAATCTAGTTTCAGAGAGCGAAACCAGTGGTTTATATCGTCGTATGAACATAGCATCAACGACGACAAGTTGAATTTATTTTTATTTCTATCAGGGATGATAAACGAGAAAACCAATATCGTATGTACGAACTTTTAAAATCATACTTTTTCGATCTCAATAGAACTAAATCCTTTTTTTATGATTTTTTTTATTTTAAATTTATGAACAAAAATTAAATACAACAAAAACAAGAAGTACTTAAAATTCATTTGTACATGTAAAGTTTAGATAGCAAAAATAATAAATACATGTTCATTAATTAAACATATTCATGCGCATTAAATATGCAGTAAAAACTTGAAAATATACCCTGAAAATTGTTAGAAATATGCTCCAAAAATTGCTAATTTGAAAACAAAATATTCAACAATTTAATAACGGTCCCAGTTAATATAAACAATCCTAAACTTATAATCGGAAAACCCCACACTCCATAGTATTTAAATACGAATTTTCCAGATTTTATCCTATTTGGATTAAAATTCATATAAGAGTTATTTGTGCCGATTATTATCTGGATTTAACATCCATATGAGATTTTTTGTCCAAAAGGGATTTAACAAACGGTCGCTAAATTTAAAGCACGGTGCACACAGAGGCGTCACGAGTCAAAAAATACTGTGTTTTTTCTTTTTCTCGATTGCTGCACTTTTTAAATTTTTTGTTTTGATTGCCCAATTTGTGTTGATAGTACAGTAGAGTGGTTCGAAAAAAAATTTTTTGTCAGCCAAATATTTTTTTTATTTTTTTGCCACGCCTAGAAATATCGCCCTTTTAGTTTTTTGTTCACTGTGTCGCCATTTTTAGTCCGATCATAACATTTTGTATATCGGTGTTCATGGCTCTGTAAGGGCTACATTTCTGTCTTTAATAGTTTTTTATACCACGCAAATTCTAGTCATGTCTTTCAAAAGCTCGGTTTATACCCTCCCAAACGCTTAATATTTTTGAACTCAAATGAAGCTGTGTTATTGTGACACAACTTCTGTATTGAAGTTATTTATTTTTATTCATAAACAAAGAAGTTATAGGAGTTAAAAGAAATACTTTACGTGTTTTGAAATATGGCAACATTTTTGACAAAAATTGCGGGTACGTTCGTAAATGCATCAAAACTGTGCATCACTGCTGCAGTGATGCAATAGTTTGTTGCTGATGCGTGATCACCAGTTGCGCTTGTGATGCTGATGCTGTTTTACTGCACAACAGCTGTTTAAAATTGAATTTTTAAACATGAGCTACATTTTAAAAGTTTTATAAGCGAACACAAAAAATTATAAAAAAAAGTTATAAACAATACCGATTGCAAATTTAATTGAAAATATTGGACCAAAAAGAGTCACATTTCTTATAAATTATAAGAAAAAGCATCAAAAAAGAAAAATAAAACGATTTCTTTTATGTTAAAAGTTATTGCATCAGAAAATTAACTGATGCAATAATTGCCAACATTTGCTGCAGAGCTGCAGCATCAATGATGAAACAGAACTGGGGCTGAACGATGTTTTTCATACAGTTTGACATAAAATTATGCCAGAGAATGCGGTCGAGAAATAAAATCAATTTTATTTTGCGGACGTTTTTTCTAATACTCTCACATATAGACAGTTATTCTCTTAACAATGCTACCATACTTTCATTCAGTTTCATACATTTTGTAAACAAAGAAAAAAAAGAACAAAAGAAAACGAAAGAAATGAGAGAGAATTTGAAGTTACTGCCGACGTTTTAATTATGGGCTTTAAAATTTTTGCCTGAAGTTGAAGACTCAGTTCTGTTTCATCATTCACTGAATAAAAAAAAGTTTTACACGTGAAAGTAATGCCAAGTTTTTTACAAGTGATGCATTTACGAACATTAAACTTTACTAATGCGCAGATGAGGCGCAACAGCTGCATTTACGAACGTACCCTGCGTTTTCTTTTATTTGACATTTTCAATGAAGAAAAAGTTTCGAAATTTTATACGAATATACATACATAGTAGTATGTATGTATATTAAACACAAAAAACAAACAGAAATTTATAACTGCAAAAGTGACGATTATTTTTGTTACGAAGAAAAATTTGTAGCTTCCGTAGTCTCGCGTAAATATCATAGCTATAAAAACTCTAACTTTAATATATACGTATGTATACTTATAAAAAAAATGCATTTCAAATCGTGTTATATTGAAAAAACTAAATTACCAACAAAACGAGAGGTTATTTCATATTTTTTATATTTAAAGACAAATTATAAAAATAAAAGTTTAGCTCGTTACATACAAGTAGTATTAAAAGTTATTTGCGAGTTGTGGCAAAATACAAAAATTCCAGTACTAAGTAAGACGTCTATTAGAAAATTGTTAGTGAATCTGTTGGATTGTTATTATAAAACTGTTAAAAAACCATGCAAATATATTGAAAATGATTGGAATATAATATTTCGGATCTCAAAGTGTAAGTGCAATATTGCAATGAATTTGGAATGCAGATGTCCTCAAGTGCAAAAAATCCCTTCAAATGAAATTAACTTTTTTGTTGACCAGTGTGGCCCAAGGATTTTAACGTTAGATAGTGTAGAAACTAAAACCAGAGAAAATTATGTTTTTTTCCAAAGCTCTATTAGTTGTACAGATGAGGCACTTTCATATGGCGATTCATATGCACCGTCTTCTAATGAAGAAATGGAATATAAAAATTAAATCGTGAATTCCACAAACGAGCAGCAACTGAAAGTAATACAGTACTTTTCGCTTATAGTCCACTTCTCTAGTTGCACAGCTTTTGTGGACTATAAGCGAATTTGGACTATAACCGATTTTTTTCATTAGCCATTTTATGGATAATAAGTGAAATCTATTATAATCCACATTTTGGAGTATATAAATATTATTTTCTTCAATAAAACCATCATTTTTAAACAAAAGAAAAGTATATTTAAAACATAACCAAATAATAGTTTAATTGAAATAAATAGTTAAAAATAATAGTTGCCAGAAATGTAAATAAAAACATGTTGCCAGTTGATTAAAATATATAAAAAACAGAGTGGACTACTATAAGCGAACATTTTTGCATAAAGAATTATAAATGTGTGCTAAGAAAATGTGGCTTTTTAACGAAAATGGACTTCAAGCGAAATGGACCTTAGAACAAATAATTTGTATGAAATTCGAAAAAAATGTGCAAGTGAATATGCCAGTTTTGGCTTTGATCAGTTTTTGGCCTTTAAGCGGAATGGACTATAAGCGAAAAGTACTGTAGATTTATCTCTGCAAAATTATGCTTTAGCATTAGACCGTACTGGTGGTACGTCGGATCGCTATGGGTCTTTACTTGCAACAACATTTATAAAAGACTTGAAAATTTCAATTGCTAAAAAAGCAAGTAAAATTTACGGAGATACTGGTGATCGCATCCTTGAATTTCTATACGACGTTATTATTGATAAGAATAAAATCCGCAGAGAGCGGGCTAAGTTTAGAGAAGCAGCGAAAGCATCTACCAGTGCTGTTGATTTAAAATGCATTTCTTATGACGGAAAAAAAGATCTATCGTTAAAAAAACGAAGCATGTGGAAAACAAGTATCTCTTAATACAATTACAGAAGAACATATTACAATTGTTAAAGTGCCTGACCCGACATTTCTCGGATACGTAACTCCAGCAGAGGGAACAGGGGTAGAGATTCAGAAGGCCATTGTAAACTTTTTGCATTCAGAAGAATATTTCTTGAATTACTTAGTGTCAATCAATTGTGACGGAGCCGCTGTAAATACAGGCTACAAAACTGGAGTAAACGCTTTTATGAAAAGATACTTGCAACGACCATTACAGTGGAATGTTTGCTTGTTTCATTTTAATGAGTTACCACTCAAAAAATTGATGACACATTTAATTGGAAAGCAAACTGGTCCTGGAATTTGGCCTAAACCATTAGGATCTGAACTAATGGAATACAACATTCATCCTGTAAGTTTGTAATACTATCGCCACATTTAAATAAGTACATATGTATATGAATATTTTTTTAAGGTCGTTAAAGATTTCAAAGCAATTTCTATGGGTGTTATGCCAGACAATGTAGCTGACTGGAACATCCGCGGAGACCAGCTCTACCTCTATCATATGGTTCTGGCCATTAATAAGGGTTTTTGCCCAGATGAATTAGCTAATCAAAAACCTGGCCTTGTAAGTGAAGCACGATGGTTGACAACAGCAAGAAGATTACTTCGACTTTATGTATCAAAAAGCCAGCCTTCAGATACTTTGCGAAATTTAGTGACATTTGCCGTTAAAGTTTGTGCACCTTTCTGGTTTCTTGTTAAAAGCCAACCACAGTCTATTCATGGAAGCCGCCATATCTTTAAGTACGTACTTTGGATACGAGAATTGGCATTATATACTCAAGAAATAGTTCGACCGACAATTGAACAATTGAATTGAAGATCCTGATCCAACAGTACGATTCCAGCGTTATGAAATGATAAGAGCTGCTCGAGAAGACCCACCCGCTAAGATTAGAGAATTCCACGTTCCAAAAAATCAAATAAATTTTGATTGCAAAACCTATACTGAAATTGACAATCTTCAAAGAACTGAGCCACCATGTCTTCATTTCTACACTGATAACGAATTGGTGCATTATCAAATTTAAAAACATTCGTATATTTAAAAAAAAAAAATTTTAAAAGCAAAATATAAAACAATGGAAAATGTGCCAAGAACAAAATATTAAAAGTATTATTTTTTGCATTTTACATTTTCAATATGTTTTTAGTGTTAACATTTTTTTCGTCCCGTTTTTATTCGTGAGTTTATTTGACAGTTTAAAGTGGGAATTTTCTCACAGGAATTTTACAGACACACTTATTCTGTAAATTGGCGCCTAATTTCCTTACTTGGTGGCCACACGACCAAGTTTTGCCTTTCAATTCCTTTCAATTTGCAATACACTCTCAGTTTTTTACTAACACACTCACACTTTTTAAATTGACCACGAGATGGCTTTCAATTTCACCTTTCCATTTGTTTGGCAATTTACTTTCAATTTAACAGCTGAGTATAAGTTTGTCTCTGTTGTTGTTGACATCTTGGAAGTAAATTGCTTACAAATTGAGTGCAGCCTACGTCACAGCTTTCAATTAATGTTAATTTTGACAAGCAGTATATGTAAAAGACTATCAAGAACAACTTGAACGTGTGGCCGCAGGGTTACTTGGTGGCCACATGATCAAGTTTTGCCTTTCAATTCCATTCAATTTGCAATACACTCTCACTTTTTAATTTGATCACGAGATTGCTTTCAATTTTACCTTCCGCTTTGCTTGGCAATTTTACTTTCAATTTAACAGCTGATTACAAGTTTGTCTTTATCAATTGTTTTCGTGATTCATCTTGAGAACGAATTGCTTACAAATTGAGTGCAGCCTACGTCACAGCTTTTAATTTATGTAAATTTCGACAAACAGCAATGTAAAAGTCTATCAAGAAAAACTGGACCGTGGGTAACGTGACAGCCAATACTCGCCAAAAATGTTACAGACGCAGTTAAGTCAGAAAAACAGTCGTTTGTTTAAATATATGGCATTTTTGTTTCATTTCTCATATTTCAATCGAAAAGTTTCTCGACGCCAGAGTTACAGAACGTGGGCACAGATATCTGTTTGCAGAAATTAAGGGCATACGCCTTCTTAGTTATTTCTTAGTCACTTTTTCAACACAGGTCGGTAATGGTGACCTCTTACTTAATTTTCGTGCTTTAATCATAAATCTTATAATAAAACACGCATAAAACCCCATTAAATATCTATTTTGTACCTTTTATTTGATTAATTTGAAGAGTTTTTTATTTATTAATATATGAATTTTTAAGAAAACGCAAATACTTTTATAAAATGAAATCAGAATAAGTACAAATACATATCTGAACTTAAAGCTTTTTTCCGTTTTTTTTTTTCTTTTACTTAAAAATGTGCTCTTCAATATTAAATTGTTTTTGCACGATTAAATCCCAATTAAAATACAAAAAAAACCTGACAATAATCACAATATTTGGCAACATCGTATACACATTTTTTGGGAATATTCAACACAAATTGAATTTTTTTCATTTAAAACACTTGTGTAATATTGTGCATTTGTTTTTTTTTTTATCAAATAATAAACAGGTTTTACGTTTTTAAAAATTTTCCTAAGTTGTCGGTCAGCGACATACTGGCCACTTGACCTATTTTTAACATGCCATAAATGTCGGTGACAATGGCCGCAAGCAAAATTGTTTAACCTCTAATTTCTGAATGGGTATACGTGTTGACTGCCTAATTGCACAAACCGCACTGGTGAGAGAAAAGAATGAGTCAATAGTCTCGTAATAACGGGAATATTTGACAAGTAAAAAATTTTAGGGTCACTGTGACTGGCTTAAGGTGGTTAAGGGCTAAAAAGTACTTAAAAAAAATATTTCGTGAGTGTGCGTCTTTTTAAGACTTTGGAAATATTGTTAGTGCGCGATCGTTAAAATTGAGAAATCTATCGTGTGTGCATGGGCGTGGAAACATTTCCATTCCTTGTGGTCGTGGGTGATCGGGAATTAAAAAGCACTTCCGCACACAACTCTAAATGTAACCACAATTTTAAATTTTTTCTAAAAAGTTATAAAAATATGCAAATTTATGAGCGTTTTTATTAAAAGTAATTTCTCATTTCTAAGCAGAGTTGGAAAAATTTAATCAATTTGCTTTTAAAGCCATCAAATCTTACGCAAATACTTTTATTATTTAAAAACATTTAACTTGTAATATAAAATAGGTCTAAGCGGTACGTACCCCCAAACAATATTCTCCAAAAAGAGTGTTTGAGCACGATAACGGCCTCAAGGTATTAGTTTGGACGACAAAATACGGGTTTGATATTTTCTGTGTAACGAGTTTGTATTATATTAGGTGTTCATTTTATTATATAAAACATTTTTCCTTATATTTTAGTATTTTCAATTCTCTTATGGCCAATTTTCAGGATTTATATAAAAACACAGTTATGCTTAAAATCGGTTTAAATACAAAATTCTCTTCTTCACTAAATACTTACTTTAAACTTAATTCGCCGATGTGGTACATTTAATGTCAACTTAAATTTCCATTGTAATAACTTATCAAGGTGGCCTCAATATCACAACAATACAAAAACAAGAGGCAAAGCAATATCAGTCAGCTGTTTTTTGAGACCACATTGTAAATAATTAGACTTTTTTATGATATTTTTTTGTATTTGCAAATAAAACTCAAAAAATCAATCTGCATTTAAATACGACTTAAGTTTATATGAAAATTAACTTAATATAGATTTAAATACTATCCTGAAAATTGAGCATTAGATCAAAATAAACGTATAAGTAATATTGCAATTTTCAAATATTACTCATACGTACGGACATGATTTAATCATCATCATCATTATCATATCATATATTTTAAACATCTGCATGAAACTTAATAATGATGTTCATGAAACCTTCATTAAAATTTTGTGTTCGCTTCATTCGTATTCAGTAAGATGAAATACTATGAAATGAAAGCAGTGAACACTTGATATTTAAGAGACGAATAAGATGAAATTAGTTTATTTGCTTATACAAGAGAATATGAACATCAACAACCATGAAACAGAACAACCATTGAACAAATCTTGAATAAGTTCATGGAAAAACAGTATGATTTAAATGTCAGTGTTGCCAGTTGTAGAAAAATAAAAACAAAAGAAAGTTAAAAAAAAATAGAAATAACCGTGAGGGGTAAATGCAACAAGTTAAAGAGATACATTAATATTGAAATAAAAACTCAAATTTATTTTTGTTTTCAATATAAATTTTCAATAAAATTAAATATATTTAATTTTATTTTCAAAAACATTTACTAACATTAAAAAATTTTCGGCAATATATTTGTCTTAAACAGAAAAAAGTAGATAGCTAATAAATTAAAAATGCTTAACAATCTACAGATATTATTATAATGAGAACTAAAAAAATGAGATAATTCATGGTTAAAATAAAAGAGATAAATTCTAGGCAAAAAAGTGTCATATACATCATCCAGCACGATCAACATCCATCGTTTTCATATTATGATGTAAAACATAATTTGTTCGACTAACGCTGTATTCCACCCAATGACGCAACGTTTTTCGCAAAGTAAATTTCTTGCTTTTTTTTATAAAATGTTACATATTATCTACCAAAAAAAACACGTATGGTTAAAAAGCTGTTATGCTACATACAAACGTGACATCGAGACAAACGTGAACCGTTATTAATTATATTAACTTACATTAATTTTCAAGTTTTTAATATCTTTCGAAAAAAAAAAAACTACCACGTGGTCAGACTCCTGAGACACTTACAAAACTAACAATTAAATTTCTCATAAACTCATTCCTCCTTTTGTTTTTCATCTTTCACCTAAAAATGTGTTTGATTTTTATGAGTTCGTTTCATTTCAGGGCCATGTACAGTACATTACAAGACAATAAAATCTTGCTATGTTTCAAAGATTTGTATTATTCAAAAATGCAAATGACAAACAAAAAAAAAAACATATTTTGCATTTTATTTATTGTTTATATTCCAAATTAAATTACACATGGGCAACGCATGCAAATAATTACATGAATTTACTGAAGTGGCAACATTGCTATTGAGTATTAATAAAAATAAATGAGAGAGAATGAAAACTATGAAACAAAGCCCGTTTCATTGAACAACCTCTGTGTGTTTGCGATATGAAACGAAATGTGTTCATAGCAGCATGAATAAAACAACAGTTTGTTCGGTAATCTCAATTTTATTCGAACACGACTTTCAGTGAATAAGCATTTCAGTATGTTTATGAAAGAAGTTGTTCATGCAGCCCTTTAATATATATGTATATTAATAGGCAAGTTGATTTATTTTGCTCCCTTTTACGACTGTACTACTAATTGGATTTTAACAAATGATACATGATTCTAAAATTATTTTTTGGTAGAAGAGCACAACGTATATTTTATAAAAATCGGTTCAGTATTTTCGGAGTTATAGGCGTTACAAAGTGTTACTATTGCATAGAAAATACTCACGTACGTGTGAGGGAAAAAAAAAGTAAATAAATAACAGAAACACAGTAGCATATATGCTTTTTTTGTGTAACATAGTAAAAGGAACAACAACATTCGATTTCTCTCCTATTCCTTAAATTGGAGAACAGTAGAAAATACGAAAAAAGAGACGAACAGTTCTAACTGTTTTGTTTTCTTTTTGGAAGAGTTGTTGTCTTTAAATGTTGCCGTAGGAATAATTTTAAATGTTACCGTTGATTTCTATAACATGTTTTGGTGTTACTTTAAATTAATAAGTGTTTGGTGTTAATTAGTTTAGATTTCAGTGACAAAGTGCCTCGCGGTGGTAACTAGACGAATGGGGTTGATAGGCTTTGAAGAAAACATTCCAAAATATTACGGAATATGTATTCGGTCATCAACAAATCGCTTGATGATACTGACATCTTAGACGTTTCTTTTAAGTGTGACTTAAACTCAATCACACTTTATTTTTGAAATTTTTACTCTATTAAGCCTAGTACTCTGTTCAAATTTGTTAAAAATGTTGAGCAACATTTATTATTTCACACGAAAATATTGAAATGTATCAATGTTACCTATCTTGCGAGTTTGTACAATTTGACGTTTTTATTCTTGAAAAGTATGCGACATTGTTATGCGTATGTAAACAAAGCCCACATGTATTTTACTAAATATATTTTTTTTTAATAAAAAAAGAAAGTAAATATGTTTAAAAGACTGTTACCGGTAGTGTTATATTAATTTTTTATTTCTTATTCAATAATTACTTCATATTTTTTTGCTTTTACTTAAAATTCCGCGTGAAATAAGTGCAACTTACATTATTTCGCAGTTGTAAAAAAATGTTGCCAGAAACATTTGGGAACTTTTTTACAAAATAAACAGAGTACAACTCTATCAACATTATTTCATAGATATTCCACACAAGTTTTTTTCATATGCGTTTTGACAGCATTTCACGTGAAATGTTAAACAGAGTACCAGGCTTTAAAAGCTATTTTCGGGCGTGGAGCGATTTCAAGAAAATCTGGTAAGATGAATAGAGTTGCAATACAATAAATGTTGGTCGAATTTAATCTAAATAACAACATTATTAGACGGTACACTACTTTATACCGGAGAGAGTTTTGTATGAGGGCTATTTGGAATTATGGTCCCATTCTCACTATTTGCACAAACTTATATTCCAGAAAGATTTTTTTAAGAGGGGTATGTGTAATTTTGAACCAATTCATACAATTTAAATTAAGCACCATTTTTGTTCAACATAAACGAATAATAAACATTCTACCTTTGGTGGTGTGGATAGAAAAACAAATTTTCCAAAAAGAAAATTAAAAATTATTTCAATCATTATGTTTAAATAGAGGATATTATGCGATTGTAATGAAGTATGTATCAGATTAAAATATTAGTTCTCGACCCCCTTCAGTGGGCGGTGCGCAAAATGACCCCAGGAAATATGGCCCCAAAAAAAAAATGAAGAATGGCCCCAAAATTTTACATTAGAAGCAACAACACGCAATTTTGGGGCAATTTTTATGGTTTTTTGGGGTTGTTTTCATATTTTCGTTGGGGTGATTCTGCATTTTAAGTGAAATGAAAAATTACCCCAATATCAAGATATGAAAAATAGCCCCAAATAAAATTACAATTTTTAATTTGGGGTTTTTTTTCATTTACTAATATAAAATGCAAATTTAAGGAAATGAAAAATGACTCCAAAAATTCAGTGTTAAACTTTGGGGTGTTTTTTCATTTTAACAATATTTAGCATTTCACCAAAACTTACGATCAAAATAGCTGTAAATGTTGCGGTTCTTTTAACCCTCTAATGCTTAAGAGTGCCTCAAGGCATGCTTTACAAAATTTTACTGACGTCTACTATATAAATAATTTTTATTAATTTCCATTTTATAACAATTGCTTAAAGATCAAAAAAAAAAAAATTTGTAGAAGCTTCGCAAGCTCTTAAAAGCTCTTAAAGCATTGTAAAGAATCTCGAACACAATGCTTTTGTTCAAAGTGCAAACTTCATTTATGATGCTCAAATAATAAATTTTTTTTTTTGATTTTCATAAACAAAACCCAATATTTTTTATATTTTTCATTACTTTTTATTTTCAATACAATCTAACAAACAAAATTCTCAAAAAATAAATGTGTTTTTATTACTAGATACCCAAGGGTGCCTCAAGGTACTCCTAGATGTTTTCTCACCTGGAACCTAAACGACTCATCGTACGGGCTTAAAAAATTTTTTTGAATTCAGGGGCCCAAAAATACCTTAAAAAATTGTTTTCATAATATATTCCCATTTATTCTAAAACTTGGCATTAGAGGGTTAAAGAAGTAGTAATATCAATTAAAAAAAATTAAAATGCATTATTATTAAAAGTGGTTTCGGAGCGAAAGGTTGTGCCAATATTTAATGAGTTTTTTATAATGGAGTGTGTTTTTTTTTCGGGGAAAAAAATCAATTCAAAACTTCTTTTCACTACCGAAGAAAATATGATTTATAAAAAAAAATCTTTTTATGAAGGAGTTATAAAATATGAATGCTGGCGTAGCGACTGCAAGGCCAAAGTAAATTATATGCCCGATGGAACGTGTATATCAGCAAAACATAGCCCAGCTCATAATCATAGTCACCAAAAAGATGATTATAAAAAGTTGACCGCTCTAAATAAAATAAAAAAAGAAACGGCAAATATTGCAGGAGTTCTTGGAGGAGAACTTAGTGCTATTAGCGGTGTAAGAACAGCATTTAGGAATGTTGCTAAAGTGTAAGTATAATTATTTATTTTGTATTTAATAAATACATATTTGTATTTTTTATACCCACACCACAATAGTGGAGAGGGTATTATGCATTTGTGCTGATGTTTGTAACGCCTTAAAGTATTGGTCCTAGACCCACCTTAAAGTATACCGATCGTCTCAGAATCACTTTCTGAGTCGAACTAACGATGTCCGTCCGGCTGGCTGGCAGGCTGGCAGGCTGGCTGGCTGGCTGGATGTCCATGTAACCTTGTGCGCAAAGTACAGGTCGCAATTTTGGAGATAATTTGATGAAATTTGGGTCATAGGTTCTTATTGGCACAAGGACCAAGCCCATTGAAAATGGGCCGAATCGTGGCACCACGAGGGAAGATAGGGGGAAATTTCTTCCTCTCAGAAACTATCAAACCCATTTCAATGAAATTTAAAACATAGATAGATCCATATCTATATGGACACATTAGCTATACAGTTTTTCAAAAATAGGACCACAAGGGGAGGTAGGGGGCAATTTCTGCCTCTCACAAACTTTCAAACCGATTTTCATGAAGTTTATAAGCATAAATAAATCTATATTTATATGGACACATAAGCATGATGTGTTTTTAAATACTGTGGTGTAGGGTATCATATGGTCGGGCTTGACCGACTATACTTTCTTACTTGTTTTAGATTACAAAAGGAAACAACCGATATCAAGTTTCCTCGTATTAGACGAGACCTGCAATATATTGCCTCCAAAAATTTTGTTTCGTCTCCTCGAAATGCATCTGAGGTTGTACAAGCATTTAACCTGCAAAATGTATGGGAAAACTTTGGCGTATCTCAAGACGCTGACGATCCAAAACCATTTTTTACGGCATGCATTCACGAGGAAGAATATTCTTATTGCATTTTTTCATCGCTCAAAACAATTTAACTCATAAAGGAAAATATAACGTTTTCTCAAAGAAAATATTTAATGGATGCTACATTCAAAATAGTTCCCCGTGGATGTTTTACACAGCTTCTTGTAGTTTATATCCAATTTAACTAATTGTTTTATTTGTTATAATTTTTTTAATCGAAGGTATTTCCAATATTTTTTGTTCTAATGGACAAAAGAGTACAAAGTCCTACGAAAGTTTGTTTTTTTACATTAAAAAAATATATTCGACATGAATCCTACAGTTGTTATAACGGATTATGAACAAGGATTAAGAAGTTCTATTAAAACTGTTTTCCCTAATGCACAATGTATAGGTTGCTGGCAAGGCGAATTCAACAAGGTAAACTCGTCGCTACAACAATTGCAACTCTAACAAAAATAACAGGCATTTTGTTAGTGTAACATATCCGAGTTGTCAAAATAGTTGTTTACAAAAAGTGTGAATAAAAAGTAAACAATAAAATTTTTATTGATTTTTTTATATTTAAAGTTGTGTGTTTATGAACCGATCTAAACAAAATTTAATGTATTCTGTGTTTTTGAAGATTTAATGTTAAGGGTGCATTTTGCCATGCATTTATATTAGTTTTTTTTAATCAAAGTGTGTAGAAAATTTTCAAGGCACGATGTTTCACATTTGGTTTTTTGACTTGTTTCCAACTAAACCAATTGTGTTGGAGTTCAATTCAGAAATGCTTAGGAGAAGTGGAAAGAATTTAACACCAATATTGTTCTTTTATTTTGAGTTTTTTCGAAAGTGAGAGTGTTTTGAACAGTCGGACATGGCTAAATAGACTAAAAATTGCTCAAGGACCCAGCATATGCATAAAAATTAGAAACAAATGTAGCTTACCAACGCAGCTCCAACAAAAAAGGACATAGAGGAATAGAAAATTGAAAAATAAGAAGAACAAATTTCATGGTAAAATTCTACAAAACGCATAGTTTCAGAGTAATGGACTTCTGAAGCTTTCATATGCATTTGCGATTTTCCACTACATTTGTAAACGTATGTGGCCATTATTAGTGTCTTTTGAAAGCTTTTTAACAGATCTTTCTGAAAATGTAAAATTTATTGTTAACTTTTTAACTCTTTACCTCCTAATACAGTTTTTACAAAAATTTATATCAAAACGTCACGGAAGTGCACTAGGAATCAAAAATTTAATCAAATAAACCCCACCTTCGCTTAATAAACCTTCTCCACATAGCCGGCCTTCGGTTAAGCGCAAGGATTTTCTCATCTATGCTTTACCAAACACCGACTTTGCAAAATAAAGGTTCTTCGCATAGCAATTGATATGCTTACTATAATATTTTCGCAAACTTATCGCCGCTCCTTTATGGATAAAGAATTTTTAAATAAAAGCTCTTAAATTATACCAATATTAGCTATAATATTAGTTCAGATATGTAGTGGGAAACCGCAAATTTATATGAAGACTTAAGAGATCTATGACTCGGAAACTAAGCGTTTCCGAGAATTGTGCCATTTTATTTTTTCTTGCTATTTTTTTATTTTCTATTCCCCTTTGTTTTTTTTACTTGGAACTGCGTTGGCAAGGCGAATTTACTTCAGGTGGCGGCGAGACTACAACAAGTCAACAACACAAAAAACAACATGTATTTTGTTTTTTTTTTCGGTCATGTAATGTCAAAAACAAGGCGAATTAATATATATATGAATTCGCTTTGTATAAAACAGTTGACTA
The DNA here is from genome assembly GCA_930367215.1 of Pollenia angustigena. Lineage (NCBI taxonomy): Eukaryota > Metazoa > Arthropoda > Insecta > Diptera > Polleniidae > Pollenia > Pollenia angustigena. The sequence goes on along the minus strand of OV884057.1, from coordinate 74,550,050 downwards.
AAGCAGGACAACCAGATTTGAAGTTCTTATCTCAAATTAGTTTAACCCTTATCCTGTGTAAAAAAAAAAATTACGTATAAGTTGTAAGTGGGTCAAATTTGCCCAATAGTATTTTAGCATAAAAAACATTAAATTATGTATCATTTTTACAGTTTTCACATGCAAATATTACATTTGAATGGCTTTTACAAATAAAATTATTGCAGTTAGTACATTTATTTGAATATTTTGTACTGAATGAACGTTGGGGGCATATATAGCATCGGCCCCGCTTTAGACCGCTCTTCTCAACCACTTTATCTTTCTTCTGCACACTTCGTACAGTTGACTTGGCAAAACTGCTTCTCGGCATTATGGAACGACGTGATATTTCGTCATGGACAAGGGCATTACCTAATTCTTCCAAAAAAAGACGACGTCGAAAGTGTTTTTGTTTGTTCCATTCAGCGTCAATGGCAGTATAGATAATCATTAGTTTCATTTTCGTTCAATCGCGACATTTTTTTAACTTTTTTACAACAACCGCACGCTTTGAAATTGAATTCAGACTAAAAAATATTCATAGTAAAGTAAAATTCTCATTTCTAAAATAGCGGTAGTTTTTATGTACAAGTATATACACACATAAATGTAAAAACTATCATGCAATTTGTATTGGGCAATTTTGACCCACCTACACCTTATACGCAACTTTTTTTATGGGGACACTCTGTTAGGAGATAGGATTATATTTGTTTTTGCATTCTATACATTTTCTCGAATGATTAAAAGTCACGAAGTTTCAGAACAATATATTAATAACTTTTAAAAATAAAGCAAAATAAAAGTAGTTTTTTTGGTTTTGACCCACTTACATAGGATAAGGGTTAAAACAATTAATTTCGGGCTTATATTGAGAATGTAAAAAAAAACATTTTTCTTTTTAGGGAAATTATTGATAGATTTGTTTCTGTTACAAGCCGTCATACATATATAAAATCTGTAAGACTTTTTATGTACAAAACTCATTTTAATACAATATATATGAAACAAATTATAGCGCAAATACAATATCGGACGGCTGAAAAATCTGATTTGCTGATCAGTAAATATCAGTTTTTTATTTAAAATTAATCAGCAGCATATTTTTCTCATCTAAAAAACGTTTGCCCCATTTGTTTAGGTTGACCTGTTAAAACTCTATGAAGTAAAAATACTTTTAAACGTATTCAGGGGTGTTCTGAAAATCGAAAACAAAAAATCCAAAAATTGTATATGTAATTTTTTAATAAGATTTCCGTGATAAAAGAATTTTACGACAAATATTAAACAATCATTTCTTTGTTAAACTGAATTTTATAATAAAAATTATACAAATTAGTTTAAAAGAGTATTATAAACAACTGAACAATTTTATTGTTTTGCTTTTTCGATTTAAAGAACACTCTTGAATGGCTAAGCCAATTAATATTTTACGCGTTAAATGGATGAGTTTGTGGGTCGTTATTATAGCCCTTATTCTCCACATTTGGAATTTTCTGAAGTTGTGAACATTTCAAGTTCTTAAACGATATAAAATAGTGTAACATGGATTTCCAGGCAGACTCCATTAATGCTAGAAGCATGTTTGCCAATGTTCTCATGATGCTTTAAGGTTTATATTTTTACCACTAGTCATAGGAACAAGAAATTTAAAATCTATTAATTATATCTTAGATTAACTGATCACAACTTCCACTTCTTTTAATAACGTAGATTTTTGGTCAGCATTTGTAAGATAATTACCAAATTGTAAAATTGGTTACATGACATTATTGTTTTAGTGTGCTTATCTATGCTAAACTAAATAATTTTTTTTTTAAATTATTTAGTGGCTTTTTATTTTTAGAGGGGATATTTTAAGTAATTTTTATTTTAAATTTGGGATTGAAGAAAAAATTTATCTGGCATCCCTAAACTAAAATTAACAAAAATAATTGAGAAAAAAAAATGAAAAAAAAAATAAAATTATTTTTGGAATTAAGAAAATAATAGTTTTTCTAACATAAACTTGTGCAATTTTTGTGAGCATTAATTCCCAAATTCGGTTGAATTTAATATTGTATTTAAAATAATCTAAGCCGTTTCTTTTCTGTGTTCATTTTATACATTTAAATATTAAACTGCACATAATCATAGAAATAGCTTTAAGCTATAGTTATAATGGTAAACATTAGTTTTGGTGAAATAAAAAAGATTTTAACTTAATTTTTATACATAGTTTAATTTATCATTTCTTTATTGTTTAATTTTTTCATTTATAAGTTGTAAAGCAAAATGTTAATTTAAAAACTCAATTTTAAAAAGCACATGTAAACAAACTTTTGACACATCTGGCCTGAACAAAAAAAAAAAACCGGCTGTCTTTTCGACACCACCTGAAGTAAATTCGCCTTGTGCGTTGGTTAACTAGAATTAACACAATCACAATTTTTTTTAAATGAAAAACAAAAATAATTAAAAAATACAATTTATTGACAACTCGGGTAATACAGCTGACGAACAGATGTTCTAAAGAGTTTACCTTGTTGAATTCGCCTTGGGTTGCTGGTAAGTATTTTGTACAATATGATAGAGTTTCTTACATTTTCTGACTGTCTTAATATATATGTATGTATATCTTTTATTGCAGCAGATTCTTCAAAAATATACATATAAAGGGTGGTTAAATTAAATCAAGGGCCGATGTTGATTTTGAATAAAACACAAACTATTTAGGAAATTATTGTTATTTTATTTTATTATGATATATTGGTATTACTCAATTATGTATGGAACAAAATATCGGCCAAATGGGCGCCGCGACCACGGCGGCACACCTCCATCCAAATTTTCGATGACCCTGAGGCATAATGGAGGTTCTATGCCGTTAATGTGCCGAATTATCTCATCCTTTAGCTCTTGAATTGTTGCTGGCTTATCGACGTACACCTTTTCTTTCAAATAACCCCAAAGAAAAAAGTCCAACATGATCTTGGCGGCCAATTGACATCGCCATTACGTGAGATAACACGGCCATTGAATTTGTTGCGCAAAAGAGACATTGTTTCGTTAGCTGTGTGGCAAGTGGCACCGTCCTGCTGAAACCACATATCGTCCACATCCATATCTTCCAATTCGGGCCATAAAAAGTTCGTTATCATCTCACGATAGCGAACACCATTCACAGTAACTGCCTGACCGGCCACATTTTGGAAAAAATACGGCCCGATGATGCCGCCAGCCCATAAACCGCACCAAACAGTCACTCTTTGTGGGTGCATTGGTTTTTCGACAATCACTCTTGGATTCTCATTCGCCCAAATGCGGCAATTCTGTTTATTGACGAATCCACTGAGGTGAAAATGTGCCTCATCACTGCAGATGATTTTCTTCGAAAATTGATCATCCACTGTTGCCATTTCTTGCCACCATTCTGCCCATTCACGACGTTTGGAATGGTCAAGAGGCTTTAGTTCTTGAGCCAATTGCACCTTGTAAGCGTGTAAATGCAAGTCTTTATGCATAATGTTCATCAACGACGAGCGTGAGAGGTGCAATTGTTGGGCACGACGACGAGTTGAGGTGGACGGCTCTTCAGCCACACTATCGCGAACAGCAGCAATATTTTCTGCAGTACGAGCTAAACGAGCATGCACTGGTGTTCTCACATCTTCTACAGACCCGGTTTGCTCGAATTTTCCACGATTTTTGCGATTGTACGCACATTTGGACGATCAAATTGACCAAAAAAATCACGAAGTGCACGATATGCATTTTGATTTGAACGCCCATTTTCATAATAAGTCTGGATAACTTTAACACGTTGTTGGATTGTGTATCTCTCCATGGTTCAAATGGAGTAAGTCTGAAATAGAGAAATGTCAAATAAAATTCGGAAAAAAACTTGGCGTTTAGGTGTGGTTCACATTCAACATCGGCCCTTACAATTTAACCACCCTTTATATTAAGACAGTCACATTTTTACGGGTCAGAATTGAAAAAAAGTATACATTGTTAATTGAAATTGTGTTTAAAGGTTTCATTACTGTCAAGCTATACGTAGAAATATCAGCAACCGCAAACCTTTGCTACAATATGTAAGATCTTCGAAGGTTGCAGCTTTAGCTTACCACAAAATAATGGCGCTTCCACTACTTCCACAAACGTTAATTAAGGAAAGTTTCTATAGTATTAAATCTGGAATTCTTTTAATGGATAGCGAAAACAAATTTTCAAGTTTTTTACAATACTTTGAAAAACAGTGGATAAAAATTGTTATTTTCATTGCTTAAATATTTGTTTTTAATAACAAAGTTTTTATTTAGGTGGGATGCGAAAATTTCAGTGTCTACAAACAAAGTACTGGTACAACTTCTTCAATAGAAGCGTACAATGGTGTTTTAGGAAAATGTATTAAAAGTAACGACAATTTTTTTAAATTTACAAAAGCGATTCGCAACGAGGAGTTTTTTAAGAGTAGGCAGTTTGCTTCTTTGGTAGAATGTGGAGGTCTCAGCAAGAAACGAAGAACAAAAAGTATAATAACAGCTAATCGTATAAAAGAAGCTACTGATCTGTTGGATTCCGGTAAGTTATCAGTATCAGCTTTCCTTTCCCGAATGGTTCACTCTAGTCATGGTATTTGCACTGGTATGGTACCAATAGAAAATATATTTGAAGAATCACCGGATTCGCAGGAAAATGTAGACGATGAAAATACTGCTGAAATGACTACAACTAATGAGCGTGAATGTGTTGTTTGTTAAAACAAAATTGCGAATGTTGTTATGTTGCCTTGTAAACATTTAAAAATTTGCACTTCATGCAAAGAAAGGCTTTTGATTGATTCAAACGAATTCAGATGTCCGTACTGTAGAATCAAGAATCAAGAATCATACCCTCCTAATTAAATCAAATAATACCTCGTTACACAGAATGTTAAAAATTAATGTGCCATTAGTTAAAATTTAAAAAGTCTAAAATATTTAAAAATGCTTGAACTACACCCAAATCAACTTTAACTTGAAATATTTTAAATCATGGCGGCCACAGTCGCTTAATTAAGAAGAAAATACACTGCAGCACTCACCCAATCACACTGAAAAAAATTTCTTCACAGATCCAATGAAATTTACATTAAAATTCAACTTATGTAACCTTTCATTGGATTAATGAAATGTTTCATAAATTCAATGAAAATTTTCCATTAGTTTAATGACAAACGTTTATTTTATCCATTTTTTCAATGAGGATTCATAAAATCAATGAAAATTTTGTCATTGATTTTATTAATCCTTCATTAATCCAATGAAAGGTTACATAGGTTGAATTTTAATGTAAATTTCATTGGATCTGTGAAGAAACTTTTTTCAGTGCAGAAGAGCTATAAACACCTACATATGTGAACGGAAACCGTGATGGTGAAATTTTTTGTCTAGCACTGGCAGGACATTCAATAATGTATTAGGATAAGATTTGATTAATTTTTGTTAGTTCAAATTTAGTATAAAAAGATTAAATAAATAAATAATGAGGAAAGAAATCAAGAAGTACATTCAAATGAACTTAATAATTAATTTACGAAATATTACAAACAATTTTTTAGGACAACATTTTTTATTACATTTTTTTATTGTATTTTTTTCCTTATTATGAAATACAAATGAATTTAACAAACAATTACCGGAACAAGAGAATTAAAAAAATTTTTTATACACAATTTTTTGGGAATACTTCTTCTCACCTTCATGAACTTTTTGACGTCATCTGCGGACTTAACTCTTGAAAATGCAACATTCAATTGACCCTGACTAAAGACCAGATTAAGCAAATATATTTCCACCTTTTCCAACGTCTGCCACTGCTCTTTATTTACACTTATGGAGAATGCCAGACTTATTAGGAACTGACGTCGGCGTGAAACAAATAGAAGGCCAGGATTTATTGGAATAAGTGCCGTGCTTTCTTTAGCAGTGCCTAACAGAGTAGTTCCACAAAAAAGATATTTTGATAGCATTGTGACTTGTTACCTCTCAATTCTCCAGCCTTAGTCCAAATATCTTGTATACTTCAGGCTTTGCTCCAATGTTAGGACTTTAAACTAGACAATTTTCAGCTTCCTATGTCATAAGGGTGCCTTAATATAAGAACAATTGTTAAAATACTGAGTTCTGCCACGCCCCTTTTCTACGTTAGGATTTGGTTTAGGTGTTTTACTATATGCAAGCCAATTTTCAGCTTTCTAGCCCACCAATGGGCTTCAAGAAGCTCTGGATAGACAAAAAAGAACACACAAATAAGGAAATTATAAAGATAGATAACTGTTGGACCTTGTCATTTCGTATAAAATAAAAAATCATTTGAATAACCACCGCAGTACCTCAATTCTGAAGCTTTTTTAATTTAACTACCGATATTGTTAATTAACCAGAAATCTCGGTTATATTGAAGACAAATATCGGTAAAAATATAAGAACGTCAAAGTGAAAATTTTTTAAAATTAATAAAAAAATACAAAATAAATTTACTTTATTGCATTTATTTTAACAAAACATGAATGAAAACTCGTAAATATTGATTATATTTCTAAACAAATATGTTGGTTTTAAATCTTTCTATACATAGGGAAAAATTTCCAGGTGACCAAGCCACTCTAGCACAACATTTATGCTCTTAGTTTTTATACCTACACTACTGTAGGTGAAGAGGATATTATGTGTTTGTACGAATGTATGTAACACATTTAAATAAAGGCTCTGGGCCTGCCTTTTAGTGTACCGATTGACTCAGAATCCATTTAACGAATTTTAACGATATTTTCTACTTTCTATCGATAGTTCAGATTTCACTATCGACATAACTATCGACTGAATGGTTGTACTTGTGCAGGAAAACTTTAATTATTTTTTTATAAGACTACAGTAAAAAGCGCTGCTAAAGCTGTTATGTTACTTGCTATTTTTTGTATTTTTTTTATATTGGAGAACAGTGCAAATATATTTGTATAGGAAAACTGATTAAGTGCAAAGAGTATGATTATATCATAAAAAATCTTAAAATGTCAAACAAATATACATGTGTTATCGATAAATAATCTAAGACTGTCAAGAAAAATGTAAAAATGTTTAACTTAAAATTGGCATTTCCAGATTAATTGTTAGCACTGTTGGAAATTTTTTTAGTTTTTGAACGAAAGTAGCGGTTTTTATTTTCTTTTTTGCGATTTTAGCTTTTTTGATTGGTTTTTGTGGGATAAAAACGTGGGCAATATTGTTTGTTTTGTTTACATTTTATTTTGGAATCACAAACAATTTTTTTTATACACAATAAAATTTAATGCAAATAATGTAAAATATTACGAATTACATCGCGGTGTATTCTTTAATTGAAAATTTATGATTTGGAATCCCATATGACGGACACCTGCTTCATTTCACTTATCAAAAACAAAATAGTTTCATCTGCCCAAGCTTTTACCATTTTTTTTTTTTTTTTGTTTTAGTCAAAGAAAAAAATAAACATGAGAAATGTCAATCAGAAAAATGGATTTGTTTATCAAATTGTATTTCTTGTTCTTTCTCGCATTTGTTGTTTAATTCAGTCAATCCTAAAAAAATCCAATACAAAAAATAGCAAGTATCATAACACCTTAAGCAATCCAAACCACTTGCCATTCTTGTTTTTTCCCTGCAAATAAAATTGGACCACCTGGTCCATGGACTGGTCCAATGTAATGCAAGCATGGACCATGTCATTGTTAAAAAGTGTTTGTAGCAGCGTTCGAAAATATACAGTACATTATTTAACGTTCGGCTCACACACCCAAGAACGATATCTATTTTTTTAGTGATTGTGTAATAATACACAACCCTTAATACCGTTCGTAACTATTTTCAAGAAAGAACAGAACATTATATAATGTTCGGTTCTTCATTAAAAACAGAACAATTGTAGTGATACTGTAGAAAAACATTATATTTTAATGTTCTTTAATGTTTTTTTCGTGTGTGCATTTTGTATTTGTAAACAATTTTTGTTTTTTTTTACCAGCCAAAAGGGACGAACATTAATGAGCCGAACCGAACACATCGAAGTTTGTGGATTTTCAAAAAAAACCGAACGGAATTAAATGTTCTCATCTTTTGTTGTGTGTGATAAAAACAGTATTATTTTTGTGTTCGAAAGATGACTAACAGGGAAACGTTATTTTTTTTTTTGATTTTCTACACAAACAGTATTAGCGTTTGTGTTTTCCACAAATCTACCGAACCGAACATTAAGAAACGATATTTAGTGTTTATTTTCGAACACTGGTTTGTAGTGAGACGACATGTCTTCGTTTTTTAACGACATGCTTTCGTTTTTAAACGACTTCAAAACTAATCCTTTTGAGTGTACCATGGAGTAGTTTTAAAACTACTCCTTAGTGGTCCAAAGGTGGGTTATATGGTCCTCTCCTAGGACATCGTAATGTTAAATAGACCAGGTTTTTTCCATACGTTTGGGTTAGTTTTGGACTAGTCCTGGTCCCTTGTGGACTACTCTTTACACGCGTGTTTGGACTGGTCCTATTATTTGCAGGGTTGTATTCATTGCTGTAATTCAGCGCGAATTAATTATAGCATGTAAAAATTTGCGGCAAAAAACTGTGTGTGTATAGCTGCTGTTAGATGTCTTCATGGCTGTATTTTAAATAATAAAAATATCGATATTTATATTTTTCCTATCGATATTTTCGATATTTTAAGACTATCGATAATATCGATAGTCTATCAATAGTTTCCCAGCACTACTTGGGAAACGGTGTAACATGGTAACACAACGGGAACTAATTAATGGACCGACGTCACCTGTGCTTGGTTACGGCTGCTAATGAAACCTAACCTAACCTACACTTACGTCAAAAGTTTAAGCGATTTTTTCGGATTTTTTTTTTAGTTATTTCCCTTAAATATATTTTGTTACACAGGGCTGAATAGTGTTTTATAGTCAGCTGTGGTGCCAACTCTCTGAAGCCAAAAATACTTTAGACTTGAATCTAATAATATTTTCAAGACTTAAAAAATAACTTTCTTTCTAACATTTTCATACAATTAGATTTTTTGACTTTCGGTTTATTTTTATAAATTTATACTCTCGTCGCTCTTTAATGGATCCAAGTATCTTCAATAGCAAATCTTAATTTTAAAATGTCTCTCAAAAAAATTTAAAACATTAAACATTGACTCATTTTTAATTAAAAAAGAAATATTTCTTATCAATTCGAAAAATGTGTATATTTCTTGCAAACGTATTTTCCAAATTTAGACAAGACCAATTTTCTGCAAGTATTTAAAGGACAGGTAAAAGAAATAATTGTAGTCAAGCATTTCTACACACAAATTTGTAGAAGCCTTGTCCACGTTTGCATACATACATACATCCATACGTACGAACATTTCATGTCCATATTGATTGCAAATTAGAACGAACAAACTCATACATATACAGAATTTAGAGTGGTCCAATCTTCATACAATTGCATCCCATTTTTGTAGTTTAGCAGGGCACATTTTTGAATTTTTACCAGATTCGTGTTTTAAATTTTAATTGATTGCAATTCTCTTTTTTTTGTAGTTACTGACTTTTTTTTAAAAAAAAAGAAAAAAAAATGAAATAAATTGTTTTCATTTCGTAGTTGTTGCTGGGCAGGCGTGTGTATAAATATTTATGGGAATGTATATGAATGTTTCTGAATAAAAATAAATGTTTGTATAGGTCGGATGTGGTGAGGTATGTACTTACATTAGGCAATGCAAAACCATCCAATTGCCAAACAATTTTCGGTGTTGGATTACCGCTCGCACTGCATTTTAATGAAACAGACGGCCCTGGCTGCATCGTCTGTTCAATGAACTTGTAGATAAGTTGTGGTGCCACTTCTACATTTTAAGTAAATAAATACCAGAAAATAAGAATTAAAACCCCATACACATATACAAACACACGCATTTGTACGTTCATATCAGATGCCAACATTGGATTTCATACGGGCCGTATATGTGTGTGTGTGTGTGTGTGCGCGAGGAAGATAGGACCCTACTTACCTCCTAATCTTAGTTCAGCAGTTGCTTGTACAGATTCCAAATCATTTTTCACCAAACATTGGTACATGCCTTTATCTTCCTTTGTAATTGAGGTAATACGCATATGTTCTTTCGACAGTAACCGTACCCTGGCACCCGCTCTCAGAGGGTGACCATCCTTTAACCACGATATGCTTTGCTTTGGAAACCCCGAAATGCTGCAAATCTAAAATTCAAAATAATGATTGTTTGAAGCTCTTTTTATATGGTTACGGAGTGTAAGTGTTTTTTTATTTTTTGGAAACATAAAATGAAACCAGAAAAAAAAACTTTTAAAGTTTTATTTTTTAGATTTTTGTGTCATAGACACATACACAAATTCCTATATGTGGATTTGGTAAAACAGACAGCTCTAAAAAAGTATTTGCCTTTCTATCTACCCTTTTTTATTTCAGAATTTGTTCACTTTTATTTGGTTTTATTTCGTTCTTATTTTGTGTGTGTGTGTGTGTGTGTGTGTGTGTGTGTGTGTGTGTGTGTGTGTGTGTGTGTGTGTGTGTGTGCGTGTATGTATGCAGATTTTTTAGTAATTTTGTTTTCATTTCCGTCGTACGTACCAAATCTGCAGTTTTTCCTAAATTGACTGTCTGCACAGTGGGCTGTATGGCTGCTGACAGCGGTGAGGTGACAGACATTTGCACTTCAAGTGTTTCGCTACCCTCTGAATTGGTGGCTGTGCAATAAAAAGCACCATTGTCTGATTTGTCCACTGCGGTTATAATCAGTGTCCCATCCTTAATTTTAGCTCTTCCTGTTGCCAACAAATGCTGTATGGATTCTTCGTTATTTGGGCGTTTAGTATGCCAGCTGAAATTTAAATTGCAAAATAAAAACAAACTGAATAAATGCACACAGACTACTGAGTAAAGTGAATGGTAAAAATTACATTGACAAACACTTGAAACTTAAAAAAATGTTAAATAAAATAAAAACTTCTAATTTACTGTATAATTTTAAAATAGATTTGAAAAAGGGATCACTGAATCGAAAGCAATAGGTAAATTAAAGGCTAAAACAAATAACGATAAAAGTAAAATGGTTGTTTGACAAAATTAAATTAAATCATGATGAGTCTATACCTAACACTAACATCATATTAGTGTTAAAGTTAAGCATTTCATGTCAGTTGTAGACTGCATGTTAGGAGACAAATTACATAAAGAAAATATTTTTTTTAAAATTTTTTGATATTCACCCTTATTGTCTTTGGCGTTTTTGCGTCGTAAATTAGTCGTTTTTTAAAACGGTACCGTGATTGGCGAAAAACGCCAATGAATACGACACTTTTCAAATCTATTACAAAAACGACGTCAAAACAGTACCGTGTTTGGCGTATTTGTAAGTCAAAAGTGTAAAAAGTTGTCGTTAAACATTTTGGTCACGACGTTATTAAAATTATTTGAGAAAAAATTTCAATGGAAGGAAATAAAATGTAAACATGCAAAAAATTTAATATCATTGAAATATAATTTAGTTTTTATGTGCTTGTGTACCTAACTCTGGTATATATTTTAGGATAAATCTCACAACTGCCGCACAATTTGCGAAGTAAGTAGCAATAATGGAGCAAAAACCTTTTTTGGCAAAGGCCTTCCAAAAAAAATTTAAGCAAAACCAATATTTAAGAGAAGTGGAGCACCGTATCCGAAAATTTATATTGCCATTCCGGAGAGGATTAGATGAAGCTATAAGCCGATTTAAAATTTAAATTGAAGAAAAAACTCACTCATAACAAAGCTGAAAGCTATGCAACAGGTGGTGGGCGGTTCAAACAAAATACATTTTCATCTGTCGAAGAAGCAGCAATTGATCTATTAGACATGCGTGCTATTGTCGAACATAAATATCCATTTGGAATTAAGAGAAAGCGAAGGATTTCACCAGACCCCGAGCCAAATTTAGACACACAAACTGGCATTACCGAAGTTGAAAGCCCGAGTACTTCACCTGTGATACCTCCGCTTAGAAAAAATAAAAAGAAGCGAAACTAGGGCTTTTAGAACAACAAGTAAAACTGCAAAAAGAGTTATGCTTAAATTTGAAAAATAAATTATCGGAATCGGAACGTTACACACGGAGAATGCTAAAGAGGAGAAATCGGTTTATATAAGGCGGAACTCTAAAGCAAAGAGAAAAACAGAAAAGCTCATTTAGAAATACGCAAAACCGAACTAGAAATTAAAAAAAAAATTTGAACTTGAAGACTTAATAAAAAGGAAAATGTTTTAATTTTTATTTTGTTTTAATTAATAAAATTATGTTCATGTAAATAGAACTTCTTACATATATCGATGGTTTTCTTCCTCAACCACGTAACCCGATTTTTTGTTTTAACCGGAGAAGTAATCAGTAAATACCGTCTTAGAATTTTGCATTTTTGTTGTTTGGCGGAATATCGGAATCTTTCCTAATTCTTGGATTATATACGAATATATAGCAAAAAGTTTCGAATATTTGGTAAAAAGTATTTTGTCTCTCCTGAAAAGAAGTTGTTTTGGAGTTACGGGGTTGCTGAAGAAAACCACAAGTAAAATAATGCAAAAATTTTACAAACAATTTTACTATGCGTATTATTTTTAATTCAAACACTTGTTTGACAGATCTTTAACAGGGTGTTTCAAAATGATTTAATTAAGTGTATTCTTTTACATTGTGATTCTTTTACAAAATTTTGCTAGTCGAAAATTTTAGACGGTAACATAAAAATGTGAATACGACTGCAACTACGACACCTGTCGTTTTTCGACTACGCCAAACACAATAAGGGTGATTATTTGAATGTGTATTCTAAGTCAAATTACAATCCTCAAAAGCTTTTATACTTTAAAAGTCTTAAGGCTCAGTTAGTCTTTACTTTCTGTTCTGTTACGAATCAGCTGATTTGGTTTTGTTATTAAAAAACCTGTGCAAGGCGAATTTACACCAGGTGAACTTATCTTGCTACGTAAGCAACAGCTGATTACTAACCTTGTGTCAAAATGGTATACCGTCCTGTTGTTTCTGGGGAATCTTAGCTAAATTCTATAATTTTCGATTAAAATTGTGAAATTTAAAACTTTTTTAAGTTATAATATTTTTAAAAAACACAATTTAATATAAAAACAAAATCAATTATTTGTTTGAATTTTTTACACAACGTTAAAATATTTTACAGTGTTGTAAAACGTTTTCAAAATAAGACCACCTTTTATGAATTCGCCTTGAACCTGTGAAATTGATTAGTTTTTCTGTTCTGCTGCGGTTCGGTTTGTGAAAATCAAGAACTTGTTAAGTTATTGTAAGTGATAGCAAAATAAATAATAAAAAATACATATTTATGTTGAAATAAACTATTTTTTGATTTAAAGATTTCATAAAATTTAATTTCTTCAAATTTATTTGCATTAAAGTGATTGAAATAAACAATGGACGGTGCAAAACTAATAAATTTGTCATAAAAGGCTGATAAGTTACTGTAGAAAAAGTAACTATTACAATTTCGTAACAGAACGGCACGGAACAGAACAGAAACAGAAAGTAAAGACTAACTCTGCCTTTATTCCTTCAATATTTTCTAGAAATATTTTCTATACACTATCAGAATTTTCCTTTGGTTAGCAATGAAGTATATTAGACCGCTACGGCCTTTGTCAGCATTATTTCTATCTTATAATGTTACTCACCATGAGAAATAAATTCATAGATTCTATTTGTGAAAATATTTTTTATAAATTTTCAATTTTCTCTGAATAAAAGCAGTTCCGATTGATTTAATAATTCAAGTTTTTGTTAACTGGGTCTTACAAGTCTTAAATGGTAAAGATATAAAAATTAAGGGGGTAATTTTGTTGTTCACTTCACCTTGCGTTGAGAAAATTTTCATATAAAATTTTTTGAATTTTCAAAATTTCAAAAAATTTTATATGAAAATTTTCTCAACGCAAGGTGAAATGAACAACAAAATTACCCCCTAAATTAAACTAAATAAAACTATCATCGTGAATAAGTTAAAGTTATCACTCTACAAACAACCATGAGGAGGTCCTTCCACATTGTACACTGTGATTATCAGATAATTAAGATGCAAAGAACAATATGACAATTATTAGAATTGTTCATTATAAAAAATTTTGCGTTATCAACTTAAAGAGCAAGTTCAAGTGGTGTGGTTCCTTTCTTGGCAAGAGTCTCGTTAAGCAGGACATCAGAATATGGGCTTGTTAAAATTATAGACTAATTTGGCTTATGCCAGTATTGTCAAAGGTAGTGAAAAATCCCCACATCTAGAGTTCTTGTCCACTAAATTAGTAGCGTAGCGAAATTCGGGTACTTGAAAACGCTGATTTACATTTTAACAATTTCTAAAACTTGAAATTTTTATTTTTATGTCTTTTCTTTAAATATTATTTTCAAAGCCTTTATTCGTTACGTTGTTCATTATGCTCTTCGTTTCAGGTGTACTAAAGTCTTTTTCGATAATGGTCTTTATATGGGTCCAAGATAAGTTATGACCCGGTCTTCACCAAATTTTACAGAGAGATTTTTAGTCCTATAAAATTAAACCATCCAAATTCAATACAAAAACGTAACTGTCTTAGGCGCAATAAATTGATTTCCTTGAATAAGCTTTATATGCGGCTTATGGTTAATTATAGACAATCTTAACAATATATAATAGTTTGATTTTCATTCACGTTAAACGAATTTGTGCAAAATTAAATGATATTTGATGCATTCCGTCACCAATCTATTTTGCAAAAATGTTCACCAGTTAAAGCATTAATCATAAATTAAATCAGTTTTAATTAAAAACTTAATCAGGAGAATTAAATGTTTTATCAAGTGAACTAAACGTTTAATCTAGTGAATTTTGCGTTTAATCTTGTGAATTAAACGTTTAATTGGTACTATTAATTTCTTTACTGGTGCAAATTTATTTAATTTTTTTTAATTAATTATCCCAATTATGAATAAAAATTCCCCATGGAGTTTTCTTCCTTCTTCCATTTTTCCTATGTCAACTCCCGGAGAATGGGTATTCATAATTGGGCAGAATATTAAAAATTTTTTAAATTAATTAAATTAAATTAAATCAATTTTAATCTTTTTCTTTGTAGTTTTTGTGTTATAAATATAAATTTTTTAGGGAGATTGTTCCCCATTTTGATTTAAAGCGCTCGAACCGATTGTTCATTTAGTCCCAAACAGATTAAGAGAACCACAATGCACGATGTTAATAATGAGTCACACCTTAACGTCAAGTTTTTTGCCCAACTTGATTTGAGATTTCTTTGTTTCCGGATTTGACAAAATCAACAATGCAGAGGTGCACAATTGAGTAGCGCGTTAAGATTGTTGAAGCCTTTCAACAAACCGGGTCTGTAGGAAATGTAAAAACGCATTGTAGCCCTGTTCTTTTATGGGCTGGCGGCGTCATCAGGCCGTACTTCTTCGAAAATGAGGTCGGCCAAGCAGTAACCGTGAATGGTATTCGCTATCGCGGGATAATAACGGTCTTCTTGTGGCCAGAAATTAAGGATATGAATCTGGACGATCTGGTTAAAACAGGATGATTTCAATAGGAGGGTGCGACTTTTCACACAGTCAACGAAATAACGGCTCTTTTGCGCGAGAAGCTCAATGGCCGTGTTATCTCACGTCGTGGCAATGTTAACTGGCCGTCACGATCATGTGGTTTGATACCGCTGGACTTCTTTGTTTTGGGCAAGAACAATTCTTGAGATAATTCGGCATATTAAAGACATTGAAGCCGTGGCGAGCATTTGGCCTTTAGTTTGTCTCACACATAATTGTCTATAATCTGTCTATAATAATAAACAATATTAAGGTAATTCTGGCAAAACTTTTTGTTTTATTTACAATTAACATCGTGCGTTTTGGTTGGCCCACCCTTTATACAAAATTTGATACCAAAATTGTTCTTGAGCATGTTTTCAACAGATCGACCTATAATAACTCAAGGACTTAGAGTATACATATGTACATACTTTTTGGTGCCCCAGATCAATATTATACGTTGAATTGGTCCATAATTGCACATTGCCCTCATACAAGCTTCTTTCCGGAATAGTGTCTTTTTGACCATAAGCCATCTTATTATGTTGGTATTTACACTAAATTTGGTTCAAATTTTCTACTGGGCATCTACGTCATCATAGACTAAATATGAGTGTTTGTTGTAAAAAAATGTAATACACACGCAAATGCACATACACAAATTCTATTTCTTCGTCACACACAAAAATAACGAACCTGCACAATTCGGCTTTTTTCAAAACCCGGTTTTCGAATATTCCGAATAGTTTAAAAACACAAAAACCAAGTTAGTGTTTGCAATAAAAAGTTAATTTGAATAAGAACAAACAAATCACAAGAGTAAGAAGCCAAAAAAATTCATAATTATTTCTTAGACTTTTTAAAAAACTTTGGTTTTAAGACGTTATAGGAATTAAATGAATTTATCATTTGAAATATTCTCCCAATTTTATTTTAAATAAATTTAATTTTTGCTGATGGATAAACAAGTCCATAAGAATCAGTGCACTTCAACTACATTTTTGAAAAGTAGCAATCAAAACCTCTTAACCAGGATTATATATTTCAAAAGATTTTGCTTCAGCGTTATAGATACGAATATGAACATGTTTTTCATATGAAATGTCTGTCCATTCTTCGACCATAATTGAAAACCTTCCATGACATTGTTTGATTAGGCTTAAGTTCATCAAATTTAATTTTCATTAAATTATTTTTATGGAGAAAGGAATTTTAGAACATGAAAATAATTAAAAATGTTATTGATAATCTTTCATTCTTTACCGCGGCCGGGGCTCGAACCCTGGCCGGCAGGTTACCATGACATGTTTCGATCGCAAACACTCGATCTCCTCAGATTGACACTCGAAGCCACCGACGACTGCTGACGTCAATAGTCTATCATCAATCCTCAAACCAAATTGTATTTTAACCTTTGGTAGATCGAAATTCGCTTTCCTGAATGATTATCCATTTTAATTGATTTTACATGTTTTTTCCTTAATCTGTTTGCGGTTGCGATCGAAACATGTCATGGTAACCTGCCGGCCAGTGTTCGAGCCCCGGCCAAGGTCAAGAATGAAAGATTATCAATAACAATTTTAATTAATATTCATGTTGTAAAATTCCTTTCTTCATAAAAATAGTTTAATGAAAAATTAATTTGATGAACTTAAGCCTTATTAAAAATATTAAAAATTTGGATTAAAAACCATAAATAGTTCAACAAAATAACCACAATACTAATTATTGTTAAAACTAAGGCACGAGCTCTATGTGTACATTTGTCCTTCAAGTTGTGCTGAAAAAGGTCAACAGAAAAGAGAAAGACAAAATGAAAAAACAAAAAATGTACTTGGATTTCAAGAAAAATTCTTGACAAAAGTACGAAAAAACAGAAGTAAGGAAAAAACATGTAAAATCAATTAAAATGGATAATCATTCAGGAAAGCAAATTTCGATCTACCAAATGTTAAAATACAATTTGGTTTAAGGATTGATGTTTGACTATTGACGTCAGCAGTCGTCGATGGCTGCGAGTGTAAGACGGCAAATCCATCTGAGGAGATCGAGTGGTTGCGATCGAAACATGTCATGGTAACCTGCCGGCCAGTGTTCGAGCCCCGGCCACGGTCAAGAATGAAAGATTATCAATAACAATTTTAATTAATATTCATCTTGTAAAATTCCTTTCTTCATAAAAATAGTTTAATGAAAATTAAATTTGATGAACTTAAGCCTAATTAAAAATATTAAAAATTTGGATTAAAAACCATAAATAGTTCAACAAAATAACCACAATACTAATTACACTGCTTTACAAATTTTTTATTTGGAAAAATACCAAGATCACCACATGCCTAGGTAAGTTAATTGGGACCTCCTGAACACGAAAATCGCTGTAATTTTTTTTCCTAAGTACCGTTTTTTAGATAACGGTACTTTTATGTTTTTCGGTGTATGGTCCCACTCAAACCCTTGTGGAGCCCAACCAAAAAATCCGATCGAAATAAATAGCATATCGTTGGAAAGGTAATCGAATGCCTTTTCCATCGATATGCTATAAATTTCTATCTGATAAGAAATGGTTGAGTAATGCCACCTCAAAGTTCAAAAAATTTCAATTTTTTTTCAAAATTTTTCATTTTCATTTCGTTTTTTTACTACGTTATATTAAATATCTGGAATGTTTTATTTCTTAACCAAATAGTATATTTAATTACCAACATTTTAAGCGTAATTTAAAAAAAATCGGATGAAAAGTAATAAGTTTTTATTAAGGATTTTGTGGAACGACAATATGTTCATCTCATATAAAATTCCGTGCTTTTTAAATCGATATGCCATTTATTTCGATCAGACTTTTTGGTTGGGCTCCACAAGGGTTAAAGTGGGACCATACACCGAAAAACACAAAAGTACCGTTATCTAAAAAACGGTACTTAGGAAAAAAAAAATACAGCGATTTTCGTGTTCAGGAGGTCCCAATTAACTTATCTAGGCATGTGGTGTTCTTGGTATTTTTTGGCTGTAAACCAGTGTTATTGTTTGAGTTGTTCAATTTTGCTTTTAAGTTCTTGTTATTTAAAAAAATAAAACTGTTGAATTTTTTCCATATCGTGGACTCTGCCGGAATGTTGTAGTTCATAGCATTAAGAAATGCTAGAACTTCTAAGGACCATTATTACAACTTGCCGATAGTTAAAGTTAGGATTTTGTACCACGTTAAAAATTTTGCACTATTACAACTTTTTTAATAAGTCGTGACGTCGTAGAACCTTTGCTTCTTTTCATTTCAGGGCACTTCAGGCACCTTTGTTTCTTAAATCCCGGTAGGCTAGCTGGTAGCGAGCTAGTCTATCAGTACTGGGGTTGCGGGTTCGATTCCCGCCAGAGACGCTGGTTTCTTTCCTGCAGAAAAGCATAGAGCTTCGCGGGATTAACTAGCTTATAAAATAGAAAAAAATTAACGCTACAGATGGCATCTGTGTTAAAATATATTTCGTATTGAAAATACTCACACAGAGATTGGTATTGACGTTTTCAACTGAACACAAACTTTTATAGTGTTTTTGTGTTTTGACAGTCTTTATAAGAAGTTTAAGTTATCCCAATATTATAATTAGAAAAATACTTAAATCACGGGTACATTTACAAAAAAAGTAAGGAAAAACGTATATTAATTACACATTATTAAAATTACCGATTCAGTATACCAAAATAATCGGTTTATTCTTAAGGAACTTTATGCAACTCCACAATCAGACTACTCATTACGGCGTGCAGCTAGAAATCTAAAAAGGCCAGTTATCTCTAAGCCAGCATCAAAAAAACTTGAATGGTAGTTGGGCACGAAACGAAATTGAAAAAGGAAATCTGTTTGCTAATCATTTGAAAAACGTATTTACCCCAAATATATCTCACGATATTGCGGTCGCGTTACCACCTGTTGCTGCTAGATTTATTA
This sequence comes from Pollenia angustigena, assembly GCA_930367215.1. Lineage (NCBI taxonomy): Eukaryota > Metazoa > Arthropoda > Insecta > Diptera > Polleniidae > Pollenia > Pollenia angustigena. The sequence goes on along the minus strand of OV884057.1, from coordinate 74,530,424 downwards.
TATAAAAAAAATCGAAAAGGCTATTTGTGATTTAAACCCCAAGAAAGCCTCGGCTTTGATAAAATCAGCAACAAAATGCTTTTGGAGTTACCCAGCACAGCAAAGAAAATTATTCATTTGATCTTTAATACTATTTTACGCCTGGAACACTATCCTCAAAAGAGGAAGGTTTTCTTAGTTACCATGATACCAAAGCCAGGTAAAGATCATGCAAAAGTTGAGTCATATAGGCCTATAAGCTCGTTATCAAATATATCAAAGCAACTTGAGAAATAATTAGTGTCATAATTAACACCTATTTTAAATGAATATAGTTGTATTCCAAACGATCAACTCGGATTTAGAAGAAAACACGGCACAATTGAACAAACTCATCGAATAGTTAATGTCATAAGAAAAGCATTTGAAGAAAAAAATATCGCAAGCCTTTGATATAGTCTGGCATTTACCATTTACCAGCAAACACACACGAGCTGTTAGAAAGCTACTTAGTCGGTCGTCAATTTATTATTAAAGAAGGAAATTGCTTAAGTTCACCTCAGCCAATTCGCGCAGCATCCTAGGCGCTCTTTTTACTTAATTTATACTTCGGACCTGCCAACAAACAACTACATCCAAACTTCAACATTTGCAGACGATACAGCTTTTCTAAGCGTGATCGAAAGCCGTTATGAAGCATCTCATATAATTAACTAGAAATTTGGTTAAGACAATGAAGGATAAATGCGTACATATAACATCCACCTTGCGCCGGGAATCTTGCCCCCCCTCTAAAAATCAATAATCAAATAATTCCTCAACATTCGCATGTAAAATATATCGGTATCTTGATCGGCGATTAACGTGATAATGCCATATAGAGGCAAAATTAACTCAAATGAAACTAAAAGCCATCCAAATTCATTGGCTTATTTAAAGAAATTCTGTCCTTAGTCTCGATTGCAAACTTCTACTTTACAACTCTATCTTAAAGCCTACCTGCTGCTACGGTATTCAAATATCGGACACTGCCTCGGCCTCTAATATTGAAAAAATTCAAAAGTGCCAAAATAAACTTCTTCGAATAATCACAGCTGCCCCTCGGTATGTTAAATACTCAAATATTTAAAAGGATCTCAATGTTCCATTAGTAAAAACTATGATTACGAAATATGCAGTAAAATACTTAAAAAGGCTTGAATAACACCCAAATCCACTAGCTGGAAATATTTTAAATCATGGCGGCCACACTCGCTTAAGAAGAAGATACACTGCAGCACTCACCCAATCAGAAGAGCGATAAACACCTACATATGTGAACGAAAACCGTGATGATGAAATTTTTTTTCTGGCACTTTCAGGACACAAAACAAAGTATTAAGATAAGATTTGATTAATTATTGTTAGTTCATATTTAATATACAAAGATTCAATAAATAAATATTGAAAAAAATCGATATTCGGAAAGCGGACATTTTAAAATAACCGACTTGTGCAAAACTAACTTAACCGGCTAAGACCGGTCGAATAATAACCGTTCGATCTCCCTTATATGTATGCATATCGAAAATATTCCCATAAATTTAGTTTTTTTTTTATAAATTTGGCTATGATAGTTTGAAATATTTGACCTGATCACAAGAAAACTATTTCAAATTAAAAGTTAACATTTGTAAAGAAATGCAGTAAAAAATAAATTTTTTATTACGACTCTTGGGGTGTGAACTCGCATTTATATCACTTTGGAATTAAAATGAAATGTGAACCAAACTGTGTGAAGAGTAAAAACAAATGAAATTTAAAGTGTTCTTGGGTGAATGCTACAAAAGGTCTTCTTCAATTATTTCACCCCATGTTATTTTCTTCAATTTTTATTATTATTTGAAAAGCTGCGAGTCAATGCAAATTGATGCTGAACTATTTTCTTCTATAGTGTTTTTTTTTATTATCTTTGGGTTTTACTTTTGCTGTATGTGTTGAATATATGTTCATACATTTATTTGTATGTATGTATGTGTGGGTATATGGTTTTTTTTTATTTTTCTTGGTATAAATATCAATTCCATTTTATTTCCTTTGCCATCAGGTTAGTGGTTATTTGATGGTTGGTCGTTTCCTTTTTCTCGTTTTCTCCATTTCTTTTTTATTTATTTATTCTATTTATTTGTGTTTTTTAGGTGAGAAGAAACAGATAAAGAATTGATGGTAACATTTAAATACTTTGTGTGTAAAATATACCAACAACAAAACAACGTCAAAAAAAAAAAAAAAAAAAAAATACTAGCAGCTGCTTTAAATAAATATGTATGTACATTAACTTGTATCCTTGAAGTTTTGTAAGTTAGTATATATTTTATATATTTTATTTCTAGTTTTTTTAAATTGATGAAGTAAACTTTAAAGTTTGAAAATTACTAAGAAGTAAATACTAGACTTGTTACTATACCAAAAGAGTATATTCAAGTTATATCGTCTGTAAACGTTAAATGTGTACTCCCATGGAGGTTTCCAATTGCCTTTAACCCTTAAGTGTGTACCTGGGCCTGACCAGGGATTTTTTTTTCTCTTTTCATGTTTTTTTTCACATATGTAACTATTAAATATTTTAGAACGATACTTTATGTATTCTTCAATCAAGTGTTTTTCTGAGAAAAAAGTATAAATTAAGAACCGAGGGCGTGTATATTGTGTCTTGCCCTTTTATATATGTACTGTTGTTTATAAAACCAAAATGAAACATATCAAAAAGCACACGCAACACACTAGAATTCTTTCTACACTTCTATTTCGAAGAATTATTCTTGTTGACAACAAAATGCTCTTGCTATTCAAATTCAATACAAATAAAAGTAGTCCCAGCCAGACCCAGGAGTTCGTTAGGGTGAATTTTTGCGATAGCTACAAAAACCTCCATACAAAATACATGTGGTCCCAGCCAGGCCCAGGTAGCGATTTGTGCCCCACAAATCAGGTGTCCACTTAAGGGCTAATTTACATGCATACATACATTCCCTAGTGGTGACTGCAAAAAAAAAGGAATGCTGCGAAATTTGGAAAAAGCCGAAACCCTAAATGCCGGTTCAAACACGTCAAGTCATGAGTTTTTAGGGGAGAGGGGAAAATAAACGGCATTCTCTTTTCCCTTCGCTCCTCAAAGCGCAAGACTTGACTAGTCAAACTTGACTTGTGTGAATCGGCACTAAAACTAAGGGTTTTTACTCTGAGACATCTTAACCTGAAGTTTGAAAAATTCGGGGTTTAGCTACTTCTTCTTAATTTTTTTTTTTTTGTAATTTCCACCTAATTTTTGTATTTTGTTTTTAATGATTTTTTTTTAAATAATTGTATTGTGGTTATTTTGTTTTTAAGTCAGTTCATTTACTTCAAGTGTTAATTTACTTCAGTTGCTTATTCACTCGATTTCTTATTCTTAACCAATCTGATTGAAAAGAAACAACAATGTTATTAGTGTTATAACCAGGGCAAGGAAGTTCATGCACTTAAAATCGCAAAATATGCGCATAAAACATGCACTAAAAATCGTAAAATATGCAAAAATAAAAGTAAAAAATATGCATTAAAAATATATTTATTTAACCATATTTAACAAAAAAAAACATAAATACATTTCATTCAGTTTTAAAAACTTAAAACATAGTTTAAAAAGTAGTAGTAGGTCAAGAAATATTTACATATATAAATAAATAAGTTTTTTTTTAAGTTATCAAATGTAAAACTCATTCTATTTGGTCTTCAAACAGTTTTAAGCATTGAAAGTGTTCGTTCGACATCAACGGATGTAATAGGTGGATATTTAAAAGTGGTCATTTTAAATATTGTCTACAATTTTTTCTTTACTGGAAGGTAAATTAAAAATATTCTTTTTTAAAACTGCATAAATTTTGGCTTTTATTTTTTCGCCGATTTGACCTTCTACTTTTCTTATTTTAATGACAGCGTCATCAACGAGTTTAACCGAGATGTTCAATGATTTAAACCCCTGAAGTTGGGTTATTGTCTCGACTAGAAACCCATTGTTTGAGTGTATAAATTCTAATTGAGCCTTTATATTAGGTACATTTAAAATATTGTTTCCTTTTTTATCGCGACTGCATTATTTTCATTAAAATTATTTACCACATCTTTAAATTCTTCAAAATTTTTGGCATAATACTCAACTGCCTGCAACCAGGTACCCCATCTTGTTATACATGGTTGAAACGCAAAGGTGACTTTAAAAACTTTCATGCATGGCATGAGCTTAGCATGTGACATGTAACATTTTTGAGTAAGATATCTTAAAAAAAAGGGCAAGTAGAGCAAAATTTTATTTTTATTAAAGGATTCTAAAAGAGAAATTGAATCTTTGAAAGTTCGAGCTATTGAAGCATGATCCACCTTTTCCAACTTTACAATATTTAACAAAAATTTGTGTTTACTCTGTTCTTCTTCTGCATTCAAGATCTTCTTCTGCATTCAAGATCCCAATTACGTAGACAACGAAACGTCCTTCAGTGTCCATTGCTTCGTCAATAGACAGCCACAAATTATGTCACTTAATTCTTTCAACAATGTCACATAGTTGTATAGTGTACAACTTGGCGATATAAGTTTTTATAAGGGTTGTTTCCGTAGGAATGGTTTCATAGTTATACCTGCAGACACCAGAGCATTATACAATTCAAAACTAAATTTGCTAGTCTTATCCCCAAAAGTTGATTTTCTTTGCGTTTCTGGCTTTGAAGGTGCTGATTTACTTGAAATTTTTAAATGAAACACCTTTTTGTAAACTTTGCAAAAAAGTACTTTTCCCTCTATTTTGAAAATTAAAAAAAAACACTTATTTAAAAGATTATTTTTTGATATTTTTTCTTTTGGCATTTTTTTCCTTAAAAACAATTTATTTTTTTTTAATACTTTTTAGATTTTAGGTCATACTTCTTACACCGTAAATCAAAAATATTATGTTGAGTTCTATTTTTTCTTCTCCGAACATTATTTTTATTTGCTGCTTCTTCAAGTAAAAAAAACCGCGAACAAAATGAAATGTCAAAAACTGTTTTATTGTTACTTCTACAATTATGTGCACATTTATACAAATTGTAAAATTTTTGTATGTGCTACTTTTTAAAAGTAAAAGAAACAAGGTGAATTTATAATAAAATGTAGGTAGTTCAGTACCAAACACCAACATGTTGTTTTTGCTCCTTGAAAATATCGGAGTTAGCAGATTTTCCCATACTATTTTAACTGTTTCAGGGCTGAAACAACTATAGCCAGCTGATTCACTGACTACACCTTATAATGAATTCGCCTTGAACAGAAAGATATTTCTAAACAAAAAACTAAGAAAAGAGCAATTTTTTTTTTTTATAAATATAACAAAATATGACGAAAAATGTGAATTTATAACGAAATATGACGAAAAATATGCATTTATATCAAAATATGCAAAAACATGCATTTAAAGCAAAATATGCAAAAATATGCACTAACAAATTGATGCCATTTTACTGGAAATATTGTGATTCGTAAAGATATTAACTTTAGGTGGGTCTCAGAGTGCCGACAACAAACATGCATTTGCATGAAGTCCCTTGCCCTGGTTATAACATAATATAAGAGTAAGAAATAAATTAAGGCGAATTCATGTATACGGTGGTGCCGATGCTACAACAAGTAACAACATCAAAAACACAACATTGTATTTTATTTGCTGCTTTCGTTGGTCGATATGTCAAAAACACAAGTAACTTTTGACATTTCTCTCTCTAATTTAGAAAATAAGTAGCACAACTTTCAACGCCAACTGAAAAATGAATTCGCCTTAATCAAGTGAAGAAACAACTGAAGTAAATGAAGTGACTTAAATGAACTGACTCAAAAGTACGAATAAGCAGCTGACTCAAAAGCTTAACTGATGCAAACGACCAAGTGACTAAATTAAATAAACGCTAATTCCCAGTCACCTAAACGAACGATTAAGCCCAAGACTATAATGAACTAGAGCGAATTAAAAGCCAAAGTATAAAAAAAACTCCCGGCTAATTAATACAGAGAGAAGAAGATAACCAAAACCAAATTTAGAAAAAGAAAATACATTTGCTGGTGCAGCTCCGAATCCATCAAACGTTTACTTAAAACATAAATTAACAATATACCAGCGAAAGAAAGCTTCAACTATGGCGAGTGTCACAAAATCCATGGCATAAGCAAAGCTAAGTCTGACTTTTTGTCACGATTACCGAAAGATAAAAAGGACGTACACGTAGTCCTATAGAAGAGTTAACATTCTCGTCTTTAAACTTCTAGGTGCCATCAGCCATCTTGGATATGGAATAGCAACATACATTAAAAACGGTATTCAGAGTGCTGAAGTTCTGACCTGCGACGAAATAAACGACATCCTGCTCAACACAGCCAATGTTCAAGGCTTACACATCACGAATCACCAGAGGCAAAAAGCAGCAGTTGCTTTCATTAATCTAACAGCCATATGGAAAAAAGGTCTAATATTTAAACCGATCAAAGAAATCACATGTAGTACAATTTGCAGCATCATGCATCATGATCAGTGATCTGGTTTTTTTAATGTATTCCTTAACGGCTGTCAGATTAACACTACAAAGCTTAACAGTGGACTGCCGCATCTAGATCTAGCTCTGATGCTCTTCAATCTCTACATCCATGATCTTCCTACTATATTCCGCATATAAAGCTATGCTGAAATGGCTTAATTTTTCAAAATGACAACTATGAACAGCTAGAGAAAGTTCAAGAAAGTGAACTGCAGCAAATGAAGACTTAAGCCAAGCCCTTCGCAGACGGGGTTACCCTGCTTTCATCTTACTTGCTTTCATCTACGTGAAAAAAAATTACACGCAGCTAAATACTACAACGCTTATAATATCTGGAATGTATGGCTGTCAATGATGGCAAGCCTTCATTCTCCTAATCTAATATGAATTCAAGCGCTTTTTCCAGAGTATGTTAAGATCAATGCAAACGCTCACATGTTCTGAGCTCTCCACTCATTATGCATTATGCATCAAGATTAATATTTAGACAACCTCCTCAGCTACTAGCTAAAAAACTACGCGATAATAGTTGAACTACACGGGGCGAAGCAGTCCATCATTCAACCCAGAGGACCGGATCACCGATTTTGATCTTCCTCGTTAACCTTGGTGTAACTTAAGCCGCTTGCGAACATCCACTGCCAGAAAAATGGATTCCTTAACCCTGCCCTGTACTTTCCGAAAAATACTGAAGAAATCAAGAACTGAAGACCTAACGTCATGTCTTGGCTCAATACACTCAGCTTCTAGAATTTTTGAATTTTCAATCTGACAAAGCAAATATGCATCTTTTCTCTGTATATTTAAAGTTATACGATATATTTAAAAAAATATAAGCGCAAACCTTTCCCTAAGAAAAGTATACTCTGGACGGCAAATCTGTAACTTTTTAAATTACACAACCGACATCGTTAAGTAACGAAAAATCTCAGTTGCATTAGGGACTTTAGCTAGGACAACAAACTTCTATCTGACATTTTTCCAAAAATAACTTATATATCACAGCGCTATAAATCGACTACGGTCTTGCGTTCTCATATCTTACAGCTGAGATATTCTGTGATATTTTATATTACTTGGTTCTTACTACGCATTTTTGGCTTGAGATTCAGTTCACAATGTTCTAACTGACTGATAGAACCTTGTTAACTAAGAAAGCCTATATTATTTTGCAGATAGAACCATGGTGGAATAAACAGGTGTCAGCACTACGCCAGATGACGATTTTTTGCTCTTGCATTGTTTGTCTAGGTTTATGTCAAAGTTTTGTTTATGTTTACAAAAAGTTCACGTTTTGTGCTGTGATTATTGTATATTATTAAAGTTTTTGATAATTTTAAATTAAAATAAATAAGATATTCATAAAAATTTACTAAAAATTTATTTATTTCATCACGTTCAGCTGCACGCTTTGATTTTTGTTAAAAGTATTTTTTGACGTAAACGGTGATATAATTTCCATTTTTGTTGTAATGTTGTATTTGTTGCCGTAACGATGCCACCTGCTTATTCCACCATGGATAGAACCATGTGCAGGTTTTAATTGCAAAAAGAACTATGTTGCTTAAATTCTTAATTTAAAATGGCACAAATCTTGAAACTTATTAAAAACGGTTTCCCTACCTGGTGGTATTTTCAGAAGTGGTAAATATTCTACGTTCTTTCATAAAGTTACGAAAGTAACTAATTACTCAACTATAAGTTTAAGGAAATCTACTTTGAGTATAACCAACCTATCCATTGTTATATTGCTTAAGGTTTTGCTAAGTTTCACCAATATTTTAATTGCAAAAAGAACCGTCGCAATAAAAATGGAGCTTCAAGCGTATCAGGCTTGTAAGGGATTAATGTAAACGATTCGCTTCCCATCTCGCTCACGGAAGAGATACATTTTATATGGCGAGTTCCACACAAAACCCGCTTTATTCAAGGCATTTAAAAACTGGTGAGTGTCACGATCAGCTTTACACACAGAATTTGTTGTTGTTACAGTTATTCTTCAATATTCTCCCTTTCAAACCTGTTACGTAGTAAGTCTGGGTTCACACTACGAACGTTTTCTTTCAGAAAGTCAGAGTTTATTGGCGAGAAGGGACCCGAACATGCTTTTCTTCTTTCCTCTCTCACCCATTAGCTCAAACTTAAGATGTATGTACACGACATGTTTTTTACATCTGACTTGTCAAATTTCCCACTGCAAAATACAAACATGTCGTGTGCTACCTTTAAAACATTGCTTCTGTCAAAGTCATCTGACAAAATTTCAATTAGTACATGCTCTATTTTCTTCAGACATCAGCTGTGTCAACGGCAACGGGCTCCACTATTGACGGAATCATTAGCCGGCTGAAGTTAATATTTTACAATACCGATATATGTATGATCATTTCACCATTGAATAGAAATTATGTAAATATATATTTAAAAAACGTTTCATTATAATATCATTAATTGGTATTTTCGAATTAAAAAAAATGCTAAGATGCCTGAACTCTTTTACGGCGCAAATAAATTTTTTTTTGTCGGCAGCACGTTACTTTGAAACCGTGAACAGGAAAAGTTATTGCCGAATTATTTTCAAACAACCGCTTGTTTGAAATTTTTTTTTGATTTCTACAAATTTTTTTACTGATTCAATTAATATTTTTGTTTGATTTTTATTTAACCAACAAAAATGTTGACAACTATTCAAAAATATAATATACGCGTTATTGGTTTCAAGTTTTCATAATTTTTTATGAAATATTTAACGCTCCTTTATGTTGTCTTTTTACATTTTTTTATTTGATCGTAAGCAACACTTCTTTATGTGAAATATAAGAACTACAACAAAAAACACATGCAGTCTATTTTTGGACGCTTTAAAAAAGTACAACAATAACAAATATGATAAAATAGCGTGACGAGGTTTGTAGTAAAAAACAACAGCAGGTAAAAAAACGTTTCACACATTTTAAACAACAGAAACAACAACAACATTATAAGAAACAAAATAAATTTTTGGTTGGTTTCAAAGTTGGTAAAAAAACAAAATCCCGTATTTCAATTTTCTCAAACTGTTTAGTTAAATACATCAAATACAAAAATAGAATGATGACGAACAACATATCGAGTCGGTCTGCCGCCGGTTACATTTCTTCTTTATTAGCAAAGGAAAGGATGCAGCAACAGTGAGTGATGAAGAAAAACATTGTGTGTATAAATAAGACTTGGTTCAAAAATTATTTCAACAAAAAAATCTGTCTCAAAGCCAGCCGGCTGCTCTGCTCTGCTTCATCTTCTCCAACAGTGATTGCTTGTGTGCGCGTCATTGCTTGTGCAAAAACTGTTTTTGTTTGATTCAGCAAAATTATTTGTTTGAAATTGATATGAATTTCACTAAACTTTTTGTTTGATTCAGTTCAATTATTTGTTTGAAAAAATCGGTGTTTTTTTCAATAAACAAAATGCAAATAAATTGTTTGAATATGCGAATTTGTTTATAGGACCGATTTCAGACAAAAAATTGTTTGATTCTACAAATTTTGTGTTTGAATTGGAAAAATAATTTTTTCTGTGTACGTTGGTTTATGCACTTACTATGCGAAAAAAAACAGAGACAATGTCAGAAGCAAAAATACATGCACATTTGTGACCAAATAATATAAACCTTCAGTAAAACAGCAGTTTTGACAGACATGCACAATAACATGTGACTTGCATGTCGTGTACATGCAGCTTAAGGGAATGCCGCAGAATGCTCTGTCCCCATATAGTGAATCAGCAAAACTAGAGCAGTTATCGTAGAAAGATGAAATTGCGTATACTGATACTGTATTTATAAGTTAAGAAAAATTTAAAATCTGAACAAAATCGGTGAGTTCGTTTACTTTACTTACAGTACATTGCGAAACAAAAATATTTTTCATTGGGATGGTGCTCAGATAAGTTACTATTTGGGAACAAGCAGTCTTCGAGAAAATAAATTTAAGTTATTTGGTAACTAATGAAAACTATGTGGTAGACAATGAACAGAATGCTGCATTCACTAAAAGAACGCAAAAACGGTATATATGTTGATTAAATTAAACTCAAATGTTTTAGATAAAGGCTTTTTTTTGGTTCTTCCAAAATGCTCCCGAAATAAGATTTTTTGAACATTTGGCTCTTCGACTTCATGGTGAAGGCTATGTAAGATTCGGCACAGCCGAATGAATATCACGTTTGCTTGTTTCTTCTCAATTTTGTTTCGCTCCCTGCAAATGTTTACCATTTGTTTATAATGGGATATTTTAAGCTTCTAAGAGTGCTTACTGGTGTGTGCAACGCATTCGTTGCTTAAAAGGCTGCTAACTCTGGGAGGTAAAAATGTGTTGTTAAACGTTTTGTTGTGCAACGTAAAAATTTGTGGGCTATGTGAGTTATTTTAAAGTGACATTAAACCAAAAATACATAAAAACAAAATATAAAAGAATATATGCTTCAGTAAGCATCTGCCCCCGCTTTACTATTTTTCGAGTGTGTGTGAACAAGTTTACTGCTGTTTTCAAATTGGTAAGAGCAGTTTGAAAATTATTCAAAAATTCAGAATGTTTAATTTTTGCAAACGAATAAAATTTATCGATGGATTGTAGTAAAAATGTTGAAAAATTATATTTGTTTTTTGCTGAAACTTTTATAATTTTTAGTAAAGAAGGCGTTTTATACGTATTTGGAACTATAAATAGAAAAAATATTTAAGAGGCTTCAAAAAAAAAAAGCAGGGGACTAGTAAAACGATATAATGATAATCGGGGAAACCGTAAATATGCTCTAAAAAAGCATTGTATGCGCATTAAATATGCAGTCAAAACTTGAAATATGCCTTAAAAGTTTTAATCTATTTCAGAAAGTATAGGGACCATGACCTTGTGACAATCAATATTTACCCAATATTATAAAACTATCTACCAAATTGCAACTTGTACTTTGCACACAAGGTTTACATTAGACAGGCATAAAAATGCACTAGTTGGCTTCCTATGATAACCCAACGGTTAATAATATAGTTTGATATATAAAAACAAATCAAAAATCAAAAGTGCAACTAGTTAAAATTAAATACTAACCAGTATAGTTCTAGGTAAATACTAGTTACTTTGTCTGCAGGGTCTTTAAAGGCCCAAATACACTTATCAAAATACTCATCAAACATTGTGGTAGTATAACTGAAAATGTGTTTGTGTGTGTGACACCGACGATGCTGGGTGGAAAATCAAAAAATTTGACGTTCAACACAAGTATACCGGCATGACAAGCATTTGACAAGTGTATTTGGCCTTTTAGTGACAACCTTCTTTGACTTAAAATTACAGAGTGAAAATTCAATACAGATGGCGAAATGGCCCAGCAACATCGGAATTCCAAACATTTTCTTTTTTTTGTGGGTTGCCTGCCAGCATCTAAAAAAATTTAACATGTATAAAATATGCTTCATAGAGGTGAAATATGTTCAATAAACTTATAAAATGCTGCAAAAATGCACTTTTAACTTAGCTATACAAAAAACGTTTAGCAAAGGTTAAAATATGCACTTACAAATCGATGCCAAAATAAATTAAAAGCCATAATACCCGTAATTTCTACAAAAAGAACGCTGGTCGTGTTCGTTCCTAACAGTTTCTATACATATTTGAACATTTATTTGACCTACATACGTATTTTAACATTGAGTTCTCTTTTAAAATATGGCAGTTTTTAAACCATAGATTTCTATGCACAGCTAGATTTCTTTTTGTAGAAATTACGGGCATAAAACGGATAAATATATTGTTACTGCCTACATTGAGCGTACAAGGAAAAACATGCAATTTCATATTTACGGTTTCCCTGATGATAACAATACAATTGAATACTTCTAGCGAAATGAACTAGGTAGTGAACCAGCGAGGTATCCCCACCTCAAGGACGAGTTGTCCAAAAAAAACTCAGGTTGGTGTTATAATAATAAAAGCTTAATTTGAGAACAAACGGTAGATACAACTTCTGAATGATAAGTCGTGTGAAGTCCACAAAACACTGGTTGTACCAAACAATCTACAAAGATAAGCCATTATGGATTTGAAAAAGTTAATTTTTATAAAAAGGTTAGGCTGTAATCCTTTTCTTGTGATTAATAAGTATAAATTTGATATGCTAGTAGTTGGGGAATAATTTTTTTCAAAAAACTTTAATGTTTATTTAAGGGATAAGAGAAAAGAAAAGAAGATAAACATTTTATTTTAAGGTATCTAATAGTTCTGCCGTTTTAATGGACCTCTCTAATTTGCCTTCGTATGTGTGTATGTAAACGTTATGTACTTCTTTATAAAAGTTGTATTTCGCAGTGAATGCTCAAGTACAAGTATGTCGAGTGGAGGACATTGTTTTTACCGTCTATGATGTTGTTTTTGTTCATATTTTTATAAGTTACCTCATTCCACTTTTGCGTCAATGTTGTTGTTTTATGAACGTTCATTTGTTAGTTTGTACGTTCATTTCATACATTCGTATAAAGTTACACAGTATTTATGGTCTGTGCTTAAACTGTTTGTGCTTATTTTTCAAGGAGCCATCGTTATGCATAATTATTTTTAAGCTTCAACTTTAAACTATATGACAGCACATTAAATGAGAGAAAATGATACCTTAGCCAAATATTTAAACACACGCATGCTGTGTATTTCATACACAAATACACAATCGTGCATAAAATAATAATAAATTGTTGCCGTGTGTGTTTGATTAAATTGGATGAAAGAACCAGCGTTGTTAAGTTGGATTTATTTGCACCGTTTTAAGTGCTAAAATATTGACGCGAAATTTTTTTAGAAAATGTAAAAAAAGTAATATTTTTATATTCGGCTGTGTGGCCCTCTCAGGGATATGTAGAGAACATCTTAAGGATATTTAACTTTTCCTGTTACACCCTCTGGGGAAATTAGGTGCATCCAATACCTAGAATTCGACAGGAATTTAATATTGACAGATCTCTTCAAACGCGGCTGACCAGAGATCCTTACTGGTACCGGTATTAGTGAGGCCCCAGAAAGATATTTTTCTAACGTGCCTTTCGTGGTTTAATACCAAAGTCGCGACTTTTCACCACTTGTAGGAAAGTTCGAACTGCGAACGGATCATCCTTAAGGTTTGTTGCTTCACGCAAAGGAAAAACATGGTTGTGGTAAACATATTCTAAGAGCAACATATTATGATAAGATTTATGATTGTAGTCACCATATTAAGATTATTATTGATTCATATTATGACTAAATATATTCGTAGTATAACGTCACAATATTTTTCCTTTAAACATATTCTTATCCTGTTAATCATAAAACGTTAAGAAGTAATCATATTATTGTCATGGTAATCATAATAAGTTAAGAAGTAATCATTTTATGATACAGCACCACTTTCACAAAAAAAAATTTTTTTTTGCATCGATTTTTTATTTTGTGGCACTTTACAATTTTTTTTAATGCTTTTAGAATTTCTTTATTTTTTTAAAACTTGTTTTTTTAATTTGTATTTTTTTTTTAATTATTGAACCGCTCACTAACAAATAATTTAATATGCATATGTAAAACAAACGACAGACACAACTGATACAAAATTATGTTACAAATGACGATAACAAAATATTATTAGAGTAAAGATATTTTGATTACATCTTACACATATTATGATTACGTCTAGAAAGTTATCATGTTATGGCTATTATATATCATGATATGGTTGTGAGTAATATAATATGTTTTCAAAGTTAACATTATTTAGTTGTTTTTAAAAAAATTAAAAAATTGTGTACATTTTAACTCCTTTTTTACTACTTCGAAATTTCAGAGCATCCCTGCGGGTAATTTCTGTCAACTGTTCTTAAAGTACTTATCCCGTGACCAGTGAAAACAATATTTAAAAATTAAAGAATTGTTATATGATACTGGTGATGAGCGTTGCCACGACGAAAAAAAATTTGTAACCAAATTGTAAAAATAAAGTAACCAAAAGCGAAAAAAAGTAACCAAAATTATTTTGTATTAAAAGTACCTTTTTATTCGCACTTCTGTTTAAAATTGTGTGCCTAAAGAAGAAATAGTGTTTGTTTGTATCTTGTAGGCTCATAAACCGCTGGACCGATAATTTTTAAAGTTTTGACAGTATATTGCAAATTGTAGGGAAATAACAATAAATAGGCTACATAATTTTACGAATTTTTTTAGTGAAAGTGGCGCCTCCTATACAAAATTTAAACTTATTTTTTTCAATTTTAAAAAATGTTTGAGCTAGTGCTTTCAACCTTTTTTATAGAGAGCTCTCACAAGTAACACTTTTAAAGTCTTTCTGTGAGTTATGGTATCAAAATGCTAAATTTAACTAAATTATGCAGTAGATCTTTTATATACTTATATGTAGATGATTTTTGCCCGGTGGATCGGAAGGGCCTTTGACCATACCGTTTATCTAAAAAAGTGTTTCAGTTAGACAAAGCATTAAGAATAGCGGATAATAGCCATCTACACTTCAAAGTATATACCTTATGTGGTTGAGTTGATAGTCTGTTAAAGTTTAAGCTTCAAAAAAAATAATATTTAAGTAGATCAAAAATGTATTGTTTTTAGAAGCACAAATACCATACATAATTTTAAGGGTCATAAAAGCGGAGCGGGTAGTTCTTGTTCCAATACAAAAAATTAGTTATTTTTGTGTTGAACAAAAGTAACCAAAATGGGAAAAAAGTATACAGGTACACATTGGAAAATAAAGTAATCAATTTTGGTTAAAAGTAACCAAAACGGCAACGCTGCTGGTGATTATACCCTTTGTACACTAGCAAACATTTCGGAGGAACGCATGGAAGAAGTTGAAAATGTGAAAAACGCGTTCACACTTGAAGCATCTAACATCTACTATCAATAATAAATGTCACCATTTCTGAAAAAAAACTTTTATTTTTTTTAAATACATTTTTTCTAAAAAAGTGCCAACATTTCAAAAGATAACACCAAAGTGTATTTCTAATTCATTTCGTTTAATAATTTTAGCAAAATAAGGCTTGCAAAAAAGGAAAAACTTGAGAAATGGCAACGCTGCTTTCAAAGCAACTTCCATTTTGTCAGTGATGCCACATGAATAACAGAATTTATTGCCACTTTTCTAGTGATGACACTAAAAGAATCGAAAAATGTAAAAGGGAACAAAATTAGATAGTAACATTCTGTAAAGATGTTGAAAAATTTTGATTTTTAGCCCGATGTATTTCTTATGGGAAAATTCCAACATCTTCGCAAATTGATGTTAAATGTTATATGTTGACAAGTTTTAAAAATGTAGTTACTCCAGTAGTGCGATTCACTATGCTTTTTTAACCACAATTGTTTCCTTTTAAAATGTTAACCACAAAATTAACCATTTTGCTCTTCACTAACACTTTTAGCGACATCTGCTGGTGTTTAAAGCCAGCTGTTTCAGTCAGCTGTTATTTTTAACAAAAAAATTGTGGTTTATTAACACCAACCTTTTTGGTGTAGTCAAATCCGCTTAGAAAAGTGTTTATTCATCGTTGTACCTACATATATAGTCGATAAATAATATGGCTTTGAGATATTTAGCCTACCATTTATCCACTTCTTGTCACACACCAATTTTCAGTAGAGCTTCATATTTATTCATCCTTAAGCCAACGATTTGACTCAAATAAAATTTTAAAGTTAATTTAATTAATAAAATAATAAAATAAAATAAAATAAAATAAAATAATAAAAATTTGTAATGTTTTACGCACTTCGCACAATATCATTTAAAATCTATAAATTTTTTGTTTTGTTTTTTTTTATTCTTCTTTGTTATTTTATCCTATTTTGATGTTTCTCTTGGCAGAGATGCCACGATATATCAATTTGAATGGAGAGAAAAATAAAACAGTTTACCGTGGTTATAAATATGTTAGTGAATCACATAGTGGCTAGTGCAAACATCAAAATGTGTGGTTAAAGTTAGCACTTTTTAAAGTGTTAAAAGTTAGTGAATTGCACTACAGAGGAAAAGAAACTGATTTCGTGCGGGCTGATGCTATCTGGTTATAATACTTTATATGAAGGAGATCAATCATATTAACATGCATAGTTCACTTGTGAAAATAACTAAATGTGTTCACTGTTGCAAAGTGTCAAAAAGCTGGCAACAAGCCTAGGACATCGCCATGTTAAAGTGAAAGGTCACCGTCATATAAAGTATTAGAAATAGCAGCGGCCGCTACAACTCTAGAACTATCACGTGACAAGTTTGGTGTTAGTTCCCTTTCCCCTTGGGATTAAACATCAAACAATGCCTTACTTATCCGATTTGAATGTACACCTATGTAGTTCTTGACATAACATATTAACAATTATATCAGCAGTAAAGTTTCTGTAATTAAAAAAAATTCCGAGAATTCCCGCATAAATTTCACAGGTTTTTTTCCCCGAAAATGTGCGGGACGCTGGGATTTTTTTCCGGGGAATCACTTATAAAAAATACTAATATAAAAAAATAGTAAACCAGAGGCGCAGTACATACACATATCTACTTGTAATACACATATTACTTGTAATATATTTTATTGGCCATTTAGCTATTTGTATTATGTACCATAGATAAATAAAATAAATAAAAAATGTGTACATTCAAAAATCCAAAAGAAGACAGGATGAACTTACAAGCTGATTACATGTATTGAATAAGGAGCAAAGCTTAGTCATGGAAAAATCTGCTATCATTTGACGCAGTTTCTACCGGCCATGGGGGATATAAAAGTTACTTTAACCGTTTTGTACAAGATCATTCATCAAGGTGTTAAATGGGCCCAAAACTTTAGGAAAACATACTGCACGTCGAATTCTCATGTCAAAGCATTGAGGTGGAAAGAACATGCCTAGAATTGCAGTTAGGGAGCAGCATTGCACCAGAGCATATCGTACATATCATGCTAACTTTAGAAATAAACTAGAAGAGATCAAAAGGTTTCATAATATACATACATAAATGAAGAACAGAAGCGGAAGCAGCTTAGCTTAGCGGAATCACAAAGCAGCTGAAGAATGCAAGTTCTGCGAATTAAGCTAACCACTCCGCAAAGAAATAACAATTTCGATTCTGCAGAGTGTATTGTTGACGATGGAAATTGTTTTAGGAATCCAAATTATGCGATAGTGTATAGCCAATATGTAGTTCTACCTCCAACATAAAAAAGCTTGTGTTGTAAAGAAACACCACGCAGGCTCATTCGCCAGCAGGCCGAACGCCATTTCTTTGATCTCCCTTCTCCGTTTTTGGCTTAAACCACAGCGATTACGTGATCCGCAAAAAGGCATTTGGTCTACTAACTCAGTTTTATGTAAAATTATGTGTAATAAATATGTTAGTGTATTTCTTTACATAAGAAAATTTTCAGGAAAAAAACGTTTTGAATTTAAAATTTTCTGACATTTTATAGTACCAAAGATAACTATTAAAAGCGTTGCTTTAGGAGTTGAGTTTAAATTCTAGATTTTCAGCATTGTTGTTAAAAATCATCAGATTTTCGCAAGCTATTGAAAATATATACATATGCACTGAACCTAATTACACTAGGGGTCTTCTAAGACCAAAAAATATTGTAATGTTTGTTAAACTGATTTTCGAAATTCCGGACCTTGAAATTTTTGAAACTTTCGAAAACCCGTTTTACAAACATTGCACGATTTTTTGGTCTTTGAAGACCCCTAGTAAAATTTGATGCAGAAAATATTTGTGGAGCATTTTAGCCCTCTTAAAATGAGCGTTAGAGGGTTAATATATTCTAAGAAAAGAATCGCCATACAACTCTACTGAAGACATCTAAAATAGTCTCTCAGCTCAGAAGTACATTTCGAATATTGTTTTTAATTCAAAAATTCAAAAATTTCAATGCCAGAAATTTCGAAAATGCGTTTTATATACAGTGCACGAACTTTTGGTATTAGAAGACCCCTAGTAAGCTTTGATGCAGAGAATATTCGTTTAACATTTTAAACCTCTAAAGCGCCCTTTTGTATACTTTTGTGGGGGAGTTAAAACAAAGGACAAAAACTACCCCTTCAAATGAGTGTTAGGGGGTTAATATATTCTAAGCAAATAATCGCTATACGATTCTAACGAAGACATCTAACATAGTATTTCAGCTCAACACCAACCGCCTTTTCAAAAATTCAAAAACTTTAGGGGCTGATATTCGGGATCCCGAGGTAACATTTCAAAAACCTTTGGCAGATTTGATCTACCAATAGTCTAGCTTCATTTCGCGTTGCAAGTATTGAGGCTGGCGGCGATGGCCCAAATTTTGTTGCACTGTGTTATTCACTTTAACAACCCCCATTTTGTTCATTACCGAAACCCCAGTAGAAATATTGACTTTTAATAATATTAGCCCCAAAATAAATCACAATTTCACAATCTCATCTGTTGTATGTATTTAAAACTATTCCTTTATTTTCCATTTTATTTAATTCATTAAGATACATACGTTTTTAGGGGACGACTTATTTCCAAATTCTTTTATAACTTAAGATTTTAAGAAACCATCTACAAATATATGATTAAGTTCAGAGCTTGCAGATAAAGGAATGCTGTAATAAATTCCACAAATCAATTGGCAAGAAGTTCCTAAAGGATTGTTGATTTCAACGTCGTCGAAATAAAGAAAAAATGGTCATCGAATAAAGAAAAAATGGATACAAATTTTGCTAGACTTGTAAATATTTATTGACTTTCTTCTTCCGTTTATAAAATTTATGTATCCAGTGGACAATGGGTATAAAAAAATTAAAGTACTCTAGCACATATCGAAAAATTTTCAATACCTGTGCGTACTCGTATCTATTTATTTTCATACTTGTGTATATCCCTGCGCATTTGATTTCATTCATGTTTGTTGTCATACTTATTGTATTTCATACTCGCACATATCCACATACACCCATAGGTGTAATACACAGAGGTGTAATACACATACAGAGAAAGCCAATGGGTATAAAAAAATTAAAGTACTCTAGCACATATCGACAATTTTCAATACGTGTGCGTACTCGTATCTGTTTATTCTCATACTTGTGTATATCCATGCGCATTTGATTTCATTCATGTATGTTATCATTCTTATTGTGTTTCATACTCGCACATATTCAGACACACCCATAGTTATAGCATTGACTTCAAACATTTTTTTTTGTTAAATTTTTTCATAAATGTTGCCAGAATTTTTTTTTCCAAATTGCTGAATCACAAATAAATACGTTTTTTCAAAATCGTTTGAGTACAATTCAACAAAATTTTATTGAAAAACGATTGTTGACTTTAAAAAAATTTCTGTGATATAAAGATTTGCGTTCTTATTTAAAAAATCTAAAAAAAATACTAAATGGATGCAAATTAAAATACGTCGTGTTATTTTAATCGTTCTTGATAAAAACAGAAAAAGTTACCGTAATCCAAAAAAAAATATCGAATATTCATATTGGCAGTTAAAAAATGAGATATCATAGGTAAATACATTCATTTATATTATGAGTTTGAGTAGTTTATCTGTTGCCAGTTCGTCAGCTCATTACTCGGTTGACCTACCGACCATTTAAAAAAAAAATGAGTTAGGTATGAGGAATATATTTTTTTAATACTCTCTTTTTAAATCAAAAACCTGTTTCGCGAAAATTTTTATGGTTTCTGAGATATAAAGCATTAATTCTGCTGCATATCAACTGTTTCAAAATTTTTTAAGTACTGTTTTGCTCTACAGGCCATTGTTTGGCGATTGCAGCAAATTCTTCATACAAAAACGTACAAAATAAATTTTACTGTTGCTATGCTGCATTGCCGTAAGAAAAAAAAGTAGTTAAAGCAAAAGCAAAGTAAAATGACAACAAGAAAATAAATTTGTGAAAAATTGTTTTATAATGGACCCAACCAAGTGTACGATTTGCTATTATTTGTGTTTTTAGCCTACCTAAGGAAAATGCTTCAACATTTTATTACAAACGAAAATTAAATATGTTTAATCTTACAGCGACCATTATTATGTCATATATACCATACCAACTTTTACTTATTGTGCCTTTTTGATGGAAGCTCATAGTGGTCGGAGCGGTAACAATATTGCTAGTGCTTAAATTAAAATTTTAAATGAATTAATAAAAGCTTGTCCACTTATTAAAACTTTGACATTATGGAGCGATTCTTGCGTACCTCAAAATAAAAATCAAATTAACGCAACCGCAATCAAAATGTTCTTTAAACAAATTGATGCCGTAATACAAAAGTCTTCAGAACCAGTACATTCTTTAATTCAAGAAGTGGACTGTGTCCATTGTGTTATTGACCGGTACTTAAAGAATATTGAAATTCATAGTCCTCTTCATTTACTAAATTTGCTTAAAACAATGCCAAATAATAAAACAAAACTTAAAGTTATGGAAATGCTTCCGGAAAATTTTAGCACATACTCGTTGGAAGCAAATAAAATGGACTTTCGAAAAGTCCCTTTTGCTAAAATTAAAGTACTTCTACACAGTTAAAATAATGATTTATGTATATATTATAAAACTTCTACCAGAGAGGAAAAATATAAAAATGCAATTTAGGTTAAGTCTGCATCAAAAAATTGTTTGAAAATTTGTTGACGAATGTTTTGAAAATATCCATCATTTATTTCCAGCGATAAAAATAGAGACATAAAAGACCTGCTTATATTTCTTCCTCGTGTTGATAAAGCTCATTATAAAAATTTACTCAATATTAAGTTTTAAATTTTCTTTTTACTTTTGCATTATTTAAGTTGTTTAATTTGTGGCTTTTTATGTAACTTTTCATAACAGTAGAACTGTTTTTTCTGTTTTTGTAAAGTAAAATCAAATAAAAAAACTATAAAAAAAAATTCATCTCAACAACAAGTTACTCAACACACAGCAATAAGTATACGTATGCAGCACAAAAAGCCACTTTTTTAATTTTTTTTTAGGAAAGTGGCGTATGCGGCACAAAACAATATTTTGCATTTTCAAAAAAATACTATTTAATTCTAACTTAATTCATGAAATTGCGCAAAAATTTGCATTTTTCTTCAAAACATATACCGGAAGCAGTGACAAAAATATAAAAAAATTCTATCGGGTACAATTTAAGAAATCTTCATGTAAATCTTCTTTGTCGTTTTTCTCCACTCCGACTTTTTGGCATATGCGCCAAACCAATTCTGAGCTGACGAGTTGCATTTTTAAGACGTTAAAAAATGGCTTAAAATTTAATTGCTGAAGTCAATCAGTATGCCAACGAAAATGTTAGCCTTAAAGAAGACTTCGACATCATGCTATGGTGGAAAAACAACTACACAAGGTATCCACGGTTGTTTTAATTAGAATCAAGAATTTTATGAAATTTCCTGCCTGCAGCGCAGCTTTAGATTAAGATTTCTCTTTAGCTGGAAACATAAAAAAGAAACAGAAAAGATCCCAAAATAGTTGATAGCCTCCTTTTTTAATTATTTTTATAAAAAACCTCTTTCGTAAAATAGATTATAATTTATTATAGCTTTAGAAGCATTATTTTAATTTGATAGCAAATATTTATGTTTTAATATAACTTTAACATAAATTTTTAGGTCATGGCAACACTGCTTGCTTTAAAATAACCATACAAAATGTTGAAGTTACTTGTCGATACTTACGATACATGCCTTTACTCATACGCATTCAAAGGATTACCCATAAGCATTCGTGGTTGTTCATACTCATTCCGGTCGGTATACAAACTTATTCATGCTCATACTTATTGGTAGTCATACCTGCCTGTACTCGTGCTCAATGGCGTATGAATAGGTTATAAGCAGGGCAAGGGACTTCATGTAAATGCATGTTTGTTGTCGGTACTCTGAGACCCACCTAAAGTTAATATCTTTGCGAATCACAATATTTCCAGGAAAATGGCATCAATTTGTTAGTGCATATTTTGCTTTAAATGCATGTTTTTGCATATTTTGATATAAATGCATATTTTTCTTCATACTTTCTTATAAATTCACATTTTTCGTCATAGTTTGTAATATTTATAAAAAAAATTCTCTTTTCTTAATTTTTTGTTAACAAATATCTTTCTGTTCAAGGCGAATTCATTATAAGGTGTAGTCAGTGGATCAGCTGGTTATAGTTATTTCAGCCCTGAAGCTGTCAAACAGTCAACATATTATGGGAAAATCTGTTAACTTTGACATTTTCAAGAAGCAAAAGCAACAACATAACATGTTGGTGTTTGGTACTGAATTACCTTCATTTTATTATAAATTCACCTTGTTTCTTTTACTTTTAAAATGTAGCACATACAAAAATTATACAATTTGTATAATTGTGTGCATAATTGTAGAAGTAACAATAAAACAGTTTTTGACATTTCATTTTGTTCACGGTTTTTTTACTTGAAGAAACAGATAAAAATAACGTTCGGCGAAGAAAAAATAGAACTAAACATAATATTTTTGATTTACCGTGTAAGTATGACCTAAAATCCAAAAAGTATTAATAAAACAAATTGTTTTTAAGGAAAAAAAGCCCAAAAGAAAAAATATCAAAAAATAATATTTTAAATAAGTGTGTTTTTGGGTCTTCAAAATAGAGGGAAAAGTACTTTTTTGCAAAGTTTACAAAAAGATGTTTCATTTAAAAATTTCAAGTAAATCAGCACCTTCAAATCCAGAAACACAAAGATTTATGATTATGAAAAGGTTTCGCAAACTTTAATTTCAAGAAAATTAACTTTTGGGGATAAAACTAGTAAATTTAGTTTGGAATTGTATGTTGCTCTGGTGTCCTCTATATTAGCTAATTTACCAAAATTATAAAATTTTTTTTAAACAAATATAACAATAAAACCATTCCTACGGAAACAACCCTTAGAAAAACTTATCTCGCCAAGTTGTACACTATACAACTATGTGACATTGTTGTATAGTGGAAAAGGAGGATCATGCTTCAATAGCTCGAACTTTCAAAGATTCAATTTCTCTTTTAGAAGACTTTAATAAAAATAAAATTTTGCTCTACTTGACATTTTTTAAAGATATCTTACTCAAAAATGCTACATGTCACATGCTAAGCTCATGCCATGCATGAAAGTTTTTAAAGTCACCTTTGCGTTTCAACCATGTATAAGAAGATGCGGTACCTGGTTGCAGGCAGTTGAGTATTATTCCAAAACATTTTAAGGATTTAAAGATGTGGTAAATAATTTTAACGAAAATAATGCAGTCGCTATAAAAAAGTAAACAATATTTTAAATGTCCCTAATATAAAGGCTCAATTAGAATTTATGCACTCAAACAATGGGTTTCAAGTCGACAATAACCGAACTTCAGGGGTTTAAATAATTGAACACCTCGGTTAAACTCGTTGATGACGCTGTCATTAAAATAAGAAAAGTAGAAGGTCAAATCGGCGAAAAAATAAAAGCCAAACTTTATGGAGTTTTAAAAAGGAATGCCGGATTTAAAAAAGTTAAAGAAATTGGTAATATTTTTAATTTTCCTTCCAGTAAAGAAAAAAAGGTAGACAATGAATATTCCACAAAGGAGTTGACCACTTTCAAATATGCACCTATTACATCCGTTGATGTCGAACGAACATTTTCAATGCTTAAAACTGTTTTAAGAATGAGTTTTACATTTGATAACTTAAAAAAAACTTATTTATTTATATATGTAAATATATCTTTATCTACTACTACTTTTTAAACTAAGTTTTTAAAACTGAATGAAATGTATTTTTTTTGTTTTTTTTTTTGTGAAATATGGTTAAATAAATATATTTTTAATGCATATTTTGTAATTTTTTTTGCATATTTTACGATTTTTGGTGCATGTTTTATGCGCATATTTTGCAATTTTAAGTGCATGAACTTCCTTGCCCTGGTTATAAGTATTAAAAATATAACTTTTTGGCTTTCTCTGAGGTGTATCATTGACTTCAAACATTTTTTATTTATTAATTTGTTTTTTCAAAATCGTTTGAGTAAAGTTCAACAAAATTTTATTGAAATAGAATTGCTGACTTTACAAAAATCTTTGGAATATATATAAATAGAAAAAACAATTTTTAAGAAAATCTGGAAAAATGGATGCAAATAAAAATGCGTCGTTTTATTTGTATCGTTCTTAATTAAAACAAAAAAGTTGCCGAATACCACAAAAATATATAAATCGAATATTCGGAATTAATAAATGAGATATCACAGGTAAATTCATTCATACATATTATGACTTTGAGATGTTTATCTGCTGGCAGTTGCATTTTAAGACGTTAAAAATTGTTTAAAATTTAAAGGCTGAAGTCGATCAGCATGCCAACGAAAATGTTAGACTTACAACAACATCACGTAAATGGTGTAAAAACAACTCCACAAGATATCCAAGGTTGTATTTATAAAAATCAAGAATTATATCAACTCCTGCAGCCCAGCATCAAAACGAGTTTTCTCTTTAGCTGGAAACATGAAAAAAGAAACAGAACAGATCCCAAAATAGCTGATAGCCTTCTTTTTATAAAAAACCCCTTTCGTAAAAAATATTATATTTTATTATTGTTAATAGAAGCATAATTTTATAATGATAGAAAATATTTATGTTTTAATACAGCTTTTAAAAAAATTTCGTGTTCAGGAGGTCCCAATTAACTTATCTAGGCATGTGGTGTTCTTGGTATTTTTTGGCTGTAAACCAGTGTTATTGACCGCAAACCACAAAATTGCATGACATTTTTTCGGGCCATATGAAGCTAGCTTGGAAGAAATTTTACCGTAATATCTATACCTGCTACGGTTTTAGGCGTATATAATTAATTTACCAGAGTGGGCTTTATATGGGTCCTAGGGTAAATTATGGACCGATATTCACGAAATTTTACAAGGTGATTTCTAGTCCTATAAAAATGTGAAGTATTAAATTTTATTCTGATAACATGATTAATAACGGTTTGAGGCGTACTAAACTGTTTTTCGGGTGGAGGGTTTAAATGGGGTCTAGGGTAAATTATGGACGGATCTTCATGAAATTTTACAGTGTGCCGAATTTTTGAGTGAACGAGTTTTTGCAAAATCTTATATCATTCCATGCATTGTTTCTCCATATATGTTAGTTTTCGTAACAAAATGATAATTTTTTTAAGGTGGTGGTGGTTCCACATTTTTTTTTGTTTAAGCTATAAAATTGTTGCAATTAAAACTGGTGTTTTTAATATCTTTAGTTTTTCTAAAATCTTTGGATGAAGTTTCCTGAGGATCTGGCCTAAGCAACCATTGAAATGTGTATAGAAATAGCTTATCCCACCAAAAATAAATATCAGTTTATCAATAGTATGAAATGGGAATTTAGCACATTTAAACGAAACCTTGTCCGCTTCACTAATAATGCCCCATATGTAGGAACGAATTTTAGGTGGTTAAGCTATAAATTCGGAACTATTGCCAGCAAAAACATCACTAAATGCTAAACATAAAATGGCAATAATATTTTTTTAAATATTGTCCCAGTCCTCTTAGATAAAAGTTCATTTAAAAAAATAATTCCATTTTCAGAGATGTCAATCTCTCTCTTGAATTTTCCCCATTTCTAACATGAATTTTTACTGCAAATCTCGGGCTACGGAACTAAAATATATCGCGTTGATGAGCAACGATCATAAGAGTTTTAGGAAAAAAAATTTTTTCACGTTATTTGTTCTTTATTGTTCGAAATCAATCCCAAATTATATATCATTTCAATTAATTAAATTTTTTCAATTGATTCGCTGCTATGCGTGTGTTGTGCAGCTTAACGTCATAAGGATCTCTCAACTCATGTGTATTTCTGTAAGAGAGCCCATAAAATTGTGTGTCTGTTTGAACCAGGCTTTCCAGAAGAATTCAAAGTGCTAAATCGACAAAAAAAGTGCTAGATTGTTCTACAGTTAAAGACAAAAGTGCTAGTACAATTGAAATTTTTTTAAATATTAATTTATTATTAAAATTTTTAATGACTATACCTTTTACTTATTCTACCATGGTTAAAACTAAATTTCAATCGTGTCATATTCATCTTTCTCATATACCAACTCATTTTGGTCCTATTCAGATAAACCGATTTTTTTACAATATTATCCGATATGTCTAAAGTGTGGAGCAAACGTTGTCTAATTTTGAACCTTCTTCGATTTCTCATAGTTTGTTTACAAACAAGTTTTTTATGTAAACAAACCTTTTTTTTACAATATTATAGACAATCCTACCACAGAAGCAGTGTTGCTGTAGAGTTGACCTCACCTTCTACTCAATTCGTTTTGATTTTACTTTTTATTAAGCCCAATAAACAATTTTAATTTATTTGTTCATAAGAATGAAAGTGATGGTTCACACACTTCAAGTTTTAATTGTCAAGTCTTGAGTTTTTAGGAGAGAGAGAGGAAAAGAAATGACATTCTCTCTTCCCTTTTTTCCTAAATCTCAAGACTTGACAACTAAAACTTGAAGAGTGTGAACCAACACAAAGTAACTGTATTTTTTTCTTCTTTGTGCACTACAAAGATGCAAAAAACAGTTTGCGCCATAGTTGCAAAAAAAGAAGCGTGTGTATATGTTTGAATTTTTCTTGATACACTTAAAGAATTGATATTTTACTTCAACTGTTTTGTGCGTTTTTAAATAGTTTTGGGATCTAAAAAAAGTGCTAAAAACGCTAAATAATTATAAAAATGTGCTTAACTAGCACTTATTACTGTTTTTGAAATTCTTAATGCTAAATCAGAAAAAAATGTGCCAAATCTAGCACTAAAAGTGCTTAACTGGCAAGCCTGGTTTGCACACAATGACTTCAATGAGTTGAATTCATATGAATGTATGGAAACTAACAGAATGAATTACTAACTTCAAGACCACTTTTCATAGTGATATAAGTGGCTGATTTGAATTGTGCGACGCATATCAACACGAACGTTGTATAAGTCTTTTTGAGTTGTTTGATTTTCAAGTTGATTATTGCAGGACGCTTTTATATCAACCTAATTTCGTTTTATTATATAAAAAGAAAACTATTTGTAAAGGTATTACAATGTAATACGACTTTGTAGAATCAAAATAATATGAAATTCTCTCCGTGTTTAAAAGAAAAAATAAGAGTCTGTTGTAAGTATTTTTCATGTTTACACGGATGGTATAAGTAAAATCCATAATAATAACAAAAAAGCAGATGGTTACAGTTTCACAAAGTTTACAAAAACAACATGAAAATTTCCCGAGTTAATTTTAGTTTTTTTGTAATTGTATAAAAATGTTACCATCTTCAATATATGCTGTTAAAATACACCTCTGTTGTAATGAGAATACAAATGTTTCAAAAATGGCTTAAAAAATATTTACCGACCGTTTGTAATATTTTGTATTCGTATTCTCTCTTAATCAATACATTTTGCTTTTACATGAATTGAATGTCGTGCAAACAGTGTAAACTAGCCTTAAATAATACTGTAAGCATGTAAGTACAAACGATTCTCGAATGGAATGGAAGGAATTTCCCATATTTTTGTAAGAACTATAAAACCTATAATCTTCCTCTTATCACCTTATTTCAATGTATGTTTTAAAAGTGCAACAACTTCGACCAAACTAACTGGAAATTTGTAATAAATAAATGGTGATCCCACCAAGACGCACGATGTTAATTTTAAATAAAAAGTAAAAAGTTTTCAGAGAATTATCTTAATATTTTTTATAATAAAAGAAGGATCTATGACAATTATGTGTGAACCAAGTTATCGGCCAAATGGTCGCCACGGCTCCGATGGTCCATATTTTCAAAGACTCTAAAGCCCAATTTTTGGAACTGATATTAAAACACATTTATGTTTAAAATCGTTTTAAATACAAAATTCTCTTCTTCACTAAACACTTAAATGTAACTTAATTCACCGATGTGGTACATTTAAGTTCATTTTAAGTTTCCATTGGAAAAACTTAGCAAGGTAGTCTCAATATTAAACCAATGCAACAACAAGCAAAGCAATAGCAAGCAACAGTTTTTGAAGGCCACCTTGTAAATAAATACACTTTTTTATGGTATTTTTTGTTTTTAGTAGTGCTGCCATACTTTTATCTTAATTAAATAAGACTTTTTAAACAAAACTCAAAAAATCAATCAGCATTTAAATACGATTTAAGTTTATATGAAAATTAACTTAATATAGATTTAATTATTATCCCGAAAATTGGGCATAAGACATATTTGAGGTTCAATGAAGTTAATTCGCCGAATTATAAGATCCTTTATCTCTTGAATTGTTCTTGTTCACGCGATTGCGAACACCTTTCATGGTAATTGCTTGGCCGACCTCATTTTCGCAGAAGTACGGACTAACGCGCTGCTCAATTAAGTACCACTCCATAGTTGAATTGGTCAAACAATCACAATTGACATCGTGCATCATCGCGCCTTACCAACGATTTTTACGTATGCCATTAGTGTGTACCAAAAAAAAATATTTTATGCCTCACCTTTTTATTATTTTTGTGATTTTTTTTAGATTTTTCGGAAAAGGTTTAGAGGTCGCTAAAATCGAATTTAATCCAAAAATCGGGTTTTCTCGACTTTTTTGGAGTTTTGCTCATTACTCGGCCCATTTGCACGATTCTCTTTGTTACTAAGTCAATTTTTTACAGAAAACTTCTAAGACTTTACTTCTCTGTGCAGATATTATAAGTTTTGGTTGTTTTTTTTTGCTCACTTGGGTCCCCTTAATGAAATTTTTTGTAAATTTAGCTAAATTCGAAAAATAATGCCTTGTAAGTTTTAAAATTTATATTGAAGTTAAAAAAACTAATGATTCAGTTTAAAAGGTGGAAAAATTCTATAAAGTCATTTCTGAAAAATTGAAGGAATAGAACTATTACAAAAAAGCTTTATAAAATACATAACTGAAATTTAGCTCATAGAATAAATTCGAAAAAATAAAAAATGTTGGAAATTATTTAAGAAATAAAACCGAAATGGTCACCCAGGTGGGTATTGGTAAGGCTAAGGTTAATATGGTAGTGGTTCCTTATACATGATAAAAATGATAGAAATAAGAAAATATCAGATTTTCTATTGCGAAAAGACTATTTCTTATTTATCAATCGGCAATTTCTTCTTTGTAGAGGAAAATTCTGTATTCCAAAAAATTTATTTGTGTAGTCGTTTGGTATACATTTGAATTGAATGATCCTATAAACCATTTAAAAGTAAAATATTTTCGGTATATATACTAGATATTGTAATGATGAGTATATTTTATGTTCGCATACTCTGACATTTTAATTGCTTTTGCCTTCTATCTGCCAGTTGCACTTCCATATTTTCAGATGGAACATTTTTTATTATTTTTTTTTTTGTGCACAACACATTTTTCATTTACTCAGGCAGACTCAAACTTTGTCGTTTCATTAATAAATATTACAACGATGAACGGAAAGGATTAAAGGAAGAATAATAAAAAGTATGAATGCAAAAATGGACTAAATTTAAAAAAAAAAAACATATGCATGCATATTGTAAACATTCGTCTTCGTTATAAAATACATATACTCACCGATACACAGGCTTTGGATTTGCATATGCCACACATGGTACTACCACGGGATCGCCCACTCGTGTAGTGACACTGACAACTTTTTCATTCATTATTGGTGGCACCAATTCTCGCATTTCTTTAAAGAGTTTAATTTTAAAAATGTTCAAAACGGAAGAGAAGAAGAAAATTATGCAATAATGAAATTTTGGCTTTCCTTCAAATATACAAATACAAACGTAGATATGAGGGTATTTGCTTTTAAGTAGGGATGTAACGAATAGCGGCGAAACTTCAGATTTTCCGATATATCGGTGTTAGCTATATTTTGCTGTCGACACGACGATACTTTTTTATATTTTTTGTAGAATTTTTGCACGAATAATAAACTTTGCATAGCAACTAAAAGAAATAACACATTTAAAAGCAGAGTATAAAATCAAAACAGAAATCCAAACACCCCGAGTGGATAACTTTTATAGACTGAAAAAAAATTATAAAAATAATAAAGCATACAATCCAAAGGAAGAGACTATCGTTGTTAAGCTACATTCGCAGTTTGAGAAAAATTTTTTGTAAAAATCTATTTCCAAATTTCGCAGGGAAAATCGCGCCAACCTGAATCTCAGGCATGCAGGATACGAAAGTAATGTGAACATTTGCGTAAATGAGGATTTAACCCCCAACAACCATAAAATATTTAAAGCTGCTTTAAATATGAAAAAATCAAATCGGAACATTAAATCTACTTTCACTCTACGTGGACTTGTGTACGTCAAAAAGATTGATTCTGACGAGCCCATCCTCGTGGAATTTTTGGAAGATTTAAACAAGCTTTTTCGTTAAAGACAAATTTATCTTTTTGTTTTATGTTTTTAAGAATTATAATTTTTTTCATTAAATTCTTAATTAAAATAACTACAAATTTAATGTTAAAAACTTATGTTATGTTAACAATTTTTATTACTATTTTTAACTCTAAAAATTTTAAATTTCCTTCTTCATATTGCGTGGTGCTGAATTTTGTCTTAAATTGTGAGTATGACAAGCCATTTGGGTAATCAACTTGATTCCAGAGAAGGTAACTTTTCCATGGTTAGAATATTGGCAAATCGTAACAACACATTTAGTATATTTCATATAAATGCGCAGAGTTTGTTACCTAAAATCGATGAGTTTCGTTATTTATTTGAAAGCTCTGACATTGATGCCATATGTGTCTCGGAGACATGGTTTAACAAGGAAATAAGTGATGGTGTACTTGGTGTGGAAGGCTATCGTCTCTTTAGATCTGATAGGTCAGGGAATGGATCCACGATTTGTAAAGATTATCTTACCATGGATAATTCAATACATTACACATATTTTTAACTGTATTATTATGACTGGTATATTTCCAAAATTATGGAAGCATGCCAAAATTGTCCCTGTACCAAAACCTGGAAATGAATATCGTCCAATTGCCATTTTACCCTACTTTTCTAAGGTTTTTGAACGTCTTCTGCATACTAATATTTACACCTATGTAAATGAAAATAATCTGTTGACCAGTCGCCAATCTGGTTTCAGACCCCGACATAGCTGTATAACAGCACTTTCAGATGTAGTTGAAGACATCAGAGAAAACTTGGATGAAGGTAAACTTTCGTTTTTGGTGCTACTGGACCATTCTAAGGCATTTGACACTGTTCACCACTCAATTCTTAGCATGAAATTATTTAAGCAATTCGGGTTTTCTGTACAAGCTACAGGACTTATTCAGTCCTATCTTGCAGACAGAACTCAATCTGTCGTTAATAACGATCAAATATCACGTTCTTTGCCTGTCACCAGAGGAGTACCTCAAGGCTCCATCCTTGGACCTTTATTGTACTCTCTTTACGCAAATGATCTCCCACAACAACTTTGCTTTTCAAACATACAAATGTATGCTGACGATATTCAATTATATCTCAGTAGTACCAAAGACTCAATTGTTTCTAAGGTAAACGAACTTAACTCTGATTTAGAAAAAATCTTTATCTGGGCTTCTACTAATGGTTTAAAAATTAACCCAAATAAGTCAAATTTTCTTATCATTTGTAAAAATAGCATTAGACCGGAAGGTGAAATTGATATTTCTATTGGTGGCGCGAGAATCAAGCAGGTAAACACGGCAAGAAATTTAGGTGTGACGTTTAACTGGACCCTAACTTGGTCGGACCATATAAGTCAGGCCTGTGGTAAGCTTCGCAGTTTATGTGCCACTCAATATTTTACTCCCCTTAGTATAAGGACGCTGTTGGCTAAAACATATCTACTTCCCACATTGTCATATGGGTCCGAAATTTTTTCAGGCTGCTCTTCATGTGATATGCGCAAACTAAACACAACATACAATAATATCGTCCGCTATGTTTACGGTTTAAAAAAATTTGACAGGGTCACACCTTTTTCAAGACGTTTTATGCAATTGCCTTTTAATAAGTTTTTGAAAATGAAATGCTTAATTTTCCTTCATAAATTATTGTAAAAAAAGAACCGGAATACTTATATGATCGCCTGAAATTTGCAAGATCCCAAAGAGGCCGATACATTATTCAATTACGACATCGAAATCATGCGTCAGAATGCCAATTCTTTATCATGAGTATACGTCTCTGGAATCAACTCCCTAATTATCTTCAAAGCACCGACAACGCAATAAAATTTAGGAAATTACTTAACGATTATTTAAATGACTAAAAAATTTTTTATATGTATTATTATATTTTTTCGTTTATATTTTTATTTCTTTTTTATATTTTTATTTCTTTTTTTATATTTTTTATTTCTTTTTTTATATTTTTCATTTATTTTTCTTTTACAAATCTGTTAATATTACAACTTCATTCACCTTGTGATTAGTTATGTCAATTTAATTTATATAATTTGTTAATTAATTTAATTTTGTTAATCAATATTGTCCACTATTGCATTTTTCATTTTAAATAATTTTGACTTTTCTGATTCTAATGCTGTAATTAATAAGATATATGTCTTGTTGTATTAGAAAATCAATCATAATAAATAAAATTAAAATTAAATTAAATAATGAAATAGTTTCATATAATAAATGAATCAACGGAGATGGAAAATAGTTCAGAGCCCCAACATTAAGCGGCTAACTTGGCATTAGCTCTAAAAAATGTGAAGCTTTAGAAAACAATGAATCCTTTTGTTTATTTACAATTCTTGGCCCTCTAAACTAGGGATTGCTGTTCGGTTTTAACCGAAACCGAAACCGCGGTTTTAAATGTCTAAAAACCGAAACCGAAACCCGACAAAAAACCTCGGTTTTAGCTTTTACTTTAAAAATGTATTTATGCTTGAAGAAATTGCAAATTAAACATAATACTTGTACTTCATATACAAAAACTTGATACATAACAGCCTTCAACAATGACAAGGTATTTCAAAATTCTTAAAATTCAAAATAAGTACTAAGAAGAACAAATCGAGCCCTAATAGCATAATTTTCCATTTTAGTTTTTTTTAATAAATGACTTTATTGGCAACACTTGGAGCATCTCCTAAAATGTCGTGGTCACATAAGCCACCATTACGATTTTATAGCAAGAACAATTTTCAGGTAACCGACAGGAGAGCCGAAAAAACCATTCTATATCTAACTATGAGTTAGGTATTGCACCTTTTGAACTTGTAATAGAGTTAAAACATCGGAATGAGTCTATCAGTTTTTAAAAATTTAAAAATTAAGCAATATGGCATCAACATTTTAAAACCGAAAAGATAGACATACGCAGTTGCCCAGAAAACCACAGAAGTTTCATACAAAATTTATATGAAACCAAATTTTAAAAAACACTCTCCTGTAAAATTTTATTTTTGTTGGTTACATCATTTTTGCTATTAGGGCTCGACATGTTATCTTTATAACTCTTAAGTACACACCTTATTTGTGAGGCATAAACTGCCACCTGGGCCACTTGGATTTTGTATGGAGTTTCATGTGGCTATAGAAAAAACTCACACTAACGAACCCCTGGGCAAGTTTTATACAGGAACATTTTGTTGGGAAATAAAATAATTTTTCGAAAAAACAGAAAAGAAAGAATTCTTATGTGTTGTGTATGCTTTTTGAAACGTTTCATTATGATTTTCTTTACTTCAGTACATAAATTATAGGGAAGGGCCTGTCCAGGCCCAAGTGGATACAATATGCACAAAATACATAAAGTTTCGTTCTAATATACTTAATAATTATATAAAAAAAAACTGGAAAAAAGTCAAAAAACGCCTGGCCAGGCCCAGGTATACACTTAACAGCGAATAAAAGTACCTGAATTGAAACAAATAAAAAAATTGTAATACATGCAAAAAAATATATATGTTTATGTATGAATTTAACTTTGATATTTTCAAAACCGAAAACCGAACCGAAACCGACCGGTTTTAATCATTTTAAAACCGAAACCGCGGTTTAACATTTTTACGGTTTTTAGCAAACTCTACTCTAAACAATGCTCGAATATTTCAAAGAAAATCGACTTCAATCGTATCAAAGAACGTATGAACTACTCAGCTACTTAGCAAGTCTCTGCGTTCCGAAGGTGTTAAAAACACGGCCACACCTCCAAATAATACAAATTTGGATGATTCTACAAGAACTGGCCTTTGGAACAGTGTTTTAAAATAAACAGAACATTACTTAGCGTATGGCTCACACACCCAGATACGATATTTATTTTAATACAGTTCATAACTATTTTCACGAGAGTACCGAACATTGTATAGTGTTGTGTTCTTCGTTAAAAAACAGAAACATTTTAGTGGCTTTGTAGACACACATTATATTTTAATGTTCTTAGATTGATGAAGGAATGAGCAAACAAAAAAAAAAAAAAAAAATTAGCAACGACCACAGCATGACACATGTTTAAATTATAATAAAACAAGGAAATATATTTTTAATATCAGTGAAACGGTATTTATTGGATGGAAAATTTTATGAAATTTATGTTTAGACATGATTTCTGTCATGTGACCGCCACGGCTGGCGCGTAGAAGGCGCAATCTGGAACACCAATTTTTAAAAATTTTTCGCAGCATTTGCGCCCATATTTCGCCGACAACTCTTCGAATATTGATTTCCAGATGTTCAATTGTTTGTCGTTTTCGACGTACACAAATGACTTAACATAACTATAACGAAATTAATCCAATGGGGTTAAATCACACGATCTTGGTGGCCAGTTAATTGGGCCATTACGTGAAGTTATTTTTGCATCAAAAGTTTTTTTGAGTAAATCAATTGTAACGCCGGCTGTGTGGCATGTGGCTCCGCCTGTAAAAACCACATATCAGCAAGATTAATGCCACGTAATTGAGGTACGAAAAAATTTCGAACCATGTTCCTATACCGTTCACCATGGACAGTAACATTCTGACCATCATCGTTTTTGAAGACATATGCGCCAATGACTCCACAATCCCATAAAGTGCACCAAACAGTAATTTTCGTGGATTTAATGGGTGTTTCGACAAAAGCGTGTGGATTCTCCTCTCTCCAAATGCAACAATTCTGCTTATTTACGTACACATTCATCCAGAAATTGGCTTCACCGGAAAATAAAATTTTGAATAGAAATGCAAAATCAATATCAATTTGTGCTTCAGCCCATTTGCCGAATTGGCGGCGCATACGATGGTCGTTTGGCTGTGATTCCTACACAAGTTGAATCTTGAAAACTTTAAACTTAAGATCCTTTCGTTAAATCTTCCATAAAGTGGAAGGACCCAACCCCAGTTGCTGAGTACGGCAAACAATCATCTTCAAAGGATCATCTTCAATGATTTCCTGCACAGCGGATATAGCTTCTTCAGTGCGCGCTGTTTGACATCTCACGAGATGCACATTGTCAGTCACTGTAAATGTGGCCCGAAACAATCTATTGTTCTTCAAACTAGCCGCTCTGAAGGACGATTATGTACGCCATAAAATGGAAGAAGTGCACGACGAGTTTGAGGAAAATTTCAACAATTTTCACTCGTTGCTCTGAAGTAAGTCGATTCGTAATGGAATTTCAAAGCAAACTAAATAAAAAACAAATATCAGCTGTTAAATGGGTGCCCAAATAAAGCAGTGATGCCAACTCAAAGTTGTTACACTCTAAAAAAACCAGCTTTATGTGTATTGTGTATATGTTTTGTTTGTGTTAAATGTTTTTGCATGCCTTTTATTTTTCTTTTTCGTAAACTACTATGTACTTTGTTTTTGATAAAAATTTTTGGATTTCTTTATAAGCTAAGTCAAACTGATACGAATGAACATTAATCTGCTGAGCCAAACAGAACGACGTTTGTGGTTAGAAAAAAACTTAACCCAATTAAATGTTCTTATCTTATTGTTGCGTTTACTAAGTACAGTTTTATTTTTGTGTTCGAAGATCACAAACAGAGAAACGTTATTTTTTTTAATGATTTACTGCACGTATCTACCGAACCGAACAGTAAAGAACATTAAATATTGTTTATTTTCGAACACTGCTTTGGAGCGTTTGTGAAAAAAATACAATGTGCTAGTTGCAAAATTAGACAACCCGGGCACAAGGCGTTTTAGCATAATTTGGGTACGCTGAATCCAAAGGTGCCCACGGGTTATTTTAGGTTAGTTTTTGTTTTCGAGATATACCGGTTTTTCGAAAACGGAAGATATTGCACAACATATATTCGCGTAACTCAAAAACGGTTTAGTTTATTGAAATTATTACTTTCCATCTATGATTTGATTCTGCCAAAGAAGATACCTTAAATCTCCAAATATTCCTAGAGACGAAGTCTCGCTTGTTTATGGCCACTATGACATGTTATACCCAAACTTGAAGAAAATGGCGTAGGAATTCTTTAGTTTTTAAATTAGTCGCATCTGAATGACTATTTCCCTTTGCAGGTCTGGTTCAAAAGGACTTGCGAAGTCGTCTACTTAGCAAAAATTGAGGATATTTTTGTAAAAATTTTTAAATATTTTAATCATTTCATCATAAATTCAAATTTAATTTTTAGTTTTTTAAATCTTATTAATATCAATTTATGTATCGTCATCTTAAACACCTAATAACCTATCTGCAAAAATTTCAAAATTGAGATTTTTATGGTTTTTTATTTCTTATATCATAACGCATATGTGTGCAAAATTTTGAACATGTAATATTACAAATGCCAAAGTTTTTGTACCTAGAGGACCGTTACGCACAAAAAAAGAGAAAAATAAATCATCAAAAATCACGATAAAAGTTTAATTTTGTTGCTAGTGTAATTTAAACAAACATTAAGTACTTGTTGTTGCTTAAACCAGTAAAAGAAACTACTACTGTAATTATTTAATGTATGTTATATTCATGTGTATAAATAAATTTTTATTTATTCATACTAATTAGTACTGCAGATAGGTTATTTGGTTTCAGATTTTTACAATTCCAAAAACCAAAGTGTCATAACTTAAGCTGTAATTAGAAAAACCAAATATTCTCAACCGATATATAATACTGGTTTCATTTTGATCAAAATGTGTAATTTTCGTTTCAATATCGTTAATAGTTCCAATTTTATAACGTTTTTTCCCTCTCCTGTAAACTTTTGTAAACTGCAGATAGGTTATTTCGTCTTTTAGGTGACGATATATTTATAATCTTTTACACTGAAAATTTGTATAATTTAAAATTTACTCTCCTGGAGATCTGTAAATTTAAATTTGAATCAAAATTCCATATGCGTATTGGTTTCGGTATCAATATCGGCGATATTTTTGTTTGAGTTTCGGTAACGTATCGGCAAAAAAGCCGTGTCGTTACATCCCTACTTTTAAGTTTAGGCAAAACCAACCCAAGAATGAACAAAAAAAAATGAATTTATTTCTTACCGGTCAATTGAATTTTGCCCACATTGCTGCTCACAACCGAATCTTGCGTCAATTTGTGATGTGTACGACAGCGATAAATTTTAAGGGCATCCGTGCGTGTAATGTTGTACACCAGAAGTTCTCCGGTCGGTAGCATGTGATTTTTGCCATCTTTAAAGTTGTGTTTTTTTGTGTATTTCGTAATTGAAGTTGTTGTTTTTTGCAAATTAAAAAAGAAGAAATTGGAAAATTTATTAAATTAAGGTCACTCATGTGAAACACATAAAATCAGTTGTTTGATTTTACATTTATATTTATTGGTTGAAAGAGCCATCCCCTTTCTGACAAAATACACTGATACAACGGGAGGAATGAACACAATCTTACCTCCTTCTAGTGATGGGTAAATATTAAAGTTCGGTTCCTGTAACCATGATGTGACCGTCACATACTCTTTCACAAAGGATGGAATGTTGCATTTTATTAAGACGTTACTGCCAATAAAGCCACCCGGGTTTTGCACTTCAGGTTCATATCGTTGATTGACCACTGGTGAAAAATAATAGAAAAAAAATTATTATTTATTGTTTTAATAAAAGTTGTTCTTATTCGACCTTTCGAATGTTAAATAAGTAAAATTGGCCTCGAGCTTGACTAATTTCACTTATTTATTGTTTTACTTATTTCAGAGCCTTGTTCTTAGACAGCTTAAAGTAATTGTTTTACAAGTAATGAATACGTACCAGCTTTTACGACTACATCACGAGACACAATGGAACCGACGGCATTTGCTGCTACGCACCGATATATAGACCAATGAACATCTTGTCGAAATTCATCAGCTTCAAATGGAGGAAAGTACAGTGAACCATTTGCTAGAATATGGCGAACCTTTAAAAAAGTACAAATGCAGAGAATTTAAAACCAGTTTAAAGAGGTTAAAAGTTATAGTCGATATAAATTTGATATCAAGGTTGACATAAAAATTTTTAGTTTGGTAACAACGGTTTAGTGGAAATACATACATTTTGGAAAAGGGAATTATATATATTTGCCAAATTTTATGTAAAACTAAATTTATTATGATTTACAAAAGGTCGCTATATAAATGAGAGCTTTGATTTTTTCTTTCAAAATTTTTTTTATCATATGTAAACTTAATCTATTGGCCATGCTCTGACAATCGCACTATTTGGAATCGCAAAACGCTAGATTTATTTAATGGTGTTCTGAAACTCGTGCTTGCAATCTACCAATGTTGCCATAACTGCTTGACGAGATTATGTCAAAACTTCAAAAAAAAATCTGCTTAATCGAAAAATGAAGATAAAAATTAAACATACAAGTTTTAATTTGCTAAATTTTTTAAAAAAAAAAAAAAAATTTTGCTAAAAATTTTAATATATATTAAATAATTTTATTTTTTAAAAACAATCTGCTTTTGGACAAGAAAATATGCCGTCCCCCAATTCTCCAACTCAATCTGCTAAATCTAGCGGAAAATATGCTTAAAGGGTAGCACTGCAATCTACCATAGATTCTTAAAAATTTTCTACTTCCCTTGAGAATACTTTTGCAATTTGAAGTCGCCAAACTTCTTGCGATTGCGTTTTTAAGTCAGAAACACAAATGTTAAGAGATTTGCGATTGTCAGAACATGTCCGTATATCCTTCATATTTGTGGCAATGTGTTCCATATGAGATCTCTGATTAATTGTAGATAGAAATATTCTAACGAAAGTTATTGTTATTATTAGTTTATGATTCAACTTATGGAAGTTGAAGTGGTTCTTAGGAACTCATTTTGAAATAATAGCCAAATTTGTGCTGTGGAATTGTGCTGTTATTTACGCAAGTATGTATACATATAACAAGTGTTTCTTTTTTTTCGAGAATTTTGTGTACATACATACGACAATCTAGAGGACTTATAAATCGTAAGCTAAAATGCAAAAAGACGTAGCTAACAAAAAATTCAAAATCGAGTTTTTGATTGATTAATATGAATACCATTAAACTACATGTCTTGAGAAAATTTTACACTTCTGCGATCAAAAATTACGCCTTTATGAACAAAAAACCAAGAGACGTAACTACAAGTGTGTTTAAGTTATAAATACAAAACGACGCACAGTGGCGCCATTTGAGTTTTTTCGTTGCAAAAATCATATCTTTTGAACCGAATAAGGTAATTGAACAGTTTAAACAGCATATGATAGATAACTGTTCAGCCTATGAAATGTGCATTTGAAAAGGGTGCTACGCTGTGTAGGGGCCTACTTATGGGTTATCAAAGTTAAAATTAGTAGAAAAATCAATTTTATGGTACCTAAAAAAAAATTATTTTTACATTTTTAGATTGTTTTTATTTTTTTTTTCTTTAGGGTTCTAAATTATTACCCAACAAATTAAAAAAAAAAATTTTTTTTTTTTAAATTTATTTTTTCAATTTTCTGTATTTTCGGTATATGGGTAATTCCATGTCAAAACGACCAAGAGTGGGACACGACCCCTTCCGATTTTAATGAAATTTGGTGAGAATGTTCCTTTTATCTTATAAGGAACATATATGAACGAAAAAAAATTTTAAAATTTTTTTTTCAAAAGTTATGTCATACTCAAAATGTCATAATTTCGCCGAATTAGCCGAATGTGTTGAGCTTATTTCTTCAATAACTCGAATAACTCGAATACTCGATAACTCGAATGCCGCGCACCTGGCATTTCACCCTAATTGGGGACGCTGAATTCAGTGGTGCTAACCGTTTTTTTAAATTAGCTCTTGTTTTCAAGATATACCGTTATTTCGAAAATGTAAGGCGCTGCACAGCATATATTCGCGTAACTCAAAAATGGTTTAGTTTATTGAAATAACTAAAAAAACCGAAATTCGGCAATAAATAATAAAGTGGGGTTGGTCATACATTTGACCCATCTAAATTAAAGAATTTTATTAAACCGCAATATTAGTATGGCAACCATGTCTTTTTAACCTTTTTTACCTCTAGAAGCCAAACGGGCACGTACGGGCAGATAAAATTTTTGAATTATGTAAAGAAATAATCAAAGAACAGATTTTGCAAATATGGCAAATATAGAAAAATATAGATTTTTGTTATTTTCCGTCAAAGTTGAAAAATAGTGAAAAAACGGATAGTTTTTAAATAGTGATTTACCAGGAGAAACACAAAGCAAACAGTTCATTTTTTTTTTATCATTACACATTTAATAAATGCATCAATCAAT
Organism: Pollenia angustigena; assembly: GCA_930367215.1. Classification (NCBI taxonomy): domain Eukaryota; kingdom Metazoa; phylum Arthropoda; class Insecta; order Diptera; family Polleniidae; genus Pollenia; species Pollenia angustigena. The sequence goes on along the minus strand of OV884057.1, from coordinate 74,489,142 downwards.
ACAAACAAAAAATAAGGCGATTCGTTACCTATTTTTCGTGATATTACACCTGAAATCGCAACAAATTTACTAAAAATTGTGTGTTTTTTTGAAAACCGAAAGTCGGTCAACTTTGAACGGCTATATCTTCTAAACTAAAAATGTGATATTATTAAGAGTGGCAGATTTGAAATCGTTGAAAAGTTTCCTATAACATGAGTTTATTCAAAACTTCGTCGGTGCTCATGAAAATTTTGATTTTTGCAACCTCGTTTGCTCTACGGGCGCTACTGTGCGACGTAGGTACACATTTTTTTCTAACAAAATAAAATGAAATAGTTTTCTTTGAAAATTGTTTGAAGAATTTCATGGTCGATTAACCATGCATGTTTTCTGACATGTTTCTAGTTTTAATTTTATAAAGTTTTTTGCTTGCCCTTTAAAATTATATTTTTGTTAGCTACGCCTTTTTTCATTTTAGCTAACGATATATATACAGTGACTCCAACTCATAATCGGACAAGGGTTTTACTAATGTAAGTGTGCTATAAACAAAAACGAAATATTATAAATTTATTGTTTTTTTCTATTATATTTTTACTTCACATATTTAATTCTTACAACAATACAAAACAACAACAATTTTTAAAAAATAACGATAAGTATTAAAACAAAAACAAAAATGAATCAAATTTTTGAGCTCAACGTATAATCGGACAAAGAAGAGAAGTCATGCAAAAAAGCCGTTATTTTTCAAATACCAACATCAAAACTGCATATTTTTGTCTTATTTATTAATAAATTGTAAGTAGTGTTAAAAACAATAATATTAAGTGAAAGTGGCTCCACATGGTAAGCAGACTACTGTCGAAATAATTAAAAACTAATGGTTAAACTAAACTTGGAAGGTAAAACAATAAGAGAAATTGCTGAATTGGTTGGAAAAAGTAAATCTACTGTACATGACACAATTAAAAGGTTTCGTAATGAATTTAGACTTGCCAATAAAAGCAGAGAAGGTCAAGGCAAAAAATTAAATGAAAGGGAAAACGTTCAATTTTAAAAGAAATTAAACAAAATCCTTTCAAAAGCGCAAAGGATCTTAACATATCATTAAAATCTCGTACTGGAAAAGATGTTTGTCTCAATACTATTCGCAATACATTGCATGAGTACAATTATTATGGTAGAGTAGCGAGAAAAAAACCATTTATAAGCATTAAAAATAAAATCCGTCGAGTTAAATTTGCCAAAGAATATTTACTAAAATCTGAGGATTTTTGGAATCAGGTAATTTAGTAGAATATCATCCTAAAACTCATTTTTATTGAAAGTTTGGTTTATTTTAAGGTGTTGTTCACTGACGAAAGCAAATTTAATTTGCATGGCTCAGATGGTAAGCAATTTGTGTGGCGTAAACCAAATTCTGAATTAAACCATCTAAATACAAAAGCTACTATTAAGTATGGAGGAGGCTCTGTTATGGTTTGGGGCTGCATGTCAAGTGCTGGAGTAGGCAATTTGCATTTTATAGAAGGTAAAATGGACAAATTTGTCTACCTTGACATTTTAAAGCAAAATGTTAAGCAAAGTGCAGAAAAATTGGGGATCGCAAACAACTTTGCTTACTATCAAGACAACGATCCTAAGCACACATCAGAAGTTGCAAAACTTTGGTTGATTCACAACTGCCCTAAACTGCTCGAAACACCTGCACAGAGCCCAGACCTCAACGTAATTGAGCATCTTTGGGAGGAATTAGGTAGAAGAACTTATCAAAAAAATTCAACACATTAGGCCAGCTAAAGGAGGCTTTATTACAAGCCTGGAACTCCATAGAGCCAGAGGTATGCCAAAACTTAGTAAAATCCATTCCCAAACGCTTACAGGCCGTTCTGGATAATAAAGGATATGCAACAAAATATTAATTGTATGATTTTGGTATTTTTGACATATCTTCTTTCCTTTGTCCGATTATACGTTGAGCTCAAAAATTTTATTCATTTTTGTTTTTGTTTTAATACTTATCGTTATTTTTTAAAAATTGTTGTTTTTTTGTATTGTTGTAAGAATTAAGTATGTGAAGTAAAAATATAATAGAAAAAAACAATAACTTTATAATATTTCGTTTTTGATTATAGCACATTTACACTAGTAAAACCTTTGTCCGATTATGAGTTGGAGTCACTGTACATACAATTCAGCCACTTTCTTTTAGTACAATTCAGCATAAATAAATAAGTTTGGTATCAAATTGAACTAAATTTTCGTTTTTTTTCCACTTTCTTTTAGTACTTATTTAAAAATGGAAGTACCAAAGTACTTAAAACAATCCAACATTTTTCGAAAACCATACCCGGCATTTCTTAAAATAAGTATTTAATTCCTTTATTTAGTAAATAAAAGCATCCACTTTTCGTTGGTCGTGCAGCTCTATATTTTATATACGTGTGTTTGTAAAGATTGTTGTAGAAACAACAGGATGCTTAAAAAGTTAAACGAGAAACAAAAATACCCGAATTCTATTTGTTAAATTTCTTTAGTTAAATTCATAAAATTTTCTAAATAAAATTATTACACAAACCATATCAGGCATGCTTCTGGGTTCTTAAAATAAATAGTTCTTTTCTAAACAAAGGTGGGAATACAAAAAAAGGTAAAAAAATTTGATTCTGTAAATGTCAGCTTGTATAAGCAGTGTTAAATTTTTTGTATTTGTGGCGGCATATATACATTATTTTTTTATTTATTTATACATATTCTTTAAAAATGCATTCTGATTTAAGCAAATCCGTACTTTTCGTACTACTCTCAAAGAATAAACATGGTTCTGGTTATCATATTCTTAAAGCAATATATTATGATCAGATTTATGATTGTAGTCACCATATAACGATTATTATTGAATCATATTATGACTTAATTTAACGTAATATTTTCCCCTTAATCATTTTATTGTCCTGTTTATCACAATAAGTTAGGAAGTGATCACATTATTGACATGTTAATCATCACAAATTAGAAGTAATCCTATTATGATACAGTGGCATAGACCTGCGCCGTGGGATTTCATCGGCGGAGGCGGCTGACGCAAAAAAATGCTCGGCGGCGGCTCGCTCCGGCTGTTAGCCGATGTGCCTCACAGCCGATGGGATATGTATACATATTAAAATTATATGAATCTAGAATTTATTTCTCATGGTGAGTAACATTTATTATAAATTTTTGATATTATTCGAATGTGTATTCTATGTCAAATTACAATCCTCAAAAACTTTTATACTTTATTAGGTTTATTCCTTCAATATTTTCCAGGAATAAATGGCTAGCCAAACGACAGCTAAATAAAGGCCGAATAAAGATAAAATAATTTAATTTCGTAACAGAAATATACAAACGAAATATTCTGATAGTCCATAGAAAATATTGAAGGAATAAACCTAATTGAGGATTGTAATTTGACTTAGAATACACATTCGAATAATATCAAAAATTTATATTTAAAATAACATGTATGTACATTTTTGTAAACATATTTGTATGTGTTTGTATTATGAAACATAATTTAAGCCACTTTTCATACTATAATTCACTGCTCATGGCATAAAAATATGTTTTTGTTTAAATAAGAATCACATGTTTTCAATGACACAGGAAATCAAACATTAATTGAATAATTAGCTATTCCAGATATACAAAATTTAACATTCTTACATAAAAACAATTATGTGTAATAAAACACACCATCTTTTTTAGAACTTCTTCTGAAAACGGTGAAAAGAACTAAATGTGGTACATTGACACACCGAAATTTCGACCGCGTTGAAGGGTAGTCTTGGTGTGTTGACCGCGTACACGAGTACCTCAGTAGTGACACAAACAAACATATTTGCGTTTTAATCTTAAATTCACTTTTCTTGTTAAGCATATTTTCGTAATGCACGAAAATCATGCTGATCTCGGCAACCGTACCGCTGGAATCAGTTTCATCTTCCATTACTTTTGATGTTTAAAAAAATCTGTAATTTTGTTATTCTCACATATATTTATTTAATTTTGAATTGCAGCCAAATATATAGTTTTAAAAACAATCAACACTTAAGACTGTTAAACAAAAGTGATTTGATAAAATTTTTCCAGAGTTAAAACTTTTCGGCGGGAAAATACACAGAATAGTTATCACAAAACATAATCAACGATTGCACCAGTGTTCACTAATTTTCCTATATGTTGTTATTTAAAAATTTTTGATAAAATTTTGGTGCTTTATAAACAAGAAACTAAGAGTTGCCCTTTTTAAGGATAGACAAACAAAAAATAATGTGGCAAGGTGTTAAAAAAGAGAATACAAATTATTTACAAAGCAATCGGTGGCTAAGCTGCAGTCGATTTTAAGCCGAAGAACTTTCGGCGGCGGTGGCTACAAATATTTCCATCGGCGGCTGGCTTCCAGCCGGTTAAGCCGCTTCGGCGCAGGTCTCTGTAACAGTGGTGCTGTCACAACAAAAAAAAGTTAAATTTTTTTGCATCGATTTTTTTTTTAATGTTAATCTTATTTCTTTATTTTTTTACTTTCTTTACACTTTTTTTTAATGAGTACTTATTTGAAAGCAAACGACACAACTGATTCAAAATTATTTTACAAATGGCGCTTACATAATATTGTTAGAGCAAACATATTTTGTTTGCTTCTTAAGCATACTATGACTACGCGTATAGAAAGTAATAATGTTATGACTATTAAATATCATGAAATGATTGTGAGTAATTTAATATGTTTTGAAAGTTATCATTATTTAGTTGTTAGAAAAATAATTATTTTTCAGTCAACAATACTCAAATTTATAATTGCTATAGACATATAGATGTTTACAGTAACTATAATATTGCTGATATTAATTAAAACAAAAAAAAAAAAAAACAAAAAAATTACGCATTTTACAAGTAACCGTAATTTTTATCAATTATGTATCTTAACTTTATACTGTCAGCGCCAAAATAAAGGGTACAACTGGGTTTCCAATACAAAAAGTGTTATTTTAGCAAAAAGGAATTCAAATTTTTAGAAGTTTATTATCACTTACAAAACTTTGGACAATGTTATTACAATTTAAAATTAAAAATTTTAAATACTTCAAAAACAACAAAAACAGTACAATAAAAAAACTAATATACTCCGTTTTAAATTCAAAAAAAAAGTGTACAGTTTTAAAATACTAAGAAATGTAAAGTGGGTAATACTTTGATTGATTTCCGTTTTGCTTTTAGGACGGCTTCTAGTCCCTTTGGCATCAATTCCACCCATTTTAAAGTTAGCTCAGTAGACAATTTTGGCTACACTTCCTGCAGAATTTTATTCAGAGAGTGCTCGCTGCTAATGTTTTTTTTTTAATTTGTCTGTCCAAATGTTTCCAGATGTTTACTTGAGTTGATATCGAGTTACTATTGGGCTGATCCATCTGTTTTAGGACGTTGTACAAAAGCTAACCCTATCACGCTTCACTTTGGAGACTTTATTTTTTCCGTTGAATTTCTTATTTTTACCTTTTATCACGTTTTTTTTTGTCCAAATTGCTTTTGTCACTTTTTGAAGCAACGTATTTTTCACAGATGATATCAAGCTTGAAGTCTGATCAAATTTGGCAAAGTAGAAAATCAACTTTTTATAACTAACATAACTCTTTTTATATTGGAAAACAAGCTGTACACTTTATTTTAACGCCCACAGTATGTTATTCCTGTAAAAAAGTTTTTATCTGCCCACTTACGAAAATCTTAATGTCATATATTTACTCATCAAAATACAAATATTTAGTAAAAAATCGGTGGCAGAATGTAGGCTTTGTCATCAAATTTGAGGAAAATTGGTTCAGTATTAGTTTTTAATATACAGTTTATAATAATAATATACAGTCGACTCCTGGAAAACACTTTAATGCGAGTAATACCGAAGCAATTTCGATATATATGATTTCAAATTCGTGCACTTAAATAGTGATGATCTTTTCATATGTTATCAAAGGTCCGAAAAACACCTTATACGCGTTTTTATACCAACAACCAGGGCTGCCAGGTACTTTTTCGTCTTCCCAAACTTTATATTTGAGTTTTTCTTTTACTATGTACTACAAGAGATAATTTTTATCGTAAGGATGTAGTTGCGTTTTGTATATATGATTAAATATACGTATATTTTATTTATATACAGTCGAACTTCCCTATAATGAATCTGCATGGGCCCATAAAATCACTTATTTTAAAGAAACTTCATTATTTAAAAAAATTAATCAATTTTCGAGCTTGAGGTCTTTTTTTATAAAAATCTTTTAACGTTTATTTAAACTCAAAGAAGGGTCGAAATATTGGTTTAAATAAACCTCAAGCTTGAAAATGTATTTATATATTAAATAATAAAGGTCGTATAAAATACATATTAGAAACTTCCTTATACTGAATAAATTTTATTTCCACTACTGTAAAAAAAACAGGCAGTTCTAGTTTGGATAACACTCCCACGTGCAGCGGTAATCCATTTAAGCATTGCTTTGGTAATTTCCCTTAAATCAAGGCTTGAAGCCTTTTGCGCTTAGTGCTTAATTGCTTGCATTCTACATTTTAATAATTAAAGTTGCTTTAGCCGACCGTAAATGTAATGCAATCGAATGTAACGTACCGTAACGTACTGTATTTTTTTTAATTGGTTACTAATATCTCACAATTTACGTCTTTTGAATAAAAAATTTTATTGCACAAATCAATTTCAAAAATGTTCAAGGTGTGTGCTCGCATTTCTCCTACAAGTAATTATTGCCACAACTAAACCGACATTGGGTTTGTATTTCTTTTTGTAAACATAATTGTATCTACATTTTGATAAATTTACCATCTAGAATAAAAAAATTTGCGGCATTTAAAATTAGATAAAAACTAAAAGAGTGATTTTTTCGCCTTCTATTCCCTATTAAACTTTTCCATCGACTTTTCATTATCCAATCGTCCCTAAACTTCATAATTAATGTTTTTATATACAAAGGAACCCAATTAGCCAATTCATTGACTTAAGAGTTCACCTTAATTTTTTTGAACACCTCTAATATACATAAACTTGTCTAGGAAAATAAAAATTTTGGACTTATTATATATAATCAAATTATTGACAAATTAGCTTCAAACTTTTCAGATATGTTTTGTCTTTTGTAGAAAAATTAAATTTATATTTTTTATTTCCCCAAAAAATCCAATTTTTTTTTTTTTTTTAATATCCCTAGTGCAAACCCCAAACCCAAAAAAAAAATGGTTTTCCCTTTTAGGAACAAGAAACCCCCTTAATTGGGGTCCAAACCCCAAAACTGGCAGCCCTGCCCATAACCTTATAGTTGAGCTTTTGTGTTGATATTTTGGCTATAGACCAAACTTTTAGTATGCCGATCGACTCAGAATCACTTTCTAAAGCGATTTAACGATGACCGTCGGGCTGGCTGTCTGTTCATATAAAACTTGTGCGCAATGTTTAAATATTATACGTAAAACCACTTATTATACTGGTATTGAAATAAAATGAAGGAACAAATCTAGTTGACCGACGCAGCTCCAGATAGAAAATTGAAAAATAAGAAGAAAAAATTAAATAAAAATATTGGCGCAAACGCTTAGTTTTTGAGGTATGGACGTTTTTAGTTTTATACAAGGCCCGACATTCATTCACCCACTGACTCATCAACGCCCAGCTCAAGCGGCTTGAGCTAGAGACGTGAAATTCTGTACACAGTTACCTCTTTTCAGAAGCAGATCAACTAAGAAGTTAAAATTGCAGCCAGCTGCATTTCTAGTCGTTTGGTGTGACTTATAAGAAACATCATGCATTATGGTTGGATCACCCTTCATAAACATAAGGGTGGGTCACTGATGTATGAGAAAAAATAAAAGTTCTCGAATCATGTTCTAATAGCAATATTTTTTTGTCTTACGTCAAAGCAAATAAAAGCTGTTAAAAATAGTCACATCTTCAGCCCGCGCAAGAGCTCTTAAAAATAAAGTATATGTAAGAAAAGTAAATTTTTTAAATTTAAATATTTTATTTACTATCAATTATTATTAATTAAAACTGAAAACATTTTGAATTTAACTTAAAAAAAATAAAACTTTGGCTTTTATACAACAGAAAACAATAAAATCATTTTTTGGTCACACAATCTTTTTTACTGTAAAATCTAGGCATCTATCGTCTTGATTCAAGTTTCGTCGATGTTAAACCTTCTCTTAATTTTTTTATTGCATATAGTCATGGACGCTTCTAATACTATTTTCACGAACTTTCAAGTCGATAAAATACAGTAATATGCTTTTCTGCAATACAATGCTATTGTTGTTATATTCAAAATTTAACAAAATTGAAGGTCAAAGCGCGGGCTGTTACACTAAAAATAAATTAATAATATTTTACAGGGGTCTATTGCAGACAAAAATACAACATATTTACGCTATTAGAAGTCGATAAGAGAAAAAAAATATTTTCGACCCACCCTAATACACATATCTTTTTGTCACAAAAAAAACCCATGATTGCCTTTAAGTGCCAAATAGGGTTCTTTTTCAAAAATTTGTATATAAATACTGCTATGAATACTATTCTTTCTTACTTTTTATTGAAGAAACAAAAGACATATAAAATTGGTCAAGAGAAGTTTTGAAACTTATACTCTATAGCGTTTATACTTCATGTGCTGAAGTGTTTAAGTTCTCAAAAGCTGTTCAGTAAAATGTAACCACCTATAAATTTCCAAGAAATATTTATAAGTGTAAAAACACTTCTTTGGTTTTTACAACAATTTTATTCTGGTTTTGTATTTTATTAAGGCTGGCACCATCGCCACCATCTTCTTAAGTTTTGTCATTACGTTACAATGTAAATTTGCAAAACGTGTATTTTGTTTATCCTAAAATTTCTGTGTGTGTCGTCTATCCGCACTTAAAGCATTAGAAGTGTTTTTGAATTAGAAAAAAAAACTTTTGTTAAATGCTTCCTTAACATGAATCCTTACCAAAAACAATATTATAGACATACATACTATGTATTATATACTTGAAAACTAACGCACAAACTCTTTCTCACTTAGAAACAAGCTTTGGTATGAGTAAGTAAATAAAAACTGTACTTTCAATATAATGCCTGAGTACCTTTTATGTGACGTGATCTGGATAATTGCAAATTAAACTTTTTCAACAGATATGAATCCTTTAGACTTTTTATCTTACACACACACACGTTCAAATGGGTATGTTCCCTCTCATGCATATAAGCGACTCTAACCCTGGACCACCATATGTGTGGAGGGTATTATGAGTTGTGTTGATGCTTGTAACACACAAACATATTGGTTGCTTGTCCACAAACTTTTAAATATGCCGATGGACTTAGAATAACGTTCTGAATCGATCGAATAGCGTCTGGTTGGCCCGCTGGTTGTAAACTTTGTGCACAAAGTACAGGTCGTTCATTTAAAGATAATTATAATTTGACAAAATTTCGTGCATAAGTTTCAATTGTTGGATTTAAAATCCATATGTTCATATGCTCATGTATGTCAAAATTGACAAACACAGAAGGTTTTTTATTTTTGCTCTCACCTGTTCGTATTTGATTTCAACTGACATAACCTAAAATCGTTCAGAACACGAAATTATATACTGATTTCTACGTCTAAAGCCGTAATAAACAATACTATCATAATAGAAATTGGTGCGTCAGAGTTTTATAGGACAAACAATGACACCGTGAAATTTCGTAAAGATCCGTTTAAAATTTACTACAGGCCCCTCTGGTAAAATAATTAAAGACGCCTAAAACCGTAGCAAATAGATATTGCGGTAAACCTCCTTCCAACTTAGCTTCATATGGCCAGAAAAAATGTTATGCAATTTTGTGATATACGGTCCATAATAAACCTTAGATCCATTTTAAGCAGCCTTCTGAAATTCACGGCAAACGCTAAAACTAATTTTACCTCTGCATTGGTTCATAGCTTACCATGGCTCCAATATAAATTCCCCTCCTGAAAATCATTTAAGTTCGGCTTAAACTGTTACGAATTATGATATTTTACTCAAGCTATTTAAAATTGCTAAAAAAAGCATAAAACTTTCTGATTGTCGGTCAATAATTTTAAATAGGCCTAAACCGCAACCAAGTTTAATGCAGGTGTCTGTTTTTATAAAGATAATAAATAAATAGACATCATACAGATATAACTCCTAAAACATTTGAACTGTCGGTGGAGGGTATCAAAGATTCGGCACAGCCGAATATAGCACTCTAACTTGTTTTTAAATAACATAAAATGGATAAACTAAAATTAAGTACACAAGTCTATAAGACCGCACACTTCATCGAGTTCAATACTTTTGTTTTGACCTGCATACATGCTGTTATACCTTGCAGCCACACGTTCAAGTTGTTCTTGATAGTCTTTTACATATCGACTCCTTTGCTCGAAATTATCGTTGTCAGGTGACGTCTCTTTGAATGTAGAACAAGATTGCATCAAAAACTCAATTTCAAAAAAATTGGCATATACGTTAATTTCGCGCAAAGTGGTAGATATACTGTTTGTCAGAATTTACATAAATTGAAAGCTGTGACGTAGGCTGCACTCAATTTGTAAGCAATTTACTTTCAAGATGTCAAACAAACACCAATTTATAAAGAAAAACATGTTATCAGCTCCAAAACAAAACAGCAAAAAAAAAAATAAATTCGCCAAATGGAAAATTCCGCCGCCTAAAGCCTAGTACTCTGTTCGAACTTGCGAAAAATGTTGAGCAACATTGATTATTTCACACGAAAATTTTGTCATGTATCAATATTGTCTGCCTTGCGGATTTGCAAAACTTTACGTTTTTATTAGTAACAAGTACACAACATTACTTTGCGAAGGTAAACAAATACCATAGTTGGGGGTAGTCCATTAAAATCAACATTGCACAAACTGCAAAAAAATTTGTTTCTACTATTTTTTATCAGCTTTAGTGATGATTGGTATTTTTTCACTAGCACTAAAAAAATTATTTGGTATTGCAAATTTTTTCACTATCACTAACTGTGATTGAATGCATCAAATGTGTCCTCAATTCAAATATGTAGTTCAAAATGTGAACTTGCAATCAAAAAGCTGCACAAAAACATAAGATCACTAAAATTTAAAAATTTAATTTTGTATGTGCATGGTTTTCAGATGATATCCATAAACAACTAAATGAAATTCTGTCAATAACGGAATAATTCTTGGATTTAATCATGAAAACACAAGTTTTCTATTTTAAATTGTGTGCAATATTGTTATTCAAATAAGTGAAAAAAAAAAAAAAATTGGAATATACTGATGATTGCTTTTTTAAATTAAACTATTTTTTAGCGTAAAATGTTTTAAGATTACAATCACTCATGTGTAGTGAGATTGCTAATTTTCAATTCATCACTTAACATCAACAAAATTATTGCAATCATTTTGAACTAGTGCACTACCCCCATCTATGACAAAAACCATCTGTTTTGATAATTGTCATTAAAAAAAGTAAAACAATTTTATTTAAATAATTTTCTGAAGTAACAAACACAAAAATTTAATTTTATTATTAATTTTTGCACTTTTCTACATTTTTCTTTTTGAAACGCTTGTTATAGACCCCACCTCACATATGGGCACTTCCAAGATTGTAAACGGAACATTCGCACACGTTTATATTGACAAAACTGTAAAAAACAACCTGATTTTCATTTTTTAAATTAATGATTCTTTTAACTCTCAATTAGCTCTTTAATTTCCGCAAATGAAATTTTTCGCTTACTGTCGTGGTTTCCGAGATAATTGCAAAAAACCAGTGATTGTAAACGGGACAAAAAACGGAAGTGGGTTTTAAGGGGTAACCGTTTAAACAGTGATTTCTGCGAAACCTGACACAATATTTTATTGGGATTAATTTTAAAATGTTGCGCACTAATGTGCCCTAAAAATGGTTTCGATTTCAAAATAAAATATGAATTACATTTTTTAAAATAAATTGTTAAAGAAATTGTAAACGGGACAATTTTTCCACCATGATTTAAAATTTTTTTATGTTGCTATTTATAATCCTTTATATAAGAAACTTAATAAAAAATGTTTTTCAGATCATAAATATGCCTTAGATTAGAGTATTGTTGTTCCAAATGTATATTTTCTAATATACACAAGTATGTGCTAAAAGTTGTAATACTTCGTTTACCATTTATCTTTTTTCTCGAATCAATTAATTTATACGCATATATTAAAAAAATATAAGCAATTCTCTAAATAAATCTTGAAAAGAAAAATTTTTTCCATTTCTTGTGGTTGACGTTTTTTTTTGGAAATAGCCATATGCAAAATAAAATTTTATTAGCTGTTGCTTAAAATTCCTTGCGAAATAATATGAGTTGCACTTGTTTCGTACGGAAAATAAAAATGTTGCTAGAAACATTTTGCATGTTATTCTTAATATAAATAGAGTACAACACTATCAACATTTTTTTGTTTGTATTTCACAGAAATTTTTTTTATATTGATTTTTAAAACATTTCGCACGAAATACTCAACAGAGTACCAGGCTTAACACGTTTCAAAATCGACATAAATTTAAAAGAATGATAAGCTGTCCGTTAATGATTTTGGTTTTCTCAATATACCGACAAAATCATTATTTCAGTTGGCAGCACTTGGAAGAAAGCTGATTGAAGTTATCTGTACGATAAATTAGGTTAATATGACAACACAGTGTGATAATAAATTTCTATTTAGATCGATAATTGCCATGAAGTTTTCCAGGAGTAAGTTTATAAGGATCTGTCCATACTATAATACCAGCCTATTGCTGGAGAGTATGAAACTTTAAGTACAGCCGAATATAGCATCGTTACTGGTTTTAATTGGAATATATATTATTTTGCTATCATATATAATTTTTTAAAAAATTGCAAGCGTAATAGACTGTTGGAAATTGACTATTGCTATCCCAGAAATATATTTAGCTGCGTAAACTCGTAAACAAAGTACATGTCCAACTAATCACGGTTATGCATAGACGCTCATTTCCCGAAAATCTCTTTTAAATGTTGGTTTAGGAATAATCTTTATTACAATTTATATAACATGGGGACATTTTCTGACAAAATAGCTTATTTAATATGTAATAACAGTGAAAAAAAAAAAATATATTGTACATACATAACCCAAACTTACATCAAAAAGATAAGGAATGTGTGTAATTTTTGTTAATTTTTAAGAGTATTTACCTACACTTTCACTAAACACTCACAGAAAAATGGATCTTCATATTGATGATGCCCTTATATAAGAACTAGCATTTAACCCGCTACTTCGTTAGCGTCTCCTTTTCTTCGTGGACATATTTGTATGCCAAAGTTAATTTTTCTAGGCTTAAACTTGTTTAAATTCAAGCATTTAACCCGCTACTTTGTAATCGGGCTTTTTTCATGAACATATTTATATGCCGAAGAATATGAATCTATGTTTTAGCAAAACAGTTCTAAAATTTTTATCTCATAGGTTGATATTCACACGGGACCTTGCACCTTTTATCTTGTGTTTCTAAGTTCAATATTATAAAAAATTCAAAAAGTACCACTCGTATAACACAAAAGCAAATGAAAGAAAGTATTCTCATTTTTTATACTTTTTTCATCCCATTGATGTTTCAAAAATTTTAGTGTTGTAGTGGGAGCCCATAATTTATTTCGTTTGTGTCAAAGAATGAAGAAAATATTTTGGTTTAGAAGGTTCCAAAATATGAACAGGTTTTACGCGTTTACTCCCCAAAAGGACCAAATTTCAAAAAAGTACCAGGCACCTGTCCTCTTATTTTTTAATAAACAACAATAAGTGTTAAATTTTTTGGATCTCTTTTTTGTTTTGGATATTTTGGATTTCGGCCCAAATGTCAACCATTTAGCTTAATACGTTTAGGCTCTGCGATGAAAGATAAATAGATGGAGAAAAATTTTTTGAAAAAAGTAACAAACATAATAAAGATATGCATTTGTATTTTTTAAATAAGTTACAAATGTTATATAGTTTTTATTTCTATACGTATTGGTTTAAAAGCTATATGGTGGACTAAAAAGTTCCAAAATACAGGCTTTACCCTTTTACTACCTAAAACGGCCTAATTTAGTAAAAGTACCAGACACCTATTTGCTTTTTTTTATTTAATGCACCAAAATAAATGTTACATTAAAAAAAGTACCAGTTAATTGAAAAAAGTACCAGCAAGAGAACGAAAAAGTATTAAAAATCCCTCTTACAGATTCTCATTCACTTAGGACCTTGCATGTTGAATTTTATGTTTCTAGATCCAATAAATACGGAAATTGAAAAGGTACCAGTAAAAGAACAAAATTGTACCAAAAACCCTCTTACAGATTCTCATTCACCCAGGACTTTGCATGTTAAATTTTATCTTTCTAGGTCCAATACTAGAGGAAATTCAAAAAGTACTAGTTAAAGAACAAAAAAGTACATCATTCACTCAGGACCTTGCATGTTTAATTTTATGCTTATAGGTCCAATACTAGAGGAAATTCAAAAAGTACTAGTTAAAGAACAAAAAAGTACATCATTCACTCAGGACCTTGCATGTTTAATTTTATGCTTATAGGTCCAATACTAACGGAAATTCAAAAGAACAAAAGAGTACCAAAAACTTCTCTCTTATTGATTTTTATCCACTCAGGGCATTGCATCTTGAATTTTATGTTTCTATGTCCAATAGTAACGGATATTCAAAAAGTACCAGCTTAAGAACTAAAAAGTACCAATAAGCGCTTTTAGAGATTCTCATCCACTCAGGACATTGAATGTTGAATTTTATGATTCTAGGTTCAATATTTACGGAAATTCAAAAAGTACCAGTTAAAGAACAAAAAAGTACATCATTCACTCAGGACCTTGCATGTTTAATTTTATGCTTATAGGTCCAATACTAACGGAAATTCAAAAGAACAAAATAGTACCAAAAACTTCCCTCTTATAGATTCTTATCCACTCAGGGCATTGCATCTTGAATTTTATGTTTCTAAGTCTAATAGTAACGGATATTCAAAAAGTACCAGCTTAAGAACTAAAAAGTACTAATAAGCACTTTTAGAGATTCTCATTCACTCAGGACCTTGCAGGTTTAATTTTATGTTCATAAGACCAATATTAGCGAAAATTTTAAAAAAGTACCAGTTGAAAAACGAAAAAGTTCCAAAAAGATCCCTCTAACAGATTGTCATTCAGTCAAGACCTTGCATGTTTAATTTTATGTTTCTAGGGCCAATACTAACGGAAATTCAAAAAGTACCAGTTAATGAACAAAAAAGTACCAAAAAAACCTCTTACAGATTCTCATTGACTCAGGACCTTGCATGTTTAAAATTATGTTTCTAGGTCCAATACTTCCGGAAATTAAAAAAGTACCAGCTGAAGACCAAAAAAGTACCAAAAACTTCTCTCTTGTAGATTCCTATCTACTCAGGATATTGCATCTTGAATTTTATGTTTCTAGGTCCAATACTAACTAAAATTCAAAAAGTACTCATTAAAGAACAAAAACGTGCCAAAAATTCCTCTTACGAATTCTCATTCACTCAGGACCTTGCATGTTTAATTTTATCTTTCTAGGTCCAATACCAACGGAAATTCAAAAAGTACCAGTCGATGAATACAAAATTACCAAAAAGTTCCATCTTATAGACTCTCATCCACCCAGGACATTGCATCATTAATTTTATGTTTCTAGGTCCAATACTAACCAACAAGTTCCACAATAGATTCTTATCCACTCAGGACATTGCATGTTGAATCTATTGTTTTAAGGTCCAACATTAACGATTATTAAAAAAAAACACCAGTTGTAGAACCAAAAAGCTAAAGTAAAATATCAAATTTCCCGTATTTCCTCTTTTTGGTACTATTTTTCCCCCCATTAAAGTATAAAAAATTTTAGTAATGTAGTGGTATCCCATATTTTAGTACGAATATGTTAATGAACGGAGACAAATGTTTTGTAAATAAGGTACCAAAAATAGTTACGATTTTCATCCCTTAAATGTTCGAAAAAGTACCAAATTTATATTCGTATTTTTTTTTTAAGTTTCGAATGTGGTATAAACTTTGTTTCTATGTTTACTGGTTCGAAAGATAGATTGGGTGTCAAAAAAGTACCAAAATTCAGATTTTACCCGTTAACTCCCTAATAGGGCCGAATTTCAAAAAAGTACCAGACACCTGTCCGCTTATTTTTCTAAAGAACAACGGTAAGTATTACATTTGTTTTTAGTTTTAGAGATATAAGGTTACCGAATTTCCCCGTTTTTACCCTTTTTTACCCCCTAAACATTCGAATTTCAAAAAATACCGTCTTGGTGGATCAATTTGGGGAGTGGCCAATCTCCGGTCCAAATTTCAAGTTTTTAGCTTCAAGCGTTTAGGCTTTGCGCTGATGAATCAGTCAGTCAGTCAGTCAGTAACGTTACAATTTTATATATGTAACACTCAATTTACATGATGAATTTTATGACGTCCAATTTTAGACGTCATTTTTTGTTTGGCAGCAAGCGGTGTAGAGAAGAAAGAGGAAGAGAAAACAGAAATCATGTCTATTTTTCTACCCCCCTTTCTTCCCTACGCCGCTTGCTACCTAACAAAAAAATGGCGTCCAAAATTGGACGTCATAAAATTCATCATGTAAATTTAGTGTATGTATATATTTTGTGACATAAAGGTTGTCATTAAGATAATGTTATTTTAAACTTTGAAATTTTACGTAAAAGCAAAAATTGTGGAAAAAGCAATAGCATACGTTTCTGGCGATGTGTGCAATACACAGAAATCTGAGCCAATCTTTTAGTGCACCGATCGACTAAGAATCACTTTTTAAAGTGATTTAACTATGCTGGCTGGTGTCGGTCCATGTTAACCTTGTACATAATTTGATCAAATTTGGTAAATATATTTTAATTGTACCAAGGACGAAGAAAGAATCGGTCTTAATTTTACATATTCCACATAAAAACTTCTTTCCAAATTAGAATCTTTGTGTGCGTGAGAGCCATCTAATTATGTTGGCATTTAGATTAAATTCGCCCAAAAAATATGTTACAGCAAATTAAATTCTCTTCGAATTGGTCTGCAAATACTATGATGTTTTGGCTTTTCCGATTATAATTTTAGAATTGTTTTTTTTTTTTTTTTTAAATGCAAATGTTGAATGCTTTTTTTTGTTTTTAAATGAGATATTTTTGATTTTTTTGAGCATATTTTTAACAATTTTAAGGGCTTATTTTCGAGTTTTTGCTGCATATTTACTTCGCACAAAACACATTTTTTAGAGCATATTTCTGGTTTCCCTGGTTATAACAAATGGCATCAATGAGGCAGAAAGTGAAAATTTACAAAATTTTGTCATATTTTATGCGTCATCTATGCTATGACTACAGTGACACCAAATCGATGGAACGTTTTTGGCATTATTAACATTATTTTCATGTTGAAAAAGAAAAATAAGTAGCAAAAATTCGCATTTTGTATTTGTTTTTATTATTTAGTTAAATTCAGCAAATTCTCAAAGTGGAATTATTACGAAAATCCGAATGGGCTGCTGATATCTTATAATTGAGAGGTCTTCTATGTAAACAAACATGTGTAGCTGGTAAGTAAATATGCAATAATATTCTCTCACTTTGACATGAGTCAATCCCTTTTACTGACAAACCCCCATTAAATTGAGCCTAATGAGTCTTTTCTCGAATGTTGCTAAGTCATCGCATTGATGACATTTTTTGGTTAACTAACTCCGACTCGTTATTTCTGTTATGCCGTTGTGTCATCGCATTGATGACATAATTTAAATTTTTGACCCTGATGACAATTTGGCGAATTTATATTAAGGCTGACATATTTATTTCTGACTTTTAAACCTGCCCTCACGAATGTACGAGTATCAGGTGTGTATGAGCTAAGTTTTTTTGTAGCATTATGTGCATGTGTTAAAATTTTTTTAAGTGACTTTTAACCTTAAGGTTTTTTTTTTTTTAAACGTATTTCTGTTCTCAATGATGATGATAATGCAGGTGATAAGTTAGACACTACGTTGGTATGTTTTAAGACGTTACTGAATGCAGTGATGCCAAGTTATCTTTTTACGCACTAGACATTTTAGGTTCATAAAACGCAAAAAAAAATTTCCCATAACTAAAAAACGCACAAAAATAAAGTGTTTTTTGTTATAATTATTAAGCCCTTTAAACCCTTTTTTACATTTGGTTGTGTATGGTTAAAGTTTTGGTTTTGCTGGCAGCATTGAATTGTGAAAACTGCATTTGACTGCAACTGACATTGAAAGTATGGATAAGTTTTGGATCGAAGCTCAACTTTTTAGTTTTACTTTAAATATATTAATACATCCATATTAAAACTCTGTATTTGATAGGAGTTTAGCTGTCATAAATGTATATATAAAAATAAAACGTCATTGGTTGCATTCATCTCTCACGAAGTATAGTCGCAAGCGAAAATTCGTCGTTGTTCAGGCTACGAGTTATGGTCAAAAATTAATTCTAAGGAAACATACAAAAAGTTCGTCGAATGAAGATGAAGATGACCAAGGACTGCAAATTATATTTCTGTGTCAAAAATAAAAAAGTGCTTAAGTTAATTAAAGCAAAATCTTAGTTTATAGCACCTTTGCAATTTCTATGTTTAAGGGCCATTATTACAACTTGAAGTTAGCTAAAGTTAAGATTAAATTGACAGATAATAATGTGTTATCTGTCAAAAAGCGTCTGTTAACTGACGGATAACAGCTAACGCCAAGTTATAATAATGGCCCTAAAAGTATTAATGGACAAGGTTGCATTTTATTTGTTCCCATTTTTAGAAAGTTAAAGCAAAATTACCTTTTGCTTATTTTTTTCAATGTGCAATAAAATATGGAATAAAAACTTAAATTTACTTCCGATCTGTGAAGTAAATAGTACTAAAGTATTAAATTAAAAATCTATAACCGTAGATACGTGATGATTTTGTTAAAACAAAAATATATTTTCAAAAAACACCCTTTACAGTTTAAAATTGCATTCCTACAAAAGTAAAAAAGATTTATTAAAAACCACCACTTTTAAATGGGTGTAAAAGCTACTTAAAGCTGCAGTCTTATCTTATCTTAATTTAATTAAATGTAAAATTATCTCATACTCAATAATATTTTTTAAATAAATATTTTGAAAAAGGAACGTTCTAAACCAATCTTTTTTTAATTTAGCCCGTTCTTCAAATGTCATCTAGCGCTTAGTATCCTTAAAGTTGGCATCACTGATTGTATGTTCGTAAAACAAATCTTCTTACCTTTGATATCGATGTGATAGGATTGTTTTCCTTGTCTAACCACTCAACATTAGGCGGAGGATTACCGTGTGCTATGCAGTCTGCAATATTACCAGCAGTGTTTGTAAATTCAATGCGGCTTGGTGGTTCATGAGAAAAGTTGGGTCCTTGCGTGTCAAAGTAATTCGAAGCATCTGCAAATGGGATGAAAATTAAAAAAAAAGTTAATAAAACGATATTCAGAGTCTGTTTGCAAATGAAAAAAAAAAATCACAAAACAAATAAAGTAGCATTGAATATACTCAAAAGATAAAGAAATTCAAATATCAGACAAGGGAGGAGATTCCTAAAGAATCTTAAACTTAAATGAAAAAATTAACATTAAATGTGTTGATTGTAGATGCAAACCTTAGATTGCATTTTCAACCCTTTTCACTCATACCCACTAACAGCACATTGTGGTCATGAAAGAAGCTTCTTTTCCCTAATTTTGGCTTACATCTGTACTCGTATGCAACAAAAATGTTTTGTAAAGGACTTCAACAAGTTTTTATACTTCAACTCTTACACACAAAATCCTCACACTCAACATACAATTTATTCTTTTCAAATAATTTTAGTAAAAGAACCTTAATATTCAACACACACAAAACAAAAACAAAAAAACCCAGGCACAACACTAAAATTCTCATTTTCCGTTTGTTCATAAAAAATGTTGGAAAGTTGACGACGAAACAAATGAATTTTACACTGCCATTCAGTTATTTACGTGCATTTAATTCTTACATGATAAAGTCTCTAGACAATTTTTAATTGCAATCATAAAAAATTCATCAAAAACCATTTTGTTGATATTGATGATTGATTAAAGCGACCTTATGGGCATTTCCATTCCATGTCATTATTCTTGACATTTGAACGCCTTTAGAGATCTTGCAAAACAGTAGTAACTGAAATATATTAAATCATTGTGTTTCATTCAGAGGGTACAATATCGAGCAAAATAGGTACATGTCGTACGTGACATAAAGCGTGATAAAAGCGATCTTGACAGAATTTTTTCTTATAGCTAGTATTTATAGGGTATGAAATGTATGTTTGTTAATTTATGTATACAAAAATTTTAAACAAACAAGAAAGAACGTATAGTCGGTCAAGCTCAAACATATGTTAGTCTACACCACAGTATTTATGTCATATCATGTAAAAGTTTTTTGTCCCGAATAGCATTTTGATATCTTCATTATTATGCGATTCGTTTGCCTCTCATTAATTTCAGAAAGCGGATTTATCTGGGAATTTGGTTAATTTTTAATCTTTCAACGCAACATTTTGTCATGACATAGTACCTATTTTAAAAGTTTTTGTCGCAAAATTTTACGTTAACACCAACATTTATAAGGAAATCATGGCATTAAAAGCTATTTTCGGGAGTATTATTTTATGCTTAAGATTTCAATAAAATAAGTTTGGACTAAATTAAATCTAAATACCAACATAATAAGATGTACCATTTAGTTGCATCTGTATTACTTACAATATCGTACGTGACAACCTTTAAAGAAACACTTGCAACTGCTCAAAGACAAATGACATAGACAAATGATGTTTTTGTACCACGAACGTGACATTAGAATGAGAATTAAAGCAAAAATAAATATCCCAAATAATGATCCAAGTTATTCTCTAAACAATGCCACGAAAATCTTCGACGTCAACTTCTACTATTATAAATCATCATAATATTTTTTTAACTTCCACACAAAAATATACTAATACGGCATTTAAGGGGGTTAAAATGTTCCACGAATATTTTCTGCACCAAATTTCACTAGGGGTCTTCTAAGACCAAAAAATCGTGCAATGTATGTACCACGGATTTTCGAAATTCCGGCCTTGAAATTCTTAAATTTTTCGAAAACCCGTTTAACATACTTTGCACGATTTTTTGGTCTTAGAAGGCCCCTGTGGAAGATCTTAACAATCTAAAGTGCCGTTTTAGTATACATTTGTGTGGAAGTTAAAAAAAGGACAAAAATTACCCATAAAAATGAGTGCTAGAGGGTTAATATATTCAAAGAAAAGAATCGCCATACAATTCTACTGAAGACATCTGAAATAGTATTTAAGCTCAGAAGTAGATTAAGTTAATTTTTGTTTTTGACTTAAACTTTTTCAAAAAATTTAAAAATTTTAGGTGCCGATATTTCGGGAACCCGGGCTAACTTTTCAAAACCCTTTGGCAGATTTGCTCTACCAATAGTCGAGTCTCATTTCACGTTGCAAGTATTGAGGCTGGCGGCGATGACCCGAATTTTGTTGCACTGTGTAATTACAAATCTTCTTAAATTTACAACTGTAGTTACCGAACGATTTATAGCTGGCAAACAAGCACACGTTATTTATATTGAGTTTTGTAGGGCTGTGGAATCGTCAAGAAATAGTTACAACTCCGACTCCTTCCGCTGAAATTTTTTAAGTACGACTCCGACTCCTACTCTTACCTTGATGCTTAATATTTATGAGGCTTGTGCTTATTTGACTTTAAACTCTTTTTTTTTAAATCAGGGGGCAAATTATGACATTCGTGATCGGATACTTTTGCGATTCGAAATCAATATTATTTCAGTCGATACTGAACGAATCGTAATTATTTTTTTAGTTTTGTGAAAACTCAAATAATGCTTTACAACACTAAAAATATTTCGATTCGTTTAATATGGACAGAAAGAATAAGAATTAAGACTGCTTGCGTATCGAAAAATTATTCGATCACGAATGCCATAATTTCCCCCAGTACCTTTTAAATGGTTTAATATAGCAAGAAAATGATTCCACAAAATTTCAAATCGACATTTTAATTCTTAAGTACGTGCCACGTGCCACTGATAGAAAATGCATCTTCATATTGATGATGCCCTAACATCAGAATTGTGACATCAATGTTACTAAAAATGGCATCAATGATGCAAAAAGTAACATCAATCCAAAAACTAACGTCTTCGTATAATTTTGTAATTTTTTACGTGTCATCTATTTTATGACTATAGTGACATCAATTGGATGCCACATTTTGTATATTATTAACATTATTTTCATGATTACAATATATTTTAAGAAGCAAACATTCCTATATTCTATTTTTTTAAATTATTTAGTTAAATACATCAAATTTTTATAGAAGAATGATTACGAAAACCATATGGGACATGGTGCTGTTGTCTTATTATTGAGTGTTCTGCTGTAAACAAAGCTCGTAATTCAACAAACGTGAAAGAAACTTATGTAACGGATAAGTAAATAATAATATTCTCTCATTGATTGATGACGTAACTTCATTTTGACCCTGATGACACTTTGGCCAAGTGATGTTAAGGTTGACATCACCATAATGAAAAGTGTCATGGGGCCAAAAACGAAGACACTTGTCATAGTACTGATGTCAAAATACGTCGGCTTATGACGCCTTTTCTATCAGCGTAGCTATTAACATATGAGTAGTAGAGCTGCATAATATTTTATTTGAATTTTGGAAAAAAATGCAAAAAACATATAGCGCCCGATTAAATGGACCAAATGAGTTGAACTTTTTTGATTCTAAAGTGTTTTGCTATTCTTAAAATTCAACAGTTGAATAATTGAAACCAACGGAAATACAGGAAAAAATGGGTTTATTTTGAAACATACGAGTGTTGCTACAAATTTTCAAAAGAAACGAGTTTTGCTACAATCCGCATGGAATCTAACTATTTTTGCAACCAACTAAAGTCCTTCAGGAAAATTTTGCAAGTTACATATATTAATTTATTAAAATGATGCAAACAGTGCTTAAAAATTTAACAACAGCTCTGTAGGGGAGATATTAACTACACCAATTCACACCTTTTTCATAAAACGGTTTTTATACTGGTGAAATTACAATCTTTCCTTTATAGATGTGTGAATTTCCAAAAGCCCTAACTAATGTGGTTTTCGAAATAGAAAAGTTGAAAACAACACCAAATCCAATTTGCTTATTGTTGTGAGAGCACCACTGTATCATAATAGGATTACTTCTAAACTTGGTATGATTAACAGGATAATAGTTTGATTAAGGGAAAAATATTATGATGTAATATTAGAAATATATTTGATCATAATATGATTCAATAATAATCGTAATATGGTGAATATAATCATGAATCTTATCATAATATTTTGCTCTTAAAATATGTTTACCACAACCATGTTTTTTCTTTGTGGTTCCTACTGGGAAAAAATTACCTTGTTGACACTCTAGCATCCCGCATATTAAATATTATTCTAAAAAATTTGATCAGTTAAATCCATTTCGTAGAGTCTGTGATGATTTCAATAAGTTATATTAATATATCACTCTTTATGATTTTAATATTTTTGTTAAAGTCATTCCCCTTATCGAGGTTGGCGAATTTAAAATACGATTGCGACTGTTTGGTTATAGATTAAAGGGAACGTGAACTTATTTCCTTTAATCTATGTATTACCAAACAGTCGCAGGAGTATTTTAAATTCGCCAACCACGATAAGGGTGAATGACTTTAACAAAAATATTAAAATCATAAAGAGTGATATAATTTCATATTTAAATTCATAAAATTAATCGTTTTGAAAAGTGTAATTATTTATGCTTGTATTATTCTTCTTACCAAAACTTGTGATAGTTCGTAAAGATATTTCCATAGACTTACTGCCTGTTCATCTATTTCCGAACGAAGAATTCCTCCGCTTCTTACATTTAAAATTAAAATAAGGACATTTAAAAAAAATTTTTTTAAGAAAAACTTTTCTTAAAAAAGAACATTTAAAAAGAATTTTGCCCGCCCCCCCTAGATTTTATCCTGGCTACGCCCATGTATTCGTGTATTGTCATCGGGAATATGTATGCATGCAAAGTTTCATCCATTTGCATCGAGTGTAAGGCGGTTAAATTAACGTTACAAGATTTGATTTTCCGAAGTGAAGCTAAAGAAAAGGTTATAAAAAATTTTGACCGCCCTCCCTAGATTTTATTCTGGCTACGCCCATGTATTCGTGTATTGTCAACGGGAATATGTATGCCTGCAAAGTTTCATCCATTTGCATTGAGTAAAAGGCGGTCAAAAAAGCATTTTACCAAAAAAAAAAAATTGTTGGCCACCCTCCCTCCGCTAGATTTTATCCTGGCTACGCCCATATATTCGTGTATTGTCATCGGGAATATGTATGCCTGCAAAGTTTCATCCATTTGCATCGAGTATAAGGCGGTTAAATTAACGTTACAAGATTTGATTTTCCGAAGTGAAGCTAAAGAAAAGGTTTTAACAAAACGAATTACAAAATATTGTTCTTGTTTTACATGTCAGTAAAGCGAACGAAGCCTACGTTCAAAATCGATGAGCAGGCATTTAAGGAAATTAAGAAATGAAAGCCAAACCAATCGTACCATATATTTGGACTTTCTAATGGATCTTGTTCATTGTTTTTAGAACATTTATTTTAAAGTATAATTGCAATGTTACCAATATCTGAATTTAATCGAAAAAAGTGAAAAACGTTGATTCCAATTTCTTTAAATTAATTAAAGAGAAAGTCAGATAAAACTCTTTAAGGCTTTCCATAATAGCTTTGCATTATAAATTTTCGGTGTTTTTCTCTTAACCATATTTAAAAAAAAAAAAACTTCAATGGTTTATATTTTTTGAGTCGTCTTGGACATTCTTATGGAAATGCCCTTATAAATAATTTTTCACAAAAGCCTTACAAAATATAAAACTCTCGGATTGCAGCCATAGCTTTTATTTAGCACAGATTTACGATATTCTCTGATGACGTTGATAATATTTTTTTATTTAATTATTTTAATTTTATTTTATATTGTTTATTTCTTTAATCTTTAATATTCTTGATATTTTTCACAAATATTCACCACAAATAGATGAAGTAGTTAATCTTAGATCCTTTTAATTGATTTAACGATATCCGTCTGCACACTGATAGAAAAGGCGTCATAACGCTGATGTATTTTGACATCAGTACTATGACAAGTGTCTTCGGTTTTGACCCCATGACACTTTTCATCATGGTGATGTCAACCTTAACATCACTTGGCCAAAGTGTCATCAGGGTAAAAACGAAACTTTGTCATCAATGGGATGACACATCAGCATCACAGAAATGACGAACATGTCCTCAGTGCGATGACGCAGTTACATCGAAGAAAGGACACATTAGCATTAAGTCAAAGTCATTGGAATTGACTTAAATCAAAGTGAGAGAATATTATTATTTACTTACCCGTCACATATGTTTGTTTCACGTTTGTTGAATTACGACTTTTGTTTACAGCAGAACTCTCAATAATAAGACACCAGCAACATGCCCCATATGGTTTTCGTAATCATTCTACTTTAAAAATTTTTGCTTCTTATAATACATTGTTATCTTGAAAATAATGTTAAAAATATACAAAATTTGTCATCGAATTGATGTCACTAAAGTCATAAAATAGATGACACGTAAAATATGACAAAATTGTACGAAGACGTTAGTCATTTTTCGATAACTTTTTAATGTGTGTTAGTAGGCTTAAAGACGCTGCATAACTTTAGGTGAAGGCTATTAAAGATCCGGTAGAGCCGAATATAGCACTCTAACTTGTATTTATAATAAACAGATGTATGTGTCATTCTATGTATGCATCTGTAAATACATTCAAAAAAACAATTAAAAAGTTGTCTTTGGGAGCATAGGGAGTCAGCTTGTTCTCTCCATGAGTTCCAATTTAAAGCAAGAATTTTTATTTGATTCCAGTGAACAGTTGGCCTTAAAAATTCATTGCGTACGCTTCTTTGCCGCATTGTCCTTGAGAAGCCCGGCTTTCTACGGCGTTGTAGATTCTATTCTAGAGGGGTCTAAGCTACATTGCCTTGCGATCTCCATAGAATATCTTAAATCAAATCCCCAGTTTTGTATTTTGATGGGATGAATTAGATTAATAAGAGGTCAAGTACTAAGTGTTTGATCGTCACTAAATATGTGAAAGAAACCCTTCCAAATATCCCATTTAGTTTAAAAACATACCAGTTGTAGGTAATAACTCATTTGATTTTTCAAGATCGATTTTGGGAAATTATGCATAAATCATTTAAAATTTTGTCGGACCTTAACACAAAGCCATAGGACATAAAGCCATAATGGCTTTATGTCTCAATCCAAACGGACATAAAGCCATAATTTTGATATGGCCTTAAGTCTCATATCAATTTTAGTGGAATGGGACATAAAACCATTATGGTTTTATGTCACATTTGATGCTTATATGGTATAATAAAGACCGGCTTCGCTAACTGAATCTTCTCTGTATAGGCGGCCTTCGGCCGGGCGCAAGGATTTTCTCCTTTATGGTATAACAAGTACCGATTTCGCTAAGTAAAGCTTCTAGAATCTGTCTTGTTTCCGATCGAAGGTCATTTACGCAGAGAAGCTTTAGTTAGCGAAGCCAGTGTTTATTATACTAAAGAGGAGAAAATGCTTGCGCATGGCCGAAGGCCGGCTATGCAGAGAAGCTTTAGTTTTTCAGCTTTTTCGGGGTTTTTCCATAAATGAACGACGTCCTCAAATTTAGGGTCTTAGTTCACTTTGGGTTTCATACCGCCATTTTTGACATAAAAGAGGGCGACATGAGACAACAATGCATTTTTTACATGAAATAGGGTGAAATACGATCATTATCAAAAATATGGCTTTATGTCAAATTTTTCGGAAAAAATTTATGGCGTTAAGTCACATTATATTGAGACTTAATGGCATATGTCCTTAAGTCTCAATGGAATGGGACTTGACGCCATATGGCTTTATGTCTTATGGCTTTGTGACACCCCACCATAATAAACATTTATATGAAACTAAAATAAGACAAGTTAGAGTGCTATATTCGGCTGTGCCGAATCTTTGAAACCCTCCACCGACACTTCTAATGTTTTAAGAGTAATATCTGTATGATGTCTATTTATTATTATTATCTTTGTAAAAACAGACATCATGGTAAGCTATGAACCAATCATCCCAAATTCTGCTGAACGATTTCTGGTATTAAAAAACATAAATTTCAATACAGCCGTGCCATTCGTTTAAGCGTTTGCAATGAAGCTAAACTGGAAGAAAGTTTACCGCGTATTATATGGGGCCTAGGGTAAATTATGGACCGATCTTCATAAAATTTTACAGCGTAATTTCCAGTTGAATAAGACGAATTCTTGCAAAATTATATGTCATTCTGTGCATTATTCCACCATTTATGTTAGTTTTTGTAACAAAATTATAAATTTTTTTTAGGTGCTGGTTCCACATTTTGATTTATGGCTCCGAGCCTACTGAACCGATTTTGCTGATGTTTAATCCCAAACTGCTTAGGATAACTACAAGCAATTTGACACCCAGTTTGTTTAGTTCTTTTGAGTTTTTCGAAACATGGCTAAATCGACTTGGAATTACTCAAGGACCCAGAATATATATACTTTATGGGGTCTGAGATGAATAATAAAAACGTTTCACACGGAATGACAAACTACAACTAATTGAAGTGGAGGGTATAAAAAGGTGTTCGTCGTAAATGGACGAATACATGTTGTTCATAGCTAGTGCTATGAACAATACTAGGAACTGACGGACCTAATACACCCTTAATGTAAATAACCATTAACAATTTTATAAAATTTTAAACTATCGGTAAAGCATTTTCTTAATTTGTATTCGAAGATTAAAACTGAAATTTATTTACTTTTTTAAATACAGCACAAATGCACAACCTGAAATTAAATAAGCAGTGATTTTAGTTTTTACTAAGAAATCATTTACATAGAACAAAGTTCTTTAATAACAACAGCATCTAGGGATGATCCGTCCTCACAACTAAAATTTTCCACAAGTAAAAGCTCTCTTGTTGTTCTAAAACGCCACCACGTGATCCCCATCATCCCATGAGAAAAGCAATCCCTGTGAAAGATCATCATCCTGCGATAAACACATTTCATGAGACTTTTCAACCCCTCCACAATCCTACTCCACTACCGGTTCCTCAACTCTTCGATCATTTATAAAATCTAAGTCCTCACTGACCTTTAACCAGTCCCTCAAGCCTTAATTCACTCACCAAGGCCTTCATCACTACAACCAACGCACTCCACACTTTCTGACCAACCACCTCCACTCTTCTTCCTCCTCGGTACCTCAACTTTTCGTTCGTTCACAATGTCCAGGTCTTCACCGATCTTAAGCCGGTCCCTCGATCCCTATTTCGCTTGCCTACTCCTAGTTCTTCACTCTCCATTTTGACCACCTCAATAAATTTAATTTCTACAAAATTTACTTCAAGAACACTGAAACCTGTTCACAAGAGAGCATGACTTTGGGGGCCTTAACCAATAGTCAGTATGGTACTGAAGCACCAATGGTTACTGACTCCCGTGGTACCAAAAAGGATCTCTGGACAGCCACAAGCACAAGATATCTTACTGTCCCGCGTTTAGATTTTTCGAGGCTTTTCAATTCAAACCATATACATTCGACTTAACCTGACCCCTTGAATCGAGCTAGTGGCTAATTTTTTTTATCTAAATAAAAGGCTACCTTTGAAATTATCGGCTTTTTATATGAAATTGTAGGACATTTGTCGCAATGTGATGGCTGTATAAAAACTTAGCCCGCCAAACAATTTCTCTCTAATAGCTTTGCTGTTGAAGTGGTAACATAAAAGAAACAAAAACCAAACACACATCGCCAAAACCTTAAGACCAACAAATCTATAGAGCGCACCAAATGGCGTTTCAACAATGTTGTTTTTGTAAGAGCTCGACTTGGGCTGGTGTTTCTGGGTTGGCCATCTTTGGTCGGTGCAATTGATGCTCCGAGTCGTTCCGGTACGCAGACCCAATGGTCGCGGGAACTAATGGTGATTCAACAAGGGCCATCATCGCTTAAAATGGAAAATTATAAAAAAATGTGATCAATTTAAGGATATTTCAAAACGGAACAAAATATTGGTTTCTAAAAAATATTGCATATACTGAAGGTTGCACCCAAACTATTGTCGATGACTATATTTTTTTCTTAACAAAATGAAAAAATACTCTACATTTAAATCATATATTTAATACTTATTACCAACATCCGCCCGTGCATATAAAACAAACATATCCATATATGCATACATATGTAGTGAAAATTCTTATTTAGTCATATATAAACAATTATGTGTGTATGAATTTGTAGGAGTTTTGAAAATTTGTGCTTGTGTTCCCATGAGTTCATATTAGTACCCTGCAGATCTTTTAAATAGCTTTGTATTGATATTAGAGTTTCTCTATTCCCGTACCTTTTCATTTCCTCGCGGAAGCGGTAGTTTTTTTTTTAATTTCCAGGGAATATCTGCTCATGGTGTAATATATATAATTTAATTTATTTGAACAGATCATGAGATCTGTTAAATATATTTTTATCAATGCATTAAACGTAACTATACATATTAAACATTGCTTTACTAATGGTATTCGAATAACCATCCATGTATTTCTGTAAAGTTGCCATAGTTAACAAAAAAATGATTTTACATTTTTCGGTAGTGATTTTGCTTTATACTTTATGTTAATGTAACATGATTTTACAATAACTTGCGAACAATATTATGTTCTTTTAAAATAACTAAAATTCATGTTAATTTAACATTCCCGTAAATTTTGAGCAAAATGAGATTCTTATTGAAATAAGACTCGGAATCACGTTGATTGAAAGTTATTTTAAGTTGGCTTTCATGTAAAATCGGATTGGTTTGAGTGTGAAATAACAGTGAGCAGAAGCTTCAGAGACAACATATTAATTTATTTAAAAATAGTTTTAAACACTTACCCGAGTAACCAGAGAAGGAGAGAGAATATAATTATTTATTTCCCTGTAACCAGTGTTGCACAGAAAAAAATATTTTTCCAATTCAAACAAAAAATTTGTAGAATCAAACAATTTTTTGCACAATCAATGACGCGCACACAATCAAGCACTGTAGGAGACGATGAAGGCAGAGTAGAGCGGCCGGCTGGCTTTGAGACACATTTTTTTGTTTGAATAATTTTTGAACGAAGTCTTATTTATACACACAATGTTTTTCTTCATCACTCACTGTTGCTGTATCCTCTCCTTTGCTAAAGAAGAAGAAATGTAACCAAAAACGGCGACAGACCGACTCGATTTTTTTTCGTCATCATTCTATTTTTGTATTTGATGTATTAAACTGAACAGTTTGACAAAATTGAATACGGGACTTTGTTTTTTTTTAACCAACTTTGAAACCAACCAAAAATTTATTTTGTTTCTTATAATATTGTTGTTGTTTCTGTTGTTTAAAAAGAGTTTTTTTTACTACAAACCTCGTCTTGCTATTTTATCATCTTTCTTATTGTTGTACTTTTTTAAAGTGTCCAAAAATAGACTGTATGTGTTTTTTGTTGTACTTCTTATATTTCCCATAAAGAAGTGTTGCTTACGATCAAATAAAAAAATGTAAAAAGACAACAACATTAAAAAGCTTTAAATATTTCATACAAAATTATGAAAACTTGAAACCAATAACGCGTATATTATATTTTTGAATAGTTGTCAACATTTTTGTTGGTTAAATAAAAATCAAACAAAAAATATTAATTGAATCAGTAAAAAAATTTGTAGAAATCGGCAATAATTTTTTCTGTGTGCCAGTGAAATTTCGAGAAAGATACATTTCAGTTTCCAAAAAGATACACGTTTTCCCAAAAATATACATTTATCAACATAACATTTTTATTTCATATTTAAAGTATATTGTAAAGAAAATGAAGTAAATTCATTTTTATATTTATTTAAGTCATAAATATTAGGTATGTAATTTTTAAAAAGACAGTAAGCAAACTTTAATAATATGTAACAAACTTTGGATGTTATCAAAACAAATTAATTTTTGTAAAAATTAATATACGAGTTAAGGCGTTTATTCTAAGGCGAATATATCAAGAAGTTCATATAAATTAACTGATAATAAAAAAGATATCAGGTCAGTCAAGAATGAATGATTATCAATAACAATTTTAATTAATTTTCATGTTGTAAAATTCCTTTCTTCATAAAAATAACTTAATGAAAATTAAATTTGATGAACTTAAGCCTAATTAAAAATATTGAAAAATTTGGATTAAAAACCATAAATAGTGCAACAAAATTACCACAATACTAAATAAAAGAGATGTTCATATTTCCTCGAACAACTTCGCACTACTAGTAATCTTCGATTTAGGTGGATCGTATGTTGAAACATCCTTAATGTTTTCTTTCACCATTATTAAAGCTGCTATTGTATTAGTTTTAAGTCGGTTACGACGAAAAATGTCAGGATTATACATGGTACCTGAAGCCATCGAAATATACGAAAAATTATATTTCGCATCCTAATGGCATCACTGCCTGTAACACATATTCAATTTTTCCCCCCTTTATTTACAGAAGCACTCACAATCAAAATACGCCAACAGAAAAGGGTTTTCGTCATCATTCTACTTTGATGATTTGATGTTCTATTTATCTAAATCATTTTATCAAAAAGAATACGGGAATTTTTAATTTTTTTATAAATTAATTTTAAACATGAAACAAAACATTTATGGTTTTCTTTTTATAGTGTTGAACAATGTTATTTTAACATTTTTCATTTGAAATCAATATGAAACAATGATCATTTAAAATAAAGTCCATACTAGGGAGATCGATCGAATAGTATTTGACCGGTTTCAACCGGTTCTTTTAGTTTTGCCCAAGTCGAATATCGAATAAACCGGTTATTTTGGTAAAATAAACCGGTTTTTTTGTAATGTGTAATTTATATAAATTTTCCTTACTCTTGTTATAAATTTACCCGTAATTTAAGTCTTTTTCTACTTGAATATTGGGCAAACTTGAACTTTTGTGGTTAAAGCAGTGTTCGAAAATAAACACTAAATATCGTTTCTTAATGTTCGGTTCGGTAGATTTGTGGAAAACACAAACGCTAATAGAGTTTGTGTAGAAAATCGTTAAAAAAATAACGTTTCCCTGTTAGTCATCTTTCGAACACAAAAATATTAGTGTTTTTATCAAACTCAACAAAAGATGTGAACATTTAATTCCGTTCGGTTTTTTTTGAAAATCCACAAACTAAAATGTGTTCGGTTTGGCTCGTTAATGTTCGTCCCTTTTGGCTGGTAAAAAAAATCAAACATTTTTTACAAAATACACACACGAAAAAAACATTATAGAACATTAAAATATAATGTTTGTCTACAGAATCACTACAATTGTTCTGTTTTTTAACGAAGAACCGAACATTATAAAATGTTCGGTTCTTTCTTGAAAATAGTTACGAACGGTATTAAGGGTTGTGTATGTATACACAATCACTAAAAAAAATAGATATCGTTCCTGGGTGTGTGAGCCGAACGTTAAATAATGTACAGTTTATTTTCGAACACTGGGTTAAAGGGCCCTCAAATCATAAGTTGCAAAGGTTCTTCAACGTCACGACTTATTAATCACCTTTAATTAGTCTACAAGCTTGACATAAATAAACGCCAAGTAAAACTTAACTCTGCTCTAAGTAGTTTTTAAGAGACTGCAAACAATACTTTACCAAAAGATGCTGCCAATAAAGAATGAAAAACTCTCACAGCCATAGAAAATCCGATTTTGACAGCGCGTTTAATAGTGAAGTTGGCCGCTTTGTTAATAAATAATGTCAATTTAGCTATTTTTTCGTCAATCTATCGGGGTTTTCTCTTATTTTTATTTCTATTACGTGGGTTTTATTAAACAAGAAAGTTAACACTACTGTTTGGGGCACAACGTTGATGCTCTTGTTTGGGTATGGCATATCAGCGTAAGCGGATGAAAACTTCCCACCTTCCGCTCTTGTTAGGGCCACAGAGCCCACAGAGGCGTCACGAGATAGTAAATATTGTGTTTTTTTCGGTTTTTTTCTTCGAAAGCTGCCCTGTTAACATTTTTTGTTTTGATTACGCAATTTCTGTTGAAAGAAGCGGCCTGGGTTTACACATTGCCACTTCACCACAAAAAAAAAAAAGTTTTTTTCGAAAGCTCTCCTCGCAAATGATTGAGGCTTTTTTATGCGTCACTTTCTTCAACTCTGTATGCTTTGTGGTACGGCTGTTAAGTAGTTCTACCATATCTTCATGCTTAAAACTACAACATACCGGCGAAATCAACGATGTGGAAAAATTCGTAAGTTTTATTTATTTTAAATTACCAAGAACTTAAAGCAAAATTTAAGGAATCAAACAATCTCATGGAAGCGTTTAAATTGTGATCGACGAATAGACAGATATTTCATACAAAAAGCATATTCATATTACTATTCGTTTAATACTGCTGAAACAAAATAATTGAAAACATATAATCCTGAAGAAGAGGTTTTGTTTGCAACTTTTCAAAAATATGTTTGAAGTCTACTGCTTAACCACCATCAATTAAAACTCATTTAAAATAAATTTGGGGGAATATCTCAAATAATAAATTTATTTAATTCCTATAATTTCTTAAAACCAAAGTGTTTCACACCTGTTAAATATTTGATCTCTTAAACGTAACTACTCGTTTTCTTAAGGACTTGTTTGCTTTTGCAAACGTTAGGCTAGTGCAAACATTATTTAACAGCTTCTAAAGTACATTATACAATTATCATCTTGGGAATAAAGTTTAGTAAATAAACAGAAATTATTTCAAATAAAGCCAAAGTTTGATCAATTTACTGTTCACGCTTTTTTGGATTTTATTGTCAAATATTTGTTAGGTCTGAACAAACCTTAAGTCATATTTTGTTGGTTCCTTTCCTTCGTGAATTGCTTTGTTTTTATTTTAATTTAGTTTTTTTTACAAAATCTAATTTGATTTTTGTATTTTCATGTATTCGAAATAAAACCGGTTAACCGGTAATTTTTAAAATGCTTAAAATAGCAACTATTCGGAATATTCGAAAACCAGTTATTGAACAAAGTCGAATAATCGATCTCCCTAGTCCATACTTTTGCAGAAATTTATAATGATTTTTAATCAACATTGTGCCATGTTAATTTTACATTGATAATTTTTCCTGTGTGTGCAGAACTATATTTTGATTCAAACATTTTTTATCAAATATGCGGATTGAAATAACTTTTAAGACCTTTGTCCGCTACTGACAAAATTATTCCAAACTAAAAATTAAAAGAATATTAGCTAAGAAATAAATAAAGGCATATTTGCCTTCACGAATTGGAAATACGAATAATGTATAAATAATGAATAAATTAAAGGCTTTCTTAATATTAATTTTTAATTAAAGCGTTAAAGAAATATGGAAAAAAGAAACATAATAAAAAAGATATCAGGTCAGTCAAGAATGAATGATTATCAATAACAATTTTAATTAATTTTCATGTTGTAAAATTCCTTTCTTCATAAAAATAACTTAATGAAAATTAAATTTGATGAACTTAAGCCTAATTAAAAATATTGAAAAATTTGGATTAAAAACCATAAATAGTGCAACAAAATTACCACAATACTAAATAAAAGAGATGTTCATATTTCCTCGAACAACTTCGCACTACTAGTAATCTTCGATTTAGGTGGATCGTATGTTGAAACATCCTTAATGTTTTCTTTCACCATTATTAAAGCTGCTATTGTATTAGTTTTAAGTCGGTTACGACGAAAAATGTCAGGATTATACATGGTACCTGAAGCCATCGAAATATACGAAAAATTATATTTCGCATCCTAATGGCATCACTGCCTGTAACACATATTCAATTTTTCCCCCCTTTATTTACAGAAGCACTCACAATCAAAATACGCCAACAGAAAAGGGTTTTCGTCATCATTCTACTTTGATGATTTGATGTTCTATTTATCTAAATCATTTTATCAAAAAGAATACGGGAATTTTTAATTTTTTTATAAATTAATTTTAAACATGAAACAAAACATTTATGGTTTTCTTTTTATAGTGTTGAACAATGTTATTTTAACATTTTTCATTTGAAATCAATATGAAACAATGATCATTTAAAATAAAGTCCATACTAGGGAGATCGATCGAATAGTATTTGACCGGTTTCAACCGGTTCTTTTAGTTTTGCCCAAGTCGAATATCGAATAAACCGGTTATTTTGGTAAAATAAACCGGTTTTTTTGTAATGTGTAATTTATATAAATTTTCCTTACTCTTGTTATAAATTTACCCGTAATTTAAGTCTTTTTCTACTTGAATATTGGGCAAACTTGAACTTTTGTGGTTAAAGCAGTGTTCGAAAATAAACACTAAATATCGTTTCTTAATGTTCGGTTCGGTAGATTTGTGGAAAACACAAACGCTAATAGAGTTTGTGTAGAAAATCGTTAAAAAAATAACGTTTCCCTGTTAGTCATCTTTCGAACACAAAAATATTAGTGTTTTTATCAAACTCAACAAAAGATGTGAACATTTAATTCCGTTCGGTTTTTTTTGAAAATCCACAAACTAAAATGTGTTCGGTTTGGCTCGTTAATGTTCGTCCCTTTTGGCTGGTAAAAAAAATCAAACATTTTTTACAAAATACACACACGAAAAAAACATTATAGAACATTAAAATATAATGTTTGTCTACAGAATCACTACAATTGTTCTGTTTTTTAACGAAGAACCGAACATTATAAAATGTTCGGTTCTTTCTTGAAAATAGTTACGAACGGTATTAAGGGTTGTGTATGTATACACAATCACTAAAAAAAATAGATATAGTTCCTGGGTGTGTGAGCCGAACGTTAAATAATGTACAGTTTATTTTCGAACACTGGGTTAAAGGGCCCTCAAATCATAAGTTGCAAAGGTTCTTCAACGTCACGACTTATTAATCACCTTTAATTAGTCTACAAGCTTGACATAAATAAACGCCAAGTAAAACTTAACTCTGCTCTAAGTAGTTTTTAAGAGACTGCAAACAATACTTTACCAAAAGATGCTGCCAATAAAGAATGAAAAACTCTCACAGCCATAGAAAATCCGATTTTGACAGCGCGTTTAATAGTGAAGTTGGCCGCTTTGTTAATAAATAATGTCAATTTAGCTATTTTTTCGTCAATCTATCGGGGTTTTTTCTTATTTTTATTTCTATTACGTGGGTTTTATTAAACAAGAAAGTTAACACTACTGTTTGGGGCACAACGTTGATGCTCTTGTTTGGGTATGGCATATCAGCGTAAGCGGATGAAAACTTCCCACCTTCCGCTCTTGTTAGGGCCACAGAGCCCACAGAGGCGTCACGAGATAGTAAATATTGTGTTTTTTTCGGTTTTTTTCTTCGAAAGCTGCCCTGTTAACATTTTTTGTTTTGATTACGCAATTTCTGTTGAAAGAAGCGGCCTGGGTTTACACATTGCCACTTCACCACAAAAAAAAAAAAGTTTTTTTCGAAAGCTCTCCTCGCAAATGATTGAGGCTTTTTTATGCGTCACTTTCTTCAACTCTGTATGCTTTGTGGTACGGCTGTTAAGTAGTTCTACCATATCTTCATGCTTAAAACTACAACATACCGGCGAAATCAACGATGTGGAAAAATTCGTAAGTTTTATTTATTTTAAATTACCAAGAACTTAAAGCAAAATTTAAGGAATCAAACAATCTCATGGAAGCGTTTAAATTGTGATCGACGAATAGACAGATATTTCATACAAAAAGCATATTCATATTACTATTCGTTTAATACTGCTGAAACAAAATAATTGAAAACATATAATCCTGAAGAAGAGGTTTTGTTTGCAACTTTTCAAAAATATGTTTGAAGTCTACTGCTTAACCACCATCAATTAAAACTCATTTAAAATAAATTTGGGGGAATATCTCAAATAATAAATTTATTTAATTCCTATAATTTCTTAAAACCAAAGTGTTTCACACCTGTTAAATATTTGATCTCTTAAACGTAACTACTCGTTTTCTTAAGGACTTGTTTGCTTTTGCAAACGTTAGGCTAGTGCAAACATTATTTAACAGCTTCTAAAGTACATTATACAATTATCATCTTGGGAATAAAGTTTAGTAAATAAACAGAAATTATTTCAAATAAAGCCAAAGTTTGATCAATTTACTGTTCACGCTTTTTTGGATTTTATTGTCAAATATTTGTTAGGTCTGAACAAACCTTAAGTCATATTTTGTTGGTTCCTTTCCTTCGTGAATTGCTTTGTTTTTATTTTAATTTAGTTTTTTTTACAAAATCTAATTTGATTTTTGTATTTTCATGTATTCGAAATAAAACCGGTTAACCGGTAATTTTTAAAATGCTTAAAATAGCAACTATTCGGAATATTCGAAAACCAGTTATTGAACAAAGTCGAATAATCGATCTCCCTAGTCCATACTTTTGCAGAAATTTATAATGATTTTTAATCAACATTGTGCCATGTTAATTTTACATTGATAATTTTTCCTGTGTGTGCAGAACTATATTTTGATTCAAACATTTTTTATCAAATATGCGGATTGAAATAACTTTTAAGACCTTTGTCCGCTACTGACAAAATTATTCCAAACTAAAAATTAAAAGAATATTAGCTAAGAAATAAATAAAGGCATATTTGCCTTCACGAATTGGAAATACGAATAATGTATAAATAATGAATAAATTAAAGGCTTTCTTAATATTAATTTTTAATTAAAGCGTTAAAGAAATATGGAAAAAAGAAACATAACAATTGCAAACCTCACAACTGTTGGGTCTGTATAAGCGCAAATTTGTATGAATTCCATATGCATTCAAAAGATATTAAAAAAATAAACGTTAGCTGCTTCATGATGAAGAAAAAGCTCTTCATATTCTTCTATGTTGTGCTGTGCTCAGTGCTGTTTTGTTGTGTTAAGTATGTGGCTTAAAAGGAGGACATTGACGCAACAACTTTAAGCAATTGGGCGTATATATTTTAACGCAAACATATAAACATAAAAAAATAAAATGTGGAATATGGGAGACGTGGTAGTTGTTGGTAACATTGATATCAATGATTGTACAAACACAAAAGAAGCTTTAAAACCTCCATACATACATATACGAATTCGCTTTTAAGGCATGTCGCATTCTACATCATACATATGCTCCCAATGTGTAGCATTAAATGTTGTCGGGTGTGTTTGTATTGAGAAAATATTTCCCATTTATTAAAGAGGAAAAAACTCAAAGAATGGTTGCTGTAGATGGATTGTAGTAGTTAAAACATGCCATACTGAAGTATGCCCTTCAGAAATTTCAAAAACCTTAACTTTCTGCAACATTTACGGCAAAGAGGCAAACAGGAAATTGCGAGGAACAAACTCTAGTGTAACCCACCATCTTTTTTTTCCATCATCAGCATTATTACAAGTACAAAGATGAGTTATGAATGGTTTCACAATTATATGTTTATACTACATAGTGAATGTGTGTATATTCATTAGGGAGGTTCAAAAAATGTCAGATTTTATATTTTTTGTGGTTCTCACAAATCTCGTGTACCATGCTGTGTGGCAAAAAAACACAATACCGTTCAAAATAAATTTTTTTTGGTTTGTCGACATTAAAAAATTAATTTTGACAGAAGAGAAAAAGAGGAATATGTAGTATAAAATGTGTGTTTGGTATAAAAAAAAACTAGATAGATAAATAGTTTACTTATCACGTCCTGAGAAAGGGTTTGCCCTGAGACTGAATAAGGCAATATTTGCTTTGTATTCATACAGATGTTTAATTTGCAGAAATTGGGGCATAGGATATCAGTTTGTCAACTGAGCCATTGCGGCTGTGGTTAATCCAGCTCAGTTGATGGGATTGTGGTATGGTTGAGTCCGTGAAATGCTGGTCAGAATATCTGCCCTGGTCACCTTTATGATTACTGGATCAATACACTCTACTCCCACGAGAGACTTATTTGCATAGCCAAACTGGTGGAGATTTTGGCCTAACAGTTGACTCTTTGCTTTGCTTTACGAATAGATATTGCGCATAACTGGGTATATCGTGATTCTGACCACGGCGGGATTTTCAGTCACTCGATTGTCCCTGCTGAGATGCACTGCTGCACTATTAAATGAGTTGTCCATTGAGATGTAATGGGAATTTCTACAGAAGGGAAGTGAATTTCTAGGTTCCCTTTCGGATGTTGGATAATTGTAGTGTCATGTTGGCGAAAATATCTGATATAGAGTCGTCAGCTAGATGGATAAGGTAGTATCATGTTTTGAGGAATTAACGGATATTTATAGAATAAATGGATATTTATTTAAAAATCTATACGAAATCTAGGTTAACTGCAGAATGCTGGATATCTTTAAATGAGATTGAGAAACATTCAAAGATAACGCTTATGTGGACACTAGCGCATGCAAACTCCCAGTGTACCCAAATAGCAGATGACCTTGAGAATTAAGGTGTTTTTGTGGATGACAGATTTGTAGATCACTTTATTGGCGTCAACTTACTCTCTGTAAGTCGCTTATATAGCGCCAGTCTTATGGACTTGCAAAGTTAGGGTCGACTACTTAATCACCCGGGCCCTTAGGAATGACTTGCTAGATTAGGACTGGTGAATGGGGGCAATACTCTCTACTAAGGATTAGAAAGAAATAAACTTGGCACTGGTCGGTATGGACTTAATCAAGCAGAATTGAAAGTCTACTGCAGAAGTTGTCATGAAAAAAGAAAAAACTGAGTTTCATTTTCTGTGTCAATGTCAGGGAATTTAGGACATTCCAGGGAGATACCTACGGAAACCTCTTCTCTTTTCAATAATGGAACGACTTGGTTGCGATTTACAGTGGAATCTATGTAGTAGCTGCTCTTAAGGAGCAGTTATTATTAATAAAAAAATAAGAAAAAGCATAAAAGAATGTCTCTTTATCCTGACTATATCTCTAGAAGGGTTAATGCCCGCACCAAGATTTAGTAAGTAGGTTTTTAAAAAACCAACTTTCATTTTAGGGATTTCCCTTCAACAACTAAATACACAAACAAATAAACAAACAAATGTACGATACATTTATTTTTTCGCCGTTGTTGTAGTAGTAAAAGGAATGGTTTTATTTGTTTTGTTGTAAAATATTGTGCTTGTGTGGAATACACTGTGTATCTGTATTCGCATATGTAAATTATTCTTATTGCACACATGCATGTCTTGAAACAAGTTAAAATATAATATGAGTAAAGTATCATACACGTACAATCTTCATATTAACATTTTATGGGAGTTGGAAGTACTTCAAAATATTCCTGTTTCTGCTGCAGCAGCAGAAATAAAATCAGAAGACGAAATTAAAAATATATTTTTTTTTCGGTTTTTGTTTAAAGAAATATAAATTCTGTAGACGGTTGAAGATGCATATACACACTTCCACATACTTTTTAGAGTGATTATTCGAAAAAAAGAATCTTTACAAAAGTGGAAACAATAGCAAGTTAATTGTTTAAGTTGAAGAAGTAATTTCGTAATTACAAACGATCTCAGATATTAAATATTTTATCTTGTTCTAATTTCTATTTAAAGCACGACGAATTACCACTTAAAAATATGAAGTAAATATCCATGCTAGTTTCAAGTTTTAAATCCTTCTTAAAGGAAAGTTAACGCTGAATAATTTTACATTGAAACAAAAGTGAAATATACATGGCTAAATATATTGCCAGGGCTGTGGAGTCGCGGTGTTTTTACCGGAGTACCGACAAATACTCGCGACTCTGACTCCAAAATTTCCCAGCATAAATAAGTTTTCAAATATTTTACAAAATAATAATTCTTCGAAATTGGCAACGTAACATTTTACAGTTCACTATGAATAAGTAGATTTTTGTTTATTACATTAGAGTTAGTTTATTCATGTTCCTGTATTAAGTAATAATAACAAAGTATGTATCAATTTTAATTATTTTATTATTTTATTTAAAAGTGCGAACAAAAGTCTAAATTGCCATAGCCGAACTTATATTCGGTTATTGAAAAAAGGGGTTTGTGGTTTTTTAAGGTCAAGAAAGAATATTTCAGACGTGAGCCCCATATGAGATCAATAAATCAAACTGTAATGCTAACCGTTTTTTTAGATAAGCTCTTGTTTTCTAGATATACCGTATTTCGAAAATGGAGGAGCTTGCATAAAATATATTCGCATAACTCAAAAACGTTTTAGTTTATTGAATAATCTAAAATAATCGAACTTCCACAACAAAATGACGTTTAAGCAAATCTAAACTTTTTTTAATCTGCGCATTCGTTTTAGAAACATTATTTCTGGCCACATAAAATTAAATCAGACCAAATATTACCACTATATCAATATCTGCTACGGTTTTATGAGTATTTAAATAATTCCCAATGCTCCTAGATGGGTCAAATGTATGACCAACCCCACTTTATTATTTATTGCGGAATTTCTGTTTTTTTTTTTTTATTAATTTCAATAAACTACACCGTTTTCGAGTTACGCGAATATATCTTGTGCAACCTCCTACATTTTCAAAATAACGGTATATCTCGAAAACAAGAGCTAACCTAAAAAAACGGTTAGCACTACTGGATTCAGCGTACCCCAATTAGTTTAAAATGCCAGGTGCCTGGCTTGTCGAATTCTCAAAATTACAATATTGAAATCCTATTTTAAGATTATTTTTTAAAGGTTGCGAAAGAAAAAAAATCATATCTTAAAAAAACACCTCCTTCAAAGTTTTAGGATTTTTAAAAAACAGTTTTAGGTATTATATAAAAAAAATCAACCAAATAAAAAAATATGTTTTTGTCTTAGTCCGTTTTTAAAATTTCAAAATCAAAAAAAAAAAAAAAAAAAAAAAAATTCCGATATATGGTGTGTAGCCTCATTAAAATCGAAAGGGGTCGTGTCCCACTCTTGGTCGATTTGACATGCATCCGACAAAATGTGGGCGAGATTGTAGAATTTATATCTAATGAACGGAAGTTATATAACTTTCTGTTCTTTTCGCACCATGGTGAAGGATACATAAGATTCGGCAAAGCTGAAAATAGCACTTTTCCTTTTTTAAATACGCGTTCTTTTTTAAGCGAATTTAATGTAAGTCTGTGTTCATACTGCTCATGTCTTATTGACATGATTGTTACTTTATAAGAGGGACGAGTGGAAAAGAAACGAGTACACAGATGCATGTACTGTCTTTACCAAGGCGAATTCAACAAGGTAAACTCGTCGCTACAACAATTACAACTCTAACAAAAATAACAGGCATTTTGTTAGTGTAACATATCCGAGTTGTCAAAATAGTTATTTACGAAAAGTGTGAATAAAAAGTAAACAATAAAATTTGTTATTGATTATTTTATATTTAAAGTTGTGTGTTTATGAACCGATCTAAACAAAATTTAATGTATTCTGTGTTTTTGAAGATTTAATGTGAAGGGTGCATTCTGCCATGCATTTATATTAGTTTTTTTTATCAAAGTGTGTAGAAATTTTTAAGGCACGATGTTTCACATTTGGTTTTTTGACTCGTTTCCAACTAAACCAATTGTGTTGGAGTTCAATTCAGAAATGCTTAGGAGAAGTGGAAAGAATTTTACACCAATATTGTTCTTTTATTTTGAGTTTTTTCGAAAGTGAGAGTGTTTTGAACAGTCGGACATGGCTAAATAGACTAAAAATTGCTCAAGGACCCAGCATATGCATACAAATTAGAAACAAATGTAGCTTACCAACGCAGCTCCAACAAAAAAGGACATAGAGGAATAGAAAATTGAAAAATAAGAAGAACAAATTTCATGGTAAAATTCTACAAAACGCATAGTTTCAGAGTAATGGACTTCTGAAGCTTTCATATGCATTTGCGATTTTCCACTACATTTGTAAACGTATGTGGCCATTATTAGTGTCTTTTGAAAGCTTTTTAACAGATCTTTCTGAAAATGTAAAATTTATTGTTAAATTTTTAACTCTTTACCTCCTAATACAG
This sequence comes from Pollenia angustigena, assembly GCA_930367215.1. Lineage (NCBI taxonomy): Eukaryota > Metazoa > Arthropoda > Insecta > Diptera > Polleniidae > Pollenia > Pollenia angustigena. Next base: position 74,445,743 of record OV884057.1, on the reverse strand, counting down.
TTTTTACAAAAATTTATATCAAAACGTCACGGAAGTGCACTAGGAATCAAAAATTTTATCAAATAAACCCCAGCTTCGTTTAATAAACCTTCTCCACATAGCCGGCCTTCGGTTGGGCGCAAGGATTTTCTCATCTATGGTATACCAAACACCGACTTTGCAAAATAAAGGTTCTTCGCAAAGCAATTGATATGCTTACTATAATATTTTCGCAAACTCATCGCCGCTCCTTTATGGATAAAGAATTTTTAAATAAAAGCTCTTAAATTATACCAATATAAACTATATACGTTCAGATATGTAGTGGGAAACCGCAAATTTATATGAAGACTTAAGAGATCTATGACTCGGAAACTAAGCGTTTCCGAGAATTGTGCCATTTTATTTTTTCTTGCTATTTTTTTATTTCTCTATTCCCCTTTGTTTTTTTTTACTTGGAACTGCGTTGGGTAACTAGAATTAAGCCACAATTAATTTTTTTGTCATAAAATTTCACAAATTAACACAATCACAATTTTTTTAAATGAAAAACAAAAATAATTAAAAAATACAATTTATTGACAACTCGGATAATACAGCTGACGAACAGATCTTCTAAAGAGTTTACCTTGTTGAATTCGCCTTGGTCTTTACGTTTTGTTTTTCATTCGTAGTTTAATTTTGTTATTGTTTTCAATATCAAAAAAGCAAACATGCATACGCACGACTATACAAAATAAAAAACATGTCGCCAACATGACATGAATCATTTGAACGCAAATTCATGTTCAAAGCAGAAAAAGGAAGAATCTTGTCAAGAAGACATGAGCCGTATGAACTCAGACTAACAGTAGTGTGGCCGCAATTTAATGGCCAACTTTTTTTTTCGTATTTTCACTTGGCAAACCCCAAAGATTGATTCCAAATTAGAAAAAAATATATATATATAAACGTACGTCAAGAATGAAAGATTATCAATAACAATTTTAATTAATTTTCATGTTTGTAAAATTCCTTTGTTCATAAAAATAATTTAATGAAAATTAAATTTGATGTACTTAAGCCTAACTATAAAAATTTGGATTAAAAATATACTAGATGACCCGTGCGAATATTTCGCACCGTAATTTTTATCAATGAAAATATTAATTTTTCAATTTCTAATTATTTTTCGTCATTAGTGTTAGAAATAAGCTTTAAAATGAGATATCATTCATTAAATTTGATGCGGTGGTATGGGAGATATTTGCAACCGACAAAAAAAAGTGCTTTAGAAATAATATATATGATGATGATATAAAATTTTAGATCGTTTGCATAGTTATTGGGCGTGCCTTGAGCCCACAAAGTTTGCTAAAATGCTGTTTTTCTCACTATGGGTCGCTTTAATTGTTGCTAACTTCCGTAATATTTATTTTATTTACATATTTACAAATATTCTAGGGCTATATCTTATGAACAATGTTGTCCTTTATTAGTTTTCTTTAACATGAATATTTAATTCATAAAAACCCAAATTAAAAACTAACACCGAAATTTTCCCATATCTTCGCATTCTGTGCCGGGTGATTACATTACGTGACAAATTTTCAACAAAGTCGTGAACAAATTAATCTTTATGTAAAACTTTCCCCTGAATCCGAATATGAAGTCAGAATTGTCAAAAGTAGAACAGTTTTTGAGATATTCCAAAATAACCGTTATTTGTGTTTTTAAAAAAGATGATGTGACTGAAATGCAAATATCTTCAACAATTTAAAACGGACTATGTATTTCTTTCTTTTTATTGAGAGGTTATAAAATTTCCTAAATAACGATGGATCGTTTGAAGAGATGAGTTATTAAATGTCACAGTTATAGTGGACAAAACTTCAAACTTCATTATAAATTTTATGATTTTGTTCAATTTTGCTCTTTTCAAGTTATTGTTTTTAAGCTAATGATTTAAAAATCCTAATCTCTTATTGCATGCAACATTAGATTATTTTAATATGAACAATTTGCGCCCAAATATCAACAATTAAAGCGACCCATAGTGAGAAAAATTGCATTTGAGCAAACTTTGTGGGCTCAAGGCACGCCCAATAACTATGCAAACGAACTAAAATTTTATGTATCTGTGGCATTTTGACAAAACATCTTAAGTCAAATTTAAAAAGTTGACAAAATTGTTGTTAATCATACGAATTTTAATTCAAAAAACCTTTTTGTTTACGTTATTATAATTTTGTATTATCAGCGAAATTTTTCTTTAATTTTGGTTTATTTTACTATTTAATAAAAATGATTTTTTCACCGAGTTTTTCTTAAAAACTTTTTTGCTATCTTATCTCGACTTAAGATGTTTTGTCAAAATGCCACAGATATATATTTTTTTTCTAATTTGGAATCAATCTATGGGGTTCGCCAAGTGAAAATACAAAAAAAAAAATAACGGCCACACAAATGTAACAGTCTTAAAAAGTGGCGATTACTTACATTTCAAAAAACAATTTTTGCTTAAGAATTAGAAATATTCCCAATTTTTTTTTTTTTTATTTTTAAATAATCCCTTTTACTCTAAAAATTTGGAGCATTTAAGGTTTTATTTCTGCCAGCTAATACAACAGATCAGTTATTATTTTACTATTTAGTTAGTAAGAGAGAATTCAAATCGATGCCTATCAGAGTTATGGAAAGTATTTTCATTTTAGATTGGATTAACATAACTTTCAAATCTTTAAACAAAATGGAACACTTTTACACTAAATTGTTTCTAAAAAAAAACTTAAGCCTGAATATCTCTGAAGTATAAAAAATATTTGAATCTATTTTAATTTTAAAAGTTAAAAAAAAAACATAAAATAATAATAGAATCATGGTGGGTAACGTTTATTTTATATAAATTTTCATATTATTTCGATTGTGTTTTCTAGTAAAATTACAATTTATAAAGCTTTCAAACTTTAATAGCCCAGTGGAACTAGAATGAGTTAAGAGGCCCAAAAGAAGGCCTTATTATGCAGACACAAGCCCTCCTCGGTGCATTTCATACTTATTTATTTTTTACGCAGGTTTTCGTTGGGAGCAGGCCCTTCCACACTCCCTTTAATAACAACATCGTTGCCTTCCTAAAGAAGGGAGTAAGGAAGGTTACTGAAAAAACTGAACAGCTTAATTTCTCCCTTCTTGAAGAATGTGTATTGAATATTTTGAAAGGTCTTTAAAAAAGAAATGTATACCTTATAGAAGGCATACTTCTGAAGGCAGGATATCATAGGAAGCGAATCTTTTAGAAAGGAGTATAGAGGCCTTAAAAAAGGCCTGCCACTTGTGGTCCTTTAAATTTTTACTGCTAAGAGTCTTATTCCTTCAATAATTTCCAGGAAAACACATTTGAAATAATATGAAAATTTATATAAAATAATAAGTTTAACATGAATTGTCCCATTCATACTTATAAGCACATGTTTATGTTAACATGTTGGTATCCTCTAATTTTTGAAAAAGCATAAATGATAAAAACGCGATTTTTATGTCCCAGAATGTGTCAATTTACGCAATATTTTAAATTCTTGGTCCCAAAAATTATATTGAACTAATCCTTAACATTATTTTACGTGAATTTCATTTCCGCGTACTTTGTTCGGTCCCAATAGACCGCGTATTTAAGTTTTTTTTTTTTTATTTCAATGAATCAAAAATATATTTTTATAAATATAATGTGTATCTACATAATGTCACTTAAAATTAAACAGGGCGTTTAATTTTTTCTTTCATTTTATGGAGACATGTAATTTATGGTGTTTTCTTTTCTGACAAAAATGTTGCATGTATGTTAGTTACCATTCGCGCGGGTTTTTGTTCTATTCAAAAAATACATGCAAAAATGTGGAAGAATGTCGTTTTCCTTTCTAAATATGTTGCAACAAGAAATGGAAAATTTGTTCCATTTCTTACCCGCAGGTTTAAATGAGTGTGAGATAATACCCTTTTTAGGATCTGCGCTTAGTACTTTTTTATGCAAGCAAGTATTTTTCTTATTAACTTGTTTCTTGTGTTTGCGTGCAATTTGTGTTATATTGTAATAAATATAAAAACTTTTTGTTTTACTTTTATTTAGCATTGGCAGCTCACTTTAATTATTGAAAATCAGTGTTGTTAACGCTTATTGGAATTAAAAAAAAAAATGTAATGTTGAAAATTGCTACAACCGTGGTGAATATCGCTTTTAGTACAAACTTTGCATTCAATATTTAAAGCTGTAGGTCCATACCACGCGTTTTCGCCTCCGCGCAGAGCATGCTTTTCTAACCTTACTTGTGTCTACGTTTCAAGTTACATGCAACGCTTTTTATGCAGCAGCAGCACAAGTAAAAATAAAATTTAATTTGTCAAAATCAGCTGATTTCTTCGAACGCTGCTTGTGACGCTTGCAAAAGTAGAAAGTAAACCTACTTTTCGCCTCAAGGCATCTACGCCTTTGTGCATGTAACTTACTACGTATAACTACACAGATTCTACTTTTTTGACAGCTGCGTATGCTGCGAAAAAGCGAGTAATGCGTGGTGTGGACCTCCAGCTTAACACGCTCAATACACATTAGTGTTGAGTGTAAAACGTAGCTATTATTTGGTTCCATTGTAATTTAGCAAAATGTATCACAATGGGTGTGTGTGAAACGGTAGCAAAGTTCAATGGTGAATTAAAATTGTCAAAAATTTCTACGCTAGTGTCAAAATTTATACTAGCCCCCAGGGCTAGTGAAATTTTATTCACCTCAAAAGTGTCAAAAATTTACTTCCATGAGTACTTTGCTACCGTTTCACACACACCCGATGTAAGGGTACGTGTAACCTAATAAATATATTACACAATTAGATTGCATTATTTCTTTTTAGAAAAGAAAACACCATTCGTCTAGTGCACTTCAATAAACAAAAACTCGATTTTTATTTTTTTTCTTGTTACGCCGTTTTGCATTTGAGGTGACGAAAAAAACAATATTTATTATTTGAAAAATATGGAAATAATTTAAAAATAAAAAAATTAAGCTTTTTGTTTTGCTTTAAATTTCTCTCTTAAGCTCTATTTGAAACTTGATTTAGCTTAATATTATTGTTTTTAAACCTGGTCACACTGCTATTTTCGTTCAAATCCCCATAGAATAATATTTTTTTAATGGCTTAATTGCATTAAAATTAATTTTATGCAGGTGTACGTAGAGTTTATTGCACAGAAAAAAATATCTCAAGAAAATTTTTAACAACACAGTTTGTTAAAAATATAATTTTTGTTCAACAAACTTTTTGTTTGATTCAATGAAAAAATTTATCAAATATACACTTTGCAAAATAGCACTCAATAAAACATATTTAATAATGAAATATTTAAATATTTCTTGATATTCAATAAAACAAATATTTGAATCAACGTTTAAACAGTATTTTTACAACTCTTGTCCATTTTATAATAGGTCATAATTCTCATTCGCTTAACAGTTTTATTTGGTTAAATATCTTTAGTTTTGCCAAAGTCTTTAGAAAAAGGTTTCCTGATGATCTCGCTTAAGCAACCAGCGAAATGCACATAGGAACTAGCTTGTTCCCCCATAATAAAATCTGTGTATTTATTTAAAAAGGAAAAAATTGGGAATTAGGCACGTCATAATTAATAAATAAAGATTCGATTAACATTTTATTTGATTTAGTCAACATTTCCAACAATTTATTTTAACAAATCACGCAAACATTTTGTTGAAAAAAATTATTTTAGGCAACAACTTTTTTTATTAATTCAATAAACTTGGTTGTTGACTAAAAATTCAATAACTATACGTACAAACTTTTTTATCAATAATGCAAAAATCTTCATCGCAGAAAATTCAAAAATTTTTTTCATCAAATATGCGATTTTCGTATTCAAATATGAAAATTATTTTTTTCTGTGTAGGCAACTTTATGTAAATAAGTTTATAAACGTTACTTCGCAATAACGAAGTGATCGAAAGAAATTTAAAGTAGTTTCGTCCTCTTTGGAGCCATCAAAGCAGAACTACCACATGAAAACACCGGCCTTAAAACACAGATATGCATATCGTTTTAGTTGATTGTTTATTATAATCCGATTATTTTTAGCAAGTATTTTTCGGTATAATATCCAGCATTATTCTGGTTCGCTATACGCACCCAGGTGAGGTGGGTATAAATATGTACGAATTTTAAAATTTCAAGATTATGTACTGGGGTTTGTCAGAAATTTATTTACCAACATTTCAATCTGCTTCAACTCATAAATCTCAATAGTTTTTATGCTTGTTTACGGCGTGTTTCCATGGAGCGAAGTTTATTTGATTTTTATATGTCGTTGACGTTGATAGAAAGTTGCACAACCCATCAAAAACAAGTAAATTACACTTTCTTGTAGAACATTTGTACGTTATTATAAATACTTTCAAAGTAACATCATAAAGATGTATTTTTAAAACCCTACACATACCGTACGTGAAGGGACATGGGTGAAAGCAAACATGCAGATGTTGCTTCACCAGGCTTTTGTGTCTCGAGTGTTGCACAAACATCACGTCAACCACCCACACGTGTATTCATATTTATGTGTTAACGTGTGCAGATTTGTATGTTTTCATCTCATGATTATAAATCTTTATAAAATTTTCATTTAAGATTTGCATCATCATTAATTTTGCTTACAGATCATCATGATAAGGCGCAACCTTTTTTTTTTTTTTTGTTAAAATTTTTCATTACATTTGAAAGAATTCGAAGAAATGATGGCAAACAACTCCTCAACGAGGAAATAGGTACATAAACGGGGATTTTAAAAGGATATGATGATGATAATGCAGTGCTTGAAGATGTATGTATATGGCACAAACGATGATTATCACTTGCATTACAAAGAGAAATAAAATCATGTTAAATTGTTTAATGCATAAGCAATTAAATCATCAAAATCACCTCAAACTTCTAAAATATATATATAAAAAAGAAAACATACAAAGATGTTTGAATAAAAAAGTTAATGGAGTTGCCTTTGCAGCTACGAAACGAGTGGAACTCTTTATACATCAATTGAAGTAAGAATTTTAGATAAGATGACGATAATTTCGTTTGTATTATTTTACTTTTTAAATATGAAATAATAAATATTTTAAGAAGTATATTAACATAATAGACTCACCTGTTAAACCCACTATCAGCACAATGACCATCCACAACAGGTAACTTTGCATTGTGAGCATAAGAAGTTTTTCAGTTGATGGATTATGACTCACTGTTACGTACACTTGATGGTGTCCTTTTCTTTTAATTGAATTTTGATTTTTTTGGTATTGTCGATGTGGCTCATTGTTCTCTGGTTTAGTCCACATGCTTTGAATTAATTAAACTTTCATGTGCACGAATCGTCAGAATTACTCCAGCTCGCATATTTTGCATATGATTGATGTATTCTAAAATTAAAGAATAGATATTTAATTTGATTTTAAGATAGATACATTTTTTTAGTAAGAATGGTATCTAAGGCTACGGCAAATCTTTTATACCCTTTACCACTGTGCGATAAGCACAGAAAGTTATAAAGAAACACCGCTATTAAAATATAAATGAATCTATTTTGTGCCATGCCTACTTCTTTATTTCCGCCCAGATTTTGTGGAATGTTGTGTATTTTTACCCAAGACGCTTGTACTTTATTATTAAACTTGGGCTCTTGCCATTCTCCAGATATAAATAAATTTAAAATGTCTTTGTACAGAAGGTGCCACGCCCACTTTTTCAATCCCGCCCATCGAGAGGTTGTGTATTGGTATCGCAGCTATGTGGACCAAATTTTGGCAATTTTTCTCTTACCGTCTTTTAAATATAAGTTAATCTATTTTGTGCCACTTCTCCACTCCCTTCCACATTTTGTCGGAAATTTTCTATTGATAACCAAGATGCTGGTATCTTATCTGGAAACTTTGATACAGAAAACACAATAAGCGATTTATGGATAAAATAAGAGGCAGTCGTAGTTTTTTGCTCACATCTCATCGATTTGCGGACTGATTAGTGTTAGTAGCAAAATTAGCGGATATCGCTTCTTTATTGCAATAAAGTCATATCTCAAAAATAATCAAACTTGGCAAAATGCGATTAAAGTTTTCAAAATGTACCTTCTTATACACATTTAGAAAAATATATTTTGCTATAAGTCGGTTAAGTTTGAGATATAATATCTGGGGTCTTGGGAAAACCAATTACAAACGACATGTCGCGACATACGGACATCGTAAAATCAACTTCGCTCCTTATTTAGACCCAGAATATATATTCTTTATAGGGTCGAAGATAAATGTTGTAGAAATTAAAACCGGAATGAAATACTTATATAATCAATTTCCACCTGAGGTGGAGGGTATAATTAGCAAATTTAGTTTTGATGAAATGACGAGGTCTATAACAAAACGCCACAATTCCACTTTGTAAGTTTTTTTTGCTTATTTTTTACTGAATACTATTCTTACCATATATTAAAATCTATATATGAAGACAGTGTTATAAAACATACCAAAACCAAATATAATTAGAGTCCTAAAACAAGGCCTTACTCATTCATTTACTCCCTGAGACATCAACGCCGACCTAAAACGACGAAAGCTAGAGAATTAAAATTCGGTATGCAGGTAACACTTTTGATAAGGAGATCCACAAAGCAGGGATTTTTGAAATTCGATCGCTAAAAAGGTTAAAAATATCTAAAATCTCTAACCAAATATTTCCGAAATTAAGAACCCAGTAAAAACTTCGCTTACTTTTTCAAAATGAATAGCTTCTTTAACTCATTATTTAGTAGCTTTTTTCTATAACTGCATCTATAACAACTTCTATAACTACTTTTTTCTGGATGTATTTAAGTAAAAATTACTTACTTTAAAATGCGTTCATTTTGGGACATCCCTTGTAAAATTCATTGGTTCTTTGTTGAATTGTAAGTAGTGCCTTCATGTTTTTCTAATTACTCAACACATTATTTTGTAGGCGATGTTTTTACTGGGAATGCTGTCAAAATAAAAACGGACGCGTGTTAAATAATCTTTGGTAAAGAGCAAAACGGGTAAAATTTAATTTAAGTACCTTTTTTAATCTAATTTATTTTCTAAAGTATAAAAACTTAATAATGATCGGTGATTAACAAAAAATACTGGATTCTAACCTATTATCTGATCTTCCACACATTAAGGAAATCAAATGTTCTAAAGATAAAATATGTAATATGCAAGGAAAGAAATTAATGGCGTTAATTGAAAACATAGGATGTGTAGTGGTGAATGGCAGAATTGATGGTGATGATCTAGGAGAACTGAGTTTTTACGGTGGTAGAGGAAATATGTTAATGGATTACTGCATAGGCTCACTAAGTTTTCTTAAGTATATATCCGATTTCAGAATTGCTTGTAAACCTTATTCAGAACATATGCCTCTAGACTTCAAAATCAACATCCCTATATACAACAATACATTTAATTCCAATCTACGCCCACAGAAAATCTACTGGAGTAAAACTTATGCTGCTAAGTATGCTGGAAATCTTAATCAGCTCTATCGTACTTCTACTTTACAACAAGAAATTCCTGTATATGCACTGGTATCCAGGGCTGTCAGACTTGGGGATAAATCCCCTAAGTTGGGGATTTTATGCGAGCAAAAAGGACAAAGAAAGTCATTTGGGGATTGGGGATTTTTTTGGGGATTTAAAAAAAAAATCGGGGATTTTTTGGGGATTTTACACTCTATTAATATATTTTCCCTTTTATTATTTATGCTTATTTTTCTTTGTCTCGTATTAAAATATGAAAAAAAGTAGCAAAACTTTTATCTTACTCTTATCAACAACTTATACGGTGTAAAAGGTCCTTATTAAGATTATCATTTTAGTTAAAAGGTAGTGTTAAAGGTACTTTATAAATTTATGTTATTTTTCCTTCAGGGTACAAACAAAATAAAATAATTTTTTTTACAAAAAATTTTTATTTGGGGATTTTTGGGGATTTCTAATTAAAATTTTTCTTACTATTTTTACTTTTTTAAAAAAAAAAATTTTAAATTTGGCCAGAAAAAAAACAAACAGAAAAATATTTACTTATTAAGGTTTTTTTCTTAATTTGGGGATTTTTGGGGATATTTTTTTAATTTGTTGGGGACAAGGGAAAAAAGTACCTGGCAGCCCTGCTGGTATCAGGTATTAAAAACAAAATTTTACACGCTACCGTTAAAACTAGAGGTGGTTCAATTGGAAGTGTGCCCGTCATCGTAGAAATATGTTTCAAAACTGCAATTTTCATCCCATTATTAAAAAAAGGAGATCCTAACTGTCCCTCTAACTAACGTGGATTATCTTTAATAGATACTTTATGCAAAATTTTCAACAGCATCCTTTTGAACCGTATTACCGATTGGATCAATAAAAACAATATTTTAAATGAATACCAATCGGGTTTCAGGAAACTATTTTCCACCATCGACAATTTTTTCAACCTTATCAATATTGTTCATTTAAACAAATTAAATAAAGGAATTCTTTGTTTTACAAATTATCTTGTACGGGATTGTCCTCAAAATTAATAAGATTACTTCAGCACTCATATGATAAGACTACTAGCAAGATATTGTTTGGAAAAACGTTCTCTGATTCCTTTGACGTTAAGCTGGGTGTCAAGCAAGGGTGCATATTAAGCCCAATACTGTTTGCGCTATACTTAAATGACCTTGCCGATGTACTCCCTGGTGGAATAAGTGTTGCCAACATCGAGATAAAAATTTTGCTTTATGCTGACGACATTGTCATACTATCTGACTCGTCGCGTGGTCTGCAAACTATGATTGACTCTCTTTACGTGTACTGTAACTTATGGCATCTAAAAGCCAATTTGACGAAATCCGAAAAAGTTGTTTTTCGCAGCGGTACAAGGTTACCCGATATCCTAACCTGGACTTTTGGGAAAATGTGGTGGAAATTGTAAATTCATATAAGTATCTTGGAATTGAACTCAGTTACAATTTATCGTCTAATAAATATTTATCAAGCAAGTTATTCACATCAAAAATGGCTATGTGTTCTTCGTGGTCTAAATACATAAACCACCCAAAAATATCGAATACAAATAAACTTAAAATCTTCAGTGCTGCTTCGCGTTCTATTATGTTTTACGGTGCCTAAATATGGGGCTACAAAAAATACGACATAGTTGAAAGACTGCTTCGTTTTTCATTAAAAAAATATTAATTTTACCTATCAATACCCCAAACTACATGCCATTATTAGAAACCGGATTAAGCTCTTTATATGTCGATACATTAAATCTGCATTTTATTTATATAAACAAAGTACTGAATATGCCTTTTAGTAGATTACCTCGCCAACTTGCGGAAAAAATAATTGATAAATAAATAAATACCAAATACTTCCGATATAGTCAGCAAACACTGCAAGCCAATTCTTCCCCTCGTTGTTTCCTATGAAAAGCAAGTCTTAATCACTGCAGCAAGAAATTCTTAATTCCACGACTTATACTCACAGTTAAATTACTCGCCATTGCAAATTGCTATCTCTAATCTCTCATTCGTGCTATAAGTATCCTAATAAGAGCAAGAGGAGGTCTGCTAGACATAAATTCTAAATCTCTCAGAAGTACAACGGGCGGCTTATGCACACTTTGTAACCTCAATGCAACAGCAAACACACTTCATTTTATTGGAATTTGTCTATTTCTAACGGATACAGACGTAAATACTTCAACAAAAACATCCTAAACTTATCAGAAGTCCTAAGCATCCTTAATGGTCAGTCCTGTAATTATAACAGTCTTGTGAATTATTTAGATTCCTGTTTAAAATACAGATAACTGTTACTTCATGAATTTGTATAGCTTTAGATGATACCCTAAAATAATAACATTTGTGTAATGTAGTTCTTAATTATTTTTCTAATGTATTTTAACAGGAATTATTTTGCCAACCTGGCTCACAACTAAAGGGTGGTTAAATTTCAAGGGCCGATGTTGATTTTGAATAAAACACAAACTATTTAGGAAATTATTGTAATTTTATTTTATTATGATATATTGGTATTACTCAATTATGTATGGAACAAAATATCGGCCAAATGGGCGCCGCGACCACGGCGGCACACCTCCATCCGATGGTCCAAATTTTCGATGACTCTGAGGCATAATGGAGGTTCTATGCCGTTAATGTGCCGAATTATCTCATCCTTTAGCTCTTGAATTGTTGCTGGCTTATCGACGTACACCTTTTCTTTCAAATAACCCCAAAGAAAAAAGTCCAACGGTGTCAAATCACATGATCTTGGCGGCCAATTGACATCGCCATTACGTGAGATAACACGGCCATTGAATTTGTTGCGCAAAAGAGCCATTGTTTCGTTAGCTGTGTGGCAAGTGGCACCGTCTTGCTGAAACCACATATCGTCCACATCCATATCTTCCAATTCGGGCCATAAAAAGTTCGTTATCATCTCACGATAGCGAACACCATTCACAGTAACTGCCTGACCGGCCTCATTTTGTATAAAATACGTCCCGATGATGCCGCCAGCCCATAAACCGCACCAAACAGTCACTCTTTGTGGGTGCATTGGTTTTTCGACAATCACTCTTGGATTCTCATTCGCCCAAATGCGGCAATTCTGTTTATTGACGAATCCACTGAGGTGAAAATGTGCCTCATCACTGAAGATGATTTTCTTCGAAAATTGATAATCCACTGTTGCCATTTCTTGCCACCATTCTGCCCATTCACGACGTTTGGAATGGTCAAGAGGCTTTAGTTCTTGAGCCAATTGCACCTTGTAAGCGTGTAAATGCAAGTCTTTATGCATAATGTTCATCAACGACGAGCGTGAGAGGTGCAATTGTTGGGCACGACGACGAGTTGAGGTGGACGGCTCTTCAGCCACACTATCGCGAACAGCAGCAATATTTTCTGCAGTTCGAGCTGTACGAGCATGCACTGGTGTTCTCACATCTTCTACAGACCCGGTTTGCTCGAATTTTTCCACGATTTTTGCGATTGTACGCACATTTGGACGATCAAATTGACCAAAAAAATCACGAAGTGCACGATATGCATTTTGATTTGAACGCCCATTTTCATAATAAGTCTGGATAACTTTAACACGTTGTTGAATTGTGTATCTCTCCATGGTTCAAATTGAGTAAGTCTGAAATAGAGAAATGTCAAATAAAATTCGGAAAAAACTTGGCGTTTAGGTGTGGTTCACATTCAACATCGGCCCTTACAATTTAACCACCCTTAACAAAGTTAAGCCAGTTATAGATATTTATCTATAGTCAAATGAATTTTGTTAATAAATTTAGTTTAATTTTTGTAAAATATGTATAACACTGCTTTACAAATTTTTAATTTGGAAAAATACCAAGAACACCACATGCCTAGATAAGTTAATTGGAACCTCCTGAACACGAAACTCGCTGTAATTTTTTCTTCCTAAGTACCGTTTTTTAGATAACGGTACTTTTGCGTTTTTCGGTGTATGGTCCCACTTAAACCCTTGTGGAGCCCATCCAAAAAGTCCGGTCTAAATAAATGGCATATCGTTAGAAAGGTAATCGAATGCCTTTTCCATCAGTTTTAACGTATTTAAAAAACAAGGAATTTTATATGAGATGAAAATATTGTCGTTCCACAAAATCCTTAATAAAACCTTTATAACCTTGTAATTAAATATACTTTTTGGTAAAGAAATAAAACATTCCAGATATTTAATATAACGTAGTAAAAAAACGAAATAAAAATGAAAAATTTTGAAAAAAAACGTAAAAAATAAACATTTTTTGAACTTTGAGGTGCCATTACTCAGCCATTTCTTATCAGATAGAAATTTGTAGCATATGGATGGAAAAGGCATTCGATTACCTTTCTGTCCAAATTCGGAAAAATGTTTGCATTCGATTTTTAAAATCCGTGGGCGTTAAAGTGGGCGTTAAAGTGGTAGGGGCAAAATTTTTTTTACGTATAAATCTAAGACCATGGCGATAATTTTAAAGAAAAAATCGTCCAAATTATACAGATGTCAATGGTTGTGTAATAAGAAATTGGATTTTGCCACGCCCCTCCGCCCGCAGACCGAAAATCAAAAATCAGACTTCACAGTGTAATCCGCCTGAAAATTCCAAAGATTCCTTGAAAATTTCATCATAATCGGCCCAGCCGTTTTGGAGTCCATACGTTACATACATACATTCATACATACATACATACACACATCCTGTTTTATATATGTATATAGATAGATAGATTTCAGCAAGCTTATTTTCTTGTTGTCATTTGATTTTGCTTTCGCTTTAACAAATTTTTTTTTGGCAATGAAGCAAGCTTGAAATTTATTTTGAACGTTTTTGTATAGAGATTAAAATGCAATTGCCTAATGGTGAGTGGCGTGTAGAGCAAAACAGTACCATGCATTCAGAAAGGGGATAAAATATATCGTTAGCTAAAATGGAAAAAGGCGTAACTAACAAAAATATAATTTTACAGGAGAAAAAAAAACTTTGTAAACTGAAAACTATAAACATGCCAGAAAAACATGCATTGATAAGTCAATGGAATTCTTTAAACAAGTTTCAAAGGAAATCATTTCAGTATATTTTGTAAGAAGAAAAAAATGTGCAATGACGGCTTTTTTACGTTTACGTCCCTTTGTAAATTTTTGTTAATAAAGGCGTCAGTTTTGATCGCAGAAGTGTAAAATTTTGTCAAGACATGTAGTCTAACAGAATTCATAATAATCAATCAAAAGCTCGATTTTTAATTTTTTGTTTGTTACGCCTTTTTGTATTTTAGCTAACGACATATATTATAACTGAAGAAGATTTCTGTGGTTTTCATTGGCAACCGCGTATATCCATTTTTTCGATTCTGAAATGTTGATGCCATATTGCTTAATTTCAACGCTCTTTACATGGTTCTAAACATTTTTGATAACAGATGGACCTTTTCCGATTTTTTAACTCAATTACAAAGCTTAAAAGTGCAATGCCTAGCCCACAGTTTAATCTAGGATAGCTTTTTTGGCTCTTCTGAAAAATTTTATTTCAAGACATACGCGGTTGCCCAACAAAACCACAGATCTCTTGAAGCTTATGTTAGATAATATATTAGGGTTAGAGGAAAAAAGTTCCACTACCAAAAATTAAATAAGTTCCCGAAATTAGAAAATAATTCAATAAAAAACGTTGTTGTTGCGTCCTGTATTTTTGTTGTCGCTTTCTTCATTTCCTGGGGTCTTATTTCGTGCCGCTGGAAAAAACTAAAGGGTGCCTCAGGGCATCCTTGCCTGTTTACGGTAAAAATTATATACAGGTAGAGTTTTATTAACTAAATGTGTTTTATTCAAAAATAATTGTTTTTTGGCATTTAAATTGTGTTTTGTTTCAGATGTTTTGCAGAGCTTTCATTTGCCGAAGATGCTGCTTCGTTTTAGTGCAACACATTTGTTCGTCAACACACAGACGGGAAGTTTTTGGAACAGAATCAAACCGCATGGTTGCGAATCCGAAACAATGGATCGTATCTAGGCTCACCTTTTCTAATTCGTTGTGATTCCTCTTGAAAATAAATATATTTTTTGTTCGATGAAAGCTTATTCAATTTCAGACATGGAATGTATGAAAAAAATTTTTTTTTTTTTTCATTTATTTATTTGCAATCTATTTAAAAACAATTAAATAATGGGCAAATTTCATAAAGATTTAAAATTACAGAAGTGTTAAGTTCCATTAAACTTAACCAGTATTTAATATTACGTATCTAGCTACTTAAGTTCTTCTATTTCAATGATTAGAATAAGGTTTCAATTAATAATAACCAGAAATATAATGATAATAGATCAATATTGCATATAATATGACTTTACAAATTTTGATTAGGGTAGAAAAGGAAGATCTAATATATGTCGCCTTTTTAACCGTCTAACTTCGTTAGTATCGTCAAGGAGAGTTAACGCAAGAATATTTTCATGGTTACTGAGTCTGTTCATATAATTTCTGCTATATCTTTTAATTTCTTCTTTGACTTGGGAATGTCAAGGTCGCTATGAATGTTGTTATTTCGGACGAACCAAGGTGCTTTTGTTATGAGTCTTAAAATTTTAGACTGATATTTTTGGATAATGTCAATATTAGAGTATGACGCAGTTCCCCACAACTGAATGCCATACGTCCAGATAGGCTTCAGAACCGTTTTATATATTATTAATTTGTTATTTAAACTCAGTTCTGAGTTTGGACCTAATAGCCAATACATCTTTTTATACCCTTCACCGAAGGTAAATACCCACTCTCGGGAACCATAGATCTCCCCGAGTCCAAGCTTTATAACTAAAGTAAATGGTAAATTTCTTCTTCAACGCGTCGGACTTTTTGGTTGGGCTCCACAAGGGTTTGAGTGGGACCATACACCGAAAAACGCAAAAGTACCGTTATCTAAAAAACGGTGCTTAGGAAAAAAAATTACAGC
Source organism: Pollenia angustigena (assembly GCA_930367215.1). Lineage (NCBI taxonomy): Eukaryota > Metazoa > Arthropoda > Insecta > Diptera > Polleniidae > Pollenia > Pollenia angustigena. The sequence continues at coordinate 74,429,226 of OV884057.1, read as the reverse complement.
GATTTTCGTGTTCAGGAGGTCCCAATTAACTTATCTAGGCATGTGGTGTTCTTGGTATTTTTTGGCTGTAAACCAGTGTAATATATCTATTAAATAAATAAAATAAATATAAAAGATAGGAATAATTTTAAAATCGAAGTTTTCTTTTCTTAAATCATCTTTAATAAGGAAGAAACTTATATTTGGTACTTTTTCTAACCAAATATTTTTTTTACAATTAAACTTCTTTGATTCGAATTGATAAGTCCGAGTACAGGTAAAATTAATTTTCCTCGTTTTTGTTGAATTTTTATAATTTTGGGTCTCATTTCTGGAAAAATCAATTTTTCGCGATTCGTAAAAAAACAACAAGTTCTGAAAGAGTCTATAGTACCAGCATCTTTGAAATGTTTAAAGACTGTGAACGGTGTTCTCCATCCAACATATCAATATGCATGTAGTAGCCTTTTAAACCATGTCAACATTTAACATCTACCATCAATTTACAAAGATATTGAAATTTTCCCTTAAGAAATACATGGGGATAAAAATCAAAATTTTTCAACATATTTACAAGACGATCCATTCTCATTCTGTTGCCTTTTATATCTTTCGATTTTTTTAGTGTCATCACTTGAAAAGGTGCAACAAATTCTATTATTATTGTGGCAGCACTAAAAAAACGGCATTATTTTAAAAGCAGCGTTGCCATTTGCCAAGGTTTTACTTTTGTGCAAGTCTTTTTTTGTTTAATTTTTTGATATTATTAAACAAAATTAATTCCAAATACATTTTGGTGTTTTCTTTAAAAATGTTGACACTTTTGAAGAAAAAAGTATTCAAAAAGAAATAAAAAAAAATATTTTCAACATCGTCCTTGCGTTTCTGCAAAATAAATGCAAGTGTACAGTGTATAAGGCTCTTGAAATTCTTGAGGAAGACAAAGCTGCGTTAAGCGTTTTCGTACTGAAGGTGCGAGAACTTTTTAAAGTAATGTTAAATTTCTGTCAACTTTCTGATCTTTTAAACCTTTGGATTTAATACAATTAGTACAAATATAGCCCCTCGGAACACATTAAACGGCAACTGTGGAGAGTATTGCAAGATAGAGCGCGACAGCTCATTGATTGAGGAAACAGTGTTGGCAAGCAGGACAAAACTTAGGACAATATGGATTGCCCTGACCAAAAATATCTATAGCAAATTTCGTTAATCGAGAATATCTGAAGGAAACGAATTATGACATTAGTGATCTGGGAAAATTTATGTCATCTAATTAAAAGTTACTAATCAACCAAACTTTATATATTAGGATATTCTCGCCAATAAAGAGATTGAAAGGAAAATTGCGATTGTAAACTTATTGTTTGGGATGACAAGACGATGGCAAATAAAAAGTGTTTCGAAGTGGTAAAAAATACTTTAAAAGATATCAGAAGAAGCGATGTCTTGATGGCGGAGTCACATTGTTGTTAGTTGGAGACTTCCGTCAGACTTTGCCGATAGTTCCGAAAGGAATTCGAGCTGACGAAGTTTCAAGGCGTTAAATCTTATGCCCTTTGTAAAAAGCTCTGCCTTACAAAAAACATGTCAGCGTAACTGAAGGGTAAAGTGTGTCTGGGCAATCTCCTCCTCAAATTTGGATGCAGAGACTATTCTAAAACAGAAGACAATGTTTAGATCTTGCCATAGTTGTGATGACCTTTGACGACGAAAAAACTCTAATATATACTTACCGTCGCTGTTTTAACTAACTAACAAATTTTACAGAAGAGCCCTTCTAATGTTTTTTTATCTTAAATGTAGTCATATCCTAGCCAAAATACGTGTGAAATTGGGTTTATGCATTATTTGTTATGTAGTAAGAAAAAGACAAATATTTTTATTTTAAATACTTAACTCATTTTCAAAAAAAAATTCAGTTATGTCAGCTAGTAAAAACAGCAACGATATGTGCACAATATAAATAGCAACCCCATGGATTGGCTGTGCGAACGTACAATTCTCACACCTAAAAACGTCCAGCAGCACGATTACAAATCTGTAGATACTGTGGTGCATACGGATGATACCGAAAGGCCCTTACTCACATAATTGCCACTTTATAAGAGAACATTTAACAAGTAAGATAGTATAGTCGGTAAAGCCCGACCATGGGATACCCAACACCACAATATTTCAAAACAATTTTTTGGTACCCATGGGCAATCCCTTCCGAACAAAATAATGTTATGAGGTTAAGATTCATGTAAAATGTCCATGTGCTGATTTCTATCTAGATCATTTTCATCTTACTATTTGAGATTTTTTTGTCTTAAGGTGATTTTAGAAAGTGGATTTATATTGGACCTATGTTCAATCATCGCAAGTGACCACCATCTACTTATAGCATGAGCTCGCATCAAATTGGCTGCAGTCAAGGAGAATTTTTAAACAACCCAGAAAAAATTCGACGTAAATAGACCTAGAAATCCCACAGTAGTCTTTAACTAATGCCTTAAAAAAATCACTTGCATCAACGTCAAAAGAAGAGCGGAAAATTGGCAAACTACTGAACATATATTTACTGAGACTGCTAAGGCACATATTGGTTCAAAAAATCAAAAGCGTAAGCAGTGGATGCCTGACGACACATGGGCATTGGTAGCAAAAAGAAAAGAGAAGAAAGTTGCTCTCAACTCTTCCAATATGCGAAACCAAAAAGCAAATCTTCTTGCACAATACACTACTTTAGATCAGTTGGTAAAACTCAGTGCACGCAAAGATAAACGATCGTGGATAAACAACATATCCACGGAAGCTCAAGCGGCAGACGACACAAATCGCAGTGGAGATCTCTACAAACTCGTCAAAAAGCTTACAAACAAGCCGGACGTATCTGGAAAACTACTCATAACGCCAAAGAAGAACAGCGTGCTCTATGGGCCGAGTATTATTCTTAATTCTATTCCCGAGGCAAAACTATGACGAGTCTGTGAGTATATGTTACTGCACCACTTACGAAAATATACAAAATATGTCCACCGCTACCCCAACAGTATCTGATATAATATCTGCGATTAAGGCGCTCAAGAACAACAAAAATCCAGGAAATGATAACATATCTTCGGAAATTCTCAAAATACACGTATCCCTTGATTTACACGGTACTTCATTTACGCGATTTAGATAAAACACGGATCAATAATAGTAACCTTTTTTTGAATTACGCGTTTTTTACACGGTTTTTATAAAACTCGCTCAAAAATTATAATAATCTTTATTTTACGGGAATTACAGCACTGTGATTCAAGAAATTTCATCAACTGTGTGCTAAAATAGATCTGCACAAGTGCATAATGAAATATTTTACGAAAATTAAAAGATTTTTTTTACAATGTACCTAAAAGTTTTTGCATTAAATATATTAAATTTACTGCTTAATGGAAATTTTTACAGGTTTTTTTTAGAAACCAGTAAAATTTTATTGGGTTTTAGTCAATTCGACCAGTCTTAGTTTGTTTTCGACTATTTTACAAATGACATAATTTTCTTATATTTTTGATTTTAAATATTCAAATGTGTTTCAATAATTTTTTTTTTGTTCTCTTTTAATTCAAATGTTTTAAAAAAATATCATAACAAAGCTTTATACATATCATTATAAAGAAATATCATTTAATTTTAAATAAAATTTTAATTCTATATGTTTTTGATTAGCGCGGTTTTTGGGCCAATAATTTAATTTTGTATGCATCGCATGTCTTGATTTACACGATATATTAAATTTCTGGTCCCATAAACGGAATTTGTACCAGTCCTGAACCTTGTTTTACACGAATTTGATTTATTTGATTTTAGCACGTTTCTTCGGTTCCAACAGACCGCGTAAATCGAGGGTTACCTGTAGATCCTGAAACTAACGCACAAATCCTTCTTCCTTTAATAGAAGATATATGGACAAATGAAAGTGTAATAAAAAAATTGCCAAAAAAAGGGGGTCATAGCTAACCGTAATGACTGGCGAGGTATCACTCTGCTCAGCATGGTGAACTAAATAATCACTCCTATAATAACCAAAAGAATCTCTGATGCTTTAACACTCAGAACGCAACAAGCCCTAAAAATGATGTATTGATCATGTCAACACACTCAGATTATTAGTGGAACAGTCGGTCGAATGGCGGTCTCCTATATATCTTATATTCATTGACTTCGAAAAAGCATTCGATGCTCTCAATCACAATGTCATTGGGAAATCCCTTCAATGTAAAGGTGTCCCACAAAAAATAGTCCAACTCATTAAAAACATGTATGTAAGGTCAAGTTGTTGTACTCAGCGCAAAGGCAAACTGAGCAGAAAGATAAATGTTGGTAAATGCTGTCACCACTTTTATTTAACATTGTGTTGGATATTGTCATGAGTCATGCTATGTCGAGCAATAGAGGTGGGGGACTTCTAAATCGGTTAAATGATCTTCAATACGCTGATGACATTTGCCCTCTCTCTCACCGACACTCCGATACTTGCAACGGCCTGCGGAGCTGGCCAAGAATGCTGGTCTTAAGATTAATGTTGTCAAAACTAAAACGATGCGAATGACCACAAAAGCCCTAACATATTAACAATTGTGAATGTGCCTCTGGAGGAGGTTAATTCGTTTTGTTACCTCTGAGCTGTCATCACAACACCATACGGCTCGTGTGCAGATATTGCCAATCGAATAATAAAGCCGACTTAAGCCTATGGCCAACTTAATAAGATATGGAGCTCTTCAGCTCTCTCTTGTCGTGTTAAGTTAAAAATCTTCAACTTCTATGTCCGATCTATATTATTATACGGATGCGAATCGTGGAATGCGGCTCCACGTGATATGCATGCACTGCAAATTTTTATAAACAAATGCCTTAGAAGAATCCTTCGAGTCCTTTGGCCACAATACATATCAAACAACAGACTATGGTAAAAAACGAACCAATCTCCCATTACTACTGAAATACAAAGGCATAAAGTGGAACACCATACGAAAACCGGTCACATATATTGCCAGAACAGCGATCGAGCGGACGAGGTCAACCAGCTCATACATGGGGAAGACAAATTGAAACCGATGCGTCAAATATACAAACTTAACTGGAACGAGGTAAAAACATCGTTATGATCAATATGAAAAGATTTTGTTAAGGCCTTACAGGAACGAAGGGAACATAAATAAATAAGGGCCGGGGTTGAATGTTAAGCAGATCTATTCGTCAAGTTTTTTTCTGCATTTTTCAAACACTAAACATCCAAAAGCTAATGACATTATCCACAGAGATCTTAACATCGCTACTATCCAGGAAGAAATTAAAAAGTATTCAGTCAAATACATAGATAAATTAATGGCCCATCCCAACTACCTCGCTCGGGATCTAATAAAGTTCGAAGGTCACCGGAGGCTGAAAAGATCCGACATTTTGAGCCTAGCAGGCTTTTTTGACACTTGAATGTAATTAATTAGCGGTTACATTGGTAACGGCTAACAAATACAAATAAGAATTAGGATTAAGCTTTGAATACATATTGTAATTTTCGCCAAGAAAGATTCAATAAAAAAGAAAATTTCTCAATTTCAGACTAAATCAATTTGAACCATGGAAAAATACACAATCGAGCAACAAGTTAAAGCTATTCAGGTTTATTATGAAAATGGGCGTTCAAATCAAAATGCATATCGTGCACTTCGTGATTTTTTCGGTCAATTTAATCGTCTTAATGCGCGTACAATCGGAAAAATTGTGCAAAAATTTGAGCAAACCGGGTCTGTAGGAGATGTGAAAACACCAGTGCATGCTCGTACTGCAGAAAATATTGCTGCTGTTCGCGATAGTGTGACTGAAGAGCCATTCACTACAACTTGTCGTCGTGCCCAACAATTGCACCTCTCACGCTCGTCGTTGATGAACATTATGCATAAAGACTTGCATTTACACGCTTACAAGGTGCAAATGGCTCAAGATCTAAAGCCTCGTGACCATTCCAAGCGTCGTCAATGGTCGGAATGGTGGCAAGAAATGGCATTTTCGAAGAAAATTATCTTCAGTGATGAGGCACATTTTTACCTCAGTGGATTCGTCAATGAGCAGAATTGCCGCATTTGGACGTATGATAATCCAAGAGTGATTATCGAAAAACCAATGCACCCACAAAGAGTGACTATTTGGTACGGTTTATTGGCTGGCGGCAATATCGGGGGGTTTTTTTCCAAAATGAGGCCGGACAGGCAGTTACTGTGAATGGTGTTCGCTGTCGTGAGATGACAATTAACTCTTTATGGCCCGAATTGGAAGATATGGATGTGGACGGTTTGTGGTTTCAACAGGACGGTGCCACTTGCCACACAGCTAACGAAACAATGGTTCTTTTGCGTGACAAATTCATTGGCCGTGTTATCTCACGTGGTGGCAATGTCAATTGGCCGCCAAGATCATGCGATTTTACACCATTGGACTTCTTTCTTTGGGGTTATTTGAAAGAAAAGGTGTATGTCGATAAGCCAGCAACAATTCAAAAGCTAAAGGATGAGATAATTCGGCAGATTAGCGGCATAGAACCTCAATTCTGCCTCAGCGTCATCGAAAATTTGGACCATCGGAGATGTGACGCCGAGTTCGCGGGGGCCATTTGGCCGATATTTAGTTCAATAATATTATCATAATAAAAAGAAATGAAAATAATTTCATATATAACACTGTGCAACAAAAAAAAGCTAGCCTCAATACTTGCAACGCGAAATGAAACTAGAATATTGGTTGAGCAAATCTGCCAAACGGTTGTAAAAAGTTAGCTCGGGTTCCCGAAATATGAGTTTTGAATTTCTTGAAAAGGCGTGTGGTACAAGTCAAAAAAATATACTAAATGTACTCCTAGGCTAAAATACTATTTCAGATGTCTGCAGTAGTAGCGTATGGCGATCCTTTTCTAAGATTATTTTAACACTCTAACACTAATTTTAAAGGGTAATTGTTGTCCTTTTTTTAACTTCCACACTAAAACGGCACTTTAGAGCGTTAAAATGTTCTGCGAATTTTCTGCGTCAAATTTCGCTAGGGGTCTTCTAAGACCAAAAGTTCGTGCAATGTATATAAAATGGGTTTTCCAGAAATTCAAAAATTTCAAGACCCGGAATTTCGAAAATCCGTTTTACATACATTGCACGATTTTTTTGGTCTTAGAAGACCGCTAGTGAAATTTGATGCAGAAAATATTCGTAGAACATTTTAACGCTCTAAAGTGCCGTTTTAGTGTGGAAGTTAAAAAAAGGACAAAATTTACGCCTTAAAATGAGTGTAAGACGGTTAATATATTCTTAGAAAAGAATCGCAATACGATGCAACTGAAGACATCTGAAATTATTTTTAAGTTCAGAAGTACATTTCGTATATTTTTTTTTGACTTATCATCGGCCTTTAAAATTTAACCACCCTTTATATGTTCAATTCTTGACCTACCAACCTAAAGTTTTGTCACAAGAAAGTAGCTACCGTAAAAAATTCTGTCACCAAATTTTATGTCATTACGAACAATAATAATGAGTTATGGCAATAAACGCTATTTTCGGGAGTAGCATTTGTATGGGAGCTATGGACCAATATAAGCCGAATGCAATAAAACTTGATAAGCTGACTCTTACTTGGGCACCAATTTTTTACTAAGAATTCGGGAAGTATTAACATTTGGAAATTTTTTTTATTGCTTCTTATTGTCAGGAATAACGTAAAAAATTATTTACTGAGTCAGAATCATAGGCTGCCCCAAAAGACCTTTAATGTTAAAAAAACCTGGAATATTTACGTATGTAAATACTGCCCAAGTGCGTCTAGGACAAATATTTTTTAGTGTTACACACATCAGCACAAACGCATAACATTCTCCCTACTATTATGGCGTGGTTATAAAAAGTGCATATTTTATTACTTTTTCCAATAACTTCTTTTAAAATATTGATTCTATTTTATGGCATTCTGAACAGTCCTTTACAATTTCATTTTCATCGATCATAATATGCCACCAAACTTTATTGGTTTCTTTGGTTTCTTAAGATTTCCAAAAAGTTATCACAAGAATTCATACGGAGAATATAAACGGTAGAATAATTTCAAATAAATTATGGTTTTACTATTGAAAATGTAGACTTAAAAGAACGATTATGGTTTTTTGTAATTTTGACTTTTATTACCGCCAAATACGCGACCACACATTCACGTGAGTCAAGTGTAGTAAAAGTTTTTAGGTGTGAAAAAAGGCTCCAACATACGTACACGCATATAATGGTAAAAAGTTAAAACTTTCTTTATTTTTATGATTATGATTTCGTTAAAAGCTAAACAGTGTTTTCAAATTCTCTATTTTGTTTTAGAACATACATAAAAACATACGTACACCAACATCAAGAAAGAATTAAAACATAAATAAAAGACAATTCCATTAATGTATGTAACATTATTTATCTCTATAATGTGAGTTTATCAACAAATCCTTTTTATACATATGTATGGACGTACATATACATACATACATACATGCATACATACACACATAAATCAATGTAATATTATACTACCTATACAAACAAACTTAAATGTAAATATTCATACATGTTTTTTCTTGTACAATGCATTAATTTTAAAACAAAAATATAAAATGAAATATTTTAATTAATGTAAATTCTTACAGAGTGTTAAAAGAATACAAACATAGTTCCCTAGTACAAAAGTTCTGTGACTCTCGCGTCGAGAAACTTTTTGATTAAAATGTGTGAAATAAAACAAAAATGCCATAAATTGAAACAAACAGCTGTTTTTCTCACTAAACTGTGTCTATTACTTTTTGCCGCTTTGAAGTGTCAAATAAACAAAGAATAATAAAAATAATATTTTGTTCTTGGCACATTTTTTTACTGTTTAATTATTTTGCCTTTAACATTTATATAAAACATACGACTGTTTTCAAAGATCGTTTGCAAACAACAAACATTCAAGTCGAACTTTACATTATTTGGTATAGTCGACGGTTGTATTTTCGCCGCCGTCGTTGAAAATGTTTAAATTTTAGTAAATTTTGGTCGCCGTCAACGATATGTGTGACTGACGTTCTGAACGTCTGCAATGTCGCATCGACTTCGAGTGCAATATTATGACATTTATAACGTAACGACGTAATATCTTTTGATAGTTTTCGACCTGCGTTACAGACACACTTTTTTCTCACTTTTGGAGAAACGATGGAATATTTTGTTTCACATCTCAGCTAACGAAACAATGGTTCTTTTGCGTGACAAATTCATTGGCCGTGTTATCTCACGTGGTGGCAATGTCAATTGGCCGCCAAGATCATGCGATTTTACACCATTGGACTTCTTTCTTTGGGGTTATTTGAAAGAAAAGGTGTATGTCGATAAGCCAGCAACAATTCAAAAGCTAAAGGATGAGATAATTCGGCAGATTAGCGGCATAGAACCTCAATTCTGCCTCAGCGTCATCGAAAATTTGGACCATCGGAGATGTGACGCCGAGTTCGCGGGGGCCATTTGGCCGATATTTAGTTCAATAATATTATCATAATAAAAAGAAATGAAAATAATTTCATATATAACACTGTGCAACAAAAAAAAGCTAGCCTCAATACTTGCAACGCGAAATGAAACTAGAATATTGGTTGAGCAAATCTGCCAAACGGTTGTAAAAAGTTAGCTCGGGTTCCCGAAATATGAGTTTTGAATTTCTTGAAAAGGCGTGTGGTACAAGTCAAAAAAATATACTAAATGTACTCCTAGGCTAAAATACTATTTCAGATGTCTGCAGTAGTAGCGTATGGCGATCCTTTTCTAAGATTATTTTAACACTCTAACACTAATTTTAAAGGGTAATTGTTGTCCTTTTTTTAACTTCCACACTAAAACGGCACTTTAGAGCGTTAAAATGTTCTGCGAATTTTCTGCGTCAAATTTCGCTAGGGGTCTTCTAAGACCAAAAGTTCGTGCAATGTATATAAAATGGGTTTTCCAGAAATTCAAAAATTTCAAGACCCGGAATTTCGAAAATCCGTTTTACATACATTGCACGATTTTTTTGGTCTTAGAAGACCGCTAGTGAAATTTGATGCAGAAAATATTCGTAGAACATTTTAACGCTCTAAAGTGCCGTTTTAGTGTGGAAGTTAAAAAAAGGACAAAATTTACGCCTTAAAATGAGTGTAAGACGGTTAATATATTCTTAGAAAAGAATCGCAATACGATGCAACTGAAGACATCTGAAATTATTTTTAAGTTCAGAAGTACATTTCGTATATTTTTTTTTGACTTATCATCGGCCTTTAAAATTTAACCACCCTTTATATGTTCAATTCTTGACCTACCAACCTAAAGTTTTGTCACAAGAAAGTAGCTACCGTAAAAAATTCTGTCACCAAATTTTATGTCATTACGAACAATAATAATGAGTTATGGCAATAAACGCTATTTTCGGGAGTAGCATTTGTATGGGAGCTATGGACCAATATAAGCCGAATGCAATAAAACTTGATAAGCTGACTCTTACTTGGGCACCAATTTTTTACTAAGAATTCGGGAAGTATTAACATTTGGAAATTTTTTTTATTGCTTCTTATTGTCAGGAATAACGTAAAAAATTATTTACTGAGTCAGAATCATAGGCTGCCCCAAAAGACCTTTAATGTTAAAAAAACCTGGAATATTTACGTATGTAAATACTGCCCAAGTGCGTCTAGGACAAATATTTTTTAGTGTTACACACATCAGCACAAACGCATAACATTCTCCCTACTATTATGGCGTGGTTATAAAAAGTGCATATTTTATTACTTTTTCCAATAACTTCTTTTAAAATATTGATTCTATTTTATGGCATTCTGAACAGTCCTTTACAATTTCATTTTCATCGATCATAATATGCCACCAAACTTTATTGGTTTCTTTGGTTTCTTAAGATTTCCAAAAAGTTATCACAAGAATTCATACGGAGAATATAAACGGTAGAATAATTTCAAATAAATTATGGTTTTACTATTGAAAATGTAGACTTAAAAGAACGATTATGGTTTTTTGTAATTTTGACTTTTATTACCGCCAAATACGCGACCACACATTCACGTGAGTCAAGTGTAGTAAAAGTTTTTAGGTGTGAAAAAAGGCTCCAACATACGTACACGCATATAATGGTAAAAAGTTAAAACTTTCTTTATTTTTATGATTATGATTTCGTTAAAAGCTAAACAGTGTTTTCAAATTCTCTATTTTGTTTTAGAACATACATAAAAACATACGTACACCAACATCAAGAAAGAATTAAAACATAAATAAAAGACAATTCCATTAATGTATGTAACACTCAATTCACATGAGGGCTTTTACGACGTCGTTTTATCTTGATTCCCTTTTAAAGCAACTTCCAAAATCTCTTTGCGTTCATACGATGATTTTTGGTTGCATGTCTTTTTTTTATTTACAGTATGGCTTGATTACCCGTCATTCGATTAACCGGCAGCTTCAATAAAATGGAAAACAAACATTTTTTTGCACTGATTTAAATTGCCTCTATTATCCGAAATTATAAACAAATTATCTTTTTTTCGTTAAATTTTGAACAATCAAAAGAAATTTAAATAAACGAAGAAAGAGAATATCTTAACGGTGTGGAAGCATGTTCTGCCAAATTTACTTTTTTCCTCATGTTTACATAATAAAACGTTATATATTTACATAAAATAAGAAACACACCAAAAAAAATAAATAATCAAGAATTCTGCCGATCCCGTATATTATCGATAATCGAGGTCTCACTGTATTTTCAACCACACACTTCAAAGTAAGAAAAAGAATAAAACGTAAACAGAAAAAGTTAAAAGAGAAATGTAAAAAACGACATGCAAAATACAAAACGAGACATTTTGTTAACCCCTCTTTCTTTTCTACACCGCTCACCAACAAACCAAAAGAGACGTCGACAAAGCGACGTCGTAAAAGCCCTCATCTAAACTGAGTGTAACATTATTTATCTCTATAATGTGAGTTTATCAACAAATCCTTTTTATACATATGTATGGACGTACATATACATACATACATACATGCATACATACACACATAAATCAATGTAATATTATACTACCTATACAAACAAACTTAAATGTAAATATTCATACATGTTTTTTCTTGTACAATGCATTAATTTTAAAACAAAAATATAAAATGAAATATTTTAATTAATGTAAATTCTTACAGAGTGTTAAAAGAATACAAACATAGTTCCCTAGTACAAAAGTTCTGTGACTCTCGCGTCGAGAAACTTTTTGATTAAAATGTGTGAAATAAAACAAAAATGCCATAAATTGAAACAAACAGCTGTTTTTCTCACTAAACTGTGTCTATTACTTTTTGCCGCTTTGAAGTGTCAAATAAACAAAGAATAATAAAAATAATATTTTGTTCTTGGCACATTTTTTTACTGTTTAATTATTTTGCCTTTAACATTTATATAAAACATACGACTGTTTTCAAAGATCGTTTGCAAACAACAAACATTCAAGTCGAACTTTACATTATTTGGTATAGTCGACGGTTGTATTTTCGCCGCCGTCGTTGAAAATGTTTAAATTTTAGTAAATTTTGGTCGCCGTCAACGATATGTGTGACTGACGTTCTGAACGTCTGCAATGTCGCATCGACTTCGAGTGCAATATTATGACATTTATAACGTAACGACGTAATATCTTTTGATAGTTTTCGACCTGAGTTACAGACACACTTTTTTCTCACTTTTGGAGAAACGATGGAATATTTTGTTTCACATCTCACATCCTCACTAAAGTAACCGAACATGGGTACAGGGACAGTTACCACAGAATACTAACAGATCTGTAAAAAGTGACGTTTAAAAAAGGCCCAAATCAGTTGCGAGGGCAGCTTTCGAAGAAAAAGTCAGAAAGCTTTTTTTGGTAGTGAAGTGGCAAGGTGTAAAAACAGGCCGCGACAATCAACACAAATTGCGTGATCAAAACAAAAATAACAAAACACAAACCACGTTAAACAAATGTATGTATTAGTTCAACAAACGTTGTTTTTTGTGCAAAAAAATGTATTCAGTAATATTGTTTTGTTTTATAACGTTTTTTACTTCCTTAAATATTATTTACTCGTGTTGTGGTGAACTTAAAAGTTATTTTTTAAAACAGTTTTGCAAATAAATCTTAACTAAATAAATTTGCGTTCATTGTATTGCGGCATAGAAGATGATGAAGAGAGAAATGCAAAAGGGCAGCTTCCTTAGAAGGAGACAAAATAAAACGCAAAATCTTCCGTCTCGTGACAGTTCTGTTAGTATTCTGTGATAGTTACTCCCAACCAGTGCTGCCAAACCTTAATACAGTGCTGTCTGGGTAGAGTGAACTAATTTTTGCAGAGCGATTTCACTATACCCAGGTTGTTCACTAAATCAAGGTTGATTTTTTTTTTTATTTAAAAAACTTATTTACTTATTTTAAATGCATTAATAGGTTATAAATTCTACAAAGCTTTTTCCATGCATGGAAACTCTCCTTTTTAAAGCGTCTTTCTTCTTTGGGTTCCAAATGTATAATAACCAATAAGCTTTATTACTCCGATTTTCTTTTTCTTTATGCCAGAAATTTTTTTTGCAACGCCATAACGCTGTGCTAAAGAAGTAACACGAGCACGTTTTTCTCCTAAGCCAAACCTAAAAACTCACTATAAAGTATGTTCACTCTATAGAGGTTCATGAGTATTCACTCTACAGAGCAGTCAATGTTATCATTCTGGTGTTCACTCCAACGAGGTATTCATAGCATCGGGGGTTCACTTTACCCAGACAGCACTGTATAGAGAAAATGCTAGATTTTTGCAAAAAATGCTTAAATATGCCTTAAAAAATTGCTAAAAACATTATATAAAAATGCAAAGAGAAGGAATTTAATTTGACAGAACAAAATTATTAGCATGGTTTACAACTACATGAATTTTGGACAGTTTCATTAATTTATTTATAATTTATGTTTTAAATTGGTTTTTCATGGCAAATAAAAATAAAATTATGTGAAAAAGTGATATTTAAATCAATATGGTGAAATTGGCCAAGTGTATTTTTTTTGTCTTTTCCAATTAATTGGAAAAAAAAAATACAAAAGAAGTAAGAGTGCTGTATTCGGCAGTGCCGAATCTTAAGTATCCTCCACCGATATTCGAATAGTTTAGGAGTAGGCTTTATATGGGATCTGTCAATTTTAAGACAATCTTCAAAAATCCTGACCTCACAGTATTATAATTCGTTGCCTAATTTCAATAAAATATCCCATGTTTCGAAATATTATTCGACGTATTAAAGTGATTTTCCGGAAAAGATTTTATATTGAACCGATGATAAATTATGGACTGTTAATCAGAAATATTAAAAAAACTTAAATTTCAATTAAATAATAAATTTTTTTTTCAAATTTAACGCTTCTTAAATAAAGGGTGTTTTTTCGAGTTAGCATCACTGCTTTATTTGACCACCCATTTAACAGCTGATAGTTGCTTTTTGTTAAGTTTGCTTTGACAATTCATTAGGGATCGACTTACACCAGAGCAACGCGTGCAAATTGTGGAAATTTCTAATCAAAATAATTCGGCGAATTATACAAATTGATGTGATTTTGAATTTCCATTCAAAATTTTATTTTCCCATGCAGCCCATTTCTGGTTGAATGGGTACGTAAATAAGCAGGATTGTAGCATTTGGAGTGAAGAGAATCCACAAGCTTTTGTCGAAACACCATTACACCCACAGAAAATGAATGTTTGGAGCAATTTATGGGCTGACGGAGTCATTGGCCCATATGTCTTCAGAAACGATAATGGTAAGAATGCGAAAAGTTTGTGAAAATTGGTGTGCCAGATTGCGCTTTCTACGTGCCAGCCGTGGCGGCCTCATGGCCGAAATCATATTTAAACATAAATGTCATAAAATTGTCTATCCAATAAAGCCCGTTTCATTGATATCAAAAATATATTACTATTTTTATTATGATTTAAACTTGTATCACTCTATAAAAAACACCCTTTACCTATTCGCTTTAAAAGGAACATATGGAAAATTATGGTCCACTTTCCAATTATATAAACCGTATTAATTGAGAATCGGTAGATTCTGTCACCACTTTCTGTTAATTTTTGTAACAAAAATAGAAATAAAATTTGAGAATTATTTTTTTATAAGTTATTTTTATTATATAAGTATGTATATCGTCATTCCGAATTATATGTACATATCTACAGCTTTAATGTTACAAAGGGTGGGCTTAAACAAAAAGTAAGTGAAATATTGAGGAAATAGGATAATTGCAAAAGTGCTCTATTTATTGAAATTTGATTTCTTAAACACATTCGAAAAAATTTAAAAAAATATATAAATAATTTAAGGATACATTTAAGGCAAAATTAGTCTTTACTTTCTGTTCTGTTACGAATCAGCTGATTTGTTTTTGTTATTACAAAACCTATGAAATGGATTAGTTTTTCTGTTCTGTTGCGGTTCAGTTTGTTAAAATCAAAAACTTGTTAAGTAATTGTAAGTGACAGCAAAATAAATAATAAAAAATTCATATTTATATAGAAATAAACTTTTTTGATTTTAAGAATTCATAAAATTTAGTTTCTTCAAATTTGTGTGCATTAAAGTTATTGAAATAAACATTGGACGGTGCAAAACTAATAAATTTGTCGTAAATGGCACATAAGTTACTACAGAAAAAGTAACTATTACAATTTCGTAACAGAACGGCACGGAACAGAACAGAAACAGAAAGTAAAGACTAACTGAGCCTTTAGGCTCATAACGAACACGAATGTGGATAATTTAGAAATCTTTTCAATTAGTTTGTTGCATGTAAAATGTTGGCCTTTTTCAAAATTTGTTTAATTTTTTTTAAAAAGATTGATCAAATAGCTATCGGAGCTACTTGGGACAAATTTTGCTAGCACCAATAGGTAATAAGTTACATGTATTAGAAAGAACACCTGTATGGCAAACTTTGACCCGCTCTAACTCTGAAAATTTCTGACCGATCTTGTTGGAAATTTGTGTCTAAACTACTAACCAATAGGGCTAACCTTGGTGCAAATTTCATCCAAATGGGAAGACATTGATTTCAAAATTGGGTCACTTGACATTAAATTCCCCTTTTATATGTATAAAACGTATATAAAATGTTTGGAATTTTGTTGTTATTTTCTTAATTATTTTCTTAAATATTAATTTTAGCAAAAAACTTTCTTCGAGGCTAATGTTATTGACTAGAAGAGCTAAAATATTGCCATATATCATATTCTTGTAAAATGTTGTTTTTAAGACATAGTCATATGCAAACAAATTACATTTGAATAAATGGCTTGATGGCAAACTTTGAAGGGCGGACGCCCTCCCTTAAACACAACTTATCACTACGAAATTTTTTTGTATTTTTTTACATAAAGCTGAAGCGATTTGAGGGGGGAGAATATAAGAATTAAAAAAAAAAAGTTCTCCATGCAACTAACGGCCACGCTATAACAGGGGTGTGATGGAAATCGTAAACGCAAAACGCAAGAATTTGGAAGTTGTTTTTAATATACTTTTAATCAAATTTTTATAATTTTTTTTATAAAATTCTGTTTAATAGATAAATATTTGTATAATATTTGCCATAAAATTCTTTTATTACAGAAATCTTGTTAAAAAACGACTTGTAAAATTCTTGCGTTTTGCGTTTTCGATTTCCATCATACCCCTGATTAATTTAAAATATAAAATTTCATATAATTTTTTAGTTAAATTAAATTCCTTCTCTTTGCATTTTTATTTTTTTTATATAAAGCGCACACAATTAAATTGAAAAAAATATTATTTAAATTCAAGACACAAGGGAACAAATACACTTTTTTTGTGGAATTTAATTAAGCTCTAGTTTTCGAGATATACCATTGTGTCCAAAATTAAGGCACTTTCGCTGCATATATTGGAATAACTTGAAAACGGTATTATCTTCAAGCCGTGCTTACATTGTTTTTAAATTTGCGCCGAAGTTTCAAAGATATGGTTTTATTCATAAAATGCATAAAAAATAAAAATGCGACGAAAATCACAGTTTTGGTCATAAAATTTATCTATACATAATTTCTAATAAAATCGGGTTTATTTCGTTGTAGGTAATCGCTGCATAACTTTTGATTTTATTAGCAATTTTCTGAGAAAACTGAACACCGATTTCCATACAAAAAGAAAAAAAAGTTCATGACACACACATTTAAAATGTTATTTTTGTGTAGATATTTTTTTGTTGCCACATGCTATGAGGCGTTTGAAATTTTAAAACGGTACATGAAATTCTGTAGAAAGCAACAACAAAATTACAAAATATTTATGACTTTGTTTTTGCTTTCAATGAAAGTCTTAGGCGTTGCGTTTTACATAATTAGGGCCTAACTGTTTGTGTGTAAAAACTAATTTGTTAAATATTTTAACAAAATGCTTCTGTCGACAACTACAACACAAATGACTGATTATGACATTTGTGGTCGCATAATATTTCTAAGTGGGCCGCAAATTTGTATGAAAACTGTTACGTTATCGGTCGCTTGCATTGTCGATGGACTTGTAGTACTTAAAATTCTTAGTGGGCCGCAAATCAGCTAATTGTCGTTGAAAATGCAAGCAAACGATGGCGGTCCACATCGGGGGCCAGGCTGTAGATTTCATTTCAGTTTTTAGTTAAATTAAAATAAGTGCACACAGTTAAATTGAAAAAAATATTATTTTCAATTAATGATTCAATTTTTCTTTTAAAATCTTATAAAAAAACAAGTAAGAAAGTAAAGTCGGTCAAGCCCGACCATATGATACCCTACACCATAGTATTTAAAAACATGCTTATAAACTTCATTAAAATTTGTTTGAAAGTTTGTGAGAGGCAGAAATTGCCGCCTACCTCCCCTTGTGGTCCTATATTTGAAAAACTGTATTGCTTATGTGTCCATATAGATATGGATCTATCTATGGTTAAAATTTAATTAAAATCGGTTTGAAAGGCAGAAATTTACCCTATCTCCCCTCGTGGTCCTATATTTTTAAAAAATGCACACCTTTTGTGTCCATATAGATATGGTCCCATCCATGTTTTAAATTTCATTAAAATCGGTTTGATAGCTTCTGAGAGGAAAAAATTTCCCCCGATCATCCCTCGTGGTCATACGATTCGGCCCATTTTCAATTTCGGCCCATTTGCCAATAAGAACCTATGACCCAAATTTTATCAAATTATCTCCAAAATTGTACTGTACTTTGCGCACAAGGTTACATGGACAGTCTGTCAGCCGGACGGACATCGTTAGTTCGACTCAGAAAGTGATTCGGAGTCGATCGGTATTTATTTAAGGTGGGTCTAGGACCAATATTTTAAGCACAAATGCATAATACCCTCTCCACTATTGTGGTGTGGGTATAAATATTAAATATTAAACATCAAAACACTTTCCCTTTGCAGTAAGTTCTTTTTTTATACCCTTCACCACAGGTGGTGAATAGGGTCTATATAAGTTTGTCATTCAGATTGTAATTTCTATAATATTGATGTTAGACCCTATAAAGTATATATATTCTGGGTCCTTATAAGGAGCGAAGTTGATTTAACGATGTCCGTCTGTCCGTTGAAATGGGTTTTCCGAAGACCCCATATATGATGGGGGCTAGGTTATTATACATTTATGTCACATATGGTCCGGAATTGTTTGCTATTGAAACTCAGCAAGATCGGTCCACAACTGGCTGAGATATGAGTAAAAAACCACGACTGCCTCAAATTTTTTCCTTTAAAGGTCCATTTAGACGTGACATTACCATACCAAAACGACGTCAATATACCATACAAACCAATTCAATTTTGGTTTCTGCGGTCATACAGTGGCTATGGTAATACAGTGTTGGTAATGTGGTTTCTGTTGTTGTTTTTTTATACCCTTCACTACAAGTGGTGGATTTTATTTGTAATGTGTTTAATTTTACGCATACACATACACATTAATGCATGTATATGATATGCCGCTCAAATAAAGAAACAAACTCAAACAGACTCAATATATTTTAATTTAACGCTTCTTTAGTAAAAGCATTCGTAGCCGAGTCGTTAAGTTCTCTCCTGAGACTGATGATATTACCAGTTCGAATCCCAAAAAGAACTTTTTTCATTTTTTAATTTAATTTTTTTATGTTCTAAAAAACGATTTTAAGATTATAAAACGAATTTCAAACATCAATTTTTTGTTTTTTTATATTCTTCGGCATGACGAAATGAAAAGTTGGCGTGGCTCAATTAATATTTATTTATACCTATCTAAAGAACGTTATTTATGTTTATAACTTTTTGTTCTTATCTCATCATGCTGAAGGGTTTATGTATATAACTTTTTGTTCTTATTTCATCATGGTGAAGGGTATATAAGATTCGGCATAGCCGAATATAGCACTCTTACTTGTTTTTAATCGATTTCTTTTTCATGATTTATCAATAACAATGAAAATAAATTTATAAATATTTTAGTCTTGCTCTGAAGAAATTTCAATATTTATATGCATCGTTGGCTTCACCGCTTTGACAACTGTATAAAAAGAATTTCCTTTTACATTTTTTCCCGTTATATTAAATTAAATATATCACCACAAAAGATTCAGAATTATCGAATAAATTTCCAACATATTTAACTAGAGCAGAAGTTACTGAAAGAAATATTAACGCAAAAGCTCACTTAATTCTTTAAAGCACTGGCACATTTTTCAAAAACCACCATGCGAAGAGAAATGCTATTTTAATTAAGTATATGGAAGGGAGCTTCACTTTCAGATAGAATTGTGGCGAATTAATCGCCACTATTATTTCTCGCAATTTGTTACGAAGATAGAGCAAATAATAGAGGCTTCGGAAAACATGTCTCAGCCAAGAGATAGTATTGCAAAGCTTTTTTATTAAAATATTCTCTGAGAAGCTTTGAATATCTTTGCGGACTTCAAATTTGGGGTAATATACTTTTGCCATTGCACAATTAAGAACTATATTGCAAACACAAGATTTAGACTACCAAAAAGGGTCAAATCTCTAACAAAATCCGATGATGTGCCTTGATGGCAGTGATGCAAGTATTTCCTTAAGTATAATTTTATAAACCGCAACAGCTATTTGCGATCCTATGGGCATTTCAGTTTGAAAGTCTAGACTTAAAAGGAAACATCCGATTCAAAACAATGAAGAATACTACCGCATTATGGGCTTTATTTCATTAATTGAGTTTATTTTAGAAGAATTAACAACACGTTCTCTAAAGATGCTCTCAATTTATTTTATATTCCATCTCCGTTAACGAGTCCCGACCTTAGAACAACAAAGTTCTATCTTACATGAAGTTTAGGTGCAAATATAACCTTGTTGTTAGTACTTTGCTCTCTAAATTGGCTGATCAAAATATTAAGTTTGAAAAATAGACAAGGAAATGCTTACGGCAAAACTTGATGTCGAATAATTGCATTTGCGACACATGTTTTAATAAAACACACTTTAAAACCAAGTGTTTTTCTTCTTGAATATACCTAACATGTCCATTGGAAGGAATTCTGAATAAAGGAGAAGTAGGGGCGCCGTAGATTCACTAGCTTCAGTCGGGTGGAGAGTTTCGCTTCTTCTTTTTTTTAATTTTTATTTATATAGACTCCCTTAAAAACTATTGCCTGTATTCATAAACATTTTTTAAATTTAATAAAGGATTAAAGAACAAATTTACTATGAAAATTGTACTTAATAAACGTTTGTTAAATTAAATAATCGTTTATGAATACGGGGGTATAACTATATTATGGACCGGAAATGGCTATAGAATTCGAAATAAAAGTCCCCAAAGTGTTAACAAAGTTAACAATTTCCTTCATGCCATACTTTACAACAAAATAATAATAATAAAACACGTTAAAAATTATAGTTAGTCACTTCCGACCATATGAGGGATGTTCTGGAAATCGAAAACGAAAAACGCAAGAATTTTTAACGTCGCTTTTTAATAAGATTTCTGTAATAAAAGAATTTTATGACAAATATTATACAAAGATTTCTCTATTAAATTGAATTTTAAAGCAAAAATTATAAAAACTACATTAAAAGTGTATTAAAAACAACTTCCAAATTCTTGCGTTTTTTATTTCCAGAACACCCCTGTATGACATAGAAGCTAAAGTAAAAGTCATTGTCGCCAATTTTTATGTAAAAATTAACATTTATAAGGAAGTTTTGGATTGTACCCTGCGGCCGGACGTTCAAGTTGTTCTTGATAGTCTTTTACATATACTGCTTGTCAAAATTTTCATAAAATGAAAGCTGTGACGTAGGCTGCATAGGGATGAAACGATACGAGTAAATACAAGTACATATTCGATAGTTTTATATAAGTACCAAGTATTTTTGTAATCGATACTTAGCAACCGAGTACCAAGTAGTATCGGTAAAAAAATACTCGGTATCGGTCAAAAGTAATCGTTTCACTTTGGTATTAAAATTGATCTTAAATTTTTGATTATTTTCCAAAGCTGGAGCAGCAGTAACGGTATCAAGAAACCGTTTGACAAGTAAACACTAGGGATGCTAATCCCGAATACCGAAATCCAATTTTTCCATAACTATATCTGCTACAATTGGAGAAGCTGGCGAACCCATAGGAAGTCCTTTCATTTGAATACATTCGTGATTATCTAATTGAAAATATCTATTATCTATTATACAAAATCTTAGAATACGTTAGAATAAATCTTTTTCTATATTCGTATGTTCCCTTATTGTATTCTATTTTTCTTCAATTATATTCATAGCTAAATCTAAATCCAGATTTTGATAATACAAACACGGAAAATAATTACAAACGTAGATTTATGTTGGAAATGTTACAAATTATAAGAGTACCGACAATGTCGAAAATTAATTTCAAGTCAGATACTGAAAATGTAGCACAAAATTATAGACATTTAATTTATAAAAATAGAAACGGAAGTTAAAAATTTATGTATATTGTAATAGATCTAGTTTGTATTGAAAAATATTTTTATATTCAATTACAAAAATTTTTTTAGTTTTGTCATTTTTTTGTTAAATTTGTTTTTAAAAAATTGTTAATTTTGTTAAATTAAATATTGTCATATAGCATATGTGTAGTTATTTATTTACGATACCACAAATGTTTGCAATAAAATAAGGTATCAATTATCTGACGTCATTAATTTGTTGAAGAATCTTTTTAAAATATAAGTTTTAATACATAATACTTCCATATTACTTTAAAAGAATACATTAAACTGTTTTATTTTGTAATGAGTTTAATTTTCTTCATGCATTAATTTGTTTTAATTCTTATACATAAACATTAAATTATAATTATATGAATTTTTAAAATTGGCTTTTATTTATGAAGTCCCGAAAAATCCCGATCCGTCCCGGGATCCCTTTTTTTTAATTAAAAATCCCGAATACGGGGTTTCAAAAAACCTGGTCCCGTTTGGCATCCCTAGTCAACACCCATAAACCACATATCGTCTAGGTCAATTTCCTCAATTTCTGGCTATAAGAAGTCCGTTATCATCCGCGATAGCGAACACCATTCACGATAATTGCTTGGCCGACCTCATTTTCGAAGACGCCGCCAGCCGCAGAACTAACTCGGCAGCATGCATATATATTTTCCCATTTCCCACAGACCCGGTTTGCTCAAATTTACGCGCAATTCTCCCGATTGTGGAAACATTTGGTCGATTATACTGACCAAAAAACTAACGATGTGCATTAAATGCATTTTGATTGAACGCCCATTTTCGTAAAAAGCTTTATTAATCTCAACGCGCTGCTCAATTGTGTACCTCCCAGTGGTAGAAGTTGTCAAATACTGAAACAAAGATAGGTCAATTTAAGTTGCACAAAAAACTTGACGTTAAGGTGTGGCTCACAATTAACATCATGGATTATGGTTTTACCACCCTTTATATATACAGTAGAATCCCGATAATTCGTAGTTGCAAGGGACGAATTATAGGGGTTTTCGTTTTACCGGGGTATAAATAAAATTAGTACGAATTAACGGGGGTTTTCAATTTATTTACTAAAACAATAAAAAAAAAACATAAAAGACAATTGTTAAAAATAATATATATAAAAATTATTCATGTAACAAACAGATCTTAAGAAAATAAACACACACACAAGTAAAAACACACGCAAAAAAAAAAAATAGCGGTAAACAAAAACTAATTATTTCCATGTTTCTGTTGTTTTTATTACGAATTATAAGTGGTAGTTAGCAAACAATTACGATTTATAAGAGGTAAAGACGATTTTATTTGAAAAAAAAATTACGAATTACCGAAGGGATCAAAATGTATGGAAATTTTACCAATTAACGAGATTTTTTCAAGGGACTGACAGTTTATTACGAATTATCGGGAATTACGATTAATCAGGTACGAATTATCGGGATTTGTATGTATCAATTCAAAAATAAAATACATACATATTTACATTTAAAATAAATTCATAGTGACATTGTTGATTACTGGAATAAAAGGTGAATGAAGGTTGTTATCCTGAACGTTCTATAAAATTTTGTTTCCTAAGATAAAAAAGATTTTTTGAAAGGAAATTGGTACTAGGTGGTAATTAAAAGTGGTCTCAACCTTTACACTTATCGTTTTGCACAAAAATGCTAATAGGTCGTAGTTCTTATTTTATTGTATAGGTAGTAACAAAACACTAATAAGAACGTTTTTAAATGATGCTTTCTATTCTTTTATCATACAAACCGATGCAAGTACCGATACAAGTAACTAAGTATCGATACTTTTTTTCGATACTAAGTAGGTATCGATACTTTACGATCGATACCACATCGAGTAAAAATATCGATACCTTAGAGGTATCGTTTCATCCCTAAGGCTGCACTCAATTTGTAAGCAATTTACTTCCAAGATGTCAACAAAAACAACACAATTTATAAAGACAAACTTGTACTCAGCTGTTAAATTGAAAGTAAAATTGCCAAGCAAATGGAAAGGTGAAATTTAAAGCCATCTCGTGGTCAATTTAAAAAGAGTGAGTGTATTAGTAAAAAAATAAGAGTGTATTGCAAATTGAAAGGAATTGAAAGGCAAAACTTGATCGTGTTGCCGCCAAGTAAAAGCTATTTTCGCGAGAAGTATTTGTATTCGGATTTTGTATTTGTATGGGCCGATTCCAATAAAATTTGGTAAGATGATTATTGCAATAAAATAAGTTTTTATCAAATTTAATCTAAATACCAACGGGTTGCGTAGGGACTATTTGAAAAAAATTCTTATTTTTCTCTACGCGTTAATAAAATTATCTCTTCAAAAATCCCTATAACTTTTAATTGATAATATATCAATGCAAATTAAACCAAAGTGTTCATGTACATACACATATACATTTTATTTATAGATACATACATTCATTCTATCTATCAAATTTGCTCTTTTTACAAACTAAAAACTAAATAAGAAATCCTAAAAGCAAGTGAAACTCAACTAAATTTACATTTATTTTATTCCTTAAGAAGTGAAACAAGCAAATACAAATCTATGTGTGTTGTACTTTTGGATTTTACTTAGCCCTTCTGCATTCCTTGGGTCAATATGACCCAATTTTACTTTTCAACTAACTTTCTTTGCATGATGATGTTACATTACCAAGTTTAAAATTCTTTTATCCTAAATAGGAATGGATATAACTATTTAGAAGCAAAATCAAGTAAAAAGTTTTTTGTTTTTCGTTCACATAAAAAAATAAACTTTTTATACACTTGTGGTCTTGTGGGGTCAATGTGACCCACCTAATTTTTTTGATCTTATTCCTTGGACTACAATACAAATTTGTCGTTTATTTCTTATTTTACTTTTATATTAATATCGTAACCTCAATTAATCTACCATTGATGTGGCAATGGCAGTTGTATTAGAAATAACATTAAAAAAAAATGTGAATCCCCTCTTGTAACACAAATTATATTTGAGCTTCATTGTACATACAGTAGAATCCCGATAATTCGTAATCGCAAGCGACCGGCCATTTCTTACAAATTAAAGGAGTTTTCAATTTAGCGGGGTTTCGATTAATTGAGGTTAAAATAAAATAAATACGAATAAACGGGGGTTTTCAATTTATTTACTAAAAAACATAAAAAAAATATAAAAAACAATGTTAAAAATAAAATACATAAAAATTATTAATGTAACAAAATGATCTTAAGAAAATAAACCCACACACAAGCTAAAACCCATGCAAAAATAAAATAGTGGTAAGCAAAAAATCATTCTTTCCATGTTTCTGTTGTTGTTTTTATTACGAATTATAAGTGGTAGATAGCAGACACTTACGATTTGTAAGAAGTGAAGAAGATTTTAATTAGTATTGTGGTTATTTTGTTGAACTATTTATGGTTTTTAATCCAAATTTTTAATTAGGCTTAAGTTCATGAAATATAATTTTTATTAAATTATTTTTTTATGAAGAAAGGAATTTTACAACATGAAAATCAATTAAAATTGTTATTGATAATCTTTCATTCTTGACGTGGCTCGGGCTCGAACCCTGGCCGGCAGGTTACCATGACATGTTTCGATCGCAACCACTCGATCTCCTCAGATGGATTTGCCGTCTTACACTCGCAGCCATCGACGACTGCTGACGTCACTAGTCAAACATCAATCCTTAAACCAAAAAAAAAAAAAAAAAAAATCCGAATTACCAAAATGTATGGTAATTTTAGGAATTAACGAGATTTTTCAAGGGACCGACAGCTTATTACAAATTATCGGGAATTACGATTTATCGGGGTACGAATTATCGGGATTTGACTGTATTTACTCTCAAACTATTTTCGTCAAAGTAGTTTTGGAAACTTCTTGCAAATTTGTTTGAACCTATGTTTTTTTTTAATGGAATATAGAAGAAAAGTAAATAAAACATCATCTGATATATTCATAGATTCTAAGTGATGGATTCTAAGTAACAGATGCGTCAAATTGACCAACAAAGATCATAGATGGGAAAAGTTAGAGAGGAATGCAGAAGGGTTAGATACTAGAGAAATTAATTGCTTGTCCGTATTAGTTTTGACTGGTGATTTCCTAACAATCGTACAGGTACATTCATCTTGTAAAAATAAGCGAATATGCAATGCAAATTGAAGATAGATGCAATTGTATGATTAAAGATATGTAAAGATCTGACAAATATTTGACGAAAAAATTCAAAAAGAGCGTGACCAGTAAATTGATCAAACTTTAGTTTTATTTCTAACAATTTCTATTGGTTTTCCAAACTTAATTTGTAAGAAGATAATTGTAAAATGTTATTTAGAAACTGTTTAATGATGTTTGATCGAGTTAAACATTTTGCAAAAGCAAATTATAAAACTAGTGGTTACGTGTAGGACGTCAAATATTTAATAGGTGTGAACATAGCTTAAGCCTTATTTCTTTTCATAGTGCGAACATCAATGATCGAACAAACCGCTAAATAACATTTTTAAAATTTACCTAAAAATCAAAGTGGAAATTGCGGCAAACTTTCACTCAAAGAAATTAAACAGTTTGCAATGTTGCCGTATCAACAATTTTATTAGTATATTGTCACAAATCTAAAAAAGACTGCCAAATATGTACAGTTTTGGCCACATTTTTAAAAAGTCCCAAAATTTTAATGATATCAAGAAATATGTCCTTCTTTTTCCTACGGCCATTTTTTTAGAAAAAAATCCTACGAATAGGTATTTTTTCCTACGATTAACATCACTGGCATATGGGCTCAAAGACCCTATTCCGTAAAAAAGCTTGTATGGGGGCAATGTGCAATTATGGACCGGTTTGCCCTTTTTTTCAATAGGCTTGGTCCTTGTGCCAATTAGAACCTTTGTACCAAATTTCATCAAATTATCTCCGAAGTTGCTTACATGGACAGCCAGCCGGACGGACATCGTTACATCGGTGATCTTGAAGGTGGGTCTAGGACCAATATTTTAAGGTGTTACAAACATCATCACAAATGCATAATACCATCTCCACTATTGTGGTGTGGGTATAAAAATACTTTACTTTGCGGCTACATTTACAACAAAAGTAAGGAAAGCGTATATTAATTACACATGATTAAAATAACCGGTTTATAATAACAAAAAAAACCGGGTTTTTTATGTTCGAAAATTAACATTTTAAAATAGCCGGTTTGAGCAAAACTAAAAAACCGGTTAAGAACGGTCGAATAATAACCGTTCGATCTCCCTATTCGATGTCTAAGCATGTGAGCTTCCACTGTACATTTAAAACTCATTTATTCATATCAGAAATGATTAAATATATTTAAGTCAAGAAATTTTTAATGAATGTTTCTGCCATTTGCTTTTAGTTACGACAATATACAAATACAAGTTATAAAGTAAGTGTGTATTTGTGTTAGTATACAAATATGAATGTTTGTGTATTTGTTACATCCGGTGTTCCATAATGTGTTACATAAACATATTAAAGGTGAACATTGGTAACATAAATATACATTTATTTAGGTAAAATAATACACGTTGTTATACGAATGTTGAGCTTTTGGATGTTCAAGAAAATTTATTTTAATTAAAATGAAAGAAGCACCACCAGCAACAACAACAATGGAGGAGAGTTGAAAAAAAATACAAAAAGTACCAACATAAAATGTACATTACTCTAAATGACAAATATTTGTATATTTGGCAACGGCATACGAAGAACATTGTGATGTCAGATTAATTAAGTTTAATGTTTGGGATTTGAATTTAGCACAGGTGTATTATTTGTCATTTATGCTGGTGCAAGTCAATGTGTTACGGATGTTACAACGTTCCTATTGCTATTTTTTAAATTTAATTAATATAAATATTTAAATCTATGATAAGTTCTATAACTGCAGAAACTTAAATGAAAAGTAATATGAACTATGGAAATAGTTAAATTTAATATGTCTTCAATACTTCAAATACACCCAGAGACAAAATACAAAATATCTGAAAACTTTACCTATTGCCGTTCGCCAGATATAAAAGATTCTGATTTGGGCCATGCCCACTTCTACAATGACACTCACTTTTTGACAGTTGTTGTGCATTAATAGTCCAACAAATTTGTAAGCTGAAGCTGTTCCCAGTCTCTAGATATTTGGAAGCTGTATTTTCTTTGTATGGTAGGTGCCACGCCCACATATCCAGTTATAACCATTTCTTGACAGATCTGGTGTACTAATAACCCAACCATTTGCAACAAAATAAAAGGAATTAGATTTATTCACTCACTTTTTTAACAGATGTGCATTGATATTTAAGAAATTCGTAAATTGTAGTCTTATCCCTTTCTTCAGCCATAAGGAAACTTAACTGTTGTTGTATGTATTTGTACATATTTGATTAAAAAATATTTGAATTTTCTGCGATGACGATTTTTGCGGTATTGATAAAAAGTTTGCAGGTATAGTTATTGAATTTTGAGTCAACAGCCAAGTTTATTGAATCAATAAAAATAGTTGTTGTCCGAAATGATTTTTTTCAACCAAATGTTTACGTTATTTGTTTAACTAGTTTTTGGAAATTTTGCATAAATCAATCAATTGTTTATCGAATCTTTATTTATTTATTCATTAATTAAGATGTTTTATCCGCTTAAGACCCGAACATTAACCCATTAAATTCTTCTAAATTAAGGGTGCACATATGTGTACCTCAGGTCTTAAAATATGAATAATTTCAACGTAAATCGTTAATTTCTTAAGATCAGAACTGAACCGATTAAGTAAAGGGCTTATTAACTATTTGTTTTATCTTATGAGGTGTAATTTAAATTTCGGTTTTTATTATTTTTTTAATTTTTTTTATTTAAAGTGGTAGAAAAAGAGGTGCAGATATGTGTACTTTAGGTCTTAGCGATTAGTTATTGAGGAAAAATATCCCAACAGTATGGTTTTTTCAAACTGTTAAGTTCAAATGTAAAAATAATGGCTTAAGCTTCTAAACCCTGCCATATTTGATATGTTTTTGAAGCGCAGTAGCTTAAAGCAAGTAATAAAACTGTTTCTATTGGTCACACGATGTTGTTAGTCTTTAAAACTTGTAACAAGTTAAGGTCACATATGTGTACCCATGGTCTGAAGAGGTTAAATTCGCAATTTTTATTCTCTTACAAATACACTAACGACCTGTTTCCGATGTGCGAATTCTTTCTTTCGTCTTAAAAAAGTTAACCAAAATGTCCCAAGGGGTATTAATTTTTCTGAACTTTTAACTTTTCTAAGCGCGTTTTTTTAGTCGAAAAATAAATAAATAAATTATGTAATAAATTTTAAATGTAATACACAACTTTTTTTAGATGCAAAATGTTATGTTTTTTTTGTTTATTATTAAAAGGGTTAAATAGTTTTCATTATTACAAATAAGAAACTTAGGTTTAATTTGTACTGGGTACTAAGCTTCACAATCATGCGCAGTTTTTTCGTGCGTAAAAATTTTTAATTTATAGTGGTTTTAAGAAGCAGTCAAGGCTTGCTTGTTTCTTTTCTTTTGTATAATAACTCTTGCTCATTTTCGTGCGCATATTGTTTTGCATCCTTGTTGCTTTCAAACCATTTTATAACGTTATTGATGCTTTCAACTGCTTTCGAGAAACTTACTTCAGATCGTTGAACATTTTCCTCGATAATTGACACGTCGTTTTCATTATCGGTAACTTCGGAATCATCGTTATTTTCTGAAATTTCGTCATTGTTCCAATTTATGATTTCATTAATGCCGATGTCAACATTATCCCCAACCTTTGATATCAACAATTGAACTTCGCGAAGTGTGTCGTTGTATGGACTATTTGATAGAATCATTTCAGCGAGAGGAATTTCGTCTTCCCTCTCATACTGATCGTCATCCCACTTTTTTATCTTGTTCCATGCTTTTGTCAGGACTTCTTGAGGTAGTTCGTCCCAGGCTAATTTTAGTAGCAAAACAGCATCACGGATTGAATGTTCTCCTTCAAAATTTTTTCGACCGGAACGGTTTCTTGCGCGACAATGTTGCACAACAATTTAGATCGATATCCTAACTTGACCAGTCTTAGTGGATTTTGATCCATGGGTTGCAAAACTGCAGTTACGTTAGGTGGTGAAAGCATTGCTGCAATTTGCCCATAATCAGATTGCAACATATCAATTGGCTTATGGGCAGTACAGTTATCAATCAGCAACAATGCCTTTGGTAGTAAATTATTGTCAGCCGAAAATTTCCGAACCTGCAAAATTGTTCCTGCATAAACCTTAACACATTAATTTAAATTTCAAAATTAAGTTCACCTGCTTTATAAAAGAATGATGAAACCAGTTGAAAAATAACTCTGTGGTCATCCACGACTTCTTCGAATTTGCGTACTCCAATGGGTTTTCAAATCCCTTAAAACAACGAGGATTTGCAGATTTACCAATTACCAAAGGTTTCAATTTGTGCGAACAATCTGCGTTCGCACACAACAAAAGAGTTATTCTTTCCTTTGCAATTTTTCGGCTGGTGCTGTCTTTTCGCTTGCAGCCACAAATGTTTTATCAGGCAGAAAACGATAAAAAAAAGTCCAGTTTCATCTGCGTTGTAAAGTTGTCAATCGGATAACTTCATTTCCTTTTCTTTTTGCACGCAAATTATGAATAAAAGGTGAAACACCTGAGGTTTCACTTGAAAGGATTTCGCCACAAATTTTTAGATTGTGAATACCGTACCGCCTTTTAAAATTGGCTAGCCACCCATCACTGGCATTAAATGTTTTTCCAGGGTGCAGTTTTGCGAATTCGTACTTGGCCCTGGTTTTTAAAATTTGTCCTTTCAATGCACAGTTACGCTGCCGTTGGTTAAAAAACCACTTGTACAACTTTGACTCAAGGTCAGCATATTCCGGTTTATGAAGAGTTTTCCTGTTAGATTTTTCATATGAGTTCGCAACAGCCTCCAAGATTTCGTTACGTTTTTTCTTTATCTTTGATATGGCTACTTTGGATACACCATAATTCAACGCCAATTGCTTTCCGTGCACACCTTGATCAAGCATTTTTAAAATCTGTACTTTTTGCTGCAAGTCCAACCTGATTTGTGATGATTTCTTCTGCTTTGGCATTTTTTAAATAAGCACTGCACAACTCACAAGCTAAACACTGACTACTAACAAGAACTTCAACAGCAATGTTGAGGATGGACAACATTTTTGGCAGCTCAAAATAAAAAGGAAGTTCGGGGAATACCACTGAGAAGATTTAAAGTGATCAAGCTGCCAATATTATCACTGAAACAGCCGTTGTTTTAAAAAAAAATTTACACGCTCTAAAAAGTTAACCGAAAAGAAGAAGATTCTACTGTACATTTAAAACAAAATCAAAATTTTTAGAATTGTTCGCACATCGGAAATAGGCTATAAACTTCATTGTTGGGGGATAAGCTAGTTCCTATGCGCATTTCGCTGGTTGCTTAGGAAACCTAACTAAATATATTATACAAAAAAAAAAACTGTAAAGCGAATGAGAATTACAAACATTTAAGACTTACTTGCAACGATATTAAAGCTATTAAAACATGAACAAGAGTTGTAAAAAAATTGTCTTTACTTTGATTTGAATATTAAGAAATATTTAATTATTTCATTATTAAATATGTTTTATTGGGTGCTATGCTGCAGACCGCAATTTTGATAAATTTTTTAATTGATTCAAATAAAAAGTTTCCTGACCCAAAATTTTTATTTATAATAAACTGTGTCGCTTAAAATTTTCTTGAGATATTTTTTTCTGTGTCACCGTAATATTTGTTACAAATTTGAAACTTAAGCTTCTGCCGTTCTTCAGTTATTCTATTTGTATGGGAGATGCCACGCCTATTTCAAATTTCAAATAAATACATACGCTACAACCTTTCTGGACGTGCAAAAAAAAAATCGGTTTTGAGTCGCAAAACTTGGAGGGAACAGCTGAGTATTGCTGAAAATGTTGGTCTTTAATAATATAATAAAGAAACATCAAATTTCGCGAGTTTCAGTCTTAGCTAATCTAAGTTTAAACTTAATCCACATCTCAAAAACACGGCCTCAGACATCTTATGCGACCCATACACGGTTCAATTCATTTGTCAACTGAGTCTTTCAACTCAGTTGACAACTTCATCAACTGAATTGAAAGATTTTAAATTTATTTTAAAATTTAATGAAATAAAAGACAATTTTTAAAATACTTAACTACAAAAATTAATTTTGACAGCTGATCAAGAGACTTGAGCACACACAGTACAATCGAATTGAAAGACTTAGTAGTCAACTTGAAAAAATCAAAATCTTTTGATTTTTCTTCAACCAACTCGACAACCGTCAAACTAATCAACTGACAAGGCCATACACGCTTTGATTTGGACAACAACCGACTCAGTTGACAATTGAATTGAATCGTGCAAGGTCTGCTTTATATATAAAAATTAATATTTGTTTGTTCGTATGTCATCGTCCAGATTTGCAATTTTTGCTGCTGCAATTTTTAAAAATTCTGCTTTGAAATTGCCTTAGCGGGCAGATTTTTTTGTAAATTTATCTTGGTTTTCTCTTTTTTTATATTTATATACAAAGAGTCAACTAGTGGAAGAACGTTGTAAGTTACTAAAAAAAAAATGATACAATTTAATGGCTTTGTAAATTGGAATAACGTTTTAAAAGCCGCTTGCGTAGTGGAAAAACGTTTTAAATGACATATCGCGATTGTGGATATGAAACGTTTTTCCACTATAAAAAAGTTATAAGCCGTAAATTTGCATTGTATTTTAAATTAAAATTTCTTGATATTTTGCATACAAGTTTTTATTATCATTTATTTTGATAATCCAAAAAAAATTTTAAAATTAGTAATTCTGCCTTTTAAAAACGTTTTTTTGCTCTCCTGAAAAATAATTATTTTGTCACTTACAACTTTATTCGCGGCTGTGCAACAAAAATTGCAAATCTGGACGATGACATACGAACACACAAATATAAATACTTATATATAAGATGCCTTAGGCCGTGTTTTTGAGGTTTCGATTAAGTTTAAACTTAGTTTAACTTAGTCTGAAACTCGCATTTTTCCGGCGAAATTTGATTTTTTTATTATTTTATTAAAGACCAAAATTTTACTTACTGTGCATGCATGCATTTTTCGCTTTACTTTTAGTGTTGAATAAAGCTGGAAACTGCGCTTAATACTGTTTACAACTCTCTAAGATATTATCAGGGAAACCGGAAATATGCTCTTAAGAGTGCTTTATGCTCATTACACATGAAGTAATAACGTGAAGATACGCCTTAAAAATGGAAAAAGTATGTCTTAAAAAAAAGATAAAAACAAAACAATAAACAATTTAATTATGTTTGCATATAATAAATATATTAAAAGAGTATAGTTGGTCAAGTCCGACCATATAATACCCTAGTTTGCATTTTTACAGACAAATATTCGAGTGCTTACTATTTGGGACCCATGGGCAGTAATGGACATGACCTTACAATGTTAAAAGAGTTACTTGAGCCAGATACTATCTAGATATAAATATCTTATTATCAGGGCAAGGGACTTCATGCAAATGCATGTTTGTTGTCGTTACTCTGAGACCCACCTACAATTAATATCTTTGCGAATCACAATGTTTCCAGTAAAATGGCATCAATTTGTTAGTGCATATTTTGCTTTAAATGCATGTTTTTGCATATTTTGTTATAAATGCATATTTATCGTCATATTTTGGGATATTTTGTTATAAATTCAAATTTTTCTTTATATTTTGTAATATTTATAAAAAAAAAAATTGATCTCTTCTTAGTTCTTTGTTTAGAAATATCTTCCTGTTCAAGGCGAATTCTTTATAAGGTGTAGTCACTGGATCAGCTAGTTATGGTAGTTTCAGCCCTGAAGCTGTCAAACAGTCAAAAAAGTATGGGAAAATCTGCTAACTCTGACATTTTCAAGGTGCAAAAGCAACAACATGTTGGTGTTTGGTACTGAATTACCTACATTTTATTATAAATTCACCTTGTTTCTTTTACTTTTAAAAAGTAGCACCTTTTGTAGCCATGTTTAACAAATTTTAAAAATTATACAAATTGTATAATTGTGTACATAATTGTAGAAGTAACAATAAACATTTTTTGACATTTCATTTTGTTTACGGTTTTTTTTTACTTGAAAAAGCCTCAAATAAAAATAGCGTCCGGCGAAGAAAAAAAAGAATTAAACAGAATATTTTGGATTTACGCTGTAAGTATGACCTAAAATCCAAAAAGTATTGATAAAACAAATTGTTTTTAAGGAAAAAAAAAATGCCAAAAGAAAAAATATCAAAAAATAATATTTTAAATACGTGTGTTTTTGAGTCTTCAAAATAGATGGAAAAGTACTTTTTTGCTTAGTTTACAATGAAGGTGTTTCATTTAAAAATTTGTAGTAAATCAGCACCTTCAAAGCCAGAAACACACAGATTTATGATTTATGAAATGCTTTCGCAAACTTCAATTTCAAGAAAATCAACTTCTGAGGATAAAACTAGTAAAATTAGTTTGGAATTGTGTGATGCTCTGGTGTCTGCAGATATACTTTTTTATAAGCTTATCAACCAAAATTTTAGAATTTCTTTAAACAAATATACCAACGAAACCAATCCTACGGAAACAACCATTAGAAAAACTTATCTCGTCAAGTTGTACACAGAAAAAATTATTGCCGAATTATTTTCAAACAAACGCTTGTTTGAAAATTTTTTTAATTTTTACAAATTTTTTTTGGTTAAAAAAAACCAAAATCCCGTATTCAATTTTTTCAAATTGTTTGCTTAAATACATCAAATACAAAAATATAATGATGACGAAAAACATATCGAGTCGGTCTGTCGCTGTATTTGGGTTACATTTCTTCTTCATTAGCAAAGGAAAGGATACAGCAACAGTGAGTGATGACGAAAAACATTGTGTGTATAAAAAAAGACTTCGTTCAAAAATTATTCCAACAAAAAAATGTGTCTCAAAGCCAGCCGGCCGCTCTGCTCTCTCTGCCATCATCTTCTAATACAGTGCCTGCTTGTGTGCGCATCATTGCTTTTGCAAAAACCTTTTTATTTTGAAATTTAGTATATGAATTTCAGTAAACTTTTTGTTTGATTCAGTTAAATTATTTGTTTGAAAAAATCAGTGTTTTTTTCAATAAACAAAATGCAAATAAATTGTTTGAATATGCGAATCTGTTTATAGGACCGATTTCAGACAAAAAATTGTTTGATTCTACAAATTTTTTGTTTGAATTGGAAAAATAATTTTTTCTGTGTACACTATACAACTATGTGACATTGTTGAAAGGATTAAGCCACATAAATTGTGGCTGTCTATTGACGAAACAATGGACACTGAAGGACGTTGCGTGGTCTACGTAATTGTTGGGATCTTGAATGACGAAGAAGAACAGAGTAAACACAAATTTTTGTTTAATATTGTAAAGTTGCAAAAGGTGAATCATGCTTCATTAGCTCGAACTTTCAAAGACTCAATTTCTCTTTTAGAAGACTTTAATAAAAATAAAATGTTGCTCTACTTGACATTTTTTAAAGGTATCTTACCCAAAAATGTAACATGTCACATGCAAGTTTTTAAAGTCACCTTCGCGTTT
Source organism: Pollenia angustigena (assembly GCA_930367215.1). NCBI lineage: Eukaryota > Metazoa > Arthropoda > Insecta > Diptera > Polleniidae > Pollenia > Pollenia angustigena. The sequence goes on along the minus strand of OV884057.1, from coordinate 74,393,444 downwards.
CAAGCATGTATAACAAGATGGGGACCTGGTTGCAGGCAGTTGAGTATTATGCCAAAAATTTTTAAGAATTTAAGGATGTGGTAAATAATTTTAACGAAAATAATGCAGTCGCTATAAAAAGTAAACAATTTTTTAAACGTACCTAATATAAAGGCTCAATTAGAATTTATTCACTTAAACAATGGGTTTCTAGTCGAGACAATAACCGAACTTCAGCGGTTTAAATCATTGAACACCTCGGTTGAACACGGTGATGACGCTGTCATTAAAATAAGAAAAGTAGAAGGTCAAATCGGCGAAAAATACAAGCCAAACTTTATGCAGTTTTAAAAAAGTTAAAGAAATTGGTAATATTTTTAATTTAGCTTCCAGTAAAGAAAATATTGCAAAAAAGGAACACATATTCTACAGAGGAGTTGACCACTTTTAATATGCACCTATTATATCTGTTGATGTCGAACGGACATTTTTAATGTTTAAAACTATTTTAAGACCAAATAGAATGAATGAGTTTTACATTTGATAACTTAAAAAAAAAATTTATTTATATAAACAAAACTTTATCTTTATAAATATGGTTAAATAAATATATTTTTAATGCAAATTTTCTAATTTTATTGTTGCATATTTTGCGATTTTAAGTGCATGAACTTCCTTGCCCTGCTTATTACGTAAGTGCGATTTTTCCGTGTTTAAGTGATTTTAGTTATGCATAATCTTTTATTGTCTTCAGACCCATTTATAAATAGATTTCGCTCAGAGCTGCAAATCAAAAAATTGGAGTACGATAACGATGTTAAAAAGTTATTAAAAGACTATGCTTAAACTACGTATTCATGTTTTTTCTATGGGAAGTGGCCGTAAAAGTGGGCGGAACAGGAATACATATGTTTTCAGGAGTTCATTCTACAATTATACTATTTATTTTTTGTGAAAATTGAGTTGATGCATTAAAAACCAAGAGAGTTATGCCACTTCTTCAATACATGTTGTATGGGAAGTGGGCGTAAAAGTAGGCGGATATTTTTCAAATTTCACACAAATGATTAAGAGTGTTAAAAAATGCTATGTGCCAAAAAACAATGCCGTAGGTCAAAATTTAATTTTTCCTTTGAATGGGATTTTGATTTTTCCATGTTTTCTTGATTCAAACAAAAAATGGCTATGTGCCAAGTTTCATTATCCTTCGACAACTGCTTCTATTTTTGCCGCTCGTTCTATGAACTTGAATCAATGTGCGGCGCCTTTCCATGACATAGTAGCTATTATAAAAATTATTTCAGCCAATTATTTGGTAAGCTGATTTAAAAAAATATTTTTGGGCTGAATTTGTTCTTAGAACTTAAATAACACTACGTGACAGTTTTTTGACCAAATGAATTTGACACCTAATCTTTATGTAAAATTAATACTTTATTAGCTTTCTCTAAAAGGAAAGAAATACTGAAAGAAAGTACTGTATATATAAAATAACAGTCCCATTCCACAATTTTTTATAGGCTTTGTCCTTATGACAATTAAAACTTTTGTACAAAATTATCTTCAAAATTCCAACATGTACTGTGCTCACAAAGTTAACACGAGTTAACTAAGAAGAAGAGTCGCCGATGAATTTTCAAAAATTATTTTCATTTGGCTATGACTGGTGTATTATCACACACAACAACTTAATGTTGTAAGAGGTTTCCTAATTGCTCCTATCGATTGTTTAAGCTGTTTACCCACTCTCTTGAGTTTTGATTGATCCTCGTTTTTTAGTCATAGAATAGCTCCAGAGGATGATATTCCCCCGATAAGGTGGATACTTGGACCTCGGGAAGATGGTACATGTATTGTAGCTATTGGGCATTTCCTGGACCAGCCACGAGTTCTTCTGCAGAGCAAATTGAAATTTGTTTCGTCAATCCAAGTTATTTGTTTTCCATTTTGAATGAAATTATTTAAATATTAAAAATTTTACAATAAAAAAGTCCCAATATTTATATTTACTGAATACTGATTTGTATTTTCACAATTCCAATTTGTATTTTCCCAATATCAATTTGGATTTCTAATTATTACGGATGAGATTTTCATGCACTAAAAAATCGAAAATATGCACTAAAAACTAAATTTCCAAAAAGTTTTTTAATTTAAAAAAAAAATTCATTGTTATTCAAATATCTTTAAAAACTTAAATAACTAATTTAAATTTTGGTTTGTTTAAATAAATAAGAACTGTTTTATTTAAAGCAGTGACGGGCACATTTGCAAATCCTATGTACGCGTGCATAGGTTCATAGGTTTTGTGCGACGTCGACACATGTACACTATAAACTTCTTTGTGTGTCTGTGACAATGTACGTTCGGCTGTTGCTGTGTTGTTATTTCGTCAACACAAGCATAAATGTGATAGTATGTGTGTGCCCTTCACTGATTTAAAGTAAAACTTTGTCCTGTACTTAAAGAATGCCAATGCATTTTGAAACATTTAGATCCCACTTTGATTCCAGATGATATCAAAATATTTGAAATTTAATTTATTTTTTGAAATCCTTAATTATTTTTGCAAAACGCTTTGGATTTTTTTTTTTGTCGGGCTATTCTTCCTTCCGCATTGTTAATTTTACTTTCTGCAGTAACAATTAGTTTGACTTGAGTATTAAGTAAACAAACTCCCTCCTAATTAGTTATTGTTTCACCAATAAATCAGTAATTTGAAAATACAAATGCTTATTTACTTCTGGTGTAAAATAACACATTTAATATTTCTTTTACTTTCTTAATTGCATGACCATCGGTATCAACAAGCTCTTCTAATAATCTTAAATAACTCAAAGTTTTTTGAATGTAATTCTGAAGTATCCAGCCACCCCCATCTTGTTATTACTGGTTGCGGTGGAAGGGGAATAAAGGGAGACTTTTCATTAAAAACTGCAATATTATCGAATCGGATTCTAATTTCCTCTGCAACGCGGCTTAACCCATATGCCAAGCAAGTAGCTTGTAACAGTTTTGGATAAAATATGTTAAACCCATTGGAAGCCTTAACTAAAGCTCCAACAGAATTTATTTAATGATGTTAAGATTTATCTTTGGAAGTTTTTTTTATTAAAAAAAAATTTCAAGAAAAAAAAATCACTCAAAAATGCTAAAATATGCATTTAAAACCTAAATATGCAACAATATGCAAAAACAAATCGATGCCATTTTAACGCAAATTTTATGATTCGGAAAGATAATTGGTCGAAACCGGTCTTAGACCATCGACAAAAAAATGCATTTGCATGGAAATCGCATCCCTACTTATTATCAATTTGTAGATTCTCAATATTAATTTGGAATTCTTCTGGCTACCACAATTAATTCCATTTTTTCGCACCTGTTATAATTAAAAAAAAAAAAATCAACCATTATCATATTATTATCAATATGCTTCAAAAATATAAAATCTGCTCTAAGATAAGCCCAAAAGTGCAGTACAGAGTAAAATATGCAAAAATATGCACGAACAAATTAATGCCAACATTTACAAAAAGCTCTAAAACGGGTAAATATATTTTTTGCATTCATTCATAAGAAGAAACATTCCAGGTAATTTTATTAGATACTGAGGATGAAAGAAGTATTTTACTTTTTTTCGAGAAAGTCGGTTATTCTTAATAAACCAGTCTTTTCGAAACTCATAACAACAATCAGCAAAAACATTGTAGATAGTTTGTTTTTTTAAACAACTAATTTGAGTTTATGAAAAAACGATTTCAAATATCGCCAAAAATGTTTTGGAAATGCTAATTTTCCAAGTCATTTAAATTGACAGTCTTATGCAACATATTATTTTGCGTGCTCGGTAACAATATGGCAAGATAAAAACAAAGCAACAACAAGGTACTCGTCTAACCGTTTTCATTTAGAGAGTTAATTAAAAACAACACACTCTTGACTCTAATTTTCTTTAATTGACACTTGAATAAAAAACTTTTATTTCTATTTTTGTTTCCCTTTTGATTCTGTTTTAAATGTGTTTAAGTGTTTGTTTGTGACTGAGTTTTTGCCGTTTTTTGTTTTTCAACTTACATTTGTTATCCATCCAATATTAATTCTAATCCCTTTTGTCTGGCGGTTATTTCCTTCTTTTAGCTCTGTATATGCTGATGCTCTTCTTGTAGTTAGTTGTTGCAGAAGTTTTCTAACGCTATGTGAAACTGTTTGGCTGTGTGTATTTCGGTAAATAAGTTGAGTACTATTATAAATGTTATTATTAAAATATCCTTGAAATACACAACAAAACAGAGTGAGAAAGCATAAAGAAAAGAAGGAGTGGATAAATAAAACGTAAACAAAAACTACAACAATATTAGCATTAACCGCACCAACGGCAATAACAACAGCAGCAGTAGCAGCGGCAGCAGAAGCACAAGCAACTACATTAAATAACGAAGTGCGATATTGTATATAAACAGAGTAAAATTTAATTACACGAAATGTATGTCATTACCACTAAGCACGTGCTCGCTATTACTTCTACATGCACAATCACAACAAACACACGCACACAATACCGTTACGTATACGTACTGTGTATTTATTTTTAAGTACCGTATTATACACACAAACTCACATACATATACATACTTATTTCGTATAAAAAATATGGATGTGTAAGTTACCACCTCGTTACCGGAAGTTGGATAAACTTTGTTTTTGTATGGATTTCTTTTTTTCTTTTATTCACTTTTATTTTTATCGCTTGTTTATTTTTAAGTGTTTGTAGTAGTTGTGTGATAATTATTAAATAAATTATAATACAACTGTTTACTATTGCCGTAGCTTTTCGCTTTTCGCTTTCAATTGTTTTCCTATTATCGCTGTCGAAGGGAAAAATGAATGTTAGCCACTTTAGAGGATTACGAAGTGAATGTGTGCGTGTTTCATTGTTAACAAATAATTATTACGGCTTTATGTACTTAATTCACTTGTGATAATATCAATTGACACAATTAGCAGCTTGAATAAATATTTTCATTAGGCATTGTCATTAAATGTTGTCGTATTTTAATTTTAATACTTTTAGTTTTAACAATATGCTTTGAATATTTCAGCAATTTTAACACTACGATTTCACAAAAAAAAAAAAAACTTAGGGTAGGAAAAAAGCTCTTATTACAGTTGTTTCTCTCTCATTTGTCCACAATTTTTTCTCTCATTTTTCTAATGACACAAATTGCACGTCTAGATGTGCGTAGTTTTCTTCTCAGAGAGCATCAAATAACGGCACATAGGTCGAAATACAAAATAACAATAATAGAAAAAACTATTTTTCAATCATTTTTGTTTGGATAACAATCGGTATCGGTAATTGCGGGAACACTTAGATGCACTGTGGGAGATTTTGGAAAGAGGAAATAATTATGCATTTTCAAAACGGTGAGTCCGTTGTTATAAAATGCTTGAAAATGTGTCATATACTAGACCAAGGTGTAAATAAAATAATAATTTTTAAATATCCAAGTCGGATACCTGGAAACCTATTGCACCACTTCTGATAGGTCTCTAGACTCAAAACTCAAATACAATGCCTTAATCGCCGCCTGAAATGTTATTCTAATCGGACAAACGGTTTACAAACATACCTGGATGATCTGCACTACTCTTGTATTACCATTAATTTGATCGAAAAGTATGTTAGTGCAAAATTATTGCATTTCCCCTCACCTAAACTCTTTCAATGCATTATTTTTTGCTTATTTGTGTTATATGATCAAACAAGTTTTATATAAGTTTGTTGTTCACGAATTGTTTTAATGATAATGTTTAATAATTCAGGTTGCGTTTTAATTTTATTGCAATGATTTAATAATTGTTCGAAAGTTTTCGAAAAACAACAACAACTTATAATAACAGGGTTGCATTTTTCTCAAAATAATTAAGACTTGTGCGATAGTGTAAAGAACTCTTAAGTGGTATTTATATATTAATGCACTATTTTTATAAGAAACAAGCTGACCCGATCCGCGATGCTGGCCCTAAGCAAACATTAGTGTTTAGTTTAGCCCACGATTTAAATTGAGTTTTTAACGAAATTTACGGCCTTTAAATAAAAATCCATGGAATTCCTATCATAAAGTTTTTTTTACTTACATATGGTGTAGATATGGGCTCAATCAAAAAAGAAACGTATGTATTTAAGGAAAATTGGAAATAATATTTATTTAATACTTCATCTTTATGCCAGCGAATAGACAATGTTTTTTGTTTTTGCCGTTTAAGCCAGCAATAGTCAGTGATTGGCCTTGTGCTTTGTTGATGGTAATAGCAAGGGCAAGACGTAAAGGGAATTGGTGCCGCTTGAATCGAAATGGTAAATCGTTGGAAATCATCGGAATTCGTGGAATAAGTACGTCTTCACCTTTGAATCTGTCACCGATAATTGTTGCCACGATTAAATTTGGTGTACAGTTTTTGATGTAAATAAACCGAAAACTCGGATTTTTGAATGTAACATTTCGAAAGTTTTAAAATTTTAATATTGGATCATTATTAACATAGGATAACTCGTTTTGAAAAACATGACAACGGCTTTAAAAAAAAAATATAAAATAAAAAAAAAACCAAAAAAAAATAAATATATGTATGCCATTGGTGGTGCAATATAAAAATTGGATTCACACTGTCACCCGCCTGAAGGTTCTGAAGATTCCCTAAAAATTTCATCAAAATTGGCCCAGCCGTTTTGGAGTCCATACGTTACATACATATATACACACATCCTGTTTGATATATATAGATAGATAGATTAACTTTCATTTCCATAGATTTGGCTTATTAAGAAAAAATTGTCAATGGATTAGCAAAATCCAGAACTATTTCCATTTTTTTTTTTCAAAACTGCCCACTGTGTGTTGTTGTTTAAATCAGTGTTGCTAAATTATTAAATTTTGAAGTTAAATATAAATTTACAGCCTATTCATGGATTTCGAACGTCATCGTTCGCATAGAAAATTACATTTAAAACAAAAACAAAATTCGAACATTCTTCGAAGTTTGTTTTTGTTTTTAATGTAATTTCCTATGCGAACGATGACGTTCGATATCGTTAAACTGGCAGTAAGTTTTCATTTATTTAATACTAGCATATACCCGGTACTTCGTTAGCGTCTCCTTTTTCTTCGTGGACATATTTTTATGCCAAAGTTTATTTTTCTAGGCTTAAATTTGTTTAAATTCTAGCATTTAACCCGCTACTTTAGTAGAACCAAATGCTAAAGAAAAATATCAAACTTCCCGTATTTCCTTTTTTGGGTACCATATTTTCCCGCATTAAAAATTTCAGTATTGTAGTGGTAGCCCATAATTTAGTACGAATATGTCAATGAATGGAGGAAAATGCTTTGTAAAAAAAGTACCAAAAATAGTTTTCACCCCTTAAATGTTTGAATTTCGAAAACGTACCAAACTATTATACGTATTTTTTTGATAAGTTTCGAATGTGGTATTAACTTTGTTTCTATGTTTATTGGTTCAAAGATAGATAGGCAAAAAAGTACTAAAATTCAGATTTTACCCGTTTACTCCCTTATACGGCCGAATTTCAAACAAAGCACCAGACACTTGTCCGCTTATTTTTCTAAAGAACAACGATAAGTTTTACATTTATTTTGCATCTCTTGTAGTTTTGGAGATATAAGGTGCCCGAATTTTCCTGTTTTTATCTTTTTAACCCCATAAACAGTCGAATTTCGACATTCTTAGTGGATCGATTTGGGGAGTGACCAATCGCTTGTCCAAATTTCTAGTTTTTACGGTTAGCGGTTTGGACTGGGCGATGATGAATGAGTCAGTCAGTCAGTCACACACTCAACTCTTTTATATATATATAGATAACAAATCTATTTCTAAATCGTAAAAGAACCAAACTAACCAAAAATGAAAAATCGACTTCTTCATTGATTTTGATGTATTGCATCAACACAAATGTCTTCAAATGGAATCTTTCGACCAAAATTAACGATTAAATTAACAAAGAAACAAACGGCCCTCTCTACAAAATATTATATGTTAAGCGCTTAAAGTTCTAACTAACAATTTGCATAAAGTGCAGCATCGAAAATTGTTAAAACAACTATTTACAGTGTTACCTCGGTGAGCGCAACCAATAGAAATTTTGGGCTGTTGCGATAACTGAGTTGTTGCGCCAACCAAGTCACAAATTTCTAGTCATGTTTTTCTATTTAAAAGCTTATTTTAAAACAAACAAGAATTTAAAAAAAACTAAGGTTAGCTTTAATTAATCGTATTTATTTGATAAATTTTCTGAGCAAACTTAAAAAAAGTATGATCATAAATAGTGTGAATTAAAAGCTTTTATTTAACTTACAATGTATGTATGTTTGTTTGGTTGAAATCTTGCAACTCAACCTATTGAGCTGAAACTTTGTATACACACAGAAAAAATTTTGCCCCAGTAAACGCATTAATCAAAAATAAAATCTGTTTTAATTAAAAATTTAATCAAGTGAATTAAACGTTTAATCAAGTGAATTAAACGTTTAATCAAGTGAATTAAAAGTTTAATTGATATTATTAATTTGTATACTGGTGCAAATTAATGTTGTCAATTAAACGTTTAATACACTTGATTAAACGTTTAATTCTCTTAATTAAACGTTTAATTCACTTGATTAAATTTTTAATTAAAACCGATTTTATTTTTGATTAATGCGTTTACTGGGGCAAAATTTTTTTCTGTGCACGCTCAATTTGGATGACAATTCTTGGTAAACTTTATGACGTCGTACTAGTTACTAGTAATACTCTCCTACAATACGGGTGGGTAATTCCATGTCAAAACGACCAAGAGTGGGACACGACCCCTTCCGATTTTAATAAAATTTGGTGAGAAGGTTCCTTTTATCTTATTAGGAACATATATGAACGAAAAAAATTTTTAAAATTTGTTTTTCGAAAGTTATGTCATATTCAAAATGTCATAATTTCGCAGAATTAGCCGAATGTGTTGAGCTTATTTCTTCAATATCTCGAAAACTACTTGACATACGAAGATGATTTTGATGTCATTTTAAAGAGAATACTTGGGGCTACAAACCATAAATTGAAAAAAAAACAATTTTTTTTGAAAAATGTAATATCTGCAAAATGTTAAATTTTAAAAACGGACTAAGTCAAAAACCTATTTTTTTATTTGGCTGATTTTGTTTTGTATAATACCCCAAACTGTTCTTTAAAAATCCTGAAACTTTGAAGGAGGTGTTTTTTTTTCTTTTTTAAGATATGATTTTTTTCCTTTCGCAACCCTTAAAAAAATAATATTAAAATAGAATTTTAATATTGTAATTTTGAGCAATAAGTACACTGTGCTAGTTGGAAACAACAGACCAACCGCGCACCTGGCATTTTACCCTAATTGGGGACGCTGAATCCAGTGGTGCTAACCGTTTTTTTAGGTTAGCTCTTGTTTTCAAGATATATCGTTATTTTAAAAATGTAAGAGGTTGCACAGCATATATTCGCGTAACTCAAAAACGGTGTATTGAAATTAATAAAAAAACAGAAATTCCGCAATAAATAATAAAGTGGGGCTGGTCATACATATGACCCATCTAGGAGCATCCTACGCGCTGCAGGGGCCAAATTAAAGAATTTTATTAAGCCGCAATATTTGTATGGTACAGCGCGTAGGATGCTCCTAGATGGGTCAAATGTATGACCAGCCCCACTTTATTATTTATTGCCGAATTTCGGTTGTTTTAGTTATTTCAATAAACTAAACCGTTTTTGAGTTACGCGAATATATGCTGTGCAACCTCTTACATTTTTAAAATAACGATATATCTTGAAAACAAGAGCTAACCTAAAAAAACGGTTAGCACCACTGGATTCAGCGTCCCCAATTAGGGTAAAATGCCAGGTGCGCGGCTGGTCTGTTGTTTCCAACTAGCACAGTGTACTTATTGCTCAAAATTACAATATTAAAATTCTATTTTAATATTATTTTTTTAAGGGTTGCGAAAGGAAAAAAATCATATCTTAAAAAAGAAAAAAAACACCTCCTTCAAAGTTTCAGGATTTTTAAAGAACAGTTTGGGGTATTATACAAAAAAAAATCAGCCAAATAAAAAAATAGGTTTTTGACTTAGTCCGTTTTTAAAATTTAACATTTTGCAGATATTACATTTTTCAAAAAAAATTGTTTTTTTTCAATTTATGGTTTGTAGCCCCAAGTATTCTCTTTAAAATGACATCAAAATCATCTTCGTTTGTCAAGTAGTTTTCGAGATATTGAAGAAATAAGCTCAACACATTCGGCTAATTCTGCGAAATTATGACATTTTGAATATGACATAACTTTCGAAAAACAAATTTCAAAAATTTTTTTCGTTCATATATGTTCCTAATAAGATAAAAGGAACCTTCTCACCAAATTTTATTAAAATCGGAAGGAGTCGTGTCCCACTCTTGGTCGTTTTGACATGGAATTACCCGGGTATCAAATGAAAGGGCTGGCTAAGAACAACGCCTTATACTCTGCTCAAATTTGTGAAAAATGTGGAGCAACATCTATTATTTCACACGAAAATTTTGATATGTATCAATGTTACCTATCCTGCGAGTTTGTACAATTTGACGTTTTTATTCCTTCAAAGTATGCGACATTGTTTTGCGTATGCAAACAAACCTCACATGTATTTTACGCTGGGTCTCCACGTAGCAATTTTTATTGCTAAGTACAAGCAATAACGTTGGCAGAACAATGACAGAACAATAGAGAATAATTGCTGATTATATTGCTGGAGAACACTTGAAATTGCTTTGCCATAAATTTGCAATTTTCACCGCGAGTAGTTGTATACAGTTTTGTGGCTGTATTTATAACAAATGTTTAATGTTGTGTTTTGAAGTGGTTGTTAAATTTTCTTTTTTAAATTAATAAAATAATTAATTGTAATTGTCGTAGCTGTGTTTTGTATTACTTTTTTGTTTATTTGCGTATGAAAAAAAAACCTTAAACTTGTACTGTTCTATTGAAAAAATAAAAATATACAAAAACCAAGTTCGTCGTTTGCTTTTGTTGATATTGAAGTTTATTTAAAAATATAATATGTATATAAAACTTTTTCTGTATTTTGTTGAAGTATTTTTTCACTTGGCGGCTTTTTCTTGAGTGCTTTTTTAATAAATAAACACACTAATCAATAAACAACCGTACAGAGAAATGAAATGTCAGATAAATTACAACTGATTTGACAGCTGATTGCTAAGCAATAATTGCTCAAGCAATCAGAAGAGCAATCATTGCGTAATGGATTGCCACTCATGGCAATTTGCGGTCTATACGTCGCAAATTTAATGGAGCAATAAAATTTGACGTTTGCCGCAATAAATATTGCTACGTGGAGACCCGGGGTTACTAAAAATGACTTTTTTTTGTTGCCAGAAACATTTCGGAACTTTTTCACAAAATAAACCGAAAACAATTCTATCAACAATATTTCATAGATATTTCACGTGAAATGTTGAACAGAGTACCAGGCTTAACTCGAAAAATAAATTGACGTCACTCTAGATACAATATGGCGGACTAAGTTACCGTAGAAATAACGTTTTATTTTTATGCGCATATATTTTTAAATACTTTTTTTGGAATTTATTAAACAAGGATAAATTATTTTTTTAAATGCCACAAGGCATAAAACGCATTTTTACTATTGACACCGCTTCGGCTTAATTTAAGAACGTATGGATTGATTTTTCTTTTTAGTGTAGATTTGTTGATTTAAGAAACGCATGACTTGCTGGTCTAAGTTTACTCTTTTATTATCGTCGACTTTTCTTCTCTTGATATGTATATTCAACGTATTAATTCTAACACTTTCAAGATTTTATTTGTTTCATTTGAGAGTTGCTTTTACATTTTTTTTTTAACGCTGGAACTTCTAAACTAAAGTTACACTGTTTAATGCTATGAGCACACTTTGGATTTTAAAATGTTGATTAAGCTTATTAAAGCCGTTCACATTACATATGAGATGATTAAGATGACAGTTGATTAAGAAATAACACATCAAACAAATCAAAAATACTTCAATAAAGTTCTCAGAACATTATTTTATACATGTTTTTAATGAAATTGTGAAAATTTATGAATGATTTAAGTATTTGGAAACAAATCGTGGTCGGTTGTACACGAGAGAAGTACGTTTATTGTGGTCGATTCTACATTATACTCAGTTAAAAATATGTTAAGAGGATTAAGGAAGTGAGTAACAAAACATTCCAACTTAAAGGTCAAAAAAATTCTTATCGAATTAATTTTTCTTTAATGGTTCTTAAAATGTAAAAAAAACAATGAGCTTAAGGCCAACCATAATATGCATAAGCTAGCTTAATAATAATAACTTAAATAATGTCGTATGTTTTTAAAAAAAAACATCGGAATGTGCGATCAGATTGCTTAGTCCTCGTCCATACTATGAAACATTTGCTGCGAAAACTTGAGTTTGAAGATAAAAAGGGAAAGACGATCAGAAAAGTGCACATTATTTCACGTACAAGCATTTTTTGTGAGTTTGCTGTTGAAAGAAAGAGAGAAGGCATACAAAATGATTAAATGCTGAAAACAAAAGTTTTATTGTATGGACACGAATGAAGTTTCAAAAGTTTCTGCAGCAAATGTTTCATAATGTGGAGGATTAAAGCAAATGACAGTTTCATAAAACGAAAGCGAAACGTTTCCTTAAGTTCAATATGGTTTGACACATATGAATATGTGTAGTATTCGCTCAGTTGCTAATGCCAGCATTACAAAATCTTTCTTTCAATTGCTTTTTAAAAATCCTGTTTTTTAAGAATCTGCCAAATTTTATCAGAGTACATATTCAACAATATTTTTAATTTTTCTCTATTTTTGCTCCAAAAAATCACTGTTGTAGCAACCCTGAGTTTAATACACCACTTTAAAAACTCTCTTAATAATACATGTGACATTGCAAGCATGTCGGCATATAGAAACGGTACGAAGGCGGCTATTTTAATTGAATAAGAGTTTCGAATTATAAAGGACGACTAAAACGCCAGATAACAATAGTGATGATGAGGATTGTATTGTAATCATTAATTATGCGTAACATGTGACAAAATTACGTTGCTACATACATACGCATGAACTCAAGTACAATTGCACACGTACTACGTGTCAATGACCAACTGACCGAATTGTGTCACAAACATAAACAATTCATGATTAAGAATGACGATGTCAATTTGTCAGATGACACTTTACGACAGCAAACATAATGCCACTTTAGCTAATTGTCACATGAATGAATTTATACGTCTTATTGTATTATTATTATAACTTCTTTTGCTTTGATTGGAAATCTTGTTTTTTTTCAAACAAACGAATGAAATGTTAAACTTATTGCACAATCATCGAAATTTTTTTACAGATATTTTATATAGTGTGTGTGTGTTTTTTTTTAATCTTGTAAAGTTTATGACAAGCATCAAGATACACATTTGATTATCCTTTAACGAACTTATTACATGCACTCAATCTTATTTATGTTTACCACACACACACACACACACATTGGAATTGTAAAAAACTAACTTTATTTCATTTGCTTTTAGACAAAGATAAACATTCCAAGTGCTTTAACGGTTTTTGGTATATTTTATTTTTTTTTTATTTTGCGAAAACAGAAATCTATGCAATCTATAAAATTCCATCACCCGAATTCACCGCGTACACTTACACATTCACTATATTTCAATCCGAATTCAAATGACTAACATGCCAAACGTATTTCAATCAATCAGACATGTTAAAAATTTTTCGATTTTTTTTTTTAATTTAGAATTTCCTTTTGTTTGTTGTTTTTGCTGCACTGTTATACATACAACAGTATGAGAGAAAGGGGTTGAAGAGGTGGCTGGTAGAAAAAAAATTATATCCTTATTGTTGTTTCTTAATACATATGTATATGTATTTACATATGTATGCATTTACATATGTATGAACTTGTTTTTTTAGTTTATTGAAAAAATAATGTGGCGTTTTGTGAAGCGACTTTAGAACCGTCCGTGATGATGAAGCTGCGATGACTGTCAATACAAATAGGAATCTTAGTGCTACACGGCTAAGAAACAGCGTTAAAGCTTTTTTAGACACTACCACTTGGTCTAAAGTAAGCTTTAAGAGCATACGGTATGGTGAATTCTCTCAAAACTAGGGTGAAAATTTCGATACATATTCTTATGTATGTTTTATGTCATTTTTGTTTTCCTTGTGTGTGTTTTAGATAAACTGAAGCAGAAAATATAAAACGTTGTCATGTTTGTCATCATAATAATATTCTACCGAATATACATGTCGACATCGCTATTGAAATATGCGATTTTTTTTTGCCTTTTGTTGTATATGGTGTTAATGTCGTCAACAGCTGTGATAAGATCACATTAAACAAGAAGTCATTGAATTTTAAATTGACTTGAGGTATCTTTTATATTTTTTTTTTGCTTCTTTTTTCTTGTCATACTTTTTTTTTGTACATTTTCCTTTTTGGCTTTAATAACATCGCCGTTAAATATTTAGTATATTGCCAAATCAAATTATATACATAAATAAAATTTTCCATATAAATGTTGTTTATAGACTTACATACATATCATTAAAATTATTTAAGTTTTATTAAGCTTTGTTTAACAAATTCTCATAGAATGTTGGTTTTGGACCCGCCAAAACAATATCATACTACGAGGTACAAATTCGTACAGGGTGACACAAATAAAACCTACTTTTAGTCGTTTTTGGTGGTCTTACAGTACCAGTGCTTGCACAATTTGTATTGATGAATTCGAAAAATTTTCTTTAAAATGTTAAGTCTTCTGCAGGTTCTGGAAGTATCCAATTGGCCGAAACGACGACCAGTTGAGACAGTTGGATATTTCGATTAGCAGCTCTTCCAAGACGATCGATCATATAAATTCTTTCAACAAAACGATCGACTAAATTTGTAATAATTAAGGTTGTAGGAGCTGATCTTAAACTTTAATATTGACAATGTTTTCGCTGCGCCATTACAATTGATCGTAGGCAAGAATAGAACAATTTCGATAAGTGTAACGTTTAACGTTGCTGTGTACCGTATGCATCTATATACATTAGGGGTGCCTTATTTTCATATTTCCGAAATTGTTATCGTAACTGCCCCTAGAAAGGCTTTTCCCATCAGAAAACTATGTTTCGCAAAAACTTAGGCTATTTGCATATCGGAAAGGCGTGGCTCATCCGCCTTTAAGTTTTAAGGTGCGCTTACAAGGGGAAAATTATTTTTTTTGAGTTTTTGTAAACATTTTTTCATTAAATAACTACTTTTGCAATTATATGTAAACGAATCGAAAAGTGTGCGAACTGATCTAATTTCTAATCTTTATACGTATGTATATAAAAAAGACAAATGTTTATCTATTTGTATGTTTGTTTGTTGGTTTAGAGACTCCTAAGCTACTGAGCTGATTTTCCTGAAACTTTTACAGTAGCGTGAGCCCCGAAAATAAATTATGCTAATTATTTTTTCTATAGCGGCAGGAGAAGTGGTACCCACCATAGGATATCAATATTAAGTATCGCATATCTTAAGAGCCGCTGCATCCAATTGCTTTAACTCTTTGCAGTAGGATCTTCTAAGCCTCAAAATTAAAATTATATATCAGCAGGGCGCCAATGTTAAATTTCGCATCTCTTAAGATCTGTTATAGTGAAAATGTTCAGACTTGGTAGAAGTCACTCTTATAGTAAGCTTCACCTTGGAAAATAAAAATTAAGGATTAAGGCGCTGAGGGAGAAATACCCCCATAGGATTCATATATTAAATATCGCTTAACTGAAGAACTATTACAGCTAAAGTCTTCAAACGTGGCTTTAACACTCTAATGGTAAACTATAAATTTTTGAATGGGCGGGGTAGACGGAGGAGGAGCAGAACCGCCAATAGAACGAAAATGTAAAATACCGACTATCTGAAGAGAAAGTCTTCAAGCTTTGTAATACCCACTCTTTTGGTAAACTTCTCCTTTTAAAATAAAAGGGATAGGTGCAGGGGGAGCAATAAATTTTTACAGAAGCTGTGAGTCAAAAAAATAAAATAGACTACTTATTTTGTCGAAAGGGGTAGGACGCAAATGTCGAATAGCCCAAACGGCTAAAGTTAAAGACATGAAATTTGGATAGAGAATAAGTCGTCCAACGAATAGATCCACGGAAAATATATTTTTTGCAAATATTATTTAAGTTTATTTTTATTCGACCTTTTTATTCTAACATAAAAGAAGTAATTAATTAAGCTCGAGGTCCAGGTTTTTTTGTTTTTTTTATAAAATCATATTTTTATTTTTCCAATATTTCGCTACAAAACATCGAGTAGCATCATTAGGGTTAAAGCTACAAAAATATATAAAAACAGATGAATACAAAACATCAATAACAATCAAACCAATAAGAAAATTACGGACAAAACAAAATGTATAAACAACAAAAAAGACTCAATGCAACAAAAACAATGCTTACTTACATATAAGTTAAAGGATCTCCACTTGAGAAGAATAAAAAAAACACTAAGGCGCAACCAACAGCGCCTGGTAGAAATTAAACACACTTTTTTATATATTAAAATATTTAATTAAAATATTTAATTTAATTTATTTATTTTTCACTTTCACAATTTAAATTATAACTTTTAATTAATTACTAAACCGGATCGATTCAGACCGGACGCGCGTGTGGAAGTTGGTAAACAAAATTAATAGCTGATTAGGCTAAATTAATTTTGTTGGCACTGTTGGCCGCATCATTAACTCCTCCCTCTTCAAATATCTGCGTCCCGCAGATGACGTGAGCGGCTTGGTAGGTAGAGCTATTTGTGTCTGGGATCTTCACATTTGGTTAGTTCAATCTTCTTCCTACCTTGTACCATAAAATTCCGACACAGACTCCTAATGCCAATATGATGGTTGTATGCATGCTGAGTGATAAATTCAATTTCGTTCCCAAGGTTGGAGTTGATTCACGTTCTGTAGACTTATATCGTGAACCTCGTGAATGTCTACCAACAGTTTCTCGTTAAAGACGCTTGACAGGACTGGAGGCAGTGGCTGCATTTTTGAGATGGACGTGCTTGAAAATGCCTCATTGTCTAGGAAGATAGTTTCATTAGACAGACGTATCAGATAAGTACCATTTAAAGTTTCAATATGTTCTCGACTGTTCAAGACACCTTCAAAATTCGTTAGGAAGACCATGTCTGCTTTAATCATCTCAATTGTTCGAGTTTTAACTATCTTGTATTTACAACTGGCATTACCTCCTTTGAGCAGCCGGGGAATACAAGTTTCTTCAGAAAGTTGGGACAGGG
The DNA here is from genome assembly GCA_930367215.1 of Pollenia angustigena. Taxonomy (NCBI): domain Eukaryota; kingdom Metazoa; phylum Arthropoda; class Insecta; order Diptera; family Polleniidae; genus Pollenia; species Pollenia angustigena. The sequence goes on along the minus strand of OV884057.1, from coordinate 74,376,033 downwards.
ACGACTTCCGACAAACCGTTAATTCGTTGATGCGGAGGCAAGGACTTCTTACGCCGAAGGTTTCATTCTGACTGATAAGAACTTCGTTAAAAGGGAACTCGATTTGCTTATTGTTTCTAACCGTCGTTCTAACAATAAGCCGGTGATAGAACTCCTTCTTCAATTTTGGTAAGGATAGAACATACAGTAAAAGAGAGCCGTTGGTGTAGATTGACGGGCTTCCATATTCAATTGCTTCCATAATATTGGCATATGGTAGAGTTTCCACTTCTGTTATGATATTATTTATCTCGGTTTTGTCTAACAGGTTCGAGTTTACAACCCCACTCTTAGCGAGTTGACAAGCCCTCACAATTTCATTTATTAGATCTTTCAATATAAGAATTTGGTTCATCGTGTCTTGGCCAATTCTCTCATTTTCTTTACCGTTACTTATCTCGTTCATTTTCCTTACGAGTTCATTTGTTTTTGTACAACTTCGTGTGTTGTGTTCAGAAGCTGGGCGTTAATCTTTTATTGTTCATTGTTGTTACTGATGATAGCATTTTGTCTTCTTAAGACGGCATTCCAATCCATTGCATCAGGATTGCCAGCAACCCACTTCCAGGCGGAACCAATCCAATTAATTTATCTTCGGCCTCTACTCGTATGATTTCCTAGCTCAAATAGTCTGTCCTTTATTTGGTCAAGGTGATAAAAAATTATGTCCTTTTTATCACTGGGTGGCATACGTTCCTGAACTAACGCGGTTACGTAATCGGCAACAGCTTTGTAATTATCGACGTTTACGACGTGGACCAACTTAAAATTTCAGCCGTTTCCATCTCGTATGGATATTATAGGTACATCGTAGCGGAAGATTTCCATTGCATGTAGAGTGATTGTACTTATGTTGACGAAGCTCAGTATGGCTATGAGGAGAATCATTCTTCTGGGAAATAGTGAAATTTTTAATTAAGTAATGTGAGTGGTTAGTTTGTTATTTATTCTAGGAAGTTTTACTAGGTTAGTTGATTACTTATTAGTTGATTATTCTTGTTAGTAAATTAGTTGATTATTATCAATAAAAGTAATTATAGTTATAATTAGATTTCTACGGTTTAAACATAATCTTAGGAATAAATTGTGGTTAAAAAAAAAAATTAAAAAATTTATCTTTTGGTTTCTGTGTTTTAATTTCATATTCTCTTCCCCCTTTTTTAAAAAAAATTTTTTTTTTTTTTTATAATGCTTAAGTTTTAGCATGAAATCTTGTGAAAAGAAGTAGAAGTTTGTTAAGGATTTATTTTTAATATGGGTTTTGTGGATCCTTTTACCACTTACTGTGTGTACTGTGACCCTATTGTCTTTTGCTACTATTTCTCTTCTATACACCGGTTTATTTTTAGCCTTAATATTCTTTATTCTAACAAATGTTGTCTCACCTTTCTTAAATTTTTTTGGAGATGACCGTTTCTTATTCATACGTTTATTTCTTTCCTTTACATTTCTTTTAATAATCCTCCTTAAATCTTTATTAATCTTAGAACGTGCTTCTAGCAGTTTATCGTAGACGGATGTTTTCGTTCTGTTAAAAAACACATCAGCCGGTCTTTTTAAAATTATGGAGTGTATGGTATTATTATATCTGTCAACGGCTACGTACATTAACTCCTGAACGCTTAGTTCTGAATTTTCTGCTCTTAGACACCTATAAATTTCGATAAGGGTTGAATGCAGGCGTTCTACTTGGCCATTTACTTCACTCCGCTGCGATGGCGTCAAGTAAATTTTTATCTCTAATCTTTCCAAGAAATCTCTTATCAAGGGGCTGAGGAAACTAGTCTCATTATCAGTTACCAACATCTTTGGTGCTGTAAAGTAATGTAGGATCTTAACAAGTTTCTCCCTAACGTTTAAAACAGATCTATCACTGATATGAAATAGTTTAGCAAATTTTGAAAATTTGTCCAGTACAGAAATGAATTTTTGGTCTTGTATCTCGATTATGTCCGTGTGCAGGATTTCACATGGCATGGTTGGCGTGGGGGTGGCCTGCAGTAAAGGCCTGGGTGGGTTCCTATCATACTTATTGCTATTACAAATGTCGCAACGTTCAACGAATTTTTTTATTAGAGACTGCATACGGGGAAAATAATATTTGTCTAGTATTTGCCTTTTATTTTCTCTGGCATGTCTATGCGCTATACGATGTTCCTTTTCAATAATTTCAAATTCAAGATTTTCTAACCTTATATCAGATACTTCTTTCTGTGAAATTCTTATCTTGTATTTGGAAAAATGTTGTAAGTAGAGGTTGTGAAAAAGTGGTAAATAGCATTCTGGAATTTTAATACCGTTTATAAGATTTGGGTTAAGAGTTTTCTTTAAGACGTCCGATAGTTTTCCCGCATCCCATTCGGGAGAAGAGACATAATGTCACAAAAAATTCCGATGGGGTATTTCATTAGATTGTAGGTCTGGACCTATTTTAATGATAATTTGATTTCTAAAAACGTTAATGGGAACCTCCATGTGGGGAATAAGGTCTGACGCATCTTGGCTTGCACTGTGGACGGTTGATCCCATTGATGAAGTGTCATCATCCCCAATTTTTGATGCCGTTTTTGTAATTTCGGAATCATTATCGTCTATTTCTGAGGCTGTTCTTGTAATCTGCGAGTCGCCCTCGCTGGCTATATCGGTGGAAGACTCATTAATGTGGTAAACGTTAGTTTTTATTCTAGAGAGAGCATCTGCAACAAAGTTCGATCTACCCGGTTTGTAGATTAACTCCTGGTTGTACTCCTCTATACGTGCCTTCCATCGCTTCAATTTGGCATTGAAGTTCCGGTTACCTAAGGCGTAGGTAAGAGGTTGATGGTCAGTATAGATTTTTATTTTTTTGGCACCGTAAAGGTAATTTCTTAGATTGTCCAACGTCCACACTATGGCCAACATCTCTTTCTCATTGGTAGCGTACCCTTCTTCTGTCTTGTTTAGAGAGCGCGATATGAACGCGATTGGTTTGTCTTTGCCAATTTCTCCTTGTGACAGAACGGCGCCTATTGCGTAGTTCGAGGCGTCCGTAGTGAGATTAAAAGGTTTGTCAAACTCAGGGAACGCAAGAATTTCTGCCGAGGTCAGAAGAGTTTTTAACATTTGAAAAGAGTCTAAGGCCTCTTCATTCAATTCTATCCGCACTTGTCTCGATTGGTTAGCTTTTACTTGAGCATTTTCACCCCTCGTCAGGTTTGTTAATGGTTTTGCCACCTTTGCATAATCCCTAATAAAGCGCCTATAGTATGACGTCATCTCCAAAAATCCCTTGAGCTTCTTAAGGTTAGTAGGAGGTAGTAGATTTTTAATTGCCGTTACCTTTTTAGGATCAGGTTTTATACCCACGGAACTCACTATGTAGCCTAGAAACTCTACTAAACGTAAACGTAAACGTAACATATTTTTCCTATGAATTCTTTTAGGACGTCGTCGATCATTCTTTGGAAGATAGCTGGAGCATTTTTCAGCCCAAAGGGAAGACGAAGGAATTCAAATTTTCCGTTCATTGTCGAAAACGCGGTTTTAGGAATGTCTGATGGTTTCATTGCAATTTAATGAAATCCGGACGTTAAGTCAATCGTAGTGAAAAATTTAGCATTTCCCAGACTTGCTAATGTAGCGTTAATGTCTGGTATGGGGTATGCGTCAGGCATAGTGACGGCGTTCAGCCGTTTATAGTCTACAACTAGCCGATATTGTTTTTCCCCGTTTGGTTTCGGCTTTTTTTACACTACCCAAATGGGAGAATTGTAAGGACTCTTCGAGGGTCGAATTATCCCTTCAGACAACAATTCACTAATTTGTCTTTCTACCTCTGCTCTCATTGCTGCAGGGTAGGGGTAGCTTTTTGAGTAAATCGGTTCTGCTGTAGTTGTCCTGATTTCAGCTTGCACATTCGTATTGACAGCTTGACTGTCATTGAGTGGTCCAAATAAGTTTCTATGTTTGTCTATTATTTTGTTAATTTTGTCCCCTATTCCTATGGGGAGGGGTTTACTTAGTATGTAGGTTAAACAGCTAGAAATTTTTGATTTAAGAGGTATCCTGATAGTATCCCTTATTAGCAGAACGTTTTCCTTTCTATCGACTACTGCTCCTAATTCTTTAAGGGTATCATCACCTAAGATTCCGTCGAAGGCGGTTAAACCTGGTAGTATATAAAATGTAATGAGATCTGAAACGCCATGTCTTGCGAAAAATTTACCTATTATTTTTTTATTTCTTTCAATGTTTCCACCCGCGGTGTTAACTGTAAGGGGCCTAGACATGGATAAACTTCCGGCGGAGAGTTCGGGTCTGCAAAAATTTTTGTTCGAGCCGGTGTCGACCAAAAACTTATATGCCTTGCTATTGGATGTCACGTATTCTATGTAAGGTAGGCTTGAGGGCCTTTCTCCATAAAATTTTGTTCGTTTGCCGCGTCGTCAAAACTACCAACTACTTCTTCATCTCGAGGATAGCCCTCAACATTGTCATGACTAGCGTTTAAATGAAACAATTTCTGTTGCTTATTTCTGTTATACATTTCAGATGCGCTCCTTTTCTCAGGATGCTTAAGCCGATTCATATAGTTTAATTTCCGAGATTAAGCCGAGCGGTCTACTTCCATTGGCTCTTGTTTAACCTGATAAGATCTAGGATAGTGGGTCTGTCTATAACTTTGGTTGAAACTATTATGAGGGAAGTTATTGTTTCTTTGTTGCCAGTCCCCAGGTTTAAAGTGGTTTGATGGATAGTTGCTAACGGGAGGCCTGGGAGGTCTGGGTGGAGTTGTTGTACCCTGGTGGTTGTTAAATGATTGTACATTGGTTCGATTCGGTACCCTTGAATGTTATTCCTCATGGTTAAATTTTGGAGTTCGAGGCATGCAGAGTATGCCTCTGGCAGTGTCCTTGGTCATTGGATAATGACCATTCGGGATAATTAAGGAGTGAGGCCGCGAATGAATATATCCAACGCTCGATTTCTATGCGTTGTGATCAGGGCATTCACGGTCTCCTCACTATATGATTCTGTTTTTAACTTGTTAATAATCAGGGACATATGATGATTTACCGTCGAGTAAAATTCATCTATTTTTAATGAGCCTTGCGAGAGTTGGTTGAGCTGATGCTCCAACGTCTGAACGTCCCTTTTGTCGGCGTAATGGAGTGATAAAATTTTCTTCACATCCTTCCAGTCACTATCAAATATATTGTAGGAGACTAAGGCTGCGTCCGCCTCGCCAACCACCTTTTATCGAATACTTTGCATAATCGAACGATATATCGGTTTGTTTCTTACAATATCGAAATCCTTGAGCACCATTATTACCGAGTGCACCCAAGAAACGTAATGCAAGGGGTTGCCGTCAAAAGTACGCAGCTCTTTTACACTATCGGGGAGTCCACTAATTGATTTTAAGCCTTCCTCAGTCTGCGGCACTTGCAGGATCGCAACAGCCTCGTCCGTGATTGGTAAGTCATTTCGCCCTAGGTTTTCTAATTGATCTAATCTTCTACCTAATTCAGCTACATCATTACCCTTTTCAATTCTACCTAACCTTCCCTCCAACGCTTTCATTTCCTCCGGGAGCCGGTTGACAGCTCCCGTAAGCACAGTTAAACTCGTCTTCATTTCTTCCATGGTCACAGGTATAAGTAGTGGTAACGGGCTCACCTGAATATATTAGAGATTTTTCCTCTTTCTTCCAAATTTATAAAGAAGATATCACTTGCACTTCCACTTCTTACACTTTTAGATTTATTTTGTGGTAATTCTTTTTACAACGAATATTTTCACAGATTTTTTGTAAAAAAAACCCTTTTTTTTATATATATTCGCAATTTTTATAGCTTTTGTGGTATATCAACAGATTCTTTTTCTATATATTTTTTTCGGATACATTTTTCTTCTTTTTCATATACATTTTTATTTTTATTATTTTTGTAAAATTTTTAACAGATTCTTTTTCTATTTTTTTGCAGATATATTTTCCTTCTTTTTCGTATAAATTTTTACAGATTTTGCATCTTAGCAATTTAAATCTATTTTTTTCAGATATTTCAAAATCTTCTGTATAAGTTTTTACTTTTATTTTTGCAATTATTTTATGGCTTTTTTTTATTTTTTCTGTATAATTTTTTCTCTTAAAACTTTTTTCATATAAATTTCCTTAAAAAAAAAATTTTATTTTTTCACTTTGTTATTTTTATATCTTTTTTATTGAGCGAGCCTTGGTTGCGTACCGCGACGCGCTCAAGTGGAGAAGCCTTTTATTTCCTCGCGGAAGCTTCGTAGGGTTCCTTTTTGGAAATCCAATTTTATAATCGTGGATACCTACTAAGGTACGAGTAACTTCACTTTCGCTCGAATAACCTTTTGTGATTAAAATAGTTTGGAATCGCCGTGTTTATTCGGTTGGCGAAGGAGGGACGAGTTTTATTTTTTTATTAAGTTTTTAATTTTTATACGTCCTGGAGTAGTCTTGGGCTTAATCGTTCATTTGGGTGACTTGTCAATAGAGTTCATTTAAAAAAAGTGAACTAGTTCGTTCTTCCAGTTCAGTAGTTCACTTTTAGTCAGTCAGTCTTTTGAGCCAGCTGTATATTTCGTCAGTCAGTTCATTTAAGTCAGTTCATGTATGTAGTTTAAAGGTTCATTTACTTCAGTTGCTTGTTTTGATTTCTTATTCTGTTGTTGTTTATTTTTGTGTGTGTCAAGCTTTGAAAAAATTAATAAAAATTTAAATACTTAAAAAAACTTATTTAAATTTTTAAATATAATAAATATAATGTAATAAATATAAATTTTTAATAAAGTTCAAAAACACAATTGTGAATTTTTTATAAAATTTCCTTTTCTTTGTTTTTCAACAAATAAATTTGACATTCCTCATTTTACAAAAACAAAATGCATAGTATTTTTCATGTTCTTTACCGAATTGATAGAAAAGAGACAACAATATTATTAGTTTCTATATGTTATAATATAATTGTTTCTTTTACTCATTGCCAGACTACTAAAATATGTTCATAATATAATCAGGGCTGCCATATTAAGAGATGTCTCGCCACATGTGGCAATTTTCAAACATTTTGACTACACTGCGATTTATAAAATATATGGCGATTTTTTTATTATTAAAAAGATTTCCGTATGACGTGCTAAATTTCCAATTATTATTTTTGATAAATACACTGAAATTAGATACGCTATTAATTTATTTTAAGACTCTAATACTATGTTTCCACTATCAGCTTGTTGTCAACTTGTTTTGAGCAAAACGTGTCAGAGTGCTTCCATTATGAAAAACTGGTTTTGGTTTTCGAAATCAATTTGGCATTAATGTTGTTTACAAACATGAAAGCAAAAAATATTTTTGTAAAATAATAAATATTTTCTTATTGGTTTTTTAAAACACATTATACATATAATTTAATAAGTCTTGTTATTTTGGTAAATCTGTAATTTTTTTCGAAATTGTTAATCACCAATAATGGAAAACTCTGAGTTTTTTCATGGGTTTCGACATTTTTTGGAGCAAAACTAGTATTTATTTGAGTTTTTCGAACATGAAAACTGTATGGGAAAACAAGTAGCAGAACACTTGTTTTGCTGCAAATGTAGTTTTGTGGCCCAAAACATGTAAAGCGGCCCATACACTTGCAATATTATTGTATATGATATTCGCCATATCATTTCCATTTTGTCCTATATTCTACAATAAGTCGCACAATAGTTTCATTCATTCAATAAAAAGGCGAACATAACCTATAGGAATAATATAAACAGCATTGTATAATGTTGCCAACACACTTCTCTTTCTTTTCGTTGTGCAATAAAAATCAAGTCTTTTGATTGTTCCACCTTCGAATATCACATACACATTGGCGATATAATTGTACTATACGTAAAATTTAACAATTTTATTCTAAGTGTATGAGCCGCTTAAGTGAAATACTATTACATAATGGAAACACTCTGACACGTTTTGCTCAAAATAAGCACCCCTACCTCAAACAACTACTCCCCAGGGTTTAAAATGCTAGCGCCATATTAGCAAAAGCAGCCAAATTTTGCCTTTTTCCTATTAAAAAAAAAAATCAAAAATAAAAAGCCGACAAGTTCCACTGCTAAAAAAGCCCACACTTTTCAAAAGCAGCAGCAAAATAAACACACTGTTTTTGAAAAGTAACCTTTTAATGGACACTGCTTTTTCCAACTATTGCTTTTTTAACAATAGCAAAAATTTCTTATTTGATGGAACTCAAAAAGAAACGGCAATAACCTTTCTGTTGTAGGAGAAAATATGTAGGAAAGAGAATGAAACAAAAAGATTCTGTCAAACAGCCGCCAAATCAAAAACCACTGCATGCTAATAGCCGCAAAATAGGAGATAAAAGCAGCGCAAAGGTAGCTGAAAGGCACATGATCGACGAAGACAAGTGATATTTTTCATGCAAAACAAATACAACAAGAATTTGTTTTTGTTTCTATACAATAAAAAATCCAACAGACACTTTGGCTGGTTGCCTTTACTAAAAATATTTAAAAAAAACCGAAATACACACACACACATTTCGTGCTATAGTCATGCAAACTGTCGAGCAACAACAACATTACTACAACATTACTGAAGAAAGTCAAAAATTTATTTTTCCTCACCACCATGAAAAAAAACCATGTTGCTTGTACACTGATCAGTATTTTTTCGTTGTAATCTGCCTTTTTGCAGAGCTAATAGCTCTGCTCAGATTGCTTTTAGCACACACTTCAGCGGCTTTTTGTTATTACCAGCCAGAGAAGAATTTTTGTTCTTTGAATTTTAGATTTTTTTTTTGGTTTGTCTTTTTTAACTAGCTCTTCTTTCAGGAAAAAGTAAAAAAGCAAAAGGCGAATAATTTTTTTTAGCTTTTGCTTTTTATGTGGTTGTCCATTTTTGTCGCTGGCTGGTAAAAAAGCAGTTGTCAGAAAATAAAAATATTCAAAATAGAAGACTTGCTTTTTTGCACAAACGAAAAACAAAACATTGGCTAGTGGAAAAATAATTAAAAATTTCAAAAGCAGTGGCAAAAGCAAAAATAAAAAGCAGCCAGCTGATGGGTGCTTTTAAACCCTGCTACTCCCATGAAAATATTCCTATATTTTTTTATTTCGTATTGTAAATGATTCCTATAACAAATTTTATGGGAACGAATTCCCAAACTAAAAACATGTAGGGAACATGTAAGTTTTAATTTGTATTTTAAGGTAGGGCTCAATTAAATTACTTTTTTCTTTTATTGAAGGAGTATTAATAAGAAAAATTAAGATAAACATTATTCATTATTTATTTTATCATATAATTATTAGTGTTTTATTTTGTATATTTTTCTTTCAGAATACAAGCACTGACAATTTATTCACAATAGAGACATTTGTTTATAAAGCACTGACAAATATTGCACAATATAAATTTTTACTCCCAAAATATTTGCGATGACAAAAAATTGTCAGGTGAAAACGCTATGTTAATGCCGACAAAATCACCTCAACAATAAATTTCAGCATGTCCTACGGAAATCTTAAGAGGCCCATAGGCACATACTGCTGACACCTACTGCCGATGAATCCTTCGTATACGTGTGTGATTGATATTTTACTACACACCTATTAATCATCATTTTAAAATAAATGTCATTTCTTGAAATTTAAGAGAACCCCTACTTTCTTCACACGTTTTTTTCTCAGAAACTATTTTAAATTTGTTTTAATTTAAATTGAAAGAAAAATATATCATAAAATTAATAATTTTTTTATTGTTCATTGAACAACTGTCAGCAGTATGAGTTCATTTTGAAATCAAACCTATTTTGGTTTTTCATACTGCATTGTCTGTGTGACGCATACATAAATAAAAATTTCAAATTTACAAACACATGCTGATTGCATGAGCATGAGAAATATGTGTCTATGTGACCCTTTATTAATAATACAAAATATTTTATAAATTGCCGAAAAAATCGCAGCTAGACATCTCTAAGTATGGCAGCCTTGATTTTATTATGAAAATGTTTAAAGTTATCTGGCAATGAGTAAAAGAAACAATATAATGTTAAACATAGAGACACTAATACTATTGTTGTTTCTTTTCAATCAGTGCGGTAAAGAATAAGAAATCAAGTGGACAAGCAACTGAAGTAAATGAACCTGTGAACTAAATGAATTGAACTAAATGAATTGAACTAAATGAACCCTCTCAAAAGACTGCTGACGCAAAAGACAAAGTGACGAAAAGTGAACTGTTGAACTAAAAGGAACTGTCAGACTGAATGACAGTTCAACGTTCATCTGACTGACTAGTTCAATTGAACTAGTTCGTTCATGAACTACCCAACTCTATCCTGGAGTGCTCCGTGGAGATCGCAGGGTTTTATTATTTTATTTTATTTCTGGAGTGCTCCGTAGAGATCGCAGAAATTTTAATTTGTTATTAAGAGACCTTTACTCAAGGTCCCTGCTCGGGCGCCAGTTAAAGGATCTCCACTTGAGAAGAATAAAAAAACACTAAGGCGCAACCAACAGCGCCTGGTAGAAATTAAACACACTTTTTTATATATTAAAATATTTAATTAAAATATTTAATTTAATTTATTTACTTTTACTTTCACAATTTAAATTATAACTTTTAATTAATTACTAAACCGGATCGATTCAGCTCGCAACCAAGACTAACTATTTTCTCTGCTGCCTGTTGCCTACCAACCTCCGCTTCACACATCAATCACGTTGAACCATCATGTTCAGGTGCCGAAATGCTGTTCCAGCACAATTGCCCTTAACGTGTGAATTGGCTGATCGAGCAAAAATACATTGTGGTAATTTGACTCCTGAGAAGACCGGACGTGCGTGTGGAAGTTGGTAAACAAAATTAATAGCTGATTAGGCTAAATTTATTTTGTTGGCACTGTTGGCCGCATCATTAACTTATAATTTAAACAATTTTTTTCAAAAATAAAACATTAAAAAAGTAGTTATCACTACTTCTTCTAATATTGCACTGAATATAAACTTTATATTGCACTGTATGTATATTAATTATTGCACTGGGTTCTTTTGTTCTTATTAACTAAATGACGATAAAATTCTGCACAGTTCTCTGTGAGATCAGCCTTAAAGTTAATTCTCTCCTTTGTTGGTGTATTTATAATGTGGAGTACTTATAGCATGTAGCGGCGTTTGTAATTATTCTCGCTGTCAATAACTCGTGCTCCATCAAAATATGGAGAGTGATTTTCAACTGCACAGTGGGCCGCTAATGCTGTTTTATGTGTAACATCATAAGTTCGAGATTTTTGGTCTGATTTGTGTCCGGATAATCGTGTCTTAAGTTTGTTTTAAGTTGTCCCAATGTAAACCATATTACATTAATTGGTATTGTTGCCATTACAGGGTATTTTATATACAACATTTGATTTTTCAAGGTTGTTAATTTTGTCTTTTGTCTTACTAAATAAATTCCCTAGTGTATTGAATTGAAGGTTTTGTAAGCCATACTATATAATTGCCATGGAGTGGTCCGATGTAATGCAAGCATGAACCATGTCATTGTAAAAAAGTGTTTGTAGTGAGACGACATGTCTTCGTTTTTTAACGACATGCTTTCGTTTTTAAACGACTTCAAAACTAATCCTCTTGCGTATACCATGGAGTAGTTTTAAAACTACTCCTTCGTGGTCCAAAGGTGGGTTATATGGTCCTCTCCTAGGACATCGTAATGTTAAATAGACCAGGTTTTTTCCATACGTTTGGGTTAGTTTTGGTCAAATAAAGCAGTGATGCCAACTCAAAGTTGTATGACTCCAAAAAAAAACACCCTTAACTTGCTTCTTACATGTATATCCTTTCTTTTTCATGAAAAATTATTTAAAATAGATATGTAACTGCAACCAACACAACACATTTTAAAAGAAGCAATAAAAAAAAATTATACAGAGCCCTTTGAACGTTTGCAAGTACAGAACAAAAACGAACACATTTCAAATGAATAACAAAAAACACTTATTTTCACTGTACGTATCTACCTACTAGAGTATCTCATTAATCGGCCTTTTATTTTGTTCGAGTAAGGAATTAATTATTCGATAAAACTGATCGGTTAATGGAAAAAGGGTTTTAAATTGTTTGAATAACTCGAACAATTCAAATAAATTTATTCAATGGAAAAAAGCATACATCTCTGTTTGAATTGATATTTAATTACGTTAATAAAAACAAACAACAAGCAATATAATAACAATTCAGTTGTACTTCGTATACAAATAACCAGGGCTGTGGAGCGTCATAAAATAGTTCTAACTCTGAGTCCGACTTTATTCTCAAAAATTTTTTTAAGTCCGACTTGAACTCCAACTCCGACTCCTACTCTTACCTTGATGATAAAAGTATATGAGACTGGTCCTCATTCGACTTAAATCTTTGTTTATTGCAGGACCTTTTAAATAGTCAATAGCAAGAAAATGATTCTATAAAAATTTCAAATCGATATTGTAACTCAAACACGCGTCGTAGCAGACTGGTCCTCATTTTCTGGTTTTAAAATTTTTATTTTGGAACATATCAGTAAATTTTTCATGTCGAAAACCGCAGTCCCACAAAAACTCGCAACTCCGACTCCACAGCCCTGCAAAAAGCTCTAAAACTTTTAAATAAAATAAAAAAATAAAAAGGACCGAAACAAGAATAAGGAAAACAAAGTTAACACTTCTTCGGTTAAACGAACTTTAAAATATCCCGAACGCCCATGTTCTGTATCAGGGTTGCCGAACATGGTCTTTTCCGACCAAATTTGGTTTTTTTTTATTTTTGCTTTGGTCGGATGGTAGGCCAAACCTAATTTTGGACGGTTTTAGAAAATTGGACGGATAGCAGACAATTACAAATCTCATAGCTTTTTTACCAAACATAAACATTTTTTTTTTTTTGATTGTTGATAAAACTATGGATATGGCATTGATATTACGTAAGGAGCAAGTTACTTTGACGGTGTTTGTTTTATAGCTATAGGATAGCTTTGTCATCTTATTCGAGTTTACCACGTCCGATGCCGTTTAAATTTTTCTACTTATAAAAAACGTTTTATCAACAAACAATATTCCTATACAAAATTTTATCAGATTGGCAACAAACGGCGCTCACGCCGTGACTGGAACTGTTGGTAAGCTTATAGCCTATTCATCGATGTCAAACGTAGACTTCGTTCGCTTAAATAACACGTAAAACAAAGACAATATTGTATTATTTGTTTTCGTTTTCAATGCAATACCGTGTTCAGATATGGCTTTTTTATTGAGTCAATATTCGGTTTATTGACATAATTATCTTTCTGTTCACACATACACAATTTAGCTTACCTTACAGCCACACGTTCAAGTTGTTCTTGATAGTCTTTTACATATACTGTTTGTCAAAATTTCCAAAAATTGATAGTTATGACGTAGGCTGCATTCAATTTTTGAGCAATTTACTTTCAAGATGCCATCAAAAAAAAATTTATAAAGAGAAACGAAAAATTTGCTGACTAACCTTGAAATCAGCTGTTTTCTTGAACGTAAATTGAAACACTCACTAGCAAGAGAATTTTAAAGGCAAGTTCGTATCAATTTTAAAAAGTATGAGTATAGTGGAAAAAAAGTGTGAGTGTATTTAAACTTAGCAACTTAGCAATTGGCAATTAACTTAGCAAAATGTAAAAAACATTTGACATCTTTAAAGAAAAAACAAAATAAACATCTGGCTTTTGTGCAGACCTAATGGATGGACCTTTGTTTTGTTGTTGGCAAAAATTTCAAAACACTTTGTTTGTTGAGTTGGGCTTTACTCACTAAACACACTTGTGACAGTGCATTGCAGTGTTGCATTTTAATTTTACTCAATATTTATAAAAATTTCGTATTAATTGAGCAATAACTAAATTGCAATTTTGTATGGATAATTGAGCGCAATAATGGCATTTATTGCGTAAAACTCAATTAAGGAGCATATCTGAACACGGTATAAGTTAATCGAACGAAGTCTTCGTTCAGAAATATATGAACAGGCAGTTAATCTTACTTAGTAATGCAAAAAATATTAAGGTTCTTTGTGGTAATATTTAAAGTTTTTTCACATAGTCCTAAAATAATAACATAAATAAAAGAACTTCAGGAAATGTGTTCTGCATTAGGTGTTTCTTATACAAGATGGATTTTTAAAGGAAGATGTTGTAAGAATCGTAGAACAGCGGGATGCTTTGATACTGTATTTTAAAACATAGTGTTATAAAGGCAATGGTATAAGAACTGCAGAACTAGCAGAAAGAATGGATGAGTTCCAAAACAGAGCAAGTTATCAACGCGTATACAATAAGCCAACTATGCATTGTTAAACTCTTTGATACATTTTTTACGTTCTCTGCAAGGTATTAGGATGTATTGGAGCTCAGCCTTTGTTTAATTTAATACTTTTTTTTTTAATTGTACAAACTTAAGTTAATAAATTTTGATTCATATTTTATTAGTGGTCTTTATGTGTTATTGCATACGATCAATGAATTATTCCAGTTTATAAGCGTTATTAAATGAATTTGTATATATACATTAGGGTGGTTTTTAAAAATCCAAGTTGGATTTTTTTGGGGGCACCCCCCTAAAATGTTTCATTTTGTCAGATTTTAGCATTGCCAAAGTTTGAGCGCGATTGAAAGATGTTAACACGTGCAAGTGGGGCCTCAAAGTTTTTAAAATCTCGATTTTTTTTTGGCAGTTTTCCGACTTTGCCGACCCATATCTCTAGAACGGTTTAATATATTTGCCCTTGTCACACATCAACTTGAAGGTGATGCTGTTTAACATTTTATATTCTGCACAATAAATACGCACCTAGTACTGAAATCGAGAAAATAGAGCCAATGTCCCTAAAAACGTGACTAGGTACCCCCGAGAGCGAAATTTCGTTATTTGTATTATTATTGCTCATTATGGACAAATACTTATACTTTGGGATCCCATTTCATTTAAATATGTTTGCTATGGTATACCGTTAATTTTAGACCCACAACAATATTTTTGTTTATGTCAGGTATGTATTTTTTTTTCCTCATTCTGTATCACTGGCGACCCCAAGCAGGTAAAACCAAACTAGTTTAAAAATGTATTGGGTTAACCTACTACCTATTGTTATATTTTAAGTAGAAGTCCAGGGGTTCAGAGTCTGTTATTAAAAATAAAAGGAAAGCTAGGTGGTTCTTACTTTTATGATTTTGTTTCTTGGTCGCTGAATAGTGAAAGTCGTATTTTGTTCTACGTTCGTGTGATCGAGTTTAAAAAAACCAACTAAATATTAACTACAAAAGACATTTTTATTTTAATTAGGTCGGCACCTACTAACACGTACGCTTTGTTTTAGTAACTGTCATTCTGTGTCATTTATTCTTTATTCTAGTGAACATTTTTATTTCTCGTAAAAGTGGTGGCTTCTACATCTGGCATGAGAAGTAGAGGTAGAGACAAAATTTTTCTAATTGACTATCCAGCTCATCAGGTAACTGGAAGTAGGCTGCCCTCCAATCGACAAGTTCTAGCTACTATGTTCTACAATTTGCGTGCTGTGAAGTTAAATGTGAGAGACTCTGCCACAACTACTGTTAACGAGGTTTTGGATTTTTGGACAAATGCTCGAATTCCTACAAAACAAAAGAAAAATGTCATAGTAAAGCTAGAAAAACTGAACGATGATTGGAGAAAAATGAAAAAGTATAAGGATATAAAAACGGAAAGTGCAAGTAATTCAAAAACAATGGTCGAGAATTGATTAAACCAAGTTCGATGTAGGCGAGAATGTTTTGAAACTACTGCCCAAAGAAGAAGTAGAGAATATCAAAGAAGAACTGAAAAGAAAACTACTGGAATGCCAGCCAAGAGACGACTACAAAGAGCTGTTACAGTTGGCATTGATATATCTTGATAGAAAAGATGTGCGCTTCAGGTCTCCAGGTCCAGTACACCATGCACGGTGGATGGCAAAAGCTATTTACTGTCTGAAAATGCAACTCTTCCGTGACCAGTTTAAGCTGACTTCCCAAGAACAAGAGGCCCTAGAAGCACTTTGTGTTTTCATCGTTCGAGTCTACTGTAAAGCCTGGTTGAATGCCCCCAGAGCGTGTTTAGCACCAAAACAAGACCTAGACCTCATTGAAAATCTATTGAAATACGAAAGCATTGACAAAAAAATATCAAAAAATCGAATTAACAAAATGATAAATCACCTGTGGTATCTTAGTCCTGCCACCGCATTGTTTGACCCGACATTGCAAAACACAAAAAATTGCAAAACGACAAAAATCTTAACAAATCAAGCAGAAGAAAATGAGAAGTGCTCCAGAAATATGCGACCCAAATTAAAGAAAAAACAACTGCCGAAATTCCTAGAAAAAGGTCTCCCAGCCCTAATTACAAGTCAGACTTACCTGTTGTTCAAGAGATTAAACATTAACACCGAATTTCTGGAAAAAGATTCTGCAACTTGGCCGCAGAACATCAGGAGGGGCAAAGGATAATAAACAACTTGAAAGTTGTGAACGACATGGCAGAGCGAGGAGAACAACCAATTACTTACAAAGGACGAGCAACAAAAACAATACGTTCTCCAAGTAGTCAGCAGATGCCGTCAGCTGTATCCAGATAGCTCCAAAACCACATTATGTCAGTCCCTTGAATAAATTTAAATAAGAATAAAATGAAAAAAACATTTATTATACTTGATTTTTTAAACATATAATTGTTTTCATGCCAAAAATTGATAATATAGGAAGGAAAATTAGTTTTTTCGTAATAGGTTCCATCTTCGCTCTGAGGTGTACCTAGTCACGTTTTTAGGGACATTGGCTTCATTATCTCGAATTCAGTACTACTAACGTATTTTTTATTGCATATAAAATATTGTAAACACTATCGCCTTCAATTTGATGTGTGACACGGCCAAATATATTAAACCGTTCTGGAGATATAGGTCGGCAAAGTCGTCAAACTGCCAAAAAATCGAGATTTTCAAAACTTTGAGGCCCCAGTTGCACGTGTTAACATCTTTCAATCGTGCTCGAACTTTATCAATCCTAAAATCTGACAGAAAGAAAGATTTTAGCGGGGTGCCCCCAAAAAAATTCTGACATTCTTTTTTGCCCTATGAGATAACACCACCCTAATATACATACATTTTGTTTAAGTTTATTTAATAGGTGTGCACATAGGCTTACTTTTTGGTTTTACTATAATTGCATATTACAAAAAAAATAATATGTAGATTTATAGCTTTATCCAATAAAAATTATACTTTTTATCAAAAATACATGTACATACATATCGTCATATAAAATGCAAAAGGGCCTATGTTCATTTTAAGAAAAAGAAAGATAACTTAATAAAAAGGCAGCTTTTGTGATTATAACAACGGCGTTTTCTGGTTAATATCGTTACCACATTACGCATGATTGACACTATCCTGAAAAACTGTTTTTGTAATCTCAGTCGTATCGCTACTAAAAATTTTTAAAAAATTATGATAGGCCCTCTTGAATTTTTAAGTCGATATAATTGTTTTTAAATATTTCAAAAATTTGGTCAGTTTCAAAAGATTTTGGTAGGTTTTGCAGACAATTATGGTCGGATAAAAATTTTTCAAACGGCAACCCTGTTCAGTACAATTATGTTTAGTAGCAGACGGGACCCATTAATTTTTTTTTGTGTTTATAATCTGCATTTGTGTCCCTACTTAAAGCCTACTTAGCTTAAAGCGGGTATTTGATATAGGCTTTTATTTTTATTTTTATTATATTTTATTTATTTATTATTTTAAAAAGCTTTTATTAAACTTGCAGTGTAAAAACGTTAAAGTTGTACCCCCTGAAAATAAATTTTGATATTTCTTATGATGATTCCCAAAATATTTGGGCTCTAGCGATAATCTCCCGTGAGCTAAATCGCGTCAAAAAATGGTCCAAAATGGTATTTTGAATGAATAAAAAGTTCGGTAAATTTTTTTTTGTGCAATGAATGACCAAACATAATAGATATTTAGGAATGCTTCGATTCTGCATTAAACATTTTAATATGTCAGTTTTTTGATGATTCGATTAGATTTTAATGAATATTTCGATAGCTTTGCTACAGCGTATCAGAAGAAGAAAAAGTGTTTTTTTAATAGAGCGAAACAAACTCCAACGGAGAAAGGTACCAAAAACGGTTGACTTTTGGAAGGTTATTTCAAAAATGCCTGACGACGTATTTAGCATCCATTTTATAATGAAAATGAGTACATTTTAGGACGTCCTTGTTTGCCCTTGACCAAATCAATCTACTTAACCCTATGGAATCTAAGCAATCAAAACAGCTTGAGGGAACTGGCTGATCGATTTGGTATAGGGGCAGCAATGGCGCCCCGCGAATATAAGAAATCAAAAAAGAAGAAAATAATGGCCACCCTAATGTATATATATTTATTTATATGGCAATTCTGCATAGCCGAATATAAGACTCTTACTTGTTTTTATTTTTGCGTCAAGCTCCAAGAGTTTTTCTGTATAAACGTGTCAATAAATGAATATTTGTGTACTTTTGTTTTATACGTCGATTCGATTATAAAACTATTCGAATCTAATATTATCCTTAATTGACACAAAAACAACAGCAGTCCCAATACTCGTAGTTTTAAGTGAACATATAAACATGTTCTATTTACTGGCAGTTTGTCTGCTACATCGACATCAATGCAGAAAAAAATCGATATAAAGCATCAAACTGTCCAGAGAATAAAAATATTTCATCAATATGAAAGTATGTATTGCATAATTTGAATGTTCAGTGTTTAATAATAATTTCATTGCATCGCTGGTGAATCGCTTATTTTTCAACACTGCCATAATTTCAATATTATCTTGATGTGTATTCTTGTCATGGATTATGTGCTGCAGTTTATTATGTAAATTAAAAAAGGCCCTAAAATTTAAAATTTTGTTTAGTTTTTTATAAAAGACCTTGCAATACAAGGGAAATATTATGTAGCATAAAGAGGGTATTAACTCAAAATTGTTATTTTTTTTTTCAAAATCAACGCCTTATATTCATATCTAACCTCCGTAAAAATTTTAAATATGAATTTTGTCTACTTTTTGTAAATGAAACGGTTGGCTCAAAAATCCTCTTTTATATGCACAAGCCTTTAATGTTAAATTGAAAAATGTTTCGGTTCTAATGAAAATTTTTAAATTTTGAGTTAATACGCTCTGTTTGATCAAGTGCGATATGATTGTAGTACTTTTCTCGAAACGAGTTGAAAAGATGAAAACTTTTGCTCAATCAATGTGATACAACACGAATCCATTTAACTGAAAAACTACTACATACATATATACTTACATACAGTGTTTCATATAATGATCTATCACAACATAAAACTTCAAAACAAAAAAATTTAACTGGTAACCATCCGAAACCTTCTCGCCATAAAAGATGTCGTAGAGATAACTACTTGCTCACATGTTTCATCACAGCAGGTGGAAAACGTTTGCTGGTCGTGAGAATGCTGAAACTGAAAATGAGACAATGAAAAAGTGAAGGTGGAATACGAGTAGAAGATGGAAAACAAACAGAACAAAAACATATAAAGTATAAAAACAAAACTTTTGGGAGTTTGCCAACAGACAGACGATTAGTCTTTCAACTATTATTTCTCAACGTGGCCTACAAGCCATTCACCCGCTCTTCCATCGCCATCATCATCATCTAAATTCACACACGTTCAAAATTACAATACATGGCAACAAATATAACCAGACACATGCATGTGTATGTATCCGTGGGTTTCCTGTGCTTGTTGTTTGCATAAACGATACAAAGAGGTGATGTTGACTGACTGTACCGTTTGCTGGAGGTGGTGGCATGAAGGTATTTAGTGGCAGTATCAGACCTAAAGCTAGGATGTGGAAGGTACGAGAACATAGTTTTTATATGCCTTTGTGGTGTTCTCATTGTGGTTTGTTTCTACATACGATCCAATCGAGAATCAGTCGTTATAAAAAAAAAAAATACATACATCCGTACGTACGTACGAAGTATATGCAATAATATACATGCCAAACTCACACATAAATACATACATGCACACATACATGCAATCGTACATATGTATGTGTGTTTTAGTTTTTAAAGCGATACGACTAATGTAATATCCTGCACAAACCATAAACATTGTTGCCTGTTTTGCTTCTACATACAATTTTGTATTATTTTTGCTGCGACACTACAGCTAAACTGACTGCTTCTGTTTTTGTTGTACTTTTTTTCTGCTGATGATGGCGGTAATAATTTGGTTGTTTGTTTTTCCAAGGAATCCTACATCTTTGTGTATGTCGTTTTCTTTTGATACCCTTCACCACAGGCGGAAAGGGTATGCTTATAGAAATTGTCGTTCTGTTTGTAATTTCTATAATATTGATCTTAGACAGGGACCGTAAATAACAGTAATCCAGAAAATGTTTACTCAAAAACTCTCCATATTAGAGTCAACGCAGACCTCTACTGTTAATTCCAATATATTCGTATTTAAGTTCTCTTTCGGAATCTATGGTGATCTTGCACACAAAATGTCTCAACTCCACAGTTAAGAGTTATTTTTCAACGAAAAAATAAAAGTTCTAATGAAACTTTTATTTGTCCTGTCATAAAATAATACTCCTTGAGGATTTTTTTTTCGCGTGAATAAAATTCACTTTGCCGCAAAAAAATAAAAATAAAACATTTTGTCGTTTAAAATTAAACTCATTTTCTTCTATTTTTGATGACGATGATTTTATTGCATTGCAAGCTGATTAGATTAGATGAATGATCTGAAACTGCGGGAGGCATAAATTGGGCTTTATTGAATGACGCGAAAAATATACTTCTCAAATAAGTTTTATTTATGACGGCTAAATAAAACGCGGTTTTTAAGAGTTTAACTCGACGTTTTATTTTTACTAGGGTATTCAATTAGTCTATGTTTCATATTAATCGATTAATCGCGCGAACAATTATTCGAGGTACAATTTAATATTATTCGGTTAATCGAATTACTGTAATTTTGTCTAGTCCCAACAAATACAGAGGTTTGATTTCAAATTGAATATAATTTGAAATCAAACGTTTTCTCAAACGACAAACGGTTGATAATGATTTGAATATCATTTGAA
The DNA here is from genome assembly GCA_930367215.1 of Pollenia angustigena. Classification (NCBI taxonomy): domain Eukaryota; kingdom Metazoa; phylum Arthropoda; class Insecta; order Diptera; family Polleniidae; genus Pollenia; species Pollenia angustigena. The sequence goes on along the minus strand of OV884057.1, from coordinate 74,354,774 downwards.
AATCATAGCATTCTCAACAAAAAGGGGAAATTATTTCAACTTGCTTTCAAACGTAATTCTCAAATGTTTTTCAAATGTTCATTCGACAACATAGATAAAAGATGAAATGAGGTTTTTTCCGTCCTCTAATTCTTGCAAGGACGACATTTGCTCCCTTTTATTTTGAGGATTGTAGCACCGCGATTGTTCAACAAACTTTCTTCACTCTCCCGTTTTATTTTATTTATTGGAATTACTCACGAATAATTTTTAATTTTCACAAGAAATAAACTGTTCACTTTATATTTAAATTTATTTTTAATAGTAAAACCCATGTAACCACAGAGTAACAAATGTAACTTTAATCGCCATTTTTAATACTTTTTTCGCTTTAGTGTTGCCAAGTTTATTTTTGATTTGAATTTAACATTTGAAAAACATTTGACATCAAATTGATAAAACATTTGATATCAAATGTTAATTTTGAAATCATTATTAATTTGAATATAAATCAAACAATTAAAAAACGTTTGAGAATTGTGTTTTGATGTCAGATGATAAAGTCATTTCATATCAAAGGTTTGATTTCGTGTTTGTTGGGTAGAAGAAAAAACTAATACTGTGAAAATACAAATTTTCGAATAATCGATTAATCGACATAAGTTATTCGAATTATTCGTTAGTCGAAAATAAGCAATTTTAAATAATTTGAACCCAATCGCCTAAATTTTTTCGATTTATTGAAGAATAATCGTTTGAATTCCCTAATTTTTACGTTGAAAAATTACTGTTTTATTTGCATTTTTGTTTTGTTTATTAATCACAAAATAACTCTTATAAAAGAACTTTCTTGATATCACTTATAACTTTAATGGTCCCTGATCTTAGAGCCTATAAAGTATATATGTTCAGGGCCTCATGCGTAGTAAAGTTCACTTAACGATGTCCATCTGTCTGTGCGTCCGTTTGAACGGGTTTTCTGAAGATCGAAGATATGATTGGGCCTCGGGTTGTTATGACACATACATATAGTCCGGATTATTCAGCCCGATCGGTCCTCAAATGGCTAAAATATTAGAAACAAACCACGACTGCCTGTAATTTTAGCCATATCTGGAAAACGGCAAGAGCCAAAATTTTCAAACTTGGCTATCAGTACACAATATCTGACGAAGTGTAGTCGGGAATAGAGAAGTGGCACAAAATAGATTTATTTATATCTAATGAACGGAATTTATATTATGTTCTGTTCTTAAGGCACCATGATGAAGCTGAATATAGCACTCCAAAATGTTTTTTGTTTTAATTCTGTTTGGTAATGTGCGTTAGTGGGTAAGGGGATGAGTAGTAAAGATTCAGCACAGCCAAATATAGCAGTCTGACTTCTTTATTTTAATACCCTACAATCCATTTGTAACAAACCAAGAAGGAATCTTTCCATTAAACAAGTTTTATTATATTTATTAAATTTTATCTAAAAATTAACGCTTTAGCAGAAGCAGAAGCGAATTCGCGGATCAAGAGTTAATTGTAGTGATTGTTATCCTGATCCTAGCTAAGTGAGAGTGTTTTGAAGATCCTTTAGAAAGAAGGCAGCAAAAGAAAGAAAGGCAAATAGAAATAGCAATTTTTTTTTGGAAGGAAAAGTTAATGCTTTGCATTTCGAATACAAAAGTGAAGGCCTCTTTTCTCTTGCTGATAAGTGTAATGTTTCATATGGTTAGAGTTGCCGGTTAATTGTTATTAATGTTTTGTTTGTTGTGTTTTTTGGCTTTATTTCTGTGTGCGAAGTTATATGTATGTTAGTTTGAAACTTTATTTATTTATCCGCTCATTCTTTTACTAGCTGGATGGTTTGGCTGGTTTGCATAACGTTTGATTGTCTTTGCTCTGAGAGAGTCCCATGTGAAAATATGTTTTAAACATAAAACAAGAAGCACGCGGCTGATATGCGATAAAATTTTTTTATGTGCTTCTGATGTTGGAAATACTTGTTCATGCAAACTCATAAACAGTGTGACATGTTTTTTAAAAATAAATTTCAACAGAAATTCAAACTTGGAAGAATTAAACAAAATAAAGTGTAAAATATTTAAATTATAGTTTTAGTTCACTTCTATGAAGTTGTTTTACATCAAGTTAAAATGGTGGTACAATGCAAAAGGTTGCTTAAAATCCTACAAAATTTTTTTTGCATTGAGCATGGAAAATATTCAACACTTTAATAACAGTCATTGTCGATATAAATTTAATAATAAATTCAATTAAAAAGTCTGTTTTTGAAAAACTTGTGGCCTTTTTTCAATAGACGATTTTTTTTCCCAATGAAAAACTGCACTTTAAAGAAATTTTTGTAGGTTTCTTATTTCTTTTTATTCTTTCGCAAAGCTGACCGGCACTCATCTGCCAATTATTTATCTGCCGTACGGATAAATTCAATCAGCTGACTCCCAACTTTACCTGTGTTTTGAAAGGTGCTGCCTGCCAACTGAAAAAAAATGTTTTTCTCGGTATATTGAGGAAATCAAATTCATAAACAGACAGTTTGTAGGTCTAATAAATTTATGTCAACATTAAGTAACATTAGGGTGAAAAAAAACTAAAAGAGAAATATTCATCCTAACGGTTTAAGTTATTAAAATGTTATTCCATAGTTTAATTTTTTTTTTTTTTTTTTTTATTTAAAACGTATTAAATAAATGTTTTACCTACCTTCTTACGAAAATATGCTTTCACGGAGTCACTTCCATTCGATGTCAATTTAAAAGCGGCGTAGAAAATTCCAAGTGACTGTCAAAAGAAATCGATTTTTGACAAAAACGATTACGATAATGCATTTATTGTTTTGTTGCCATTGCCTTGTGTCGAAGCTGCTATTTGCCGCAAACTTTTGCTTTAATCGAAAATATGATGTGCAGTCGAACTTCTCTATAGTGAACTTCAGTAAAGCTCCCCCTATTATGTATTGATTTTTAATATTTGGATGTATTTATAATGCGCTTTCATTCAGACAATTTTTCTTAACAATAAACAAAACTTGTAAATATAAATTTAACTCAAATGCATTTTTGTCCACATGTCGGCACCAGAGAATGACAACAAGTACCCATAAGAATAATATACAGAGGTATTTACCCACGCTTTTCGTTTTTGTGTATACACATATTTATAACGCAAAAAGTATGGTTATTACTTATACTTATGCACGGCAATATCTTCACGCAACCACATTCAGTAAACAAAAATACATGAATATTATGCAGATGTTATTCAATACCCATGAATGTGTTTTGGTTATCTGCCATACAAATAAAATATCCATGTTTAAAAAAATACCTTCCGTATTTTTGGCACTTCTGTGTAAAAATGAAAAAAAATTTTTTACCAAAAATGTGCTTTGTCACTAGGCAGGTATGGGACTATGTACATATTATTTGTCCGTAACATTAGCAGTACCTATGTAAAACTACACATAAGCTATACATTTTTATAAAAAATAGGACCACGAGGGGTGGGAAGGAGCAATTTCTGCTCTCCGAAGCTACCTGACAGATTTTAATGAAATTTAAAACATAGATAGATTCATATTTATATAGACACTTGAGCTATGTATTTATTTAAAAAATAGGATAACGAGGGGAGATAGGGAGCAATTTATTCCTCTCCAAAACTATCCAACAGATCTTAATGAAATTCAAAACATAGATAGATCCATATTTACATAGACACATAAGCTATGTATTTTTTAAAAAATATGACTAAAAGGGTTATAGGGGCAATTTCTGCCTCTCCGAAAATATTTAATAGATTTCAATAAAATTGAAAAAATATAAAGGTTTTTATTTATTTGGACACATTAGCTATGTATTTTTATCAAACTATGACCACGAGGGGCAAATTACATGTACGTTTTTGATCAATATTACCCCTTATTGTGTTTGGCGTATTTAAAATACGCCTACGACTATTTGGTTATAGATTAAAGAGAACGTGAATTTGTTTTATTTAATCTATTACCAAACACAGAACTTTAAACAATTGTCTTATTTGGTGTATAGAACTGCAGGGCACCTTGGAAAGGTGGTTTAATCTTGAAGTGACAATTGTAATTATAATCGCTCATATGAGTGATTATAATTGTAGGGAGTTGGGTTAATCGAAAAGAAATAAAAGAGATAAACTTAATTATTTCTTTGCCAAGCAAGATCTTATTTAAAACAATTGGGTTGTATTTACCTTTCAGTTTGGGTTTTGGTTTCCACCGTAGATAAATGTAAAAACACTAGGGTAGGTATTGATGATTGAGGATGGGATTTATTTTAAGTATTAGGGTATGATATTAATATTAAATTTTAGGTTTAATTTTTATTTAAGTATTTTAAGTTAGGTTAAGAATTTAAGTAAGTAAAGGTAGGGTAGTTTATGTTAAGCTATTCGCTTCTGTCGCTAAGGGATAAGTGAAGTATACATATTTTTAATTTTAAATCTTAACCTGCCTTCGGTTTGTAGATAGCCGAAGAGATTTGGAATAACTCCGTAATTAGTAAGTACTAAATAAAGATACTTATACTACAGTGGCTTTCAAACTATAATGTAACTGATATCAATTAGGGATTACAGTTCATGCATTAAAATTCAGTTAAAATTCAAATATAAATCCAATTCATATTACATTATAATTTCTCTTCAAATTTTCTAGTTTTAATTCAATTTATATTTTTTAACATTAATTATGTTTATTAATTCTCCTTTAAATTTATAAGGTTCAAATCACATTTGAACACAGTCGTAGGCGTATTTTAAATACGCCAAACACAATCACAATAATTAAAAAAAAACTTTGTTAAACAGCAATTGTAACATATGCACAGCAACATGTGACATGAAAAGTTGACAAGTCAGATGTAAAAAACATGTCGTGTACGTGTATCTTAAGCAAACGCTATAAATAAATATTTAGTGAGTGGTTGTTTCACTCTTTCTTATTAGCACAACATACAAATCAATACTTACAGGCATACATAAAAAACAATATCTTCCATCTCGTGTCGTCTACCTATGCTATGTGCGTGTGACAGCAACAAGTGGCTCTACGATATTTTTATTTTTGCATGTAAAAACCCTTTACGCACAATTTTTTGCACTTATCGCTGTCACACACACAAAGCATGGGTAGACGACACGAAATGGAAGATATTGTTTTTTATGTATGCATGAAAGTATTGAATTGTATGTTGTGTTAATAAGAAAGAGTGTAACCGCCACTTAATACATTTAGCGCTTGCTTAGACGCCTTTCTGTAACGTTTTAAAATTCAAACATTTGTTTTTGATAAGTTGTAAAGAAGAGTTTTTTTTTTAAATTTCATCCAGTGTATGTATGTATGTAGCATATGAAAAATTATAAATTTAAAGTATGGAAAATAATCAAGAAATTTTAGAGAAAATAAATGATTTTGGAGAGGCATAAGTCGCCCCTATCTCCCCTCGTTATCCTAATTTTTTTAAAATACATAGCTTATGTGTCTACACAAATATGTATCTATCTATGTTTTAAATATCATTAAAATCTGTTAGATAGTTTTGGAGAGGCAGAAAATACCCTCGAGCTTCCCTCGGGGTCCTATTTTTAAAAAAAAATATATAAAGCTTGTGTGTTCATATTAATATGGATATATCTATGTTTGAAATTTTATTAAGATCTGTTAGATAGTTTCGGAGAAGCAGAAATTGCCGCCAACCGCCCCTCGTTGTTCTAATAAAATAAGCTTACCGCCTTAGTCAAATGTTAAAAAGCTTTAAAATTATCTTGATATTTTTCTGAATAACAACACAAAAAAATTTTGCCTAGTTTCAACATTTTTAAAATTGCATTTGCCATCTCTGCTCTCTCTCGCGCTCTGTATATTTACGTTATACTTACGGTAATACACATACTTATATGGGTATTGCAGATAGCTAACAGAAATTTTATTTATATCTGCATGTACATTCAAAAAGAAGAATGAATATGCAAATACACATTGGCAGCGTATACCTATACCCAGTAAAAAAAATTTGGGTTTTTAGAAGCACTACAGAGAAAAAGCGCATACTCAAGCGCTTCAGTTAGAGAGCTGTTATAAATCAGTAAATGATAACGAATAAAACATACAAAAAAGCTGCTATTTTAGTGCTGACAACGAAGAGGGTTTTTAAGCGAAAAAAAAATATATTATGGTTTTCGAAAATGATTGAAAAAAGGCATTTAAACAAGTAAAAGCAAAACAGTAATGAATATGTTAATATAGTTAGCCCTTAAAAAAGCACTCTAGGAGTGCTTTGTTTGCATGTTAAAAGAAGCGCTTATTGTCAGCAGAAAATAGTCCTCCAAACCCCATACAAAAATACAAAATACAAAAATCAGGCATCCCATCAGCAGGTTTGAAGCGATTTGAGCTATGAATTCATACAAAAAACATGCTCCTTTTGGAGCACGTTTTTTACTGGGTACATAATATGTACTACATATTCAACTTTAGCTTGTAATGGGCATTGGTACGTATGTGTATGGTTTTGATCTTTACCCATATATGTCAGTACCTGTTTTCTCACTAATATTGAAAGAGTACTTAAAGTGATACTTTTGTCATTCTCTGGTCGGCACCTACAATCCAAAAGGTTGTAAGCAACGAAAAATTCAACATCACGTTTTTGATTAAATATGATGTTTATGGTGAATAAAATCGTAATCAATCAGTTTTTTACGCCTTTTGGGTTTAAGGTGACGATATACTACAAACCTTTACGCAATTCGCAGTGCTTTTTTTTTGTTTCTAAATTTTTTGTTTTTGCTTTAAAAATGTTGCTTTATTTTTCATATTAATATCTGTGACATTTTGACAAAAAAACTTAATTCAAATTTAAAGAATTGGAAAAAATGTTGTTAATCATACGAATTTTCATTAAAAAAACATTTTTTTACATTTTTAAAATTTTGTATTATAAATGAAATTTTTTTTAATTTTGATATTTTTTATTATGTGATAAATATGATATTTTTACCGATTTTTTTTAAGAACTTTTTTGCTATCTTATCTCGACTTAAGGTGTTTTGTCAAAATTCCATAGAATAATTAGATCGCACTTGATCAACAGGAGGATTTTATCTCGAAATTTATTTAATTTTTCAATTAATTGGTAAGTTGGTTTAAAAATTCTGTCTCAAATGCCATTCTACTTGAATTTCAATTAATACCCTCTTGTCGATCAAGTGCGATATAATAATACGACCTACTAATGTATTATACTGTGCTATTTTTTCAGCTGTTCTTTGTTCACAATTTGCATCATTATCCATTAACTATTTATTTATTAAGGTAAAAATAAATTTATTTTTATATTTCTTTTAAGACGTCTACACTAACTCATCACATAATAATACAACAAGCTGTTCAAAGCAGTGCTATTAAGCCTTAAATAGTACTTTCGTACCTAGCAATTAAGAACACTTTCGGAATTGGTTAACTGCGTACAGAGAAGAAAGTGAAAAATCGTTTAGAGTTTCCCAAAAAATTAACGTTTGAAAAAAACAGGCTTTTACAGTTTGTTGCATATGAAGATGTCTTCAATAAGGCACGTTCTTAAATACAATAGACGCCGCTCGTGAAGAGTGTAGTCATTACTAAATTAATTTATTATTTTAAATAAACGTGGAAAAACTACGATTTCTGTATAATGAAAAGTTTTCATATGCTTAAGAGATTTTTTTTACCATGCAGATTCACTTAAAAAAAGTTCGACTGTATCGCTAACGCAGCACCGTCTTTGAAATCAAAATTTTATTAACTTGTTTTATATGACTAAAACAATTTGTAAGAAGCAATAAGTGTCAGCCTGTATATGGAAAAACATTTTGTCTGTTATGTTATCTCTACACATTTATTGTCGCCGTTGTCGTTTCGGTAGTAAATTTTCTATTTACTATTATGAGAACAGTGAGTCAGTCAAAAAGTGAGTAAAACCTTAAGTCAGTCATATTTTCCTAGCCTGCCATCTCGTCAGTCAGTTATTCAGAGTTATTTTTTTGTCAGTTTGTTTGGATGTTAAAAAGGTTTAAAGTCAAATTATTTTCCAGCCAACCCATCACAGCATGAAACGTTGTTGTATAATGATATTTTTCCTTCTCCATGTGAGCCAGCACACACATGTGATGTTTCAACAAAATTAAAAAAAAAAAAACAACATCAACAAAACCATGTAAGAGAGTATAGTCGGCCAAGTCCGACCATATGATACTCTTCACTAACGTATTTTCAGCCACATTTTAAAGGGTGCGCCCTATTTGGGACTAATGGCTAGTGAGGACCCACCATAACAAAACTATATTTCAGATTCTGATTAGAGCTATTTGTGTAATATATTATCTAGATGTCAATATCTACATCAGATTTTTATATCATACACCAGTAGAGGAATGACCTTGTGTGCACATAGCCTGAAACGGTGTGAACGATCCGTAACTTCACGTTGCTCACATACAAACTTCTTTCCGAAATATGGCCTAAGTGTCCATATTGATTATATTGTTATTCAGATTAAATACGACCAAAAATAATTTTTTTGTAACCTAAATCGCCTCACCAAATCCATATATGGCCATAGGCTCCCATACAAACATGACTACAGAAAATATGTAGTTCTGAAAACCATAACTTTCTTGCCGGCCTTTTTTATTGCCCAGGAAAGCGAGATTTATTCTTCAATTTTCCCGGGAATTTCCGCTTAATATAAAATGGTGCAAAATATAATTTATTTAAACAAAAAAAAAAAAAATGATTATTAGTTAAATAATTTTATCAACGCATTAAACGTTAGTTAAAAATTAATTATATTATGGTAAAAAAAGATTCTTTCCACATTTGCAGATAAATGAGGAATTGTAAATATTCCTTTCACAATTTTTGAGATTTTTGGAAACATAAATTCTTTTGCCCCATTTTTTATTTCAGAAACTGTTGCCCAGATATCACTTATACTTAAATCTTTGTTGGATTTTATAAATAAATTATGACTAATATAAATTACGTTTTTTTTACTTACTTTAAGTACGAGACGTATTTAAAAATTTAAGTACGAATAACACAACTTAAAACAATTCTTACGGTCATTTTCAGCAAGTTCGGTTAAAACTTAATTTCAATTAAAGTTCCGGTTACCAATACGTTTTGACAGCTATAACCGATGGTTAATTATAACCGAACTTGGTGAAAATGGCCGTTAATGGGATAACTTTCGAAAACCAATCCCAAAATTTCTTAAAATAAATATACAATTCTTAATCCAAGTAAAAAAAAGGTTGAACTTTTCGTTTGTAGTGCCACTCCGAGAGTAAGATTACAAAGTGAGCGTTTTGATATCATATCTTCTACTATATATATAAAACAGGAAGTGTGTGTATGTAACGTATGAACTCCAAAACGGCTGGGCCGATTTTGATGAAATTTTCAGGGAATCTTCAGAATATTCAGGCGGGTGACACAGTGAAGATTTTCGGTCTGCGGGCGGAGGGGCGTTGCAAAATCCAATTTTCATATTGCACCACCAATGACATCTATATGATTTGGACGATTTTTTCTTTAAAATTATCGCCATGGTCCAACTTATATTTATACGAAAAGAAAGTTTTGCACCGCCAACTTTTTCGATTTACCTAAAATCAGAAAACGGCTCCATCGATTTGACTAATTTTTCTTTCAAATGTTTAACGGATTTTAAAAGCCGAACGCAAACCTTTTTCCTAATTTGGGCAGGACAACGTCTGTCGGGTCAGCTAGTTACTTATAAGTGTCAGCATTGCATTCTTTATGCGTGCATACGCGTATGTTTGTCAAAGCTTGTTGTAGAAATTACAACAACACCATACAAGTAGGTAGAAAACGATTTGCAACAGAAAAAAAGTAAACATACAAACATACATTATTTTCGTGTTTTAAAAGTTAAATAAAAAGCAAAAGTTCCCATTCAGTTTATATTTATATTATACATAAATTTTTTAAAGTTGAAGTCATGTTGGACATGACGCCGTGGTGTTTTATAATTTAAATTCTATAAGGTGTAAAACGGGTAAGTAAATTAATCATAATAATATTCTCCTTCTGCCTCCGGTTCTCTGGGGTATGTGTTTTAGGGTAGAATTAATCTAATTTCACTTTCAGTTTATTTCAAGTACGAATTCGGGATAAAATCAACTTTATGATATTTGGATTAAGCGCATTTTTAGATTGATTAAATCTTAGTTTTACTTAAATCAATCTCATTTTCGGATTATTTCAAATACGAATTCGGGTTTTAAATATGGATACGTTAAGTATTTCGCAATTGAATGGATGCAAGAAAATCCGTGATACCGCTTCGGAATGATTTAAGTGCGGATGGACTTATTTTCCTTTTGAGTGTACTATACCATGAGTTTTCCATTGATTACATTTTCTGGACGAAATTTACTAAGCCATTTTAATAATTCATTTTAAAAGTGGAACTTTGCTCTTAAAACTTCGCAAATATGACTGAAATCATGATTTGCCATTTAAAATTACTAAAACTGGGTAAATTCCTTAAATGTACTAAATTAGCCGTTGGCAATTGTACTTTTCAAGTTAATACAGTATCAAAAAATGTACAAATTTGTTAATTTAGCTAATCCTGGTTTGCCTTTATAGTCAAAGGGAAATAATATAAACTCTAGGCACTTTCCGGTTTTCACCACTTCCTTCAAAAGCTTGTTATTCATATTTAAATGAAAATTATATGCTTTAAATCGACAAGCGTTTTCTTTACTTATTTCTGCTTTCAAAATTTCCTTAAATGTTAATTTTTTACTTTTGTCAATATCTATTATAGAAATAGTATTTACAGCATTTTCCGAATCTAATCGAAAAATTTTTTTGTTACCTGCTCTCTATAAAAAATCAAAAACATTTGTTTTTTATTAAAAAAAAAATAAAACTGGATCTTTAAAGAAATTTAAAACTATGTAAATTTGTTCTCCTCTTTTAATAGTCGTCCGAAATTTCAAAGTATTAAACATTGTTTGGCTTATCGGATTTGAATTTATATCTATTTCTTAACATAACAGTAAAGTTGCCATAACTAAATAAAAAAAAAATCCTGGGAATTCCAGCTCATATTTTACGGTATTTTTTCAAGAAAAATGTTCGGGATCCCTAGAAAAACACTGTATACGACAAAATCTCCTTACAATATCTACTATGTTATGGCAAAATTTTGTGATGATAGGTCCAGTGTTGACTACAAGTCCCATGGAAATCGTGCCTCTAAAGAGTCTTGAACCAACATTTCTATTTGTAGGGCATAAAACACCAACAAGGGCAAAAGCATCGCAAAAATATGACGAAAACAAAATGATATTTTTGAATTAAAGTTTTTATGGTTAATAACTTTGTGCAGGTATTTGTGACTGGTTAAATTTATTAAAAAATAAGTAAGAAGAGAGGTGTCTGCTCTTTTCAAACCGTATGTGCTCCTCCTTCTTACTTTTCACGCATCCACATATCTTTCATGATTGTGTGCGGAAGCGATATTGTGTTAATGATGTAAGTGAATTGGATTTTTTTTTTTTTTTATGCTTTACTACATTGACAGTTCATGTTACGAGTTTAGAGAAAATTTCAAAATAAAATATCTTTAGAATACATGTAAATTTGGTAATGTTTTTTTGTTTTTATGCTCAGTTTTATCTTTGCTGATGTTGTTTGAAGGTTTGATATTTCTACTCACCTCCACGATATTATGTTCATACCTATAAGAGACTCAGTTAAATTATATTTGTGCGTGTGTGCATACCCATGAAAACATCCTGAGATTCAATTTAAAAAGATAGAAAAGTTACAACTTAGTTGTAAAATGTGTTTTGAAAGTAAATATAATTAAGCGGTGCCTGAAGCCAAATTCATGCTTTATTTACACTTTCATTTTTTTCCTTTTTACTCGTAGTAAACGGATGTCTGTAAAGAAATTTATAAAATTTGTATGTACATTCACATGTATGTGTATGTATGCAGTTTCTGTACTATTCGTACAAATTGATTTTTGGAGTTTTGCTTAAAAAGTCTTCTTTAAATAAGATAAAAGTATGGTAGCACTACTAAATACAAAAAAAATAGCATAAAAAAGTGTATTTATTTACAATGTGGCCTCCAAAAACAGTTGTTTGCTATTGCTTCCCTGCAGATAACGAGACTAGTCCATTCATGCATGCTAAGAGTAGTCCATAAAGGAGTAGGAGTACTCCAAAACTACACCAAATATATGTCCTAGGAGGGGACCATATAACCCACCGAAGTAGTCCCTAAACTACTCCATGGAGTACTAAAGTGGGTTAGTTTTAAAAGTACTCCATGTTACTACAGTATGGAGTACACTTAAGGGGTAGTTTGAGCATATTTCTTTTTCATTTTTTAAAAATCGCCTTTTATAGTGTGTACTGTAGTCTATTATTGCTATTATTAAATATATTTACTTGGTATTTATAATTTTTTTTACCTTTTTTAAACAAATTTCACAAACTTTCACTTTTAAATAAACAATTAATAATGGACACCACCAGGGCTACCAATGTGTAATACTGTAAACTATAGAAAAGTATACATCATGCAGTTGTTGGCAGCACTGTATGTTAATTTCTTATAACATGGTCCATACAACAGTACATTGGACCATGTTGTAAGTATTCCATTTAAGCCACAATGGACCACGTAGTCCAATATTATCTGTAGGGTTTGCCTGATGCTGTTACATTGGTTTCATATTGAGACCACCTTGCTAACACTGGGTCTCCACGTAGCAATTTTTATTGCTAAGGACAAGCAATAACGTCGGCAGAACCATGACAGAACAATGGAGCAATAATTGCTGATTATATTGCTGGAGAACACATGAAATTGCTTTGCCATAAATTTGCAATTTTCACCGCAAGTAGTTGTATAAAGTTTTGTGGCTGTATTTATAACAAATGTTTTATATTGTGTTTTAAAGTGGTTGTTAAATAATTAGTATTGTGGTTAATTTGTTGAACTATTTATGGTTTTTAATCCAAATTTTTTAATATTTTTAATTAGGCTTAAGTTCATCAAATTTCATTTTCATTAAATTATTTTTATGAAGAAAGGAATTTTACAACATGAAAATTAATTACATATTTTGTTGAAAAGAAAAAGAAAGACAAAAAAATGAAAAAAAAAAAAACAAAATATGTATGTACTTTAAACTTCAAGAAGAATTTTTGACAAAAGTACGAAAAAACAGAAGTAAAGGAAGAACATGTAAAATGAATTAAATAGATAATCATTCAAAGCAAATTTCGATCTACCAAAGGTTAAATACAATTTGGTTTAAGGATTGATGTTTGACTAATGACGTCAGCAGTCATCGATGGCTGCGAGTGTTAAACGGCAAGCCCTCTGAGGAGATTGAGTGGTTGCAATCGAAACATGTCAGGGTAACCTGTCCGAAAAAACGCCTGGGTTCGAGCCCAGATTGAGTCAAGAATGAAAAATTATCAGTAAATTTTAAGTGGTTGTTAAATTTTATTTTTAAATTAATAAAATAATTAATTGTAATTGTCGTAGCTGTGTTTTGCATTACTTTTTTGTTTATTTGCGTATGAAAAAATACCTAAAACTTGTATTGTTCTATTGAAAAAATAAAAATATACAAAAAAACAAATTCGTCGTTGGCTTTTGTTGATATTGACGTTTATTTAAAAATATAATATAAATTTTTTTTCTGTATTTTGTTGAAGTATTTTTTTCACTTGGCGGCTTTTTCTTGATTGATTTTTTAATAAATAAACACACTAATAAATAAACAACCGTACAGAGAAATGAAATGTCAGATAAATTAAAACTGATTTGACAGCAGATTGCTAAGCAATAATTGCTCAAGCAATCAAATTACTAATGGCAATTTGTGGTCTATATGTCGCAAATTTAATGGAGCAATTAAATTTGAAGTTTGCCGCAATAAATATTGCTACGTGGAGACCCGGGGTAAGTTTTTCCAATGGAAACTTTAAATGAATTTAAATGTACCACATCGGCGAATTAAGTTAGTGCCGGTTCACAAACGTCAAGTTTGACTCGTCAAGTCTTGAGTTTTTAGGAGAGAAGGGAAAAGAACTGGCATTCTCTTTTCCCTTCTCTCCTAAAAGATCAAGACTTGAAGAAACAAAGTCGACGTGTGTGAACCGGCACTTAGTCTGAGTTCATACGGCTCATGTCTTATTGACAAGATTCTTCCTTTTTCTTCTTTGAACATGAATTGGCGTTCAAATGATTCATGTCATGTTGACGACATATGCTTTTTTTATATTGAAAACAATAACAAAATTAAACAACGAATGAAAAAGCAAAACGTAAAGACAGTACATGCATCTGTGTACTCGTTTCTTTTCCTTTCGTCCCTCTCGCCTATAAAGTAGCAATCTTGTCAATAAGACATGAGCCGTATGAACTCAGACTTACATTTAAGTGTTTAGTGAAGAAACGAATTTTGTATTTAAAACGATTTTAAACAAAAATTTGTTTTAATATCAATCCCAAAAACTGGGCATAAGCTACCCAGTAAAAACTTCACTTACGTTTTCAAAATGAATAGCTTCTTTAACTCATTATTTAGTAGCTTTCTTCTATAACTGCATCTATAACAACTTCTATAACTACTTTTTTCTGGATGTATTTAAGTAAAAAAATAATGACTTACTTTAAAATGCGTTCATTTTGGGACATCCCTTGTAAAATTCATTGGTTCTTTCAGTTGAATTGTAAGTAGTGCCTTCATGTTTTTCTGATTACGCAACACATTATTTTGTAGGTGAAGTTTTTACTGGGTATTTACCACTTTTGAATATGTACTGGCAGATCTTGCAGTAAATTTTGAATCGAAAAGTACTGAAAGTAGTAATTGTGAATGCAAATGAAAAACATTATCTTATTACCTTTATTTAGTATCTAAAATGGTAAATTTTGTTCCAATTAAAAAAAAAAAAAAAATTGCATTGGTAAACTAAAGAGTTCGATGTAGACGTCATTTTACAGGGAAATGCTTAAAGTGCTCTTATTTCGACAACATGTTTTTAATATTTTGATAACACTCTGTTAGAATATTGACAATATTTAGTCTTCATTTTGACAAGACAGTGTTCTCAGTCTGGTAAAGAAAAACCCATTGTAAACCCAACCAATAAAAACACATGAGATACAATAATTTTTTTTTTAGTTAATTCTTTAATATTTTTTGAAATAAAATTAAAACTTACAGAGACGTAACATAAGACGTAACTGTTGCGCAACTGATAAGTGTTTTTCTTGCAACAACTAAACGGTTGCGCAACAGTTACCTCTTATTAATGTGGCCATTGTCTTAAAAAAAGCGCCATATACGGTGATGCCAACTCTTCTTGCACTAAACACGTGAAGATATTAACCAGCAAAAACTGATGCTTCCTCGGAAGCAGTAATGTAAGGGAAAATTCGGAGTGAAGCGCTTACACTTCTATGAAATATTACATGATTTTTGTTTGGAATTCCTAGCGTAGAAGCTCTGCTGTAGATATCTAAAGAACGCTTATGCTTTGAAAACTGACATGATGTATGTGATAAAGTGAAAAATCGTTGAAAAAATCGTTATTTCAGCGCTTAAAATTTTTTTTTTTTATAAATTTAATAATGTATGATTTTTGTTAAATTAAGTCAAATTTTTTTTTATCAAAAGAATAAATGATTTCACTGCATCCATAAAGCTGTAGAAAATGTAAACTTAAAAAAAAAAGAATAAACAGCGATTTTATTTTAGTATTAAGCACCGCATTTAAGAATTATAGGATTGTATGCCTTATCTTACAGCAGTAGAGTAAGGCAGTAATGTTTAGGAGCAAAAAAGGAAGCGGTTGGTATGCAGTAGAGTGGTTCGAAAAAAAATTTTTTTGTCAGTCCCCCCCTAGGACTAAAGATAATGTAAAAACAATTCCAAAAATTATATTTTTTTGCCACGCCTAGAAATACCGCCCTTTTAGTTTTTTGTTCACTGTGTTGCCATTTTTAGTCCTATCATAACATTTTGTATATCGGTGTTCATGGATTTGTAAGGGCTACATTTCTGTCCTTAATAGTTTTTTTATACAGAAGTTGTACCAAAATAACACAGCTTCATTTTAGTTCAAAAATATTTAGCGTTTGGGAGGGTATAAGCCGAGCTTTTGAAAGACATCACTAGAATTTGCGTGGTATAAAAAAACTATTGAAGACGGAAATGTAGCCCTTACAGAGCCATGAACGCCGATATACAAAATGTTATGATCGGACTAAAAATGGCGACACAGTGAACAAAAAACTAAAAGGGCGGTATATCTAGGCGTGGCAAAAAAATAAAAAAATAATTTTTGGAACTGTTTTTCCATTATCTTTAATCCTAGGGGGGATGCAGTATACAGTAGACGCTCGCAAATTAGAACCGCTTTGTTTTTGAGGCGATTCTAATTTCTGAATTATTCTAATTTCTGGACTTTTTTTTCGAATAAAAAATAAAAAATTGAGTAAATTTACTTCCAAAAACTTAAATAAAAGACTTTTAAAATTGTTTTAATTTAATTTTGTTTGATAAAAACAAGAAAACAAAACGTAAATATGAATATAAAAAAACTAATGGCAACAAAACATAACAATTCAATAAGGAAAAAACATATATGATTTGGTAATTCCCCTTTTTAGTTTTACTATGTTCAAACAGAATAAAAATAAACTACGGATATCTTGTGTTCAAATAACAAAAAAAAAAAAAAACGCTCTGAAATTAGAATTTTAAATTCGAATTTTAGAGCGTTTAATGTATTGCAAACACTGATTCTTATTTCTGGACGTTCGAATTACTGAAAGTTCTAATTTGTGAGCGTCTACTGTACCTGTTTATTGCTTCCAAATATTAAAAAAATTTTTGCTGGGATATTATAGTTTGCTATTTAAAACGAGTTAAAGTTGTTTTGTTTATGCATAACGATTTTTTATACAATTTTAGTTATTTGCTTTCGAAAAGTTATCATATCGTTACAACTCAAAATTGTGTTTTTTTTCATAAACCAAATTAATAGCGACCATGAAAATTTCGATTGCGTCAGTAAACTCTTTAACATTTGTGAAACTCAATTTGATTAAAAAAATTGCGGCCATGTTTTTGAAGAAGTTTTCTGCTTCTCCTAAACATGTTTGCATTTTGAGTTGTCCCTGGTTTATTTGACTGCCTGTTTTTTATGACGAGTGCAAAACTCAATCGTTTAACTTACATTTAAAACAATAACGAAATTGGAAAATTTGTTTTTGCTTAAAATATAAGTTAAACGAGTGAGTTCTGCGATTGTCATAAAAAACAGGCAGTAAGAAACGTCTGAAACTTGAGTTAACTACAACAAAAGAAAAATTATTCCATCAAAACAAAATTTTTTAATTTGATTAAACTTGAAATGTATACCTGTGGCATTTTGACAAAACATCTTAACCATGCAGCCACACGTTCAAGTTGTTCTTGATAGTCTTTTACATATGGGCATTTCCTTAGGTTCCATGGGCAGCTATCAACAGACAGCTCACTTGGGTCCTTTATTGGTCCCTTTGTGATAGATGGGCATTTCCTTCAAAAGGTCCACCGTGACCGAAAATTTAACAGTAATTTAAAGCTGATTATTTTACGATATTGTTTTAGAGAAATATTTAGATTTTACTAGTTTTATAAATTTACTCATAAATTTGTTCACTTAGATGAACAATCAGACTGCAAAGTTGTGCAAACGTAATTTCTTATTTGTGAGAATATTTTATTGTATGTTTTCTTTTATATTTTATTCCTTAAAATAGGTGATATTTGATAAAAATTATTCCAAAAAAATTTTCTTACATGGTCTGTAATCTTAACAAAAGTTCAAAGAAAAATATGTTATTCGGATTAACGGTAAATATTTATTTTGTTTTAATCATTATTCAGTTAAATTATTATGGAAAAAATTTCACGTTCGAAATTTCACGTATCGACCCAGATTTTGGCCTAAAAAAAAGATACAGGTGATTTTGGAATCAAACCAAAGACATTTTAATGTTTCATTGGTACGTAAAATTCTGAAAGTAGTTTGACCAAAAAATTGTGCCAGGTTTCGCTGAATTCCGCCTTTCCATACGTGACCACAAAAACTACTTCTATTTTTTTTACGTTCGAACCGGTACTTCTTTTGCCATTATCTTTGACTTAGAATCGCGCCCTCCACAAACTTTAGCATAGATAACAGTGCTTTCATAGTGCTATAATTTAAGGGTTAAGAGAACGTAAAAATATTTCTTGTTTAAAATGTTATTGCATTTTTGATGCGTACGATTGTCACGTTCAACTCTTTGGATTTACACATATACTGTTTGTAAAAATTTACTTAAATTGAAAGCTGTGACGTAGGCTGCACTCAACTTGTAAGCAATTTATTTTCAAGATGTCATCAAAAAATAATTTATAAAGAAAAACATGTTATCAGCTGTTAAATTGAAAGTAAAAGTGCCAAACAAATGGAAAGCTGCAATTGAAAGCCATCTCGTTTTCAATTTGAAAAGCGTGAGTGTGTTAGTAAAAAAGTGAGAGTGTATTGCAAAAATTGCATTTTTTAAGTTTTTTTATATTTTGATTGAATCCTATTCTACACATTGAAATTTATATTACCTTTATTATGAAGCATTCCAAAACTCAATAACTACACTGTAATTCAATATCAAACAAGTAAGAGAGCTATATTCGGCTATGCCGAATCTTATATACCCTTCACCATGATGAGATCAGAACAAAAAGTTTTATACATAAATAACGTTCTTTAGATAGGTATAAATAAATATTAATTGAGCCACGCCAACGACACTATCCAGTGAGACACAAAGAATGCTGACGAAGGCCGTAGCGGGCCAGAAAATGCATTACATTCTGCTGGTGTCTAATAATTGTAAATTTTTCTGTACATACAATATACCTCATTGCTTTCCAAACGAAGCTTTAAAGTACAAAATTTGAGGCAGTCGTGGTTTTTTACTCATATTTCAGCCATTTGTGGACCGATCTTGCTGAATTTCAATAGCAAACAATTCCGGACCATGTGTGACATAAATGTATAATAACCTGGCCCCCATCATATATGGGGTCTTCGGAAAACGCATTTCAACGGACAGACGGACATCGTTAAATCAACCTCGCTCCTCATAAGGGCCCAGAATATATTTACTTTATAGGGTCTAACATCAATATTATAGAAATTACAAACGGAATGACAAACTTATATATTCCCTATTCACCACCTTTGGTGAAGGGTATAATAAAATTGTTCAGAGCAAAATGTAATAATTACACATCTTTGCAATAAAGCGCTACTAGAAATTTAAAAAAACTCAACTTTATTAATAAATTATGCTCTGGTGTAACTCTTATTTAATTGTTAAACGTAAGGATTTTTTGTTTAGTAAATACCTTTTGCTTTTGTTGAGCTGATTGTAAATAATATTTTCATACAGTTCAAAGCAAAATGAAATAAATACTATGGATTCGGACCAAAACCTATAATTCTAAATTTGTTATCTAAATGACTTTAAAACAAACTGTCAGATAAAATAATTAATTTGTGATTAATATTATTTTTTGTAGACAATAATACTTCAATAATTGTTTTTTAAAAAAATTATGTGCTACTTACTTAAATTACATTTTGTCGTTTATCCAAAAAAAAAAAAATGTTATGGTGTAATTATTGCGTTTTGTTATGGACCTCCTCAAATGTTGTAAATCATACGAATTTTATTCAAGAAAACATTTTTGTTTACGTTCTTAAAATTTTGTATTGTAAACGAAATTTTGGTTTATTTTATTATTAAATAAAAATGATTTTTGCACCCAGTTTTATTTTAACTTTTTTGCTATCTTATCTCGACTTAAGATGTTTTGTAAAAATGCCACAGATATATACACATACGTGCGGTGTTATTCAGGACTCTTTTAGATGAATTTCTCGTTTAAAAGCAACAAAGTACATGCAAATTATACAACGCTTATAAACCATAAATGCTGTAAAGATATTCTTTTCTTTAAAAAAAAAATTTAAAACAAAGTTTTAATAACTTTTTGATCATACTCATACATACATTAGATTTTTCAGTCATTTGTTCTCACCCCTGCTTAATAATGTTCACATGTATGTATTACATTTAGCCCAGGGACTAAGATTGTCTGTTTACATGTCGCCATGTTATTTAGACTAAATGTGGTGTTTTTAATAAACTGTTTGTTTTGTTGTTGTCGTTGTAGTTGCTTCTACTCTAGGGTTTCTAATTTATCGGATATTTTCTTTCTCGGATTTTGTTATTTTTTGTGAAGAATAATATGAGAATAGTTTGTCAAAATCAGCAGATTTGTTTGAACGCTGCTTGTGACGCTTACAAAAGTAGAAAGTAAACCTACTTTTCGCCTCAAGGCATCTACGCTTTTGTGCATGTAACTTACTACGTTTAACTACAGAGTTTCTATTTTTTTGACAGCTGCGTATGCTGCGAAAAAGCGAGTAACGCGTGGTGTGGAATTCCAGCTTTACATTGCAGCCACACGATCAAGCTTTTCTTGATAGTCTTTTACATATACTGTTTGTCAAAATATGCAAAAATTGGCAGCTGTGACGTAGGCTGCGCGCAAGTTGAAAGCAATTTACTTTTTCAAGATGTCGTCGCCGAGAAAACACCTCAAAATGTTTTGCTATTTTCCACTTTTGATTTTTCTGCACTGTAGGCTGTTCGAAGGGACTTTATTTTTTTCTTTACTTCTTCCACTGGCATTTTTGTTTCAGAAGCTATAGACTCGTAGGCTTTTATTTTCAAATCATTTCGCCTATATGATGAAAGATTCATAAAATTTCATGGCTTCTGTACAGCTCTATGAATCGCAGAACATCATTTTGCTTATTAATTTTATAAATAAATTTGATTAATAAACATATTTCACTATTTTTTTAGGTTTTTAGTTAAAATTTTAAAATTCCCGCAACAATTTGTAAAAAAAAAGAACTTCAGCTTTTGCCGGCAAAATATTTGTGAAAAAAAAAACAAAAACAACTTCAAAAGATTTGTAATCAGCTGTTTTCTTGAACGAAAATTGATACACTCACTGGCAAGAGAATTTTAGAGGCAAGTTCGTATCAATTTTTAAAAGTATGAGTGTATTGGTAAAAAAGTGTGAGTGTATTAAAACTTGATAGGCAAAACTTGATCGTGTAGCCCTCAAGTTAGTTTTGTAAGTTCAATAATATAAAAAAATCAGAAAGTACCAATTGAAAAACAAAAAAGTAGCAAAAAGTCTCTTCTTATCAGTGATGTTAGCCGTACGGTAATAACCCTTTTTTAGGGTATTTTTGGGCCGCAAAAGGTAGAAAGGTAATTTTATTTAAAATACGATAATTTAAAGAAATTTCGATTTTTTGGTAAAAAAATCTTAAAGATAAATGGGTGACAAAGAAATTATAAAATACAGGTTTTACCTGTTTACTCCCTAAAAGGGACGAATTTCAAAAAAGCACCAGCAACCTGTCCGGTAAGTTATCTTATGAACAACGGTTCAGTATTAAATTTTTGAATCCTTTTACCCCCTTAAATTTTAATAAAATATATATTTTTTTTTTAAATTTATTTTTATTATTGAATCTTTCTTATCGAAATTTACAATATCTATTCAAATCCTAATTCTACTTGTTGTTTATTAGTTGTTACCATTGTAACCACTAACTGCTGTATTCAAATTTTAAAAATGTTTTCTAGTTAGGCTCAAAGTATCGGTTCTTTTTAGCCTCTGGTGACCTTCGAACTGAAGCAGACCCCGAGCGAGGTAGTTAGGGTGGGCCATTAGTTTATCGATGTAGCTTATTGAATATTTTGTAATTTCCTCCTGGATAGTGGGGAAGTTGAGATCTCTGTGGATAATATCATTACGAATATACAATAGGGCGTAGGCAATTTGTCGTAATATTCTAGACTGTCTTCTTTGAAGCTTTTTGATGTTAGATGCGCATGCAATACCCCATAATTGGTTGCCATATGTCCATATTGGTTTTATGATGGA
This sequence comes from Pollenia angustigena, assembly GCA_930367215.1. Lineage (NCBI taxonomy): Eukaryota > Metazoa > Arthropoda > Insecta > Diptera > Polleniidae > Pollenia > Pollenia angustigena. Next base: position 74,332,629 of record OV884057.1, on the reverse strand, counting down.
CTTGTATAAGAGAACTTTGTTGTCTAAGGATAAGTTTGAGTTTCGACCGATTAGCCAATGTAGTCGAGCTGCTTTAAGTCTCATAGCCGTTATTTTCGCTTCAATATGACGGGACCAGGTCAAGCGTCTATCTATATGAATTCCCAAGTACTTAACATGATTTTCTACCGGAACAGTGATGTTATTTATTTTTACAGCTGGGCACGTTTGTCTTCTGCGCGTGAAAGTTAAGTGAGCACATTTAGCCGGGTTAACCTTAATTCTCCATTTTTCTAGCCAGGCCTCTAGTTCATTGATGTGGGACTGCAGATTTTGCGATGCGACTTTTGGGTCATGGTTACCGCTAATAAATGCTGTATCGTCTGCAAATGTAGAGGTATGCGTGCTCAGGTTTGTTGGCATATCCGCTGTGTATATTATATATAGAAGCGGTCCTAATATGCTGCCTTTGGGGACACCAGCAGTAATTTTCTTGAGGGGGGAGTATTTATCTTGCGACCTTACTATGAATGTTCAGCCTGTTAGATAGCTCTCCAGAAGCTTGTGAGTGTTTTGAGGAAGGATTCGTGTTATTTTGATGAGTAGCACATCATGCCAAACTTTGTCAAATAGTTGGGAAATGTCTATAAACAGGGCTGAGCAGTATTGTTTTTTCTCAAACGCCGATCTAATTAGGGTGACAATTCTATGCACTTGTTATATTGTACCATGTTTCGCTTTGAATCCGAACTGGTGATCCGGGATGATGTCGTGTTCATTTAGATGAGGAGTTATACTTAAAACAAATATTTTTTGAAAAGCTTCGATAGGATTGATAATACGCTTATCGGCCTGTACGACGCAACCTGGCTAGCATCTTTTCCTGGCTTGGGAATCATAACAATTATAGACCTCTTCCATGAGGATGGGAAGTATATCTTAATATCGCGTTAAAAATGAGGTCCGGGAGATTTTCTTATATTCACTTTTTCTATTGCAGATTTTACTTGAGCTATGCTAAATTTTATTGGATGGTTTACCTTATCAGGAATGATTGGACGACAGGAACAAGTATGTGCATCATGTGGCGTGAAAACTTTCTCAAGGTGGCCCGCGAAAGCGTTCAATTTTTCATGTGTGTTATTGGCCCAAGTGCGGTTTTCCAGTCTTAATGGAGATTCTTGGGTTATAGGGCATTTCATATGCCGTACAGCCTTCGATAAGCTATAATTGGAGTGTTTTGTGGCGTCTAGGCTGTTTAGATAGCCTTCTATTGAGGACTCGTGGTTCTGTCTCAATTTGTTGCGAAGTATGGTCAGGCATAATTGTAGTTGGGCCTTAGTGGTTGGGGAACGACTGTTTTGCCATTGTCTTCTTAACTACCTTTTTTCTCTGATAAGGGTCTCTATCAGTGTTACCACCAGCAAAATTCAAAATTACACTTGAGATGAAGCAAAATTATCCGATTTAAATGAAATTACACCTGTTATAAAATTGAAGCTTTATATAATAAAAAAGACATTTACAAAGAAGCAAAGCACAACAAACTCATTAAAGGAAGATTAATATTAGTCAAACTGTTACTATTATTATTGTAACTTAAAATAAATTAACAAAAATAATAGGTATAAAAGATTTAAAAACTATTAATAAAACATAAAATAACGGGTATGTTCTAGAAATCGAAATGAAGTGAAATTGAAATCGAACGAGATGTTAGTTTTTTTTCTTAATTGATAAAATGGAATGTTTGTATGAACTTTCCACTTCATTTCAATTTCTAGAACATGCTCGTATAACTCCTAAAATAATGAGTTTAACTTCCACAATTGGTTGCATATATTTAGAGAAGGTTCAAAATGGTCATTGCTATCCCTTTATAATGAGTATTTTTTAAGCCCGATAGAGCTTAAGAAAGGTTAGCTGTCAAACGAACTGTCATGCTTGAACAACGCCACCAAATCATCCAAATTTACTTTGAAAATCAGCCATCGATTTTCCCAACTTATAGGCGACTTCATGATTTAAATGACGCAACTTATTTTAAAATTGATTATAATAAAATTGAAAGCAATGTGTTGATTTAGAGAAAATAAACTGTCAATGAGACTTCAAGGCCGTGTTATGTGAAACCTCTTGATTGTTTTCCATAGGGCTGTGAAGTCCTGGTTTATACTGATAAACCAGCAACAATTAACGTCTTGGAGGTCAACATTATTCATTTTATTCGTGACATGAAGCCAGCAATGATCAAATGGTAATGCCGTGTATCAATCAGCGATTAAAATTAATTTTTTTTTCTACCAATTTAAGTTTGATGGTTTTAAAAAATACCCTTTATACCTTATTTAATAAACAAAATGCCTGCAGGGTTTTATACAACTACCCCTTTCGTTATTAAGTTTTACAACTATTAAGGGCGTTAAATCTTCATCAAACTAGCTTGGGGAAAGATATGTTTCCAATATTCCAACATATACAGCCCAATTATTAGTAAAATTTCCTCGTGAGTTTATTCCCTTCTCCCATTTTTACAATTGAATATAAATAGGAAAAGCGAAGAAACTCCCGGGGAACTTTTATTCATAATTGTCCTGTATATGTTGGAATATTAGAATCATATCGTCCCCCAAGCTAGTTTTTAGTTTGAATAACTTTTTCCAAAGACCTTATGTTCTAAATTACTATGATAGCCATCTTTATCCAAATCTAACTTTTGAAAATATATGTATATAAAGTTTAATATTTAATTAATATTTTAATATTTAATTAAAAAGAAACCGAGACTTTGGTTCAGAAGACTGTGCATTTTTTATCAACAGTATTATAAAAGAAATAAATGTCATCATTGATATGTAATCTTGATTTTATTTGGGTATCTGAAGTAATAATTTTAAATTACACCTGAATTACACCTAAGAGAAATTACCCACGCTCTACCCACGACAGTAAAAATTATACCAAATTTGGGTAATTACCCACAAAGTGGCAACACTGGTCTATATATCCGTCGATGTATTGTAAGGAGCACGTTTGATTGCCCGCTTGATTGGGGTTGCATTTCTTGCTGCAGAACCCAAGACTTCTGTAAATCGGTCGACAGCTATTTGGATGTCAGATGAATTTTTTAGGGGAATGCACTGTGATAGGTGAGAGCTCACATACATTTTATACTTTAACCAATTTGTGTTTCTGTTTGGATAGGAAATAAAGTTTGCAGCTGCAGCGTCAGTGTTACCTTTTAAAATGAGGGTTGAAGGTGAATGATTAGACGAAAGATCATAGGAGGAACTAACTAGTACCTGATCGCGATTGATGTTTTTAATAACAGCAAAGTGAATAAGGTCTGGTAGCTTGTTGAAGTCGGTTGGCCAATAGGTAGGCTCACCACTCGACACGACATCAAAATTATTTGAAGTTACGGTATTGTATAGCTGATTACCTCTAGGACTAATAAGTCTGGAGCCCCAATATGTATGTTAAGCGTTGTAATCGCCAGCAGCAATGAATTTCTGGCCCAATGTGGAGAAGAAGTTGAGAAATTTAACGTGTACAATTTTGTGCCTCGGGGGACAATAAACGGATGACAACGTAAGTTTGAAATCAAAAAGATTTATAGATGTAGCCTGGATACAATCTTCTTCGAACTCTGATAATGTTAATAAAATATATCGAGCCCTAACATCGAAAATAACGTTAGCGTCAAAAATCAAATTTTACAGGAGAGAGTTTTTTATTATATTTCATAAAAATCTTGCTATAAAATCGTAACGGTACCTTACTCCCCGTCTACAACTGACATGACTTGCTGTTATATCATGATGTTATAAAAGCGTTGTTAAAACATTTGCATTAACAACTGTGGTTTAAACAGAGTTGCCAATTTAGCGCCTTTGGCGCTAGATTTAGCGCTTTTTAAATGTCTATAAGGCGCATATTTTTTCCTTAGGGCTTTTTTTTAAAAAGAGCGCTAAATTAGCGCTTTTATTGATACCCAACATTTTTGTACTTTTATTTGCATACATTAAAATCAAGGCTCATTAAACCAAAATTTGTTTCCGTTTTGTAAATACTTTAATCTGAAAAGCATTCTAAACAAGGAAAGAAGTTTATTTTCCCAAGATGAACGTATTCAAAAGTAAGTCATTATTTTTTTTACCAACATACATCCAGAAAAAAGTCGTTATAGAAGGTGTTATAAATGTAGTTATAGAACAAAGCTAAAAAATAATGAATGTATTCAGGTAAAAAAAAAATAATGACTTACTTTTTAATGCGTTCATTTTGGGACATCGCTTGTGAAATTCATTGGTTCTTTCAGTAGAATTGTAAGTAGTGCTCTTGTGTTTTTCTGATTACTCAACACATTATTTTGTAGGCGAAGTTTTTACTGGGCAGTGCTATAAGTTTTTATGTAAAAAATTTAGGCTTTTCTGCTGATTTTAGTAAATTTTAGTTCGCTTTGAGTCATAACTTTTTGCTTAAACCAGGCAAACACATGTTTATATACAATAAGATATTTAAGACAAGAATAGTGCAAAATGTTCATGGCTCAATCCATATTTTCTGGTGATTTTGAAAATAATTCTTTCCATGTATATTTGAAATTATATTACTTTAATTTTCCTGAAATATCAGAAAAGGCTTTTTAAAAATATTAATGTTTTATTAACACTGCTCGGCAAAAAACAAAAAAAAAAGTCGATCTAGAGAACTTGATTATGTGATTTTAATTCACTTTAGCGTGCTGAATCCAAATAGTTTATTCAATCTCGTCTAGTTAACATTTGGTTTACTGATTTCTGGTCTTATTTTATTCAAAATATACCTGGATTTCTGATAAATGATAAATATAATAATTTGCATGGAAAAATGGCCGCCACTAATTAAGAAATAATTTTGAAAATAATTAATTTTGAAAATAATTATTTGTAAAATATCAATATCGTTCTCAAGTTATGATAAAATGTATGTAGCATAAATGCCTTATTTCGGTCAAAATATAATTCTAGCCCATAAAAAACAAGACATGATAGAAAAAACTGAAAACGGATTTGAATTTAGCGCAGTTGTATCTTTGTTTTTCATATATTTTTATTTAAAACGATTTTTTTGACGGCCAGTGTAATTAATAAAACTTGGTTCTTAAACATTTCATTAAGTTTTTTATTGAAATTTTATTAAGTGCTTTTTAGCGCTTTTTAATTGGGGACACGGCGCTTTTTGATTAGAAACAGTTCACAACCCTGGTTATAACATGAGAAAACCTCTAACATGATGAGTAGGGATGCCAAACGGGAAATCCCGAATCCCAAAATCCCGGGATTTTTCGGGATTATTAATATATCAACTTTTGTGCACAAAAATTTTCGTTTTTATTGAATTTTTATACTCAATACAAAAAAAAATTATTAAAAATTATATTTCTGTTTTATTTTTTATTTTTATAATTCTTATTTTTCTTTTTTAAAAATATATGTTACATATATAATACCTTTTGAAAATTCATAAATAAATAAAACAAGTGTTGTTTATTTAAAAAAAATCCCGAAATCCCGGAATTTTGGTATCGGGATTTCAAAATCTATAATCCCGGGATTTTCTAAAATCAATCCTGAGTGGCATCCCTAATAATGAGTCTATACTTAAAACTAACATCATTTCAGTGTTAATATTAAGCGTTTCATGTCAATTGTAGACTGTATTTTATGTGACCATGATATTTTAGATTATGCAAGTGTTGCCAATAAAGTCATTTATTAAATAAAGCGAAAATTGAAAATGATGTCGCTTCCATTATTTTCGCGGTTATTGTGTATTTTTATTCAAATCGGTTGACAAACAGAGAAGAAAAGTGTTCTTAACTGCTTAGCCCTTGCCGATTTATATACAGATTCAAATTAAGTCCCAAATAATTTCCTCGCTCCAAGGATGTTGAAATAGTTTTATATTTTTTCCATCAATATACCTTTTCCGGTATCGAAAACTCTTTTTTTATATTGTACCAGCTATTAAAACAAAAAGTACTTTTGCACCACCAATATTTCTCAAATATATTAAAGCAATATATATGGATATGTTTGTATAGGCTAAAAACTTTAGTATCTAGAAACGTCTCAGTTCGCTATGCGAATGTGAAATAAAAAATACATATTTTGAAATATATACCTAAATACAAAACTCATAGACATCAGGAAATATTTGACTTTTTGTATATTTTAAAGTATATCTCATCTACAAAATTCAAATGATCGATAGATATTGAGTAATTGCTAATCAAGTTCTTTTTAGTTGTTTATCACTTTTATTTTAAGTTTAGCATTTTCTCATTTTATAAAATAAGTCGGTTTTCTATAAAAATTTAACAATTTAATTTGTATCAATTAAGTAGCTGTTTCACAGTGGTAGCAACAAGGTCTTGAATGTATAAAAAACATACATTTATACCATGATTCCCATCCCTGAACCTTATATTAGGTGCGTTTGAGTACTTTTACAGTAAAATGCAGTAAACGGGCAAACTGAAAAATTTACTCTCACAAAAAAGTACACGAACGTAAAATTTTTAAAAATTCGTAAAATAAAGGCAACAGATGATGGCAAATAATTGAAGTGTTGAACAATTTATACACTTTTGACTACTTAACTCGTTTTCTTATCGGTACTCGGTTAAATACTTTTTATAACACGAACATTTTTGGAAAACACAAACAAATTACTTTATGTAATCTTTCATATTTGTTTGTTTTTTATTTTACTTGATTGCTAATTTGTGGCGGGTTAATTTATTCAAAAGCACATGAATAATTTTTTTAATTTTGACTATTTAAGTACCCAAATACTTCACATAAAAAAAACAAAAAAAAAGTTTCAAAAGTTGGTTTTTAGCCATATAAATGCTTAACAAATAAGTAAAATTAATTTATATTTATTCACTTTTTGCTTTGGTTTGATTTTTATTTCAACTTTTCTTTTATTAAACAATTTTTTTTAAAATTGTTATGCTTTTTGTTTGTTTACCTTTTGAAACATATGTTTTGTTGTTTTACAAAATTTTACACCGCACAAATTTCTGCAGTAAAGATTTGTAAATACTTAGTCGAGACCTGTCACTTTCTGACAAGAGGCTTAAGCTCTTCGAATTTTTCAAATGATGTTTGGAACAAGAACCTGTCTAGACAAATAAAGTCAAAGTTCACATTCACATATTGCAGTAAAATGTGTTATCCTTTCCCTTGCTCGAAATTTTTTCTTTATTTATATTTTTGACACTATAGTGTTATAATAGTATTATAATAAACAAACGCTTAAGGTGGAAGTACATAACACGCGTTAGTTCGTCGACAAGTATCGTGAGTTTATAAACTTTAACGCGTCAAAAACTGCAAGTTACACAACACGCGTTACAAAAGCCATTCCTGTCAGCTGTTTTTTATTTGTTTACTTATTTGTGCATTAAAAACGGGTTCGAAAGTATATCAAGATTTTGTTATTTTATTAAATTTATTCTTTTTATATAAATATTGTATGTTTTTTAAGCTCTTCAATAAGTTTTTCTTTCATGATTCACAAATAAATATAATATTGTCAGCTGATTACTTGTCAAAAACACACAACGCGTTAAAAAGTTCAAAGTTAACCAACTTTCTGTCGCAAGCGCGTCAAAATATTTTGCATGTAGCTTGTTCTATGAAAACACACTAGCTTAACTTTTTTTGACAGAAGACGACAGAGCGCGCGCGCACTAACGCGTGTTATGTACTTCTACCTTTAGTGTCATTTATGGCCATTTTCTCCTAAGGCGATTATCTTTTTTCTAACGAAAAACTGCACGTTAAAGGAATTTTTTTTCTTACGGCTAATAAATTGGCGAAAGCTTAAACGCTAGCTAAGTTGAACTAAACTCAAATGTAAATGTAGTTTAAACTCAACAGCTGTAAAACATTGTCCCATGTATTATATGTAGTTAAAAAAATAACATGTAGCAGCACTACGATACATCTTGTCAAATTCATATGGTCTGCATTGGTAGTTTAAACGCCCAATTTTATGCATTTAAAGATGGTTTACATATTTGATGATACATATATAGATTTGTTGGTTTAAGTACATTTTAAACCAAAAAAAGAGTTTAACTTGCTCCGCTTAATTAGCCCTTAATGTCTAATTTGCTTCTATTCTGTCGCAAAGTTAACCGGCACACATCTGCCAACCATTTATTTGCCGTACAAATTAATTCAATCAGCTGACTCCCAGCTTTTAATTTATTTTGAGAGGTTTTGCCAACTAAAAATAATGTTTTTGTCGGTATATTGGGAAAACCGAAATCGTTAACAGACAGGTTATTTGTTTAAACAAATTTATGTCGACATTAAGTAAAGGTTCAATTAGACGTGACATAACCATACCAAAACTGTATTACCATAGCCACTGTATTACCACACAGAAAAAATTATTGCCGAATTATTTTCAAACAAACGCTTGTTTGAAAATTTTTTTGATTTCTACAAATTTTTTTACTGATTCAATTAATATTTTTGTTTGATTTTTATTTAACCAACAAAAATGTGGACAACTATTCAAAAAATTAATAAACGCGCTATTGGTTTGAAGTTTTCATTATTTTTGTATGAATTATTTAACGCTCTTTAATGTTGTCGTCTTTTTGCATTTTTTTATTGATTGTAAGCAACACTTCTTTATGTGAAATATAAGAACTACAACAAAAAACACATGCATTCTATTTTTGGACGCTTTAAAAAAGTACAGCAATAAGAAAAATGATAAAATAGCGTGACGAGGTTTGTAGTAAAAAAACAACAAAAGCAATAGCAGGTAAAAAACACGTTTCATTTTTTTTAAACAACAGAAAAAACACATTATAAGAAACAAAATAAATTTTTGGTTGGTTTCAAAGTTGGTAAAAAAAAAGAAACAAAATCCCGTATTCAATTTTTTCAAACAGTTTGTTTAAATACATCAAATACAAAAATAGAATGATGGCGGAAAACATATCGAGTCGGTCTGCCGCCGTTTTTGGTTACATTTCTTCTTCATTAGCAAAGGAAAGGATAAAGCAACAGTGAATGATGAAGAAAAACACTGTGAGTATAAATATGACTTCGTTCAAAAATTATTCCAACAAAAAAATGTGTCTCAAAGCCAGCAGGGCCGCTCTGCCAACAGTGCTTGCTTGTGTGCGCGTAATTGCTTGTGCCAAAACTTTTTTGTTTGATTCAGCAAAAATATTTGTTTGAAATTTATATGAATTTCAGTAAACTTTTTGTTTGATTCTGTAAAATTATTTGTTTGAAAAAATCGGCGTTTTTTTTCAATAAACAAAATGCAAATAAATTGTTTGAATATGCGAATTTGTTTGTAGGACCGATTTTAGACAAAAAATTGTTTGATTCTACAAATTTTTTGTTTGAATTGGAAAAATAATTTTTTCTGTGCAAAACGACATAAACATACCATACAAACCCATTTAATTTTGCTTTTTAAATTCGCCGTTACGGCTGTGGCATTATGGTTATGTCACGTCTAATTTGAGCTTAGGACCGACAAGTTACTTGCGGTAGTCTCTGGTTTGTAGACGTCAGCGGTAAGGTCGGGGTAAGGAAAACAAATTTAGTACAGACTTTATTGTACTCGGCAAGTAACTTGCGGAGTCTGAAAGGGGTCTAACAGGCAGTTTGTGTTACAAAAACTAAAAATTTCCGCTAAGTAAAATAAAAATATTTTTCCCGTTAATATTTCCCAGTGTAAAAATTCTAAAGCCCTTTCCATTGCCATTTGTATTGCCAAATTTAAATGAAACTTTTTTATTCGCAGAGAACTTGTTAAAACACCTCCAGTTTACGATGCCAAATTGAAAAGGTTCGCTTGCAGACTTATTCTAAACTTAACTATTTAGTATATATCTATATACATATGTACGATACTATAAAACACATTAGTTGCTATCCACATCAAAATAAAACACCACATAGACGAGTGTGTTGGATATTTCAGTGGCTGACTGCAGGCATCTAAATACAAAAATATTTGCCAATGAGCACTTTGGATAATTTTAGTCTGTTACATTTTCAATTAAAATTTAAAACAGTTAAAACATACTATAAAATTTCGAAAAGGTTATTTCTTTAACTTCTGGCTGTTCGTTTATCTGGAGTATGTTTATTTGTAGTTGTTTTGTTGTATGATAAAATTCATTCCATCAAATAATAAAATTCAATTTATACTTCATCATGTTTCACTTCCAGTGATTTGTCCAGCATTTTAACATGAGATACTCATGCCTAAAAATACACCGAGAGAAATGCGCAATTAAAACGAAGAGAGTATATAACTGTCATTAACAGGGCATTTATTTTTCAAGCAAAAGTTTACCAAACTTAAGGCTCAACTATAATATAAATAAGCTGGCTTAAGCTACTGTCAAAAATTAACAAAAAAATTAAGAAAAGGATTTAAAAAACAAAAATAAAATCAACAAACATTTGATTCCGTACGGAATGTGCGATCAGTTTCGCACTTTGCTTAAGAAAATGACAGTAATGACACAAGGTATTTAGTTTGGCTTATTTGTAAGTAACCCCGGGTCTACACCAGCGGTCACCACAAAGAGAGACAGTTAAAAATGTGTATGTAGGGGTGAGTGCATATTCTGTGCAATGGAACACCAATTCTGGAAAAGAGAGGAAAATAAATTTACTCGTTTGAGACATTAACTATGTGTTTTGTTTTTGTTTTTTAATTCTTTCGGCAAGTTACTTGCTAACAACAACAAAGTCTGTAAGGAAAAACTAATTTCAAAAAAATTTGTACAGACTTTGTTGTTACTTGCCGAGTGTGAAAGGGGGCTAACCTTCGTGTTGTGTGTGTGAAATCCACGAAAAGTGCTCGGCCCCTGGGGGCATAGCGTGATGATCGTTGGTCTACACCAGGCATTTCCAAAAATTTTTTGGTTGTGTATTAGTGAGTACCAGAGAGTAAAAAAATTGAGAGAATGCATTCATTTACAGCCGAAATAAAATGTTAGTAACATATTTTATAAGTTGTATAACACAAAGGTACAAAATAAAAATTTTTTGTGTTGATAAAATATTCGTAGCAATTCTTTACCAATTCAATGTCGCTGATTTTAAAACTGCACTTTTTTTTATTCGGAAGCTTTTTGACTCTAAATCAGTTTCAAATATCTTATCAAACAATTGTAAAAAATTTAAGATTTATATGTTTTAAAAATTCATAAAAAATAAATATTGCACGCAAATCACAGCTGATAGAAAAAAATTGCTGTTTTAAAATCAGCGATATTGAATTGGTAAAGAACTGCTACACATTTTCTAGCAACACAATTTTGTTCCCTTGTGTTATACAACTTATAAAATAAAATTTTCTAAATTTATACTTTTATGGCAGTTTCGTAATAGCAGAATGCTTTTCAAATGGGATGAACTTAATTTTCGTTGCTTGGAACAAATAAATTTGAAATCCGAAAAAATTTGTTCGCATAGGTAAGTAGTGCCGAATAAAGAGGGGCACTTAAATGAATTTTTTTTCAGTTCAGGATAGAACTCGCCATCCAACTCTTTGCAACTCGCCATCCAACTCGTCTAGAGCATTTACTTCGCTTCGTAGTATAATTAGTTCTGATTGAATGTCACATTCGAAGTTGCTTACATCGCAACGAAAAGGGTTTTCAAAAAGATCTAATAGCGGTTGTAAAATTACAAAATCTTGAAACCTGTCTTGAAAATTATTGAAAAGTGTTTCAAATATTTCGGCATATTCATATCTTTTGTCGATTTCGAGATTTCTATAAACAAGTGAAGTTTTTGGAAAATTGAAAAATCACCAGTTTTAATTTGGGAAAAAAATTAGAACCTGCTGTCTTTCACATTTGCTTTTATCTGTATAAGATTACACATAAATTGTAGCAAAACAAAACTTTTTTAACTTGTTTTTTAAATATTTTTACTTACTTAAGAAAAGTGTTTTCAAAGAAAAAAAACCCACCGACGCGGTTGGTACAGAAACAAAAATATTTTTACAAGCACAAAATACCAACAAATTTCTTGTGGCTATTTTTATACCCTCCACCACAATTAGTTGTGAAGAGGGTATATTAAGTTTGTCATTCCGTGTGAAACTTTTTTATTATTCATCTCAGACCCCATAAAGTATATATATTCTGGGTCCTTGAGTAATTCTAAGCCGATTTAGCCATGTCCGTCTGTCTGTCCGTCTGTTGAAAACACGCTCACTTTCGAACAACTCAAAAGAAATGAACAAACTTGGTGCCAAATTGCTTGTAGTTATCCTAAGCAGTTTGGGATTGAAATCCAGCAAAATCCGTTCAGAAGGACCAGAGCTATGAATGAAAATGTGGAACCACCACTTAAAAAATTGATAATTTTGTTACAAAAAATAACATAAATGCTGGAACAAGGCACGGAATGAGATAAGATTTTGCAAAAATTTGTTTAATTTGACTGGAAATCACGCTATTAAATTTCGTGAAGATCCGTCTATACTTTGCCCTAAGCCCCATATAAACACTACTCCCGGAAAACAGTTTAGTACGCCTTAAACCGTAAAAAATAACGCTAGCGTAGCAAAATTTGGTACATCACAGTTTTTTAGGACAAGAAATAACACTGTGAAATTTCGTGACGATCGGTCCATAATTTACCTAAGGCCCCATATAAACCCTACTACCGGAAAACAGTTTAGTACGCCTAAAACCGTAAAAAATAATGCAATCATAACAAATTTTGGCACGTCACAGTTTTATAGGACTATAAATGATACTGTGAAATTTCGTGAAGATCAGTACATAATTTACTCTAGGCCCGATAGAAACCCTACTCCCGGAAACCGGTTTAGTACACCTAAAACCATAATTAATAATGCTATCATAACAGAAATTGGTACGTCACAGTTTTAAAGGACTTGAAATGACGCTGTGAAATTTCGTGATGATCGGTCCATAATTTACCCTAGGCCCCATATAAACCCTACTACCGGAAAACAGTTTAGTCGCCTAAAACCATAATTAATAACAAACGTCACAGCTTAAGATAATAATAACATCATACAGATATTACTCCTTAAACATTCGAACTGTCGGTGGAGGGTATCAAAGATTCGGCACAGCCGAATATAGCACTCTAACTTGTTTTTCTTAATAATTTCTGCATTCAGGTACGTCTTTTTAAGGAAAGAAAAAGGGACCCTTTTACAGGCATCAAATAATTTTTTTCACAAACAAAACACATATCGTTAGCTTAAATGCAAAACAATGTAGATATTATTTGAAATTTGAAGATTTGATTTTGTTGATTAGGATATACGTTACATATCGCACCTTATCAACAAGAGGGTATCAACTCAAAATTTTTATTTTTTCACTTTTTGGTAAAAATCGACACGTAACATTCATATCTACCCGCTGTTTAAATACCGTGCTATTTTGTCTACTTTTTGGTAATGAAAAGTTTGGTTTAAAAATTCTTTTTCATATGCCTGTAATGTAAAATTAAAAATTGTTTTGCTTCTACTGAACTTTTTTAAATTTTGAGTTAATACCCTCTTGTTGATAAGGTGCGATATGTATTTTTATAAAATTTTAAACTTCTATCTTAAAAAATAACGAAGTTATTTACAAAATTAAAAATGACGTATTATCAAATACATATAACGGGTGGTTAAATTTCAAAGGCCGATGTTGATTTTGAATAAAACACAAACTATTTAGGAAATTATTGTAATTTTATTTTATTATGATATATTGGTATTACTCAATTATGTATGGAACAAAATATCGGCCAAATGGGCGCCGCGACCACGGCGGCACACCTCCATCCGATGGTCCAAATTTTCGATGAACCTGAGGCATAATGGTGGTTCTATGCCGTTAATGTGCCGAATTATCTCATCCTTTAGCTCTTGAATTGTTGCTGGCTTATCGACGTACACCTTTTCTTTCAAATAACCCCAAAGAAAAAAGTCCAACGGTGTCAAATCACATGATCTTGGCGGCCAATTGACATCGCCATTACGTGAGATAACACGGCCATTGAAGTTGTTGCGCAAAAGAGCCATTGTTTCGTTAGCTGTGGGGCAAGTGGCACCGTCCTGCTGAAACCACATATCGTCCACATTCATATCTTCCAATTTGGGCCATAAAAAGTTCGTTATCATCTCACGATAGCGAACACCATTCACAGTAACTGCCTGACCGGCCTCATTTTGGAAAAAATACGGCCCGATGATGCCGCCAGCCCATAAACCGCACCAAACTCTTTGTGGGTGCATTGGTTTTTTGACAGTCACTCTTGGATTATCATTCGCCCAAATGCGGCAATTCTGCTTATTGACGAATCCACTGCGGTAAAATGTTCCGCACGAAGTGCACGAAGTGCATTTTGATTTGAACGACCATTTTCATAATAAGTCTGGATAACTTTAACACGTTGTTGGATTGTGTATCTCTCCATGGTTCAAATTGAAAAAGTCTGAAATAGAGAAATGTCAAATAAAATTCGGAAAAAAACTTGGCGTTTAGGTGTGGTTCACATTCAACATCGGCCCTTACAATTTAACCACCCTTTATGTGTATAATCTTTTTTCACAACATAATGTATAATCACACTCAAGAAAAAAATTAGCAGGTTTTTAATTCTTTTTATAAGAACACATTAATATTTTTAAACACCAAAACTAGGTAATCTGTTTTATAACTATTACTACGGTGTTAGTGGAATTAGTGATCAGATAGTAATATATAATAATAATTTTTAGTATTGCATAAGAAAAAATAAAGAAAGTGCTGTAAAATTATAAGAACCGAATCCATATTCGTATGTAAAATAAAACCTTTAATAAGTGTGATTATCAGCTTCTTCCACATAGGACTGTTAGACATTTTGAAATTTTGCAGCCTCAAACACTAAGAATTTCCAAGAATAAATGGCAACATCTGCAGGATTCATAGCTAAATTTAATGAAGTACATTTTTTATTTAAGACCACTACTTATTAGTAATAAAAATCAATAAAAAATTATACATAATAGGTATGTCATAATATCTATAATAATATAAACTAGATGACCCGTGCAAATATTTCGCACCGTTAGTTGTCATTATTGTAACATAAAATGAAAATAATAGAAATTTTAGTAACTTCAATACATTTTAAAATATAATTTGTATCAATGAAAATATTAATTTTTCAATTTCTAATTATTTTTCGTCATTAGTGTTAGAAATAAGCTTTAAAATGAGATATCATTCATTAAATTGGATGCGGTGGTATGGGAGATATTTGCAACCGACAAAAAAAAGTGCTTTAGAAATAATATATATGATTCTCCACATTGTAAAATGCAGTACTGCCTGCGCGCTGCATCAGAAAAGCAAACTAAGTTTACCACGTCGACGCAAACCTAATGATGCTACATATTAATCGTGTGATTATCATATACATATTCTATTTTTCCGGTAATTTTACACAAATATTTAATTATTTAATATTTTAAATGTTTGTTTCACTTAATACTAATATACTTTCGTTGATGATACGTCTTTTTGTTTCTGAAAATTACAAATTAATGTAACGTTAGAATACAATATTTTTTTCTTAAAAATATTTTGGTTAACGCATTTTTATCTGAAATATTAAAAATTTCTTTTAAATCTCAAATAATTACCATTTTGCAAAGTTCTTTGCTTTGCATGTAAACTTATGAAATGTTATATTATTCTACATTTAAGTCTCAAAATTTAAACTCTAAATAAAAATTGCACGCAAGGCATTGGATGTTACCAAAAGCATTTTTGACCGCACAATATTTTTTGAGTGTTAGCTGAAACAAAATAATATAGCATCCGCTAGACATGTACACTTGTCGAAGTCACATCGACGCAGGGCTGCCAGATTTGACGATTTTTTGTTCCGAAATTAGCAAAGTGCCGATTTGCTAATTTTTGTCTAAAAAGTTACATTTTCTGACAATTTCGATTTTTTATCTTGGAATATTTAAGGTGAAACGTTTTCTTTCGCTTAGCTTTTACGCTGATAGCTTTATTGTTTAATAAAACCCACAAGTTATAAATAAAAATAGAGATAAAAACGCTTGATTGACCAAAAAATAGCTAAATTGCCATTATTAATTAAAAATAGGGGCAAACTTCACTACTTAACGAGCTGCCAAAATTGGGTTTTCCAAAAGCGTTCATATTCAAAAACTAGAAAAACTTTTGTTTAGGTACGGCTATTATATGCAAGTCATAAGAAAATCTTTGATTAGTCTGAGTTCATACGGCTTATGTCTCATTGACAAGATTCTTCCTTTTTCTTCTTTGAACATGAATTGGCGTTCAAATGGATCATGTCATGTTGACGACATGTTTTTTATTTTGTTTTATTTGATATTGAAAACAAAAACAAAATTAAACAACGAAAAGCAAAACGTAAAGAAAGTACATGCGTCTGTGTACTCGTTTCTTTTCCACTCGTCCCTCTCGCCTATAAAGTAGCAATCTTGTCAATAAGACATGAGCCGTATGAACACAGACTTATTTTCAGAGTACAAACTACTATGTTACACTTTGTGTATCTTTCGTCAAACCATCTTCGAACGAACCTTTTACGACTGTGTATAAATCATATTTTTAACAATTATACGACGAAAATTTCACGGGTAGTAAGATAATATCTACATGAGTCTCATACGATTCTTGACATGAAAGACTCGTTAGATAATCTTTACCCACGTCTTAAACGATTTAAGAAGGGCCTTTCGCTGTGCTTTGGAAGAATCTCAGTCGTCTTACAGGTTTTCCCGCGTGAGGAATCTTCTACGATTAAAAAATGTGGTCAATGACGATAAAATACGCTATTCATGAGACTCCCATTATCTCTTACAAGATTATGTTTTTTTTTGAAAGTTTTTTTTTACAAAAATCGAACAAAATTTGTTTAAAAAAAAATAAATTTTAAGTTGTCCGAATTTTTTTACGATTTTTCGAAACGTAAAAGACGATTTTTTTATTTTTTCTCAGGAAATTGACGATTTCTTCACAAATTTATCTGGCTCCATCTTGCAAATCTATTTTTATTAATATAATTTCTTTCTTATTTGACTTTAGGTATTATTTGTATGTATATTATTTTGTTCAAGCTTGAGGTCTTTTTTATTAAAATAAATGAAATATGGCCCGTTTAATGTTCACTGTGTTGAGTTGTAATTACTTTTGATGTTATTTGAGTTGTGAACCGAAATATGGAAATATATTCACCAAAATAGTTTGTGGCATGTAAGTATGTGAGTTTGTTTTCCTTTATCTTTTTGGGGAGTTTTTAAGTAGCAAAAAAACACAAAAATTCCTAGTTTCGATTTGTTAAAATTATTTCGTTAAATGGAGAGACGGGCAACCGGATTTGAACTTCGCTTTTCATAAGGACCCAGAATACTTTATAGGGTGTAGGATCAATATTGTAGAGATTACAAACGGAATGACAAAGTTATATATACCCTTTTACCTTCGGTGAAGGGTATAAAAACTCAATGTTAAACAAATTAATATAAATTTAAATAATAAAGATCGAATAAAAAAAATAATATTAATACAAATAGTTTTTGCTATTTTATTTTAGTGGTTATTTTTAAAAAATATTATCTTAGTGTTAATTTTTAATTACAGTATTTATCGGATATAAGAAACTTAAAAAATCCAGGAAAAAAGTTTCTTATAAGCGTTTCTTTCTTATATACAACTATTTTATATAAGAAACTTATTTCTTATAAAAGTAGCTATGGCCATAAGACTTTCATATTTTGGGTTTCTGTCTCTTTTTTGTTACATAGGGTCTTCACCTGACAATTTTTTGTTATAATAAACGTCAAACTTCATATAAAAAAAAAAAAAAAACGCTGACAAAAACTTTAAAGTTATTTTTATATGGACTTTGACGTTTGGTAGGTATGACAAAAAATTGTCAGGTGAAGACCCACCCCATGTTAACGTTTCTTACTTTTAAATAATTATTCTCTATGTCTTTTGAGTTTTTCACTATTTTAGAACGTTGAAAGTCCAATATTATATGGAGGGCTCAGAGCTGAAGCGAACCAAGTCAAAAATGAAAATTCGATATTTTGAGTTTGAGTAAGTGAATTTCTGGAGCCATTGACATGGGTTTATTACCGTTACCTTTGGAACGAAAAACTCTTTGATTTAGTCCATTACAGAACTAAACACAACAGTTTTGAAATACATACTACATATATGTATTAATTTTATTTTATGACTTGGTTCGGTTCAGCTTTGAACCCTCCATATTTTTTTGCAATTTCGCTTCTTTTTATCCCGTTTTGTATTTCTTTTAAAATTTTAACTTTTGTTTTTATTGTCAAAAAACACAAAGCTTAATGAGTACCAGTCGCTCATCTAAAACTAAAAGTAAAAAAA
The DNA here is from genome assembly GCA_930367215.1 of Pollenia angustigena. Lineage (NCBI taxonomy): Eukaryota > Metazoa > Arthropoda > Insecta > Diptera > Polleniidae > Pollenia > Pollenia angustigena. The sequence goes on along the minus strand of OV884057.1, from coordinate 74,314,169 downwards.
AACTTTGTTTTTGTTGTAAAACTGTCAGAAAACAGAGTTGTCCATGCAAACTACATAAATTCTGTGTTGCCGTTGGAAGTTTCTTATATAAATTCTTTTTCTATACATTTTGTGATTTTGGTGTTTAAGAAAAATGTTCTTTTATCAGTTTTTTTCTTATAAGCGTTTTTCTTATATGAAACCTTTTTTGTTAGAAAAATCGCAAAAAAGACATGGTGTTTTTGAAAATTTTTCTTATAAGCGTTTTGTTCTTATATGAGATGTTCTTATATCCGATAAATACTGTATTTAATTCTTTTACTTCAGTTACAATTTGCTACTATTTCACAAACTTAATTTCTTTCCCACACAATTTGCTTTTTTTTTTTCTTTTTGTTTCTTCTTTAAATTGACAACCAAATTTGACGTTTTATGGTAGCAATTATTGTCAACGAAAATGGCATAACAACTATTGCAACATAAATTGCCGGCAATAAATATGTGCAAAAAAGTGGTGTCTACATTAAAGATAACGTAATTTAGACATTTTATGATATTTGATATTGTTTCGCCCATACAACAAGATACACAAAATCTTTTAGATGAAAGACGGGATAACAGGTACAGTATTTTTCGTTTAGCTGCATTTCACTTAACTGCATTTTTTGCCTATCTGCACAAAATACAAAGAATTGTGTATGATGGCTAAATTTTGTTAGAAAAAAAATCGTGTACGTGCATTTTGCTTAAGTACATATTTTGGATAACAGCATTCGATTTTTGGTCAACAATTTTTATTTTTAATACAAAAAATTATTTTAAAGTGCCTCATAAAAAAAAATGTATCATATCAATATTTTATGAAAAAGATAGGCAAAAAATTAAATTTTGAAATAAAAATTTAAATTGAAAATACATTTGATCTGGCAGATGTGTTTGTGTGTGCACCCTCCATCACCAAAAGTGGTGATTGAACGTGTACTTAGCTTGTAATTCCGTGTGAAACTTTTTTATTAGCCATCTCAGACCCCATAAAGTATATATATTCTGGCTCCTTGAGTAATTCTAAGTCGATTTAGCCATGTCCGTGTGTCTGTTCGTCTGTTGAAAACACGCTCACTTTCGAAAAACTCAATAGAAAAGAACAAATTTGGTGTCAAATTGCTTGAAGTTATCCTATACAAAACAAATCAAGCAAACAATTTATTGACTTTGTACCCATTACCAAAATGATTATATAGATTACTAAAAATTTAAAATTGTGAATTTTTTTTTCAATAAATTATATTTTTAATTTTAATTAAAAAAATTATCAAAAAACTTTGCCGAAGAACACGAACACGAAGTCAAACCTTTGATATGAAATGAATTTATCATTTGACATCAAACACAATTCTCATACGTTTTTCAATTGTTTTATTTAACATGCAAATTCAAATTGATAAAGATTTGAAAATAAACATTTGATATCAAATGTTTTATCAATTTGATGTCAAATGTTAAATGCAAATCAAAAATAAACTTGGCAATGCTAAAGCGAAAAATAAATGTAATCATTAAAAATGGCGATTAAAGTTAAATTTTTTACTTTGTGGTTACATGTGTTTTACTATTAAAAATAAATTTTAATATAAAGTGAACAGCTTATTACTTGTGAAAAATAAAAATTATTTGTGAGTAATTACAATGATTTAAAATAGGAAAATAAAACGGGAACGCTTTGACTTTCAAATCATTATCAAATGTTTGTCGTTTGAGAAAACGTTTGATTTCAAATCAATCCTCCGTGTTTATTGGGTACCCAACAGCGGAAAGAAAATTTTGCTCCATCGATTTGACTAATTTTTCTTTAAAATTTTTAACGGATTTTAAAAATCGAACGCAAACATTTTTCCTATTATGGACAGGACAACGTCTGTCGGGTCAGCTAGTTAATTATAGCTCAGGCTTTAATAATTCCAAACAACACATCTACAAGTTTAAATTATTTTATTTTAAACGAAAAAAAAAACTAAAATGTTATTTAAATCAAAATTATATTTTTAATTTTCTTTCAACAAAAAAATAATTGATTAATTTATCACATTATTTAAATTGAAATACTTTTTAAACAATTTTTTTAATTGAATTTTGGATTGAAAGGCAGCCAAATCGGTTTCGTTGGATCAGAGCTGAGAATCAAAATGTGGAACCACCACCCTAAAAAGATGATTATTTCGTTATAAAAACTAACATAAATGGTGGCATAATGCACGCAATAACATAATAATATTTTGCACAAATTCGTTTCATACGATTGGAAATTTTAATGTTAAATTTCGTGAAGACCGGTCCATAATTTACCATAGGCCCCATATACAGCCTACTCTGGGAAATTAATTAAATGCGCCTAAAACCGTAGCAGATATAGATATTGCGGTAAAATTTCTTCCAACTTAGCTTCATATGGCCAAAAATAATGTAATGCAATTTTGCGATATGCGGTCCATAATTTATCTCAGATCCCATACTAAGTAGCTCTCTGAAATTCACTGTAAACTCGAAAACTAATTTCACTATGTTTTTTATCACCTGCAATCACTCTACAGAATTTTGGGATGATTGGTTCATAATTTACCATGGGTCCAATACAAATTCCCCTCCTGAAAATAATTTTAAATCGGTTAAAACTGTTGTTACTAGTCATGATATTTTACTCAAGCTGGTTCCAATTTCTAAAAAAAGCATAAAACTTTCTGATTGCCAGTCAACAATTTAACATAGGCCTAAGCCGCGAAACTGTTTTATAAACATATATTAATATTAAAATTAAAACTGTATTAAAAAAATTTGTTGAAAATAATGATTGCATGACTAAATCTATTTTTGTAACAAGAAAAAAATTATACATAATTGCACATTTATGCAGGTAAGTGAATTCTTTTAAAAGCATTATTTATGCTGCTATGTGAATACTGCGTAAGAGAATATTTTGCGTACCTGCACGAATTTTCGTGCAAACTTGAATGTGCAGCTAAACGAAAAATACTGTAGTTATACAATAAAATTTTTATAACATGGTACTTATTATTTTATATAAAATAATTAACAAAAGTGTTGAAAAAAATAATATAAAAATATATGACGCAATATTAATCTCTGATATAGACGGGCAGTAAGGCATTATAGCGATCGAGATTTGGCTTTAGCTAAGCGAATTAAAGTTTCATGTTATAATTTCTAGCCATAAAAAATTAATTGAACCGAATTTCACCACAATATTGGGTTCATTAGTAAATGCATAAAAACTGTGCATCACTGCTGTAAAATTGTATTGCTGATGAGTGATCACCAGTTTGCCTTTTTTTTTTGCACAGCAGCAATCCAAAGTGAAAGCTAAATTTTAAATGTTTAATATGCAAACATTAAACAATAATAAAAATGTTATCAGTAAAAGGTTTCGTATAAATTTCAAGAATAAGCATCAAAAATTAAAAATTAATCGATTTCTTTTATGTTAAAAGTTATTGCATCACAAAATTAATTGATGCAATAATTGCCACCATTTCGAGCCATTTACACAAAAAAGCTTAATTCACATCATTTTCATTCTTCGTTTTTTTTTAATAAATAAATTAATTGGCCACACTTGCATAATCTTTTAAAATGTCATGGTCACATAAGATACCGTTAGATTTTATAGCAACAACGATTTAAGCTTAAGCGCCAAACTTCATACAAATTTTTGTGAAATAATAAAAAACATCCTTCTCCTGTAAAATTTTGTTAGTGTCGCTAAAGCTTTTTTGCGGTAAGGGCTCGATTTGCTGCAGAGCTGTGCTATCATAACATAAACAAATTTTAAAATGTGAGAGTAATGCCAAGTTTCTTACAAGTGATGCATTCACGAACATTAAAGGTAGAAGTACATAACACGCGTTAGTTCGCGCGCGCTCTGTCATCTTCTGTCAAAAAAAGTTGAACTAGTGTATTTTCATAGAACAAGCTACATGCAAAATATTTTGACGCGTTTGCGCCAGAAAGTTGGTTAACTTTGAACTTTTTAACGCGTTGTGCATTTTTGACAAGTAATCAGCTGAAAATAAAACGAATAATATAACAAATTTGTGAATCATGAAAGAAAAACTTATTGAAGAGCTTAAAAAACATACACTCAAAAGAAAAATCAATCCAAACGTACTCAAATCAATCCGAAGCGGTATTGATAGTACGGTGAGTACGGATTTTCTTGAATCAAGTACAGAAAGATTGATTCAAGTACGGATTTTCAATCCCAAAATACTTAAATTATCCATATTCAATCCCGATTACGTACTTAATGTAATCCGAAAATGAGATTGGTTTAAGTAAAACTAAGATTGAATCAATCTCAAAATGCGTTTGATTCAAGAATTATAAAATTGTTTCAATCCGAACTCGTACTTAAAATTCTCCGAAAATGAGATTGATTTAAGTAAAACTAAGATTGAATTTATCTCAAAATGCGTTTGATTTCAGTATTATAAAGTTGATTTTATCTCCAATTTGTTTTTGAAAAAAACCAAAAAAGAAATTAGAAAGAAACAATTATTGATTACTTACCCGTTTTACACCTTAAAGAATGATAAAACACCAACATCATGCCCGATATGCTTTTTATTTTAAAAATCTTATGTACATATTTAACTAAAAATATAAACTAAATGAGACGCAATTTTCAAATTTACTTTTTAACCCTTCGTGATACACATGTGCCTGGCCGGACCTTTGTTTAATGTGTATAGATAATCAAAACATGCGTAAGCCGGAGGGTTAAACATAAAAATAATACATACATATATATATATATATATATGTTTTTCTTCTTCTGTTGTTTTTGTTGTTACTTGTTTTGTTGTAATTGTACAAACAATTTTGAAAGACACACACGTACGCACGCATAAAAAAATGCAATGCTGAGAGATGAGACTAATAAGTTTTATGAGATAAAACCCTCATTTTGTAATTTTACTCTCAGAGCGGCACTTTCAACGAAAAGTTTAATCTTTTTTGTACTTGATTTAAGCATTTTATACTTATTTCAAGAAATATCGGGATTGATTTTTTAAAGTAATCCCATTTAGGATTGATTTAAGTACGTTTTAGTGTTATTCGTACTTGAATTTTTAAGTACGATTCGTGATTGAAGTAAGTATAAAAAGATTAATTTATCCCGAGTGTTTTTCTTTCTGTGTACAATATTTATATAAAAAGAATAAATTCAATAAAATAACAAAATCTTGATATACTTTTGAACCCGTTTTTAATGCACAAATAAGTAAACAAATGAAAAACAGCTGACAGGAATGGCTTTTGTAACGCGTGTTGTGTAACTTGCAATTTTTTACGCGCTAAAGTTTTTAAACGCACGATACTCGTCTACGAACTAACGCGTGTTAAGTACTTCCACCTTAAGTAGGAACAGAAAGCTGGTGATCCACACCACGCGTTGCACGCACTTTCGCTGTCTACGCAGCAGTCAAAAAGTAGAATCTGTGTAGTTAAACGTAACAAGTTACATGCACAAAAGCGTAGGATGTATTGAGGCGTTGAATGCGAAAAGTAGGTTTACTTTCTACTTTTGTAAGCGTCACAAGCAGCGTTTGAACAAATCAGCTGGTTTTGACAAATGAAATTTAATTTTTTTCTTGTGGCGTTGTCGCAATAAAAGCATTCCATGTAACCTCAAGCATAGAACGCATGGAAGGTATAAAAATCATGCAATTCGTAGAGGCGATAACGTGTGGTGTGGACTTCCAATGTTACGAATTGCGCTGAAAGCTGTCAAAAATTAAAAACGGCAGTTTCAAACTACTGTCAACAAAATACGCACTTGTTGTTTTCGCTGCAGTTGAAGTTGAAGCGCAAAATTCGAAATTTTAAGCTTGTCGCCCTACAGAGCATTCGCCAGTTTCAGCAACTACTACAACTACTTTATTCTGTTCCAGGCCTTAAACTTTACTAATGCGCAAGTGATATGCAATAACTGCATTTACGAACGTACCCATCATTTTTCGGTAAGGCTTTAATTGTTTTCAGAGAATGGATTTTCTATGCGGCCTCTGGTAAATTATTGACCGATCTTTACGAAATTTAGTATTTGCTATTTAGTTTTAATATCAATCATCAATAGCAATTATGGGTTGATCTTTATGGAATTTTGTAGCGTGTGTAATCTTATGGAAATTTCCCCAAGTTTTACCAAAAAAGTAATTTTCGTTACGATTTTAGCGAACTAAAGTGTTTTCAGAAAATGGGCTTTACCTACGGTAAGTTATGGACTTGGCGGAATGAGGTAGAGTAATATAAAATCTTTAAAAACTTAATTGTAACTAACTTCACCAAACTATAAGTATTTGTTACGGTTGACACATCCAATTGCCCACCAACATTGTTTTTGTCTCTTTAGTCGTTCGGAAATGGGTGTGTTATCAACAGACAGACGGACACACCTAAATCGTCTTAGAATTAATAAACGACGCAGAATGTATACCTAGTGGGGTCTTGGATGATTAAAGTTTAAGTTGTTTAAGTTTCACATAGAACCCCAAACTTTGCTTATGCTTATTCACATGGGTATCAAATGGCAAATTTCACTTTTTATTAGATTAATAAATTTGTATAACGTTTTTTTCTATTGTTTTAAAAAAATGCTACGAAATCCTAAAATTAACGGTAGCAAATTAATGTTCATTGATATTATCACAGTGTATGTTGTGTATGACTTTGCTTTATATGTATGTATAGCTATACATTTGTATGAAAATATGTATGTATATAGCAGATCAAGTAGCAGATAAAATATTATTATGACAAATAATAAATATATAAAAACCTTAAACAGGTACTTTAGGTTTTTTCCATCTTTTGAACTTTTTTTTATGTTATGAGAGTTTGAGCACAAAATACAAAAATGGACGCAGACTTGAACATTTTATTTATATTTTCTATAAAAAAAAACACACACACAACCATAATCAAACTAACACAGACTGTCTTTTCAAGATTGTAAAAAAAATTTCAAATACAAGCTAAACGCTCTCAAACACTTCAAACTGACGTAGACACAAACACATTAAATAAGGAGGAGACAACTCGATGGAGCAAACGTCTGAGGCCATTTCAGGTTCCGTACAACGTTATTACATTTTCCGTGATGGCTTGTTTAAAACTCATAACGCGATAATTGCCATTTAATGTTGTCATCCGCAACAGAAACTGGTGGACAAACGAATGAACGTTAAAAGAGAAATGAAACACACTCGTTTATACTAAAAGATACACTCGTATATCTGAAGGTACGATTATAAAAAAATTATACTGATCTATTAGCAAAAACTGAAATAAAATACAATAAAAAATTAAAAAAAAGCAAACAGAAAAAGTTTAAGAATTGCCAACCAACTTGATATTTTTTTTTTTTTTTTGACAAAATAAAAATACAGAATATATACATACATATGTATCTATGTATGTACATAAAAACTAAAATGACGTTTAAAAAGAACCAATTTCCACCCACAAACAGTTGAGAGACGTGTTTAATGACCGTATAATTGTGTGTAATTTACGATAAATGTTGGGTCTTTTTAAGATGCCATCTTTTAATGGTTGAGAAAGTGAAATCTAAAATTTAGACACATTTTACTTAAAGCCCTTTTACACCATAATACTGATTATTGCTAGATGTCAAAAACTCAAGTAAATTCAAAATAAATTTAAAGGATTTCTTGCGAAATGCCTAATACGTAAAGATATTTGACAATCGTATTGCTCTCAACATTTATATACAACCCTGGCATGATATGATGTTATTGTTTTTAAAAACTTGCAAACAATAAATAAGACTTGTGCGATTGTGTAAAACGGCATTTATGGAAAGATTTCTAAACGATAAAGGGCAGAATAAGCCCCACAAATGCTAGGCAAACACACACGTTGTTTCCGTTTTGTGTTTGCCAATAAACAACACAAATATATTTCGTACAAACATTAATTTTTCATTGTGTTGTAGTATAATTTTATTTACATTGAAGAAATTAAGGCCCTATTAGCTTGACAAAAATAATATTTATTCATTTTTAATTTTGGTTTTGTTTTGAATGTATGCAGACGCCGAAAGTGCTGCGTCAATTTTGTTGCTTTTAGGTTAAAACGGAGAAGAAATATAAAATAAAATCAAAGAATTTATAGTAAAAAGTGATTTAAACAACGAGTTATTATGTGGCAAACTGCTGAAAATTGTGAGTTAACTATTGAAAATGATTTAAATGCTTCATTTTCAACGCCCTGACTCTGCAAAGTTTTCGCTTAAATGAATACATTAAGCATTAGACGCCACAAAAAATTTGACAAATATAAAAAAGTTTTAATATTTCTACTTAATCCCTGCACGAATGCATTTGTTTCTTTTTCACAGTTCTTTACACCAAGTTATTGTTGTACCAAATACTGTATTTTTAAAATCAGTTGGAATGATACATTATAAAAAACAAATTCAATGTTAAAACAGTAGTTGGTTTGAAACAACTCGGTGTTAAGCAGTAGTTTGGTTTAAACAAACCAACGCAATATATAACTATATGTGACGAAAACACTACACACAACAGTTGTAAGTCTATAACACAGCTATATACGGTCAACTTTTCAATACACACCAGTGTTGCCAATTTAGCCATTTAGTGGCTAGATTTAGCAATTTTTCACCCTGTTTAGCTATTAAAAAATTAGTTTAGCCATTAACCATTTTTTTACCCCTTTATCAACTTGTTTAGCCATAAAATTTTTTTGCTTTTTTCTTTTAAAAGAATAATTTTTATTTTGTTATAAAAATTTATAAAATTATATAAAAATTTTGAACAATTAAAACGCCATTAATTTGAATCACAACTTTTACAAATGTTGAAAATCGCTATAAACTTTGACGCTATTAAATTTATGAAATGGATCAACACAAAAATCGCTGTTTCTTTCTGGTTGCAAGTATATCAATAAAGGGATGCAGGCGGCAGGGCTGCCAGCTTTGGGGTTTTGACCCCAAATTAGGGGTTTTCTTGTTGCTAAAAGGGACAAAAAATTTGATTTGGGGTTTGGGGTTTTCATTGGGGATTTAAAAAAAAATTAGGATTTTACTAAAGCACCACAAAATATGGCTTGAACTAAAAATATTTTGCACCATTCTCGTCCTAGCCAAAATTTTCTTATTTTAAATTTATGTGCGGCTTGGTTTCAGCAAAAAGTTATGACTCAAAAAGTTATGACTCTAAGCTACTTGAGACAAATTTTGCTAACACCAATAGGTAATAAATTACATGGATGAGAAAGAACACCTATATGGCGAACTTTGACCCCCTCTAACTCTGAAACTTTTTGACCGATCTTGTTGAAAATTTGTGTCTAAATCAACTATCAAATAGGACTAACCATGGTGTAAATTTCATCCAAATCGAAAGACATCGATTTCAAAATTGGGCTTCTTGACATTAAATCCCCTTTTTATATCTATAAAACGTATAAAAAATTTTTGGTATTTTGTTGTTATTTTCTTAATTATTTTCTTAAATATAAATTAAGCAAAAAACTTTCTTCGAGGCTAATGTTGTTCACTAGAAGAGCTAAAATATTGCCATATATCATATTCTTGTAAAATGTTGTTTTTAAGAGATAGTCATATGCAAACAAATTACATTTGAATAAATGGCTTGAAGGCAAATTTTGAGGGGCGGACCCCCCCATTAAACACAACTTATCGCTATGAAATTTTTTTGTATTTTTTTTTTTTTACATAAAACTGAACCGCTTTGGGGGGAGAGAATATAAGAAATCAAAAAAAAAAGTTCTCCATACAACTAACGGCCACGCTAATGTACATATACTTATTAGAGGTGATACAAAGATTAAAATGAACTCTTATGTCAATGAATGGGCGAATTTTGTTTCCTTGTATATAAAAACAAAAATTATGAGGTTTGGTGACGATTGGGTAAAGAAAAGTCAATTGATAAGTTAAAAAGTGAATACAAGGCGAAAAAATCTTTTATTTTAGTTTTTGTCAATTTTTTAAATGTCGTAAACTTTTCTTCTAGATGATAAAGTAATCAAAGTGTAGATACAATTATGTTTTCAATGCAGATTCATTATAGGGAACTTCGACTGTATATACATATATATAAACTATATATGTTTTTAATACAACTACATATTTCCCTACAATAAAAATGATCTTTTGTAGAACATAGTACAAGTAAAACTCAAATAAATAGTTAAATTATCCATTAAAAATTGTGTATTACAGGGGTTTATTTTTGGGGATTTTCTTTTTTATTGGGGGATATTTGGGGAAATTTTTTTTTAAGTTTGGGGAGGACGAAAAAAGTACCTGGCAGCCCTGCTAGGCGGTAACAAAATTGTTTTAGAAATTTCAGAATTGCCTATAAAGTTGCTCTCACTTCCATGGTCTAATGCTGAAGTAGAGACGGTGTTTAGCGAAGTAAACATCGTTAAAAGTAATTTGAGAAATAGGTTACATTAAGCAACCGTTAATTCGATTTTATCAATGAGGTAAATATTTTTACCATAACAATACAATATTTATACCACCACTACAATAGTGGGGAGGGTACTATGCGTTTGTGCTGATGTCTGTAACTCCTCAAAATATTAGTCCTTAGCCCACCTTTACGTATACCGATTAACTCAGAATCACGATGTTTGTCCGGCTGGCTGGTTGTCCATGTAAACCTTGTGCGCAAAGTACAGGTCGCAATTTAGAGATTATATGATAAAATTTGGTACAAAGGTTCTAATGTGGTGTAGGGTATCATAAAGTCGGGTTTAACCGACTATACTTTCTTACTTGTTTTTTATCGTAGATCTGGACTCAAAAGGTTGGGTAAATGTTGTCGTGATTATGATTAACCTTCCAATTATTTAAAACTTATGATTATTTGAAACTAATGAGAGATTCCTATGAGCTGAACAATAACGACATCGAATTTTTCGATGATTGATTTTAATATTAATTTACGTTTATTCGTATTTAACATATTGATCTTAACTCACAATTTCATTGTAAACAACTTTAAATGAATTATACCTGTTTTGTTATTAAATTTTAATATGTTTTTATTTAAAAAAGCTTTTAGCCATTTTTTAGCCCATTTTAAGCCATTTTTTCCCGTAAATTTAGCCATTTTTGGTCACCAAGTTTTAGCAACACTGATACACACGGTGTGATCTCTATGACCGTATGTTTATTGCTGCGATCGGCAACCTATACTATAAAATGAATATACGTTATATGAATTTTTCATATGTTATTATACCCACACCACAATAGTGGAGAGGGTATTATGCATTTGTGCTGATGTGTGTAACGCCTTAAACTATTGGTCCTAGACCCACCTTAAAGTATACCGATCGTCTTAGAATCACTTTCTGAGTCGAACTAACGATGTCCGTCCGGCTGGCTGGCAGGCTGGCTGTCCATGTAACCTTGTGCGCAAAGTACAGGTCGCAATTTTGGAGATAATTTGATGAAATTTGGGTCATAGGTTCTATATTGAAAATGGGCCGAATCGTTGGACCACGAGGGAAGAATGGGGGGAAATATCTACCTCTCAGAAACTATCAAACCGATTTCAATGAAATTTAAACCATAGATAGATCCATATCTTTATGGACACAAAATGTATGCATTTTTTAAAAAATAGGACCACGAGGGGAGGTAGGGGCAATTTCTGCCTCTCAAACCGATTTTAATGAAATTCAAACCATGGATAGATCCATATCTATATGGACACATTAGCTATACAGTTTTTCAAAAATAGGACCACAAGGGGAGGTAGGGGGCAATTTCTGCCTCTCACAAACTTTCAAACCGATTTTCATGAAGTTTATAAGCATAAATAAATCTATATTTATATGGACACATAATCATGATGTGTTTTTAAATACTGTGGTGTAGGGTATCATATGGTCGGGCTTGACCGACTATACTTTCTTACTTGTTTAATTCTCTTCAATGTGTTTGCAGACGTACGTAATAAAAGAGTATAAAAGAGAATTACTGTTGTTTGTTGTGATTGGTGTCATTTGCAGTGTGACTATATAAGCTTTTTCGAGCTAAATTTAGCTTTATTTTTTCCTTTTTAGCTTGAGATATTTCATTTAGCTTTAAGCTTTTTTTCAGCTTTTTTCAACGATGCATTTAGCTTTTTTTTCCTAGCCTTTTTTCAATTTCAATTTCGTGTTTATTTATATTTTTAAATAAATAAAAGAGTTTATCCAAATAAACTTATGTGTGATTTAGTTAAAAGGGTAATAGTCTGGCAGGGCAGAAGAAATCGCTGTTGCAGATTTGATTTATATACCTAACAGTGCTACGAGGGGAAGAATACAAAACTTACGCTATTTTCCAAAAAAAAATAAGAACTTTTCTTAAAAGTTACACTTCGAAAAATTTTTTTAATAAACAGTATGTGATTTATAAGAACAAAAAACATACATTTTTCTATTCCACATTTCAGTGATAATAGCAGGACCACAAATCAATTATTGAACAAAAGCAATGCTTAGAGTAAGTTTTATGCCTATGCCTATTGCATAATGTTTAAGGATACAGTACTTTTCGTTTATAGTCGCTACAGTTTTTAGCCACTTTAGCGATATACATATTACAATTTATCTGTTTTTTCTGTCGTTGTAAGTAAATTTAATATAAAGGATTTACGTGATAGTCCATTTAGCGATGAAAGCATATTTGTCACATACTTATTTCATCTATAAGCAGGCATCAAGAGCAAAAGTAAATCGATTTATGGGAGTTATAGCTACATTAGCAAAACGTTCTACTTTCTTTTTAATTTTCGAAGACTCAAACCATTAAAAGAACTAATAACACTACGTGACAAAATTTCAACAAAGTCGTGACCAAATGAATCTGAATATAAAGTTAGAATTGTCAAAAGTAGAACAGTTTTTGAGATATTCCAAAATAACCGTTATTTGTGTTTCTGACTTCAGATTCAGCGGAAAATTTTACATTAGGTATCAAATTCATTTGGTCAACAAATTGTCACGTAGTGTTATTAAGTCGTTTATTTTTTTCATCATGAAAAAAATTAGTTTGTGGCCTTCCTTTGAGTGTTGTTGAAATATAGTCGTTTTTAAAAGTTGGTATTATGATTGACGCAAACGACATATGTATGCGAACTTTTTACTTATGTGTTTTACGTTATCGTTGTCGAGATTTCGAAATTCAAAGGGCTACGACTTCTATCACGACAACGACTTCCGTCAACTATTTTTTGAAAATTTCTGCCAGTGAAAATTTTACTAGTTAAGTTATGTTCATACCTATTAAATATTTGGCGTCCCTTGTTTTAATAAAAAAATTATTTACTTTTGCAAAATGTTTAGCTAGATCAAACATCATTATACAGTTTCTTAATTACAAAGCAGCAGTTGAACAAATTTTCGCCAGCATCAGAATAAAAATTGTTAAATATTAAAATTTTTTTAGTACTCAGAAAAAAAAACATTTTTTTTTAATTGTTTTTTACAATTTTTTTTATTCCGCAAAAATGTTTGCAGAAGTAACAGAAATCATGTGCTATTGTCTTCAAAAAAAATTTTATGATATAGGGAAAATTGATCGTGATCGAACATAATACAGGTAGTACATATAAAAAATTTTATTAATGTTACACAATCAGAAAAACGTATAGCTACCCTGATTCATCCTTATCCGTTACACTACGTTCACACTAGCGTATTCTATAGTAGAATAAAGAGCTTATACACGCGTTTACGCTAAACAGGTATATTGTGACTCCCACCTTAGAAGGGCTTTTTAAATTTTGTTTGGTCTTTTTATTTTATCTGTTTTTATGACTCTAATAATAGTCCATGACCCTATAGCTATGCAATGCGTTGTTAAATTTGTGTCAGGTATTTTATAGCATATAAATAAAAGGATTTTAAGTTTTTTAATCCTTTTTATTCTACCTGTACTTGGTATGAAAAAAGTATGAAAAGGTTTAAAAGCAAGTGACATTCGGATGCAAACTCAGTGGATATAATGTATCTGAGCAATAACAACGTTTTTCATAAACATGGAGGGCTTCAGCTATAAACAATTGGCCGGAGAGTATTTTAGAAACAAAAACGAGGAAGATGTTTACATTACATTCGAAAAAAAGGAAACTTAAATTCCTATAGCACTGAAATACAATCGGACTTAGAAAATAAATTATATGTTTTCATCAAACATTTAAAACAGCGATACAGGAAAGTTGATTACAGCAAAGATAGATTTTATAAGAGCTTTGCAAACTGGTTAGAGAACGAACTTTCTGTCCAGATCGCTTCAGAAACTTCAAATCAAAACACACGTGGGAGACCACAAAAATCGCTGGACAACTGTAGCGATAGATCCAAAAGGCGGAAGCTTAAGGATATAAATGAAGAAATCGGATATGAAAATATTCAAGATACTTTCCTACATCAATTGCGATCACAAAAACAATTGACAGAAGTGGATATCATTGAAAAAGTTGTTAAAGCTAGTCCATTGAGAACAAAACGGATTCTTAAAAGTATACCAACTCCAAGCGATGCAAAACAATTCACAAATGAGGAGGCATTAGCATTATTTCTGGATTTGAAATTAACAAAACAGCAATATATACAGCTCAGATTGCGTGCGATTGAAAAAGGCTCAAATCTGTATCCAGCATATCATCACATAACATCTGCTAAAATGGACTGTTTGCCATTAAAGGACACTATTACAATCACATCAATTTCGGCAGAGGTACAACTACAATCTCTACTTGATCACACATCCGAACGCTTGCTACAATCAATAAAAGGAAATGAGTTAAAGAAATAGGGAAACACAAAGTTAATTATTTTTTGTAAATGGGGATGTGATGGACAAAAACAATACAAACAAGTAGTATGTGAAAATATTTCGGACTCAGATATGTTCATGGTATCATTTGTACCATTGCGATTAAAAAAGATTTTGGAAGATTCAGAGCCTTCGACAAGTACAACGCAAACAAAGGATATTTGGAAAAATTAGACACCATCTTCTTCGAAATATTGCAGAACTATAAAATTTGAATTCAAAAAAGAAACTCATGATGCCATTAATAAAGAAGTTAGTGATATCAAGGCCCAAATTGCAATGCTACAGCTATTACAGTTAGATTTAGATGGGCAGCAAATTGAAGTTAGCTATCAATTAGTGCTAACAATGATAGATGGAAAAGTAGGCCAGGCTTTGACTAACACGAAGGCTGCATCCAGCTGCATCATATGCCATGCAACATCAAGCCAATTAAACCAAGTCCCTACAAAATCATTAGACAATACTGATGCATATGAATTTGGATTATCACCACTACATGCAAGAATACGACTTATGGAACACATACTTAAAATCAGTTATGGTTTGGATTTCGGATCTTCAGGATCAATAGGAAACAACGAAACCAACAAGGAGTTAAGAAGTTCAAAAAGGAAACATGTTCAAGATGAATATCGCAAATTTGGGTTGATTATAGATCAGCCGAAACAAGGGTCAGGCAATACAAATGATGGCAATACCGCAAGAAGATTCTTTTCAGATCCAGAAACAGCATCTGAAATAACAGGTGTTGATTTTAACCTAATTTTTAGATTTAAAATAATCCTAGAAGTACTTGAGTGCAATGAAGAAATTGACTCTAGAAAATTTGGAGATTTTGCTAAGGAAACTGCAAAAATATATACAACCAAGTACCCATGAAGAAATATGTCTGCTACAGTTCACAAAATCCTTTATCATGGAGAAGATGTCAATTAATATCAGTTGGTGCCACTTGGAGATTTATCAGAGGAAGCTCAGGAAAAAAGGAATAAGGATTACAGATTTTATAGAGAGCACAATACTAGAAAAATTTCACGAAATTCCACTAATGAATATATTATTAAATTTAATATATTATTGGCAACCTCAGATCCGTTTATCGTCAGTATTCGAAATCAATGGAAAGTGGAACATCGGGATTTAGATGAAGAAGTCAAAAAACGACTTTAGAACAGAAATAACACAGAACAAAATATGGAATATTTGCAATCAATCTTTCAATTAAATGAACAATAATTATAATTCATTAGATCAAAGACAGACATTGTATTAGTAAAAAATAATAATAAATAGAAGCTCACGTTGTTACAAAAGCTATTAAAATCTATTGCTGCTATTATTCATACATTATCCACATATGTATGACATGTTTTAATAAATAAGAATAAATAAGTGTTAACAAATTTGAAAGCAAAAAATTGTTTATTTTTCAGCAATAATAGCAAAATTTCCAGTGGATTTTACTATTTTTTTTTATGTTAAATTTTTTTTTATAGTTAAGCTGGTATGATACTTGCTATTTTTTTTATTTTTTCTATATTGGAGAACAGTGCAAATATATTTGCATAGAAAAACTGACTAAGTGTAAAGAGTATGATTATATCATAAAAAATCTTGAACTGTCAAACAAATATACATGTGTTATCGATAAAAAATCTAAGACTGTCAAAAAAAATATAAAATTTTTTAACTTAAAATCAGTGTTAAAATTGCTTGCTTTAAAATAGCAACAGCACCGAAATTTTTGCTTTGTTTACATTTTTTGCTGCAAATTAAAAAACTGTATTTTTCAATGCCTTTTATTAGTTTGATAGAGAGTAAGCAAAAGCAAAAAAGCAAAAGCAGAAAAAGAGAGAGTAAATAATTTTTTTAGTCTCGCTATGTGTATGTTCTTTGCTTAATCAGTCAGCAACGCAACAACTTAAGTAAGTAATAAATTTTGTTCAAGTTTTTTTTGGCTTTTCATGCGCTTAAAGTCAGCAAGTTAACTTCTTTGCTGTTGCTGGCTGGCACTTCATACATATATTTTGAATATTTTGAATTTCTTAGTATTTTTCAGAAAGAATGTTTAAAGATCATTACCGTTAGATGTTTTTTTGCGAACAAACTAATTTTTGTTCTTTTATTTAGTGAGTTACGCAAAATCATATTTTTAGGTACCTATTTCTTTAATGTTTTTAGTACCTATGTTTTCTCAATAAATACGAAAATATATATGTACATATGAAAATAAATAAAACTTCACATGTTAGATTAAAAACTCTATCACTTTTAAACATACATATGTATGTGAGCAAATTTTACACATAGCTTGGTCATTATCAAAATAAAAATATTTTTCAATTATTCGTCGATACCCTTCAAACATTTTTGAAATTTTTTGGCGATTGCTTGTTTGGCGATGATTACGCGATCCTTCTCAGGGAATACGAATCGCTAACCATCGCCTACGGCGATGAATATGCGAACGCACACAAGTAACGGCAATCATCAGTGTTTTTTTTATAACTTTCGATAGAATTTGCTTGTTTGGCGATGATTACGCGATCCTTCTCAGGGAACACGAATCGCTAACCATCGCCTACGGCGATGAATATGCGAGCGCACACAAGTAGCGGCAATCATCAGTGTGTTTTTATAATTTCCGATAGAATTTTTTTTCTTGTTGTTTTGTAACGGGAAAATAAATATTTGGTGTCAAGGGCAATTACCAAAATTGTCATTCCAGTTGAGCAAGTGATTTGTGAAAGGTGTTTTATTGTAATTCATTTAAATAATATTTAATAATTAACAAAAGAAAAATGCCAAAAGAAGTAAATTACAACACGAATACCGGTAAGATTTTTCTTATATTACAACATTTGGTTTAATATTTAAACTTTAATCTTTTACAGAAGCTTCTACTAGTAACCCTGATCCCCTGACGCTAATACTTAAGGAGCTCCAAGCCTTACGGGAGCAAGCGTCCCAGCAAAGTGCGGAAATTAGATCCTTAAAAGGACTTGTTTCTTCATTGACTGCCGAAGTTGTTACAGGTCGAAATGAGGTTCGGGAACTGAAAAAGGTAAACGTTGCAGTGGAAGTTGACAGCATTTTGAGGAAACTGCCTTTTTCTACCCTTGAGGATATACAAAAATTGAGGGCACAAAAACAAAGGAAACGGTTCAACATATGTTTTTTATAACATTGATTAGAGGTATGCGTTTTAAACGATTTTATTATTTAACATCTCCATTTAATACTAAAATTTCAATTTTGCATTGCATTATGTAGAAGTTTGCCAACAAAACTTTGCCGCTGCTGAGGGACACCAAATAAATCGTGTTCTCCAACAACATTTTGTCCACGCAGGGGATCGCCTCGCTAAGCAAAAGGAACAATCAAATAAATAAATAAATGTTAAACAACTTTATAAGTCATAAATAAAAATTTAGTACAAAATGAATTAAAAAATAAATGAATAAATAAATAAAAATTGTATTAAGTATAAATAGCGTAGAATAACGAGAGAATCGCTACCCGTGGATCGCTCACAATTCGCGGTACGCGATGTTTCCGCGAATCGCGGTACGCGATGTTCCCGCGATTCGCGGCACGCGATGTTCTGGCAAATCGCGATACGCGATGTTCCCGCGAATCGCGGTACGCGATTCGCCAGGTTGACACATGCGAACGTTTTAGCGATTCGCATTCAGCTCCCACGCGATGCATCGCGGCGATGTTAGACAACTTGCCGGCGATTCGCGGGCGATGATTCGGCGATGGAAATTGTTTGCAGGGTATACACGCGGCGCCATAATTCTTAGTTCTTACCGTCAAAGATTTTTTTCAAAACAAATTTCTGCAACAGCAAGCAACAGCGATCAAGTCACAAAAATGTTAAACAGCCAGCCAAGCAACTACATAAAAAAAAAAAACAAAAACATATTACTTACAGCAACAGCATTTTTTTTAGTGGTTGCTTGACTGAATGTTTAAACTTTAAGCTGAGAACATACACATAGTGACAGTAAATACATTATAAACTCTCACTTTTTCTGCTTTTGCTTTTTGCTTTTACTGTGTTCTTTTTCTTAAGTTAAGTTAAGCAATTACAAAAGCATTAAAAATAGTCAAGCATTTTTAAACACTGCTTAAAATTGACATTTCCAGATTAATTGTTAGCAATGTTGCCAATTATTATAGTTTTTTTTTTATCGAAAGTAGCGGTTTTAATTTTTTTTGCGATTTTTAGCTTTTTTGACGGGTTTTTGTGGAAATATACGTGGGCAATATTGTTTGGTTTGTTTACATTTTTTTTTGGAATCACAAACAATTTTTTTTTTATATACAATAAAATTAAATGCAAATAATGTAAAACATTACGAATTACATCGGGGTATATTCTTTAATTGAAAATTTATGATTTGATATCCCATATGAAGGGCACCTACTTAATTTCACTTATCAAAAACAAAATAGTTTCATCTTCCCAAGCTTTTACCTTTTGTTTTGTTTTAGCCAAAGAAAAAAATAAACATGAGAAATGTCAATCAGAAAAAAGGGTTTGTTTATCAAATTGTATTTCTTGTTCTTTCTCGCATTTGTTGTTTCATTCAGTCAATCCTAAAAAAATCCAATACAAAAAATGGCAAGTATCATAACACCTTAAGCATTTAATTTTTTGAGTGTCCCATTACACTATGGAACATTTTTGGGATTATTGTCTGGGGGGTGAGAAATTCCAAGTCAGGGTGATGGTACTAGGTCAGTATAGTAAAACCCTCAAAGGGTTTGGCGTTCGTATGTGTCAGTTTTTTTTTATGACATTTAAAATTTTTTCCTTATCTTGATGTTTTTTTGTTTAACATAACTCGAGAACCACTTGTCCGATTTTGCTAAAACAAACTCAAAAACATTTAGAATTACAATTTCTTTAATCCGTTCATATAACGTTTTTCTTTATAATCAACAGTTTTGCCGGTAAAAATAAATTTGTGGAGAATTATAATTGATAAGTGCAAAAAAATGTTCAAGCCTGGATGTATGCAGCAGATTTTATCACAAACCTGCACTGCAATTTTTGTGACTTTTTAAGCGATCGGTGAAAATCGTCGGACTTTTGTTTGTTATTTGAAAGAATACACCCACATTCAGTGATGCCAAAAGTAGGGGATTTCCCCTTTTCTAGGTATTTTTTTCGGATCATTTTTATCTTCAATCGGATCTTAATAACTTCTTTTTATGGTGTAATCATAACATGATGGAGCTGAGTCTTGTGAAATGCAAAAGCATGCGTTTTTATAGAAATAACTGTATTGCTGTTAATTATGCTTTTGGTGGTCATCAACTGGAGTTGGTTGATTCGTTTCTTGATATTGGAGTCTTACTGGATCCTAAATTAAACTTTGTTTCTCATATTACATTAACTGTTAATAAAGCTCGAGGCGTTCTTGGCTTTATTAAGCGCTGGGTTAAAAATTCACCGCTCCATACATAACGAAGCAACTTTACGTATCACTCGTTAGACCAATCTTAGAATATGGGTCAATCATTTGGGATCCATTTTACAACATTCACAATTCTCGTATTGAATCGGTCCAAAAAATTTTTTTATTGTTCTGTTTACGTGATCTTCATTGGAGTTACTCGACAAACATTCCTTCCTATGCTAGAAGACTGGCATTAATAAAATTACCATCGCTCAAAAGTCGTCGTACAATGTTAAATGTTTCTTTTATGGTTAATCTTATTAATGGTAATGTTTGTTGTGATTTTCTGTAGAGTCTGCTAAATTTAATATACCTTGTCGCAATACGCGTCATTATAATCTGCTTTTTGTTAAATTTTTTTAGAGAAAATTACGCTATTGCTGATCCTTTTTCGAGGTTATGTAGACAATTTAATTCTATGTCACAATTTGTTGATTTTTCTTATTGTTTTTTTTTATTCGTAAATTTTTATGTACTACATATATTCTGTAAATTTGTAGTATATTTTAAAATTCATATTGTTATTCATTAATTTTAAATCAATATTGTTATTAGTCAGTAAGGATAATATCCATTGATTAAATAAATAAATAAATAAATATGCCCTAAAATAAAAAATTGTGTCCTCTTTTCCCTACGGTTGAAATTTCCCGAAAAAAAATCCCTAGAAAAGGGGAAATCCCCTACTGTTGGCATCACTGAAGATAAAAATGATCCGAAAAAAATCCCTAGAAAAGGGGAAATCCCCTACTGTTGGCATCACTGAATGTGGGTGTATTCTTTCAAATAACAAACAAAAGTCCGACGATTTTCACCGATCGCTTAAAAAAAGTCACAAAAATTGCAGTGCAGGTTTGTGATAAAATCTGCTGCATACATCCAGGATGGAACATTTTTTTGCACTTATCAATTATAATTCTCCACAAATTTATTTTTACCGGCAAAACTGTTGATTATAAAGAAAAACGTTATATCAACGGATTAAAGAAATTGTAATTCTAAATTTTTGAGTTTGTTTGAGTTTGTTTTAGCAAAATCGGACAAGTGGTTCTCGAGTTATGTTAAACAAAAAAACATCAAGATAAGGAAAAAATTTAAAATGTCATAAAAAAAAAACTGACACATACGAACGCCAAACCCTTTGAGGGTTTTACTATACTGACCTAGTACCATCACCCTGACTTGGAATTTCTCACCCCCAGATTGGCTGTTGTACTGTGTTATTACAAAAAATGTTAATGATTATTATTTAAATCAAAAAATTACATTTTTAAATAATTAAAAGAATTAAAAAAAACCATATTGCAAGCTTAATTAAAAAAAAATTTAAAGTTCCACTTTGACCTTAAATTCCTCAATAACTACTCAACCGATTTTAATGAAATTTAAAGTGAATAAAGTTTAAGAATCTAACTGTCGAAATTTCACTAAAATATCTCCTTCGGTTCAAAAGTTACAGATTTTTGGCCAATGAAAAACGATTTTCAGAAACTGTGAGGCGGTCAAGTGCTTTTTGAAATGCGGTTTTATGTGGATCCTATGGAAAATTCTGAATCGGCTAACACAAAAGCCTTTAAGTGTAATTTATAGTCTCAGGAAATCAAATTGAACCAAATTTTACATAATTATTTTAGTTTCAGACGTATTTAAAGTGTTTTTCATGAGTGGACTTTATATAGGACCCATGGGAAAATATGGGCCGAACATCACAAGATTACGTGGTGTTATTTCTAGATATACAAAACTAAATTAATTTGGTTTTAATCCAAATTTATTTAATAATTCATTCAATTCATTAGTTTGATTAATTGGACTGTTTTTTTGATCATAATTGTAATCAAAATTGAAAATTTCATTCATTAAAAAAAATCACAACTTAAATTTTTTTTTAACTTTTATTAATCAACATTTTTTTCGAATTTATTCTATGAGCTAAATTTCAGTTATGTATTTTATAAAGCTTTTTTGTAATAGTCCTATTCCTTCAATTTTTTTTTTCAATTTTTCTGGTAGTGTATAAAGTCATTTCTGAAAAATTGAAGGAATAGAACTATTACAGCTTTATAAAATACATAACTGAAATTTAGGTCATAAAATAAATTCGAAAAAATAAAAAATGTTGAATATAATATAAAGTAACCTTCGGAAGGAAATAATTCCCAGTTTCTATTTTATTAATCAATATATGTAGTCATTTTGGTAATAGGTGCAAAATCAAGAAATTAATTCTACGAATTTTGTGTTTAAAATCAATTTTTTAATTTTTTAGAAGTCTTTGGTATAACTGTGTATGTACATTATTGTGCGCCTAATATTTCATGTTTGCTGTACATACATGGAATTTTTATTTACAGATTCAAAATACATTTCGGTTAGTAACGTACCATACATCGTTCGCAGCAATTAAACATCAAACGATCCACATTATTTAATATTTTGCACCGCGATCTCCATTTATAGGCGTTAAGAATATGTGGTTTCAACAGGATGCCACACAGAAAGAGAAACAATGGATCTTTTGAAAGAAAAGTTTGAAAATCGCATTATTTTCCGTAGATGAGTGAATTGGCCACAAATATCTTGCGATTTAAAACCGTTAGACTATTTTTGTGCGGTTTTTGAAATCGAAAGTGTACAGCGATTAGGGTGTTCAATTGATCGGGTTTTATTCGATTAAGCAATTAATCGATATAAGGCATTTTTGACTTAGTCGATTAAACGAATACAATTTTCATATTAATCGAATAATTCTAAATCCAAAAATTTTATAAATTACGATATTTTTTCAGTTCTCAGTTCTATTATAATTATAATGAAAACTTGTATACTAAACAATTAGTGACGCCAACTACACCTTCACAACCGTTGATATTGGGGCGTATGGTTCCCAACGTGACTGTGGAGTATTGTGGAATACTGGCTTTGGATAACTTTTGTTAAGTGGTTACCTAGATTTACCTAAAGATGCTTATCTGCCTGGGACTTGTACCAACTTTCCTTACTTCATGGCTCGTAACGCTGCATTTCCCCTTAAAAATTGCACTATGCGTCCATATCCGGGCTTGTACAATCACTTTAACTTCTCAGTTATATAATTATACATATTTATGTTGGTTAAATGATTTGGTTTTTCAATAAGGAACGAAGCTATCACGT
Organism: Pollenia angustigena; assembly: GCA_930367215.1. Lineage (NCBI taxonomy): Eukaryota > Metazoa > Arthropoda > Insecta > Diptera > Polleniidae > Pollenia > Pollenia angustigena. Next base: position 74,290,628 of record OV884057.1, on the reverse strand, counting down.
GCCCGAAAAGTGATAGAGAACGCTTTTGGAATTTTGTGCGCTCGTTGGAGAGTTTTTTTGGCGCCTGTGCTTATGCCCCCAGAAAATTCAAAAAAATTGTTCAAAGCTGCTGTAGTTCTGCAAAATTTTGTTAAATTCCATGATGGCAGTTATGATTGGCATGAATTTTTTGGACCGCTTTCAAGGCGCAGAAATTGTAAATGGACTGTAGCGGAGTAAAGTTTTGGCACCGTTGCGATGTTATGCCCGAATGACTTGCAATAACTCAACAAGAAGTGCGTTCGCCTTGAGAGGTTAGCTAAAGGACTACATTATATTCCACATAATAAAATGTTGTTTTATTTTCTACACCAAAAATATCACCTTCTGAAAAGGTGTAAAAAGGTGGATTGCGTCCTATGGTGGTCCGGACGACACGCCAATGCGTTTCGTGGGGTATGGACTGTAGTTAAGGGTGAATTTGAGGGCTACAGCTCCAGAATATCCGCTAAGGATTCTGATATCTTTAGAGAGAACGCTGATTGCGCTCCCCAGGTTATGGAGTGTATGGAGTGGCTCTGGGCCTTAACGCAAGAATATCAGCCAAGTATCCAAACAACTTGGTGATATTATAAAGGCTAGAAAAAGAGGTAAAAAAGGAACAACTATTGAACAAACAAAAAGCACTTTTTACGATATAAAAACACTTTCCTTCTGTGTTGTTTTCCAAAACGTTATAAAATACTTATTAATTTACACAGCAATTAATAAAATTCCAAGATACATTTTAATATATGAATTTAATTGATATGGCTCTTAAATTTTAAAACAACGTTGGACTTTAAAATCTCTTAAGCTTAAAGCAAATAACAAACTTATTGAACATTGATTAATGACGGTGGCGCCTTAAGTTGTCAACTCCTTTCACACTCAATTGGTACCAGGGAAATCCGCTGCCTTCTGTTCAGACGTGAACAAGGTGCATTTATAAAATACCTTGCAAACCCTGTAATAATGCTTTATGTCATTTGACGAGACCAAAACACAAGTTATAAAAAAATTGGAATGTCCTGAATTTACCACCTGACAAAAAATAGTTCTTTATTATTAAAGCTCAATTTATTTAGCGATGTTTAATAAACTTTAGTGTTTGTTTCCAATTTTGGAATTTTTCACTCATATTAGCCTAACTTGCGGTAGAAGCGATATTTTCCTGCCAGTTTTCTGATTCTTTACACCTTTAACGATTTCAAATTAATTTTAGACGTTGCTATCATGCCGCTGTTAGCAAAGTTTTGGAAAATATCGCTGAGTTAGTTATATTACCGAAATCTGATGTTGTATATCGATCTACCCATTTTTTTTAGAGGGTTTGTGTATTGATAAACCAACTTTGTGTACCAAATTAGGACAATTTTGCTCAGACCGTTGTTTAGATAGAGTGCCCCAGTGCCGGGGTTGCGGATTTGATTCCCGCCAGAGACTTGGGTCTCCTGCAGACAAGCGCAGAGCTTCGTGGGATTAGTTTAGGTAAAAAAAATCCATTGTATTCATCGCACACTTTTCCAATCCAGCCCAGCTTTTGTCATATGTTGTGTATCGGCTCAGCGTTTAAGGCAGCTAAAATGTTTTCCGAGAGTGGGCCTTATATTGGGCCTATGTTAAATAGTGGACTGGTCTTCACGAAATACAGTGAAGTGATTTCTAGACCAAATTTTATTGCAACAGCATTATTTGTGACAGTTGCAGGCATACCAAATTGTTTTCCGAGTAAAGGATTTCTATGCGGCCTATGTTAAATAGTGGACCGTTGTTCACGAAATGTAGTTGTAGGATTGAGATTAAGCAAATTTGTTTAAAATTTTATATCAGTTCATTTCGCCACCACAAATGTTAGTTTTTGTATCAAACTTGTTAATTTTTTAAGGGTGGTTGTTCTGGACTTGAATTAATAACTCTTATCCTTCTGAACCGAATTTGCTGGATCTCATTCTCAAACTACTAAGAAGAATAAGAAACAATTTGACACCAATATTGCTCTTTTCTTTTGAGTCGGTCAAAAGTGAACGTGATTACAACAGACGATGTTACGTAAGGACCCTTAATATCTTTTTGGGGTCTTAGATGAATATTTAAAAAGTGTCATAGGGAATGAGAAATTTAGTATACCCTCTTCCACCACTAGTGGTGGAGGGTATACAAAAGTATTTTGGCTAACCGTGACCATGAAATTATTTGAAAAATGCAATATAATTTTATGCTCATTTTTATTATATTAAAACTGTAGTTTCTCGGTATCTACCAGCATTTTGTTGCAGAAAGTTTAAAACTTTTTCTGGCACATGATTTTTTTTTTCTTTTTTGTTTATATTGAAGTAAATGATTGTTGTTGCTGCTGTTTTTATCTATGCAGAAAATATACGTAATTAAAAAGTCAGAACCAAACCACGATTCATTTAATAAAGAACAAAAGTTGTCTCGTGCATATTGTTCTCTTGGCGCTGTTGTTGTTATGTACACAGAGGGGGTGATGCAGTAGGAACTTTGTAATAACCATCCATACTGCACCCAGAGGTCATAAAGTCATGCAATTAATTCCAGTTGTTGGTCTTTGGTTGGCTTTCGTTCCTTTTTTTATTTTTTTGCTTTATGTTGGCCATAATTGTTTTCTTAACGTGACCGAGCAAACTAATGATATTTTGTACATTCCCCGATTACTTTTTCTTCTTGAACTTGACATTGCAAAATACTGCTTAAAAGATTTATTTAATTTTTTTTTGTTAATATCTGTAATTGGTTCTATATTAAGATTTTTGGGACATCGATCTGAATTAACACTCAAATGTTTTATGTTGGTTACATTAATTAGTTTCTTATTTTTGAAGAAAATAATTAATTGTGGATAAAAAGTAACAGAGTTGCAAAAAAACTGAATTTCATAATAAAACTGTTTAGCAAGTGGGATTAAAGTGGAGGGAAGTCAGTGCAATAAAGGATACATGAACTACACACAGTAACCATGCAAAAGACAAAAAAAAAACTGAACAGAGCAAAATGAAACAATAAAAAGAAAACAAGACAACGAAGCGGAAGCGTTTTGGGAAATACTTGTCAGGGGATATATAAAAAGTTCATTACAATTGTATTTTATTTTTTGTAGACATATTTAAAATAATATCCGCAAAAAAATTTTTAAAAACATAAAAATTAAAAAAATCTTAAAAACATGAAACAAGAGGAGTCGACAAAACAAAAAGAAAGAAATCACAACGAAGGTGCATTTACAATAAAACTCATTTTCAAAGTATAAAGACAATTTGAGAATTAAAAAGTTAGCAAAAAACAACAAAAGAAACCAGAAAAAGAGAGGAAAAGAGTAAACAATGGCACCGCAAGAGCTGTTGTAATTGTTGGTGCTGTCGTTTTTCTTATTGTTTAATATCCTTAAGTGAAATGCAGAAGGATACTTTTCGTGGAGAAAGTAATTTCTTAATTATAGTCATTAATCAATTTGTTACGGTCGTATTATTTTTGCCTTAGTCTGGCTGAAACTGTCATATATAAACACAAAGATACACTAATACACTAAAATAAGTGATGCATAGTACGTTTACAATAAATTTCTTAAATTTTCTTTTTATATTTTTCGAAAACAAGCTTAGTTAACTTTAAGACATGCAAAATAAACATTTCAATAAGTGTAATATGTTTTTTATTGTTTTTTTTTTACGTATGCTGTGTTTTTAAGTCCGACAGAACTTAGGAAATACTAAGCTGTCAAACGAACTGTCACACTAAGCTCACTTTTTTAAAATTTATAATCAGTACACACAGAAAAAAATACCAATGTTAAAATAACATGGCGAAATGTTGATTGAGAATCATGGTAAAATTCTGCAAAAGTATGCCCTTTATTTATATTTATCATTATTTCATATTAATTTAAAATGAAAAATATTAAAATAACCTTAAATCACGTTTATTTAATATAATTCACTGTTAAAATAACATTGTTCAATATTGAATCCATAAAAACCTGTTTTATATTAAAATCAAAAGTTTATCTTGTTAAATTAACATGCAAACATACTTAAGTATGTACATTTTATTATTTTCAAGTTTGAAATATGTTATAAAAAGAAGACAATTCCCGTATTATTTTAATTAAAATTATTTAGTTAAATAGTACATTAAGTTTTCAAAGTAGAATGATGACGAAAACCATATCGGGCCATTCTGCTGATGCTTCTGTTAACAAAGGAGATACAAAATAAATGGAACATGTGTTACAGGGGTAAGTGTTTTAAAATATTCTTAAATAAATGCATATGATGTCTTCACACTGTCTTATATTACACTCCAACCAATTTGATTCTACATGAAATTCACGTTGTTTCAACTTGAAATACCTTTCATTCAACGTGATTCGGATTGTTATTTCAATATAAATAACATTTTGCTCTAACTTTACCGCAATGTTAAATTAACATGAATTACAGTTATTTTAAAAGAAAAAAATGTTGTTCGCAAGTTATTGTAAAATCATGTTAAATTAACATGAAACAACAATGAAGCAAAATCACTACTGAAAAATATAAAATCAACCTTGTTTTGAACGAATTTACATTGATTTTTTTCTGTGTGTAGGGATGCGATTTCCATGCAAATACAGGTTTCTGTCGATATAGTTAAAACGATGCCGACAAATTATCTTTCAGAATCATTTAATTTGCGTTAAAATGGCATCGATTTGTTTTTGCATATTGTTGCATATTTTGGTGAAAATTCATATTTTCCCATATTTAGGTTTAAAATGCATAGTTTTACATATTTTGAAATTATTCAGTTTCTTTAATTTCCAGATTATAAAAAAAGATCTTAAACAAATTCTTAAATACACAAAAAAAACCTTCCAAAAAAGATTTAAAAATCAAAAAATAAATTCTTTTGGAGCTTTGCTTTAAAATAAAGATTTTTAAGATTTCGACAAAAGATCCCACTATTTTAAACCGATGCAGCACCTTACGTGGTTAAGGCTTCCAATAGGCTCGAAATATTTTATCCAAAACTGTTAAAAGGTACTTGCTTGGCACGTGGTGTATACAGCGTTATAGTTTGGTTCCCCTTCCACCGCAGCCAGTTGTAACAAGATGGATCCTGGTTAGACGCTTCGGAATTATATTCAAAAAACTTTGAGTAATTTAAGAATGTTTGGAGAGCTTCTTGATACCGATGATTATGCAATTAAAAGAGTAAACGAAATATTAAATTTAAAAAACATCAATCAAAGTCAATTAGCATTTGAAGCACAGCCGCGAATAACGTTGTAAACGCCACATTTTGCAAAAACAGTTTTAAGCGGATAACCGTTGACCTAGCTCTGTTACACAGTTTAAACATCAATTCACCAAAAATAAATCACCTTAACGTCTTCAAAATGGCATACAAAGTGGCAGCCAGTGGAAGAACGTTCTAAGTTATTTTTAAAATGATGTACCCGAAATGGTCTTTCAGCGCGGAATAATGTTTTAAAAGCCTTTTGCATTAATGTTTTTTTTATCATTATTTGTAATAATAGAAAAAAAATTTTTTAAAACAAAAAACGTTTTTTTGCTCTCCTGAAAAATTATTATTTTGTAACTTAAAACGTTAATCGCGGCTTCGGATATATTGGTGAAACAATAACTAATTACGAGGGATTTAGTTAACTCTATTCTCAAGGCAAATAAATTGAAATTGCAGAAAGTTAAATTAACAATGTGGAAGAAAGAATAGCCCGACAAATTAAAAATAAATAAAAAAAAAAAAAAAAAAAAAACGTTTTGCAAAAAAAATTAAGGAATTCAAAAAATTAAATATTTTTGATCTGATCTGGAATCAAAGTGGGATCTGAAAATGATTTATTTTCAATATGCATTAGCATTCTTTAAGTACAGGAAACAATTTTACAATTGATAAAACAGAACTTATTTATTTCAACAAACAATAATTTTAATTAGTTTTTTTAAGACAGAATTTTTATATTTTTCTTAATTAAATTTTCATTTTGAGTTTTTAGTGCATATTTTGGAATTTTTACTGCATATTTTAAGCGCATATTTTCGATTTTTTGGTGCATGAAAATCTCTAATAATCAGTATACTCTGGCAAATCTTAATAAAAAAATGCACGCTCAAACAACGCTACCAAATTATCCCAATTTTTTTCTTTTTTTATGTTTATAATTCTCATTCACTCTACAGTTTTACTTGCATTTTAAATATATAATGTATGTATATGTCAGAGAAAGCCAAAAAGTTATATGTTTTATACTTATAAGTTATTCATACGCCACCGAGCACGAATTCAGACAGGTATGCAGTGTTGCCAATTTAGCCATTTAGTGGCTAGATTTAGCCATTTTCACCCTGTTTAGCCATTACATAATGAGCTTAGCCATTTTTTTTTAGCCATTTTTCAACTTGTTTAGCCATAAAATTTTTTTTCCGTTTTTCTTTTAAAATAATAATTTTTATTTTATTATAAAAATTTATAAAAGTAAAATAAACATGTTGAACAATTAAAACGTCTTTAATTTAAATCACAACTTTTACAAATGTTGAAAATCGCTATAAACTTTAACGCTGAAACATCTTTCGAAATAAAGGAACAGTATTCCACTATTAAATTTATAAAATGGATCAACACAAACATCGCTGTTTCTTTCTGGTTGCAAGTATTTCAATAAAGGGATGCAGGCGCTAACAAAATTGTCTTAGAAATTTCAGAATTGACTATAAAGTTGCTCTCACTTCCATGGTCTAATGCTGAAGTAGAGAGGGTGTTTAGCCAAGTAGAGATCGTTAAAAGTAATTTGAGAAATAGGTTACATTAAGCAACCGTTAATTCGATTTTATCAATGAGGTAAATATTTTTACCATAACAATACAATATTTATACCACCATCACAATAGTGGAGAGGGTACTATGCGTTTGAGCTGATGTCTGTAACACCTCAAAATATTGGTCCTTAGCCCATCTTTACGTATACCGATTAACTCAGAATCACTTTTTGAGTCGAATTAACGATGTTTGTCCGGCTGGCTGGCTGGGCATGTAAACCTTGTGCGCAAAGTACAGGTCGCAATTTAGAAATCATTTGATAAAATTTGGTACAAAGGTTCTAATGTGGTGTAGGGTATCATAAAGTCGGGTTTAACCGACTATACTTTCTTACTTGTTTTTTTTTATTTGAAACTAATGAGTGATTCCTATGAGATGAACAATAAGGACATCGAACTTTTCGATGATTTAATTTTTTAATTTTAATTTATTTTAATATTAATTTCCGTTAATTCTTATTTAACAAATTGATTTTAACTAACAATTTCACCGTAAACAACTTAATATTAATTATATCTGTTTTTTTTATTGAATTTTAATGCGTTTTTATTTAAAAAAGCTTTTACCCATTTTTTCCGTAAATTTAGCCATAGCCATGGTCACCAAGTTTTGGCAACACTACAGGTATGACTACCAATAAATATGAACATAAATAAGTTTGTATATCGACCGGTATGAGTAAGACAAACAGGCATGTATCGATGAGTATAGACAAGTACAAGTGCTTCCAAATTCTTGCGTTTTACGTTTTCGATTTTGTAAGTATTCCAAAACCAGTAAAACAAATGTTGCACTGATTAATTCAGAATTTTATTAATTTAAAGTTATATTAAGCCATAAATATTTTCTATTATGAACAATTTTGATTTAAGTTGAACTATTAATTTTTGATATTCTTTAATTAGGCTTGAGTTCATCAAATTTAAATTTTCATTAAATTATTTTCACTGAGGGAAGGAATTTTTACAACTTGGAATTTTTTTATTAAAATTTATGGATAATTATAAAACGAGTTCTAATTCAGCTGTTTTCTCAAATGCGTCATCCAGGACATTGGAGAACAAATGAGCCGAACAGTTTAAGCGCGTAAATTCTTTTAGTGCATTTTTGATGTTAGATCCTCTATCCGTTATAAAAACCACGTTAGACGTATCTGTGACACCAAATTCTCCAAATAAGCTGTTTAGTTTTTCTAGAATATTTGCCGTAAAATTCATTGACTTCATGCCGAGGGTAATGTTTAGAAGTTCAAAAGTAATTGGAAAATGTAACGTGGCGCACAAAAAATTTATTTAAAAAAAATCATCTGTCCACCAGTCTATAGTAACAGATGCCTCGCCATTTTTTATGATCTTTTGAATGTGAGGGCTTGTTTTCTTTAGTTCTTCGAGATAACGTCTTAGCACAAGGGACAAAATTACCAATATCGACGATACTTCCATAGTTTGCATCAATATTGATACACTTCTTAATCATTGTCTTAAACCCATGTCCCTCAACAATGCTAAATGGACGGTAGTCCTCAACTACGAAATTTAAAAAAGCTTCAAGGCAAGCATTTTTATCTACCTCATTTACAACAATTGGAGGTAAATCCAACGGCGGTGTGTGAACGCATTTATGTTTTCTTAAGTTGGACATTTGTCCTTTTTTGAATCTATAAATATTATGGCAAACTTTACAATATAGTCGGTCCTCCAAAATAGAGCCATCTTGTCTTTGAATATGGGAAAATATTTTCCATACAACACTTTTTAAACAATGGTTTTTTAAAACGATATGCCATTACTTATTTTTGCTTTTATATCCTGTATTTCTTCCATTTTTCTTTTAAATTTTACAACAAATTAAAATCAAACAATTTAAGACGTCTTTAAAATTCATTTTTTTTTTTTGGTATTTGGAACGATTAAATTCGACACGGTGCTGTGGCCTATAGACATAAATAACACTACGGAACATTTTTGGGATTATTGTCTGGGGGGTGAGAAATTCCAAGTCAGGGTGATGGTACTAGGTCAGTATAGTAAAACCCTCAAAGGGTTTGGCGTTCGTATGTGTCAGTTTTTTTTATGACATTTTAAATTTTTTCCTTATCTTGACGTTTTTTCGCTTAGTTGTAACATTTTGGCAAAAACGTAGTTTTACATAACTCGAGAAACACTTGTCCGATTTTGCTAAAACAAACTCAAAAATATTTAGAATTACAATTTCTTTAATCCGTTCATATAACGTTTTTCTTTATAATCAACAGTTTTGCCGGTAAAAATAAATTTGGGGAGAAAAAAAAATATTTTTTTGCCTAAAAATTAAAATTTTTTTTTTTAAATTCATAAAAAATCCAAAACGGAAAAAAGGATCAAGTGTTATTATATTCATATAAAGTCACATAACCTATAAACAAAATGCGACATAGATCATAGAAATCGATTAACGCGTTCTGCTTTTATTTACAATTAAGTGAAGGTATCCCATTTTGACAAGAATATTGATATTTGTTTTTATTCAAAAAAGTGTCATTTATCGCCTTTTTTATAAATTTTCCCCAATAACTCCAGACTTCTGGCCATAAACTACTAAAAAAATTAAGTAAACATTTTTATAATTTTTTATTTTTATTTTATTTATTTACTTTTATTTATTTTAATAAATATTGCCTAGACCTTTTCGATGGTGGTTGTTCGGGACTAGTGGCATCGCATTCATCGCTATCATCAGTTTCTGAACCACACATAATGTCAATGTGTGACTCCACTGTTGGCCCTTCTGCATCTCCTGAAAATTCTTTATCATCAAGATCATCCTTGTCTTGCCACACAAGCTTACTCCACCAGCAAATTTCCGCAATTATTGCACTCGGCGACTTTTTGCCTCTATATCTGTAAGTTTTTGTTTTATTAAAATGAGTTTGAAAAAAAAAATCAGTATTACCTCATTTCAAATGGCATAGCAACTTGACGATAGCGTTCACCTTGTTCATCAGATTCGGTAGCCAATTGTTTGCTGAAGTAGTCCAGATGATGATGTAAATAATGGATTTTCAAGGACATGTGGACACCAATTTCCGAGAATGCTCTTAACATCCTTGCGACAGAAACATCGTAGTTGTTAGAACGATGCTTTCCCAACAAGCCTTCTATTACTTCTTTGATTGCCTGCCATGCATTCAATTCAGCGCCAATCAAAATATTTTTGAATGCGTCACTTTTAATCAGCTTTCGTATATCTGGACCATTTAGTACGCCTGATTGGAAAAAATTAATTTGTTAAGATGGAAAATCATGGGAAATGAATGTGATATTATAACTTACCTTCTTTAATTTTACTTTCGCTGAGTCTCTGGTAAATTAGTTTCAAACACAAGAAAACTTCATCTTTTTTGGCGACAGTTTTGATAAAATTCTTAACAATTCCAAGTTTAATATGCAGTAGAGGCACCAATATCTTCTTTTTCGGCACTAGAGGCTCACGAATAATATTGGCCGTTTGTAACCTGCTGTGCTCTCTGAGTTTCCATCCGTGGCATGCATATTGGTCACCGGAAAATCGTGTGTCCCAATTGCACAAAAAGCACATATATATTTTATATAGCCGCTTTGAAGACCGCAAAGCATTGCTACAACTTTTAAATCGCAGCATATGCGCCACATATGTTTGGCGTAGTTAACCATTTTTAAAATATTTTCCAGTGCATCATATGTTTCTTTCGTTTCTGTACTATAGGCGATTGGAACTGAAGGTTTTTTATTGGTCTTATGCAGTAAAACCGCCTTCAAGCTCAGTTTGGAACTGTAAAGAAATAATCTCCAGTCATCTGCTTCATATTTTATTTCCATTGCGTCCATCAATTTTCCTACATCCGGGAAATATACAGAAGTTTTTTCATCATTCACAAGGAATAAACTTTGGAGTGTTGCCTGAAGACTTCGATAAGCTGTGACTCTCACACCGGGTGCTAACAAATTGTTTGATTTCAAAATGGAAGCCAGCTCTTCCGATTTATGCTGTGTTAATTCCAACTTGGCAATAATTGAATCAAGCTTATTTAGATTTATTAAAATTGGCTCATTGGATACTGATGGCTCATATGGGGGATCATCACGTGCATGATATGTCGGAGCAGTCGTAGAAGAGAAAATATCTGGGCTAGAAGCTTTTGGCACAGGAATGTGGTCCGAATGAGGCAATGGTGTTGCGGCACTTGCAACACCAACGTAATTATACGATTTTCTTATCCTTTTTGCGGCTCCTTTATTCGCACATGGATAGCAATTCAATGGATTGTGACCTTCGCCAGGATTAGTCCAAGTCATTGGGATACCGAATGGCATACTTTCACGTCTTCTAGTTTTCCAATCCATTAGACGGTTGTAGCAGCTTTTACACACTATATTTGGTACCCAATTTTCGTTTACTATAACATTTTGGTTGAAGTACATCTCGTATGTTTGAACAAAATCAGTACTGAAATTTCCCCTTTTTTTATGTGTTGAGTCATATTGACCACAGCAGTAGCAAAAGCTTTTTATATCTGGCTTGCACAGTTCCATATTCTGTTCTCTTTTGTTCACTTTTAAAAAACTGGAGAAAAATCACTTTTACTGTTCGCGTTCGTCGGCACTTGTTGAATGACAAAAATCGATAAATGAACACCTATAAATACTACGTATTTTTCAATATTTTACTGACAGGTACGTTCCAAAACATGAGCACTAATAGATGTGGGTGGAATTTCTGTAAAAAAATCATACAGGTAGCCAACGGAAAACCCCAAATAATTAAAAAAGTGCACTTTCCTTTTTTCCTTTCAATTGTCCACGCACATTTATTACCGCTTATTACTTTGCTACCGCAATCATAAAAATCAAATAACCTTTTGTTTATTACTTTTTTTTTTGAATTCTAAGAATCATAAAAAAAGTCATAAATGTTTTTGCAAAGAATTTTGTGCATATCTCGAGCAAATTTTTGAAATGCATACCTTCACTTAATTGTTCATAAAAGCGAAACGCGTTCATCGATTTTCATGATTTATGTCTCATTTATTTCATAGGTTATGCGAATTCACGTGAAAGTAATAGGACTTGAAACTTTTTTTTACTGTTTTGGATTTTTTATGAATTAAAAATAAAAAATTAAAATTTTTTGGGCAAAAAATATATGATGGTAATGTACCCAAAAGGACTAGGAAATTGGGAAAAGGGCAAAGACCGTGGTTTACTGATGATGTGAGGATATTAATTGAAAGCCGAGATAGTTTGTATCGCACATGGAAACGTTATAGAACCCCTGAACTCCTACAACAATACCGCATGGCCAGAAGGGCTGTGGTCTCGAAAATAAGGTCTGTTAAGAATGCTTATTATTCTAATAAATTCGAAATGGCTATGGGCGGTAGGAACACTTGGAAGCACTTAAGGGATATTGGTATTGGAAAATCAGTTGTTCGCACGGCGGACATTGATATTAACTTATTGAACCACACCTTTGTAAATATCTCGTCCCCTAGTGCAACCCCTGATTTCTATGATCATATACCATCTAGTAGCTTACCTACTGGAGAGTTTGATTTCCAATGTTTTGATGACTTGGAGGTAATTGAAGGTTTCCATGCGACTAAATCAAACTCCATAGGATTTGACAATATGGATCCAAAATTCATCAAAATTATTCTGCCATGGCTAGTTAAATATTTTAAGCACATTTTCAATACTATTGTCATAACTAACTCTTTTCCCAAAGAATGGAAATACGCCAGGATCGTCCCAGTGCCAAAGTCGAGAGGTGATTTTCGTCCCATTGCCATCCTGCCATACTTTTCGAAGGTTTTTGAGCGCATGATTCATAAACAGATATATAAATACGTGAACGATAACAATCTTTTGACTGATCGTCAATCTGGCTTTCGACCTCGGCGTAGCTGTATAACGGCGTTATCCGATGTAGTAGAAGACATTAGAGGGAACTTGGATGATGATCAAGTCACATTTTTGGTTCTACTAGACCATTCCAAGGCCTTTGATACGGTCAATCATTCTATTCTCTGTTTTAAACTCTCGAGGTTTTTTAGGTTTTCTTCTTTTTCAGTAAAACTAATTAAAAATTATCTATCTGAGAGAACACAATCTGTCTCCTTTAATGGGTGTATTTCTCACCCGTTGAAAGTTAAACACGGTGTTCCACAGGGCTCGGTCCTTGGACCGCTTTTATATTCGCTATACTCAAATGACCTTCCACAAAATCTACATTATTCTAAAATTCAAATGTATGCTGACGACGTTCAAGTATACCTCAGCAGTCCTAGGGACTCATACCTTACAAGTGTAAACCACTTGAATTTTGATTTGAACAAAATTTTCAATTGGGCTTCGGCTAATGGCTTGAAACTTAATCCGGAAAAATCCAAATGTTTAGTGATAAGTAGAAAAAATATAGTAATGGATGATATTCTGAATATTTATATTGGAGATGCTAGAATTGCTGTTGTTGCCACGGTTAAAAATCTAGGGATAACAATGAATAGGAATTTGACTTGGTCGGATCACATAAATCAGGCTTATGGCAGGATATATGGTATGTTAAGGGGATTGTGGATCACACAATATTTTACACCACTTAGAATAAGAACTTTAATTGTGAAGACTTGTTTAATACCGACGCTACTTTATGCCTCTGAAATATATGCCGGCTGCAACTCCCGGGATCTGAGAAAACTTACCACTACGTATAATAACATTGTTCGTTACGTTTTTGGTCTGAAAAAGTTTGATAGAATAAGTTCGTATTCCTGCCGTTTACTTCATTTACCATTTAATAATTTTCTTAAATTTAGGAGCATTATCTTCCTACACAGGATTATAATAACTATGGAACCGAAGTACCTTTACGATCGCTTGCAGTTCGCGAGATCGCTTAGAGGGAAATCTATTATACAATTTCGTCATAGAAGTCACGCATCAGAATGCCAATTTTTTTTATTTAGTATACGTCTCTGGAATCAACTTCCAAATCATTTGCAAACCACTTGCAACGCAATAAAATTTAGAAAATTACTTAGTAGCCCAATTCACAATCATGTGCAAATGGTCTTGCATCGTAGCATTTGCAAAATGGTATAGTAAATACTGTAGTATACTTTTGATTGGCTTGGTTCACAGAGTGTTAGCTGTCGATTTACAATCAAGTGTTGCAAAAGTCGAGTAAATATAAACTATTGGTTTTAGGCGTTGCATATTTGCAAAAGAGTAGCAAGTGCATTGCTGTATATTTTGTTGGTGTAGAGTAAAAATATACTATACCATTTTGCAAATGCTCCCAAAAGTATGCTACAGTATTTACTATACCATTTTGCAAATGCTACGATGCAAGACCATTTGCACAAGATTGTGAATTGAGCTATTGATTATTTTTTTAAAGCTTATCGTTAATCAAATATGATGATTGTATTGCTGTTTAATTATTAAATTATTATTATTATTATTTATTATTCAATTAATCTTTATGAATGTTTTTATTTCAATTGTATACCTATTTATTATTATTATATTTTATTACTATTATATTATTTATCTTTTTTTTTATTAAGTTCAATTGTGTACCCTACTATTGTTAAATATATTATCTGTCTAATATAACCTATCTGATTCTAATACTATAATTCATAAGATTTCATATCTTGTTGTATTGGAAAGCCAACTACATTGTGATAAATAAATAAATAAAATAAATAAATAAATAAAAAGTGTTGCACATATAGGAAAATGGTATAGAAACAGATTAGAGAAATTGTAATTCTTAATTTTTCTAAATTTGTTTCATCAAAATCGGACAAGTGGTTCTCGAGTTATGTTAAACTACGTTTTTGCCAAAATGTTACAACTAAGCGAAAAAACATCAAGATAAGGAAAAAATTTTAAATGTCATAAAAAAAACTGACACATACGAACGCCAAACCCTTTGAGGGTTTTACTATACTGACCTAGTACCATCACCCTGACTTGGAATTTCTCACCCCCCAGATTGGCTGTTGTACTGTGTAATTAAAAAAACAAGTCTTATATTGTATTTAAAATGTACAGATCGATAGATAACAAAATAATTCAAATGAATTTTGAACAATTTTTAAGATTTTACTCTTTTTGGCGGCGCTAGAGGGCGCCAAAGTTAGAGAATTTAAAGTAAAAATGGCTAAACAACTACTTGCGTATTACATGCTTCAGGAAAACTGTTGTAAAACTGTTGTTTTTTAAAGCACGAGATTTTTTCTGTAGTAGTTTGCTATTTTTAGAACTAACTGTAAAAAAATTTTATTGAATTATTTTCTCATAAGTGTTTTTTTCATTGGTTTGAAAATTGCTTTTTATTTACTTAAGGCAGAATTAGTCTTTACTTTCCGTTCTGTTACGAATGCAGCTGATTTGTTTTTGTTATTAAAAAACCTATGAAATTTATTAGTTTTTCTGTTCTGTTGCGGTTCAGTTTGTTAAAATCAAAAAATTGTTAAGTAATTGTAAGTGACAGCAAAATAAATAATTTAAAATACATATTTATATTGAAATGAACTATTTTTTGATTTTAAGAATTCATAAAATTTAATTTCTTAAAATTTATGTGCATTCAAGTTATTGAAATAAAACAATGGACGGTGCAAAACTAATAAATTTGTCATAAATGGCTGATAAGTTGCTACAGAAAAAGTAACTATTACAATTTCGAAACAGAACGGCACGGAACAGAACAGAAACAGAAAGTAAAGACTAATTCTGCCTTTAATCAAAAAATTTTAAAGAAATTTGTAAGTGACAGCAAAAAAAATAATAAAAAAATACATATTTTTATTGAAATAAACTGTTTTTTGATTTTAAGAATTCATAAAATTTAATTTCTTCAATTTCATGTGCATTCAAATTATTGAAATAAACAACGAACGGTGCAAAACTAATAAATTTGTCATAAATGGCTGATAAGTTGCTACAGAAACAGTAACTATTACAATTTCGTAACAGAACGGCACGGAACAGAACAGAAACAGAAAGTAAAGACTAACTGAGCCTTTAAGCTCTAAAAATTTCTTAACATTGATGGAATATTAAAAAAAAAAGAAAAAAATATCGCCTATTATTTTTTTTCTCTGTTTACGAATATTAAGACTGTTTTCTAATAACTACAAGAAAAACAATTGAAAAATTTTTACCACAACTTGAAAAAAAATTTTTTTTTAAAGGCTATTTTCATGATTTTTGCTCTAATTTTCATTGTTTTCAGCAGTTTAAAAGACAATAAGCTACAAATACTGTGAAATATAAATTCAAACTAATACCGTTCCATAAACAACAACAAAAATCAAAATATGTATAAAAAATTGTTTGGGTTTGTCTGCATTTTACGGCATAAGAGGGCGCTGAAATCACAAATGCCCTT
Source organism: Pollenia angustigena (assembly GCA_930367215.1). NCBI lineage: Eukaryota > Metazoa > Arthropoda > Insecta > Diptera > Polleniidae > Pollenia > Pollenia angustigena. Next base: position 74,274,347 of record OV884057.1, on the reverse strand, counting down.
GTTTTTTTATTGTTTCAAGAAAATAATTGTAAAAAATTAAATTTCTGGATTACGAGATTGAAATTTTTTCTGTAACAGCTAACTGTAATCTAAACCAACTATAAACATTTGGTCAATTATTCTCCTAACATATTATTTAATGGTTTGAAAAATGCTTTTTATTTACTTAAGCTCTAAAAATTTCTTAACTTTGATGGAATAATAAAAAAAAAGAAAAATATCGTCTGTGGGTTTTTTTCTGATTTCGAATATTTAGACTGTTTTCTAATAACTACAAGAAAAAAAATTTAAAAAATTTTACCACAACTTGAAAAAAAATTTATTTAAAAAAAAAAAATGCTATTTTCGTGATTTTCGCTCAAATTTTCATAGATTGAATTAGTTTAAAAAAAATAAACTAGGACCATAATAAGAAATATTAAGGTATTAAAGTGGCTTTATGTAATTATAATGAAACGTAACTAATAACTAAAATAAATTTCAGGGTGCTTGTCCGAAGAAGCATTGGAAGGCAACCACAAAATCGTGAGAAAAATAAGACTGTCCCATACGAGAAAAACGTCACGAAGAGACACTCATAAAGATTTAATGACTCATTTAATACTTTCCTCAGATCCGTTGTTGTCTTCAAAAAGGAATCCAAAGACTAAAAAATATATTTTTTGAAGAAATTGAGAAATATATTCTCAGAGAAAATGTTGATGAACCAGCTAAAGATGACGAAACAAATGTTTCGATGAGCGGCAATATTTTTTTGGAAGAATCCAGTACTGAAGATGATTTATTGTAATTAAAAAATATGAACATATCAAGGACCGGAAATTACGAACGGAAAACACAAAATTAAATTTTATTTTTTAAATAAAAAATTTTTGTGTGTGAAAAAAACAATATTGTTTTTCTGTGTTTAAAATTTAAACGAAAAAGAAAAGAAACATTTTTTTTGAAAACAAAATTTATAGTTTCAAAAAAAAGCAAAAACTTTTTTTGTAAAAAAAAACAAATAAAAATTTTCAAAAAACTTTTTTTTTTGTTGAAAAATAGTTTTTAAAACGTTTTTTTTTAGAATTTTTTTTTCTATGTATGTATTTTTAAAAAAATAAATATGTATGTATGTATTTTCAGAAGCCTCTTCATAAATTTGATTTGAATTTGTTTTGAAGAATGAAATTTTTATGACAATAATTATTTTGTTTTTGTTTTTTTATGTTTTTAAGAAAACGTTTTATTTTAAAAACTTTATTTTATGTTTTTAAGAAAACGTTTTATATCAAAAACTTTATTTTATTTATTTTTTTCAAAACTATTTTAGAAATTTTTTATTTTTTGTAAAATGTAGAATTTTTTAAACTTGCACAATAAATATTTTTTTAGAAACAAAATAAAAAAACATTTTCCGGTCCTTGGAACATATGTAAATAATAAATAAATTAGTTTAAAGAAAATAAATTAGGAATATAATAAGAAATAATTCCAAGTAATTCTTTAGGTCGGCTCAGAATCACTTTCTGAGTCGATCTAACGATGTCCGTCCGGCCGGCTGACTGTCCATGCAACCTTGTGCATACAGATCGCAAATTCGGAGACAATTTGATGAAATTTGTCACAGAGCCTCTAACTGGTACAAGGACCAAGCCTATTGAAAATGGAACGAATCGGTCCATAATTTTACAAAAACCATCTTATTACATCGGCAAGATTAAATTTGGTCCAAACTAAACTAATTTTATTGCAATCAAAATCAGCTTATCAAATTTTATTGGAATCTTTCCATTTTTGAACAGAGCTCCCATGCCAGCTTCCTTAAAAATATTAGTATTTGCACACAAATTGGCGACAATGACTTATACTATAGCTACTATGTCATGACAAAATGTTGTCCAGGTAGGTCCAAAATAAACCAAAGGTTCCATATAAACCCTCATCCAAAAAACGCATATATGTAGATGAGATATCTAGATAATATTCGGCAGAAAGAACTTTTAAACGAATCTTAACCTCATAACATAATTTTGTTCTGGAGGGTCCATGATTGCCCAAATAGATTACACTCTATGAAATTTGATTACACTCTAGGAAATTTGTTTTAAAATACTATGCTATAGGGTATCACATGGTCGGGCTTGACCGATTATACTTTCTTACTTGTTTATTTGCAAGAGCATTTTGAGCGTTTTTAACTCATTTTTCATTAAATGATGTTTTTGTATTTTTCACATTAATAATCCGATTCTACCAAAATTCTACGGCATACATATACATATATCAAACAAATATCAATTTGCATACCAAATTTTATTACGATTGGATAATATGTGTAAGTGGTATAGCATTTTTAAGAAAAATGATATATGGCAGGACCTCGAATCCTTGTTCAGATTTAAATGAAAATTTACACACACGTTGCTTTTTGTGAGTGTATCAGCATGACCATTCTAGTTTTGTGGGCATTATTGAAGCTAAAATTACATTTTTCCATTTCAGGACACATGGGAGGTAGGCGTGTCCTTGGACCGATTTCTCCAAAAATATCATAGTTTTCTTAACCAAGCTATTTTATGCTAGTATACGAAATGTCAAAAATTTGTGAGAAGTTCCATTTCTTTCCCCCAGTTATAATTGAGTGTGAATAATACCATTTATTGCATCTGCGTTAAGTACTTTTTTATGCAAACAAATTAGGATTTTTCCCCAGGATTATTGTATTAATTATTATTATATTTACCGCTTTGCCGGGATTTTTCTTGCGGGATCCCGGGAAATAAAAAATTCCTCATAGTTTTAAAAAACAGCTATTTATACTTTGAAATTTAGTTTTCTTTTCTCATAAAAGTAGCATCTGTGGATGGGTTGTCGTTTAGATCAATTACAAGAAGTAAGTACATGCGTAAAGCAATGTCTCCTGATGCAATAAATCTACTTAAAGCCGAATGGGCAGTGCAACAGTTGATAACACTATGCAAGTTGAGAAAACAGACAAGTCGGGCACATGGCGATTTAACATAACTCGGGTACGCTGAATCCAGTGGTGCCCTCGGTTTTTTTTTAGATTGGCTCTGGGTTTCGAGATATATGTCCACCCCTTAGGGGGACTGCCATACAAATATGGCGGTTTAATAAAATTCTTAAATTTGGCCCCTGCAGCGGCTAAGATGCCCCTAGATGGGTCAACTGTGTTTTATTTATTTATTTATTTGATGTTCCATAATACAGCTACATTTTTTAATTTTTTATGAATTTTTAAAAAACAAAAATTTCGACATTTTGGCAAAAAAAAATATTTTTTTCTTTTTACTTTTCTTAAAGGAAATTTATTGCGGAATAAACTAAACCGTTTTTGAGTTACGCGAATATATGTTTTGCATTCTCCTCCATTTTCGAAATAACGGTATATCTCGAAAACCAGAGCCAATCTAAAAAAAAAACCGAGAGCACTACTGGATTCAGCGTACCCGAATTATGTAAAAACGCATGTGCCCGGCTTGTCTCAAAAAAATTTAGTGAAATAAATTTAGTGAAGTGAAAAGTAAATAAAGAACATTAATTCAAAATAAGATGCAGGCAGTAAACTTTAATTGTCCATGGACAAGTCTAAAAAATAGCAGATACCTAAGCATATCGCTCGTTTATAGCAACATAGTCATATCTACAAAAACAAACGAACTTGGCAAATGCGATTAAAGTTTTCAAAATGTACCGATTTAAAGATATATTTTGCTATAACTTCGGATTGAGATAAAATACGAGAAGGTATGAAGGCACACTTTGCTTAAATAACTTACAATTTTTGATTTTTTGAGATATGACGTTGTTGCAATGAAGGAGCGATATGGTTTTTAGGTGATAAACACAATTTTTTTTCAATTTGTGTTGGTTTTTATACCCGTGAAGTGAGGGGAAACCGAAATAAAAAAAATTTTGAAACTCGTGTAAAATTGGTCCTAAAGATTACACACTGAAAGAATTTTCTTCGCAATACCAACGAATTTTGACATTAATCCCATGAAAAATTGCATTAAAAAGGAACTTATGCAGCGCTTCATTGGATCAATGAAACCTGTTTCATTAAAAGGATTTAATGAAACATTACATTAGATCTATGAATATTATTAATTGGATGAATACTTTTAATAAAAAAATTTTTTTTTTTAATTTTTTATTTTTTTATTAATTTAATTATTTTTTTTTTTTTTTTTCTTATTTTATTTTACTTTACTGTATTTTATTTTTTTTCTGTCTCTGGCGGGATTCGATCGCGCAACCTCGGTGCTAAAAGACTAGCTCACTACCAGCTAGTCTACCGGGGCAGTGTACTTTTTGGATAAAAAACTATGTTTTTTACTCAATTAAGAGCGTAAATATGAGATTAAATTGTCCATAATAAAAATAACAACGTTGACTGAAAGTGGATTGAAAGTTTTTGTTTCATTACTATAATGACATTTTTATTGTCATAATAAAAATTTAAATTTATGAAGGCAATTATTGAAATATGTTGCTTTTATAAAAAATTTTTTGATTTCATAAATTTAATGGCATTACATGTAACATTAGATGTATGAAATTATTAAATCTTACTTTTTTTAATTAACAATTAAACATTTTTTTAAGGAAACTATAATTTTGTATTCATTTATGAATATAGTTATGTTTGTATATTGTTTTTTTATGTTCCCAATTAAAATTTTTTGTTTAACTTGGACAAACTTAAGTTTTCATATATCCAATGAAAATTTTTAACGTAATTACGAAATCCAATGAAGCGAAAATACTTCATTTTAACTATGAAATTCCATTTAAATAATGAAAATTTTCATTTTCACAAGGAAAATTTTTTTATGAAAATAATTCATTAAATATATGAAGCATTTTTCTTTCAGTGCAGATACCCCTAATGAAATGAAAAGGTTTGTAAGAGGTTGATGCAATTTTTCACATGAACCTTGACATACATTTGACTGATATAGACGATGTTTATAAAAAACGCTTCTTATTGTGAATCAAAACATTCTTTAACGATGCACTTTTAAATTTTTGTCCAACTTCGGTAAAAAAGTGAACGAAACATGGTAATTAGCAGGGCAAGGAAGTTCATGCACTTAAAATCGCAAAATATGCGCATAAAACATGCAATAAAAATCGCAAAATATGCAAAAATAAAAGTTAAAAATATGCATTAAAAATATATTTATTTAACCATTTTTAACAAAAAAAAAAAAAACATAAATACATTTCATTCAGTTTTAAAAACTTAAAACATAGTTTAAAAAGTAGTAGTAGATAAAGACATAACATATATAAATAAATAAGTTTTTTTTTTTTTTAAGTTATCGAATGTAAAACTCATTCTATTTGGTCTTAAAACAGTTTTAAGCATTGAAAATGTTCGTTCGACATCAACGGATGTAGGTTAGGAGGGGGACCATTCGTCACTTTTTTTTTAAATTGCTCTATTTTCAAAACTGCAAATGATATTTGGAAACTTGTTTTGTTTTTAAAGCCTTACATATGTTGACTTTAATTTGAGTCCTTTTTGTCCTCGCTGTACCTCCTCTTATATGTTTTTTTTTTACCAATTACTGCAGTGATTAAAAACGGCGATGCCACCCCACCTATGGGGTGAATTCGCCATGAGGGTGGGGCAGAAACGACAGAAATAAAACTAAAATTTGTCTTTATATGACTGTTTATTTATTATTATCATGTAATTCAGGAGACAAACAAAAAATTATGCAAATAAATTTAGTTCTACGTAAAGCAAATAAAAATTTGTTAAAATACTTGAGATCAAAAGGCAGTCACTTTACACAAAATTAAAAATAATTTTTGTCTTAAATTTAATAGCACTACAAAGTTACTTTACGTTGTACTGGGACATATCAACATCAAATAAATATCTTGTTACAGATCGGGAAGTACCTGGAGGATGAGTTGGGTCCGGTAATCGTAAAACAATATCAGTTTTAAGAACGTAGCAAATGTCCACAAATTACTTTTTTTTCTCAAAAAATCAACCTTTACCGAAGTTGGATTTTTTGATATTATTTTGCCAACATAAAACTTATCTGTTTCTCGAGAAAATCGAACTAGTACGAAGTTTCCTTCCATATAGCTATCATCTACAGTAAAATAACCAACAGATTTATCAGAATCGGCGTAGCTTATATGCGATAGATCAGACGAGGAAGATGTTGCAGCATAGTATTTGGGATTTCTTTTAGGGACTGTTTTTTTTTTGCGCAAATCCTCTTTTTCTTCGCCTTTGTGTGCTTCTGAGTTCTATCTTTTTCTTCCTTGTCTTCTTTAGATGGAGTGGATGTTAATATTTTTGATTTTCCCTTTCTGTAATTCGAATTTGACTTTTGAATCTTGGGAAGTGGACGAACTTGTTCTGGTGTTTTCAGTAGAGCTGGAGGTGTGACAGCTCGTTCAATGATTTGATGGTCAATTTCGTTTTGTTGAAGGCTTGGTTCATTATCAGTGTCAGCTGTTGGATGTTCGTCACGTGGTTTGTTTACGAAATCTGATTCAGGGAATATTTGTCTATTGAATGGGCTAATTCCAGTTTTTCCAAAGCCCTTGCATATATTTTCAACAACAAAAGCCTTCCGGAATGGAATGTTACACAACGTTGGTATATCGTAAATTGTAATAATTCGTCCAGGATTAGATACAAGAATGAGGTGGCCAAGTACTTTTTAAATGGACCAAACACCGATATATCTAACGGCTGCAGCTTGTGTGACATGTGCGGTGGAAAAGTAACCATATGAATACCATTTTCTCTGCAAAAGATTATAGCTGCTAAGCTGCAGTGGGAAATGTGGTTGTCTAAGAATAATACTATTTGGTTCTCCTTAGAGCACCTAGTGTTTACTTTGATTTTTTTTTAAATTCCCTATGCTAATCTAAAACATTTAAGTCGCCTTTAGTTGTCATCCATCCACGTTTGTCTGTCATTCCCAGGCAGCCACTAGGACCTCCATTTACAAAGTGTTCTTTAAAACGTACCCGAGGAAATACAAAGACAGGTGACAGAGAATTTCCTGCAGCATTTACTATCCCCACCATTGTTACAAGTGAACCTCTTTCTGCAGAAGCAACTTGAGCAACAGCCCGTTTTCCTTTTGTCCTAATAATTATAAAATATGGTAAGTATAAGAATGTTGATAGGATACAAATTTAAAGGCGATAAATTACCTTTGGCGATTGAAGCACAGTAGTTGTACCTGTTTCGTCTAAGTTATAAATATCACAGGGAGAAATTCGTGTCTTCTCAAACAGGGTTTGGACATTATTAAAAAATTCCATTACTGCATCTTTTCTAAATGCAGTAAGTCGCGATATACTTCTATTTTCAGGTTTTCGCAAACTTAAGTCCTGATTTCGCTTCATAAATCCTTGAACACAGTCAATTCCTGCTGTTTGGCTATCTACCCAGGTAGGAGGAATTTTGATATAATTTATTGTGGCATATTCAAATACAAATTTTCGTGCCATGGTATAAGAAAACCCGTGCTGAAGGTTAGAACATGTTTTAAAGTATTCACATATGTTTTTCTCTTGATTTTTCGTGAAAACTTGATTTGATGTGTATTTCGACGTAAACTGTTGTTCATCTTCGGAGGATTGCCCTGAGTCATCCATTGCATTAAGCTTAAACTTGTTTAACTTCTTTAGGCGGACTCGTAATGTGGTGCGCTTTAAACCATGTTCAAAAGCAGCTTTAGTTATATTATATTTTCCTGAGACTACATCTCTTTAAGCAAGTTTTATTTTGCCTTCATCTAGATTTCTTCGATTAGTCGTTGGTTTGTAGGTGCGCACCATTATTGCTTCATTAACAAATAAATATTTAAAATATAAAGAAAAATTTTGTATAATTTTTAAGCTTATAAGGTGCATTTGCGGGTGGTTAATCTGCCCCTACGGGTACATTCCACACGCTAATCGACCCTTGGGGGTTCATTTGCCACTGGCTAATCGACCCCTAGGGGTACATTTGCCACTGACTAAGCTACCCCAGGGGGGACATTCGCCTGCGAAATAGCCCCACCAGAGGTATGGCGAATGCGCCCCAGGAGGTGTCTTGTGCACAAATGTTTATTTTTCTCACACTTTTACTAAATTTATTAAAAGAAGAGTTTTCCATTCTTTTTCACAAATATCAAGTTTATAACACTAAACAATGTCTCTATTTAATTAAGAATTTTGTCACAAATATACTTACATCAAAATTTTTTTCGCGGGTTTCAAAAAAACAAATAATTACGTCTGTCTTCGATCATAAGTAAACTGAAACTGTCAATGTTTGAGGGATGAGAGATCATCGATAAAGGAAAAGAATAACGATTAAAGTAACACAAACGATAACTTCGCTTTTAAGATAATCGTTGATGGCAGATGTGCCCCTATGGCGAATGGTCCCCCTTCTACCCATATATGTAGGTGGATATTTAAAAGTATTTGTAGAATATTCATTGTCTACAATTTTTTCTTTACTGGAAGGTAAATTAAAAATATTACCAATTTCTTTAACTTTTTTAAATCCGGCATTCTTTTTTAAAACTGCATAAAATTTGGCTTTTATTTTTTCGCCGATTTGACCTTCTACTTTTCTTATTTTAATGACAGCGTCATCAACGAGTTTAACCGAGGTGTTCAATGATTTAAACCCCTGAAGTTCGGTTATTGTCTCGACTAGAAACCCATTGTTTGAGTGTATAAATTCTAATTGAGCCTTTATATTAGGTACATTTAAAATATTGTTTACTTTTTTATCGCGACTGCATTATTTTCGTTAAAGTTATTTACCACATCTTTAAATTCTTCAAAATTTTTGGCATAATACTCAACTGCCTGCAACCAGGTACCCCATCTTGTTATACATGGTTGAAACGCAAAGGTGACTTTAAAAACTTTCATGCATGGCATGAGCTTAGCATGTGACATGTAACATTTTTGAGTAAGATATCTTAAAAAAAAGGTCAAGTAGAGAAAAATTTTATTTTTATTAAAGGATTCTAAAAGAGAAATTGAATCTTTGAAAGTTCGAGCTATTGAAGCATGATCCACCTTTTCCAACTTTACAATATTTAACAAAAATTTGTGTTTACTCTGTTCTTCTTCTGCATTCAAGATTCCAATAACGTAGACAACGAAACGTCCTTCAGTGTCCATTTCTTCGTCAATAGACAGCCACAAATTATGTCACTTAATTCTTTCAACAATGTCACATAGTTGTATAGTGTATATACTTGGCGATATAAGTTTTTCTAAGGGTTGTTTCCGTAGGAATGGTTTCATTGTTATATTTGTTTAAAAAAATTCTATAATTTTGGTTGATTAGCTAATATAGAGGTATATCTGCAGACACCAGAGCATTATACAATTCAAAACTAAATTTGCTAGTCTTATCCCCAAAAGTTGATTTCTTGAAATTAAAGTTTGCGAAACGTTTTCATACATCTTTGTGTTTCTGGCTTTGAAGGTGCTGATTAACTTTAAAATTTTTAAATGAAACACCTTTTTGCAAACTTTGCAAAAAAGTACTTTTCCCTCTATTTTGAAGACTCAAAAACACACTTAGACCGTATTTACATTATGCAATTAACGCCGCAACTTTCGCATGCAACTTTTTGTTTGTTAGCAAGAGGTGTAGGGAAGAAAACGGGGTTGAAAAAGTTGAAAAAACGCTTGAAAAAAATGTTAATGTAAATGTGAAAAGAGTTTCGTAGAAACTACTTTAAAAGAAAATAGAAAAAAAAACTCAGCGTTAATTGCATAGATGTAAATGCGGTCTTATTTAAAAGATTATTTTTTGATATTTTTTCTTTTGGCATTTTTTTCCTTAACCCATTAAGGCCCGAGCCACGATCCCATTGAGCTATAATGATGAAACTTTTAAAATTTTATTGTTTATACCTAAATATGAAAGAAAACTAATTTTGGGCAAATCGGATACGTGGGAGCCCAGATAACCCGCGTTGCGAAACCGCAACGTTGGGCCTTAACGATATAAAAATTAAGCGCTTTTGCAAACATTTTAAATCAAATTTTTTATTCACGTCTTAAAAAATTAAATAGGCTGACTTCCAAAACGTACTAACACAAAGTTTGTATACAGTTTTACTACTGTATTTTAACCATGCACATGTACAAAATACCGAAACAATGCAACTATGTGTTCTGTTTATTTAAACGTTTTGAAATGTAAGTGATGCAATGCATAGTATTAAAATAAATCTGTATTGCTTGCAAATTAAATGTCAAATATCACAAAGCATCAACTTTAAAACCGATGCTCTGATTGCTTTTTTGCTGCGTTAAGGCCAGTTTACACGGTAATACAATGTATTACGACTTTGTAGAATCAAAATATTATGAAATTCTCTCCGTGTTAAAAGAAAAAAAGAAAAATCTTTTGTAGGTATAGTTCAGGTTTACACGGATGGTATAAGTAATATCCAAAATAAAAACAAAAAATCAGATGGTTGCAGTTTTAAATATTTACAAAAACAACATGAAAATTTCCTGAGTTGATTTTAGTTGTTTTTGTAATTGTATAAAAATGCTATCACCTTCAATATACTCTGTTAAAATACACTTCTGGTGTGATGAGAATACATGGGTTTCTAAAATGGTTTAGAAAAAACCAATTTACACCGCTTGTCAGATTTTGTATCCGTATTCTCTCTTACTCAATACATTTTGCTTTTTCATGATAAGATTTTTCTCATTCTACATAATCTTTCGACATGTCGTAATACATTGTATTACCGTGTAAACTGGCCTTTACTAATACTTACCATTGATGTTTTGGAAGGGTTTGCATTGCATATATATTGTACTGCGGCGTAATAAAACATTATACTTTGTTCTTATACAAAGCATTTGACGATGGAAGTCAGCCATACATTTCATTTTAATTCAATTATGATATGCTCCAAAGCACTTTGGGTGCACTGCTATGTCACATTTCTCACATTTGTAATTGATCGGTCTATAATTTACCATAGGCCCCATATAAAACCCACTCTCGAAAAACACTAGTACGCCTAAAACCATAACAAATAATTCTATTGTAATAAATTTTGTTATGTCATAGTTTTATATGACTAGAAATCACACTGTCAACTTTCGTAAAGATCAGTTCATAATTTACCACAGCGGCGGGAACTAGCTGTCACGTAAGGAAATTACTTGCCAATTTACAGCAAAAGTGTGTCTGTAATATTTTTGTGAGAAAACTTTCCGCTTTGAACTGTCAAACAAACTCACGAATAAAATTGGGGCGAGAAAAAATTTTAGCACTAAAAAACAAATTAAAATGAAAAATACAAAGAATAATAATAATAAAAATTTGTTATTATTTTTATTTGGCCAGTTTGTTTAGTAGTTATTTGTGTGTTACCATGAGCTAATAAGGCCTATATTATTTCCAATTTTAATAAAAACGCATTATTATTACTGGTTTCCCGACGTTTCGTCGATTTTTTGTCGACTTTTTCAAGGGATTGTCTAGTTTATTTAATAAAAAACATAAAATTATTACAATTATAAAAAATATGATATTAAAAACCAATTGAACTTACAACTGTAAACGTTATTAAATCATTAAATCACAAATAATTTTACGTTAACAAAACATATAACATCAAACAAAAACCATTTAAAATCCACGAACATATTATTTAAACACATCTTATTCTAGTATCACAGTTTAATTAATAGCAGTTAAATAGCTAGCACTAATGTTGTCGGTATCTTCCTTCTTGTTCATAGTTTTGTGTATATTTTGCTGAATTCGTAAGCTTTCGATCGTATATCTCTTGGCACATGTTTTATTGTTTAATACTTTTGCTTTTAGCATCTTTATAAAATATACGAATTTTTGCAAAGCTCGTTTGGAAACAACAAACATTAAAGTTGCACTCGTTGAAAAAATTTCAATTTTTGTAAATTTTGGTCGCCGTTAACGATATGTATGACTGGCGTCCTCAACATCTGCAATGTCACATCGGCTTCGAGTAAAATTAATATTTTTTATTTATAACGTAACAACGTAATCTCTTTCAACAGTTTTCGACATGAGTTACCGACATACTTTTTTCTCACTTTTCGAGAAACGATGGAATATTTTGTTTCACATCTTTTCGATGCGAGAAGCTCTCACTAAAGTTACAGAACATGGGCTTTGGTGTATTAAGAACAAAAAGGGTAAAAAAGTAATGAATTACAGTACAGTCTTCACCGATAATGTGACACATTTTTGGGACTTTCTAAAATTTGGTTCTTAAATTTAGTCCTGGGGACTTGTTTTATTGAAATAATACTGCATTGTATCGAAATAATCTTACATTGTTATAACTAACACTTAACACGTTCATTGAGAATAGATGTTGACTGGTCAAATGGTGTCAAGTAACCAATGACAACCCCATGTTGAAGTGATAGGTCTTATTCTATAAAGTGTTAGAACTAGAACCGGTCTCTATCACCAAAGACCTATCACGGGACTACTTTGGTATAAATTCGCTTCCCTCTAGAAAAATAACACACTTTGCGCATAAGAAAAAAAAAGAAATTGTCATAGAGAATTTAACTACTGCGAAAAAGGTTTGAAAAATGTGAAAAAATTATCGAAAATTTCAAAACACATAAATAACAACAACTTAAAATTAACATATATACAAGTTTTTATCTTGTTGTTTTAAATAACAAGTGATTGTAAAAATATATTTTATTTGATAATTTTATGTAATTTGTATGTGGTATAGGCCCAGTGTTGCGTTTTCGCATCACGGATATATCCAATCATAAAAAAAGTCTCAAATGACTACGATGATTGGATTTTTCAGTAGAAATAATAATGTTCGTATGTTAGCTATGTACCTCTTTTAGAAGTTTTAGATTACTTTATTTTTTTAACTTTTTTCAAAAGTACCCAAAAAACTGGAAAAATTAAAGATTTAAATTAAAAATGTTTATAAAAAAAACTTATGTATGATACAAATGCACAAACAGGTCGATTAGATATTAAGTTAAATTTTATTTCATTGTGCTTTATAACAATATCACGTAACAACAAAATGCCTGAGGGGAGGTTTAAGTGAACGTTGCGAAAACGCAACGCAGGGCCTTAATGGGTTAAAAACAATTTATTTTATTAATACTTTTTGGATTTTAGGTCATACTTCTTACACCGTAAATCAAAAATATTATGTTGAGTTCTATTTTTTCTTTGTCGAACATTATTTTTATTTGCTGCTTCTTCAAGTAAAAAAACCGCGATCAAAATGAAATGTCAAAAACTGTTTTATTGCTACTTCTACAATTATGTGCACAAATATACAAATTGTATAATATTTGTATGTGCTACTTTTTAAAAGTAAAAGAAACAAGGTGAATTTATAATAAAATGTAGGTAATTCAGTACCAAACACCAAATTTTGACTGTTTGACAGCTTCAGGGCTGAAACAACTATAACCAGCTGATTCACTGACTGCACCTTGTAATGAATTCGCTTCTAAACAAAAAACTTAGAAAAAGAGCAATTTTTTTTATAAATATTACAAAATATGACGAAAAGTGTAAATTTATAACAAAATATGACGAAAAATATGCATTTATATCAAAATATGCAAAAACATGCATTTAAAGCAAAATATGCACTAACAAATTGATGCCATTTTACTGGAAATATTGTGATTCGCAAAGATATTAACTTTAGGTGGGTCTCAGAGTACCGACAACAAAGATGCATTTGCATGAAGTCCCTTGCCCTGGTAATTAGTAAATAAAATAAGAAATAAACTTATTGACGACTTACTAAGCGCTTCGAGTGTGTCAGAAAGTTATAATTGTGGAGTGTAAAAAAGGTAATAAGTTTCAGCAAAGTTGGTCGTTTTAAATTTATTGAGGTTAGCAGAATTTGTATTTTATTCCTCTTAAATTTATTAATATCGATTTTATTATTCTAAATGTTCGTGCTTGCGAGTAGGGTTCTTATAAACATATACCTTAAGCAAATATTGATGCATACAATACGGTAGGTGCATCACAAATAAATCTTAGCTTTTTTTTGTTTTATCTTTAGTAATTTTTTTTTGTCAGAACACTGGGCAATTTTAGCTAGGTGTGCTGCTAGTAAGCCCTGCACCACAGCTGGAGAGGGTAAAGAGTCCAATAGCATGAATATTATAATGTCAGGCCTTTTCGTAAATGTTGGAAAATATGTGTTCTTGGACAACAGCCTTTCAACGTTTTATAAAGAATGAAACACATGCGAATAGCTTAACATAAATTCGTTTTTTTTAAACAATAAAAATAGGAAAAATTTACTGCCTGTTTGTAAAACGCGGACGCAAAAGTGACTCGTTTAACTAACGTTTAAAACAAAAACCAAATTTTATGTTGATTCAGCCCCTATAAAGTATTTACATATATTCTGGGTCCTTATAAGGAGCGAAGTTGATTTAACGATGTCCATCTGTTGAAATGGGGTTTCCGACGATCCATTAATGATGGCGACTTCGTTGGTATATATTTGCTCCGTTAATTATTGCTGTTGCAATTCAACCTGATCGGTCAACAACTCACTGTGATATGAACAAAAAACAACGACTGTCTCTAATTTTTCCCATAAATCCCTTGTTGTTGCTTTTTTATATACATATATGTATATCGGAACAAAGGCAATAGATAAAGTTTTCAAATTAGGTTCAAGCATCTTGGTTATCAATAGACAACATCCGACAAAATGTGGGCGGGAGTGAAGAAGGAGCCGTAGCACAAAATAGATTTATTAAAATCTAAAGAATGGCGTGTGTATAGCTTTCTGCTCTAATCGCACCATGGTGATGGGATTCGGCAAAGCCGAATATATCTCACTCTTACTTGTGCTTGCAATATACAAATCCTTGCTTTGAAAAATGGACGTTTACAAAACATGTTTTATCATTCCCTCAAAATGTATTTGCTCTTCTACAAATTCTTAAATCGATTTTATTTTATTCACATTTAGAATGATGAAATAAATGCAAATACCATGGCAATTTTAAAGCTTTTAGTTTTTCTCCTTTTGCGCAAATAATAAAGATAACATTATTGAATAAAATAAATATAGATTAATGCCTAAACAAATATTGATAAGTTAAATCATCTCAAAGCATTTCATATGTGACGTATACTATATTTGTTAAATATACATACATACATACCCTGCAAATAACAGGACTAGTGCAAACACGCGTGTAAAATGTAGCCCACAAGGGACTTGGAGTAGTCCAAAAGTAACCCAAACATATGGAAAAAACATGGTCTATTTAACATAACGATGTCCTATGGCAGGCCCATATAATCCAGCTTTGGATTACAAAGGAGTAGTCTTAAAACTACTCCATTGTATACTCAAGTGGATTAGTTTTGAAGTCGTTTAAAAACGAAAACATGTCGTTAAAAAACGAAGCTTGCATTACATTGGACCAGTCCAAGCAGTAGTCCATTTGATCAAAATGGATCAGGTAGACCAATACTATTTGCAGGTTACATACATACATCCGTATACAAATGTTCATATCTCTACAAGAACAGGGACCATAATTTTACCGGTCATTTGAATGTCATTGATGACAGGATAATGGTCATAATTTTTTAACAAATTCAGCAATTCCCAATATTCCACCACTTTTTTTTAATTAATAAATACAAATTTAGCTAAATTCTTATAATAATTAAAATTTATGAAACGTATTAACAGATATATTCAACATATTATAGGTATATAGGTATATATATAGGTATATATATAGGTATATATATATATATATATATATATATATATATAAGAAGAATAGATTAATAAAACTTGGGCTTTGAAAAATATTCCACATGACTGGCAACGCCAGTTGTAACAATAAAAAAATCCACTCAGCGGGAAAAAGAAGGACTACGGATGCCATCTAAAAGGCACTGTACTCCATCTTTTGGATATACAAGGCCTGCTTCATACTCATATCTTTTTAACACACGTTGTCATTGCGGAGTAGGCCTTCCGCTTTCGCTTCTTTAGCAGGTACATAAGAATGGTAACGGGATCAAAAAAAAAATTATTTTGCTTTTGCTTGTGCTTGTGCAAAAAAACAATACAAAAAATGTTACTACTTCTCCACTCCCTTCTCATAGAAGCGAGTGGGGAAGATGTATCATATCTTTTATACCAAGGGGCCGAGTCCTTCTATGAGGAATTCTTAAGCTATTAGATAAGAATAGTAATTGAACCAAAAAAATGTTTAAGCAGGACTTTAAAAAGGCCTGAAGTGGGAAGACCTTCTTAAGTTTGTCCCTAAACGAAACCTGATTCGATTTTATAAACTTGGAACTTTATAAACCTTCAATGAGGTATCGATCGCAATTTCGATAGGTTATATTAATAGTAGGATCTTCAGCTTATTTCTTCAGATGGCTGAAAATAGAAGAATGGCCAAATTAATGTATCCCTCGTATGATAAGACTCGCTCTTTGCAACTTATAGCCCGCAATAGGGAGGATATACATAAGTACTGGCATTAACAACGGGACATAGAATGGTAGACCATTGTCTAGCAGGTGCACTGACAGGCTAGATCTGATTCTGATAGTATACATCACAATGTTAATGAAAATACATCTGAAGAGTGGTGTGGTCTTGCCAAAACTGAGTCCTTTCGACTCCACTTGACTTCTTGGGCGAAGTTAACTACCACGATAACGTAGCAGGTTGGCTTGACTAGATTCTCATGGAGGTCAAAGTTGAAGGAAAGGATGGAAAAAATCCACAAGATTTTTTATAAATACAAAATGCACTGTGAGGAAAAATTTCGGTGGACCAGCAAAGTGGCGGCGAGGAAAGTTGATCGTCGTCCTCTTATAGCCACATATGGTGGTATTGCCCCAAATTCCATCAGGTAGAAGAAAAGGTAAAAGTATTGCGTAGGACGTTTGAGGGTCTTCTGGTGTCACCTTCTTCGTCCACTCTATTATCATCTTCTTCTCCGATATCCTTTAGACATTCCCTTTTTCGCTGCCCGCATCGGAGAACTCATCGATCTGATCATCAGAATATCCCTCCTCTAATTCCTCTGTCTTTTGTTAGCAGTTATGCGATTTTTTTCTTCAAAGTCTGCAGTGAAAATTTACTCTATGTTTATAAATGCAAATCTGTCATCGTTTCGAAACAGTTACGCAGTACGGTTGAACTCTCGAATCGAAAATTGCTTTTGAAAAATTTGTCTTTTTGGAAAAAAATTTTGGTCGTTAAAAATTAATGGGTGCCGTTGTCACATTTAATCCCTCAATAGGTGACTGCACGGCTGTGATGGGACATTTTGAGGTTTTTTTACTTTTTCCATCAAGTTTTGATCTCGATGTGCTGCCATTTGCCTCCACCCTAACTCCTCCATTAATTGCCACATGCATTTTTTCCAAACCTCACAAATGCAGAATTTCGAAATCTGGTAGCTAAGAATCTCCATATATCACTGTGTCATAGCTAATGCACATAGATACTCACTCATTTCACTGAAATGAAATATTTTTGCATGTAATATTTATTCACTTTATACTTGTTATATATTTTTTAATTTATGATTTTTGAAAAATCTACATGCAAATGTCGTGCATCTTTCTGCTAATGAACTTTTGGAGATTTACTTCCAACTACTTGAAAACAAAAAAAACTAGCTTTCACTCAAATGTATGTACAAGTCAGTGAAAAAGCGATATATGTAAACATATCGATAGCTTAATATAAAAAAGGAGCAATTCCATATATTGCTAGTTTACAAGTAAAAAACTCAGTAAAATCCACGAAGTGTTAGGTATTTTAAAAGTTTTAATGCTAAATTAATAAAAAAAAAATGGAACAAATTTTATACTATAGAACCGAAATTTTAAAGCAAGGTGCGATTGATATTTATAAACCAGAATAAACCAAAAAATTTTTTTGAAAAAAAATGAGTTAAGCCTTTTTTATATTAAGCCATCCATATATTCATATTTCAAAGAATATGTAATATTTTGCCTGAGTTGACGAAATGGTGGTCTGACCAAACTCCGACTCCCACTTTTTAAATTCTATATAGAACAATGTTTCATGTTTATGTAAATGGATGTGTGTAATTAATATCGTATGCAACAACAGATGTGTTTGGTTGCAACCACTGTCCAACACGGCTAAAACTTTCACAGCTAGAACATACAAGGCATACACAAACTGAATTCTTTATAGTCAAACTAAGGTTTAGCTTACATCGTACGTATTGAATAACAAGAACCCACAGACACACCAACTGGAGAATATACCGACATGAACACATTCCAACTATGCATATGAGCTTATAATCAAAGCACACACACATTCGCACTGCTCACTAGGGAAGCTAAAATATAGGAATTTACATATGTGGCAACCGAGAAAAAATATCACTATATGCTTCCACTGCAAGAAATATTACTATTACATTTGCCCAGCAATATTTCAATTAGAACCTATTTCCATATAGTATTGTAGCCATCGTCGACACTAAATCATGGTGACATGCCATTTGTAACTTCATTCTCTTTGTTGTTATTAAGATTAACCGATAACTTCGGTCTCCGATTTTGATGTAGTATTTAAAATCAGCTGTGAGTTAAAAAAATTTATGTATGAAATTCAATAGAGTATTGAACGAATGATTATCCTCAATAATTACTTGAAACATTTTATATCTGAAAGGGTCAAACAAATAAAAGATATGTTAACACAATTTAGAATATTTCTAAAAGATTTAGGCATATAAAAATATATTTTGTAACTTATTTATAGGGTGGTCCAACCAGAGACTGGTCCTTATATTTTTTATTGTAAAAGAATCTATGACAATTAAGTGTGAAACAAAATATCGGTCAAATGCTCGCCACGGCTTCGGTGGCAAACCTCTATCCGATGGTTCACATTTTCAATTTCTCTGAGACATAATTGAAATTCAATGGCCCATATTCATAGTCAAAAATAAAGTCGACTTTTTCTAAAGTATACTTTAAAAAATGTTGTTGACATCCATTTAAATCTGGTTTTAACTTAAAGTCGACTTCATTTTTGACTTTGAATATGGGCCAATGTCTTTAATATGTCGAATTATATCATCCTTAAGCCCTTGATTTTATTTTACCTATTTTTTCAAAATATCCTTCGAAGAAAAAATACCAAAGTTGTCTAATCACATGATCGGGACGGGACGGCCAATTAACATCACCATGACGTGAAATAATAAGGCCACTGAATAGCAAGTGGCACCATTCTGTTGAAACCACATATCGTCCAGGTCCATATTCTCAATTTTTGTCCACAAGAAGTCTGTTATCATCTCGCGATAGCGAACATAATTCTAGGAACTGCTTGGCAGACCTCATTTTCAAAGAAGTTAAACAGTTGTTTTCATATTATCTACAGATCCGGCTTGATGAAATTTGCGTACAATTCTCCCGATTGTGGACCCATTTAGTTGATTATGCTGACCAAAAAAAACACGAAGTTCACGAAATGCGTCTTGATTTAAAAACTTTTACGTTAAGGTGTGACTCACAATCCATTGTCAAAAAAAATAATAATAAGTGTGGAGACAGATTTACGTGAGCACCTGACATTTGGCCTAATCCCATGATGGATCTTAACCACTGGGTGACCATTTAAACATTTACCGAATGGCCCCTTTTGTGTATGGTTACTTTACTCACAGACTGTTACACACGTGTTATACACATATTTAGTGTATTACTTGACAAAAATCGCCCTTGTTAAGGAGTCTACCATCCCACAGTTTTGGATATAAACCATAGTCACCACATGATCCATTAAAGTAGCCCTTCGTAAAGAAAGTACCCTTTTGTTCACCGTTAATGCATCCAATTGTGCCGGAAAACCACTTCTTTGAAAGGCAGCTTTCCGTCAGAAAAGTGAGGATCCCGCAAACACAATAATCTTAAAAAGCAGGAAGCATTTTTCGCAAGAAGCTTACTAACGGAGCCCTCAACCAATATTCACACCGGAGCCTTTTACTCTCTGGAGGCTACTGGTTCTCGTGGCAAAAGAGAGAACAAATACTCTTGTGTTATTTCGAACTCCAGACATCAAAGGACTTCAAGATCTTTTAATTTGCCCGGGAGGATTTAACACCAAAGAGCAAATTAATAAATGTTTAATAAGCACTTTGCCAAATTTGCATTTAACAATTTATGCGAACTGATAACCTTTCAATTTTTGTTTTAAAGAAGTATTACAAAAAACATGAAATAATGCATGGGAGCAGCAGAAGCAGCTGTATTTGTAAAGAAGGTGAGGTTTTGTTGTACTTGCTAACGGGGACACCCTTAGAACAAACTTCTTGTTCTAACAAAATCTTGGAGCATTAAGACGGGGATACGGCTACCCCCTATGCAAAAAATTAGTATATTTCTTACATCTGAAGAACTACAATAGTGGGGCACACTTAATTTGATTAGAATAAACTTCATGTTCCAACAAAATCTAAGAGGAGTAAGAGGGCTGATACAGGTACCCCAATACAAAAAATTTGTATTTTATTTTTTTATTCACACACGCTTCCGCGCGTGATAATTACATTTTAAT
Organism: Pollenia angustigena; assembly: GCA_930367215.1. NCBI lineage: Eukaryota > Metazoa > Arthropoda > Insecta > Diptera > Polleniidae > Pollenia > Pollenia angustigena. The sequence continues at coordinate 74,253,696 of OV884057.1, read as the reverse complement.
TCACGCGCTCCATTTTTTTAGTCATTATAATATACATATACATTTAACCACGGTTACGCATGACTCCCGTGTAACAGATAACACATAAAACAACGATATCAACAACAATAATAAAATTATAGCAAAAGTTGTGAAGCGCTTTTTGTTGGTACACTCAGCGCGTGTTGCTACTAATTCGTACATAACTCCTAAGGAGCACCGATGCGCAGCATATTTTTTCTTAAATAACGCTTATTCGTTCAACCTCTAAAACAACATTAAAATTTCTGCTCAATTCAGCCCAATTAATAACTTGTTGTCCACTTAAACTAAGAGCATGAATTTTTTTTGCATTTCCTACTTAAACTTAAAAAATAAAAGCACTTCCAAAAATAATTTTTTTACAAATTTAAGCAAAACATTTGAGTTAATATCTGAGCTTGCATCTTGGTTGCATCGTTATACATATTTATTACTTTTTAAAATTACTTTCTGTAGATCGCATTTAAAGGCTCAGTTAGTCTTTACTTTCTGTTCTGTTCCGTGCCGTTCTGTTACGAAATTGTAATAGTTACTGTTTCTGTAGTAACTTATCAGCCATTTATGACAAATTTGTTAGTTTTGCACCGTCAATTGTTTATTTTAATAACTTTAATTCACACAAGTTTGAAGAAATTAAATTTTATGAATTCTTAAAATCAAAAAACAGTTTATTTCAATATAAATATGTATGTATTTTTTATTATTTATTTTGCTGTCCCTTAAGGTGGAACATAACATAACACGCGTTAGTTCGTCGACAAGTATCGTGCGTTTAAAAACTTAAGCGCGTCAAAAACTGCAAGTTACAGAACACGCGTTACAAAAGCCATTCCTGTCAGCTGTTTTTTATTGGTTTAAAAAAATTTTTATTGGTTTATAAAAATAACAACACATAAACCACGTTACAGCCGTACCTAAACAAGAGCGGAAGGCGGAATGTTTACTTTTGCTTACATAGCGTCTTCACCTGACAATTTTTTGTCATACCAAACGTCAAAGTCTATATAAAAAAAACTCGGAAATTTTTGTCAGCGTTTTTTTAATATGAAGTTTGACGTTTGGTATGACAAAAAATTGTCAGGTGCACGCAGAGAAAAAATATGGTTGGGCATGGTTACGGCAACAACACTATGTTTATTGTAACAATATATTGTTGTCGTACACAAATAATTGCTATTTTTATTTAATATCAACAATATTATAGTTACTGTAAACATATCAATGTTTATCGCAATTATAAATTTGAGTATTGTTGACCGAAAAATATTTATTTTTCTAACAACTAAATTATGATAACTTTCAAAATATATTATATTACCCACAACCATATCATGATATTTAATAGCCATAACATGATAACTTTCTATACATTTATCATATTATGTTTAAGATGCAATCAAACTATTTTTACTCTAATAATATTATGCTAGCGCCATTTGTAAAATTATTTTGAATCAGTTGTGTCGTTTGTTTTATATGTGAGCGGTAAAACAAGATAAATTACCATAAAAAACAATAAATATAAAGAAATTAAAATAATTAATAGTGCAAAATATCGTAGTAAAGTCCAACAACAAATATTGAACTCCGCTTTTTTATTTTCATCAAGAAAAATTGTAAAAAGTCACAAAATAAAAAATCGATACATAAAAATTTTAATTTATGTTGTATTGTTATGACATTTATTAAAGGAGATGTATCATAATATGATCGCTTTTAAATATATTATGATTAACATGAGGATAATATGATTAATTTCTAAGCTTATTATGATTAACATGATAATAATATGATTGCTTCTTAACTTATTATGATTTACATGACAATAATATGATTCCTTCTTAACTTATTATGATTAACAGAATAATAATATGATTAAGGGAAAAATATTATGATGTAATTTTACGAATATATTTAGCCATAATATGATTCAATAATAATCTTAATATGGTGACTACAATCATGAATCTTATCAAAATATGTTGCTCTTAGAATATGTTTACCACAACCATGTTTTTTCTTTGCGTGTGAAGACGATATGTTAACTTAACGCTGATATGCCAAACCTAAACAAGAGGGTTGACGTCGGTCACGAACAATATTGTTAACCTTTTTGTTTAATAAAACCCACGCAATAGAAATAAAAATGGAGAAAAAATTGCCAGATTAAACAAAAATTTCACACATTTCAATCGAAAAGTTTCTCGACGCGAGTGTTACAGAGATGGGCACAGTATACTATACAAACCCTATCTCTGTCACGGGTATTACATATCATTATCTCAACAATGCTGCCATATTTTTTTTAAATTTCACACATTTGTAAATTGAAAATCAGGGCTGTGGAGTCGTCAAGAAATAGTTATCAAGTCCAACACTTTCCGCAGAAATTTTTAAGTACGATTCCGACTCCAGCTCCGATTCCAACTCCGACTCCTACTCTAACCTTGATGCTAAATATTTATGAGATTGGTCCTAATTTGACTTTTAACTCTTTTTTTAATTCAGTACCTTTTAATTAGTTAAATATAGCAAGAAAATAATTCTGTAAAAATTTCAAATCGATATTTGTATTCTAACTTGCCGAATTAAGCTTAAACATACTAGTTACTTACATGTGAGTAGGTGAGCTGCAAAATTTTTTATTTGAATTTTAGGAAAATGCAAAAAACATTTAGCGCCTGATTAAATGGACTAAATGAATTTTTGACTCCAAAGTGTTATGACATTCTTGACTAATACTTCAACAGTTGAAAAATTTAAACCAGGTGAAATATAGAGAAATAATATTGATTTAATTTTGGAACGAACGAGTTTTGCTACAAATTTTCGAATGAAACGAGTTTTGCTACAATCCATATGTAATCGAACTAGTTTTGCAACACACTTTAGTCCATCAGGAAAATTAATTATTAAACCTTAGTATATTTTGAAAAATTATATTAATATATTAAAATTATGCAAACAGGGCTAAAAACTGTACAATAGTTCTGTAGGGGAGAGATATAATATACCGATTCAGATCTATTTCAAAATACGCTTTTTATGGTATAAACACAACTGGGGCGAAAGACGAACTTCGCATAGTACGACGAATTCATTGTGTAAATTCGTCAAATGAGACACAATAAGTGCGTGAACCTAAAAAAGTTAGTTTATAAAAAACTATTTATCGGGTGTGTCTAGAATTCGAATCCACCGAAATGGATTACATCAGCATTTCGATTTTGCGATTTCAAATTAGTTTTTGTGTGTGTTTGAAATTTTGCAATTTTTCGCGATTTGTTCCTGCAATTATTTTCGGACACTTTGTTTTTTCACTCATTTAGCGATTTCTAATAAATTTTAGTGTTGTTTAAAAGTTTGCAATTTTTTCGCGAATTTAAGCCAAGTTCGCAATAGAAACGAATTGTCCCTGTAGTTCTTTACAGATTTCACGATTTTTGGTAAATATTGGACTTTGCTATCATGCTGCGCTGTCCCTTTCCCAATTTCTTCGTTGTTCGTCAGCGTAAGAAATAGAAATAAGCCTATCGCAGAGTTCGTTACGCACGACGAATTTTGGTCTACGCAATGATCGTGTGTACTATCATATACACCAATGTGTCCTATTTCTGGTGACGGATATTCGTTGCGAATAATTCGTCGTTCGTCCCAGTTGTGTTTCTAGCATTATACTGTTACAATCAGAATTTTTCCTCTTTCGATGTATGAATTCCCATAAGTATTGTCTAGTGTAGTTTTCGAGATAGAAAAGTTGAAAACAACAACAAGTCCAATTTGCTTAGACGTTAAGGGCATCAAGTGTACTTAGTGTTGTTTACCACTGAATTTGTAGACAATAAGAAGAATGTGCTTAGAGGCAAAAAACATCAAGAGACCTTTTTTGTAAATTGTGAAGTGAGGTCTTTTGTTTTCAATATAGATACATTTAAACACTGCCATTTTGGTTTTATTTTATTTATCTAGTCAAATATTTCAAACAATATTATTAATCTTTCTCAGGATAATCAAATAAATATATTTTTATTTTAATATGCAAATGCGCGTTTAGTTGTTACTTGTATAATTTGTATAGCACATTTTCAAGAGAAAAGTAAGTTAATAAAAATTTTTGTAAGCCTTGTATTATTTTGGAAAACAGCACCCCTTTTGTTGTTGGAGTTAGTGCTGTTTGCCAAGGGATTGGACAGTACAAATACCATCATGACAGGTAAAGAACACAAAGTCCAATTTAATAAGTAAAGGTATATTAACTTTTATGACGTAATTTTATTAAGCATATCATCGGCATGAAAAAAACATATTAGAGTCATATAAAATATTCGGACAAAGTTTTAATGCAGAAATAGAAGCATTTGTGATTTGTTACATGTTTTTGCGGTCTGCTGTAAAGTTTTTAACATGTGGCTTGGTGAAGTTTATCGTTCAAAAAATTATGAATTTTTAAACAACTAAATTATCAATATTTTACTGTCCACGACCGAAATTTGAAATTGCAAGTCTTTATTATCTCTCCAATTTTCCCCAAAAGTGAGTAGATAAAAGTATTCTCAAATCATTTTTCGGGTTAACCCCCACATTGATGGGAATTATATCTGGAACAGTTTCATATATTTTTCCGAGTTCCTTTTCCTTATACTTTTTTTATTATCATTTACCTTGGAATTTAATTCAAATGGAATTTAAAATGTAGTTCACTTAATGCTTTCACCACAGGAGCTACTGCAGATTTCAAGTCATACATATATATGGACATGACTACAAAAATATTTGTCAATATACGATTAACAAAAAACAACTTGTTAACATATTTAATTTTTAAGTTTTTAATTCGGCTCTATTTCATTAACGATATCTTGGCAACTTTAAACAGAAATAATTCGGCTTGAATAACAAAATTACATACAAGTAGTACGTAAAAGTTCTGACACTAAAATATAAAGTAAAATTAACAAAATTAAGCAAATAATATATGCATATTTTTAAGTGGTTTTAGTCATTATTGGCAAATACATTCCGAAAAATTAAATTAAAAAAAACAAGTAAGAGTGCTATATTCCGCTGTGCCGAATCTTATATACCCTTCACCATTGTGCGAGTAGAATAGAGAGCAACTAAATAATTTTTACATATACATATACATACATATTTACAATACTTACAACTTCATTATAAATGAAATTTAAAAAGCGATAACTGGTAAATATTTTTTATTATGAAATAATAAAGAAGGGTGATAACGAAAATCATATTGGGAATTATGCTGGTATATGTAATCAAATACGAAGGGGGGTGAGGGGATAGGAAGAAGAGACGACAACCGGACTTGAACTTCGCTTTGCATAAGGACCCAGAATATATATACTTTATAGGGTGTAGGACCTTCGGTGAAGGGTATAAAAAACAATCTTAATTATAAAAAAAAGAGTAATTTTTGGGATTTCAGTATTTTGGTCATAACTCTGCTATTTCTTAGCCGATTTGACAGATTTATATACCGACGTGTTAAAGAAGAAATTTGCCAGTTATAGCTATAAAACGTGGACTCGGGAAGATCTATGGTTCCTGAAAATGGGTATTTTTCAAAAAAAAATTAATTTTTTGGTCATAACTTTTTCGTATCTGAACCGATTTTCCCGAGTTTTTCAGAAAATAATTTTTTTTTTAATTAAAAATTTCCGATCTTCTGATATATAAGGCGTAACCATAGGTCATATTACAGTCAAAAAAATTCAGGTATTTATACAATTTTTAATACTTTTGGTATGAGAGGTACCACGCCTACTTCTCCAATCCCGCCCACATTTTGTAGGATGGTGTATATTTATAACCTAAATGTTTGTACCTAATTTTAAAGCTTTGGCTCTTGCCGTTCTCTAGATATACAGAAAAAAGTAATACAAATACAACAACCACAACCACAAGGGATTTTTTGGAAAAATTAGAGGCAGTCGTGGTTTTTTGGTCATATCTCAGCCGATCTGGCTGAATTTCAATAGCAAGAAATGGTGGACTATATGTGACATAAATGTAAAACAACGTAGCCGCTATCATGTCTGGAGTCTCCGGAAAACACATATCAAACGTAAGACGGACAGACGGACGGACGGACGGATATCGTTAAATCAACTTCTCTCCTCATAAGGACCCAGAATATATATACTTTATTTGAATATTGTAGAAATTACAAACGGAATGACAAACTTATATATACCCTTTTCCACCTGTGGTGAAGGGTATAAAAATGGTCTTAGTACACTTATTTAATCTAATAATTGGATTAAAAGTGTAGTAACTTTTAAACTGTTCCTTGGTTTTGTCATCTCATAAAAAAAATGACTGAATAAACATATAAAAGAATTCAGATTCCTTTGGAAATTCAAGATTAAATACGAACATAAGCTTATACAATATATCAATAGCTGTTGAACATTTAACAAAAGGATATTTTATTTTAGCATCGCAGTACAATGTTATTGTCTTAACGTCCCAAATTTCACCAACTACCAAAAGCAAAGGTTGGATGTTTGATTTTTGGATTTTTAGCAAATTAAGTTTTGCTTCGATTTCTTCTTGAGTCTTGCCCATAATTGCAAATGAATGTTGTGAATCCTCTACTTAAAATTTCTTTCGTCGCTTTGATCCACTTGAATCTGTTTATACTGTTAGTGGATGGTGGTAGTAAATGGTGCAGCAACCAAAAAGTAGTAAATATTCGAGTTCTAAAAAATAACTTTAATAATTTTTTATGAAAATATTTATAATAGCTAATTAAGTTAAAATATGTATGTATGTATATCTAAATACGTACCATCGTTACTTTTTTTAGCCTTTTCTAAAATAGATAATGCTGATGAGTTGACAATTTTTTCATGGAGTACTTCGTACAACTTGTCAGCGTTATGGGCCCATATTATTTCAATAGATTTGGCTTTGGGAAATTAAGAGCAAAAATCTATATCGATCTACAAAAGCAAAAAAAAAAAAGTATAATGTTATTAAAGGTCTAAGTGGATTTAATATATAGGTAGGTACAAACCAAATGATATCCTGAGGGTTTAATGTATTCTGGCCATTCAGTTTATATATCGTTGGTAGTTTTTAGGCTTATTAATTGATTTAGTCTATAAAATGAACATTTTCTCCAATACAAATCCAACTCATCAGCTGTTATATTATTATTTCTTAAAAATTGGATTGAAAATTGGGCGTCAGGTTCGGAATCTATACGAAAAAGGTGTAATGTTTAAAATTAAAACATAATTGACATAAATTATAAAAATACTAACTAAAGGATGGCAGTTCTTGTTACTTTTGTTTATCTTCCTTTAATAAAGATTTGTTTTGGCGTCTTAAATTGGGAATTTTATTATATAATCTGCCTCCTTTTCCAATTTTGTAGTTACTCTGAAAAACATTATTATTAAAGATTCCTAAATTTTTAGTTTAGTACTAAAATTCAATAAGCTACTATATACTATTTACTCTGATGGAAACATAGTGCATATTTGTAGTTCTATATTTGAACAATCAGCTAATGTACACTGATAGCCTTTTATTTCAATATATTTTGCTATACAGTAGTTTTGACTTAACTGCCTTTTGTTTACGTGCACTTTTGACTTAACTGCACAAAATTGATAATTTTTGGATTTATTCTTTATAATTCCATACGAATTCCTTTTTTAAGTGCACTTTCTATACCTGCATATTTGAGATAAATGCACAAAATTTTTGGCATTTTAAAATTATTTTCATGCCCAAAAAACATATTATTTTTCAAAATTATTCTTCAAAATCCTTGTTTACGTGCATTTTGTATACCTGCACATTTCTCATTTTTTTGGGCAGCTTTAAAATATTTTCATACAAAACATCAAAGTTAGCTGCACACATAAAAATATATGGTGGCCTCTTTTTCACATAAATATCCAATTTAAGCTGTTTATAAAAATATAAATCGCAATTATTTTGTTTTTTCCATAAATTTTAATGTTCTTTGTGAATTCTCATTGTTTTTGTTATTTATTTCTGTTATTTCCCATCTAGCATAGGCTGTTTGTAAGACGATTATGTTTAATAGACAACTCCTTAAAGATCTTCTGATGATTATCTGACGAGTAACAAAAACATCTTAATCTTTTTTTAATTTATCTTTTGACACGCTCGTCTTTAAATCTTGGAATGAACCTTTTGGGACTCTCTGTAAGAGTCGTATAACAATTACTGAGCTTCCTAAATAAGACCGTTTTTGAAGTATGAAAATGCTATTGCCAAAATAATTTTAATAAAACAAACCGGCCTAAAGATCTGTTAAAAAGGATTTTCCGACAGGATGGTGTTGATTTCGCGACCTAAAGGTTTGTTTTATAAAAGTTTTATGAAAATTCGAAGTTTTGGCATGAAAAATACGCTTGATGCCTTTATTAAGGTCGCTCAGTCATACGGCTGAGTATTTCACGAGTTGTAAAAAAATACCTAAATGAGTCTCATACGACTTTTGGCATGCTTTTTGAAACACCCGTTAGATACTCTCTACATACATCATAAACGATTCCCTTTACATTAATACACATAAGAGTTTTTCGCTGCGTTATGAAAGAATCTCTCATAGGAATCAGCACGTGTAACAGTTTCTCCCGTGCGAGGAACTGTCAAAATTAAAAATGAGCTCGTCGATCAAAAACACTCTTTGTGAGATTCCCAGTAGACTCCTAGACGATTGAAAATACTAGCTGTGTTGAAATAATAAAATAATTTTTTTATTCTACTTTTAAATCAAACACTTTACTTTAGCTGCACTTTTGTGCAGGTAACCACAATTGTGTACCTGCACATTAAGACAGGTAAATGCATTTAAGATAACTGCATTTTTGATTTACCTGCACAAAAAATCGTGCAAAGGAGATTGTGCAGCTAAGTCAAAACTACTGTAGTATTAATTAATAGAACGCGAATTTCTTCATTAAACAACTATTTTCAACATTTGTTTCAACATTTGTATCATTTAATATAGATATAAGGGTTGGTATTTTAGTTTTTTTTTTTTTTTGTTCTGGTATATTTTCAAATTTGTCTTCTTCCTCTGCTTTTTTGCTGGATGAAGAAATTTTCAACCATATTTTTAGGTGATGTTCAAAGGTAGCTTGATCTCCAACTGACATTTTATTGAACAATTTATTAATGTGGTTTTGATTAAGATTTTTTAAAACATCTGTATTAATACATTGATCTTTTAAAAATTAAAAAAATATATACATATATAATAAATATTATTTGCAATATGAAAAATAATAACTACCTCGTAAATGAATGTAAATATGTGAAAGTTTCCATTTGCTCAGTAGTTTATACAAATCTGAAGTTTCATCGGTCATATTTATTTGATTGTCCTTGTAGTTCATAAAAAAAACATTAAAATTAATATATATTATGATAACACTCCTTCAATTTGACAAATTTTTTGCCACAATGAGTTTCGACCATTTCTAATGGGGGGCCGAGAAGATCATTCATTTTTAATACTGCATAAATGTTTGCTACGTACCGAATTTCAAAAGCTGAAAAATGAATATTGTGCTCAGTAAGCACTTTTTGGCAACATATCAAAATTTCACCATCCGTTGTTTTTGCAATACATTTTATTGCGAATAAATTGATGTTCTGTGTAAATGTAGCAATAAACAAGTTATCAATAAATTTATATCCATAAATTTGCGCTTCTCTGTATAATGTTATACTGTTGTTATCCATGCTCAGTGCAGCACTAATGCGATTTTTGGCTTTTGAATCTTATGGAAATTGATTCCTCATCTGATATTGAATTTATAGCTGTTTTAATAAAACTTAATGGTAAAAGCATATTTGTCACATGTTCGTACATTCCACCATCTTCTCCGCAAAATATATACTCGGAACATGCCAAAGCTATCGCATCAGTTGCTCGTTCTGCATGTAGTGGCGATTCAGTTTTTGTTTTTGGCGATTTTAATTTACCGTCAATATCCTGGAAATATTTATCAGAAGATAAATATTTTATTGAAACCAAGCAGTGTCCCAGTAACGACGAATTCTTTAATATTTTATATGACACATGTCTCTTTCAAATTAATGGCGTTCTTAACAAGTATGGTAAAATATTAGACTTAATATTTGTAAATGATGTAGCCGATTGTTTTATTAAGCGCTCATCTCCGATTACATTGCCTGAAGACTGCTATCATCCTACAATTGAATAAGTTTCTTCTATTCCGTCTAAAACTGCATGTAAATCGCCGATTAATAATGAGAAAGTTTTTTCTTTTGAACGAACTGACTACAACACGTTAAATAAACTTTTCACGGACACGAATTGGTACGCTTTATTATCGTGCTATGCTGACGTAAATCAAATGTGCAAAGTATTTTACGATAAAGTTTATTATTTTTTGAATTTATGTATTCCAAAAAAAATATCTAAACCATTATCTGGTCCACCATGGAGTAATAAACAGTTAACTCATGCAAAGAATAAAAAAAATAAATGTTATAAAAAATTTAAACAGTCTGGAGCTGCTGTTGACTATCGGAGAAATTCTGTTAGCCGTGCTGAATATACATCACTTAATAAATCATGTTATGAAAACTATATTAACACAATGAAATATAATTTTAAACGCAATCCAAAATCGTTTTACAAGTTTGTTAATTCTAAGAAAAAAACAACAGGCTTCCCTTCTTCTATGAAGTTTAGACAGAATGAATCCAGGGATTATGCAACTATAGGCAACTTATTTGCGGATTTTTTTTTTTTCAACAACATATTCAGATTCTACTTATGATGATTCCGGTAATAACCCATTCGAAATAACTGCAAAGCAAACAATAAATATACCGTTTCTAGATATTTCTACAATAACTGTGGAACTAAGAAATCTAAAATTTTCGTACAACTATGGACCGGATAAAGTTCCGAGCAATATTTTAATTAACGGTCCACATTTTCTTATAATCATGGGGTAGGTAGTGTGTAAGAAAATGAAACTTAGGTGGTAATTTCTTTTTAAATAGATTTTGATATTTGTTATTAACTATTTAAATTTTCTTTTTATAGTTATGGGAAACTTCATAGTGCATCACATCTTCCACTAGTTCAAGAAAATTTAAAATAAATTTCCACACTTCATCTTCATGTGGTATAAGATCTCCTAAGATAAGTGGAAGATAGTGACAATAGACCATCATCTGGCTGGCAGATAATTTAAGTTTTCTATTTTCCAGTTGATTTATTAAAATTTGCTTCTTTTCTCTGCCTTTATCCATGTTAAGATAAGAAAAACTTTTTAATCTTGTGTTTAGACTGTTTAAATCAAAATATTTCATGGTTTTAATGAAATATAAAAAAGTTTCGGCATAAATATAAGGACACACGCCCTCGAAAATGTCATGCATTAAGTCTACACTGACATGAAATGATGGTATAGAATTGAATAGAGAATTTGAAACTATTCCTGTTTCAGATTGTGCATTTGATGTTACAGCTTCCATATAATTTATTCTATTTCTTAATAAAATAATGTGTTCTCTACAAGAGCTTTGGGCAATATCCTTTTTAATTTGGCAAAATCTACAATAACAGTTTGATGAAAACGATTTCGTGAAATTAACAATTGTATTTAAGCCAAGATTATCTCGTAAGATTAAACCCAAAATAAAGTTTGTATACTGTTTTTGTACCAGTAGGTATTTAATTTCAATCCCAATCGATTCGAGCTTTTTTAATTCTGTAACCAATGGCTTTAAACATTCATTAGTACCGTGTCTTTTTATATCCGCAGATTTAATAGAGCATGCTAAGAATACAGTGTTTAATTTAGGCGATTTTTCAGGAAAACCAGGAATACTTTAACATACATTGCACATGACTTGATTTGTTGCTTTAGAACCAATAGGATTATTGATCCCAAAATCATCAACGTATATAAAAAATGAAATTAATATCTTTTGTGGATAAAGCTTGGTTTTCTGAATCCACAAATCTCCTTGTATGAAATTACTAATGTTTTTATTTTGTTTTGTTTCTTCCATGTGAATTAGAACATTGTTAAGCAAATCTTGAGACTCAAAAAGTTTCCTAAACTGAAACTCCAAAGGCATAATTGTCCCTGTAGGATTCTTTGAGTTTGCAATTTTAAAGCTTTTAGGATTTGAAATCAGATCCAGTTCTTTCATACACTTTTCAAACCTGTACTCCGTCTTAATTTCCTTAAATAATTCAGCTACACTAGTTAAAATCATGTTTGTGTTTGAATCTTGTTGAATCGAGTTTTTGAGAAATTCAATAATTGGATACAAAATATTATCCTCCACGTTTTCTCTAATTTTATTTATATCAGCTCTTGAGATATTATTAAAAGAGTGCAATGATAATAAAAACTCACTTGTAGAATCTCGCATTGCTTGCAAATGTTGATGATATAAATTGTTTTCCAAACCTATAGATTTAAAATTGTTAACTGCTAAAGTTTTCGAAGAAGCAGGGTGAATACTTGATAATTTGGAATTTATTTGAAGAAAGCCTTGTTGGTCGAGCTGCGGCGGAACTAAATTTATATCCTTAAAATGGTTTAACACGTGTTTTTTTAATGACTTCTTTAAGGAAAACTTTTGGTAAAAATTTGTTAAAATTACACAAATATATTTTGGTTTCTTCAACAAAACTGCAATTCTTTAAATGAACAAAAAACTCATTTGGGCAAAAAAATAGTTTGTCACATAAGAAGCGAGATATGCAGTTTACCATGTTTTTTTCTTGAAACGCAAAAAATTCACTTTTTTTTATTTTTAACCATTTAAAAGCAAAAAATTATTTCCAAAATTAATTTTGAAATGAAAAAATTTTACAATTTTTAAATTATTTCCAACAACTTTTTTAATTGACAAACGGCAAATCAAAAATTGTAGAAGTATCCTCTTCAGACCATGGGTACACATATGTGTACCTTAACTTATTACAAATTTTAAAGACTAGCGACATCGTGTGACCAATATAAACAGTTTTATTTCTTGCTTTAAGCTACTGCGCTTCAAAACAATATCAAAAGATGGCAGGGTTTAGAAGTTTTAGCCATTATTTTTACATTTGAACTTAACAGTTTGAAAAACCCATACTGTTGGGATATTTTTCCTCAATAACTAATCGCTAAGACCTGAAGTACACATATGTGCACCTCTTTTTCTACCAGTTTAAATAAAAAAATTAAAAAAATAATAAAAAGCGAAATTTAAATTACACCTCATAAGATAAAACAAATAGTTAATAAGCCCTTTACTTAATCGGTTCAGTTCAGATCTTAAGAAATTAAGGATTTACGTTGAAATTATTCATATTTTAAGACCTGAGGTACACATACATATGTGCCCCCTTAATTTCAAAGAATTCAAATAAAATTTTTTTAAAAAAAATATACAGTTGTCTTATTTGCTCCCCAAAAGGTGTATAAAATATATAAGAAATGAAAAAATGCAATGGGTTAATGTTCGGGTCTTAAGAGGGTATAAATAATTTTAAATTTTTTAATAAAAAAAATTGTTAAAAATTTTAATTTATACTCAATTATATATTTTTAATTACTTCTTAACTTTAAGATTTTTTTCTGTGAAAAGTTTACACTTAATTATATGTTAAGCTGTTACTTAATGTCAACAAACTAAGTCATTCAAAGATCAGCTGATTTATACTGTGTTAAGCTGGGATCCCACGATTGCCGCAATGTACCAATTTTCACACTTTTCAATACCCCAATCGTGTGACTGCACAACCAATTGGCTCATGTACCAATCGAGGACAATATTGTGCTTACTTTTACCAATCAAATGCAACCCTGGTGCGGCAATCGTGTGACTGTTTGCTATGCAACCGCGCGTCAATAAAAATAACAAAAATGCACCAATATTTACTGTGTTCTTGTGCGGCAATCAAACAACACAATTCGCGCCAATATTTGCCATTTTTGTATTAAATTTACTTTTTAGTGCTTCTTTTTGTAATTATTAGAGATAAATATGAATTTATTTATTATTTTATTTTTAATTATTGCTATCAACGAAATATGTATGTTCACTGAATGAATATTGTTATTCAAGATATTAAAAAAATAAGCATTATTTCCTTTACAGATATTTGTCTTTAATATTTCACATATTTTTCTTAAAATATTTCAAATAAAAGTATTCAACAAAAAGTTGTTTAAGTACCTATACTTATGATAAATTTTTTTTTTTTTTTAATGAACAAACCAAATAGAATAAAAAAGCTACCACAACAGCTGTTTCGCAGTCTACACAAGTAGGAACAATCGTGTGACTGTGCTTTGGCAACTTTTGTACCCATTTCGCTTTGTACCAACTAGCGGCAATTAAATTTGTTTAAAACAGGGCAATAGTGTGATTTCAGAATATTTGGTTGGTGCAATTTCATTATTGTGCGTTAATAAAGCACAATCAAATTTGTGTCATATTAGTGCATTTACGGCAATCGTGTGATCCCAGCTTTATAATATATTTGAATAGAAAAACAATTTTGGCGACCAATTTGTGTCACTCTAAAATACAGTTAACTATAAATGCTCCTACAATTTCGTAAATAATTAACGTGCCTTATTCCATTTGCCACTTGCATCCATTTATACTGCGTCCAAAAACATCTATACAAAAAATAAAATAAACTAGAGATGTGTTTTAAGTACCCAATTTTATCGAAAAATTATATTTTTACAAGCCCCTATTTTAATTGAATTATATAAAAACTATAACCAAAAAATTACTTTTTTAGAATTTGTATGCATATTTTTAACAACAATAACTGTTTTTTTAACAGCTTAATAAGCTTTTAAATTAACAACAGTATATACTGTTGTTAGTTCCGTTACATTTAATTTGTCCTTTTTTTTGTAATTTGTCACCTTTTTGTATTTTGGTACATTTCATGCAATACATAAACCTTCGCCTGCTTTTTTCTTAATAACTCATGTTGTATTAAAGACTCCACATGGAAATTTGGCAGACTTGTACAAAACATAATAAGAATTAACATTTTTTTTTAAATTTTTAAAAATGTTGATTTTCGAGATATATCCTTTGGAAATTTTAGTCCTTTTTTTATTTACATTATCCTTGATCGAAAATTAAAAAAAATAATTTTAGGAATGGCGCATGTTTTTGTCTGTAAAATGAGCCCTTTATTATTAACGTACAATGAATACTTTTCGAGATATTAAAAATTGTGTTAAGGCATCTGAGTGCATTTTTATTGATTTTTGCCAACTTGGAATGGCCATAATTCTAAAAGTTGGAAGGCTATATGTCTGAAAGTTGGCAAATATTATTGTGCCGATCCATAGATCATGTGTACAAAATCTTATCAAATTTGGAGGTGCTGAGCAGGGATGTCAGATGTGACGATTTTACGTCATTTTGACGATTTTTTTCGATGATTTTACCAAAATGACGATTGGCGATTTTTAATGTAGAGTCACTTAGGTTTTGACGATTTCATCCCGTCAATAAATTTATTTTAATCTGGCATCAATTTTATAACACTTCAATCTGGCAATTAAAATTTTTTCTTAGTTTGTATAAGTATGTGTGTAGAGGCGAATATATATTTATACTAGCGGACCCGACGAACTTCGCCTCGTCCCAATTTTAAGCTTTCAGACAAACTTTAGAGTAATAATACAACACAAATATTTAAATTTTCAATGTGATTTATTTGAATGGAATCAGTAGAAAGCGATTTGATGAACAATGTTTTTCGATTTGTTTTCCGGCGCAGAAACAAATAACGAAGACGGTTTCCCAACACGCGAACATGCAACGTAGGAGGATTGAGACTCCGCAACATGATTATGATCGATACCATCTTCAGCTGTAAATTATGCGGTGGAGTTCCTGGTACATCAAGCGAGTGCAAAAATTCCGATGGGTAGCTGGTCGGTTCATTTTCGTCGATCACGCAGTCAACAGATTTGCACGTATGCAGTTGTCCTGCGATTTGACTTTGAATAATTAAGTTTAAGCTATCGACGTCCTTATTCTTCGCTGCTAGTATTGCCCGTTCACGAATCCAATCGAGATTTTTGTAATTTTGTGCAATGCCAGGGAACACTTTGCTGATGAGTTCCTCCTTGGACGATGTGAATTCACAAAAATTTTCAGGGAACGATATCAATCCATTCGAAACCTCAACAGGAATTTGGCCGTTTCCAAGCTCCAGCAGTTGTCCCGAGAATTTAGCAGCCGGTGGGTAGTTCTGCAACGCGACTCTCATGTTTGTGGTCAATTGCAACTTCTGGACATGCCTCCACAAGGACGACGATTACAGGCACGCGTTAAGTTCATCCGCAGCAGAAGATTTGGGGATGACAGGAAATGTTTGACGAAAATCTCCGGAGAGCAATATCAAAGCCCCACCAAATCGTCTTAAGTATTAAAAATTCTATATTTTTTGGTTTTGTATAATTTTATACTTATGTGTGGTTTATAGAACACGAGCGCCTTACTCGTCCGTTCAACTTACAATTAAAACTAAATTTCGAAATTTGTTTATGTTTTAATAGAGTAGTTAATCCATTTTGATAAAAAAAACGATTTTTTATATGACGATTTTTTGACGGTTTTTTTCAGAACTAATGACGATTATGACGATTTTTTTTTTAAATTTTGACGATTATTCGAAAAAAACATCTAACATCACTGGTTGTAAGAAAGTTAAATGTTGAAAATTGCTACAACCGTGGGGAATATCGCTTTTAGTACAAACTTTGCATTCAATATTTAACACGCTAAATACACATTTGTGTTGAGTGTAAAACGTAGCTATTATTTTGTTCCATTGTAATTTAGAAAAATGTATCACTTTGTAAGGGTTCGTGTAACCTAATAAATATATTACACAACTATAATGCATCATTTTTTTAGAAAAGAAAACACCATTAGTTATGAATTATGAATAAGATCTATCTATGAACTATTTTTTAGTTTCTGTTTTGTTAGTTGCGACTTTAGTTATGATGTCTGAATATGCGCCATTGTCTTCGAATTTTAAATCAATACCAAAATCGTTAAGGAAATTGTAAAGCTATTTTTGGGAGTTGTATTTGTACTAGAGGTATGGTTAAATGTAGACCGATTTCGAATAAAATTTGGTAGAATGATTAAGATTGCAAAAAATCTGTTTGGATCAAATTTAATTAAAATACCGACATGATAAGATGGCTTTTGGGCACAAAGACTCTATTTCAGAAAGAGGCTTGTACGATGGTCTTTAAGATACTGTAGAACGGTTATCAGCGTTTTCAATAGGCTTCCGTTCTAATGACAATTAAAACGTATGCACCAGTCAGTCAAAAAAACATCGTTAAATCTACTTTGAAAGTATTTCTAGGTCGATCGGTATACTACTATTTAAAACAGTGGACACACATATAAAGAATGATTTCCTGCGGCTTTGTGTTCTCACTGAAACGACAACAGCAATTAGTTTCACTTAATTGACATTAAAACGAGAATTCAATTTTCTTTTTCTATTCTCAGTTATATTGAAATAGCGTTTAAGAATCGTGCCTAGTTATAAAAAAATATTGATTTTTGTAAGAAATGGAGAAAATGATAGAAGGAAAAAGATTTAATTTTCAACATCACCATCAAAGGAGGGACAAGAAATGCAATCAAACTATGTAAATATTGTTACAAATTGTACTGACAAGTGCTACTTTTTCTACTCCTACAATTTGCTGACGCTCGAATGTTTCTATGGGACTCACATACAACCGTACAAATGTTGGTTAGTTTCAATTTAGATTTTAAATTCTCAGCGTGCATTTCTATTTTAGGCATTTAAAATAAATATGATTTAAATGAAGCTGTTATAGAAGTGTACATTGGTGAGTCAAATGTAAAATAGTTCTATTAGCATTGACGAATGTTGTTGAATAAGATTAAATCCTTTAGTTGTAATTTTAATTAATTGGATTTTTTTGAATGCACCAATAATTTTAACAAAATTTAAGTTAGTATTATGAGAGTTTAAAATAAAATCAACTGTATTTGTTTTTTTATTTTGAAATATATTTTATTAATCACAGCAGCTAGACATCGATCGGAAATGCAATTTCAAGCATTCAAATAACAGTAAATTTCAATTTTAATCAAGTCATTAACTGTCCCCAACTTTTAAAACTAATTTATTAAATTTTTGGACTTGGATATCACTAATAATTATATGAATGAAAACAAAGAAAAATATGCAAAAATATGCTTTTTTCCAACAATAACTAATATAAAATGCGAATTAATATACATTCTTAAAAATTATATTGCGGCCCTTTGTTCCTACTAGGAACCACAGGACATAATAGATATATATATATATATATATATATAAAAATTATATGACAAAAAGCGCATTAACGATAAAATATACACTGATAGAAAAGGCGCCATCACGCTGATGTATTTTGACATCTGTACCATGACAAGTTGGCCGAATTGTCATCAGGGTCAAAAATTTAAATTGTGTTAACAATGGGATGACACATCGGCATCACAGCAAGGACGATTCGGAGCCAGTTTAATATAAAATGTCATCAGTGCGATGACTCAGTTATATCGGAGAAAGAACTAATTGGGCTCAACTTAAGACAATGGGTCATTAAATTAATTCATTGGGATTGGCTTGAGTCAAGGTGAGAGAATACAATTGTTAACTAACCCGGTATACATGTTTGTTTCACTCTTATTGTATTCCGCCCTTTGTTAAGAAAAGAACACTCAATTATAAGACAGCAGAGCAATGCCCGATTTTGTTTTCATAATCATTCTAAAGGGTGGTTAAATTGTAAGGGCCGATGTTGAATGTGAACCATACCTAAACGCCAAGTTTTTTTCCGAATTTTATTTGACATTTCTCTATTTCAGACTTACTCAATTTAAACCATGGAGAGATACACAATCCAACAATGGGCAGAATGGTGGCAAGAAATGGCAACAGTGGATGATAAATTTTCGAAGAAAATCATCTTCAGTGATGAGGCACATTTTCACCTCAGTGGATTCGTCAATAAGCAGAATTACCGCATTTGGGCGAATGAGAATCCAAGAGTGATTGTCGAAAAACCAATGCACCCACAAAGAGTGACTGATTGGTGCGGTTTATGGGCTGGCGGCATCATCGGGCCGTATTTTTTCCAAAATGAGGCCGGTCAGGCAGTTACTGTGAATGGTGTTCGCTATCGTGAGATGATAACGAACTTTTTATGGCCCGAATTGGAAGATATGGATGTGGACGATATGTGGTTTCAGCAGGACGGTGCCACTTGCCACACAGCTAACGAAACAATGGCTCTTTTGCGCAACAAATTCAATGGCCGTGTTATCTCACGTAATGGCGATGTCAATTGGCCGCCAAGATCATGTGATTTGACACCGTTGGAATTTTTTCTTTGGGATTATTTGAAAGAAAAGGTGTACGTCGATAAGCCAGCAACAATTCAAGAGCTAAAGGATGAGATAATTCGGCACATTAACGGCATAGAACCTCCATTATGCCTCAGGGTCATCGAAAATTTGGACCATCGGATGGAGGTGTGCCGCCGTGGTCGCGGCGCCCATTTGGCCGATATTTTGTTCCATACATAATTGAGTAATACTAATATATCATAATAAAATAAAATTACAATAATTTCCTAAATAGTTTGTGTTTTATTCAAAATCAACATCGGCCCTTGAAATTTAACCACCCTTTACTTTAAAAATATTATGTATTTAACTAAATAATTTAAACAAATAGAATATGGGAATTTTTGCTTCTTATTTTACTTTACTAACATAAAACTCATGTGTGTGTTTCTTCTTGTTGTGTTTTTGTTGTAGTTTATACAACAAACTTTTACAAAAACACGTGTATGCTTTATTTTACAATTTATTTAAATTATTTGGTGATGGGCCATGTGTTATCTTTCACCTGAGTACGTGAATGTTTTATTTCATATTGTAAGTTCAATATAATACATATCAGAAGGTACCAACTGAAAAAAAAACAAAAACGTATCAAAAAGCCTCCTCTAATAGATTCTTGTCCACTCAGACCATCGCATGTTAAATTTTATGTTTCTATGTCTAATATTAACGGAAGTTCATCAAAGTTTTTCTTGGGATTCAAAAACTTAATTGAAAAGGTTTCGTTTAAATGTGCTAAATTCCCATTTCATACTATCGATAAACTTAAACTTATTGTTGATGGGATAAGCCACCCCTACGCGCATTTCACTGGCTGCTTCAAAAATTTAAAAAAAAACTTATGATATTTTACAAATAGAACTGTTAAGCGAATAAAAATTATAAGCCCCAGTTATTTTTATTTATTTGTTTATTTTGTCTATGGATGATAATTCTTACAGACATTTAAAATTTAATAATCTTAATTTAGTGAACATTAAACATAAAATACAATACAAATTATATAAAATATTTACTTAACAAGTTATGAATTTAATAAAATAATTATTTTGTTCTAAATAACATTGGGACTTGAAGCAAAATCAATATAACTTTAGAATTTGTTGAATTCGTTACACATTCTAATAAGAGGATCCGCATTAGCATAATTAGCTCTAAAACATCGAACTACAGCCGTATTCCGTAATTCGCTAAAGCTCCAAACCTATAAAGTTGATTTAGCAATTTTTGGCTATAAATGTAATTCAGTAACGTGCATTGCTAAATTTGGCCATGCAATACAAATTTTATTTGCTGCAATTTTAGCTTTTAGTGTCATCGCTAAAAATCATAAATTTTGTTTTCTTTAAGGAATTTTAGCGATCGAGATTTAGCTTTAGCTAAGCGAATTACAGAATACGGCAGCTGATAATGGAATAAAATGACGTGATGGGCGTTGATCAAAATAAGACAAAATATTGTGGATTACAAAACCAGAGCTGACTTCGCCAGTAATGATGTTGAAAATAAACGATATGCTTAACATTTTACTACGACTTTTCAGGGTGGGGAGCTTTATAAGAGAAAGTCTAGCAGAATACGAAGGCAAGTTTACTGGATTAAAGTTTAGTCCACGAAGACAAAAGAGCAGATATTGCTTTTGGACGGATTCGATAGCATCGGAATGTTTTTTATAAATAGGGTCCCATATTATAGATCCATACTCTAGAATAGGCCTTACAAACGCAGTAAACAAAGTTTTTGTAACATAAGGATCATTAAACTCTTTAGCCCAGCGTTTGGTGAAACCAAGTGCACCCCTTTATTTACTATCATAGTGTTATGCGAAATAAAATTTAGTTTCGGATCAAGCAGAATTCCAAGGTCTAAGAAATTGACGGCCAATTCCAGCTGTCTACCACCAAGATGATATTGTGCAGGTATTGGATTCTTTCTGACAAATCGCATATATTTATATTCATTTATTAAGATTTAACTCCATAAGATTTGTTAGGCACCATGAATAAAACGAGTTTAAGTCATTTTGGAGACGTTGTTGGTTAGATACTTGACAATAACTTAGAAAAACTTTAACATCATCAGCAAACAATTAAATATTATAAATTGAAGCGCATTAGGCAAGTCGTTAATGAAAAGTGAAAAAGAAGCGGCCCAAGGTGGCTTCCCTGTGTGGTACTCCAGAGAGAACATCAATTCGTCTGGAACAGGTATTTTTACTTGTTACAATATCAAAGCTTAAACAAAAACAACAACAATAAACAATGAGATTATCTTTTCTTACAGTCCCGACTACAATTGGTTGATTTTTTTGTCAACTCTAAATGTGGTTGTATTGTAAGTGAGTAAAGATAAACAAAAATAAGAATAAATTACTTTATTTTATTTTGCGAGTTCAGTTTTATTTACACTGCCACATGCATATTGGTTATAAAAGTTTTTCTTGAGATTCAAAAATTAATAAGCCAGGTTTCGTTTAAATGTGCTACATTCCCATTTCAAAGTTAATACGAGATGCAGAAAAAGCACCAAAAAGCTCCGCCTTACATATTTTTGTTAACTCAGGACCATGCATGTTAATTTGTATCTTTATATGACCAATATTAACAAAAATTTAAAAAGTACCAGCTGTAGATCAAAAAAAAATGAAGTAAAATTTTTCATCTTATAGGTTCTCGTTCCCTCAGGACCCTGCGTATGTAATATTATGTTTCTAAGCTCAATATTTTAGAAAAATTTACAACTTTTAGCATGGAAAAGTAAAAGAAATAAATTTAATTTCCCGTATTTCCCCTTTTTGATACTTTTTTCAGCCCTTTGAGGTTCGGTTGATGTTAAAGAAAAGTCGTTGTTTTAATATTGAAAGTAAATTTATTTTATTTAAATTCTATATGTAAATTCTACTTCAAAATTTTAGTGTATTTCAGTTGACTTCTTTAACAAAATTAAAAAACTGTATTGATATAACTAGAACAAATTCAATTAAAATATTTGTTTAGAAAATCAATGAAACATTGAAAGCATTTTTTTTTTTTTATAAAGTAGAATTGTTTAAGGTATTAATATTTGTAACATTTCTCCCCCTCGTTAAAAGAATAAAAACATATATTTTCTTTTAAGATACTAATTTTCTAAAGGTCTAACATCAAGGCTGGCGAGCTTTGTAACAGGTCTTGTAAAACATCCATCTTTTGTCTTCACTGACGCACTTCTTACACAACCATCTCTTCCTGTATGTACTGCAACTATTAAACCCAATGGCCAATTGTTACGATTAAGGTTTGGATCTACAATAATAACAACATCATTCAAAGATAGGTTTTTTTGGTTTTCAAACCACTTTGTCCGCTTTGTTATAGTTGGAAGGTATTCTTGCACCCAACGCACAGGGGTGCCCGTAGAGCAAACGAGGTTGCAAAAATCAAAATTTTCATGAGCGCCGACGAAGTTTTGAATAAACCCATGTTATAGGAAACTTTTCAACGATTTCAAATATGCCACTCTTAATAATATCACATTTTTAGCTTAGAAGATATAACCGTTCAAAGTTGACCGACTTTCGGTTTTCAAAAAAACACACAATTTTTAGTCAATTTGTTGCGATTTCAGGTGTAATATCACGAAAAATAGGTAACGAATCGGCTAATTTTTTGTTTGTATTGATTGATGTATTTATTAAATGTATAATGATAAAAAAATTAACTGTTTTAACTTCTGATCTTAGGCGAGGAATGTAAAATTTCTGAAAAATTTCATTTATACAAGTTTCATGTTGAACGTGATGGTACTGCTCATGATAGTGTTGAATAATCAAGTGAGTGTCAATATTCGCTAATGTAAGCTAAATCAATTCGTCCACGTAAACGCATTACAGAATTTTTTATCAAGGTATGGAGAGCATTTATAAAGAGGACTTGTTTTATTAATACTATGACCTGCTCGCAATAAACAAATTTCGTCTTTGAATATGTCATTTTGTATAAATCTTTAAATTACGATTTCCGATTTTAACAGTGTGTCCGAGCAGGACACATCCTGCTGTTTAAATTTGTAATAAAACATGAACACATTATAAACAGTGTGCAATAGTTTTTTCCAACATGAAAATCTCGACATTTCTAAACATCGTGTATCTTGTATATCCAGCTCACCTGTATGTAAAAGTACTATATGTGGTCGTAATTTCTCTTTTGACTTTTTAAAAGATTGCTTTTCTGGCCAAAATTGTTCTTCTTTTTTTAAAAATGATGGTCCCTGAAACCATCTATTTTGCAAATCAAATCGCATCAGTGAGATTCTCGAGAAAACTCAAGCCTATGAATGGAGATATATTTCCTCTAAAGAAAATGTTGCCGATGATGCGAAACATACAAAACTGCTTATAATTTCCTGCTTCAGAGTTTATCCAGGAAAGAACGGTATTTGAATCGCTCCAAAAGCAACGTTTTTCCAATTGTATTTCATGCATATTACATATAGAAGTTGCTAAACGTACACCGTGTATTGCTGCTAATAACTCCATTCTTGGGATGGAAATAGGTTGTTTGGGGGCTACCTTTGTCTTTGAGCTAATAAGCCTACTACAAATATTACCATTGCATTCAATTCTAAAATAGGCCACTGCTGCATATGCTTGTTTACTAGCATCAACGAATATATGAAGTTGTACTTTAGTGTATGATGTAAGATTATACCATCTTGGTATTTTAATTTTTTCTATTTTAGGCAAAAGTTGTATCCAAATAAACCACTTTTTTAACTGGTGATCATTTATGGTGTTATGCCATCCTTCGGTTGTTCTCCATACCTCTTGAAGAAGAATTTTGAGATATACCACAAATGGGGAAAGAAATCCAAACGGATAAAAAATAGACATTAATGTACGAAGAATATCAGGTTTAGTGGGTCTCTTTGCACCAAATATTAAAGTTTTATCCACTCGATTTAGTTTAAGCAGAAAGGTAAATTCATCAGTATCCGTTAACCACCACGTACCAAGCACCTTTTCGGTTGACAACTCAATGTTTTACTCATGGCATTATATTCTTCTAAGTCTTTAAGATTTTTAAGCACTTCTGAAGAGTTTGATTTAAAGTTTCTTATAAAAAAACCACCCTCTTTATGAATACTGGCCACATCACTAGCAAGTTGAATTGCATCTTCGGGAGAATCTGCACAATCTAAAAGGTCATCAACATAATGATGATGAGTAATAGAGCTAACTGCTCTTGGATGACTTTCTTTAAACTGCAATGCATTTTTATTGTATACAAATTGTGCCGAACTTGGAGAACAAGCAGCTCCAAAGGTCATCACTTAAATTATAAATATGTATATCAGGTTTGATAGTCACTATTTCTCCACAAAAACCGTTGTGCATTGTGATCTTCCTTGCGAGAATACGCAATGAAACATTTCTTTGATATCAGCTGATATTGCTATTCTTTTCATTCGAAATCCATAGAGTACACAAAGTAAAGGAGACATAACATAACAACATTGAATTAAGAGAGGTTCCATCGACTTTAGCGGCCGCATCCCATACCAAACGTATTTTGTTTGGTTTGTTAGGATTTATTACTGTAAACATTGGCAAATACCCTATTCTATGTTGTGACTCTAAGGCTTTATCTGCAGTTAATTTCCTAGCATACCCTTTACTAATAAGATTTAAAACTTGTTCGTAAGTTTTAATAGGAATATTCTTTAAATGTTTGTAATACTTAGCTTGTTTTTTGTCTAGAGTTTGAGTTGGTAGCATCAACTGTTTTACGGTTTGAACGCTGGATAAATCATTTTTTTTAGCGTCTTTACCATGTCCCGAAATCATCATATTAACGTTCATTGAATTCTCTTCTTGACGTGTTGTATTAGATGTCCATATTAAGCACAATGTATCTGCTTCACCTTCAAGTCCTAAGTAATCACAGATATCTTTGTCAATTAAGGTAACATTCGACCCATCATCGAGCATAGCAAATATTTCAATGAAACGATTATTGTGATATAATACAACCGGAAGGATTTTAAAATAAGTTTTATTCTCAAAGTTAGAGTAGTTGGAATGAGCGGATACTGTAGCCGATCTTTGCACGAATTTGTGTGCAATAACTTATGATGTCTAAATTCACAACCTTCAATTGAACATCTAGTATCAGAGCATCGGAAGTTTCCATGTTTTTTTTAAACAGATGCGACATAATTTATTGTCCTTAACTATATCCCACCTCTGATTTAATTTCAGTATCTTGAACTTGTCACAATCTTCTAATATCCCAATAAAAAATGGAGCTTCCAACGAAGCAGGTTTGTAAGGGAGAAACATAAGGGTTTCGCTTACCATTGCGCTTACGGAAGACATGAATTTTATATGGCGAGTTCCCACTTTGAATCAATACATTTGTGACACATAAAGCGCATTATTCAGCGCACATAAACATTGTTGGATGCAACGATCATCTTTACACACTGAATGATTTGATACAGCTATTTTTTAGTATTCTCCCTTACAAACCTGCTTCGTAGTAAGGGAATGCCGTAGCACTTGAAATTTTATTTTTTTTTTATAAAAGTTGTTGAGAGTTCTTTCACTTACTTTACTGCATTTCTGTATGTCTTATTGCGTAGCGCATAATTGTGCGCTTATTTTTTAAATGTACCTTTAGTGCTTCGCAAAATGATAAAATTTTTTATTGGGATATGACTTTTATCACAAGCATAACACTTAAGTTTATATAACTTGCCCTATTTTCTTCTTGGGTATGAAAATTTGTAATTTCTTTACTAGAAAGAAAGTATTCTTAACTTGAATTCCTTTGCAGATTTATATATAAGATTTATATAGGCGAAATATTCGAAAACTGGTTTCTGAAAAATGTTGAATAATCGATCACCCTATTTTTTTTATTATTTAATAGAAAAAACTTTGTGTAATTTAAAAACAACAAATTTTTTTTATGTGTTTTGCACATGTGTTATTAGCAAATTTGAATGCTTAGTACTCTGAATATATTTACCAGATTTTAATAAAATGTTTCTAGTCGTTGGGCAAACAGAGGAGGAAAGGTTTCTTTCCTGTTTTGCCTTTGCCGATTTATATATAGATATGCCCCATATAAAACCCACTCTCGGAAAACACTTTACTACGACTTCAACCGTAAAACTGAATAACATTGTTGTAAAATTAGCACATTATGGTTTGCTTGGTCAAGAAAAAAAATTCGTGATGATAGGGGTATTATTTACTATAGGCGCTATATAAAGCTCATTCTCGAAAAACAGCTTAATAAGCTTTAAGCCGAAGTAAATATTTAAAGTGTGGTGAAGTTTGTTTAAATAAAACAACCCAGTAAAAAATGGAGCTTCCAACGAAGCAGGTTTGTAAGGGAGAAACATAAGAGTTGCGCTTACCATTGCGCTTACGGAAGACATGAATTTTATATGGCGAGTTCCCACTTTGAAGCAATACATTTTTGACACATGAAGCGCATAATTCAGCGCATAAAAAAATTGTTGGATGTAACGATCAGCTTTACACACTGAATGTTTTGATACAGTTATTTTTTAGTATTCTCCCTTACAAACCTGCTTCGTAGTAAGGGAATGCCGTAGCACTTGAAATGTTATTTTTTTTTTTATAAAAGTTGTTGAGAGTTTTTTCACTTACTTTACTGCATTTCTGTATGTCTTATTGCGTAGCGCATAATTCTGCGCTTATTTTTTTAAATGTACCATTAGTGCTTCGCAATATGATAAAAATTTTTATTGGGAACTAATGAAACGAGTGCAACGAAGATTTAGTAAAATTCAAAAAAAGTTTTTGTTCAATATTCCTTGAGAATCATGCAATTAATTCCTAGGACCAGAAATTTCGGGAACAAACTTTGGACCTATGACAAATTATGGACCGATTATCATTTTGTTGTCTGTCGAGCTTCGTACACAGAAAATTGTTCACCAAAATTTTTTAAATTAAATCAATAATACTATTTTAAACAATTTTTTTAATTGTTCCAATTAATTTGCAAAATTATACTGTGTGTGTGTTTATTTGCAAATATGAAAACATACACACAAATTTTAAATTTTTTCAATTAACTGTAATATTTTGATTTGTGTTAACATTTTTTATAGCCTCTTTTGCTGGTGTTCACATTTCAATTAAACCTATTGATTGAAACTGAACTGCAAGAAAAGCTCAAACTTGCAGGCGGAAAACCAGCACGGAATTTAATTAATAGTGCAAATTTCTAAGAAATACGGTTATTGAAGTTAGTTTTAATTTTTTCTGTGTATCTATGTGCTGTTTTCACAATACAAGTGATTGAACGTATAGTAAAATTTATATGAAAAGCACTCAGTTTTTTTTAGAGTTTTTCACATAAATTTTACTACACGTTCAATCACTTGTCGTACTCAAACATTCAAGTACGAATTACACTAAAACGTACTCAAAACAATCCTAAATGGGATTAATTTCGAAGATTAATCCCGGAAATTCTTGAAATAAGTATAAAATTCTTAAATCAAGTAAAAAAAAATTAAACTTTTCGTTGTGTTTAACCCTTCGGCTTACGCATGTTTTGATTTTCTATACACATTGAAAAAAGGTCTGGCCAGACTCATGTGCACCACGAAGGGCTAAAAAGTAAATTTTAACTCTTGCTTCTCATTAAGTTTATATTTTTGGTTAAATATGTGGATAAGATTTCTAAAGTTAAAACCATATCGGGCATGATGTTGGTGTTTTATCATTCTGTAAGGAGTAATACGGATAAGTAAATAAACCATAATAACTTTTTTTCAAACACGAATTCAGGATAAAATCAACTTTATAATACTTGAACTAAGCGCATTTTGAGCTAAATAAAAAACTTAATGAAATGTTTAAGAACCAAGTTTTATTAAGTACACTTGCCGTCAAAAAAAAATAGTTTTAAATAAAAATATATGAAAAACAAAGATATTACAGCGCTAAATTCAACTTCGTTTTCAGTTTTTTCTATCATGTCTAGTTTTTTTATGGGCTAGGCTAATATTTCGACAGAAATAAGGCATTTACAGGCAAATGATTACCGTCATGCAAATTAGAATGTACACATTTATCATTTATTATATTCAGGTATATTATGAATAAAATAAGACATGAAATCATTAAGATCAGTAAAAAAATGTTAACTAGACGTTGAATAAACTTTATTCCATCTTCGTTAACTACGGGATTTTTTAAAAGTTTCAGTCTAACAAAACAAACTCTTCCGAACATGTCGACTGTCGTTGTTCTTTGTAGTGAACAACTTTTCGTTTTTTGCTTTTGTTTTGACTGCGACTGTTTTCATTTAATGATTCAGAAGTAAAGGCAACGGTTTATTTTTGTCCAATGAAGAAGTCGAAGTTACAGCATATAATTATGACTTTTACTATCTCAACTGCAGTTTTTGAAAGTCTGAGTTCATACGGCTCATGTCTTATTGACAAGATTCTTCCTTTTTCTTCTTTGGACATGAATTGGCGTTCAAATGATGCATGTCATGTTGACGACATGTGCTTTTTTGATATTGAAAACAATAACAAAATTAAACAACGAATGAAAAAGCAAAACGTAAAGACAGTACATGCATCTGTGTACTCGTTTCTTTTTCCCTCGTCCCTCTCGCCACTAAAGTAGCAATCTTGTCAATAAGACATGAGGTGTATGAACACAGACTAACACTGCTTAATACCATAGTACCAGTTATGTTCATTAGGGAGAGTTTTCATTATTTACCCATGTAATGTCAAATTAATTTATTTGATTTTTAAAGCTTGTTTTAATTTTTTCCCATATTTTCTTTTGTGACGTTACATGGGTTTTGAAATTGATAACAGAATTTCTATTACTATCGGGCATGTTCTGACAATCGCAAAACGCTTAAAATTGGCGATTCTGAAGTTTGGCGACTTCATATTGCAAAAGAGAACTAAAATAAATCTGGGGTTTTGCGATTTCAAATCGTGCGATTGTCAGAACATGGCCGTATACCTTGTGCTTATTTTACCATGCTTAATACGAACCAAACAAGTTAAAATCAGAAAATTATTTTTGGATTTTCTTGTTTTAAGAAACGAAATGGATTGATTACTTTAGAAAATAAACTTCTTTCCTTGTATAGAATGAATTTCAGAGTAAAGTATTTAAAAAACGGAAACAAATTTTGTTTTAATGTGTCTTGATTTTAATGTATGCAAATAAAAGTACAAAAATGTTGGGTATCAATAAAAGCGCTAATTTAGCGCTCTTTTTAAAAAAAGCGCTAAGGAAAAAATATGCTCCTTTTCGACAGTTAAAAACACTAAATCTAAATTGGCAACTCTAATTTTGAGATTGATTCAATCCACTGATTGGATTTGTGCTACAACCGTACCAAATTTTCTACAATCAAAACTTAATTGGTACGCTGGTACAATTCATCTTTTTTTTGTTTAGTACAATTAAAAAATACCCAGGTTGTTTTATCATTTCACTTTTCTTTTCAACAATTAAATTTTTATTAACATACCTCCAGCCCTGATCAGAACTACCAAAAATTGCTTTATTGTTAATTTGCGTTTATGATGTTATACAAACATATTAAGCACATACATACATACATAAGTATATCCCTGCAGGAAGCCTGAGATCAAGTGTCTCCAAATTCCACTTTTGGTTTTGTGACACTGTCTACACTTTTGTCTGCCTTTGACAAGAAAAGTGAAATTTTGTATTCCTTTTTATTTTGTAGTCCCCCACCACAATAGAGGAGAGGGTATTTAGCGTTTGTCCTGATGGGTGAACACTAACAAATATTGGCCCTAGAACCACCTTTAAGTATACCGATCGACTCAATATGAATGTCTCAGTCAATTTGGCGATGTCCCTCACGCTGGCTGGTTTTGGCCATGCTATCTTGTGCGCAAAGTAAAGGTCGTAATTTTAAAGCTAATTTGATGAAATTTATAAGTACGAAGCCTACTAAAAATTGTGAGAATCGATTCGTAATTTCACATATCGGAATAGTGTTTGTGACTATAAAACCTATTATAACAGTGTTGGAAAATAAACACTAAATATCGTTTTTTTATGTTCGGTTCGGTAGATTTATGGAAAACACAAACGCTAATAGTGTTTGTGTAGAAAATCATTCAAAAAATAACGTTTCCCTGTTAGTCATCTTTCGAACACAAAAAAATTACTGTTTTTATCAAACACAACAAAAGATGTGAACATTTAATTCCGTTCGGTTTTTTTTTTTTTTGAAAATCCACAAACTTCAATGTGTTCGGTTCGGCTCGTTAATGTTCGTCCCTTTTGGCTAGTAAAAAAAACATTTTTAAAAAAACAAAATACACACACGAAAAAAACATTATAGAACATTAAAATATAATGTTTGTCTACAGTATCACTACAATTGTTCTGTTTTTTAACGAAGAACCGAACATTATATAACATTATATAATGTTCGGTTCTTGTTTGAAAATAGTTACGAACGGTATTAAGGGTTGTGTATGTCTACACAATCACTAAAAAATAGATATCGTTCCTGGGTACGTGAGCCGAACGTTAAATAATGTACTGTTTATTTTCGAACACTGTATTAAAACGTTGGTATTTAGAAATAATTTGGGCAAAACTTAATTAATTGCAATCTAAATAATCTTACAAAATTTTATTGAAATCGTTCCATATTGGATTATACTACTCTCAGAAAGCTTTTAATGCCATAAATTCATTATGAATGTTGGTATTGACATAAAATTTGGCTACAATATTTTTTAAGGCAGCTAATTGGCATCAAAAATGTTGTGCTGGTAGGTCCAATATTAACCATAGTACCCATATAAGGGCCCTTCTAAAAATCCGTAAGGGCAAACAAATCTCATATAGATGAAGATATCTAAATAGAATTCAAACAAAGAACTTTCACATGTATCCATAATTGACCATGGGTCTGAAACATAGCTGGGGAATTTCGATTAGAATTAGAAATCATTACGATTAGAGAAATAAAATAATCTAATCATTAGAATTGAATTTTGATAAAAATTTCAGATTACTAATTGATTTGATTAGAAATAATCAAAAATCTTATCACAATTAGTGACGATTAGCATTTCTAATCAAATCTAATCAAAACTAGTCCAAAAAATAATTGATTAGATTCCTTGATTATTTTTGATTAGATTTGATTAGATCAACTATTTTTTAATAAAACAAAAATTAAAATCTTACAAAACAAAGATTTTGCTTTCAATGTTAAGTAAACAAAAAAATTATACTTGTACTTCCACAAAACACGTTGAAAATTAACATTAATAATAACACAACAACAAAGTGAACAAGCTGTGTCAAGTGTTTAGTTTAAGAACAGGGTGCACCGTATGCAATTTTATGCAATATTCAAAAACTGTAACATTATGTAAATATAGCAACAAATATGATAAATAAATATTTTCTTTTCATAAAAATAGTTAAAAATAGTTGATATAATCAAATCTAATCAAAAATAATCAAGAAATCTAATCAATTATTTTTTGGATTAGTTTTGATTAGAAATGCTAATCGTCACTAATTGTGATTAGATTTTTGGTTATTTCTAATCTAATCAATGAGCAATCGTCTAAAATGGCTAACTAATCATAATTAATAAATTTTTAACACAATTAAAATTTCTAATCCAATTGCTAATCATTAGGATTTCTAATCATTATTCCCAAGCTATTGTCTGAAATAGAGTCTTTAAATACTGTGCTGTGAGGTATCAAATGGTCGGGCTTGACCGATTATAGTTTTTTACTTGTTTTGTTTTAAATTTTATTGAATAATAAGTTTAATGAATTACTTTATATGCTTTTTTATTTTACAGCGAAGTTTTGGTACAATTTACGTCAATTTGGAACAATTTTGCCATTGAGACGGTACAACATTGATTCAATCTTAGTTTTACTTAAATCAATCTCATTTTCGGATTATTTCAAGTACGAAATATTTAAATTAAATTAAATATTTTGCGATTGAAAATCCGTACTTGAATCAATCTTTCTGTACTTGATTCAAGAAAAACCGTATTTTTTAAAATTAATTCTTTTAACTCTTTTATTTATAAGGTTCGTTCACAATGGAAGAAGCAATTTCGTTCTTCTTCTATCTTCTTTCTTCCCAAAATCACTAAAGTTTTTTAAAAAAGTTGAATCTACTTCAGCAACAATTTGTATCAAAATGACTTTTATAAAAATGTTATTAATTTTTAATGAAAATATTAAAAAATAATAATAAAAAAGTAAAATTGTTGTGGTTAAAATTTGCAAATGGTTTCTTAATGCAAATTTTGTGAGTTTGTAAAAAAAATTGTTCCTGTATTTTAAAAACCAGAGAAAAAGATGCTGCGTATTGTGGACGAAGCAATAAAGTCACAAGTGGCACAATTTTATTCGATTTCAATTCAAAATTTAAGCCAATTGTAATTTCATTATAGAAACAAGTTGTAAGCAAAAAAAAAAATACATAAATTCTATGCGTTTTTTTTAAAGTAATTTTCATATTATGTAAAATTAAATGAAAATAAATTTAATAGCCATTATTTTTTTTTTTTTTTGCTTTGCTTTAAATCTTGCTATCGTACCATAAAACAATCAACGTGGGTGAAGTACATCGTCAGGACCTCTTTTACTTGTTGTATTGAAATGATTCTTTGTTAAAGAAGTTGTCGGGAGGAACAAAACGACATTTTTACGATACGAGTATAATATTTATTTAGAAGAAATAAAACGAAAACAATTGAAGCAAGTTGAAATGAACATACATCCACTTGTTCACTGCTCGCTATTATAACCCGTTTAGTTTAAATTCATTCATTCATGCATGTTGTTTGTAATTTACATTTTTTTTATGAATTTATATGTACATTCCTTTATACATACTTTATACGTATGATTATGTATGTATGTATATATGCATAAATGTGAATGTACGTTTAAAGCAAAGAATAACGAGAAGTGAGGCTCTCAAAAAAACAAGTTCTTAGATTGTACAAGTACAGATATAGTAAAATTTCAAGGGCCGATGTTGATTTTGAATAAAACACAAACTATTTAGGAAATTATTGTAATTTTATTTTATTATGATATATTGGTATTACTCAATTATGTATGAAACAAAATATCGGCCAAATGGGCGCCGCGACTACGGCGGCACACCTCCATCCGATGGTCCAAATTTTCGATGACCCTGAGGCATAATGGAGGTTCTATGCCGTTAATGTGCCGAATTATCTCATCCTTTAGCTCTTGAATTGTTGCTGGCTTATCGACGTACACCTTTTCTTTCAAATAACCCCAAAGAAAAAAGTCCAACGGTGTCAAATCACATGATCTTGGCGGCCAATTGACATCGCCATTACGTGAGATAACACGGCCATTGAATTTGTTGCGCAAAATAGCCATTGTTTCGTTAGCTGTGTGGCAAGTGGCACCGTCCTGCTGAAACCACATATCGTCCACATCCATATCTTCCAATTCGGGCCATAAAAAGTTCGTTATCATCTCACGAAAGCGAACACCATTCACAGTAACTGCCTGACCGGCCTTATTTTGGAAAAAATACGGCCCGATGATGCCGCCAGCCCATAAACCGCACCAAACAGTCACTCTTTGTGGGTGCATTGGTTTTTCGACAATCACTCTTGGATTCATTCGCCCAAATGCGGCAATTCTGTTTATTGACGAATCCACTGAGGTGAAAATGTGCCTCATCACTGAAGATGATTTTCTTCGAAAATTGATCATCCACTGTTGCCATTTCTTGCCACCATTCTGCCCATTCACGACGTTTGGAATGGTCAAGAGGCTTTAGTTCTTGAGTCAATTGCACCTTGTAAGCGTGTAAATACAAGTCTTTATGCATAATGTTCATCAACGACGAGCGTGAGAGGTGCAATTGTTGGGCACGACGACGAGTTGAGGTGGACGGCTCTTCAGCCACACTATCGCGAACAGCAGCAATATTTCCTGCAGTACGAGCTGTACGAGCATGCACTGGTGTTCTCACATCTTCTACAGACCCGGTTTGCTCGAATTTTTCCACGATTTTTGCGATTGTACGCACGTTTGGACGATCAAATTGACCAAAAAAATCACGAAGTGCACGATATGCATTTTGATTTGAACGCCCATTTTCATAATAAGTCTGGATAACTTTAACACGTTGTTGGATTGTGTATCTCTCCATGGTTCAAATTGAGTAAGTCTGAAATAAAGAAATGTCAAATAAAATTCGGAAAAAAACTTGACGTTTAGGTGTGGTTCACATTCAACATCGGCCCTTACAATTTAACCACCCTTTATATATTTTTTAGTATTAAAATCCTTTTCACGGCGCTTTTCAGAACCACAAAGATGAACAAAATCGGATTAAAAGCAAAACGAAAAAATTTATTATACAAACCCCCAATTTCACCAAGTTCAGTAATAGTTAACTATCAGTTATAGCGTTAAAGTAATAGTAAGTTTTAACTGAACTTGGTGAAATCGGGGTTAAATTATTAAATTCAGCCATTTTCTCAATAGCTTTATGCACAGCTGTGGAGTCGGAGCTAAGTTTTTTGTACCGGAGTCGGAGTCGAAGTACCCACAAAAACTTGCGACTCTGACTTCAAAAAGTGTTCGGCATGAAAAACTTTAAAGAGGGTCTGCTTTAAAAATTTTGAAGTCAGAAAATAAGTACCAGTCTACTTTTCATATGTAAATTTCTACATAAAAGCTCAATGCGGCACGTGCTTTAATTAAAATATCAATTTGAAATTTTTAAATCTTTTTCTTGCTATATTTAACCATTTAAAAGGAATTGCAATAAAAAAGAGTTTAAAGTCGAATAAGACCCAGTCTCATATACATTGAAAAATTTTAGCGGTTGGAGTCGGTGTTAGAACTATTTTTTGACAACAAGATAAAATGGCTTTCAAGTCGAATAAGTATTCGATCACGACTGCCTTTACTAGCCCTCTGGTTTGTAAAGTAGAATCGATTCTTAGTCTTTTGTCTACATTAAAATTTCATGTAAAATTAACAATTTCACATAAAAAATTTCATTGGAATCTAAGAAGTTTGAAGACATCTTATATGTATGTATTGAAATACAGAGGTATGTACGCATATGTCATTAATTAATATTTAATTTAAAGTATATTTAAGAACATACTGTTGCCAAATTTCTAAGTAATATTGAGGAAACTATGAGTATTTCTCCAGCAAACTAATTTTTTTAAAAAATGTTCTCTATTTTTTAACTTTGGAGATGGTTTTGAACAATTTTTATTTAGGAACCGTTGTACAAACAACAACAACAACACTACAAAGATGAAAAAATCGATTTACTACTTGTTCGATATAGGAACAGCAACAACTTTATAAATGGAGAATAAAAACCAATTTAATTGTCTGTTTTAGAAACAACAACAACACTACAAGAAGACAAACGTAAATTTTTGGTTGGTGTTAGAGTTGACAAATTATTTTCATGTTTAATAATTCCCGAATTCTTGTTGTTAAAATTATTTAGTTAAATGAAGCACAGCCGCGAATAACGTTTTAAGTTGCAAAATAACATGGCTGCCATTTTTTTCTCTATCGGATAATTGTTGAAACTGCTATAAAACAAGTTAGAGTGCTATATTCGGATGTGCCGAATCTTTGATACCCTCCACCGACAGTTCGAATGTTTTAAGAGTAGTATCTATATGATGTCTATTTATTATTAATTTATCTTCATAAAAACAGACATCTGCATTAAAATTGGTTTAGGTTTAGACATACATATGTATATTAAAATTTTGACTGATAATCAGAAACTTTTATGACTTTTTTGTAGCAATTTTTACTAGCTTGAGTAAAATACCATGATTCGTAACAGTTTAAGCCGAGCTTAAATGATTTTCAGGAGGGGAATTTAAATTGGAGCCATGGTAAGCTATGAACCAGTCATCCCGAAATTCTGCAGAGTGCTTTCTGGTATTAAAAGATCTAAGGGTTATTATGGACCGTATATCACAAAATTGCATAACATTTCTTCTGGACATATGAAGCTAAGTTGGAAGAAAGTTTACCGCAATATCTTTATATGCTACGGTTTTAGGCGTATTTAATTATTTAACCAGAGTGGACTTATATGAGGTCTATAGTAAATTATGGACCGATCATCACGAAATTTATTAGTGTGATTTTTAGTAATATAAAACTGTGATTTACGAAATTTTGTTATAATAGCGTTATTAATTATGATTTTAGACGTAATAAGCTGTTTTCCAGGAGAAGGGCTTATATGGGGCCTAGGGTAAATAATAGACGGATCTTCGCGAAATTTTACAGCGTGATTTCCAGTCGAATGGAACGAATTTCTGCAAAATCTTATATCATTCCGTGCATTTTTCCACCATTAATGTTACTTTTTGTAACAATATTATCAATTTTTTTTAGGTGGTGGTTCCACATTTTGATACACAGCTCTGATCCTACCGAACCGATTTTGCTGGATTTCAATCCCAAACTGCTAACGATAACTACAACTAATTTGCCACCAAGTCTTTTTCTGTCTTTTGAGTTTTTCGAAAGTGAGCGTGTTTTCAATTGACGGACAGACAGACGGACATGGCTAAATCGACTTAGAACTACTCAAGGACCCGTATGGTGTGGACCCGTGTGGCCGTATGGAAAAACTAGATAACTCCATTTTTTTAAAACACGAGAAAAACACATTTTAAGTTTTAAACATAGTTCGCTATATTTCATATGAATTTATGTTATTATGCATGCGCACTTAACAAAACATAATTTTAAATAATGTTAAAGATTTCTGGTTCCATTAAACTAATTTTTGGACATTAAAACCGAAAATCAGTGCCAGTTATCTTGTTTTTTCGAAAAGTGGAGTTATCTAGTTTTTTCGAAAAATCTTTTTTTTTTTCTCAAATTATATATTTATATTTTACGGAATTAAGGCAACTTAAGTAATGATTTGTGGAAAAACATTAACTATTTGGCTCAGCACGTTAATTACCTGTTTTTTTTACGAAAAGATGGAGTTATCCAGTTTTTCCAAAAATTATTTTTTTTCTTTTTATGCTTATATATCAAAAAATAAGCCGAGTTTTTGTCTGTTTTTATGCAAATACTTAATTAAAAAGTTTACCCTTCTTGATTTTATGAAATTAATTGGCCAGTTTTTGGGACGTGGATTAACGTTATACTCGGTTTAACATAGGTTGAAATTGAAAACAGCTATTCTGAAGAGGAACGTTTTATTTATTTGGACATGAGACAAATCACGGTTTCAAAATTAGGTGACTACCTTGTGCAGTGCAATCACAGCCCTCTTCCAATCACGAAAGAAAAGAAGAAAGATTTGATCAGCATTCTGCCACTTTTACGGCCAGACGTTTATTCTTTTTATGAAAACCTACCAACAAATTACAATTCGACTAACATACACGTTGATCCAGACCTTCACCTCATGCAAATGCAGACTAAGTTGGAGGAAATTATTCCAGAAGGCAGCACGGAACAAAATAAAAGGAAGCAAAACTTCATCGAGCAATCGAATGAAGACCTCAAAAATTTCGAAATAAATGCTTAAAAAAAAACAAAATC
This sequence comes from Pollenia angustigena, assembly GCA_930367215.1. Taxonomy (NCBI): domain Eukaryota; kingdom Metazoa; phylum Arthropoda; class Insecta; order Diptera; family Polleniidae; genus Pollenia; species Pollenia angustigena. The sequence continues at coordinate 74,215,524 of OV884057.1, read as the reverse complement.
AAATCAAGCCGGAAAAAGCTCAATACAAGTTTTAATCAGGAATTCGGCAAAAGCCTAAATGTGTCTCCGGTTGATGAGCATTTAACATTGAGAAGATCGTCAAGGTTCCAGAAAAAATAATTTTATAATATTGAAATTGTATTAGTATTAAATATCGTATTGTGCTGAGAATATTGTTCTTAGTTTAATTTAAAAATAAAGAAATTTACTGCGAGGCCCACAATGTCGACAAGAACATTTCTTTCGCATATTTATATTGAAAACAATAATAAAAAACTAAAATTTTTTTGTTTTCAATATAAATATACAAAAGAAATGTTCTTGTCGACATCGTGGATCGGGCGGTTAATTTGTTTTTATTTAAAGAAATCTGTGGCCGTATATAACAACTATGTAACTCCATTTTTTAATAAAATTAGCTTGCCTTCCAGATTTATTCCAAGAAAAAAAAAACTGGAAAAAAGTTGTTATTATTTTTGTACGTAAAAACACCTTAATATTATCTTTGCAACAGAAAAAAAAAATATTAATGGGTAAGTTGAAACCTTTCTTAAAGTTACTGTGCCACATATGGTACGTCAGATCCATGTGGGTTAAATACTATTACTCAAAAAGATTTCGGGTGTTTTGCAGTCGTATTCTATAAATCAAGAACTTCAGAATTGATATAATATGTATATAAAGAATGCATTCTTTATATTATCGGGAGTTCCAATTTTTAGGCTCAACATTTTGACCCAAAGAGCATGTGACCCGAATTTGTTCTTTTTCGCTCTTTTCCTCTTAGTTTTCGAAACAACGTCGTTTTAAACTTCTTATTTCTCTGTTTTTTAAGACATTTTGGAGTTAACTTGTTTTTTCAAAAAATGCATGGAGTTATATAGTTTTTTCAAAAAATTTGGTATTTTTCTGATTTTTGTTTTTCAAATAACTTTTAAATGAGATACAATATCAAAATTTCGATCTGACAGAGTGATAGCAAATAAAACACGCTTTCAATTTTCACAAAAAGTGGAGTTAACTAGTTTTTCCATACGGCCACAGATATATACTTTATGGGGTCTGAGATGAATAATAAAAAAGATTCACACGGAATGACAAACTTAGTATACCCTCTTCACAACTAATTGTGGTGGAGGGTATAAACATATTACTAATCGTAACATAAGACAAACCAAAACGCAAATTGTGTAAAATGTGGAGTCAGTCACTTATAGAATTGCCCACCTAGTTTTAAACTATTTCAGAAGTTCATCAAAATTAACAAGTTGGGCTTCTATGACAATCCAACGTTAAATACTTTAGCTTGATACATGTATGTTAAAATCAAAAGTGCAAACTAAGAGTAAAAACTAACCAGTATATTTCTAACTTAATGCTAGTTACTTTGTCTGCACTGTTTCTATTTTTGAACAAACATTATACATATGTTCTTTTTATGGTCTCTCTCAAAGAATGTTAAAATTACACCGCCCAGAAGAAAATTGCTGTTGAAAAAGATGTCGACCTTCCTTTCTTGTATATTCTTTGGTGGAAACTTTCAAATTTGTGTGTGAAAAAGCAATGTTGCAAACATACAATACATATACACACACACACACACACACACACACAAGCACTTGCCCAGCGGGAAAACTCAGAAGAACTTCTTACTTCAGGCCTTTTTAAAGGCCTGCTTAAAAAATTTTTTGATTTAATTACTATTCTTACGTAACTGCAAAAGAATGCCTCATAGAAGGCCTCCACACTCGCTTCTATGAGAAGCGAGAAAAGAAGGAGTAAAATTTTTTGTTTTGTTTTTTTGCACAAGCAAAAGCAAAAGAATTCAGATCCCTTAACAAAAACAAAGTTACATATGTTTTAAATCATTTTAGTTGAAGTTGAAAAGAAAAAAGAGTAAAAATTTTTTGTTTTGTTGTTTTCGCCAAAGCGAAAGAATTCAGATCCCGTTATAAAAACAAAGTAACAAAGTTGGTGCATATTAAAATACAAAATAAAAACTATAATGTAAATCATTTTAGTTGAGTTTTGTTCATTAAGGAAGATATGTAGGTACTTGTGCTTAAAAGTTTTATTTTATTATAAACTTTTATTTGCAATCTATTGTACAATATTTAGCAAATTTGATTATTTTAATAAAAAAATAGGTATCACATGTTTTATTAAACTACAATAAGTTTAATAAAATATATGTATAAACACGTTTGTAAAATAGGTCTACATATGTATGTATATAAAAAGTTAAGTGTTCATTTTCTTTATTGGAGATATGATACGTACATGAAACCTATTCAGTCTTCTAATTTCATATGTAAGGAAATATTCCTTAATGTTTTAGACTGATAGCCCTTCAATATGACCTTTAATGCATTTGTAGAAGGATGGTCTGAAAGGCATTAATTGAAAGGCCTTTTAACATACCTTTCTTAAAAACCCTTCAAGATAACCTTTTTGCTAAGGCCTTTTGACAGTCATTCTCTGGAAAGCCTTCTAAGAGCCATTTATTTGAAGGCCTTTAAGAAGCTCTGGGGAAGAAAGGAAAGCGGAAGGCCTTCTCCGCAATGACAACGCGTGTAAAAAAGATATGAGTATGGAATGGAGCGAGAAGGCCATGTTTATCCAAAAGAAGGGGTACAGAGGCCTTCTGGAAGGCCTCCGTACTCCTTCTTTCTCCCGCTGGGTGCTTATGTACACATGTATGTGTGTGAACTTCTGCGACAAAATATTTGTTTGTTTGGATAAGTTTTGTTTCAACGGAGTTAGATCAAGTGAGTAGATGGGGGGTATAATGGAGTATGAGCAGCACCATAGTTATATGATGCTTGCTCATTGCTCTGTAAATGTAAAGAAACAATTGTCACAAAGGAATTGCAATGAGGGTAAACAATGGCTTTGGGGGCACCTAACTGTAAAAAAAGTAATTGTTTTTAGCATTTTAAATGTTCATTTCTATTTGTTTTCGTGTGTGTATGCACTACGTCTGTTGGCAAGTCAAAGTTTAAAAACGTTTTAGTATTTTAAACAGTTAGCGAAAAAATAGTACTTTTTTAAAAAAATCCAATTTGTAGACGATTTTATTTAAGAACTACTCATACTTTAACTTTTAAAATTAAAAACAATTTATTCCATACTTTTACATTTATTGTAAAAGGTTTTCCAAAAGGGACTTCCGAAATTTGATAATTAATGTGGCAAAATTGTTGAAACTATATCTGTCGAATTGCTGTCATTTATTCAGTCTGTTTTATCAAACATTGATGGACGGATATAGCGTTCAAGAACACGTGCAAATGAAAGAGCAGTGGAAAAATTTTATCGAAAAAACATATTTAGCGATGAGTCCCATTTCTGGTTAAAAGTTACTGTTTGGTATGGATTTTTGGCTTGCGGGGTCATCGGTCCATATTCCTTTGAGAAGAACGTTGGTCAGTCCATCACCGTCAAAGGCGAGCGCTTAAGCTCGATATTTACCAACTTCTTTTGGCTTTAATTGGATGACATGTATATACACTGAACCGTTTTTGAGTAACGCAAAAATATATTGTACAACCTCCTCCATTTTCGTTTAATTTAATTTAAAAATGTTTCTTCTGGAATTAACGAATAACTTCCTTTCCAAAAGTTTATTAGTTTTTTGCGAGCTTTAATCTTCTGACATTAGGGCGGTACATTAGGGCAGTATGAACAGAGATTTGGCGGAAACATACTAGAACGAGATACTTGAGGTCAATGGCCCCTGAGGACAATACTGGTCTTCGCGAGACAAAAACATTTATCTATATATATAAAAAAATTGCATTGTGTTAGTAATTGATGTCCTCTGCAATGCGTGAACCGGTTTTGGTTCTGCAAAGTTTACGTGGAAGGTGATGTCAATACTTAGGTTTTTATGTATCAACAGTTTACAAATGTGTATTGGTTCATGATTTCTAGCCATTTTAGTGAACACTGCTTTCATTTCGATATATGTATTTTTTCGCGCATGAAAATTTTGCAAATTTAAGTTAATATTTTGAGAAACTGAAAGGCGTCTTCTGGCATTGCACCCACTTTGCTAGATGGTGGTCGCACAGCACATTCTGCTTCGAAATTGCCATTGAATTACCAAGTTAATGAAACTCCCACATGTAAAAACACCTGGAAAGGCAAAATTATTGAAACGTTGCGGTATCATTATTTGGGATGAATGCACTATGGCGAATAAGAAATTTGTCCAAGCATTGGAAAGAACAATGAAAGACCTTCGAGTTAATTCAAAGTTGTTTATTGGTTCCTTGATTTTATTGTCAGGCGATTTTAGGCAAACATTGCCAGTTATTCCTAGATCGACAGCTGCCAATGAAATTACCGCTTGCTTAAAGTCTTCATGCTTATGGAGATTTGTAAAAATATTGAAACTTACTACTTCGTGTTCAGTTGCAGAATGATCCATCTGCTGATAACTTCTCTAAGCAACTGCTGATAATTGGGAATGGTGCAATGCCTGTTAATGACACTGGATTGATAACATTGCCATTTCGTACAGTCAAAAGAGGAATTGATTGAACGTCCCTAGAGAGAAGCGAATGGACACCAAAGTAGTCCCGTGATAGGGGTTTGGTGGTAGGGACCGGTTCTAGTTTTAACACTTTCTATGAATAAGACCTATTACTTTTACATGCGGTTGTCATGGGAGGGGGTCAATTGACACCATTTGACCAGTCACACATCTATTCTCTATGGACGTGTTTAGTGACAGTTACTACAATGTAGTATTCCCTGCAAATAATGAGACTAGACCATAAAGGAGTAGGAGTACTCCAAAACTACTCAAAATATATGGGTAAAAGGTGATCCATTTAACATTATGATGTCCTAGGAGGGGACCATATAACCCACCGAAGTAGTCCCTAAACTACTCCATGGAGTACTTAAGTGGGTTAGTTTAAAAAGTACTCCATGTAACTACAGTATGGAGTACACTTAACGGGCAGTTTAAGCATTTTTCTTTTTCATTTTTTACTAATCGCCTTTTATGGTGTGAACTGTAGTCTATTATTGCTATTATATTATACTTGGTATTTATAATTTTTTTTTAATCTTTTTTCCACAAATTTCACAAACTTTCACTTTTAAATAAACAATTAATAATAAACACCACCAGGGCTGCCAATGTGTAATACTGCATGTTTATTTCTTATGCAATTGGCAACATTGGTGTCATTTAGATGTGTATATAAGTCGCTCTGTTTACTTTTTTAAATTCAATTGTTTTGTGATTCGCTGTAAAGCTAATAAACATATTTTTAACAACATATCCCTTTGTGCTGTCGGTGTCATTGGAGTGTGTGCATCTGGGAGTGCGGTTTTTGTGATAATCAAAGGATAAAATTGTACGTATTTTGTTACTTGTGACCTGTTCTTGTAGTGGATCGTATTTTTCTTTTCTGTGGATAACATTCTGCATCTACTGTCAGCTGATCTAATTTGTTCCATATATTTGTAATTACAACTCTAACTGGTTTGTGTATTTGCTATTTTAATCGCTAAGCGCCATCTATTGGATAGTAGGATTGTATACCCAACAAACAATTTTCTTTTAAAACAATTTTATTTTAAAATATATATAAACACTTATAAATTGGATCATATCATGGCGTGTATTATGAAAAAATGTCCCATTACCAACGATGAAGAGATGATGATTTCTTGTTGGTTATGTAATGGTCTTTGCCATATTAAATGCAGTGGTCTTTCCGGTCTTGTTGCTGGATCATTGTCGAAAGATAATGGACTTGCTTGGCGCTGTAATGATTGCAAGAAAATAAGCATTACATTCTATCGTTTTTTCCAATCAAACAAATCCCGTTTTTTGGAAATTCAAGAAGAAGCAAATAAACTTGTTGATAAAATATCACAATATGCTAAAATTTTTGATGATTTTAATGCTTTAGAATCTATAAAATCTCCTGTTCAAACATCACCGAAAAGGAAATCTGCAAGGTTAAACAATAAAGTAAAGTTGACTGAACCTTCTTCTTTGCTATCTTTGCCTCAGAATCCCGAACCCGCTTCTTCATCTGTTAATGATCGTGGGCCAACTCTTCTATGAAAAACATCCGTTCCAACTAATACTGTCCCAATAAATCATCAAAATGCAACAAATCCTGTTAATTTGATAAATAGTGAAAATAACTGTGCTGCTATAAAAGATCTGAGAGTGATCCCACCAAAAAAACAAATCTTTGTATCTCGTTTTGCATCTGATACATCTGTTGACGACATTGATGCGTATATTAAATCTAAGATCGGCAAAAATTTTGATTTGAATGTTCATAAGTTTACTTACTCGCAAGCGCGGATTATTACATCATTTAAGCTTACTGTTCCATTTGAAATTTTTAACTCCATTCTCGACCCATCTTTTTGGCCTGAACATGTCTTAGTTCGAGAATATGAACAAAATATAAACCGGCGTCCAACGAATGTTGCTTATTTGCCGAAAAAACAATTATTACATTCAAAAAACTAACTGATGCTCCCGACGATCAACTCATTATTATATACCAAAACGTACGTGGAATGAGGACTAAATGCTCCAAATTTTATGTCGATAGTTTTAATTTCAATCACCACATAATTTGTCTAACTGAGACTTGGCTAAATAATACTTTCTTAAATACCGAAATTGTTTGCAATAATTTTCATGTATTCCGGCGCGATAGAACTACAGTTACTACTGGCGGTGGAGTTTTAATAGCTGTCTTAAATACATTTCCTGCTGAAGAGCTAATATTAAACTTAGCAAGTAAAATTGAATTTATTGCAGTGGTAGTAAAAGTAAAAAACATTAAAATATTTATTACATGTTCTTATATTCCACCTCAATCTGATATAATTACTTATCAACAACACATTTTGGCAATGGAACAAGTGGCTTCAAAAATCAGTATGGGTGACTTCATGTTAGTCCTTGGCGATTTTAATATACCTCAGATTACCTGGCATTTCTCCACAGAAAGTAAAACTTACATTCCTAATCGTTCTGATAACATCAGTGATGATATATTCGGTAACATTACAAATTTATGTCTACATCAGATAAATGGCGTCTACAATATGTATGGTAAATTACTTGACCTGGTATTTGTTAATGAGCCTAAGGAATGTACAATAAATCGTGTTGATCCTATAACACTCCCAGAAGATCGTTACCACCCTACAATTGAAATTAGCTGCAACATTTTTAGTTGTCATCGTGTTCAAAATTTTCATAAAAAAGAAAAGGTGTTTTGTTTTAAAAGGGCAAATTACAACGACCTACATAACCTTTTAATTAACACAAATTGGATTCAATTGTTATCCATTCGCATTGGCGCACCAGAAACAATCGATAAAATGATTAATAATTTCTACTGTACAATAAAACAATATATGAATGAATGTATACCAAAATTTTCACTGAGCTCAAAATCAGGACCACCATGGGGTAATAAACAACTTTCTTCGTTAAAAAACTTAAAAAACAAGAATTACAGAAAATATAAGAAATCTGGATCCCACTGCGATTACAGCAAGTATTCCGTCCTTCGTGCAAAATACAATTTGCTAAATGCTAAATTATATAACGATTATTTGATTAAAATAAAAAACAACTTAAAATACGATCCAAGATCATTCTATAAATTTGTAAATTCGAAAAGAAAGATCTCTGGCGCACCGAAGGTCATGAAATATATGGGTACTGAAACACACGATGAAAAGGAAATCAGTGATTTATTCGCCGATTTTTTTTCGTCCACATATTCTGATGCACATTGTGCTGAAAATGTCAATTATCCATTTAATATAGTTACTGGTCAAACTATTTCATTTTCACCAATAACCACACTTAATATTATCAATTGCTTAAAATCTTTTAAATATTCAAACTCAATGGGTCCTGATGGTATACCAAGCAGTATTTTAATCAACTGTATGGAAGCTTTAGCAATGCCGTTGTCAATTATTTTTAATATTTCTTTGAAAAATGGATATTTTCCAAAAATATGGAAAGAGTCATATTTAATTCCTTTATTCAAATCTGGAAATAAATCAAATATAATTAATTACAGAGGTATAGCCAAACTTAGCGCAATTCCAAAACTTTTTGAAAAATGCATTTTAGATTCATTGGTTCATCAAGTTTCACCGTTATTAACACCTTTTCAACACGGATTTCGTAAAGAATCATCAACTATGACAAATATTTTAGAACTGACAACTTTGGTAAATGAGGGATTCGTCAACAACCAGCATACCGACGTTATATATACCGACTTCAGTAAGGCATTTGATAAGGTAAATCACAACCTTCTTTTGAGAAAAATTGATATTATGGGATTCGACAAAACTTATTTAAGCTGGCTAAGGTCATATCTTCTCGGCAGAATACAATGTGTAAAATTTGGGTTTTCAACTTCTAAACCTATATTGGTAAAATCCGGTGTTCCGCAAGGTAGTCACCTTGGCCCACTTTTGTTTCTGCTCTTCATTAACGACATGCCTGATATTATTAAACATTCACATATACTAATGTTCGCAGATGATGTAAAAATTTTTTTAAACTTCACGAACTATTTAGACCATAATTATCTTCAAGAAGACTTGGATACCTTTTATAATTGGTGTAAACATAACCTAATGGATTTAAACCTAATGAAATGTAAACATATGCGCTTTTCTAGAAAACGTAGTATTTTAAATAACTATAAACTCGGTGACTATAAAATCGAGATAGTTGACACAATTATGGATCTTGGCATCTTACTGGATGCAAAATTGGATTTTATTCAACACATAACAATGACTGTCAACAGGGCTCGTTGTACTCTGGCTTTTATTAAACGTTGGGCGAAGGAATTCCAGGATACTTTCGTCACTAAACAACTTTACACATCTCTCGTTAGACCAATCTTGGAATACGGCTCGATTGTATGGGATCCACATTATATGGTTCATAGTGATCATATTGAATCCATTCAAAAACAATTCTTGCTTTTTTGCCTGAGAGATACATATCGAGGATATGATAATCTCCCCTCATATTCTACAAGATTATCTTTAATACGTTTGCCAACACTGAAAAGTCGCAGAGTTATGCTAAATGTCTCATTTGTAATTAACTTAATAAATGGAAAAGTATGCTCGAATTTTTTATTAAGTAGTTTATCATTTAACATTCCACGACGTACGGTACGGTACTATAATCCCTTATTTATAAAAACTTTCCGAACTAACTATGCTATGGCAGACCCATTTAGAAAACTGTGTTGTTGCTTCAATGAAATGTTTGAATTTATTGATTTTTCTCTGGATTTAAATATTGTTAAACGTAATATTATACTTAAGTTAAATACTCATTTGTATTAGGCTGTAAGGATTTATCCATAGACCTAATTATATATTAAATAAATAAATTAAATAAAAAATAAATTATAACATGGTCCATACTACAGTACATTCGGCCATGTTGTAAGTAGTCCATTTAAGCCACAATGGACCACGTAGTCCAATAAAACAAGTCCCAAAATTAAACTCAAGAACAAAATTTTAGAAAGTCCCAAAAAATGTGTCACACCACCGGTGAAGACTGTATTGTAATTAATTAGATTTTTTACCTTTTTGTTCTTCACAAACCAGTTACATGATTGGTTCTCCTTTCACTGGTCATGAGCTCTTTCTTTTTGTACCTGTTCTATTGTCACAACTCGCAGGACAAGTCTGTTGGACCAAATTTCCCGCAGGGTTTGTTCCCTAACATAGCATGCCATACATGGTTGAGTGACAGAGCAATTTTAGTGGCAAAGAACAAAGCTGTTAGTGAATTAAATATGGCTATACAATCAAAGATTCCTGGCGAATTGGTTTCGTACAAGTCTGTGGATATTGTTACCAATATAGACGATGATGTGAATTATCCAACGGAATTTTTGAAGTCGTTGGATTTACTAGGATTGCCCTCGCATAATCTTCAATTGAAAGTTGGAGTCACGCTTATTTTGCTTCGTAATATCAATCAACCCCGTTTGTGTAATGGCACAAGACTTGCTATTGAAGCTACTACGAATTAATTTCTTATTTTCTTTTTTGCACTACGAAGTGTGCAGGGTATCGCTAGTATAGTATTCTTTAAGATCGGACTGTAATTGCCTAACATAACGAAGAATGTAAAAATGCTTACATTCGGCAAAAAATAACAGTTTTTTGCGAAACCTCCTCACAAAAGTATTGTTATTAGAGGGTATTCGGCGGACTTATTTTTCCTTGTAATGTGGTACGCTCTAGTGAATAGTATGCTTTGGGGTTCATGGGCTTCACAGTATCGCACTCCACCTAAACTGAGACTAATCTTGGCTGAACCTTCTTACTACCAACTCTGCTGTAACTCAAAAGACACTGCAAAACTAAACACAACCATCAACTACATTGTACATTACATATTCCGCTTGAACGGATTTGATCATGTTTCTCAGTACTTCGGTCGCGTCTTTAATGTTACCTTTAATAACTGTTTAAAGCTTAAAAACTTAGTATTTCTGCAAAAAACTGCAACATCATAACTACCAAAATATCTACATAACCGATTAAGATTTGAGAGGTATTCAAGAGGAAATCACATCATGCACATAAGACGTCGGGATACGGCGTACGAGAGACAAACTTTCATATTAACAATTTGTTTCTGGAACCAACTTGCGAACTGGCGGCCTGAAATAACCCCCCAAAATAAAACCCGTCAAAAAATAAATTTATAGCCCCTAAAAGTTTGTACAGAAAACAGCAACAACGATTTTTGGACGGTTATTTCATTTTGTTTTGTGGTGTTATTTCGTTTTTTTGATTGGGCAATTATTTTATATGAAAATATCTACCAAAGAATTATTATGAAATGAAGTCCCAATATATTTTTTTTGGGAATTATTTAATTTTTAAATTTATAACGAAAACGGGGGCATGGATTTTCTCCTCTACGGTATAACAAACACCGGCTTTGCTAAGTAAAGCTGTTCTGCTAAGCAGGCCTTCGGCCTGGTGCAAGAGCTTTCTCCACCCGCTTCGGCCGGTCGCAAGAATTTTCTCTTCTGTGGTATACGAAACACCAATTTCGCTAAGTTAATTCCGGCAGGCTATGCACAGTAGCTTTAGTTAGCGCTGCCGGTTTTTGCTATACCATAGTGGAAAAAGTCTTTGAGCCCGCCCGAAGGCTGGCTATGCTGAGAAGCTTTAGTTAGCGACGTCATTTCCGTTGCTATTTGACAGATGCTGCTGGATTTAAACAAGAGGCAATTGTATAAATTTGTCGAGTTATGCACTCAAATTGCTAACAGGGCCCTGTTTCTCAAAACTAAAAGTTACAAATCTATAAGTAAAATACATTAAAAAAAGCTAAAATTTTACCAATATTTTTTGTTTTAGTTTCAAATGTATTTTATTTACTTGTAGATTTGTAACTTGTAGTTTTGAGAAACAGGGCCCTGTAAGTGAAGTATCCTTGCACACATGTAGAAATTTGGTTTATGCAAAAATTAATCACCCAGTTGTTGAGATCCTGCATGAGATAAGGCCAAATGGCAGGTGCTCGTGATAATCTGTTTCAACATTAAGATGTCTAATTAAAAGTAACTTACTTTTTTTTATATTTGCAGTGACCATTCGTTCTCTATTATACAGAACAATACTGTGTTTAAGAGATCAATTCTGGGTTAATAACTTATATATCCTTAATAAAGCCTACTCCTTAAATATTCTAACTGTCAGTCGAGGATAACCAAGTTTCGGCACTGCTTAGTATAGCACTCTAACTTGTTTTACTTATATGACAAAAACTTAGTTAATCAAAACGTGGCCTGATCACCTCATCTGGAATCTCACCTATTATTTTAAAAAGAAATAGTGGATATTTTGAGTGTTCATTAGACGCAAAAATGTTGCAGCATATGAGGAGCTCCATAATAAAACGGAGCATTCCACTTTTACAATTTTTGGATAAATGAACAAAACAAAAAAAGGTTTTAAGCAAATACGATGTATATATGTGTGTGAAATCGTTGCGTTGTGATCTGATTCAAAGTAAATAAATTCGTTAAAACAATAACTATAAGATTTAAGTATGTACAATCCCTAGAGGGAAGCAAACTGACACCGAACTAGTCCCGTGATAGGTTCTTTGGCGGTAGAGACCGGTTCTGGTTCCAACACTTTATATGAATGGCACCTATCACTTTTACATGGGATTGTCATTGGAGGGGGTCAATTGCCACCTAACAGGCACCACTTGACAAGTCACACATCTAATATCAATGAACGTGTTTAGTGCTAGTTTATACAATGCTTGTGCTAGGTATTATTCAAAAAAAAGGGAACTTAAAGCTTAATAAAACAGACATTAAAAAAATTGCTTGTTATATTAATTTCGATATTTGGATACAAAAAGCGTTTTAATAAATTCAATACTTTCTCTACCTTTTTGTTCTTCATATACCAGCTAAGTGATTGGTCCTCCTTTCACCGGTCATGAGTTCTTTCTTTTGGTACTTATTCTATTTTCATTAGTCCCAGGACGAGTTCTGTTGGAACAATTGACACAAATTTCCCGCAGGAATATTATTCAGTACAAAAAACATTATATTTAAAAAGTGGAATTGTTGCGTTTTGTTATGGACCTCCTCATATGATGTTTGATCTCATTTTCAAAAGTTTGTTGTTGCGTAGAGGCTTAAAAGTATAACTCAATGAGTATGTAGATTTTTTACGTAAATGATTAAAAGAAATAATTTATAATATTTTCCATGTTAATAAGGCAAAATAACATAAAATTTATAGTCCAGACCTGTGCCCATGTTCTTAAACTCTCGCGTCGAGAAACTTTTCGATTGAAATGTGTAAAATGAAATAATAATTCCATATAAAGAAACAAACAGCTGTTTTTCTCACTAAACTGTGTCTGTAACGTTTTTTGGCGAGCACTAGCTGTCACGTAAGGAAATTAATCGCCTATTTACAGAAAAAGTGTGTCTGTAAGAAAAGTTCCCGCTTTGACCTGTCAAATAAACTCACAAATAAAAATGGGGCGAGAGAAAATTCAAACACTAAATAACAATTAAAAATGCAAAGAATAAAAACAATTATATTTTGTTCTTGGCACATTTTTTCATTGCTTAATTATTTTGTTTTTAACATTTTTATAAAATAAATAAATGTTTTATAGCCGACGGTTGTTTTTTCACCGCCGTTGTTTATAATTTTAGTAAACTTTGGTCGCCGTCAACGATATGTGTGTCTGGCGTTCTCAACGTGTCTGCAATGTCACATCGGCTTCGAGTGTAATATTATGACATTTATAACGTAACGACGTAATACCTTTTGATAGTTTTCGACATGAGCTACAGACACAGTTTTTTCACACTTTTTGACAAACAATGGAATATTTTGTTTCACATCTTTTCAATGCGAGAAGTTCTTACTAAAGTTACAGAACATGTGTACTGGTGAAGGCCTAAAACATATGTATGTCGGAAAAGTGTTAAAATAAGATTTTGTATATAATTAAGGCAATATTCTCGAGGTATTCAAAATAAATTGGATATACATGCATATTTTTCCTTTGAAATAAAATGATTTTATTTTTAAGGAACTGTAAGAATTGTTGGTGAAAAGAAAATAGCGATTCTGTGGATTTTTGCCGATTAAAAATCGAAAATTTGAGATAAAGTATAAAATTAAACTAAATCCTGCTGCAAGGCAATACAAAGTTTTTATATGCGCTTCTAATATTAAAAACATATTTATGTTATTGAGAGAATAGTATAACAAGTATCAGGTATGTTTATTAGGGAGAGTTTTAATTATTTACCCATGTAATGTCAAATTAATTTATTTGATTTTTGACGCTTGTTGAAATTTTTTTCCATATTTTCTTTTGTTTGACGTTATATGGGTTTTGAAATTGAGAATAAAATTTCTAATGACTATACCTTGTACTTTTTCTACCATGATTGAGAGCAGGTTTTCGCAGTATGGAACAATCTTAAAAATCTAAAATATGATTGTTTACATATTTTAGCAATCATATTCGTAACTGCGCTATTGTTGACTACAAATTTAAGTTTTTCTAGTTTAAATATAATTCAGAGTTCGTAACTGTTTCCATTTCGATTTTTGGACGCTTCTCAATTTTACCGTCCAAAGCCGTTGTCTTCAAGGAACTAAAAAGGTTCCTTAAAGCCCACACGTATTATTTTGTGAAGCACTGTACTAAGTTGCAAACATATGGATGTACATAAATACAAGACCATAAAGTCTAACTATGGGGGTGTCGTGTTTGAAGTAGAAAAAAGTACAACCATAAAATAATGTTGAAACTGCTTGTATAAATATAAAAAATAAAGGAAAATAATTAAACTCCGCTGATTTTATTTTAATTTTTCTTGTCTCCCTTTCGCATGAAATTGTCACACAAATATGTTTGCTTTAATAAATTTAGTATGTTATGTGCTACGACTATACCTTTTGTCTGGTTTGCACAGATTAAAAAAAAAATAAAAAAATAATTTTGCAAATATATTTAATTTTCAAATTATGGTTTACTTTAATAAAAAGCGTTGATTACCTTAATAATACAATTTAGTCTTCGCAAGCAAGCAATTGAAAATAAGGCCGTTAATCTGCACTACATTCTAAATATGACCCATATTGACCTTAACCACTAATTTAAAATTTGGAACCTCCCTTACACAACTCCTTCGTGCAATGTTACGATAATTTCAGTAGTATTTTATTTTAAAGGATTTTTGTTTTCTTTTTTTCTGTCCCGTAATTATGTATTTTCATTTTCGTACTTATTGCTGACTTTAGCTCTTGGCTTGCCAACCGTCCAGCCCATGTCCCTTCCAAACGCTGAATCGGACATTATTTGTCCCGTTAAAAAAAAAACTTGAATTTTTCATTAATTGTCATATAATAGAATAATGAATTCCGGCACTTAGTCCTCGTTCATATTATAAAAGAAACATTTGAGTTTGCTGGCGAAAGGGGAAAGGTAAATGAAAAAGTGTTTGTAATTTTGTTATGGATTAGAAAAAGAGAATTAAAGCTAATGCAGCAAATGTTTCATAATATGGACCACTGATATGTTTATAACAAACACTTCAATATTTTAATAGATTAGCAGCACTTAAATACTTCGTTCTTTGTATACCCTCCACCACAATGAGTTGTGAAGAGGGTATATTAAGTTTGTCATTCCGTGTGAAACTTTTTTATTATTCATCTCAGACGCCATAAAGTATACATATTCTGGGTCCTTGAGTAATTCTAAGTCGATTTAACCATGTCCATCTGTCTGTCCGTCTGTTGAAAACACGCTCACTTTCGAAAACCTTAAAAGAACTAAACAAACTAGGTGTCAAATTGCTTGTAGTTATCCTAAGCAGTTTGGGATTGAAATCCAGCAAAATCGGTTGGGTAGGATCAGATCTATGAATCAAAATGTGGAACCACAACCTAAAAAAAATTGATAATTTTGATGGTGGCATGTCATAACGTCCAATGTCACAGTGTCCATGGACGTTATGACACTCCAAAAAGTGTCATAGTGTCCATGGACGTTATGACACTTTTGAAAGTGTCATAATGTCAATGGACACTATGACACTTTCAAAAGTGTCATAACGTCCATGGACACTATGACACTGGACGTTATGACATGCCACCAATTTTGTTACAAAAACTAACATAAATGGTGGAATAATACACAGAATGACATAAGATTTGGCAAGAATTTGTCTTATTCAACTGGAAATCACACCCTAGGCCCCATATAAACCATACTTCCGGAAAACAGTTTAGTACGTATGAAACCATAAAAAATAATGCTATCATAACAAAACGTGGCACATCAAAGTTTTATAGAACTAGGAAAAAGACTGTGAAATTTCGTGAAGATCAGTCGATAATTTACACTAGGCCCAATATAAACCCTACTTCCGGAAAACAGTTTAGTACGCCTAAATCCGTAAAAAATAATGCTATCATAACAAAATTTGGAACACAAAAGTTTTATAGGACTAGAAATGACAATTTGGTGAAGATCGGTGCATAGCTTACCATAGGCCTGATATAAAGAGCACTCTGGTAAAATAATTAAATACGCGGTAAACTTTCTTCCAGTTTAGCTTCATATGGCCAAAAAAAATGTTATGCAATTTTGTGATATACGGTCCATAATTTTCCTTAGATTCCATTTTAGCAGCCTTCTGAAATTCACTGCAAACGCTTAAACTAATTGCACCGCTGTATTGAAATTTATGTTTTTTAATACCAGAAATCGTTCTGCAGAATTTGGGATGATTGGTTCATAGCTTACCATGGCTTTTATATAATTTGTTCTCCTGAAAATCATTTAGGTTCAGCTTAAACTGATATTCTACTCAAGCTTTTTAAAATTGATTCTGATTGTCGGTCAATAATTTTATATAGGTCTAAACAGCAAAAAATTTTAATGCATAGACATCATACAGATATTACTCCTAAAACATTCGAGGTGTCGGTGGAGGGTATCAAAGATTCGGCACTGCCGAATATAGCACTCTAGCTTGTTTTTAATTTAATTGTCAGTCCAAAAATTTCACTTTTTATTGCAACTTTCAACTTTCAAATTAATTAGAATTTTACCAAAACGTAGAGGCAGATATTTAATTTACCCTTCACCGAGGGTAAAACGATATACAAGTTTGTCACCCAGGTTGTAATTTCTACAATATTGATCTTATATCCTATAAAATATATATATATATATATATGCTGAATCCGTATAAGGAGCGAAGTTGATTAACCGATGTCCGTCTGACTGTTGAAATGGACTTACACCAGATATAATGGGGACTAGTTTATATGCGCTATCAGCGCAGAAGTGGTGTAACCCTTGACTACTTATTATGAGATAATGAGGAGTTAACACTACTCTTGCACTATGTTTCTAGCGCCATCTGTTTTGGATACAAACAGTTGGCTTACTCGACTATTGCACTGTAAAGAACAGTGCAAAGAACATATCTTACACCAGAACCGTAACCGAATTAAATTGTGGGTTACATTACTGCTGCGCTGATAGCCTCATACATTAGTGTCAAATCTGCTCCTGAATTTTTTGCAATTGAAATTCAGTCAGATCGGTCCATATATCGTTGAAATATGAGCAAAAACCATGACTGCCGCGAAATTTAGAAGCTTTAGTTAGCGAAGCCAATGTTTTTTATAGCAAAGTGAAGAAAATCTGTGCGCCCGGTCAAAGCCGGCTATGCACCAAAGCTTTAGTTCAGCCAGCCGGTGTTTTTTAAATCATAGAGAAGAAACCCACTGCGCACGGCGGATTTAAATAAATAATTATACCTTCATACAACTGAAATAAAATAAAACAAGTAAGAGTTCAATGTTCGGTATTGCCGAATCATTGACACCCTCTACCGACAGTTAGAAAGTTGCGGCCTAGACCTACATTCATATGTTTTATTTTTGATCGACAATCGGTGAGATTTATGCTTTTATTTGTAGTCGTATTAAACTGAATCATGTAAGGCAGGCGCGGATCCAGCTTGCACCTTAGGGGGGGGGGGGATTTTGTGTGACACAAAAAAGTAAAAAAATTGTTTTTAAAACTTTATTAAAAACAATATGTGTATTAGGGTAAATACTTTTTGCAATTTTTGCGAATATGAAATTCTTCATCGCATAGCCGTTTAGACCGTGAAAAATATTAAGAAATGATGTACTACTTTTTCGCGATCGTGAAGAAAGTTTCCGCACCAAACGCGATAAAGTTTTGAATTTCAATTTTTCTCCTTATTATACAAAATTCACATTTAATTAGAAAATTTTAAGTATTTTCTAATAATTTCATGAATATAACAAGATCTTACCATTTGTAAGGAAGAAGGGCGCAAAAAATTCGCGACTCTATTTCGAGGTTTTTTTAATGAACGAAATTTTAATGGCAAAAGATAGATGTTGTGATAGATGAGTTGTTTGGCGGATATATGAAACAGTGATATTTTCAGCAGCGTAGTCATATATGCGCGGAACGAGCTATTAAAGTTGCAGAAGATATTTTTCCATTATGTATCTCAACTCGCACTTTAAACTCAAAATTTATTTCATTAAACCCAAAAAATAGCTTTACATTTTTGTTATACAGTTGCTTAGTTTACGTATTTTTGCCTGTATTCATAAAAATATTTTAAATTTAATAAAGACTTTAAAACCAAATTTTCTATGAAAATTTTCCTTAATAAACGTTTATTAAATTTTATAATCATTTATGAATATGGGGGCTAAAATATATAGCATGTATAAACAATAAATGTACCATATATAATGTGTATGCAAATTAAAATTAAATAAATTTTATTGAGGAGCTTTAGAAATTGCATTTGGTGCGAAAACTTTTTTGGCCAAAATATCAATACTAAATTGTCCATCGCGTGGTGGGATGAAGAAATTTTGTCTAAAAAAAGTCATTACCCTAATTAAAAAAACTCAACAAAAAGGTTTAATAAAATATAAGATCAGTTCAATACACATTAATTTTTTTAAATAAGCAATTTATGATTTCCTTGTGAGGCAAATTTAGACAGTACAGTCTATCTTCTGTCATTGTTGATCCGAGACATGTTTTTATTCGACGCAGGGTAGGAAATGACCTCCCGCTCGTTGCTTTACTGACGAGCATTGAAACGAAAATTTGAAATATTTTTCTTAGATTTGGGTAGATATCTTCATCACAGTTTGCTAAAGCATCTACAACGATATCTGATAGATCAGGCTCAAGTTTAGATGTTAGTAGGTATTTATCACTTTTATCCAACATAATCAGCTCATCCGCTAGTTGTGGTTTTAAAAGGTAGAAGTTTAGGTATGTTCAATACGATTCGGATATCTATTTGGAAAAATGTTATGAGATCTTCTAAAATAAATTCAATAAGAGGAATGTAACCTACAACTCGGTAGTAATCTTCAACATTTTGGATGTGATTATTTCGTTCAAATATTGTCTTTTCGATAGGAACATCGATTTGAACGCAAATAACTTTAACTTTTTCAAAAATCGCTTAAATTGTTCTTCTGCTTTATTTCTTTTTTCTTCAAGGCACATGATTAAAATTTTGATAAGGCTTGATACTTTTTGAAGATCTATATCTTGCTTTTGTAAAATGATACAAAGCGGCTGTGTTACAATACGTAGCACACTTAATATGTACATTCCGCAAATAAATTTAAAAGAACTAAGGGAGTTCCTAAATATAAAGGTAGAGATTCTACCTTTCCACTCAGATATTTTTTTCAAAGCTTCTACTATATGATGTACACTTGTTGCAAAGACGCATAATGAAGAGCGTTTGGCTCCCAAATATATATGTATATATATATGTTCCTTTAACTCCCACTGGAGCATTGGGCGCCAAAATACTTTGCTAAAACTGTTTTTCGCTCGGGATGATAATATTTAAAAAATTTTGTCGTTTCTTTAACAAATGATAAAACTTTTTGTAGTGGCACTTTATTGCTTTTAGAAATTAAGTTGTTCGATTTATGGGAATAGCAAGGCATTTGTTTCGCATTTGTCGCTTTTCCAGAAATTTTGAACAGCTCCATTTTCTGCTGACATCAGAGGACATCCATCTGTTCCATCTTCTACACAATTTTTAAGGTCAAGACCAAAATTTGTCAAAGTCATCAATATCTTTTGAAGCCTCTTCAAATGCGTTTACAACAAAGCCAATAAATTATTCCCAAAAAACTTTTTGTTGTATGTTGAAATATGAAATATAAGATAAGGAAATCTGGCTTTTCCCCGCCAAATCCGTGCTTTCGTCAAAAGTTATCAAACAGAATTTTGATTCATATAACACATACATAAATAAATATTGCATTTACTAAGGCTTATTAATAATTCAACCGCACGCATTATCAAGTCAAACGTTTATTATTTGGCACCTACTGGGATTGAATGTTGAATAATAAGTAATTGGAAACGGTAAACTAGATGTTTCTTTGGAAATATCTAATAAATAACTATTAGGATTAAGATATGGATTCTTATTGAAAATCGTTAGAGATTCAATAAAAAAAAATACTTATTGAAAATTTCGTTAGAGATTCCATAAAAAAAACAAAAAAAAAAAAACCTTGCTTGGATTTCCAAAAATTTTTACATTAAAAAAAATATTATTATTGGAATTCTTGTTTTATCGAAATTAACAAAACATATTTTTATAATTTACGGGGGGAAATTTTTCTTATTTCCCCCCCCCCCCCCTGAATCCGCGCCTGATGTAAGGGTAACCTGTCCGTGAAAGCCTGGGTTCGATTTCCGCGGAAGTCAAGAATTGAAAACTGTCAATAAATTTTAATTAAATTCATTTTGTAAAAATCCTTTCTTCATAAAAATAATTTAATGAAAATTAAACTTGATGAACTTTAGCCTAATTTCAATATTAAAATTTGGATTAAAAACCATAAACAGTTCAACAAAATAACCACAATACTAATTAATATCGAACTTAATTTGGACAATTTTTCTGCTAACAGTATGATTAGCGTCCTCTAAAACTGTAACGTACCCAATTGAATTACAATAGCGTCATTTCCGATAGAAGGCTTTATATGGCTCTTATATCACGAAATTTGACATTTTATTTATGTTATTTATTTAATTAGCATTATTTATTACTTTTTAGGCGTACTAAACTGTTTTCCGAGAACAGACTTTATATGGGGTTATTTACATTATCGACCGATCTTCACGAAATATAACATAAATCAATCCGTTCATAATACCATCATTAATGCTTGTTCCATTCTTTTGAGTATTTCGAAAATGAGCTTGTTTTCAACAGACCGACATGGCTAAATCGACTAAGAGTTATTCAAGGATGCAAAATATATATACTTTTTGGGGTCTGAGATGAAAATTAAAAGAGTTTCAGACGGAATGACAAACTTAGTATTTCCTCATTCACCTCTAGTGGTGGTGGTTGGTAGAAAAACCTTTTCCTGTAAAATTGTGTTTTTGTCTCTTTAGCTTTTTTTGCGGCAAGGGCTCGACATACCAATTACTAAAAACAAAAGTTGTTATACTAGACCTTACAGCCGTTATTTTTTACTATATTAATTAAAGAATTTGCCAAAATTAGAAAACGAACAATCGCAGAAAAAAATTGTTTAACTACGGGTGTGTGTGAAACGGTAGCAAAGTACTCATGTAAGTAAAATTTTGATACTATTGAGGTGAATAAAATTTCACTAGCCCAAGGGGCTAGTATACATTTTGACATTAGTGTATAAATTTTTGACAACCCCAAATTAATTTTTTTCCATCAAATTTGTTTAAACAAAATTAAAAACAGAACCAGCGGCAAAAAAAATTAAAAAGAATTATACAAGATGTAAGTATTTAAATATGTATAAGCTTTTTTGCCCACACTTTTTGTAAAAATTGTTAATATATCAGAACGAATTCATCAAATAGTTGGGACGATCTTATTTCCAACAGAATTGAAATGATTATTGTTTTAATTTATTCATTTTCACAAAACTATTAGTAATTGTTTTTTTCTTAATGTCAAAATTTTACGTTGTCAAAAATGTTACAATTTCACACAGCACAAATATGAAAATTTTCTACCACAAACAAATTTCATTTCACCATAGAACTTTGCTACCGTGTCACACACACCCTTTGTTAAAAAAAAAAATGTATAACGCTTGTAGGCATGGCAGACTCCTAATTGCAGAGGCGGAACAACTTTCACGCTGCTATGAAAACTTTGTCGTGCTTTTCACTGTCCACGGTGAGACTTCCGTCAACTGGATTGAATTTGAACCAAAGATGTCGGTTCCTCAATTAACGCGTATAACCACCCAATATCCCACCATCGTATAAAGCCGGGCAAAATTCGAAAATTCAAGTTATTCACTCTAAACTGGAATCTTGGGTGTTTTTGGGGTCGCTGTTTATAAATTGTGTGTCCAATGTGCGGAAATTCATCACCTTCACCCCAAATCGACCACCCCCTGGGGTATAATATCATGTATTATTTATCGGAATCAAGTAACATATCGTATTTGAGGGGTTTGGGGTCGCTGATTACGAATTTTCTGTCAGAATTATAAAATTCGAAATGGAAAATAAGAGATGGCGTCACCCTTGTTTTGTATTAATATGTTTTGATTTTGTTTTTATCATCTTTTTTTAAGTCAATAGTCTTATTCAACCAATCATAAATTTTTCTTCAGTCCTATTACTTGAATCCCATCTTGTCACCAAATCTGATATTTGCCGTTTCTCGTTTTCTGATAAATAATAAGTCGCATTTTGGTTTTCAGACAAAAATTTTTTTAATCCTTTCATAAATCACGTTGATATCATCCTTCAAAATATCTTTTATTACTTGGAATAATTGTCACCTTGGAAAATAAACAGTTGTGGACATACTGCAACCTAAAAATAAGATTATTTTTATAGTTGAGAGAAAATTCTGAAAAAATTCATATGGGTTTTTTTAAAAATTAACGAATTCGATTTGTTTAAGAAAGATAATAGCTTATCGTAAAAATTGCTGAATAAGTTTTTGTTTAAACAATTCATTAATAACTTTTGGGCAACATTATTATTGATAATTGTTGTTTAAGGCATGCTAAATGTTTCTGAATTTTTTGAAGTACGGAAATTTCAATAAGATTACATTTTTTACTGGGAGGTTTTGACAAAGCATCCTGAGAAAAGACCCCATAACAATTCAACGGGCAGGAGGGGCAGCTGAATTTTGGCTTAATCGATTGTTAATACTTTTCCAAGTAACCTCCAAAAGGTTAGAAGACATCATTTGACGGCGTTTTATTGTCATTTGATTTGAAAACTCAAATTTTATTCCCAGTAAAAACTTCGCCTACTTTTTCAAAATAAATAGCTTCTTTAACTCATTATTTTGTAGCTTTCTTCTATAACTACATCTATAACAACTTCTATAACTACTTTTTTCTAGATGTATGCAGGTAAAAAAAAATAATGACTTACTTTTTAATGCGTTCATTTTAGGACATCCCTTGTAAAATTCATTGGTTCTTTCAGTAGAATTGTAAGTAGTGCTCTTATGTTTTTCTGATTACTCAACACATTATTTTGTAGGCGAAGTTTTTACTGGGTTGTAAAAAACGTACCCTTATGATTGTGCTGCTAAAAATTGTGTGTCAAAGAACTGACATTTACAAAAATTGTCTACGTATTTTATTAACCTTCAAACGTACATTCCATTTGGTTTTATTAGATTTTCTTTGCTGCACGCGCTATCACACGTTTAAAGGTTTTGCCGAATAACTACACAATATTGCACTTGAAAAAAGGCCAAACTCCAACTGAAAATAATGAAAGATTTTGGGGTAATGGGCGTTACTCTTAACAATTTTTACTTCTTATAGGATCCCTCGAATCTTACACGAGTTATTCCAGGAAATCTGGGAAACCAAAACATTTCCCACCGACTGGATACATGGGATCATAGTAAAAATACCTAAGAAAAGAGCACTAAGCGACTGCAATAATTGGAGAGCAATCATGGTTCTATGCAGCTGCCTTAAAATCATTTGCATAATCAAACTTAATCGTACTGAAAAGAAAATTGAGGACCATATTGCTACTTTAAAAATAATCATGGAACAAATAAACGAGATGCAGGAATCGCTCTACCTTGTTTTCATTGATTTCCACGGCGTTTCTGACTAGATCTGTAATCTTATCAAGGCCCGGTATCCAAGTTTCGAATGCAGCGTAAAACATGCCAACAAACTATCTCCTCCTATATCTGGTAAGTCTGGAGTAAGGCAAGGATGTGTCCTATCACCATTACTGTTTCTCATAGTCATTGACGAAATCTTAATCGGGGCAATTGACAACAACCCTCATCATGGAGTATTGTGGCACCAATTTCGCATGGAACATATGAACGACCTATTTTATGCTGATGATGCTGTCTTAACCCTTCTGCATCCCTTGGATATGTGCCCTTCCTATGATCCTTTGGGTCAATATGACCCAACAATAAAATGTTAACAGCATTTCATATTTAAGTGAAATAAAACCAAAAGCGATTCTATTGATTATTTGACCGAAAAAATTATTTATCGATGATTCTGAATGAAGATGAACTCAATTCAATAGAAAACAAATTTTAAAGTGGAATTAAACTTGCAATATCGCATGTTGGGTCATATTGACCCAAAGGATATTAAATGTGTGTAAATCGTGTTTTTTGGAGGGGGAAGGAAAAACTAAAATGTTATTATTTTCATTTAAATTTATAATTTTTGTCCCTGTAATGGATAAATTGAAGTTTCACGTCCATATCTTATATTAAAAGGGACAAATTTTGCGTTTGAAAACCAAAATTGGGTCAAATTGACCCAAGGAGTGCAGAAGGGTTAATTATAAGCGTTAATCTGATGTTCAATGTAAAATAAACGACATCGATACTATATCGACTAAATATGGCCTTAAGATCAATGCCGACAAAACCAAATCGCTAAATATAAACACATAGAACCACTTACTCTGTACGGCCAGGACATCGAATCAGTCACAGACTTAACATACTTTGGCAGCCAAACTACACCAGACGGAGGTAAGCGTGTTCATATACCACACAGGATTAAGAAGGCGAAAGCTGCTTTTGCTGGCCTATATAAGATCTGGTGATGTGATCAAATCAGCACCATTCAGCAAATTCGTCTCTTCAAAAACAACGTCCTCTCTGTGCTGCTTAATGGATGCGAAACTCACGTCTCGTCACGTCTGTTGAACAACAAGTTGCAAGCCTTTGTCTGGCGTAAAAGCAACAAATAATAATAAAAACTAATTATTGCCCAATGAATTCGAAAAATGGCGACCCAAAAAAATGGGCGATATTTCCCATTCATATATTGCTTTGGGTGATTGTGCTGGCAGCCTGAATAAATGTTCATTTAAAAGTTAGTTAGAATTGAAAAAGTTGTATAATTCAAGATTTTTTTTCTCATTTATTGAATCTTCATATATTAAATATGAACTAACAATAACACTGTGATATAAATTGATACTTTTTTTTAAACAAGCTGGTCACTTGTCGTTTTAACCTAATTCGGGAACGCTGAATCCATTTCCGTTATTTCGAAAATGGAGGAGGTTGCACACCATATACATATTCGCGTAACTCGTTACTAAAACGACTGCGCATATCAGAAAAAAGTTTTACCTATCTTAAAGGAATTTTTTTTTTTTTTTTTATATATGTTGTGCAACCTCCTCCATTTTCGAAGTAACGGTATATCTCGAAAATAAGAGCTAACCTTAAAAAAACGGTTATCATCATTGGATTCAGCGTACCCGAATTATGTAAAAACGCTATGTCTATTTTTTCAACTAGCATAGTGTAATTAATTAAATCAGTGCCAGACAAAAAATATCATCATCACGGTTTCTAAATAAATTTAGTTAATAATTAAGCTCGAGGTCTGTGTTATAATCTTTTATTTTATTTATTTATTTTTCAATATTTCGCCTACCATCGGTAAGCATCATCAGGAAAATCTATACACAAAACAGAAATAATACAAATTCAGTTCACATATGTAGGTGTAGGTAAAATCAATGGTTATACACTGTATGCTACCAAGGACCCTCGAGATAGAGCTTATGGAGGTTCTGCCATTTTGATAAAAACCCGAATCAAACACTACCTAATGTGTGATCATCGTGAAGATTATCTCCAAGCAACGAACATTAGTGTTGAAGAGCTGAATCGAAACATAGTAATCTCATCCTTATACTCACCACCTTGATTTGCAATATCAGAAAGCCAATATTATAAATATTATAAGTCATTGGGGCCCTGTTTCCTGGCTGCTGGCGATTATAACGCTAAACATACCTTCTGGGGGTCACGACTAAAAACACCAAAGGGTCGTGTTTTGTATAATACAATCTCCAAAATGAATTTAAATGTTGTCGCGAGCGGACAACCAACATATTGGCCTGCTGATCCGCAAAAAATTCCAGATGTCATCGATTTCGGCGTGGTTAAAAACATCCCTACAGAAACGATTCACGTTGAAGCTTCGTTAGAATTAGCCTCTGATCACACACCTAAAATATTTACTATAACAAACACCAATAGAATTGTATCTCCCTCTGGTTACATAGCGACGTCAGCTACACAAATAAATTGGTTAAAATATAAAAAATATCTCAGCACCCATTGCACAGAAAATATACCGCTTAGCACACCGGAAAATGTGGATCTCTCTATTGTAAATTTTGACAGTTATCCTAAACTAGCTGTTCAACATTCCAGCAAAACCCTCGAAAAACCTATTATAATAAAATATATTTTACAGATGTCGAGCGCCTCCTGAATGAAAAAAGGAGAGTGCGAAGAGAATGGCAAATGCACAGATCCCCTCAACTTAAAAATGAATTAAATTAAATTAAAAATTTACAAAAAGGCTAAGAAAATTACGCAGACTCAGAAAACGGCTTCCGTAGAAAAATATCTTAAGGACTTGGCTGCAACTCCACAATCAGACTACTCTTTATGGCGTGCAGCTAGAAAACTCAAAAGGCCAGTTGTCTCTAAACCACCATTAAGAAACTTGAATGGAAGTTGGGCAAGAAATGATGTTGAAAAAGGAAATCTGTTTGTTAATCATTTAAAAAACGTATTTACCCCAAACATATCTCACAATATTGCGGTCGAGTTACCACCTGTTGCAGCTAGAGCAGCTGTTCCCCTAAGATTTGAGTTAAGAGAAATCGAAAAGGCTATTTGTGATTTAAACACCAAGAAGGCACCTGGTTTTGATAAGATCAGTAACAAAATGCTTTTGGAGCTACCTCGCATAGCAAAGAAAATTATTCTTTATATTTTTAATGCTATTTTACGCCTTGAATACTACTCTCAATCGTCCTTAATAACGATGATACCAAAGCCAGGAAAAGATCACACAAAAGTTGAGTCATATAGGCCTATTAGCTTATTATCTAATTTATCGAAGCTGTTCGAGAAGCTCTTAGCGTCAAAATTAACCCCAATTTTAAATGACAATGGGTGTACATTAGGGTGTCCCAAAATTTTTTGTTTGTAAGAGGCTCAAGCATAATTTGAAAGCTTATAGGGTAAAGTATTTTTGATTTTTTTTTTTTGTATTTTCGGAATAGGTTTAGAGGTCGCGCAAATGGAGTTTTCATAAAAAAACGGAGTTTTCGGCCATTTATTTAACTTTACTCATAACTTGGTTAATACCACGAGTTTCTTCACTTTTGAGGAAACAGTTTTAAAGAAAAGTATCCAAGCTTTATTCCTGTGTGAAAAAATTATAAGTTTTGGTGATGAGTGTACTCATTTATACACATATATTATTCATATAAATTTGAAAAGTAATAAACCGTTATTTACAGAATTTGTTAACAAATTACGAAAAATTGTAATTAAGGGTATCTAAATGAGTACACTCATCACCAAACCTTATAATTTTTTCACACAGGAATAAAGCTTGGATACTTTTCTTTAAAACTGTTTCCTCAAAAGTGAAGAAACTCGTGGTATTAACCAAGTTATGAGTAAAGTTAAATAAATGGCCGAAAACTCCGTTTTTTTTTGAAAACTCCATTTGCGCGACCTCTAAACCTATTCCGAAAATTCTAAAAAAAAATCAAAAATACTTCACCCTATAAGCTTTTAAATTTTAGTTGAGCACCTATGAAAATCGCAAAAAAAAATTTGGGACACCCTAGTGTACATATACCTAATCATCAAATTCGGCTTCAGAAGAGAGCATAGCAAAATTGAACAAACCCATCGGATAGAAAACGCCATAAGAAAAGCCTTTGAAGAAAGAAAATATTGCTCCGCTCTTTTCATAGATGTTTCTCAAGCTTTTGACAAAGTCTGGCATGTAGGCTTGTTACATAAATTGAAGCTAAACCTACCGGTTAATACACACAAGCTGTTAGAAAGCTACCTGGTCGGTCGAAAATTTATTATTAAAGAAGGTGATTTTTTAAGTTCTCCTTAGCCAATTGAAGCTGGAGTCCCTCAGGGAAGCATCCTGGGTCCACTTTTTTACCTTATATATACCTGGGACATGCCAACAAACAATTTCACCCTAACCTCAACTTTTGCTGATGATACAGCTTTTCTAAGCGTACACGAAAACAGTCGTGAAGCCTCTCGATACCTGCAGGATCATATATTTCAACTAGAACTGTGGTTTAAACAATGGAGAATAAAGGTCAATGAGCAAAAATGCGTACATATAACATTCACCTTGCGTCGGGAAACATGCCCCCTTATTAAAATCAATAATCAACTAGTGCCTCAACAATCACATGTCAAATATCTCGGTATTCATCTAGATCGGCGTTTAACATGGAAATGCCATATAGAAGCAAAATTAACCCAAATGAAACTAAAAGCAATTCAAATTAACTGGCTTATTGGAAAAAATACTGTTCTTAGTCTCGATTGCAAACTACTACTTTACAACGCTATTTTAAAGCCAATATGGTGCTACGGTATTCAACTATGGGGCACTGCCTCGGCCTCAAATATCGAACAAATTCAAAGGCACCAAAATAAACTTTTTCGAATAATTACAGCTGCCCCTTGGTATGTTAAAAACTCAAATATCCACAAGGATCTCAATGTGCCACTGGTAAGGACTATTATTACGAAGTATGCGGTAAAATATTTGAAAAGGCTAGAGTTGCACCCAAATCCACTAGCTCGAAATATTTTAAATGATAGCGGCCACTATCGCTTAAGAAGAAGAGACACTGCAGCACTTACCCATTCGGATGAGCGATAAACACCAACATATGTGAACAGAACCCGTGATGAAGAAAATTTTTGTCTGGCACTGGCAGGACATAAAATAAAGCATTAGGTTAAGATTTGATTAATTATTGTTAGTTCATATTTAATATATGAAGATTCAATAAATAAATATTGAAAAAAAAAATATGTAGGTGCTTATCGCTCTTCTGATTTTGTGAGTGCTGCAGTGTCTCTTCTCTTAAAGCGAGTGTGGAAGCAATAATTTAAAATATTTCGGGCTAGTGGATTTGGGTGCAGTTCAAGTCTTTTGAAATATTTTACTGCATATTTCGTAATCATAGTTTTTACTAAAGGCACATTGAGATTTTTGTGCATGTTTGGGTATCTAACTTACCAGGGAGCGGCTGTGATTATTAAAAGAAGTTTATTTTGGAGCCTTTGAAGTTTGTCGACATTAGAGGCCGAGGCAGTGCCCCATAACTGAATACCGTAGCATCAGATCGGCTTTAAGATATAGTTGTAAAGTAGAAGCTTGCAATCAAGACTAAGGACACAATTTCTTCTAATAAGCCAATGAATTTGAATTGCTTTTGGTTTTATTTCCCGGCACAGGGTGAATTTTATATGTACGCATTTTTGCTCACTGACCATTATCCCCCATTGTTTTAACCATTTTTCTAGCTAAAATATATGATCCTGTATGTAACGAGATGCTTCATGGCGGTTTTCGTGCATGCTTAGAAAAGCTGTATCATCCGCAAATATTGAAGTTTGGGTGTAGTTGTTTGTTGGCATGTCCAACGTATAAATCAGGTATAATAGAGGACCCGGGAAGATTCCAGGGACTTCTTTAAAAGATAACAGGAACAAACAGGGACTTCTTTAAAACATAATAAATTTGCGATCGACTAAGTTGCTTGGTTGTGTTTGCTGGTAAGCTTAGCATCAATTTATGTAATAAGCCTTCTTGCCAGACTTTATCAAAAGCTTGCGAAACATCGCTAAAAATTGCTAAGCAATATTTTTTTCTTCAAATCCTTTTCTGATGACATTAACTATTCCATTAGTTTGTTCTATTGTGCTGTGTTTTCTTCTAAATCCGAATTGATGGTCTGGAAAACAATTATTTTCATTTAAAATTGGTGTTGATTTTGACAATTATAGGTTCTCAAATACCTTTGATACATTAGATAATAAGCTAGTAGGTCTATATGATTGAACTTTTGTATGATCTTTACCCGGCCTTGGTATAATGGTAACTAAGAAAAGCGTAAAAAGGCGAAAAATAAAAAGAATAATTTTCTTTGCATTTCAAAATGCTTTTGGACCTACGTCACGTCCAAAAGCATTTTGTTACAGATTTTATCAATACCAGGTGCATTCTTGGTGTTGAAATCACAAATAGCCTCTTCGATTTCTATATTAACTCAAATCTTAGAGGAATAGCTGCTACAGCATTAACAAGCGATAACTCGACTGCTATATCGTGAGATGTAAATTTCTATAATCCTCAGAGACTGTGTGTGCAGGCCTGCAATATTTGCTTACTTGTCGGCATTTTGCCGATTTTATGGCCAACAATTGTTAAAATGCCGATTTTTCATTTTTGCTCAAAAAAAAAACCAATTTTTCGATAAACATTGAAAACACAGTAACTTTTTGTTTGTTTTGTTATGACTAGGAAAACTATAAATATGCAATTGCATGTTTTTCCATGTGCGACCAATGAAGGCAGAAACTATATTTATCCACTTTAGAGCTTTTTATGAATTTTGGCATCGATTTGTTAGTGCGTATTTTTGCATATTTTACCGTTTGCAACATTTTTTTTGCATAATTTCGTTAAAGCAGCCTTTTTGTAGCATTTTTTAAGGTTTATAGCGCATAGTTTGCCTTTTAAAGGCATATTTTGATACAAATTTAATTTTTTAGATGCCTACAAAAGCTTTCGCAGCAAATAAACTTTTTTTTCGAAAATCTGTTACTTCAATTTCGACATCTACATTTAATTTTTACTCTAAAATTGTAAGTCAAAGCAGGTTGTCATTAAGGATAAATGTTATGCGATTTGTATCTAGACCAATTTTTTTGTATTCCGATCGACTCAGAATCACTTTTTTAAGTGATCTAACGATGTCCATCCGTCCGTTTGGCTGGTTGTCTGTCTATGTTAGCCTTGTGCGCAAAGTACAAGTTCGAATTTTATAGATAATTTGATTAAATATGGACGAAGTCTATGCAAATGGTGAGAATCGGTCTATAATTTCACATACAAATTAGACTCTTTGTGTCCGCATGCTTTCTAATTATGATGGTATTTAAATTAAATTCGTCCCAAAAATATTTTACTGCAAATTAAATTTTTTTCGAATTGTTTCACATTTGCTCAAATGTAAAATTTAAATTTTAAATTTAGCGACCGTACTTGAAATCCCTTTAAGACAAAACCCCATATGGATGGTTATATCGAGATAATATTCGGCGCAAACATCTCTTATATGAATTTTAACCTAATATGGGCTTAAGCGATAATATTTTTAGGTTTTTTTTTGAATTTTGTTATTAAATTGTTGAATTTTGTGTCTTCAAATGAGCAATTTTTAATTTTTAACATTTCTCACGGCATATTTTCCAGTTTTTACTGCACATTTAATGCGCATAAAACACGTTTTTTTTTTTTTTTACTAAAGCTTGAAGGTGAAACACTTCAGTTTAAATTATTTTTTAAAGTTTGAAAATTAAAAGGCACTTACAATAGCGTAAGGGCAAGCTAAATTAATATATGGACTACCAATAAAGTAACTTAAAACAAAAAACTATTCTTTTAAGAAACTTAATACACAACTGAGAATGCCAATTTAATGTAAGGAGATGAATTAATTTGCAAACTTTTTGGCAAAAAAAATCAAATTAAGATTTTCTACGAGTGCATTCCAACACACTCTTTCGCCAATAAAATTTTTTACCAAGACAACCTAAATAAAACAGTACATCGATGTTTCATGAAAGTTAGTATTAGCAAAAAATGTTTCTTTGTAGATTATTTAATAACTCAAACTCTTTTGAAACAGACACTAAAAAGGATTTAATAAAAAAAATTAAAACTCTAATATTTGCCTATAATAACAAAAAATTTAAAAAAAAAATCTTAGCCCAAAACAATTTACCCTGAAGAACGACATATATAAATTTTTTTTTTTTTTTCTTCTCAAATCCCGCCCACATTTTGTCGGATGTTGTGTATTGATAACCAATGTGCTTATACCTAATTTGGAAACCTTGGATTTTGCCGTTCTCCAGATATACAGAAATCTAGAATGTCTTTATATGGGAGGTGCCATGACCACTTAGAATTTTTTTAAAAATATATAGAGCCTAAAGCTTCTTCCAGACCATCAGTTCATAAAGATCTGTTGAGCAGCTATATACATTTCTCCTATTTAAGCGGTAAAACAAGGAAAAAATCAACACACTCCAAAAAAATAAAACCGCAAAAAAGATCAAAATCATTTTAGGTCGAATTTTTTTTAGAATAAAACACGCTGCCCTTTTAGAGAGCAAAGCATTTTTATATCTCATGCTGATATCAACCAAACATATTGCATAGAGGCACACGTAATAAATAAATAAACAAATAAAAGCAAAATAAGTAAAACAAGTATGCCATGAAGTCAAATGAAAAAAAAAATATGTATGTGAATATACAAACATATTAAAATAATTAAAAATTAAAGCAATACAAATCTGTTTATGTACAAGCAAATATGAGGGGTATAGATTCAAAGACTGCAAAGTCCACATTTATAGTTTTCGTAATAAATACAGTAGAATCCCGATAATTCGTAATCGCAAGGGACCGATCATTTCTTACGAATTATAGGGGTTTTCGATTTAGCGGGGTTTCGATTTAACGGGGTTAAAATAATATAAATATGAATTAACGGGGTTTTTCAATTTATTTACTAAAACATAAAAATTAATTGTTAAAAATAAAATATATAATAAAAATAATTATTACATGTAACAAACTGATCTTAAGAAAATAAACACACACACGAGCAAAAGCAAAAACCCAAGCAAAAAAATGGTAAAAAAAAATCCTTTTCACCATATTTCTGTTGTTTTTATTACGAATTATAAGTGGTAGTTAGCAAACAATTACGATATATAAGAGGTAAAGAAGACTTTATTTAAAAAAAAAATTACGAATTAGCGAGGGGACCAAAATGTATGGAAATTTTACGAATTAACGAGATTTTTTCAAGGGACCGACAGTTTATTACGAATTATCGGGAATTACGATTTATCGGGATTTGACTGTAGTTAAAACCTCTAGCTCAAAGTATATTCATATTTATGTATTGTATATCTGCTACTCAGTAAATAAGAATATGATGGAGATGTGACGCAAGTTTCAACCAAATCGATATAGCGGTTTGCTGCCAATTATAATAATAAAATTGGACATTGCTGTGTTTGATCTAACCAAATGGAAATTGCTGCTTTTGGGCAAGTACTTAAAAAAAATCAGTAGTTATAACATTCTTAAACTTAACAAAGGCTTAGTTTTTTCTTGATTAATTTGGAGGAACTTCATAACAACTTAGCTCCATAATTACGACTAAAGACAAAGTTATAAAATGAACAATAAAACAAACTGCTTCATATTCATATAAAAAAAAAAAGTTGTTATATTTTTAATTTCTTTTTAGTTTTGTTTTGCAAAAAGGAAAAAAAATAACGGCAATGTCCATTCTTAATTTTTGAACATACTTTTTTAAGGGATAAAAGTGTTTCTGGTAATGTAATATTCACTAATTGGAATCATTCAATAAATACAACTAACAGGTATTATTAGTTACGTTTGTGAAAAAAGTGGACTTTGCAGTCTTTGCATCTATACCCCTCATATGAAGCGTATTTATTTCAGCTCTTATACATCATCATTTAAAGCAACGATGCAAAATTTTCTTAAATAGTTATTTCTATATAAAACAAGTAAGAAAGTAAAGTCGGTCAAGCCCGACCATATGATACCCTACACCACAGTATTTAAAAACACATCATGCTTATGTGTCCATGTAAATGTGGATTTATCTATATGTTTATAAACTTCATGAAAATCGGTTTGAAAGTTTGTGAGAGGCAGAAATTGCCCCCTGCCTCTCCTTGTGATCCTATTTTTCAAAAACTGTATAGCTAATGTGTCTCTATAGATATAGATCTATCTATGTTTTGAATTTCATTAAAATCGGTTTGAGAGGCAGACATTGGCCCTATCTCCCCTCGTGGTCCTATTTTTTAAAAAATACATCCCTTTTGTGTCCATGAACATATGGTTCTATGTAAGTTTTAAATTTCATTAAAATCGGTTTGATAGTTTCTGAGAGGAAGAAATTTCCCCCTATCTTCCCTCGTGGTCCTACGATTTTGCCCATATTAATAGGCTTGGTCCTTGTGTCAATAAAAACAAATGTCCCAAATTTTATCAAATTATCTCCGAAATTGCGACCTGTACTTTGCGCACAAGGTTACGTGGACATCCAGCCAGCCAGCCGGACGGACATCGTTAGTTCGACTCAGAAAGTGATTCTGAGTCGATCGGTACACTTTAAGGTGGGTCTAGGACCAATATTTTAAGGCGTTACACACATCAGCACAAATACATAATACTTTTTAATGCGTTCATTTTGGGACATCCCTTGTAAAATTCATTGGTTCTTTCAGTAGAATTGTAAGTAGTGCTCTTATGTTTTTCTGATTACTCAACACATTATTTTGTAGGCGAAGTTTTTCCTGGGTAGTTTTAAGTTTATGCTGTACTTTTAATTCAGCTTTTGTTCTTGTAAATGTTTTTTTTTACAAATTATATGCTTTTTGCTTGTTTACAATGTAGAATCATATGTTTTTGTGCTCAACTGGATTTTACAGCTAATAATTTGTTCAGTAAAAATTGGCACTCTCTTTGCTGACAACTGTCACTTTACTCTCTCAGTATCGCATTTCAGTAAAATCCAGTACAAATTTATAAAATTTTTTGCAAATTTGGGGTAAACGAACACAGCTAATGATTCTGAACAAGGTATATTTATAGCAGGTAGTCTCGGAAAGCCTGCTGATTATTTCTAATTTGCTTGTTTGTGAAACGAACTGTCAAATGTTGTTTAGCAAACAAGTTTTTTGTCTCTATCTTTTGTCTTTTTTGTCTCTTATCAACACCTTTGCTGTTTGACAGTTCGTATCACATAACAACAATAAAATCCCTGTTATTTTTTTTATTGTACAATTTTTGTAATCTCGCTGCTACTTGCTTAAATACACCTTGATTCTGATATTGCATATCCTTGTTTTCAAACTAAATATTCAGCACACACAAAGCAAAAATGGCTAGAATCAGAAACAAACGATCTCCCTGACATGCTTAAACGGTTCATTTATGAAGATTTAAGGCCCAACCACAATGTGCTTAAGTTGGCTTAAGCGAATGAGCGCATGCATGTAAGTTATATGAGGCAAACCATATTAAACTAGAGGAAACTTTTTGCTAAGTTTAATGAAACTGTCATTTGCCGAAGCAAGGTGCGAATCTAATCGCACATTCCGTACGGAATCAAATGTTTTTTTATTTTGTTTTTGTTTTCTAAAATACATTTGAGAGACATTTTGTTAATTTTTGACAGTAGGTTAAGCAAGGCTATGCATATTATGGTTAGCAATATGCCAAAATCGACTTTTTGCGAAAAAGAACTTTTTTATTGTTGAAAATGATTCTTTAGGGTATCCGAAGCAACTTTTGTTCCGCGACTTTTATATAATTCCGTTATTTACAAAATTACCGTTATTTTTAGGTGCTTGAAGAAAATCAAAGTTTTGATCGTTAAATTTCCAGAATTCGACCAAATGTTGTTTGGCAACTTTGTACAAAATCGTATGGCGAGTAGTTTTGTGGAACATATAATTTCAAAATATTTTCAAATACAGGGTGTTTTGATGCATTTTGCCAAAAAATTCATTTTACGCCATCTAGCGGCAATAATTTTTACTAACTATATTCTACATTTAGAAAGGTAATTGAAATACATTTCAAAACAAAAAAAAACTTGAAAATCGAATGAAAAATAACCGAATGAGAAAGAAAAGATCTATAAGAAAATGAAATAGTATCAAATTTATATTAAAATATGTATGTATGCAACTTTTATTAAATCGATCATTAAAGTTTACATTTTTAGTTTTGCGAAAAAAATTTTAGTTATTTTACTGGAAATGTATTTAACAGAAATCTTTATTATTTATACTTTTAAAAACATCAAGTTATTTTATTTTTTAAATTTTTAGAGATCTACATAATCGTGAAAATTCTTTAGCTTTTCTTTGAGTTGGGACTCTAAATCCAAATTTGTTGTTAGCCAAACTTTTCACCGTGATATTTATAATTTAAACCTCTCAACGTGTTTATTTGCTTTTTAAGAATTTTTATCCGATTACTCTGTTCATCGAAATCAGATAGTTTATTTCATAAAATAAATAATTCCATAGGCTCATTCACATAAAGCAAATTTAGAAATAGGACTTTACTCTCCGTACGTCCTTTTTTTACTTGTTGTTTGCTCCATCTCTTCCAATCTCTTTATTCGTTCCTTAGCATTCCATTTTTTATTTTCCTGAAAAACCTTTTCATTATTTTCACACCATTTTCCATATCTTGCTTCGTTGGATCGAACTGCAAAATATCGAAAAGGAAGTGAATGCATTTGTTTTGCCGGGCCTTTATTTGCTGACACATGGTGTATATTTCTTTATGAGGTTCCATATCCTCGTTCCTCTTCGCCATCGCAAACAATCTCTCCACATTAATATTACTGTGGTATGAGTATACATCATCCACAGGTCTATCGATATATCTTTTTAACATTGAATCTTTCGCATCCGTTAAAACCGTTTGGAAAATGTTAACATCTTTTTCAAATTTGCAGTAAGCAAATTAAGCTTGTCTGTGTTAAAAGCAAATTGAAATTTGTGGGGAATCGAATTCAAGAACGATCTTTTATTTATTTCTTCGAACTCTAAATATTCAAATATTTGATACAGCACGTCCTTGAAAGTAAGATGATCACAAGCAACAATTGATTTACAAGTGCTAATATGTTTTAGTGATTCAATGCAAGCTGCTACAGAAAATTTGATACAGAAAATTTGTGTCTGTAATATAATCATGAATCATTTTCGCATCCGTGTACGCTTCAGGATATTTTTGCACAAACTGAAATAGCAAATCGGTTTCTTTGTTAATTTGACTTATTGTTGGTTAAAATTTTTTAAAATTGTATTTCTTTATGTAAGATCAAATCTGTCAAAAAATTTTAAAAGTTACATGCATTTAAACAAACACTTTTTAACATGGTCAAATTCACAAATTAGGTAAGGTCACTTTGCGGATTTTCCTTGTAAATTACATGAAAACCCAACGATAGAATTCAATTCTTATGGCGGCATTGCATTCAGGAGGTGGTAATACATAAGGATTGGTGGGTCTGGCTTCTGGGTCAGAACCTTTTTATATTTTTGTGAGGCTGTGTAATTTATAAGCACGCAAAAGTGACGGCTAAAATATCTACTGCCGCTTTATTACAATAGTAAATGAAATATAAGTATATTTACTTATCACATGGAAAGAAATTTTGTTTCCCAAAGTGAAAACAGTGTCTATGTTCTTAATAACTAATGTAAAACTAATTTTAGTAGCATAAATTCACGTTTTTTTAAAAATTCACCCTGTTTTTTTAATCAATTAATAAAATTGGTCGAAAATAGGCTGTACTGTTTGTACTACGGCACAAATTCGGCTGAATATTATGCCTTGGGAGACAACAGAGTTGTTGATGACTAAAATATCTAAAATTCTGCGGTGGTGCTTAAAGATAACACTCCTACTTCAAAAGTTGTAAGTGAATGAAGGTCAAAAAACCCAATTTTTTTCCTTTTTTTCGCCTTTTTTTTACATTTTCCTAATTTTCTTGTAAACGAAAAATGCGATCGCCACGCACCACCGCAGAATTTTAGATTATGATGTCATTAACAACTGTGTTGCATGGCAAGCCATAATATTCAGCCAAATTTGTGCCGTGCTAAATGTTAGAAGTCGTATTTTCTTACTTTCAAGTTTGGTTTTTGCCACATTGTTTTTTTCAGTGTATTATTCCAACAAAACCCAAAAATTAAAGATTGCTACCCAAACTAACTATTCAATACATAAAAACATTGATTTTGTAGCTAACAACATAAATAATGCGTTAAATTCATAAAAAGTCAAAAAATCCAAGTTTTAAGGGCCACCCTAAATATTCGTTTTAGGACAAGTGGGGGCACTCTAATAAGCAAGTAGGGTACTTAACTCTACCCCCGAAGTATTAAAAATCATTCGGCATTAATAGCTTGAAAACTCGGGGAAGAATTTCTTAAAATCAATTGGAATATTTTTTATTCTTTATATTCGGTAGATGACCAACTCCTTTTTCTAGAACAAAACCTAAATTATCTGTTTGATCTAACTGTACCAATAAGGACAAAAATTATTGGTAATAAACAAAAACCCTGGATTTCTTCTGAAATTAAAGATTGTATGAATCAAAGAGATTTTGCGTATGCACGTTGGAAAAGATTTAAAACTACAACATTACATGAGGATTATCTGACTGCTAAAAGAAAAACAAATAAAATGATTAAAAGGGCCAAATCTGTTTTTTATGCGGAAAAATTTTCTTCGGCCATTGGCTCCAAAAGAACATGGCAAACGATACGCGAAGTTGGTATCGGTAAATCTACGAACCCAGAACCATGTCCAATTGATGCCGATGCAATCAATAAGAAGTTTTTAAATATCCCTATTGTGCAAGCAGATCAAAATTATTATACCAATAACCATTCGAATAACAATTCTAGCTCTTTTTTTTCTTTTGCTGCAGTAGACCAATGTGACGTTTTATCTAGCTTTTTGTCTATAAAATCCAACTCTATAGGAGTAGACGGGATTAATCCAAAGTTTCTAAAGATTCTTTTACCTCAAATTCTTCCTATTATTACATTTTTCTTTAACAAAATATTAACCACAAGTTACTTTCCCTCGAACTGGAAAATAGCTAAAATAGTTCCAATACCCAAAACTGGTTCCGATTTTAGACCAATAGCCATTCTTCCATTTCTCTCCAAAGTATTTGAACGTATTATGCATA
The DNA here is from genome assembly GCA_930367215.1 of Pollenia angustigena. Taxonomy (NCBI): domain Eukaryota; kingdom Metazoa; phylum Arthropoda; class Insecta; order Diptera; family Polleniidae; genus Pollenia; species Pollenia angustigena. The sequence continues at coordinate 74,176,412 of OV884057.1, read as the reverse complement.
ACCAAATGACTTGTTTTTTGGATAACAATAACTTACTAACAGATCGTCAATCTGGGTTCAGAAAGAAAAACAGCTGCATAACGGCGTTAGTTGATGTTACGGAGGAGATAAGGGCGAAACTTGATGATGGCAAGACTACATTTTTAATACTTTTGGACCATTCAAAAGCGTTTGATACTGTGGATCATAACATTCTCTGTTACAAACTTAAACATTTCTTTAATTTCTCTTCAACCGCTACTCAGCTATTGTCCACATACTTGGGTAACAGGTATCAGTATGTTGAAACTGGAATACGGAAATCCAGGGCACTGCCTGTAACAAGAGGGGTACCTCAGGGGTCCATTGTTGGGCCACTATTATTCTCACTGTATTCAAATGACCTCCCAGGCGTCCTAATGAATTGTAATGTAAGAATGTACGCGGATGACGTTCAACTTTATACCAGTTGTAATAATGCTTTAATCGACCAGTGTATTATATCTCTTAATCAACAACTTCATCGTATTTATACGTGGGCAACGGCAAATGGCTTGGAAATAAATCCAAAAAAATCTAAATGCATTGTTATTCAAAGGCGACTAAATAAACTTAATATTATACCTAATATATTTATAAATAATCAGCAGATTGAAATAGTAACATCTGCTAAGAATCTAGGAATATTTTTCAATGACACTCTTACGTGGTCGAACCACATTAACTATGCTTGTGGTCGCACCTTTTCAATGATTAGAACTCTTTGGCGGACCCAGCATTGTACACCTTTAAGAATAAGAATGCTTCTTGCTAAAACTTATCTTATGCCATTGTTACTGTATGGCTGTGAGCTATTTGCTAAATCTGATACGATTAGTAAGGCGAAATTGAACGTTGCGTTTAACAATATTGTACGATACGTGTATGGACTTAAAAGGCGTTCTAGTGTTTCATTGTTTTCATCTCGGCTTTATGGCCTTTCCTTAGAAAATTTGCTGAACATGAGAGTTTTAGTTTTTTTACATAAGATAATATTTACCCACAAACCTGAGCACTTGTACGGTAAACTTTGTATTTCTGACATTAGCAGGGGGAAAAGAATTAGATCGTTCGGGTATAAAAGTTTAATTTCTGAGTGGCATTTCTTCATATTCGCAGTATCTCTCTGGAATTCTATACCATATAGCATTCAACTTTTAAGTAACGCACGAAAATTCAGGGAAAATATTTTTAAACTGTTTTCGGCATAGCACTTTGAAACATAATTACTTGAGATTAAAAAATATAAAATTATCTAAATTTTTGATTATTAAAATCTATTGTTTTATACTTTTTTAAATATTTAAATTAAATTATCTTAATTTTTTTTTCTTTATTGTTTAAATTAAATTGTTTTTTAATTACTTATATAAAAATTGTAGTTAGTTATTAAGTTATTAATTAATTAATGATTTAAAGTTTAACATATTCTCAGTTCCATACTGCAAAATAAGACTCTTAGTCTCGTGTATGGAGCAATTCAATTAATAAATAAATAAATAAAAATAAAACGAAAAAGTTAATTTTTTTGGCATATTGCTAATTATGGTTGAGCCTTTAGAATAAATGTGGGCTTCTGTCAAATAAATAATTGTGAAATCGTCGTGCCAGTATTGACTGTTTTACAGTATTGCCAGCAGGCGATAAGAAATGAACAAGCGCACCCAGATTAGTTAAAAAACATGCTTCGTTTCTGCAGTCAATTTATTTTCCCAAGCTGGTAGACCAGTGTAATCTCTGTTGAATTAGTTGTTAAAAATATACATATACTTAACTATTCAAATTAAAGTAAATACCTAAAATAGGAAACATTTCGTCCTTTTCATTTTAAGAAAACACCACAATAAATAATTCAACTTTTTAAACAAACAAATTTTTTTTTTTTTATTTATTCAATTGTAAATTGTTGAAATGAATGTTAGATTAATAACATTGGCCCTGTTAATTTGGCCATAAATTGCCAAAACCAATGAATGAAATGAAAAAGATGAAAATGTTTATTAAAAATATCGAAGCATGTGTTCGAACAGAAAACATAAAATGAAAAAATATTATTTCGAGATAACAGAAATTGATTGGCCATCCATGTACACACATACACACATACATCCTATTGCATGCATACGTATTGAAGTTGGTGTGTGTTCAAATTACGAATTTAAATGCAAAAAAGTATTGATAAAAACACACAGGCATACCAATTTATACAAAGACACATACATACTTTGTATGTGAGTAGTATGTATGCCCAGCGGGGAAAAGAAGGGGTACGGATGCCTTTTAGGAGGCCTCTGCACTCCTTCTTTTGGATATACAAGGCCTGCTCGCTCTATTCCATACTCATATCTTTTTTATACACGTTGTCATTGCGGAGTAGGCCTTCCGCAGGCGCTTCTTTAGCAGTTACATAAGAATGGTACCGGATTCAAAAACCAAATAATTATTTTGCTTTTGCTTGTGCAAAAAAAAACAATACAAAAAATGTTACTCCTTCTCTTCTCCCTTCTGATAGAAACGAGTGTGGACTGTGTATCTTATCTTTTATACGAATGAGCCCAGGCCTTCTATAAGGCATTCTTCAACAGTTAGATAAGAAAAGTAATCGAAAACAAAAACATTTTTTAAGCCGGCCTTAAGTAAGAAGGTCTTCCGAGTTTTCCCGCTGGGTGGATACATACATATATTCATCGGTATGTATGTACAAGTGAATTCAAACTGAAATGATTTTTCGCTTCTTTTAATTTCAGTTTTTTTTTTGGAATTTGTGTAAATAAACCCAACATTAGAAGGGTTCACAAAAATCTTATTTCTTGTTTTATTATTTTTTGTTTTTTTTCAAGAATTAAATTGAAATTGCTGATATCATTATCGGTTTAAAAATTGGTACATAGTTTAAGCAAGCAAGAACACCCTGGGCACCATGGTATTTCACATGATTATATTTCCGTAGCTTTTAGGTAAATAGCATTTTCGTAATTAATTGTACCTATTGTTAAACAAAGTCTTATTTTTTCCAGTGTATTTTAAGTTTAAGAATGCCAAAAAACAGTTTTTTTTTTGAAAAGCTTTTATCTCTATGTATGTGTTTTCAATGCTTCCATACATTTATAAAAATTTTCAAAATAAGCAAAAAATTTGAAACAATAGACACTGTTGGTTAACAGAAACAAGAACTCCTTTTCTCAACACATACACTCCCAGCCACATAAATAGGACAACCTAATACAATTTTTCCAAAAGGTTATAGCTTCTACAAAAACACTGTAACGAACTTAATTTTAATTTCTATTTAACGACAATTTAGATGTAATTGAACAATACAAAAATAGGTTCAATATATACACTGGTTTTGTTTTTATAAAAAAATTTTGTAAAATGCCTAAAAATGTTCGGCACATGATTAAGACCCTCCTGCAAAAAAAAACAGTTACGAGTTAGCCATCCCCAAAAATTTTCAATGATGTTATTGCCGGGCGAGAAACGGGGCCCATCAAGCACATTAACATTTTGATCGCGTAGCCATGAATTTACCACCCGGGCAGTATGAATTGTTGCACTGTCACCATAAGCTTCCAAAAACGTTCTGAAAGTGGGGAAACGCTTCTTTTAGCACTCCAATATAGCAATTAGCGTTCATGGTGCTTAACAAAAATATCAGCTCGCAGGTGCCATAAAAGGATGCGGTTCCCCACACCAAATCCCCCACACTCTGCTTTGCAAGCGAAACAATTGATGCTACTCTATTTGAAAATCGTGAAAGTAATAATTGAAGCCATCCGGGCCTTCTCCATTTTATTGTTTTCATCTGAAAAAAACACGATGCCACTCGTTATTCCAAGTCATGTGGGTTTGACAAAAACCCTAGCGCATATTTTTTCGAGCATCATTAAAGGCCGTTATACACTCTTTAGTAATTTACGAAAATGCAACCCTGTCATGATAAGTTGTTATTGTTTTTTGAAAATGTTCAAAGAATAATATGATCAGGGAAGCATTTTTGAAAAATACTTAAGACTTTGTGGGATAATGTGTAACGGCCTTAAGTGGTTGTTTGTTCCTTAATTTTAATCGCTTCAGATGTTCAGCCTTCAAAATTACATGCTGCACCAATCTGACGCTTGCCAAAACACCAGTTTTAGCTTTATTTTGTGCAGACGAGTCGTGAGAATTTGATGCTGCTCTCAGAATAGCACATGGATCAGTTGCCGAAGGTTAGTACGGCCTATCATATTTTTTTCGTAGTTTGACTCTTTGCGTAAAAAAAAGATACCACATTTCGTTTAGCAATTTTGTGCATCGATTTTTCAAATTCCTTATAAATTTTTATTTTTCCAGCTTCTGTTAAGGTTTTTCCTCGACCCATTTCAAAATTTTTTTAAAATACAGTAGTTTTGACTTAACTGCCTTTTGTTTTAGTGCACTTTTGACTCAACTGCACAAAATTAAAAAATTTTGTCTTTATTGTTTGAAAACCCTTCCTTTTTTAATGCACTTTTAAATTATTTTCATACAAAAATTTCAAGTTAACTGCACTTTGAATTATCTGCCCAAAATACATATTTTCTGTAATTATTCTCCAAAATCCTTGCTTACGTGCACTTTGTATACCTGCATATTTAACATATTTTTAAAACATCAACGTTAGCTGCACACAAAAAAAATGTGGTGGCCCGTTTTTCATACAAATATCCAATTTTATGAAATTTAAATTTATTAATAGAAGCGTTTTTTATTCTTTGCATTTAAGATAAGATTTATCTGCACAAAAAATCGTGCAAAGGAGATTGTGCAGCTAAGTCAAAATTACTGTAACACAATTTACATTTAAACACTTTTTTTCTATTGCTCTTGTTTACTTGCTTAGTCGCAATTTACACTATGGACATTTCATGCCGGACAGAAAAAGTTTGTTGGTAAGGGGGCGACGCTGTATGCTTGACACTCTTTACTTCTTGCATCTCTCGCGAACAAACTTTTTCTGTCCGGCAAGAAATGTCCATAGTGTAAGTTGCGACTTAAGAAAACTAAGGTTATTGCGAGGTGTCCAAATCAAGAGGCGCAAAAAATAAAGGCAATTTTGGTCAATCACAAAACAAAATATAAGCAAAATTATAACGAAACTTTTCCAAAACACAAATGTGATCTCAGAGCAAGTAAGCATATACAACGTTTATGCTATGTTCATTCGACGATAAAAACCACTGGATTCGCTCTCTGAAACTAGATTGCCAAACATGATGTTCATACGATTCATTCTTGTTTCATTTTGACATTTTTTTTTTGTGTTGTTTGTGTGATTTTTTTTTTAAAAGATAAAAAAAGTAAATAAAACTTGAAAATATATTATTTAATACTTTTATTAATATTATAATGTTATACCGTGTTCAGATATACCTTTTTTATTGAGTCAATATTCAGTTAATTGACATAATTATCTTTCTGTTCACATATACACAATTTAGCTAACTCAATTTATATTACTACTACATACAACATTCAACGTAAACAAAAATGTACATGTATAAGAAAATGTAAACAACTTTTGACATCTTTAAGGAATAAACATCTGATTTTTGCGCAGACCAAATGGATGGGCCTTTGTTTTGTTGTAATTTCAATTGCCAAATGTCAAAACACTGTTTAGTAAGTTGTGTTTTGCTTAATAAACACACTTGTTACAGTGTCGCATTTTAATTTTACTCAATATTTATAAGGTCCATATCTGAACACGGTATTAGTGTTATCACTTTATTTTATTAAACATCAATTTTTATTTTGTTTTTTTCTTTGTTTTGATTTTTTCTGAGAGCTAGTTCAGATAAACTAACGGTAAATGTTATCGAAATTGGAGATGATAGTACATTTTTTCTGTTTCGCAGCCTGTTTCAAAATGAAACGACCTGTTTCGCTCTCAAAATTTTGTAGGGGGAAACCAGTCGGTTCAATCATGTTTGGGGCGCGAAACTGGAATAAGAGAGCGAAACACGAATATTGCTGTCCGTGTGAACATGGTATTATACGTAGCCTATTCGCGAATAAAAACTATTTGCGATTTTCTAACTAACTGCTTATATGTCAATTTTCTTAATGAAAATTCAGATTATTAAGTGATGCCAGATGAAAAATGTACTTATTTAAGCCTAGATTACACTATCTCACAAGTCTTACGTATTCCATAATACTTTGTGAGATAGAAATCTAATAAGTTTTGATGCGACTGTCAAAAAATCTAATGTAACATGGCAGTTTGTGTTCACACCATCACACAAAGTATAAACACTCACATTTGAAATAAAATGCAACCCTGATCCAATGAAAAGTATTATTGTTTAGAAATTTTTCAAAAAACGATGAAGTCGTATGGGATGTCAAACTTTTTCCATAATACTTGTCATTTTCGTGACACATTGCATTCACACTATCACACTTTGTCATATTACTTGAGTTTTTGACATGTATTAATACAAAGTATAATAGTGTAATCTAGCCTTTAGTAACACTGTATGTATATAAACTTTTTATTTTTTAAATGAAAAATATCAAAAATTATTGTGTATTTTAATATTTATTTGCACATTTTTTTATTTTTATACCCACACCACAATAGTGGAGAGGGTATTATGCATTTATGCTGATGTGTGTAACGCCTTAACATATTGGTCCTAGACCCACCTTAAAGTATACCGATCGTCTTAGAATCACTTTCTGAGTCGCTGGCTGGCTGTCCATGTAACCTTGTGCGCAAAGTATAGGTCGGAATTTTGGAGATAATTTGATGAAATTTGGGTCATAGGTTCTAATTGGCACAAGCCTATTAAAAATGGGCCGAATCGTAGGACCACGAGGGAAGATAGGGGGAAATTTCTTCCTCTCAGAAACTATCAAACCAATTTCAATGAATTTTAAAACATAGATAGAACCATATCTTTATGGACACAAAATTTCTGCCTCTCAAACCGATTTTAATGAAATTTAAAACATAGATAGATCCATATCTATATGGACACATTAGCTATACAGTTTTTAAAAAATAGGACCACAACGGGAGGTAGAGGGCAATTTCTGCCTCTCACACACTTTCCAACCGATTTTCATGAAGTTTATAAATACTGTGGTGTAGGGTATCATATGGTCGGGCTTGACTGACTATACTTTCTTACTTGTTTATTTTTACTTTTGTTGTCATATGAATGTGCCACATCGAAATAAAAACGTAAAACGGTTAAAAGTGTGGCAATGCTTAAAATCTTATTTGCAAATTGTGTTGTTAATAAGAAATTGTTTTCTTCAGTTAGCTATTCGCAAATAAAAATTTAATTCACTGTTTATGCGGCAATATTCTCTACTTGCATTATATTTATTTGCGAATAAGTGGTGCATATAAAACTAATAATAATAGACACCTTAAAAACACAAAACAAACCACCGATAAATGTTTGCAAGTATCGGAGAGACTCGCAGTTGTACAAAGAGCTGTCCTATTCATGTGGCAGAGAGTGTACATATTCATTATACAAACCTTCCCCTGCAAACATTTGATATCGCGAAAGTTCGAAGACTCGCCAATTCATTGAAATGATCCGTATGAAAGGCTAGATCCCCGTAGTAGCGTCGTTTTTGAGAAACGATATAACTTTTGTTGACGACTTTAAGAAGGCTGTTTTAAGTGAAGGAAGTGACGAAATATTATTAGATCGGAAGTGTTAAAAAGTACGTTTTTTGAAAGAATTTTTTTAAACCTTTAATTATGGTCCATAATAAAGAAAAAATATTCTGTATTTTATATTTATTTCATTTACAAATATAATGATTTTCAACAAAATATTAATCATTTATACTTCCTTTCTATATTACCAAATATTTTAACCTCTAATCAAAGGACGTTTTTCCAAAGGTGTTTACCACTTTAAAACACTGTCCACGGTTTTATAGAATGTTAAGGTAAATTAAATAAGGAAAAAAATGGCCGACTGCAAAAACCACAATTTGTAATGCACTTATGGCAATCATTACAACATGCCATCAACGTATTGTTTAATTAAGTTCAAAGCATATTTGTAATAGTTTAAAAAAAGTTTTTATACGTGGGGCCAAATCCTACATTTAACAAACACCATGTTAAAAAAAATGCTATTAGATGATAAAGTTCCTGATAGTTAAAGTGAAAAATTGCTATCGTGAATGATAAAGTAACCAACGCCGTTATTACAACGGTCTAATAAAACGGAAACAAGGCAGTGAAAACCGATTACTTTTGTTTGTTTAAAATGCGTAGTGGCAACGACTTACTTTTCGATTAATTCTTTAATTGAAAGCAATTGAATTTTTTGTGCTTCATTTTTGTTTTTTATGGTGAATTGTTTTTTTTTTTTTTTTTTTTTGGTTAAATTATGTTTTTTTTTTAAATTTGATTAATTAAAAGTAAAAACAAACTTGAAGTTACCATATCTTCAGACGAAAATATGGCATTTTTAAATTCTTAAAGATCACTTGTAAAGTTACCATGAGGATATTGAAAATCGCAGTAGTATTGGGAAATTTAGTATGATGCCTAAACTAATCGAAAAAATTATTTCGAAAGCCATAATGTTACAACTGCCATGTATCGAGGATTTACACAACAAACAGCAAAGGCCTTTGATAAAGTTAACTAAAGTCTTTTGTAATTTAAAATCATGTACTCGGTTTTACTGATATAAGTATAAAATGGATATATTGATACCTAAGCAACAGAACAAAAACGATTAACGTTAAAACCACGTTTTCTTGAAACATAGAAGTTCTGTGTGGACGGCCTGGAATGGCCTGGATTGTCCAGTTTTTTTGGTCTCGTCCAGTGCCCATGTTCTATGACACTCGATTGAAATGTGTGAAATGAAACAAAAATGCCATATATTGAATTAAACAGCTGTTTTTCTCACTAAACTGTGTCTGTAACCTTTTTGGCGAGTACTCGCTGTCACGTAAGGAAATTAGTCGCCAATTTACAGAAAAAGTATGTCTGTAACATTTTTGTGAGAAAAGTTCCCGCTTTGAACTGTCAAATAAAATCACGAATAAAATTGGGGCGAGAAAAAATTTTAACATTAAAAAATGCGAAATACAAAAGATAATAATATTTTGTTCTTGGCACAGTTTTTATTATTTTATTATTTTGCTTTTGGAATTTTTATAAAATATACGAATGTTTACAAAGCTCGTTTGCTAACAACAAACATTAAAGTTGCACTTTACATTATTAGTTATAGCCGACGGTTGTATTTACGCCGCCATCTTTGAAAAATGTTAAATTTTAGTAAATTTTAGTCGACGTCAACAATATTTGTTACTGGCGTTTTCAACGTCTGCAATGTCAAATCGACTTCGAATGCGATGTTATGACATTTATAACGTAACGACGTAATCTCTTTTGATAGTTTTCGACATGAGTTACAGACACAGTTTTTTCTCACTTTTCGAGAAACGACGGAATATTTTGTTTCACATCTTTTCGATGCGAGAAGTTCTCACTATAATTACAGAACATACAACATAAATACAATTTATTAGTAAAAAATTTTATTTAATTTTGAAAATTTTTTTTTATTAATTGAGGCTATCAGCGCAGAAGTGGTGTAACCCCATACAACTTATTACGGTCCAATGCGGATTTAAAACTACTCTTGCACTATAGTACTGGGTTGTGACGGCCCCTGCAAAAACTAGCGCCATCTGTTTTTGATACAAACAGTTGGCTTACAAGACTATTGCTCTTTAAAGAACAGTGCAAATAGCAAATCTTACACCAGAATCGAAACCAATTTGACCAATTTTACAATTTTATTAAGACTTAATATTGATGAAACTTGCAAAATGTTCCAAACATTAGCAAATAACAATACAAAATTGGGCAATTCACAAGGTGTCCTAAAGTCATATGTCATAAAATAATGACATGAAAAAATACGACTGTTGTGAACAACCCCTCATAATTTAGTGTGCTATTTTGAATTTAAATCAGCTGATTTAAAACAAATATAAAAAATAATTACCTGTCTATTTTAATTTGTTTGTTTACCAAATAGCAGAGTCCTAATCCGATCTAATTTGACGCCGCAAGTGATTTGTTGCAAAAATTGCAGGATCAAATTTTACTATCAACGGTAACGGTTTACAAAACCTAATACGGCTCGGCTTAGCCGTTCAGCGCAGGTCTCTTCGGTTTAATTACGACAGCACAATAAACATAGCAAGCAAAGTTCTATTTATTTAAGATACTTTTTGTTTACAAAGCAACAACAATATTTTAAACCATTGTAAAATTTTGGAACATTATGACAATAAAACATGATAGCACACCTTGTGAATACCCCAAATATGTATAAACAAATAGTTATCAGCCATGTTATGAAAATCGAATTCGAATCAAAATCGAAAAGCGATCCAGTGTGTAAAGTTCATTAAATTCTTTATATAATTCATACTACGAGTACAGCTTATCTTAAAAACGACGGTAATTTAAAAAAGAAAATTAACTGAAAATCTCCTTTATTTTCAATTCCACTCGATTTCGATTTCCATAACATATCTGTTTATATACTTTTTTATGTGATTTAAATTTATATATTCCAAGTCGAATTTATGTATATGGTGGCAGCAATAAAACAACAGATGTTTTTTGCAATGCATTTTAAGTGTTTACGGCTCAAAGTCTCAAATAAAAACATTGTGAAACCAAAACTATTTGTATCGAACTGTTAAAGTCAGCAGGATTTTCGCTGCGATCTGTGGTGAACTCACTCTTATGTATACATAATTTTGTAATATGACATCAGACTGAATTTTAAATATTATGTTTTCTGGCTTTTTATGTTTATTTATTGTAAAATAAAATTTGAAGTCAAATTATCCAGTAATTTTTTCAAAATTCAGGTGAATTTTTTCTATTGTCCAGCAATTTGACTTTTAGTATCTGGCAGCCCTAGGTGTACTTCCGGGAAGCCATTCCACTTTTTTGCATTCCTGATGTGATTCATTCATCCAATATTCTGATCAACTCGCACGACATTAAAGTTTTCCAAAAGCTACCGTCAAATATCTGAGCAGCAAATGCTTCAAAACGAATTAAATTCTTTATTTTATTTAAATCTCATTCAACTTAATTAAAAAAAAGTTTTGTTGGAAAGACTCCGATAACTGCAAGCTAGTTTTTGAAAGTTATCAGTTGGAGTTGGTTGATAATCTCTTAGATACTGAAATTCTCCTTGATTCGAAACTAAATTTCATTGCACATAAAACAATGAGAGCTAAAGCCTAGATTACACTATCTCACAAGTCTTACGTATTCCATAATACTTTGTGAGATAGAAATCTAATGAGTTTTGCTGCGACTGTCAAAAAATCTAATGTAACATGACAGTTTGTGTTCACACCATCACACAAAGTATAAACACTTACACATGAAATAAAATGCAACCCTGATCCAATGAAAAGTATTATTGTTTAGAAATTTTTCAAAAAACGATGAAGTCGTATGGGATGTCAAACTTTTTTCATAATACTTGTCATTTTCGTGACACATTGCACATGCACCTTAAAGGCTAGATTGCAATATTATACTTTGTATTAATACATGTCAAAAACTCATGTAATATGACAAAGTGTGATAGTGTGAATGTGCAATGTGTCACGAAAATGACAAGTATTATGAAAAAAGTTTGACATCCCATACGACTTCATCGTTTTTTGAAAAATTTCTTAACAATAATACATACTTTTCATGGGATCAGGGTTGCATTTTTTTCATGCGTGAGTGTTTATACTTTGTGTGATGGTGTGAACACAAACTGTCATGTTACATTAGATTTTTTGACAGTCGCATCAAAACTCAATACATTTCTATCTTACAAAGTATTATGGAACACGTAAGACTTGTGAGATAGTGTAATCTAGGCTTAATAAAGGCAGAGGTATACTCGGTTAAGTAAAATGATGCGCTTAGGAGTTTGGGAATCCATATTTTACAAAAGGACTGTACACAGAAAGAAAAACACTTGGGAAAAATGAAGAACGAGTCGTACTTAAAAATTTAAGTCAATCTTTTTGTACTTGGAATTATTCTTTATAATTCTATACAAATTCCTTTTTTAAGTGCAGTTTCTATACCTGCACATTTAAGATAAATGCACAACATTTTTGGCATTTTAAAATGATTTTCATACAAAAAATCAAAGTTAGCTGCACTTTGACTTTACTGCCCAAAATACATATTTTCTGGAATTATTCCTCAAAATCCTTTTTTACGTGCATTTTGTATACCTGCACATTTTTCATATTTTTGCGCAGATTTTAAATATTTTCATACAAAAAACATCAGAGATAGCTGCACACATAAAAATATATGGTGACCACTTTTTCACATAAATATCCAATTTAAGCTGTTTATAAAAGTATAAATCGAATTATTTTGTTTTTTACCATAAATTTTTATGTTCTTTGTGAATTCTCATTGTTTTTGTTAATGTTTCTTTTATATTAAATAAACATACATACATGTATAAAATGATCTGTTATTTCCCTAGCTAGCATAGGCTGTTTGTTAGACAATTTTGTTTAATATACAACTCCTAAAATAATCTTCTGATGATTATCTGACGAGTCACAAAAACATCTAAATCTTTTTTTAATACCGTTTTTGAAAATGCTATTGCCAATATAATTTTAATAAAACAAACCGGCCTAAGGATCTGTAAAAAAGGATTTTCCAACAGGATGGTGTTGATTTCGCGACCGTAAGGTATGTTTTATAGAAATTGTATGAAACTTTGAAGTTTTGGCATGAAAAATACGCTTGATGCCCTTGTTTAGTTAGCTCAACCATGCGGCTGAGCATTTCACGAGTTGTAAATTGGCATGCTTTTTGAAAGACTCGTTAGACAATCTCTACATACATTATAAACGATTCCCTTTACGATTAATAAAAGCGTTATGGAAGAATCTCTCATAGGAATAAGCAGTTTCTCCCATACAAGGAATTGTCTTCAATTAAAAACTGAGCTCGTCGACTATCAAAACCACTCTTTGTGAGATTCCCAGTAGATTGAAAATGCTAGCTGGGTTGAAATAACATTTTAATAAAATATATATTGATGTATTAAAAAATAATTTTTTTATTCTACTTTTAAATCAGACACTCTACTTTAGCTACACTTTTGTGCAGCTAACCACAATTGTGTACCTGCACATTAAGGCAGGTAAATGCATTTAAGATAACTGCATTTTTGATTTAGCTGCACAAAAAATCGTGCAAAGGAGATTGTGCAGCTAAGTCAAAACTACTGTATATAAACATATTTCAACCAAATTGAATCAGTCCAAAACCATTTTCTGACTCACCAATGTGATTTTATTCAAATAAAAGAGATTTTTGTGTGGATAAGTAATCCAGAAAATATTTGAGGGTTTGTAGGTTCGTTCGTGAAATTTTAAGCGAAAAATACAAAAAATCGTGTTAATTATGAAAATATTAAATGTCACTACATATATCTTTGAAACTAAAGATGCTAGAAAAAAAACTAATGATAAAACTAATCAGTGCTCTAAATACAACAAAAAAAAAACAATGGAGTCTGGAAAATTTGGGTGTGTTGCCATGTGTTATCTAAAATATAATATTATGTTTCAGCGAAATATTTAATGCAATTTCTTTGGTATTCATACCCTCCACCACCAGTGGTGAGTGAGGGTATACTTAGTTTGCCATTCCGCGTGAAACTTTTTTATTATTCATCTAAAACCCTATAATGAAATTACATGTATATTCTGGGACCTGGAGCAATTCTAAGTCGATTAACCCATGTCTGTCCGTCAGTTGAAATCGCTTTCACTTTTACTTTCACCAGCGAAAAAAGAAAATAACAATGTTGGAGTCAAAGTGTTTTTAGTTATCCCAATCAGTTTGGGATTTAAATCCTACTAAAAGATTCATATTTCGGTTAAAAAAACTAAAATAAATGGTGGCGGAATACAACTGCCAGCAAAATAACCCTAAGCAAAACAATGTGTAAAAATCGTCAAAACGAAAAACCAGCCAACGTAAACGACAAATGGCCCAAGAAAAAAATGTAAATTTTATATAAAAATGGTAAAAAAAATAATAAGGAAAAAATCTCCCAATTTTGACTTTCAAATTTAAATTCCATAATTCTTAAGATGTGGTTTTAAACATGCAGTACTTATTTGGGATTAACTGAGATGTTTGTACCTAATTTGAATACTTTGGCTCCTGCCGTTCTCCAGATATCCATAAAAATAAAATAAAAAAACAAGAACAACAGGGGATTTTGGGTAATATTAGAGGCAGTCGTGGTTTTTTGCTTATATCTCAGTCACTTGTGGATCGATCAGACTGAATATGTGACATAAATATAAACAAATAATATATCGAGCCTTTGCTGCAATAGAGTCATATCTCAACTTTGAGTTTTCCTGCTCTTTAAATTTAAGTATGTATGTATATCAGAGATGTAAATGAATCATTTATTTTTGATTTTAATTCATTACGAATTAGCTAAATTTTGAATTAATTCTTTTCACACAAAAAATGAATTGAATGAAATTTTTTTGAATTTAGCAAAATGAATAGCAATTCATGTTTAATTTAAATGAATTGGTAAAATTAATTGCAATTCATTTCCAATTCATTTGAATTGAATTGACTTTAAATTAATTCAAATGAGTTAGAAAAAATTAATGGCAATTCATTTCCAATTCCCAATGCAACTCATCTTTTCTAACTCATTTGAATTAATTCATTTTTTTGTGTGAAAAGAATTAATTAAAAATTTACTAATTCAGTGCATGAATGAATCACGAATTCATTCAAAAATGAATGATTCATTTACATCTCTGATGTATATAAAATATTTGTATGAAATTTTTACACAATATCAAGACTCTATATGGCCATTAACTCCACATTATTAGCTTGAAGGCGGCCTTATGTTCCACTGGTTATTAAGGAATTAAATACATTAGCTCAAAAATTTGGTTTTTTGAGTTGTGACTCTATTGGAGCAAAGGCTCGATATGTATAAGGTTCCCATCATATCTGGGGTCGTCGCAAAACCAATTTCAAGTGACAGACGGTCATCGTTATATCAACTTTTTCCTCATAACGGCACAGAATATATAAACTTTAAAAGGTCTTAGATCAATATTGTAGAAATTACAAACTGAATGACACCTTTGGTGAAGATTTCAAAAATCTTCCAAGAAATGTTTCTCAACAATGGTAAAAGGGAAATAATACCTAATAATTTCGAAAAATCGCCTAAAAAAAGGGAAATGTTTCTTATGCAATATCACCCATAATTTCTATGTACAATTTTTGGGCGATTTTGCTTGTAGCCGCGGAATGTAAAGATTGCTATTAAACTTTGCACAAACTCGTAAGAATGAAAAGAATTCACACTTCCTGATTTCGTGAATATCGTGTTATAATTTTCTATATGCCTCACATTAAGTTCAACCTCGGAAAAGCCTTTATTACGGCTAAAACCGTAATAAATAATGATATTGTAGTGCAATTTGGTCTGTTATTGTTTTTAAAGACTAGAAAACACACCACAAAATTTCGTGAAGTTCAGGCCATATTTTTTCTTAGGCTTAGTCCAATTTAGCTTTATATGGCCAGAATATCACCATGGCTTTGTATTAATCGGGTTACTATATGGCCCATGTAAAGCAATTTTCGAAAACGAACGTGTTTATTGCTGTGCTACATATTTGGTCCAATGTTTGTGATGATCGCTCTATAATAGATCACATGTCCGATATAAACTCCAATCATTGAAATCCATTTAATACGCCTAGAACTGAAACGAATCATTAAATATAATTTAATTAAAGTCAAACTTATTTTGATATCACTAGAAATAAAATCATAATACTTTGTAATAAAACCGCAACGAACCATAAAATTGTGAGGCTAGTTTTTAAAAGATTGGCTCATAATATTTAGATCCCATTTAAAGCCACTACTTAGATATGTTTACCCGCGGATGAAGAAAAAGAAATATCGGACAGTGAAAATACGATTGTTATATTTATGTTGTGTTTTTGTAAAATCTGTATTACATATATTCTTTTAGTCTTCGAGAAAAGTAGAAGAAGTGACGCCAGGTCACTTTTATTTTCCGAAAACCTTCTAAATGCTTGCAGGATACTTTTTTAAAAACAACACTCACATTTCATCAAGAATTACACAGTTCATACATACATGTATGCATAGTGCTGTACGGTTGTGTTTGTGTGTATTTGTTTTAAAAGAGAACAAAACGGTAAAATGAAAAACTCATTCAGTTTAATTTTTTTTTGTTGTTGTTTTAGTACATAGAACATTGTTTGTACATGTAATTTCATATGTGTAGGGACCAATACGTATATACCAAGGACACATTCATCCAAATTTATAGAGATACATATGTATACATACCTTTTAGACTGCATACATTTACATACAGTATCTCACAAAAGTAAGTGAATTTTTGGGTTCAAATCTATAAAGTGCGCCTTAGAAAATGGTGTGTTAAAAAATGCACAATTTTTCTGGCATTTTAGTGAGTGTTTTTTTTTTTCTGGGTAATAAACAAAAAATTATTTTATATGTTTATTATTTATACTACAATAATAATTTCAAACTTCTATTTCTAGAAACGTATAAACTTACACCTTGCCACATGGGACTTGAGGATACCGGACTCGAAGACATTGAACTCAAAGACCTTTGCAACTAAAGGCGCCCGTACACCACATGTATTTGTCATCTGACATGTCAAATTTTCAAGTCACATGTAATTGTGCATGTCTATCAAAATGGCTGTTTTACAGAAGGTTTATAATATTCGGTCACAAACGTACATGTAATTTGCTTCTGACATTGTCTCTGTTTTTTTCGCATTGTTATTGCAGAAACCAAAGTAGTTCTCGGTTTCAAAATTGCTTGCTGCCGCCACGAAAATATTTATTTGCGCCGTAAAATAATTTGGCCATCTTAACATTTTTTCTTTTATTTTAAAGATACCAATTTAGAATTTTATAATTAAACGGTTTTTATGTATGGGTAATTCCATGTCAAAACGACCAAGAGTGGGACACGACCCCTTCTGATTTTAATGAAATTTGGTGAGAAGGTTGCTTTTATCTTATGAGGAACATATATGAACGAAAAAAAATTTGTTTTTCGAAAGTTATGTCATATTCAAAATGTCATAATTTCGCAGATTTAGCCGAATGTGTTGAGCTTATTTCTTCAATATTTCGAAAACTACTTGACATACGAAGATGATTTTAATGCCATTTTAAAGAGAATACTTGGGGCTATAAACCATATATTAAAAAAAAACTATTTTTTGAAAAATGTAATATCTGCAAAATGTTAAATTTTAAAAACGCACTAAGTCAAAAACTTATTTTTTTATTTGGCTAATTTTTTTTTGTATAATACCTCAAACTGTTCTTTAAAAATTCTGAAACTTTGAAGGAGGTATTTTTTTTCTTTTTTAAGATATGATTTTTTTCCTTTCGCAACCTTTAAAAAAATAGAATTTTAATATTGTAATTTTGAGCAATAAGTACACTGTGCTAGTTGCAAACAACAGACCAGCCGCGCACCTGGCATTTTACCCTAATTGGGGCACGCTGAATCCAGTGGCGCTAACCGTTTTTTTAGGTTAGCTCTTGTTTTCAAGATATAGCGTTATTTAGAAAATGTAAAAGGTTGCACAGCATATATTCGCGTAGCTCAAAAACGGGTTGGTTTATTGAAATAACTAAAAAAAACCGAAATTCGGCAATAAATAATTAAGTGGGGTTGGTCATATATTTGACCCATCTAGGAGCATCCTACGCGCTGCAGGGGCAAAATTAAAGAATTTTATTAAGCCGCAATATTTGTATGGTACAGCGCGTAGGATGCTCCTAGATGGGTCAAATGTATGACCAACCCCAATTGATTACACTGCTTTACAAATTTTTAATTTGGAAAAATACCAAGAACGCCACATGCCTAGATAAGTTAATTGGGACCTCCTGAACACGAAAATCGCTGTAATTTTTTTTCCTAAGTACCGTTTTTTAGATAACGGTACTTTTGTGTTTTTCGGTGTATGGTCCCAATCAAATCTTTATGGAGCCCAACCGAAAAGTCCTATCGAAACAACTGGCACATCGTTAGAAAGATAATCGAATGCTTTTTCCGTCGATATCTGATAAGAAATGGCTGAGTTATGGCACATCAAAGTTCAAAATTCGCCTATTTTTTACGTTTTTTTTCAAAATTTTTCATTTTTATTTCGTTTTTTTCTACGTTATATTAAATATCTGGAATGTTTTATTTTTTAACCAAATAGTATATTTAATTACCAACATTTTAAGCGTTATTTGAAAAATCGGATGAAAAATAATGTTTTTATTAAGGATTTTGTGGAACGACAATATTTTCATCTCATATAAAATTCCGTGTTTTTTAAATCCATCAGTTTTCCCGTATTTAAAAAAAACGTTTTTTTAGTTATTTCAATAAACTAACCCGTTTTTGAGTTACGCGAATATATGCTGTGCAACCTTTTACATTTTCGAAATAACGGTATATCTTGAAAACAAGAGCTAACCTAAAAAACGGTTAGCGACACTGGATTCAGCGTCCCCAATTAGGGTAAAATGCCAGGTGCGCGGCTGGTCTGTTGTTTGCAACTAGCACAGTGTACTTATTGCTCAAAATTACAATATTAAAATTCTATTTTTTTAAAGGTTGCGAAAGGAAAAAAATCATATCTTAAAAAAGAAAAAAAACACCTCCTTCAAAGTTTCAGAATTTTTAAAGAACAGTTTGAGGTATTATACAAAAAAAAATTAGCCAAATAAAAAAATAGGTTTTTGACTTAGTGCGTTTTTAAAATTTAACATTTTGCAGATATTACATTTTTCAAAAAAATAGTTTTTTTTTAATATATGGTTTGTAGCCCCAAGTATTCTCTTTAAAATGGCATTAAAATCATCTTCGTATGTCAAGTAGTTTTCGAGATATTGAAGAAATAAGCTCAACACATTCGGCTAAATCTGCGAAATTATGACATTTTGAATATGACATAACTTTCGAAAAAAAAATTTTTTAATTTTTTTTCGTTCATATATGTTCCTTATAAGAAAAAAGCAACCTTCTCACCATATTTCACTAAAATCGGAAGGGGTCGTGTCCCACTCTTGGTCGTTTTGACATGGAATTACCCGTATATATTTACATAAATTCTATTCAATGGTGAGATGAGCATACATATCTTGGTATTGTAAAATATTAACTTCAGCCGGCTAATGATTCCGTCAATAGTTGACGCCGCTGCCAGTTTCTTCCCGGCATAGATTTCTGATGTCAGATGGTTTGTCAGAAGAAAATAGAGCACGCTCTAATTGAAATTTTGTCAGATGACTTTGCGTCTGACTTTTACAGAAGCAAAGTTAAAAAGGTAACACACGACATGTATGTGTTTTGCAGTGGGAAATTTGACATGTCAGATGACAAAAACATGTCGTATATATGCTCCTTAAGGGTTATCCATCCCTTAACCAAAGTGTTACGCAACCCGTGCGTATCGCTCTGGCTTACAGTTTGGGGTATTCTACTGTATTATCACGAAGCTTTAATATAATTTGGGCACCTCGGCAAAAATAACTTGGGCCTTACCACGTTCCTGGAGGCATGACGCTGGACTCAAAATAAATAACTTTTCAAAATTAACAAACAAAAAACAAGATTGCAACAAGACATAAGACAAATCTACTAGGTACTGTTCCAGTTCCAGCGGACAGTGACCTGAAGACAGGTCCGGTGTTCAGAGGATTAAGTAGCGCGGGCATGGCTAAGATGTCCCAGGAAAAATATCTGAGACCATAAAAACAAAGAAACAACCAAAAAGGTTGTATCTCAGGATTGTAGAGTGGTTGGGATTACTCAACAAATCTACCCTTACGGAGGCGCAAATATCTTCGTTAAAAACGTAATGGGAAGTCTCGACGCCAATCCAAGTACGAGCTGCAAAGCCGTACAAACGGCATCCTAACACTCTGGTAAGAGGCTGCTTTTTCCAGACGACAAAGTGTTACCTAAACGGCCTAAAGTAGTCAGCAGAGTTGACAAAGGTCGTGTAGTGAAGTTGTCAAAGGCAGCCCAGTAATGGTCCATTCCCAATGACAAATGGGATACGGTAGGGGCTGTACTAACCAGATCATACCACCAGGTACTTCCGTAGTGCCCACGGAAAGTCCTGTCAAGACTTAGACTGGTACCAAGGCAGGGTCAAACTGATAGCCTATGAAAATCAGAAATCGGCGGACTTGCAAAAAGCTGATGTCCGGAGATTGGGAGAGATCTGGCCTAGTTCGAATGTAGATGTGGTACACAAACACGATATCCAGTCTAGACCGAGAGCTCATGCCTCGATATCGGTTTACCCAGACTCTGCTGACAGGGCGATACGGATATGGAAGGACCGCCATCCTGATCTTCCAACCCACAACTCAAGTAGTACTAATACTAAGCGCCGAAGACGTCCCTTTTCTAGCCACCTCTGACAGCACTGTGACTTTGGACAGGTTACATTGAAGCTCTACAAGGATAATCCGGGTTCCTCTCTGATTACTTCTGGTACAGTAAAAACATTGTGGAGATGGTGGTCTGCGAAGGGACTAAGAAGGTCAATCTCCATAGCATTGCAGAGGAGGATATTTGTTAAACTTCCAACTCTGAAAAACTTGGTGATGCCGAAGTTCAGTACGTTGCCGAAATAGGTAGCGACAGTGACCTTCTTTATTGACTAGCGACGAGGCTAATGATGCAGCTGCGGAGAAAAATGATTGAATCTGCTTCAAATAAATCTCCACCAATCTAAAGTAGCATCGGCAGCTTCACTACTTCGTCTGACGGCAAAATGTCCTGTAAGCGTGCGTCATGGATATGCTGAAACCGGATTGCGAAGGATTCTTTCTGCTTGACCGTGCTTAGTGTGATATCTGAACGGACCGGATGGAACCTGGAAAACATATTTTAGGGAATCTCTCAGTAGGTTGATTGACACTTACTTTTCTGTATATGGCGGGATCAATGAACGACCGAATATGAAATGCTGAGTTCTGACCGATACAAACCTTCTGGCCTGGATGGCATTATAACTTCGTACTAAATATTATACAACCTCGGCTAAGGGGGCCCCCTACGGCCCACAGTGGTATTTCTTCTACATCTTACTGCAAAAAATAGAAGGAGTGATCCTACACCAATGAAATTTTGCACGCATGTTTAAATTTAAGTAGAAAAGAAAAATACAAAAAATTTTTAAAATCCGTCAACTCCTTGGGGTACCTCCCTTGGAACGCCATTTTTCACGAATTTTTGTCCTCAATGTATAGGTCGCAATTCTTTATAGAATTTTACGAAATTTGACACACATCTATAAGTTCATCCAAGAAAGAGCACTACAAATTTTGGTTGAAATCCGTTTTTTTTTTTTGCTTATTTTTCTTCTCAACGTATGGGCCGCAATTCAAAACGGAGTTTGATAAAATTTAGCAGATAAGTTGATCTTAAAAAAAGCACTACAAATTTTGGTTGAAATCCGTCGACTTGGACCCCCATTTTTTGCTTTTTTTTCTTCTCAACGTATGGGCCGCAATTCAAAACGGAATTTGATAAAACATAGCAGATATCCATAAGTTGATCTAAAAAAGAGCACTACAAATTTTGGTTGAAGTCCGTCGACTCCTAGGGTACCTCTTTTCAATGTATAGGGCGCAATTGTCAATACAATTTGATTAAATTTGGCAGACGCGTATTAATTGATAAAAGAAAAAACTAACAATTTTGGTAAAAATGCGTCGTCTTTTATGTAACCTGAATGAAAAAATTTCGTATAAATATAATTCTCATTGAAAAAACTAGTTATATTTAATTAAAGAAATGCATTTTATTCATCAACTATCATATCTTTAACTACATCATCCAATTCTAAAATATTCTTATGAGGTTGACGTCTTAAGCTACTAATATATGGATCGGACGACTCAAGCAAACGATGAAAAAAAAATTTCAAAATATTCAAAATGAATTATTTTTAATTAATTTATTTTTTAAAGATGTATTTACTTTCTAACCAAGTCGCGCTTCTCCCCAGCGATTTAAAAAATGACCAAAAACCTCTTTTAAACTGCCTTTTTCGCTATTTCAATTTCATCAATAGTAAGCACCGAATTTTCCTGTTTTATAAAATTTGTTAACAAATTGACATTGCTACCACAATAAATAAGTTCCGGGCACAATTCACTATATGACACAGAAAATAAAATCATTTTTAGAATTATATTTTAAATTTTATTTCAATATTTATTATTATTTATTTATTGACGTTAACTATTTACTGGTTGCAAATTTTGTTTTCAATTTAAGCAGTTTTCTTCTATACATTTTCTTTTAATAAAACATGATTTTGTTTACTTTTTTTTAATCTTATTCACTTTTAAAAACAGCTGTCAACAATTTTTTAAGAAATTGTTGTTATAATTAATAAATCAAATTTCTTTAAACCGTTAAGCCTAAAGGTATGCAAAACTTTTTTATTACAAATACTAGGGTGCAATATTCGTGACTTTTTTTTTACTAAATTTGGATTTTTTTAAAATATTGACAAAAGTTGGTGAATTTTTTTGACTATTTCGAAAGAAGAGCCTTTTACCTTTCATTTCGTTATACTGAGAGCACGGAGGTAAACCGAGCTAACTGACTTTTTCTCCAACGAAAACAGCCAATGCTGAATTTTAAGGACAATTTTGATGCACTCGTATCTCCCAAACTATGTATGCAATAACTTTTTATTTTCCTTTAAATTAAAAACAAGGCTTTGGACTTAAATAAAGTCGACACTCATATTTTTCCGCTCGAAACATCTTCGATGTATAAATCTCTGAATTTGAACAAAATTACCATATATTTCCCTTTCACAACATTTCAACCGATCTTTTCTAAGAATATATATACATATATCTTAAAAGAAATGCAGTTTTTGGATTGCCAGACTCTTCTCTATAAAATAGCATCATTAGATTTTTTAAAAGTAATAGTCAAAAAATGCATTTTTGCATCAGAAATCCCATAGTGCGGCCCACAGTGGTATTTTTTTGACAAAAAGTCTATTTTTTTACAGTTATTTTTTAGAAATCTTATGATGCAATTGTGTAGAGAAATGTTTCATTAGTAGAAAACCATGATTTGTTTTCGAAAAAAGTAAAATTTTGTATAAAAAAGAGTGTGGTAAAGTTATCTAAATATTATACAACGAAAACTGATGAACATTTTACTACATTTCAGTTGTTTATACAATAAATATGGTTTAACTACGAATAGTTTTAGAGCATTCTTATTAAAATAAATAAAAAAGAATAAAAATCCCTAGAAAAGGGGAAATCCCCTACTGTTGGCATCACTGAATGTGGGTGTATTCTTTCAAATAACAAACAAAAGTCGACGATTTTCACCGATCGCTTAAAAAAAGTCACAAAAATTGCAGTGCAGGTTTGTGATAAAATCTGCTGCATACATCCAGGCTTGAACATTTTTTTTGCACTTATCAATTATAACTCTCCACAAATTTATTTTCACCGGCAAAACTGTTGATTATAAAAAAAACGTTATATGAACGGATTAAAGAAATTGTAATTCTAAATTTTTTTGAATTTGTTTTAGCAAAATCGGACAAGTGGCTCTCGAGTTATGTTAAACAAAAAAACATCAAGATAAGGAAAAAATTTAAAATGTCATAAAAAAAAACTGACACATACGAACGCCAAACCCATTGAGGGTTTTACTATACTGACCTAGTACCATCACCCTGACTTGGAATTTCTCACCCCCCAGATTGGCTGTTGTACTGTGTAATTGGCAGATGAGTGCCGGTTAGCTTTGCGATAAAATCGAAGCAAATGAGACATTGAGAAAACCAAATTTCTTTAATATGCAGTTTTTCGTTGGGAAAAAAGATAATCGGCTGAGAAAATGGCCATAAAACATTTTTATATTCATATAAAATTTTTCCAAAATTAAAAATTTCTTATCAAAATTTTTTATGAAGGCCAAACTTTTTCTTAAAGTTTCAGGTTCGATTTTAATAAAAATTTTATGTTGTAAAAAATTCCTTCCTTCAGTAAAAATAGTTTAATGAAAATTCAATTTGATGAACTCAAGCGTAACTAACTAAAAATATCAAAATTTAGAATTTTTTTTTGTATAAAAGATTTAAGGTGGAAATAAATTTGGTTTCTCAAAGCCTTGTGTCATACTTAACCCCATTTTAATTGTCACAAAACAAAAAAAACAGTTGGTACATTTTAAAAGTTTTGAATACATATACATACACATATGGGGGATTTCATATAAAGTGACCCAACTTTTGAAATCGATGCCTTCCGATTTGGATGAAAGGTTAGTCCTATTGGATAGTAGTTTCGACACAAATTTTCAACAAGATCGTTAAAAAAGTTAAAATTAGAGGAGGCCAAAGTTTGAAGTTTTGTACAAACAGGTGTTCTTTCTCATCATGTAACTTATTATTACCTATTGGTGTTAGCAAAATTTGTCCCAAGTAGCTTAGATAGCTATTTGATCAATCTTTTGAAAAAAAATTTGTTGTTGTTTGTTTAATAATTTTTTTATATCTTTTCTTTTAAGGTTGTTCTGGTCGCTTAGTGGGATGTGAGTGGGTTATGTTTACATTTTTTAGCATTAGCACTACTTTGAACTTTTTCATATTTATGCTTCTAAAGTGGACCATATACTTGCAATGTTATTGTATATGATATTCGCCATATTGTTTCCTTTTTATGCAATAATGGTTTTAATTTTAATATTGCTCAACAGCATTGTACAATGTTGCCAACACATTACACTTTCTTTTCGTTGTGCAATAAAAATTAAAAATTGTTTGATTGTTGCCAATATATTGTGCCACCTTCTCATATCACATACACATTGGCGATATAAATGTACAATACGTATAATTGAACAATCTTAATGCAAGTGTATAAGTCGCTTAAAACCTTTACAATAAAAATAATGTTGGGAAACTAGACAAATTAACCTTTCCGACCATATTTGGTCTCATGTAGAAAGGCCCTAACTCGATTTATTCGAAATTGAGTTTTTTAGTGATTCCAATATATTTCCCACAAATACACCTCGTCACAAAAGTTTAAAACAATAGCGTCGAAAATATCAGGTTAACAAGCAATTGAAGGAGCCATTTTACATTATGATACAGTAGTTTTGACTAAACTGCCTTTTGTTTACGTGCACTTTTGACTTAACTGCACAAAATTGATAATTTTTGGAATTATTCTTTATAATTCCATACAAATTCCTTTTTTAAGTGCACTTCCTATACCTGCATATTTGAGATAAATGCACAAAATTTTTGGCATTTTAAAATTATTTTCATGCCCAAAAAACATATTATTTTTCAAAATTATTCATCAAAATCCTTGTTTACGTGCATTTTGTATACCTGCACATTTCTCATTTTTTTGGGCAGCTTTAAAATATTTTCATACAAAACATCAAAGTTAGCTGCACACATAAAAATATATGGTGGCCTCTTTTTCACATAAATATCCAATTTAAGCTGTTTATAAAAATATAAATCGCAATTATTTTGTTTTTTCCATAAATTTTAATGTTCTTTGTGAATTCTCATTGTTTTTGTTATTTATTTCTGTTATTTCCCATCTAGCATAGGCTGTTTGTAAGACGATTATGTTTAATAGACAACTCCTTAAAGATCTTCTGATGATTATCTGACGAGTAACAAAAACATCTTAATCTTTTTTTAATTTATCTTTTGACACGCTCGTCTTTAAATCTTGGAATGAACCTTTTGGGACTCTCTGTAAGAGTCGTATAACAATTACTGAGCTTCCTAAATAAGACCGTTTTTGAAGTATGAAAATGCTATTTCACATACAATTTTAATAAAACAAACCGGGCTTAGGATCTGTAAAAAAGGATTTTCCGACAGGATGGCTGAGCATTCCACGAGTTGTAAAATAAAACCTACATGAGTCTCATACGACTGTTTGCATGCTTTTTTAAAGACTCGTAAGATGATCTCTACATACATCAAAAACGATTCCCTTTATGATTAATATAAGCGTTTTTTGCTGGGTAATGGAAAAATATCTTATTGGAATCAGCACGTGTAACAGTTTCTACCGTGCCAGGAATTGTCTACAATTAAAAAATGAGCTCGTCGACGATCAAAAACACTCTTTGTGAGATTCCCAGTAGACTCCTAGACGATTGAAAATGCTAGTTGGGTTGAAATAAAATTTTAATAAAATATAAATTTATGTATTAATAAAATAATTTTTTTTTATTCTACTTTTAAATCAAACACTTTACTTTAGCTGCACTTTTGTACAGGTAGCCATAATTGTGTACCTGCACATTAAGACATTAAGACAGGTAAATGCATTTAAGATAACTGCATTTTTGATTTACCTGCACAAAAAATCGTGCAAAGGAGATTGTGCAGCTAAGTCAAAACTACTGATAGAGTGTATATTATGTTTTTGCCTTCTCCTGTAAAGTTGCATTTATATGAGTTAGGACCTTTCTACATGAGACCAACGATATGTAACATACCCAACTAGCGTTTTATACCTTCTATACTGAAGTAATAATTAAATTAATATATAATTATAATAAAAATAAAAAGATAAATATTTTCATAAAATGTAATCTTAAACATTAGATCCTTTAATATCACAACTATTTATACACTTTAATTTATTGTAGCTGATGAAGTGTTTAAGATTTGCAAACATGCTAATTTGTTATTCTGGTTAAGTTTTAGAACATCAAAACATATTGCAGTGATGAAGTTTTGACTCTGTTTCGATACAAAGTAAAGTTATGTTTCGTTTACTTTGTATAATAATCAGTGTTACCACCAGCAAAATTCAAAATTACGCTTGAGATGAAGCAAAATTACCCGATTCTGGCAGTCGTGATCGAGTACATTCTCGATTCGAAAGCAATTTAATATCTAATTATTTCAGTCAATACTGAACGAATCGAAATTATTTTTTCAGTGTTGCAAAGCATTAGTTTGAGTTTCACAATACTGAAAAAATAATTTCGATTTCGAAACAACAAACTCATTGAAAGGAGAATATTAGTCAAAATGTTACGATTCTAAGGCTGCAATTTACAGTCATTAGTTAATTATTAGTTAACTTAACTGATAACTATTGCTTAACTAAAGTATCATTTTTACAATAATTAGTTAAGTAAAAATTTTAATCAGACCAAAAAATGGTAACTCTATTAAAATAATAAAAAAATAAAAGTAGTTAACCAATAAAATTTAATGGTTTAACTAATATTTAAGAAAAAGCTGGAAATAATATTTTATTTGTTAAACTGTTGTTATTAGCTAACTAATGACTGTCAATTTGGGCCTTATTGTAATTTAAAATTAATTAGCAAAAAATAAAAACATTAACATATTAAAAACAATTTATAAAACATAAAATAAAACTCTTAAAATAATGAGTTTAACTTCCACATTTGGTTGCATATCCATAGGGAAGGTTCAAAGTGGTCATTGTCATTCCTTTATAATGGGTATTTTTTAGCCCGATAGAGCTTTCGAAAGGTACGCTGTCAAACGAACTGTTATACTGCTCTCACTTTTTGCTCAGGCACATCATCATGAATAGATTCATGCTTGAACAACGCCACCAAATTATGCAAATTTACTTCAAAATCAGCCATCGATTTTCGAAACTTACAGGCGACTTCTGATTATAATGACCCAACTTATTTCTTTACAAATGAAGGCGATGTGTTGATTAAGAGAAAATTAACTGTTGATTATATTTCAAGGCCATGCGATGTGACACCTCTTGATTGTTTTCCGTAGGCCTTTGAAGTCACTGGTTTATGCTGATAAATCAGCAACAATTGACATCTTTGAATACAACATTATTCATTTTATTCGTGACTTGCAGTCAACAATGTTCGAAAAAGAGGAAGGCGCGGAGCCTATTTGTTTGAAATCAGTTTCAAATGGTAATGCCGTGCATTAATTTGCGATACAAATTTTTTTTTTTTTTGTGTTGTCTACCATTTTAAGTTTCATGGTTTAAAAAAATACCCTTTAGTCTTTATTTAGTAAACAAAATGTCACCACCCTTTCTTAATTCAGTTTTACAACTGTTATGGGCGTTTAATAATTTTCAAAGTTTGAAGTTCAAACTAAAGCACTTGAAAATTGCCAGATAAAAATAAAATTAATAAATAATCTTCCCCCTGCTGGTTTTTGGTTTCAATAACTTTTTTTAATAGACTAAAGGTTCTAAATCATTATTATAGTCATCTTTTTCCAAATCTAAGAGTCCATCTTGCGACATTTATAAAGAACTTTTGAAAATATATATTAAATGATTGAAGACTTTTCTTAAAAAGAAACCGAAACTTCGGTTCAGAAGACTGTGCATTTTTTTGTCAACAATATTTAAAAAGAAATAAATGTCATCACTGAAATCGAATCTTGATTTTAGTTGGGTATCTTAAGTAAGAATTTCAAATTACACCTGAAATTACTCACGCTCTACCCATAACAGTAAAAATTATACCAAATTCGGGTCAACAAAGCATCAACAAAATTTTGGATGCACAGTTTGACTTTGACATGGGTAAAGGCTCAGCTAGCCGGGAGTAACAGTAACCTTACCGTAAAAAAGTAAGACCAATCCATTTCTTACAGATTGAGACGTAACATCTTACTGCTTAGTCTGAGTTCATACGGCTCATGTCTTATTGACAAGATTCTTCCTTTTTATTCTTTGAACATGAATTGGCGTTCAAATGATTCATGTCATGTTGACGACATGTGTTTTTTTGATATTGAAAACAATAACAAAATTAAACAACGATTGAAAAAGCAAAACGTAAAGACAGTACATGCATCTGTGTACTCGTTTCTTTTCCATTCGTCCCTCTCGCCTATAAAGTAGCAATCTTGTCAATAAGACATGAGCCGTATGAACTCAGACTTACTATAATCGTTCTAATTGCTTTACATAAAACAAAATGAAGCAGCTGATTAGCAACGTTACTGTTACTCCCGGCTAACTGAGCCTTAACTGTTATTATACATTTAGGGACGTATGAAAATTTCAATGTTTAAATGGTTGTGTTTAGGAATCCATGACTTTGTTCGGTTGCATTGCAAACTACGTTTTGGAATTCACCCTGTTTTTTGAAAATTTTCGTAAAAATACGTAAGACTTGTGTGATAGTGTAAAACAGCCTTAAGCCCCAACCATAATATGCATAGCCGTACTTAACATACGGTCAAATTACCAAAAAGTCTCTCAAATGTATTTAAAAAAAATAAAATCAACAAACATTTGTTTGTTAATTTTTGACAGTTGTCTAAACTCAAAATGATAACTAAAACACACAAAGATGCCAGCATGAAAATGAAGAAATTAGAAAAGAGTTTATTAACTAATGCGGTGTTGTTAAAAGTTTATGCAAACGGCTTCTTATTAGAGGTTTATTAAATTAAAACTGTTTGATAACTATTGTAGACATTAAACCTAACTTAAGAAATTTGTCAGTTTCAGTTAATAGGGAGAAACGCCTGAACGATTTTATAGCCCCCAAACAAGTTATAAGGGGGTTTTGGGAGTCGCTGATTACGAATCTGGTATTGGATTTCAAAATGGCGGATCCAATATGGTTGAATATTTTTTTTTGTAATGTTATTGGATTTGCTTCAAACAAGTGGATTTTGATACCCCTGAATGCTTTTATGGCTTGAAACTCGTTACATGGTTGTTTTTGGGGTCGACGATTACGAATCTGGTATTAGATTTTGAAAATTCAAAATGGCGGATCCAATAGGACTTATAATTTTTATATAACATTATTGGATTTGCTTGCGGTTCATCACTCAAGGGCTCTCTGGGACACTGATTACAAATCTGGTATTTGATTTTGAAAATTCAAAATGGCGTATCCAATATAGCGGACTATCTTCAATCCAAAAACCCCCGGATAACTAGTTTCAAGCCATAAAAGCTATAAGATGAATCAAAATCGGCTTGTTATCTTTGTAATCGTCGGTCCCGAAAACCCCCGAAAGTCGAGTTTCAAGAAAATTAGATCAATTAGAAAAAATTTTGTTACCTTGGGTTTTTTCCTTTTTTTATCAAAGGTGTATTTTAAAGCTTACTTATGACAAAAGTAATGCAGTTAGAAAACCGCGGTTTGTTGCATTAGAAAGATCGCATTGTCTATTTTAAGAGTCACCAAAAAAGTAAAACAATTTTTTCATCCATAGGTCCCTTTTAACTGAAACTGACACATTTATATGTATATATAATATTGTTAAGTTACTGCTTTTTATTTATGTTTTGTTATGCATTTTAAACTTAACGTATTATTAACGACATCTATGGTTAAATAGTCGCATCACTTATACTATAGCCTCTTTAACAGACTATTTAACATCAACTTTTCTACTAGAGCATTCTGCACAATGGGGTTGAAGTATGTCTAATGATGTATAACAATTTTTAATAACAATGTATACTAATGAAATTACTTTTGAATACAAAATAACAAATAAATACAACTTATAATTACAACTAATTCTTAACTAAAGTTACTTTCGTAACAATATAATAAAATCGTTTTAATAAATAAATTAAAATTTGAATTCTGCAAAACATAAAAAACTCATATTCTTAAATCTTTATTTGAGTTGAGTTTTTCCCCCAACAATAAATTTCAGTTTATTTATCACATATGAAAAATTGGGAATTTAGCAAGTCATACAGAAATCTTATTAGAAATTTTCTTCATCGTTCTCGGTTTCTTCCCCCGAACCTTCACCGCTGCTATCCAAAATAAACTTTAAGCTTTCTAATTCTCACTAGTGTATACCAAAATGCCTTTAAAGAAGTTTGTTCACGTCAAACAACTTTTCTCTTTTTGTGTTAACAGTATAAGTTAATCGTCGTGGCTTAATCATTGCTAGTTTCTTCCCTGTTTTTCTACATAATTTTGAGAGCTGTACTAGTTACTGTTAACCGATAGTGCTCCTCTCCCTGTACAAAAATTAAGCTTTTTTCGATAATGAAAATGCTTTGAACACAGATAAAACCGCTGCTTTCCAGAACTCAATAGCAACTTTCTCAATGATTTATAGACTGTTCCGAATTCTGATTAATCAAAGTATCGACTTTTCTAATTTTCTATTCGATCCGCCCATAAACTCTATCTGCTGGTAAAAAGAAGTGTCCGACAACAAAAATACGACAACACAAAAGAATAAGAAAAATTTGCAATAAGGCAGATTACGGCTGCGAGTTTTGTTCTCACTTCAATTTTTAATGTAATTTACAGAGGTCAAGGGATACTTAAGAAGCGCAGTGTTATCTGTCAAAAGTTATTGCTATCATAATTTTTAAAAGAAATGCATGTATGTAACAAGTTTTGGAACTCAGCGCCTAATTTTCTTCCTAGAATTAAAATTTTGGCAATAGACAAAAATGTGAAAAAATAGTACATCTTAATGTTTCATAATTTCAATGAAAAACATTTATAACGGTCATGAAATAGTGACTTTAACTAAATGTTAGTAATAGGTTCAAAAAAAAAAACAACGAGAAAGAAGAAACACTAGCAACAAATTCTCACATTATTTGTATTGTTAACAAGCGGATACCCGCCGTGTGCTACTATGCTCCCCTTTTTTTTAAAAAATGCATAGCTATTGTGTCCATATTAAAGGGATCTATCTATGTTTGGAATTTCATTAGAATCTGTTAGATAACCACTTTGTACGATGTTAATTGTGAGTCACAACGTAATGTCAAGTTTTTTGCTCAGTTTAATTTGACATTTCTTTGTTTAAGTGTTTGACAAATTCAACCATGGAGAGGTGCACAATTGAGCAGCGTTAAGATTGTTAAAGCCTTTTACGAAAATGGACGTTCAGGTCAGAATTCATTTTGCACACTTTGTGATTTTTTTGGTCCGAATAATCGACCAAATGTGCCCACAATCGAAAAAAGTGGTCTGTAAGAAATGTAAAAACACCTGTACATGCATGTTGGGTGCGGATTATGGGCTGCCGGCGTCATCAGGCCGTACCTCTTCGAAAATCAGGCCAGCCAAGCAGTTTCCGTGAATGGTGTTCGCTATCGCATGGTGATAACGGACTTCTTGTGGCCAGAAATTGAGAATATGGCCCTGGACGATATGCAGCTACAACAGAATGGTACCACTTGGCACACATCCATCGAAATAATGGCTCTTATCTTACGTCGTGGCGATGTTAATTGGCCGTCACTATAATGTGATTTGACACACTTGGACTCCTATCTTTGGGGATATTCAAAGGAAAAAGTGTACGTTAGAAAGCCAAAGAAAATTCAGGATCGGCACATTAGCGATATTGAACCTTAATTACGCCTAATTCGAATTTGCTAGATAGTTTTGGAGAGGCAGACATTTCAGCAAACCTCCCCTCGTGGTCCTATTTTTTAAAAAATGTATTGCTAGTGATATAAATAGGAGTCTATCTATCATTAAAATTTCATTAAAATCTGAGAGGTAATTTCGGAGAGGCACAAATTTCCCACAAACTCCCCTCATGGTCCTACTTCTCAAACACCATCCTTAGAAAATAACCTCTCCGATGATACTGTGGCATATCGGTTGGAAAGTTTCGGAGTCTATAAAAGACTTAGACACATTTTTTGTATTTAATATATAAAAGTTTAAATACGCAAGGTTGAAGTAGAGTGGTGCAAACCTTGATGATTTGTTACAGAATTAAACAAAAACGAAATAAATTTCACAACAACTCAAAACGCATATTTAAAATATGGCTGACATAAATAACAACAAATAAATAACCATAATAGTCATTAAACTTTTAAAAGACTATCATAACAAATACGAAATTTAGTTATTAATTCAAATTTTTGATATTATTCGAATGTGTATTCTAAGTCAAATTACAATCCTCACAAGCTATTATACTTTATTTATTAGGCTTATTCCTTCAATATTTTCCAGGATCAGAATTTTTCGTTTGTATATTTCTGTTACGAAGCTTACTTTAGCTATCCTTTGGCTAGCAATGAAGTAAATTGTAAAGAAAATTTATGCAACTATTAGATACCAACAGAATGTAATGCCTAATAAAGAAAAAAAGCTTTTGAGGATTGTGATTTGACTAAGAATACACATTCGAATAAACTCAAAAATTTATAATAAATATTACTCAAATTAATTTGTTATTTATTTACCAATTTTTATTTTTGTGTTTTGTTCTGTTCTGACTGACTGTCAGTGAAGAAAACTATAAACGATAACATCGGACAACACTGCATTAAATATTAAATCATAACTATTTCCCTGAGGATGACCAACAAAGTTGGTCGATATACTGGAATAAATAAATAAATAATAAGAAATTAAAACAGAACAAGAGTTTTTATTTTTATTATATTTTATGAAACAGACCTCAAGCCGAAAAATATAAACATAACACATTTTTTATTTTTCGAATTTATTCTATGAGTCTGGTAGTGTAGAGTCATTTCTAAAAATTTTAGGAATAGGACTATTACAAAAAAAAAACTTTATAAAATACATAACTGAAATTTAGCTCATAGAATAAATTCGAATTCATAGAAAAGAAATAATTCCCAGTTTCTATTTGTTATTTATTTAATAAATTTATGTCAATAAAAATAGTGCAAAAAATATCTTTTAACGTTTGACTCTTCATTATTATGCAAATGAAATGTTTTATTATTGTGATGACAAGTAGTCACTCAGTCTTAATAAAATTTGTGCATTAGGTTAATGTTAAATTTTCATAGATTTAAAGAAACTTTCCATTAACTGGGGCTAATGAACCATTTTTCATTAATCCAATGAAGCTTTACATAGGTTGAATTTCACTGTAAATTTTCATTGGATTAATGTCAAAATCCATTGGATCTTTGAAAAAAATTCTTTCAGTGTAGTATACCCTCTTCACAACTGGATTTGAATGTACATATGTATAATAAATTATAATAAATGTTATAAATTTGTAAAATCCAAATGGAAATGTCGGGAACTTGTGTTTCAAAATAATCTTTAATTGAAGTCCCATTTTTTTAAGCATCCAATTTTCGTTTTTATAGACACTATTGGACGTATGTAAATACAAATGTATGTGTGCCGAACAAATTTTTAAAACAAAAATAAATTTTTCTTATTCCATAGCAGATGCGTACTCGTTTCTTTTCTTTATATTTTTAATTTTTCTTGTTTCATTACGGAAGCTTTAAAATTTTTTTTAACATTTGCAATTGCCAGCATAGAAATTTATTCATAAAAACACATACAGAATAAGCTTTTGACGAAAGTGTGTGTGTGTGTGTGTTGGTAGGTTGCTGTCCTTGCATGTCTAGCAATAACAAAAATGCTCGAAAAAATGGTGAAAACTAATATTAAATTTAGAAAATTCTCTTTTGTTCTTAAATGGTTTCAGCATGTGAGTAGTTGTTTATATGAATATATGTATATGTATGTGTATAGCTATTTTCAATCAAAAAAATCTTCTACATTTTACAATATTTGCACAACAATACATGTAAATAGCATGTATTCACACACATTCACAAATGAATTTTTCACATTCGAATCCTTAGAAGCTCGAATGTTTTGTGAGATGCCAACTATAACATTTTATTAGTAAACAACAACAACACCAACATGAAAATCAACTACAAAAGAACAAAAGGTGCCTAGCAACATCTAAATTACCATACTCACTCAACTCAGCTCTCGTACAAAACTGAAAATTTTAAAATACTGCGTACAGTGAAGCAAATTAATAAATAAAAGTTTGAGCCGTCTTCAGACTGGACTTATGATTTAAACTTAGCTCACCAGAATTGTATTTAAAAAGTCACTTTGGAATCTCAATACAAAATATATGTACCTTGATACCAATTCAATAATTAGTACATATAATACCGTATTCATATATGCACCTAAATTGTGTTTTACGCAATAAATGCCATTATTGAGCAATTATCCATACAAAATTGCAATTTAGTTATTGCTCAATTATTACGAAATTGTTATAAGTGTGTTTAGTGAGAAAAAAGCAACTCACTAAACAAAGTGTTTTGGCACTTTTGACAACAACAAAAACAAAGGTCCGTTCATAAGTAAATTGCTAATTGAGTTAGCTAAATTGTGTATGTGTGAACAGAAAGATAATTATGTCAATAAATCATATATTGACTCAATATAAAGAAAACTGAATATGTTTTTAAATAAGACACACTTCGAAAATTTAATGGTAAGATTTTCAGAATTTTTATTCCCAATTCTCATTCTTGATAAATACACCGAAATTTATTGTAGGAGGATAAGCTGCTAGGAACTAGCTTTCTACTGGTTGCTTGGGATCATCCGGAAACCTTTCCCAAAGACTTTATAAACGCTAAAGATAGTATACAAACAAAACTGCAGAGTGAATGAGAATTGCAAACACTCAAAAAGTAATATTTGAAACGATATCAAAGCTTCTTGGAGGCCACACGATCAAGTTTTGCCTTTCAATTTGCAATACACTCTCACTTTTTTACTAACCCACTCACACTTTTTAAATTGACCACGAGATTGCTTTCAATTTCACCGTTCCAATTGTTTGGCAATTTTACTTTCGATTTAGCAGCTGATTACATGTGTGTCCTTATACTGGGTACACACTATGCAACACATTTACGCAATCTAGTGAATTAAATTCATTTTCATTCATTCCAGGTTGCATCATTATCTAAACGCTTTGATATTTTGAGGTTGCATTGAAACAGATTGCATGTAGGTTGCACTGTGTGTACCCAGCATTATAAATTGTTTTCTTGATGACATCTTGAAAGTACATTGCTTACAAACTGAGTGCACGTCACAGCTTTCAATTTATGTAAATTTTGACAAGCAGTATATGTAAAAGACTATCAAGAACAGGTAGATCGTGTAGCCGAAGGGTTTAACAAAATACCGACAATAAACAGTGGGATTTTAACTGCAAATCATTTGAAAATCCTAGCATTCTCAACAAAAACGGGAAATTATTTTTAAATTGAGAAATGCATTTATTTTCAACTTGCTTTCAAACGTTATTCTTAAATGTGCATTTTAATACAATGTGGAACATAAATAGCAGAATGTAAAAAGATTGTAATTTGACTTAGAATACACATTCGAATAATATGAAAATTTGTATAATAAATGTTACTCGCCATGACTTAAATAAGTAAAAATCATAAAATTTACAATAGGCACTATCCAGTTATAAGATACAAAGAATGCTGACGAAGGCCGTAGCGGGCCAGAAAATGCATAACATTTGCTCGTACCTAATAGTTGAATACATTTTCTTTACAATTTACTTCATTGCTGGCCAAAGGATAGCTAAAGTAAGTCTCGTAACAGAAAAATACAAACGAAAATTGAAGGAATAAGACTATTAAAGTATAAAATCTTTTAAAAATTGTAATTTGACTTATGGCGTGTTCAACGATTTCGATAGAACGACTTCGATCGCATTCTAAGCGATCGAAAACTGTTTTGGGTTCGACTAACTTTATTCAATACGAGCATTCGTTTAGACGACAGTTTAAAAGAAAACGTAAGTACTTTCATGCAAAAAGCAGTTTACTAATATCGAAGGTATTGTCGACTTATGGAATTTATAAAAACCAAGAAATATTTAAGAGTAATTTGAATAATTTATAAATAAAAATGGAGAACAAATGATAATTACATATATAAAAACATTTAATTGATTACAATACGCCAATTGGGGCGACTAAGCACGAATATGGCACTTATTTATTTCTCTCAATAAGCGTTTTCGAGATATTGAGCTATTATCTTGTTTTTTTTTCGAAAAAACGGAATTATCTACGTTTTCCGAAAAAAATTTAATTTTTCAATTTATTTAAATGTGTTGAGGAATTAAGACAACTTAAGTAATGATTTGTCGAAAAATATTAACTATTAGACTCAGCACGTTAATTTATCCGTTCTTTTACGAAAAAATGGAGTTACCCAGTTAGTCCAAATTTTTTTTTTTTCCTTTTATGCTTATAAATATATCAAAAATAAGTCGAGTTTTTGTCTGTTTTTATGCAAAAACTTAATTAAAAGGTTTACCCTTTATGGCTTACCCTTCTTGATTTTATGAAATTCATAGGCAGATTGGTACCAGCCAGTCCGAGAGACAAAAAAGTCAAATCCTTTTCCAGTTATTGTTTTGAACCAATCATGAATTTATAGCTACGACGAACTATTTAAAGGCACCTTGGTCATACCGAACGTTCTAATGAGAATACACCCTTTCAAATCGGCAACGTAAAGTGGCTGCGATACACGTTAGAGAAATAAGGTATAATTATTTACAAAAATACACTTTCTGAAGAGGAACGTTTTTTTGCTTGGACATAAGACAAAACACAGATTCAAATTTTGATGACTATATTGAGCAGAACAATCACTGCCTTTTTCCAATCACGAAAGAAAAGAAGAAACATTTGATTAGCATTATTCCACTTTTACGCCCAGACGTTCCTTCTTTTTATGAAAACCTACCCTTAAATTACAATCCAACTAACATAAACGTAGATCCAGACCTCGACCTCATTCAAATGCAGACTGAGTTTGAGGAAAATATTAAAATTCCACGTGCAATAAGTGCAGCTTACATTATTTCGCAATTGTAAAAAAATGTTGCCAGAAACATTTCAGAACTTTTTCACAAAATGAACAGAGTACAACTTTATCAACATTATTTCATAGATATTCCGCACAAGTTTTTTTCATATGCGTTTTGACAGCATTTCACGTGAAATGTTGAACAGAGTACCAGGCTTTAGATATAAAATATAAATTTCTTTTAAGTTTTAACATTTTTTAACGAAAAAATTTTTAAATACAGCCAATTTTATTCTAAATTTATATACGCAAAGGAATTATATAATGTTAAACATAAATTATGTTAAGAAGTGGCATTTTTAGTTACTCAAATTTAAAATTTTCAATACGAAATTAGATTTTGTCTAAAGTTAAAAGTCAATTATTTGTTGAAAAAATTTTTTGTTACAATAAAATTTATTTTAATTTGTATGTCCAAACATTGCCCACTGTCCAACACACAGTAGTACATATCAGCTTTGTTATGTTCGTTAAACTCATCTTAAAAGTCGAAATTTAAATATACAAATACAATTTTTAGTAACCTTTAAACATACAGATAAACATGTATGTATACAACATATACTTACATGCCATAGCTGGTGAGGAAAAAATGCAAGGCTCTAGTTTTTTTTCGCTTATTTTTGAGTTTCATAATTTTTCTTACTGTATCCATTATTTTTTATCGAAATACTTTTGGTGTTTAAAAAAAAATTTTCGTTCGCATAATTTTTTAATTAGGACAAAGCCTATAGAAATTGATATATACTTGAATCGGCAACTCTTAAGCATATTAGCACCTGCAATAGAACTTAAGATCTATTAAATCTTCGCTTAATTGTTTATAGCTCCCGATTCACACTTTCCTTAATGATAATCTCAAATCGTAAAACTAAATTCATGGCTCAATTGACTTAGAATTACTCAAGAAGCCATATACTTTATGGGGTCTGAGATGAATAATAAAAAAGTTTCACACGGAATGGCAAACTTAGTATACCCTCATCACAACTAATTGTGTGTGTGTGTGTACGAAGCTCATTTCTGGTTATTTGGCTACATCAATAAGCTAAATTGCCGTATTTAAATCGATGACAATCCCCTGCAAATAATTTTGGACTACTTGATCCATTTTAGATAAACAAGACTACATACAACATGATCCAATGTAATGCAATCATGGTGATTGTTAAAAAAGAATTTGTAGTTAAACGATGTTTTCGTTTTTAAACTATTTCAAAATTAATCCTTAGGAGTATACCATTGAGTGATTCAAAACTTATCTACTGGGAGTATGTTTGGACACGGAATAGTTTTAGAATATTCCGTTGTTACGCAAAGCTGGATTATATGGTAAAGCCCTAGGACATTGTAATGTTAAATATACCGGGGTTTTTAGTACATTTGGATTACCTATTTACATACGCGTATGGACAAGTCCTCATTTGCAGGGCCATTACATCCACTGAAATTGACTTTTTGGTGCGGCTTACACGCTCTTTCGCAATGAGCAAGGAGCAGCCGTTATGGTGAATGGCGAGTGCTATCCAAAAGTGGCTCTGTTCACTGGCTCCCTCGTTATGTTAAATAATTGGTTTATGCCATCAATCCAGCAATTCTTGAAGCATTGTAAGCCAATATTTAAGCCACCATTGACGCCTTACGGCCAAATTGGTTGGAAAAAGTAGTCAAAAATTGGACTGATCGAATGGACCAACTTACTTGTACCCTTAATACTTTCTCCAATATTGCGGTGTGGGTATTAATTTAATTTCAATTTAAATTTCGATCAAAATCGAATGCGGTATTTCCGCCCCAGATCATCTCAATTGTTCGATTTTCGACAATCATTGTCGAAGGTTCTATTTGAACCTAACCTGCATGTAAGATAGAACCTTGTTCTCCTAAGGTCGTGAATTCTCTCCTTGCCATCTACCAGACTTCATGTTCAAAACGTTGCTTTTTTTGCTTGAAGTATGAAATTTAAAAAAACCCTTAAATCTTACAATATGATGCAATTGGAAGTTGACATGACCTTCTGTTCCTGAAAAATAATTATATACAATACCTTTCATCCTATAATATTCTTCATAAAATGTAATACTTTAAGGAAATAAGGCTAATTTTAAGGCCTCTTTGGTACTTATTTTTTCCCGCTGAGTAAGTCAACATCAGTCGCTAAAGTCCCAGCTAGCATTTGGGTGATAATTGTTTGTAAAAATTACCAAAATGAGTCTTCTGAGATCACTTTTGATGATTAGAAATGTACTTTTCACTTGAGCGATTGAAAAGGATTTACATATGATTCAATCAGATGTTTAAATAATGATTATAATGCCAGTATTCATAAATTTAAATTTAATTAAGGTTTACAAAACTTATTTTCTATGAAAATTTCCGTTCATAAGTGTTTGTTAAATTTTATAATATGAGGGTAAATTTTTTTAACTTAAAACTGATTTATCACTGGAGCAATTGAAAAATAATTCACACATGCTTCATTCATATGCTCAAAAAAGGAATCAGAAAATTTAATCACAAATTATTTTTTGACATGACTCATCGGTGGGGTACCAGTTTCCCACAACGAGAGTATCATTAATGTACGATGAGGTCGTATGCGGTTATTTTGTGCTTTTGCTTATTCCTAACGGATTGGATTATGATACAAAATGCTTCTTGGGGTGTATAAAATGAAACTGTTTGCGTTTACTTACATACATTCACCCAGCTAGCATTTTGTATCATAATCGAATCTTTTAGAAATCTGTAGCTCGTTTCTATATTTCTCGCATTGTAAAATTTCTCCCACGGAGTGTGAAATAAAAATTTATTGTCAAATGCATGCAAAACGTTAATAACATTGCAGCCACACGATCAACATTTTCTTGATAGTCTTTCACATATACTGTTTGCCAAAACCCTACAGACAATATTGGACTACGTGGTCCATTGTGGCTTAAATGGACTACTCACAACATGGTCCAATGAACTGTAGTATGGACCATGTTATAAGAAATTAACATGAAGTGCTGCCAACAACTGCATGATTTATACTTTTCTATAGTTTACAGTATTACACATTGGTAACCCTGATGGTGTCCATTATTAATTGTTTATTTAAAAGTGAAAGTTTGTGAAATTTGTGGAAAAAGGTTAACAAATTAGAAATAATAAGTAAATATATTTAATAATAGACTACAGCACATACCATAAAAGGCGATTAGTAAAAAATTAAAAAGAAAAATGATTAAACTACCCCTTAAGTGTACTCCATACTGTAGTAACATGGAGTACTTTTAAAACTAACCCACTTTAGTACTCCATGGAGTAGTTTAGGGACTACTTCGGTGGGTTATATGGTCCCCTCCTAGGACATTGTAATGATAAATGGACCACCTTTGGAGTAATTTTGGAGTACTCCTACTCCTTTATGGACTACTTTTTACATACATGTATGGACTAGTCTCGTTATCTTCAGGGAATATGCAAAAATTGGCATCTGTGACGTAGGCTGCAGGCAAGTTAAAAGCAATTTACTTTCGAGATGTCGTTAAAAAAAATGAATAAAGACAAACATGTAATCAGCTGTTAAATTAAAAGTAAAATTACCAAGCAAATGGAAAGGTGAAATTGAAAGCCATCTCGTGTTCAATTTAAAAAGTGTGAGTGTGTTAGTAAAAAAGGAAGAGTTTCCCTGCAAATAAAATTGGACCACCTGATCCATTTTGATAAAATGGACTAGTCCATGGACTGGTCCGATGTAATGCAAGCATGGACCATGTCATTGTTAAAAAGTGTTTGTAGTGAGACGACATGTCTTCATTTT
Organism: Pollenia angustigena; assembly: GCA_930367215.1. Taxonomy (NCBI): domain Eukaryota; kingdom Metazoa; phylum Arthropoda; class Insecta; order Diptera; family Polleniidae; genus Pollenia; species Pollenia angustigena. The sequence continues at coordinate 74,134,701 of OV884057.1, read as the reverse complement.
TTAACGACATGCTTTCGTTTTTAAACGACTTCAAAACTAATCCTCTTGAGCATACCATGGAGTAGTTTTAAAACTACTCCTAAGTGGTCCAAAGGTGGGTTATATGGTCCTCTCCTAGGACATCGTAATGTTAAATAGACCAGGTTTTTTCCATACGTTTGGGCTAGTTTTGGACTAGTCATGGTCCCTTGTGGACCACTCTTTACACGCGTGTTTGGACTGGTCCTATTATTTGAATAGAATTGAAAGGCAAAACTTGATCGTGTGGCTGCTATGTCTGTGTTCATACGACTCATGTCTTATTGACATGATTGCTACTTTATAGGCGAGAGGGACGACGGGGAAAAGAAACGAGTACACAGATGCATGTCTTTACGTTTTGCTTTTTCATTCGTTGTTTAATTTTGTTATTGTTTTCAATATCAAAAAAGCACATGTCGTCAACATGACATGAATCATTTGAACGCCAATTCATGTTCAAAGAAGAAAAAGGAAGAATCTTGTCAATAAGACATGAGCCGTATGAACTCAGACTAAGAAATGAGCCGTATGAACTCAGACTATGGGTGTGTGTGAAACGGTAGCAAAGTACTCATGGAAGTTAAATTTTGACACTGTTGAGGTGAATAAAATTTCACTAGCCCTGGGGGATAGTATAAATTTTAACATTAGTGTAGAAATTTTTGACAACCATAAAAATTATTTTTTTTTATTAAACTTGTTTAAACAAAATAAAAAATAATATGAGAGCAGGACCAGCGGCAAAAAAAAATTAAAAAGAATTATACAAGATGTAAGTATTTATAAGCTTTTTTGCCCAAACTTTTTGTAAAAATTGTTAATATATCAGAACGAATTCATCAAATTCATAGTTGGGACCAGAGAAGCAAGCCGTAACGGCTAGCCGCTCAGCCGATTTTTTTCGACAAGCCGCGCCGCCACCGATATACTCGGCTGATCGGCGGCTCAATTGCTAGCTGATTATTTTTTTCTATTTTTTTTTTTTTTTTTTTTTTTTGTATTAAGCCATAATTGGTTATTCAATTAATTTCTGGTATTTTTTAATATAATTATCGGTATCTAGAGGCACTGTTACCATATACAAATATTTATCTTATTTTTAAAGTTTGGTGCGAAAAGATTTGAAGAGTTTTAACGAAACTTTTTTGTATTCAATTTATCTATTATTGTCAGAAACTGTAACAATTATGTATTTTTATAGAATATTATTTATTATATGTATTAAAAACATTATTAATGATTAGCTAAACTGGTAAAACTTAAATATAATTTTGAATGCTGATAACCTTCTTCACTGTGGGGTATTCCACCACTTAAACTTCATTGAGCCACAAATTATCTGCAATTATAAACTATGTTTTATATATACTGATTATTTAAAAGATTGGTTACCTACACAGAAAAAAGTAAAAAACGGTTTTGATCACCAAAATAATTGAAACAAGCAAAAAATTGTTTAATTTTGCACCTATCACCGAAATGATTATACCAATTACTCAAATTTGCAAAAAATGCAAAACAAGGATTTTTTTCCAATTAAAAAGTTTTTACATTTTAATTACAAAAATAATTGAAAAAATTATTAATATTAAACAATATTTTAATTGAATGAATTAACAAATTAATTAAAAAAATATCAATATTTTAATTGAATGAATTACTAACGTAATTGATTACAATACAGAAAATTAATTATTTTAATAATTGTATTGATTAAAACAGTGATTGAATTTTTGCATTAAATCGATTAAATTTTTAACTGAATAAATTAAACAGTGTATTTGAAATACACTCTAAATTCAATTACGCAAATTATTGAATCAAACAAATTGTTAATTGAATAAGTTAATTGAATTGTACAAATTTTGAAAGATTTTTCTGAAAGAGGAATTTCATACATACAATTTTGTATAAAATTGTAGAATAACTCTGATTCTTCAGGGTATTCAAGATTGAAAACAAAAAACTGTTTTTGTTGTGTAATTTGGCTGTACTTTTTTTCACCTATTCACTTTAAACGCACAACATGAAATGACGGCAAAAATAATTTAAGAATTAACAAACAAAGAAAATAAACACCAAATTTCGATTGCGACCATCACCACCGTCAACAATGTGGTCAGCCACAAGGCGATTTTTACGCATAATATACATATGTATGTATATAGGCTCATTATTGACATTGGTGGTGGTCATAATTGTGATTCGTCTATAACAAATCTCAGTTCATTTTTTACTTGTTGATAGTTTTTTTTTTGCACGCGGCGCTTACTGTTCTTGTTGATGACAAAAACATGTGTGTTTGTGTGTATGTACATATAAGGGCAAAGACAATAAATTTATAAAGATGTTGGTTGCACTTGTAACATTTTTCGCAAACTGTTGATGAGAGAGGAAAGCAACAAGGAGAAAACAACAAAGTGTTCAATTCAAACAACCGAGTTGATTGATTCAATTAAACTTATAATTAAAACTAGTCACAAAGCCTGTCCCTGCCAGGCATAAAAATCTTTTAGATGAAAACTAACATAGAAACGCTCATAAAATAAAAAAAAACAAAAAATGATTATTCAATGTTTTAATACATTTAATAGGTATATGAAGAAAAAATATTTAAAAAATAACAATAAGTAAAATATGTAAAAAATAACAATAAGTAAGTAACTAAATTATAATACTTCTTTAAAAACAACATTTTTTGAAAATACTGAGGAGCAACCCTTTTTTAACATACCCTAACATCATCTTATTTTCTCACTCTGGAGAAAGCAACGTACAATTGTCTATGACTAAAAACTGGTTTGGGTAAATATATCCCCACCCTCTCTAACGTTTGACCTTGAGCTTTATTGATGGTGATGGAAAACGCCAACCTTATAGGAAACTGTCTCCCACGCAAAATAAATGGTAGGTCGGGATTTATGGGAGCCAATATAATAGTTGCGCATATTAGATTCTGTGAAAATTGTGTAACTTGCAGTCTTGTGCCATTGCATAGCCCTCTTGTAGTGTTTAAATTCCTCAGAAGCATGATAATGGCTCCCACCTTGACTTGCAACTTACGAGGAGGCATTCCAGATGGCGATAGACTGTTTAAAAACTCTACCGGATAATTTTCCCGTTCAGCTATGCTTTTGCTCTCCACCGTGTCAACGCTGAAAAATGTAAAACATTCACCCTCTAAAAGACTTAGTACTTCTTCATTAATTTGGCATACTTCATCATTCTTAGGTCATAAAATGGCAAATTTACAATACTGTTCTACATCAGACGGCTGTTAACATTCACGGAAGATATTTTTAACGATTGAGTTTTCAGCCAGCATTTCGTTTGGTAATGCAATAATGTCCTCTCCAAATTCCGATCTGAGTTCACCATTCCCCATTTTTAAAAGCCAATCTCTGTAAATATTGTCCACTGCACGAATATTGGCTTTAAGTTGTAAAATTTTAAAGTTGGACCAAAGATTAGAAAACTTAATACATGATTCGATAATGGTCGTCCTGTGAGCATGTGGTACCACTGGTAAACATTGGCGAAAATCTCCTTCAAGAAGCACAACTTTACCAAAAGGCTTGTTATTTTTCATCAATGTTTTAAGCAACTTGTCAATAGCATTTAATGCAGAGGTAGGTGCCATTTTTGTCTCATCCCAAATGATTAACCTAGCCTTTCTTATCTGCTTTGCATCCACTGAATTTGCTCTCATACTTGAAGTTGACGTTTCTGTCAACGGTACTGGTAGCTTGAACTGAGTATGATATGTGCGGCCCCCTTTTAGAAGATTCGCTGCAATTCCTGTCGACGCAACTGGTAATACAATATCACCCTTTCCTCGAACTACGCATAATAAAGTTTTCGCACTTCCACCCGGTCCATCAAGAAAGAAACAGTTAGTGCTGTGTTGACGATTGTATATTGCATCAATGATGGTTTGAAATGCATTTCTTTGCTCAACATTTAGAAAAGATTGAAGCATGGATCCTTCCATTTTTTCTTGTGATGTACTAAAAATATCTTGCACGTCGTTCGGAAGATTTTCGGAAGGTTTCTTTAAACCGAAGTCTGTGCATGTCTTTCTATGCAAAATAAAAATATTTTGTACTTGTTGTAGGGAAAAATGTTAGCAAGTCTCACAATTTCGTGCTTGACATTTGTGTCGGCGAACAAAATCTTCAACAAAGTATTGAAGGTATTTATTCCAAAGCTTTCGTGTATGTACAGGACTTCCAAATACACATATGTAAGTGAAAAGCTGTCTGAGTGCAACTGGCATGCTCATTACTATTGCCTCTTCAAGAGTCAATTCCCAAACTAAATTGTCTTCTAAGAGGCCAAAAGCCAGTGCAGCTTCTTTGCGTTATCCCATTTATAGTTTTTAAATCATTATAGCCCAGCGCACCGGGAATATGCAACAGTAGTAACCTGAGATACTACCTTTCTCCTTCAGATACACTAACAGTGTACATGCGCCCGATAATTTTACCTCCTCGTTCTTTGTTTCCAACCACTTGTCTTATTAAATACATAATGTTCCGGGATTTTGGTATAGTAAAATTTTCTAGCATTAATATATTTTTCATTGAGACAAAACCATGCAATGAGAGTTGAGTTTGAAAGGGAAATACTATTGACTGCTTTATCAACGTTGTTTGGTCTAAAATATACAATTTGGTGGTTCGGTAAATGTATTGCCAGCCGAATTATTGCATGTGACTGGTCGTGCATTGGTTTTGCCAAGATTCTCCATGCAGCCTTTGGAGCGCTTACATATCTTGTGTCTATTAATGTCCTTATTTCATCATGTATTAAAGAACCTTGCTCCGTAATTTCAACATTAGCACAGTCATAACCCTTATAGACGTACTTAAAAAGGTATTTGACGCTTTAAACAGAGGCACATACTTCTACGTTAATATGGCAATTATGTTTTAAAATTAAAAATGGATTATATGGCACAATCCACTGATTAGTTACCTCAAATCCTGAAGCAGTTTTGTAAGTGACATCAGAATTTTTACGGTTGTATCTGGGATACCCATCAAGATTACATACAGTTTCCTCTTGAAATTGTTTTGGGAAACCTTTTGAGCACTTTCCATCTTCCATGCAGGGAGAATTCATATTATTGTCTCCGCAAGGCCCATGTACCATATGCTTTAAAACAATGCTATGGAGTCTAGGATAATCTTCCGGATTGGGTATCTCTGCTGAAACAATGTTATCAATAACATCCCTATCGCGAGGTTTATCGTCCTCCGACAACATTATAAGCATGTGAGCATGAGGGATACCCTTTTTTTTTGGAATTCAATGACATGGATTTTGGCAACAACTTTACAAATGTTCGTAAGCAGTTCAGTAAGTTTTATATGAAAAACACGTGCCATTAAATCAGGTCGATCTGTTTGATACGATTCCATATTTTCCGTTATTTCTCTCCACTTAGGATTACATGTCATGGTCGAGAAAATATCCGGCTTACCACCAAACTTTCGTACGGTTGTCATTGCATCTTGATAGTTTTGCTGCAGACTTCTTGGGCTCCCTATGAAAGAGGACGGTAATATAATAGGCTTAGCAGCAACAGAACTATCCTCCGCAGCTCTTAAACGCAAAAAATCCATAAGGCCTTGATAACATTCAGCACGGAGCTCTTTTTGGTGTTCTTTTAACCAATGAAGACGGTTGGATTCCATTTTGACGTAAGAATCTACAAAGTAGTGTTGCGTTAGTTTTGCTACGCTCAAAAATGGATTAAAATGTCCACGCACGGCAATCCGATAACTGTAGTAACCCATCTGAGAAACCCGCGTTCTTTTGGTAGTGGATATATTTTGTTTTAACGGTATATCTGGGTGCCATCCAGACTCTCCAAATGGAAATAGTATTGGATATGTCATAGGCTCTAAACTTGGATGAAGACTACTGATACGTTTAGTACTGGTACCTTCGGGGTCTAATGGATCTGGCCTCATATGTATAAGAAGATCTCGTTCAAATGGAGGTTCACCGTCTGTGCTCTGATATATTGCAGCTACTTCGTTGATTCTCTGTGCATTATATCTTCTGTTATCAAGAGATCTGTCGTGCCTTATTGCCATTGAAACTAACGGTACTCGGACCCCTCTTTGTCTGGCCTCAGCTGTTACATCCTTCTCCACTTCATACAACATTTTGTGTGCCTTTGCCAATGGATTATGTTGGTTAAAGAAGTTACCTAACATTTTCTTAACAGATTTACTGCATCCAGTGTTTCCAGAATTCTTCATACGCTCTTCAGTCGCTTTATCAGAATCAAAAATGTACAGTTGAGCGTATTTTCTTGTGTCACCGGGTACAGGATGAAGAGCTAATGCCCTATGGTAAATTTGACCATGAATGCGGAAACAATATGGACCGTATCCTGGCGGTGCTTTAATTTGTGCACCCAATGACGCAAATGCACTGTAAAGGATCGAATATGTTTCAAGAAGTTTTTCGATTGCCCGTGTTTTCCGGTTATTAAATCCTTCAAAATGGCAGGATGAGGTTGAGATGATAAGGATGTAAGGTCAACTTTTCCTTTCTGACAACAGTTTGAAAATTTTCCATCTGGTGCCTTTTCCTTATGAAAATGTTTTGCTGCACAAATGGAACATTCAAAAGTCATACCTCCACAATAATGCTCCTCAATAGAATCTTCGTTTCCCTTTTGTTGTCTGTCATTCTTGCAACTCTGCAAAATATTTACATGTTGAACATGTCTTTTGGGAGGCAACACTACGTTGCTTTCATCCTCGTGCAGTCGTTTATTTGCCATTCTTTTTCTGCTTTCTACTATTCTCCTTCTTTTCGCACAAACTGGTTCAACATGTCTTTCAACTGCTTTTCGGTTTGCATCCTCCTTTAACCTTTCCCTTTTTTGCTCATCTGTTTCATTTAGTTTTTGAGCTGCCTTTCTCTTTCTGTTCTCCTCTTACCTCTGACTTCTCCGCAAACCGCATTCAGTAAGTCTTTGGGATGCGTTTCGGATTTTGTTTTCGTCCAACCTCTTTCTTTTATTTTCATCATCTTCAAATTGCCTACTTGCTATCTTTCTGGATGCATAATTTTTTAATCTTTTATATTTATCTTCTTCGGATTCTTTAAATTTTCGTAATGTTTCTCTCATTGAACGCCTCAACTTTTTACGTGCTATTTTATCTCTAAAGTTTTCCTTATTTTTGAAATGAAATTTTTTCTCTCCCTTTCTTTTTTAAGCTTTGTCCGATATGATCTTTTTCGTTTGGGCAATATAATTCTAGTCTTATGCGCAACATTTGTGGGGAAAGTTGGTTAGGTGATGAAATATTCTCATAGACATAAAAATGTCCATTTGAAATATTCCCTGAAAAACAAAGTTTTTTAACAGGATGTTGTTCATTTCCAAAGCGTAAAAATATGGCCCCATTTCTCCAAACCTCAAATAAATATGGAAATATTTCTGCGGCAGCTTGAAGTTCGCATGAAGTACCATACGTTCTTCTTTTTCTCATATCAATATACTTCAACATCATTATAGTTGTCATCCTCTGGGGTGGTAGTAAAAAATTTTAAACGGTTCAAATTTTGGACCACATAATCCACAATAATATTACGCACTTCCATTCCCCTTGAAGCTGTTCCATAGACTACATGAGCAAGGGACGTCCCCATCAATTGGGAAGACTTTGTAACAGACACCATCCAAAACATCCATCATTGCAAATTATTAATTAAAAAATAACTGAAAACGAAATTGTTGTAACGTTTTTTTAAATTTAAATGTGTGTAAACCTCCTCATACGATTACTTCTTATTGCAATAGGTATACAACAAAAACAAAGAATATAAATCAGGGATGTAATTATAATAAATGTAATTAAATTAAAAAAGTTTTTTTTTTCATATTACAATAAGATCGAGTTTTAAACTTTAGAGTGTTTACATGAGACATGGGCAGAAGAACAACGAATTCTATATATGAGGAGGATTTTTCAAAACTTGATAAATCCACTTTTTGTATTTCAGCACAATTTAAGAAAATGTTTTTTTAGTTATGCCCACTTGTATTAATTATAAATTTTTGTTGCAGTAATGCAAACGGCAAGGTTAGTCATTGATCTATACAGGATTTAAAAATTTTGCAATGAGATAATTCTAAAAAATTCAATTTTTCAAGTGGATTTACCAAGTTTTGTTGCGATCGGACTGGATTTATCAAGCTTTGATGCGACCGGATTGAATTTATCAAGTTAAGTGTTCAACTACTGTGCAATAATCTTTGTTTTGCTAAAATTACTTATGTATAAAACATCCTTTATACCCTTAACCTTCATGTGTAGAAGGTATATATAAATTTGTAATTGAGTTTGTAACTTCTGCAATATTGATCTAATACGCCATGAAGTTTATCTATTCTAGATCCCTATGGGTCTAAGAACCTAGAATATATCTGGACAGATATCCGTCTGTCCATTTGTCCGTCCGATTATCTTTTTTATGTTGAAAATAATGTAAGTAACCGTAAAAAGTATGTCTTAAAAAATTTGCTTATCAAAGTACTTCTTTTGGAGAAGGTACGTTTTTACAAAAAGAAATATATTTACAAAGAAGCACCTTCTTGCAAAAAAGTAGCTTTCTACTAAGATGTATCTTTTTACAAAAAGTTCATTGTAATTTACACATTCGAGATGATCATATTTGGCCCACTGTGCAAGCACTAAGTTTCTCATGAATCCAAAACTTGAAAGGTAAATTGTTTTCTATTAAGTCGCTAAATTTCATCGAAATCCACCCAGTAATTAAAAATTTATTGCATTAGTATGAAAAGAATGAAGTAGATTTATCAAGTTTTGATGAAATCATGCCTATATGTTCCTTTTTTCTGGCTCAACTAATTATAGAGTTTTGGTCCAACTTTTTTTCGCTGCGTTTTCATTTTAAGGTCGACAAACCAAAAAAGAAATAAAACTTAATTCGGTTTGATATGGATTTATTAAGTTTTGATAAGATCCTCCTCATATTTTACGGGTGGTAGCAAATCAGAAGCAGCGCCCACCAATAATTTACATTTTTGCTATGTGGTGTAGGGTGCCTTGTAGTTGAATTTGACCGGTTATATTTTTTACATGTTTCTTCTATTTCGTTTTTACTCTCATGTTTTGCACCGAAAATATATACTTACGGTCTCTGATTTAAATCCTCATCGTTTTACATATTGCTGGTTGTAAACCATCCACCAAACCGAAGTATAGTAAAATATAAACGTATGAAACAGTTGATACCAAACACCGAAAAAATGTCTGCTTATTTATGCGAAAACTGACATACATCATACGAAATATTCGTAAAAACGTGTTTCGAAATAATAGACAACGAAAGTTTTTCGTAAAATTCGCATAAAATTTTTTGGATGTACCTAACAAAATATAACCTACCTTGAAGAGGACTTTGAGTAGCTTTCAAAATTATTAATGACTTAAGTTAATTAGTTGACTTTTGCAAAAAAAAGAACTTTAACTTTATATTTATAACAAATTCTTTTAAAAAAATACATAATGCAAAATTGAGGGTTTTATGATGAAATAAGCCACATGTACAGCCCGGAAACCGAAAATTAGGAATCTGACGATGCTATGATCTTCATCAGACAGAGGGCTTTAAATATAAAAGGTGTCATTAGAAAAACGCAAAAGTTTCCTGCAAAAAATATAAGAAAAAGTGAACGGTTTATTCAATGATCACGCCCACCGCCCACAGACCGAAAATCAAAAATCGGGCTCCGTCTTGCACCAGTGGAGCAAATGAGCTTTACGTATGCCAAATTTCATCTTTCTGCGACGTCTGACGGCTTCAGAAAGCAAAGGAAAGAGAACCGGACATACATCCGGATAAACAACGAAATTATATATATAGATTAAGCTAAAATCAAGTAAAATTTTAATTGAAAATATATATTTTTTTTTTAATTCAATCAATTAAGAACGTAATCAAATTTATTCAAAAATCACTATTAATTGAAAAAAAACGGCCAATAATTTTTTCTGTATATTATCCATTTTTTTTTGTTAAAATTGTTTTCATTCGTTTGAAAAGTTTAAAAAAAGTTCTCCTCATTAAATGTGGTAAAAAAATTGTGTTGTAAAATAAATCAATGAGTCGGAAAATAGAAAGCTATTTAATGTCAAGCAACTATAGTTCTGCAAAAACCAATACAGAATCGACCAATGATCATACTAGAAGACCCAGTACAGAACCAGTCTATACTGATGAGTGCGGAGAAATATTGGATAGCTTTCATTATTTAAAAAACTATCAGCAATAAGGTCATAAATTATAGACTTTGTGGCATGTACAAGTCAGCAAGCACTGAGGAATTCAAATATCCCTACAGAAATAAAAACATATTTTGATGCACCACAGGAGAAAATTGGATGTTTGTGGATTGGTGGAAAATAATGAAGTGGTATTTTTCATAAAATTATTTTTGAGCCCATTCTAAAAATGAATTAAATTGTCTTGTTCGACCTTTATTTAAAATTTATATTTATTTATTATTAAGCTTGATGTTTAATTTTTTTTATAAAAATATTTGTTTTATTTTATTCGAAATTTCGTCACGCTTTGTGTGACTTCAGATTTGATGATTTATAATCATTTTGGCGATTTTTTGTTCCGCAATTAACAAAGTGCTGATTTTGTCCTAAAAAGTGACGATTTTATTCAGTCGCCAAAAAATTAAAACTTTAAATATTTTTAAATAAGGGTATTCACGTAACAAGTTGCACCCTTGCAAAAAAGCAAAAGTGCAAAAACATAACAACAACCACAAAGACAATTATATACGCACAACTAATCGTCTGTGTGGTTGTTGCTATATTTGTGCACTTTTGCTTTTTTGCAAGGGTGCAACTTGTGACGTGAATACCCTTAATGTTAAGACATTAAGATGCACAGAAAAAAATTTAAACAAGACAGCTTAAATTATCATGTTTTCTCTTCCCTAAAAAATTTATAGAAGAAAAAATTTATAGAAGGAAAAAGTAGTTAATTTGTCTAATACTTAGTTTCACTATCAGTGTTGTGGTTAAATAAGTTTTGTTTTTTTATAAGAATCGACAAAGTAAAAATCTAACAAAAATTTTTTAAAAAACTTAATTTTAAGTTGTCCGACTTTTTTGATCCCTTTTTCAAAACAAGAAAGACGATTTTTTTTAATTTTTCTTATCAAATTGACGACTTCTTCACAAATTTATCCGTGTACAATCAAAACAAATCAAAAAAAAAAAAAAAGTTTAATTGACAATATTAATTTGCACCAATAAACAAAATAATAATATCAATTAAACGCTTAATTCACTTGATAAAACGTTTAATTCACTTGATTATATGTTTAATTCACTTGATTAAATTTTTAATTAAAACTGATTTTATTTTTGATTAAAGCTTTTACTGGTGCAAAATATTTTTCTGTGTGTTTAACAAAATATAACACTTGAGTTTTATTTATTTCCATCATTTAAATTATGCATTCACCATTTAAATTCTTGCTATTTCTATTAAAAAAATTGTATACAAACACATTTTGAATTTAAAACATCTATATTTGGTCTTTCACGCACCAATTTCAAGTGTGACTTTATTTGACTTTTAGCAAAATATTGATACAGAAACACTTTTTCTCACATCCTTCCAATAATTGCTGGAAAATTATTTAAATGACAGGTAATTCTCGCAAAATAAAGATACAGAAGAACTTGTGTGAGAAAACCCATTTTTGTTTGTTTTATTTTACATTGTTTTTGTTGTAATTCACTCGTTTGAGTTTTGTGAAAAGTTTTACGATGTGAGAAATACAGTGAGAAATATGAGCTCGTTGTGAAAAATGGTACCCTACTGTTGGATCACCTCAAAGAATAATTTGTGGTACAATTTTCTGATTAGTTTTTGAGCATATGAATGAAACATATCGTTAGCTAAAATGCAAAAAGACGTAACTAACAAAAAATTCAAAATCGTGTTTTTGCTTTTTGATTATTATAAATGCCATTGAACTACGTGTCTTCACAAAATTTTACACTTCTGCGATCAAAAATTGCGCTTTTACTAACAAAAAACAAAGGGACGTAACTACAAGTGTGTTTATTTTATAAATGAAAAACTACGTAATTACTCATTTTTTTTCAACAAAATATAATGAAATGGTTTCCTTTGAAAACTGTTTAAAGAATTCCATAGATGAATCATTAATGCATGTTTTCTGACATGTTTATAGTTTTCATTTAATAAAGTTTTTTGCTTCTCCTGTAAAATTATATTTTTGTTAGTTACGTCTTTTTGCATTTTATCTAACGATATGTGAATTCTTTTTAAAACATTTAGAAATCCTTATCTGAACATATGAATGAATCATGTATGAATCCTTCAAGTGATAAATCAGTTTGTAATCATCAAAAGTGAAATGAGAAGACTCATAAAGGTGATTGTAACAAAAAATGAACACCCAAATGCTAACTGGGCACAATCGTATGTTTGTATGTATGTATGTAAATTAGAGCCTGTGCTTTTAGAAAGGGTTTCCGTTTGAATAACAAAAATAAAAATAAAAAAGAACGATGTAACCTCCCACAGTCACTTACGAATACATTTAAATGCGTATTATCCATGTTCAAGTTATTCCCAAGAGTATAATTTTTAAATTTCTCAAAATTTTAAAACAAGTAATCCACAAATATAATTTTAAATGAAATACAAACATACATACATATAGTACGTATATGTACAATATAAAATGTTTTATTTTTTCCTCTTATCTTCAGTGTCTTAACAACAACAAATATGTATGTAGATATGTAAAAAAGAATATAATAAAAAACACAAAAAGGTTTATTCTGACCCTTGTGCAATATTTCCAATTAGTATGAAAATGCCAATTGCAAAAGTAAAAATAAGAAGAAGAAAACAGAAAGTAGTCGTTAAAAGAATTAAAAAACCTATTAAATAAGTAAATTTATTTTAAACTGATTTTTTTTTTATTATTTTTTTCAGTAATCTCAAAAGTTTTAAATATTGTGGTTATAAGTCCCAATTTAAAATGTGGACATTTTTTGCCGGACAGACGAAGTTTGATGGTGAGAGAGGAAAAAAGTAAAGTTGTTTACGTATACAGCGTCGCTCGCCCCCTTATCCACAAACTTCAAGAAATTTCCACATTATAAATTGGGGCTGACTTAAATGTAAAGTAGTGGCCAGGGGGTATACCGCGTATTTCGATTCGAAAGAAATCATTTACGGATTCGAACAATTTGTACTGTGTATTACGATTTTCGTAATCGTTCGAAACGATGACAGAGGTTGTATTTTTTAAAAAATGGGAAATTTGATGAACAATTTTTGTTCGTAATAGAGAGTGGCTTTTAAGAAAGTGATTTTTTGTTTTCAATAAAGTATGAAAAACGTCCGTTTATTCGAAACAAATATTACGAAAATCGTAATACACAGTACAAATTGATCGAATCCGTAAATGATTTCTTTCGAATCGAAATACGCGGTAACCCCCCAGTACGAGTACACGTATCATTTCCTAAAAATAACTTGTCGCCCTTTTTTAAATAAAATATTTAAAATTGACGTGGTAATTAAATTAAAACATAGAAAACAAGTGAGAAAGTAAAGTCGGTCAAGCCCGACCATATGATATCATACACACTAGACTGGTCGCAATTTTTTTTTTTAAATATGAGGTTTGGTGTAAGAAATCATGATCTAATTTTTCAGGTCAATCCGACGGTGCCTAGCCGTGCCGGGTGGGGCCCAAAGTTCCCCATATTATAAAAAAACATCTATTCTATCAGATCTTTATAGTTATACTAGTTGAAAAGCCGAAAATCAAAAATATGGCTTCGTTACGATCTTCCGCAGAGAAAGTACTTCAAGTGTGCCAAATTTCAGCTTCCTATGTCATCAGATGGCTTCAGAAAGTTGCGGAAAGAATAGGACATACATGCAAACATCCTGACATACTAAGAAATTATATATTTTGAATAGATAGATTAACATAAATTCGCGCAACTCAAAAACGCTTTAGCTTATTGAAAAACTAAAAAAAACCGAAATTCCGCAATGAAATTTACTTTAAGAAAGGTAAAACTTTTTTCTTATATGCGCAGTCGTTTTAGAAACATAATTTTTTTTTCTGGAAAAAAAAATAATTTTTTTATTAAAATTTCGGAATTTTTGTTTTTAAAAATTCATAAAAAATTGAAAAATGCAGCTATGCTTCTAATTTTATGCAAACATATTGAAAACAACATTGCAAACAAAACAAGCTATAAATGATTAAAATCTGTTAACAACTTTTGATTTTATATATTCACAAAAGACGAAAAATTTTAATTAATTTGAGAATTTTATTAAACCGCCACATCTTTTGTGAATACATAAAATCAAAAGTTGTTTACAGATTTTAATCATTTATAGCTTGTTTTGTTTTTTTAATAATAATAATAATAATAATTTTAATAAAAAAACTATTTTTTTTCCAGAAAAAAAATTATGTTTCTAAAACGACTGCGCATATAAGAAAAACGTTTTACCTTTCTTAAAGTAAATTTTATAGCATAATTTCGGTTTTTTTTAGTTTTTCAATAAGCTAAAGCGTTTTTGAGTTGCGCGAACATATGTTAATCTATCTATTCAAAATATATAATTTCTTAGTATGTCACGATGTTTGCATGTATGTCCTATTCTTTCCGCAACTTTCTGAAGCCATCTGATGACATAGGAAGCTGAAATTTGGCACACTTGATGTACTTTCTCTGCGGAAGATCGAAACGAAGCCATATTTTTGATTTTCGGCTTTTCAACTAGTATAACTATAAAGATCTGATAGAAAATATGTTTTTTTATAATATGGGGAACTTTGGGCCCCACCCGGCACGGCTAGGTACCGTCGGATTGACCTGAAAAATTAGATCATGACTTCTTACACCAAACCTCATATTTTTAGCAGCGCAAACAATTAAATTTAAAAAAAAAATCCCATACAAAATGCGACCAGTCTAATACACACCAATATTAAAAACAAATTGTCGAGAGTGCACCCTATTTGGGACTAATGGGACCGACCGGAACACAATTATGTTAGGAGGTAAAGATTCATGTAAAAGTTCTTTGTGGCAATTATTATTTTAATATGATTAAGGAACGGGGTTTGTATGGGATCAATTAAGCACCTAGCTGCACAATATTTTGTCCTGACATAGTAGCTATCGTAAAAGTTCAGTGGGACACTAAATTGTCGCTGTAGTACCACGTTACCAGCTGTTTCAAAGTAGTGTCAACAGAATATGTAGTTGTTTAGTCGTTGCAGTTTAAGTTGAAGCGCAAAATTCAAAATTTTGAACTTTGTTAAGCTACAGAGCATTCGTCAGCTCCAGATACTTCTACAGCTACTATATTCTGTGCAAGACCTTTTTGTCGCCAATTTCAATGTCAAAACCTACATTTATAAGGAAGTTATAGCTTTAAGCACATTTCGAAAGTAGTATTTTTGTGGGTGCTATGGTTAAATAACGACTAATTCCGATACATTTTTGCAAAATGATTTACGTTGTAATAGAATGTTTTGTTTCGAAATTAGTCGTAATACCAACCATATAACATGGTCAATGTCAGTGCTGCCAATTTAGAATTTTCCATGCTAGATCTAGCATTTTTTTTAATGTGATTTGGCATGCAAAAACTGATTTAGAATCTAGCATATTTGCCGGCATTATTTTAAAATTTGTATCATCTTTTAGTTATTGTGGTATTTTTAATATTTTTTCATTAATGTTTAATCTTAATACAAATATTAAAGAAGAAAAAACGAAAGATTCTAACTTTAAATAAGATCTAAAAAAAAATGCAACAATGTAAACGCTCCAAAAGGTAAATACCCGGTAAATAGGGAAAATTGGGTAAGAATTGGTTAATACCCTGGCATTAACCAAAAGGGTGGGTATAAACAACTTGTACAGAATTTGAGAAAAATGTATTAATTACACAGGCCAACACTCAATTTGCTTCTTTGAATTTATCTTCAAGAATTTTAAAGGGATTATGTAATTCTTTTTTTCTAGTGAAAGGTTATAAAATTTCTAAGATAACCATGGGTCGTTTGTAAACATTGGTCAAGAAATGACAGAGTTACAGTGGACAAAATTTGAAAATTTATGAAAAATTTTATGATTTTTTGCAATTTTGTTCTTTTGAGGTTATTTTTTTAAAATGAAACAACTGAAAAGTTTATTGTTTTATTACATGGGACATTAGTTTATTTTGATACGAACATTTTGCGCCCAACGAGACTAATTTCTGTGCAAAAATGACAAAGCTACAGAAGATTAATTGAATTAACCCACAACAAATAAATATACAAAGCTAAATTTTTAGTAACAATAAATTTAAAAATTGCTTAAAACTATTGAATTTCTATGTGGGTTAACTTACTAAGGGCCATTATTATAACTTGGCGTTAGCTGTTATCTGACAGTTAACAGACGCTTTTTGACAGATAACACATTATTATCTGTCAATTTAATCTTAACTTTAGCTAACTTCAAGTTGTAATAATGGCCCTAAATCTTCTGTAGGTTTGTCATTTTTGTACCAATCTATGTCTTGTTGGGCTCAAAATGTTTATATTAACATAATCTAGTGTCGCATGCAATAAAACATTAGGATTTTTAAATCATTGGTTTAAAAAAAACAACTTGAAAAGAACAAAATTGTATAAAATATACATGTATTAAAGTAAATAGTCGTATATATTTATGAATTTCGAATAAAACTAATACGTTTTGAGAAAAATAAAAAAGTCTTGCTTCGAATTAAGTGCCGGTTCACACACGTCAAGTTTGACTCGTCAAGTCATGAGTTTTTAGGAGAGAGGGGAAAAGAAATGGCATTCTCTTTTCCCTTCTTTCCTAAAAGCTCAAGACTTGACGAGTAAAACTTGACGTGTGTGAACCAGCACTAACTTGTACTTTTTCATTGGGTTTTTTTTTTTTTTTTTTTGTTTAAATACTTCATGATTTTTTCTTTCACGTGGTAACGCTGTGCTGGCTGGAAAACTAATAATATGCAACTAACTTTACTGGCAAATAAATGATAGCGTATACATACATCGTCGGTTGATAATTTAAATGTCGTATGTGGATTTTTTTTCCGGTGTTGAGTTAGGTTTTCCGACCTGGGGGCAAATTATGGCAGTCGTGATCGAATACTTTTCGATTCGAAAGCAATTTTATTTCAGTCGATACTGAACGAATCGTTATTATTTTTCTGTGTTGTGAAAACTCAAATAAGTGCTTTACAACACAAAAAAATTATTTCGATCCGTTTAGTATGGACAGAAAGAATTAGAAATAAAACTGCTTTCGAATCGAAAAAGTATTCGATCACGACTGCCATAACTTGCCCCTTGATCTATCATTTGGAGTAATCAGTTTTTCGATACCTCATACGGTTTTCGAGATATGGAGTGTTGAGTTTGTCGTATGTGGTATTTGCTGAAACAATTTTCAAATTAAATGTCGTATGTAACTGCCAAACGCCACATACGACAAATTTTCATATAAAACGACCAAAAAATTTATTTATTATTTAAATGTCGTATGTGGATTTTTTATGGCACATACGATTTTTAAATAATTTTTGTTTTAAAAATTTTATGTTTAAATGTCGCATGTAAACATTTCGGAAGCAAAATGTCGTACGTAGCTATTTAAATTACAAAAATGTTCCATTTTGCCACATACGACATTTTAATTCTGAACAAAAATCAAAATATTTTCTTCCCCAAATAACGTTTAGGCATCAAACTTTTAAATTAACTAGTCAAATATTAGTAATTTCCCCTCCTAAAATTTAAAAAAAATCGGTTTGCTGATTTCAATTTACTCGAAACTATCGGAATCCACATACGACAATTTAATTATCAGCCGACGACATATCTGTGGCATTTTTACTAAACATCATAAGTCAATAGCAAAACAGTTTTTAATAAAATAAACCAAACTAGAGAAAAATTTCGTTTATAATACAAAAGTTTAAAAACGTAAACAAAAATGTTTTTTGAATAAAATTTCGCATGATTAACAATATTTTTTCAACTTTTTAAATTTGATTTAAGATGTTTTGTCAAAATGCCACAGATATATGAAAAAAGTGAAACAAAACATATAAGAGGGAAAGAAACTGAATAAAATTATAACCTGTCTTGTAACAGGTATACAAAAACAAGAAATAAAATTACAACTAACTAAATAAACTTATAACGTGTTTAATATTGAAATAATTAACCATAACAAGGTTATTATTGTCCAAATTATAAATAGTTTTAACTATAATATGGTTAATTTTACCTAAATGATGGAAAATGTTGATCATATTATGATTAATTTGGACCAGATTATGGTTAATTTTAAACGAAATAAGGTTAAATTTGACCATTATACGGGTAATTTTGACTACATTATGGTTGATTTAGGCGAATTTATGGTTCATTTTAACCCTATTAAGGCCATATTTAACCAAATATGGTTGCCTACAAGCATAAGCATTGTTAAAATCCAACCATAGCATGTTGCTTTTAGAATAACCTACAGTCATATTTTGTTCTGCTTGTACATATTACGCTTTAGCAACGCTTCCAAATTGTGAAACGATATTTTAACCTTTAACTTACGAGGTGAAAATTTGTAACATATAAGAAGAGGTGGTAGTAAATTTTACACCAGTTTTGTTTAAGGAATATTGTCAGCGCTTTTTATGTTATAATTGTTTTATTCTTTCAGTACTCAAGGTTAATTACTTCCAAATACCGAGTTAGAAAAAAAATTAAAAACAAAATCAGTTTTCTTTATTAAATTTGTTGTTTATTTCACAAGTCTTTGTTTCTATAAACCAAAAACAGATTTATTTTTTACTTCTGTATTAGAAAAAATATAAGTTTACAAAAAATTAAATGGCGGTTTTCCGCAGCCTAACAGTTATATTAGTTAAAAACAAAAACGAACGTTTCAATATTTCTTATATATTAAAAACTAGCAACCAATATTTTAAGCCAAGTTAAACGGTAAAAGTTGAAGCGTATATAAAGAGGTGGTAGTAAATTTTACACCTATTATTTGTAAGAATTATTGTATTTCACAAGCCTGCTTTATATGTACATACATATACAAAAATATATATATAAAGATAAAAAAAAATAAGTTAACATAAAGTTATATTATACGGCATTTTTCACAGCCCACTGTAAATAGTTAAAAAAAGGAACATTTCAATATCTCTTACATACTAAAAATTATATACATTATAGTCTTTTAGGTGAAAATATCACTCGTCAAAATCAGTATTCGCACAATTTATACACAAACGCTTACTACAGCCCATACACATGGGTTTTACACATTGTAAACATGTGTGAGTTGTTTTTCTTTTTAACCCTGCAAATAATAGGACCAGTCCAAACACGCGTGTAAAGAGTAGTCCACAAGGGACCAGGACTAGTCCACAAGTAACCCAAACGTATGGAAAAAACCTGGTCTATTTAACATTACGATGTCCTAGGAGAGGACCATATAACCCACCTTTGGACCACTAAGGAGTAGTTTTAAAACTACTCCATGGTATATAACCCACCTTTGGACCAGTAAGGAGTAGTTTTAAAACTACTCCATGGTATACTCAAGAGGATTAGTTTTGAAGTCGTTTAAACACGAAAGCATGTCGTTAAAAAACGAAGACATGTCGTCTCACTACAAACACTTTTTAACAATGACATGGTCCATGCTTGCATTACATCGGACTAGTCCATGGAGTAGTCCATTTTATCAAAATGGGTCAGGTGGTCCAATTTTATTTGCAGGGAATTTATTCGGACAAATGTAACATAATTTGCTTGTCGTAATTGGTTTTTCCACAACAGGCTGAGGAAGAGAGTCAGAACGCAAAATCATATGTATTATATCTCGTAGAGAACGAGTTAATCTTTGGTTGTGTTCTCTTCTTTGTAAGTGTGGCACAACTAAGTTTCTGGCTAGGGCTTTTAAAAAATCCGCTCTTGAAATTTCATTATAATTACGAGATGATTGTTTCAAGATATATGCATTAACTCCACTAATATCTATTAATCTGTAGAACACTGCTAAAGGCCAACGTCGTGTACGGCGACTACATGAGTAAATAGAACACTTTTTATCTAGCTCATCAACTCCTCCTTTTGTGTTGTTATAGTCAGCTATCATTTCTGACTTATTAGTCAGTGGATCATTTGCTTTCTGATGATGCATAGTAGATATTAAAATTACAGAACGATTTTTTTTGGGAACGTAAGACAAAAGCGTTATATCTTTTGTAAATCCGTAAATACTACTCTCAACTGCCCTTCTTCTGTTTGGTAAAAATTCTAAAGGAATTTCTTTTTTATTTTTTCTTAGAGTACCCAAATAAGTAAGTCGACGTTCTCTTAAATTTTCAGCTAATTGAATTGATGAGAACCAGTTATCTGCAGTGATGTTTCTGTTACTCCCTTCAATTATACTAGATAATCTCAATACAGATTGAGTTGGCACTGCAAGCTTCTTTTCTTCACTTGTAAGGTTAACACCGTCACAGTTCTTTCCGTAGTAAATATAGGCATTTACAAGATAGTGTGTACGTGCATAATTTTAATTCCATATTTGGTCGGCTTCTGAGGCATATAAACCTTGAATTTGCATCTGCCACGAAATGGTACTAACATTTCGTCGATACAAGCATGAGTACCTATAGAGTAATTTGATTGACAATTTTTGATAATAATTTCAAAAATTTCTGAAATCGCTGCCAAAGGGTCGTTTGATAACCTTTCTTTTCGGTCAGAAGAGTTATCAAACCGTAAACAAGAAAGTATGGTTAAAAATCGAAGTCTAGACATTGTCGCTCTAAAAATATCTCTGCCGGTTCCATCAGTTGCAAATAGAAGATCTATGGATTCTCGGTTAGATTTAAAAACAGACGTATAAAGCAACAATCCCAAAAATGCTCTGAATTCAGTTTCATCCAAAGGCTTCGCTTCTAATTTGTTTGTTGATTGATATATCATATCTAACTTTTTGTTGGTATGTTCGATGATTATGTTCTCAATAGAGTTATCAAATATTTTTGACCAGTAATACATATTTCTGGTTCGGCTTAAATATTTTGAGAGTACAGTGCAGTTGGCAATCTTACGATATTATGTAGGGGAGTCCTACTAAAACGTTCTGGTTGTTGTCCTGACCATTTAAAACGATTTTTTCCATAAAAGTAACGAGATTCTGAGTAATCGTTTGATTCTACTTGGTTTTGTAGAGTTTCAATGCTTTCTTCAACGATATTTTCTCTTGTCATAAGAATCGTATTAACTTCCTCTTCGCTATTCGTTTCCGAAATTTCGGAGCTACTTGCACTACAAATTTCAGGGAAGAAGTTTGTATCCACGACTTCATCATCAACTTCACTTTCATCACCATAAATTTCGTCACAGCAAAAATCCTCATCTTCCTCTAATATTCTAGTGATTTCCTGAATGCAAATTTTTTTTGAATGGGTCATTTTTCACTAGTTAATTAAATAGTATACAAATATTGGAATAATTTTTTCATAAAACTTTAAACCAAACCATATATATTTTTTTACAAGAAAACTTACGCTTATGTTGATGTGGTGGTAAAAAATTTTCTATGAAAAAAACTCACAAACAACTATGTGGTAGTAAAAAATTTCCTATGAAAAAATAACTTAAGCGACGACGTGTAGTAAAATTTACACCTAAGCACGAATATCTCCGCGCTACTGTTACCGACGACAAAGCAAACAATACTGAAATGAGAGCGCATCATTATATGAGGGTACTGAGAATATACAATTATTTGCGTTCAAAAGAGAGAAGTTTTTAAAGAAATAAAAACAACGGTGTAAAATTTACTACCACGTCATAAGTTAAAGGTTAAACATCATTGATCTTTTCGCCAAGCTATAGAGCACTTTTTGAGATAATCGTCCATCTAAGCACACTGACACTAAAAATGTTTGCTTTTCTAACTTGGAGGCCCCACGATCAAGTTTTGCTTTTCAATTCCTTTCAATTTGCAATACACTCTCACTTTTTTACAAACACACTCACACGTTTTAAATTGACCACGAGATTGCTTTTAATTTCATCTTTCCATTTGTTTGCCAATTTTACTTTCAATTTAACAGCTGATTAGACCCCTTTTACAATGTGACAGACAGAAGGCAGACAGACGAAGTTTGTTGGTAAGGGGGCGACGCTGTATGCGTGACACACTTTACTTTTTTCCTCTCTTGCCTACAAACTTCGTCTGTCTGTCACATTGTAAAAGGGGACTTACATGTTTGTCTTTATAAACTGTTTTCTTGTTGACATCTTGAAAGTAAATTGCTTGCAAATTGAGTGCAGCCTACGTCACAGCTTATAATTTATGTAAATTTATGTAATTTATGTAAAAGACTATCAAGAACAACTTGATCGAGTGGCCGCAGGGTAAGTGTTGAATAAAATACATATGAAATATTTTTGTGACTGCTGTTATAGAGATCAACGAAGAAAATATGGCTCTTATTTCTATTGAGTATAGGAGTGGCGCATAAGTAACGTCATGATCGCCAAAAAGAGCCTTAGTTGGACAAGCTGGATTTTTGGATTGTTCTCTATCTCGAGCCTTAAACATTTTTTAATCATTGCCCACAACTTGTTCCTCGTTTTCGAACAAATATAGTCCAATGATCTTTTCTAAAGTTATTCCTCTCGATGCATTTTTGTTTTTTTTTAATTCCCTTAGCTAATCCCGCGAAGCTCTACGCTTGTCTGCAGGAAAGAAACCAGAGTGAGTCTCTGGCGGGAATCGAACCCGCAACCCCGGCGCTGATAGACTAGTTCACTACCAGCTAGCCTCCCGGGGCTCTGTGCATCTAAGTGGGGCATTTCATACTCAACAATTATTCTCGCATTCTACGTGCCTCATATTTGTATTAAGGTGACCATTAAAGTGAAAATAGGCCTCATCGCTCATCATTCTATATGATCTTTGTGTTTGAATAATCGAATGCTAACTTTCAAAATAAAATTAAACAGCCTTGGTTTTTTGTTCTGCGCTACAAAGTCTTTTCATTATAAATTTTCTTAGCTTTCCAAAATAAATTCTAAAAACCAAACAAAAAGGAAACGTTCATTATACGCCAGCCTATAGATGAAACTGCGGAGTTGATTTAGCATCTGGACTTAACAAAGCTTAATAATGAGACGAAAAGTAAACTAAAAATTTTTACAATTTTATAAAATTAAAATAGGTACGGGTTAAATGTTCCACTAAATTCAATTTAACAACACAGTAAGTGCCACCGGTGCATTTGGTTAAATTCTTTTAGTTGAATTTTGAAACTTCATTCAGTCTCTCTGCACAATATCAACGAAACTATAAAATGCAAAAAACATAAAATTTTAACACACATGGGCACATACATACATGCATACATAAATATTTGTTGAAGCCACAATGAATAGATGTACGAGTAAACCATGTGCAATGCCACAGACTTTAGTATAAATTTCACATAAAATACTCTAGAAAAAATCAATATTTTGCTACAGTCTGTGCGAGTGTTGTATATTTAACCAGCAAAAAATTATGCATTTTCGGAAGAAGTATTGTAATTCGCTGTGTACCGCTTACACTTCTCAAGAAATATTTCATGATTTTTTTTTTAAATTTGTTTATTTCACTTTTTGAAAACTGAAATGATTTAAGTGAGAAAAGTAAGCACTGGAAAGTGGTTACTTCATGCCTACTTGGATGCATTTTTTAGATGCATCTTTTATTGCAACAAAAAATTAAGAAAATCAGAATTGACAAGAAGTAAACTTATCATGCAATCTTTTAATGTATGAAAGAATGCATTCTAGAATTGCGTTATTAAATCGTTATTTCACACAAAAAAGTATATTAAGAATTAAAATAACACAAAAGAAGGTTTATATGTATTTTTAATAATACGTACATTTGAGTACTTTTACAGTAAAATGCAGTAAATGAGTAACTGAAAAATTTGCTCTCACAAAAAGCTGTCCAAAAAAGTACGCGAACGCAAAATTTGTAAAAATTCGTAAAATAAAGGCAACAGCTGATGGCAAATAATTGAAGTATTGAAAAATGTTTACACTTTTGACTACTTTACTCGTTTTCTTATCGGTACTCGATTAAATACATTTTATAACGCAAACATTTTTGGAAAATACAAACAAACTATTTTATTTAATCTTTCATATTTGTTTGTTTTATTTTATTTGATTTTACTTATTTTTAGCGGGTTTAATTATTTAAAAGAACATGAATAATTTTTTAGCTATTGATTACTTAAGTACCCAAATACTTCACGCTTTTACAACACTCAAAAATTAACAAAACAAAAAAAAATTTGAAAAGTTTGTATTTAGCCAAATAAATGCTTTACAAACAAGTTTAATTAATTCATATTTATTCACTTTTTGTTTTAGTTTAATTTTTATTTCAACTTTTCTTTTATTTAACAATTTTTTCACAATTTGTATGCTTTTTATTTGTTATTTTGTTTGTTTACCTTTTGAAACATATGTTTTTTTGATATACTAAATTTTACTGCAAAAATTTCTGCAGTAAAAATTGGTAAATACTCAGACAAGAACTGTCATTTTTCGCTCTCAATTTGTGTTCTCATTAACTGTATTTTGTGTACGCGAACGCAATTTCGTAAAATGCAGTAAAGTTCAGTAAAAAATAGTAAAAACTTTTGTGTTCTCGAACGCAGCTAATATGAGTATTTTTTTATACATTTTTATGATAAGAATGCAATAAATAATGACATTTGGAAGAAAAGTCCTGCGAAAATGTTATTAAAAGTTTGCCATACATCATCATGAATGGAAGAATTGCGATTGTCTTCATAAAAAAATTAAATCGTTTGCTCTCTTTTCTAAAAGACATATTTTTGGAATGTTTCAAAAAATCTATTTTTTATACCTTCCACCACAATAAGTCGTGAAGAGGGTATACTTAGTTTGGCATTCCGTGTGAAACTTTTTTATTATTCGCCTCAGAAAATATAAAGTATACTATATATCCTGGGTCCTTGAGTAATTCTCAGTCGATTTAACCATGTCCGTCTGTCTGTTGAAAACACGCTCACTTTCGAAATACTCAAAAGAAATAAACAAACTTGGTGTCAAATTGCTTGTAGTTATCCTAACCAGTTTGGGATTGTAATGCAGCAAAATCGGCTCAGTAAGATCAGAGCTATGAATCAAAATGTGGAACCACTACCTTAAAAAATTGGTAATTTTGTTACAAAAACTAACATAAATGGTGGAATAACGCACAGAATGATATAAGATTCTGCAAAAGTTTGTTTTATTCGACTGGAAATCTAGCTGTCAAATTTAGTGAAGATCCGTCCATAATTTACCCTAGGCCCCATACAAACTCTACTCTCGGAAAACAGTTTAGTATGTATGCCTAAAACCGCAATAAATTATGCTATCAAAATAAAATTGAATGCTCACAGTTTTGTAGGACTAGAAATAGCAGAAATCACTCTGCAGAATTTTAGGATGATTGTTGTTAAAAGTTCCCCTCCTCAAATTTATTTAAGTTCGGCTTAAACTGTGACGAATCATAACATTTTACTCGAGCTAGCTAAAATTGCTAAAAAAAAAAAAGCATACAACTTTCTGATTGTCGGTCAATAATTTAATATAGGACTAGACCGCAATCAATTTTAATGCTGATGTCTGTTTCTATAAAATAAATTAATAATTAATAGATATCATATAGATATCACTCCTAAAACAATTGAACTGTCGGTGAAGGGTATCAAAGATTCGGTACAGCCGAATATAGCACTCTAACTTGATTTTGTTAACATCCCTACAAGAAATGAATGAGCGAGAAATCACATTTTCCATTTTGGTGTTAAGAAAATGAAAAATGTGACTACTCGCTCATTCATTTCTTGTAGGGATCTCCTGCTAAACATGAAAAATATAATGAATAAACTTTCCGTTTTATTTATTAAAAAGTTTTGAACAGTTTTTTAATAAAAATCCCGTTTAGAAAATAATAATTTCATTTATATTATAAATGCGGTCTAAATTGTACATATGTATGTTTAATCTAAATTCTCCTTTAAAGTTGCTACAAAACTCTTTTCACATCAGAGAACGGATTTGTGCGATTGCAAAAAAATCGCAGTAAATGAACACCAACAAATACACTCGCTTGCGGTCATACAATCAAACTTGCTCAACCGCAAACATTCGCTGCTGGGGGGCTACTCTCTATTACGATGCGAAAGAAAATTGTAGCATATCTAGCGAGTGGTACTCTTCAATGCGTTTGCGCATGTGCCTTTCGCATCTTTTAATTTTTTTTTTTTTACGTAAATCAACACTTTATTTTATTTAAATTTTCCAATTTCAAATATTTTTACGCACTATGGCATTTCATTACTGTAATTTCATTTTCAGAAAATTTTGCGAAAGTGATAGAGAGTACCAAGTTGACTTTTAGCTTTCGCATCGAAATTGTTTTCGCATCGCAATAGAGAGTAGACCCCGTGGTTTGCAGTCATTCAAATAATGCACATCGTTAAGCTTCGTTTGTCAATTAAGATGTTTGTGTGTTTGGTCCGACAATGATTATTTGGCAAAGAAAAAAAAATACAAACAAAAAAGCCAGAAATCAAGCAATTATTACTCATGTAGGCATTCAGCAGTTACTATGTAGTACAAGAAAAAAAAATTTAAATTAAACTAAACGCACATACATATGTATGTAGGTACAAACAATTTCCATAGAAACAGAAAACTTTTTTTATCATCTTAAAAAGTATAATAGTTCTGTATGTACAATGTATTCTTGTTGTTGTTATTTTTATTGCTGTTAATTCGAGTGGACAATGACTACTTGAATGCAAAAGAATAAGAATGTGTGCCTTTTGAATTTACACAATTGTGTTATATTGCGTGCGCAACAAAAAATGCAAACAAAGCACTTTCAATAAAAAACTCACACATGCAAAAATCAAATCAAACGATGTAAAAATTACCAACGTTGAACTTTGTTTTGCAGGCAAAGAGTGAATGTAAATTTGAGCGTATGAATAAATCAAGAAAAATACTGATTTTGCACTTCTCTGTTTCACATTTACATTCAATATTTTTTCAAGCATTTTCTTAATCAAATGTAAACAAAACAACTGTGCTGTCAACCAACCATTTTCTTTTACTAAAGGCCAGTTTACACGGTAATACAATGTATTACGACTTTGTAGAATCAAAATAATATGAAATTCTCTCCGTGTTTAAAAGAAAAAAATAAAAGTCTGTTGAAAGTATACTTTATGTTTACACGGATTGTATAAGTAAAATCAAAAATAATAACAAAAAAGCAGATGGTTGCAGTTTTACAATTTTTACAAAAACAACATGAAAATTTCCTGAGTTGATTTTAGTTGTTTTTGTAATTGTATAAAAATGCTACCGCCTTCAATATACTCCGTTAAAATGCACCTCTGGTGTGATGAAAATACATAAGTTTCTAAAATGGTTTAGAAAAAAACCATTTACCGACCGCTTGTCAGATTTTGTATTCGTATTCTCTCTTACTCAATGCATTTTGCTTTTACATGATATGATTTCTCTCATTCTACTTTATGTCGTAATACAATGTATTACCGTGTAAACTGGCCTTAAGCGAGTACACATTTTTACAGATATATAAAATAAAATATTTTTTATATGTTATACATATTCTATTATTATAAAAATATATATCGCACTTGATCATGCTTTATATGTCCATAATTACATAATACATACATACATATTTTAAAATTATTTATAAAGTATGTATTCAAATTTAAAATAATCTCTATAACTAAAATTAAAAAATGTACTTACTGAATAACGTACATTTAAAAAAAGGTACTTTTTAAAAATTTACTATTTTTTTAGAAAGCGGCTTTCTCGAACTTTCTTGGTGCTAAAAGGGCCAATGTCAAAATATTTACTTTTGAGAAAATTTATATTAAATTGTTTTTAGAGAAGAGTTCTTACTGAAATTTGCTAGCAAAACCCTTATGAAGCTGTTCTGGGCTAAAAACATTGGCTGTTTCATCAAAAAAATTAAAAATAAATAAAAAGATTTGAAAAGAAAACACCTAATGCAACGATTACGATTTTGTTTTTGATAGGTTAACCGATTAATCAAGTTTTTTTTATAAATTAAGTAATTTCAATATAAAAAACGGAATAATTGTTTATTATTTGGAGTTTATTAGTAAAAAAACAATAACATAACAATTCTTGAACTTAAACGAGCAAACAAAACAAAACAATTTTTCAATTAATACACAAGGTGTGCTATCAAGTCATATCGTCATAATACAATAAATAAAAATAAAACTTGTAGTGATGTGTTCATTTATTCATAACAACTGTACAGTAGAATTCTAAATTATTAGCGGTAGCCCACAACAGTCATATCGTCGGCTTATTATGCAAACCTGCTAACTCACTTTCAGCACATTTTACAGGAGAGACAAACAACTTTTTATTTTCCTATTTGCAGCTTGAAAGAAAATTGAAAATACAGTTATTTTTACACACTTCAAGACTTAAATAGAAGAAAAACTACATAAAAAGTGGATTTAGTCGGTTTGCATATTAAGCCGACGGTATATATTTCTTGTAATTATTTTAAGACTTTATGACTACCTTGTGAATCCCCCAAATATGTATTTATAAAAAAATAAACTGAGATAATTTTATTAGTCATTGCAATAGTTAAAGAAGATCTTTTAAAATAATCACCCTTATTGTGTTTGGCGTATTTAAAATACGCCTACTACTGATTGGTAATAGATTAAAGGAAAAAAGTTCACGTTCTCTTTAATCTATTACCAAACTGTCGTAGGCGTATTTTAAATATCGTCAGCTCATTACTGGTTTGACCTACCGACCATTTTTAAAAAAAATGAGTTATGTAGGTATGAGGAATATATTTTTTTAATACCCTCTTTCTAAATCAAAAACCTGTTTCGCGAAAATTTTTATGGTTTCTGAGATATAAAGCATTAATTCTGCTGCATATCAACTGTTTCAAAATTTTTTAAGTACTGTTTAGTTCTACAAGCCATTGTTTGACGATTGCAGCAAATTCTTCATACAAAAACGTACAAAATAAATTTTACTGTTGCTTTGCTGCATTGCCGTAAGAAAAAAAAAAGTAGTTAAAGCAAAAGCAAAGTAAAATGACAAGAAAATTAATTTATGAAAAATAGTTTCATAATGGACCCAACCAAGTGTACGGTTTGCTATTATTTGTGTTTTTAGCCTACCTAAGGGAAATGCTTCAAAATTTTACTACAAACGAAAATAAATATGTTTAATCTTACAGCAACCATTATTATGTCATATATACCAACTTTTACTTATTGTGCCTTTTTGACGGAAGCTCATAGTGGTCGGAGTGGTAACAATATTGCTAGTGCTTAAATTAAAATTTTAAATGAATTAATAAAATATTTTCCACTTATTAAAACTTTGACATTATGGAACGATTCTTGCGTACCTCAAAATAAAAATCAAATTAACGCAACCGCAATCAAAATGTTCTTTAAACAAAATAATATTGATGCCGTAATACAAAAGTCTTCAGAACCAGAACATTCTTTAATTCAAGAAGTGGACTGTGTCCATGGTGTTATTGACCGGTACTTAAAGAATATTGAAATTCATAGTCCTCTTAAAACAATGCCAAATAATAAAACAAAACTTAAAGTTATGGAAATGCTTCCGGAAAATTTTCGCACATACTCGTTGGAAGCAAATAAAATGGACTTTCGAAAAGTCCCTTTTGCTAAAATTAAAGTACTTCTATACAGTTAAAATAATGATTTATGTATATATTATAAAACTTCTACCAGAGAGGAAAAATATAAAAATGCAATTTTGGTTAAGTCTACATCAAAAAATTGTTTGAAAGCTCCTGAGAATTTGTTGACGAATGTTTTGAAAATATCGAAACCATCATTTATTTCCAGCGATAAAAATAGAGACATAAAAGACTTGCTTATATTTCTTTCACGTGTTGATAAAGCTTATTTTAAAAATTTACTCAATATTAATATTTTCTTTTTACGTTTGCATTATTAAAGTTGTTTAATTTGTGGCAATAAGTATACGTATGCAGCACAAGAAGCCACTTTTTTAATTTTTTTTAGAAAAGTGGCGGATGCTGCACAAAACAATATTTTTCATTTTCAAAAAAATACTATTAAATTCTAACTTTATTCATGAAAGTGCGCAAAAATTTGCATTTTTCTTCAAAACATATACCGGAAGCAGTGGTAAAAATATAAAAAAATTCTATCGGGTACAATTTGAGAAATCTTCATGTAAATCTTCTTTGTCGTTTTTCTACACTCCGACTTTTTGGCATATGCGCCAAACCAAGTCTGAGCTGACGATATGCCAAACACAATAAGGGTGAATCTTTTAGAAAAGTAATTTGGTTTAAATGTTTAGAATTACAGCGGATCTTTTCTTTAGTTTTGACAAAACTTGACTTGGAAAAAATTCTTTCACTTATCGTAGATCTAATTTCTCAGTCCTTTTCCAGGACTGTTTATTCTGTTAAAAGACTGACATGAGAAGATATGTAAGAGAAACGTGAAACAAAAAAAAGGTGTTTACAATCAAACATTTAATCCATTTTTCGCCACATTCCTGATGATCAATGATGAAGATAAAAAAAAATTGAAAAACATTGTAATTTTAGTCACCGATCGGCGGAAAATGTTGGTTTGTTGGTATAAAAAATATTTGCTAAACACATACATTTTGTATATGAGACGAAACAAATAATTAAAAACACAAAAAAATATGTTATTATATTACAAAATTTGAAATTTTTGTTACATCGGTTAATCGGTTAATCGACTGAAATTAACCGGTTTAATCGTTAATCGAAAAAAGCTAATTTGAAATTAACCGGTCAGTTAATCGGGTAGTAATTAATCGGTTAACCGATTGACGGTTAACCGAATGAATACCCTACTAACCGAATGAATACCCTACTCAAAACAGAAAAATATAGACATTGGCCCTTTTACTTCCAAGCCACAGATTCAATCTTTTAACAATATGTACACAATTCTTAAAAATATATCTTTGAACACAAATATTTGAGAAGCAACACCCCAATTACAAAAAGCTTAAAAGGTAATTTATTATTAAAAGTGAAAAATTATGGTTTGTTTTTACTTTTTAATTGTAAAATTTAAAAAAAAAGTGGAACTTTGCCTTAGTTTGTTTTTTAAACATTTTTTTAATTTAAAATATTTTTATGAAAGCGGCGTTTTTTTCATCACAAAAGTTGACCACATTTCGAATAAAAAACATTTAAAAACGAAAATAAAATAAAACAAAAATTACAAAAACGAATAAAATGCATTTTCATGCGTCGTCGTGCATATTTATCAACCCCATTTTTTTGCTTACAAATCTTAAGGGCATAATAAGCCACACAAATGGCTTGGCACACATGTCCAAATTTTACGTTTGTACAAATATTTTGTGTTGTTAATTCGGGTGTTTGCTGTTTGTACAAACATTTGAAGCAATGTTTGGAGAAATATTAAAGCTTTCTATTATTTGGCAGACATGTTGGATATTTGTCAAACTTTTTGTGTCGTCTAATGTACTAATTTCAGCGAAAACTTTGCAGAAAGAAGACGTTAAAAAGGAAGCATGTAAATTATTTTTGAATATTAAACTAAATTTTTTTATCAGTATTGCTTGCCACAAAACAGCTCGTTGCTCAAATCACTTTTTACTTTTTATTCTTTACCTTTATTTAATATTTTTCTTCTTTTAACGTAAAAAGCAACAAAGTTGCCGCTGCACTATCGGCGTCTGCATTCATTGAAAACAAAACAAAAATAAAAAAATGTGTGTTTGTAGGGAGTATATTTGTGTTGTTAATTGGTAAACACCAAACGGAAACAATGTGTGTATTTGCCAAGCATTTTGTGTGGTTTATTATGCCCTTTACTCACAATCAAAATGTTGCACGCAAAAGTTGCGGCGTTGGTTGCATAATGTAAATATGGTCTTAGTTAAGGCGCCCGTACACGACATGTATTTGTCATCTGAAATGTCAAATTTTCAAGTCACATTTAATTGTTCATTGTCAAATTTGCTGTTTTACATAAGGTTTATAATATTCGGTCACAAACGTACATGTAATTTGCTTCTGACATTGTCTCTGTTTTTTTTCGCATTGTTATTGCAGAAACCAAAGTAGTTCTCGGTTTCAAAATAGCTTGCTGCCGCCACGAAAATATTTATTTGCGCCGTAAAATAATTTAGCCATCTTAACATTTGTTTCTTTTATTTTAAAGATACCAATTTAGAATTTTATATTGAAACGGTTTTATTTACATAAATTCTATTCAATGGTGAGATGAGCATACATATCTTGGTATTGTAGAATATTAACTTCAGCCGGCTAATCATTCCGTCAATAGTTGACGCCGCTGCCAGTTTCTTCCCGGCATAGATTTCTGATGTCAGATGGTTTGTCAGAAGAAAATAGAGCACGCTCTTACCCTGCGGCCACACGTTCAAGTTGTTCTTGATAGTCTTTTACATATACTGCTTGTCAAAATTTACATAAATTGAAAGTTGTGACGTAGGCTGCACTCAATTTGTAAGCAATTTACTTCCAAGATGTCAACAACAACGGAGACAAACTTGTACTCAGCTGTTAAATTGAAAGTAAATTGCCAAACAAATGGAAAGGTGAAATTGAAAGCCATCTCGTGGTCAATTTAAAAAGTGTGAGTGTGTTAGCAAAAAACTGAGAGTGCATTGCAAATTGAAAGGAATGGAAAGGCAAAACTTGATCGTGTGGCCACCAAGTTATTGAAATTTTGTCAGATGGCTATGCGTCTGACTTTAACAGAAGCAAAGTTAAAAAGGTAACACACGACATGTATGTGTTTTGCAGTGGGAAATTTGACATGTCAGATGACAAAAACATGTCGTCTATACACTCCTTTTCTATGAGGTAGATATATGTATGTATTTACGTTTAAGAAAGAAGTCTAAAGTTATAAAGATAATGAGAAGAATTTTTATGCTATTATTTAAGCCACTATTAAATAATTTTATAAATAAAAGAAAAAACTAACAATATGTTATAAAAACTATAATAACAAAACCATTAAAAATCGACAGGAAAAAAGCCTACATACAGTGTGGTAACTCCATGCAGTAGGCAGAAAATTAAGAACAGAAAGGAGAAAACAACCATTATTTTTTTTTTTTTTTTTTGGTCGTAAAATAACTATCTTCAATTCATTTTACAAATTCAAGTGGAAGAAGTAAAATATCTGTAATTTTAACCATAAAAATGGAAGGTAGAAAAGAGGTATCGATCTCTGTTAGAAATATTGTGGCCAGTGAGCGAAAGGATGGCAAATCTTATGGCAAAATTTCCCAAATAACAAAGCTTAGTCGCGAAACAATACTTAGAAATTATGAAGCAACCAAGAGCACAGAAAAAAAACCATGCACTGGCAGACCTAAGAAGCTTTCGAGACGTGATGTTAGCAATATACTGAAAGAAGTGAAGCTTCATCCGAAACTTATTGCCCCAAAAATAGCGGAACACCTTGAATATTGTTACAATGTTACTTTTACACCGAGAACAGATATAAACGTTTTGCACGACAATCGGTTTTAAAGCAGAGTGGCCCGAAAAAAGCCAATAATTTCTGCAAAAAATCGTAAGCTTTGGCTTGAATTTGCTCCGGCACATATTAACAAAGATGTTGACTTTTGGAAGACAAAATTTTTAAAATTATGTTTTTTATATCTAATTAGTTATCCTAATGTTTGATTTTATTGCTGTATTTAGACTTTTTTCCTATGAATTTTTCATATTTTTGTTGTTATTATTGTTTCAGTACATAAAGTAATTAATTGGTGCCTTCAATATTACTTTAAAACGTTTTTGGTTTTTTCTTGCAGATTTACTAAATATCCGGAATTGAGGGGTGTGTTTAGACATTTTTACTGTAAGCTTTTGATTAAAAGCCCAACCAGAATGTGAATAACGTGGATTAAGCTACTGAGCAAATACATGTAAATAATATGTGTCAAACCAAATTGAACTTAAGGAAACTTTATGTTAAGTTCTATAAAACTGTCATTTGCTTAAGCTGTTATGATACTTGCTACTTTTTGTATTTTTTCTACATATATTGGAGAACAGTGCAAATATATTTGCATAAGAAAACTGACTAAGTGTAAAGAGTATGATTATATCATAAAAAAACCTGAAATGTCAAACAAATATACATGTGTTATCGATAAATAATCTAAGACTGTCAAAAAAAATATAAAATTTTTTAACTTAAAATTGACATTTCCAGATTAATTGTAAGCATTGTTGCCAATTTTTTTAGTTTTCAATCGAAAGAAACGGTTTTTAACTTTTTTTTGTTGCGATTTTTAGCTTTTATGACGGTTTTTTTGTGGGAAAAAAACATGGGCAGTATTGTTTGTTTTGTTTACATTTTATAAAATTGTATTTCTTGTTCTTTCTCGCATTTGTTGTTTCATTCAGTCAATCCTAAAAAAAATCCAATACAAAAAATAGCAAGTATCATAACACCTTTAAGCAAGGTGCGAAATGCTGGGTACACACTATGCAACACGTTTACGCAATCCAGTGAATTAAATTCATTTTCATTCATTTCAGATTGCAAACACATCAAAACGCTTTGATATTTTGAGGTTGCATTGAAACAGTTTCCATGTAGGTTGCACTGTGTGTACCCAGCAAAACTATTCGCTCATTCCGTACGGAATAAATTTTGTTTTATTTTGTTTTGGTTATTTTAAATGCTTTTTGATTTATTTTTGACAGTAGCTCAAGTTTGTTTATGTACATTCTGGTTAGGCCTTAAGTCTAGTCTTGGGCTTAATCGTTCACTTAGGTGACTTGTCATTATGCTGGGTACACACTATGCAACACATTTACGCAATCTACTGAATTAAATTCATTTTCATTCATTCCAGGTTGCATCAAAACGCTTTGATATATTGAGGTTGCATTGAAACAGATTGCATGTAGGTTGCACTGTGTGTACCCAGCATTAGAGTTCATTTAAAAAAGTGAACTAGTTGGTTCTTCTAGTTCAGTAGTTCACTTTTAGTCAGTATTTTGCGTCCGTCAGTCTTTTGAGTCAGCTGTTTATTTCGTACTTTTGAGTCAGTTCATTTAAGTCAGTCCATGTAGTTCAAGGGTTCATTTACTTCAGTTGCTTGTTCACTTTTTGTTTGTTGTTTATTTGTGTGTGTGTCAAGCTTTGAAAAAATTAATACAAATTTAATAAAAACAACCACATGAAACAAAAACTTATTTAACAGAAATTTATTCTCTTCTTTAAAATAATATATAAAAAAATCTTTAATAGAAAACACTAAATAAAAAGCATTTAAAAAAGACATTAAAAAACACACATAAAAGTGAATAGGTAAAACACAATAAATTAAAAATGCGTAAGGAATAAGTGGAGCCACAATTAATTTGCAATAGAGGACAAATATTTAACTTCTAAAGCAATTGTGTATATTTTATAAACAAAATAATTTCCTTTTGTTATATTTTCAAAAAATAAATTTTATATTCAATGTTTTTACAAAAACAACTGATTGAAAAGAAACAACAATATTATTTAGTTTCTATATGTTATAATATACTTGTTTCTTTTTTTCTCATTGCCAGATTACTAAAACATGTTCGTAATCAGGGCTGCCATATTAAGAGATGTCTCGCCACACGTGCCGATTTTCAAACATTTTGACTACACTGCGATTTTTTCGGCGATTTATAAAATATATGCTGATTTTTTATTATTAATAATATTTTTTGTTTGATTATGTTTTAATAAAAGTCGAAACAAATTTGTTTAAAATTTATTTTAAATTACACGATTTTTAAAACAAAAAAGGAGGATCTTTTATATTTTTTTCTCAGAAAATTGACGATTTTGACACAAATTTATCTGGCAGCGCTGATTAAAACCAAAACAAGAAAAGGCTAAAAAAAAATTTAAAATAACAAAATATAACAATGGTTTTTTGTTTATTTTCATCATATAAATTATGCATTCATCATTTATATTCCTTCTATTTTTTTATTTATTTAAAAAAAATAGTATATAAACATATTTTAAATTCAAAATATCTACATTTTGTTTTTCTCGCCACCAATTTCAAATGCGACTTATTTTGACAGTTCTTGAAAGAAACTTTTCGCAAAACATTGTTATAGAAACACTTTTTCTCGCATCCTTCCAATAATTGCTGGAAAATTATTAAAATGACAGATAATTCTCGCCAAGAAAAGATACAGAAACACTTGCGTGAGAAAAACCATTTTTTGTTTCATTTCACACTATTTTTGTTGCAATTCACACGTTTCATGCGGAAAATTTTACGAAGCGAGAAATACAGAAACGAGGTACTGATTAACGACACTATTTGCAAATAAGATTTTAAGCATTGCCACACTTTTAACCGTTTTACGTTTTTATTTCGATGTGGCACATTCATATGACAATAAAAGTAAAATTAAATCAAAAATGTGCAAATTAATTTCAAAATACACAATAATTTTTGATGTTTTTCACTTAAAAAATAAAAAGTTTATAAACATACAGTGCTACTAAATGAATAAATTTTCCATCTGGCATCACTTAAAAATAAGAATTTTCATTAAGAAATAGACATATAAACAGTAAGTTAGTTAATCGCAAATAATTTTTATTCGCGAATAGGCTACGTATAAACGTAGTAAAAGTCACCTTAACAATAAATTTTAGCACGTGCTACGGAAATCTTAAGAGGCCCATAGACACATACTACTGACACCTACTGCCGATGAAACCTTCGTACACGTGTGTGATTGACATTTTACTACACACCTATCAATCATCATTTTAAAATAAATTTCATTTCGTGAAATTCAAGATAACTCCTATTTTCTTCACACGTTTTTTTCTCAGAAACTATTTTAAATTTGTTTTAATTTAAATTGAAAAGAAAAATATATCATAAAATAAATAATTTATTTTATTTTTCATTTGAACAACTGTCAGCAGCATGAGTTCATTAAAAAATCAAACCTATTTTGATTTTTCATACTGCATTGTCTGTGTGACGCAAACATTAATAAAAATTTCAAAATTACAAACACATGCTGATCATGAGCAGTATGTGTCTATGGGACCCTTTATTAATAATACAAAATCGCCATTTATTTTATAAATCGCCGAAAAAAATCGCATCGAGACATCTCTTAGTATGGCAGCCTTGATTATATTATGAACATGATTAAAGTAATCTGGCAATGAGTAAAAGAAACAAGTATTGTTTCTTTTCAATCAGTTCGGTAAAGAATAAAGGGGCCCATAGACACATACTGCTGACAGCTACTGCCGATGAACCCTTCGTATACGTGTGTGATTGATATTTTACTACACACTTATCAATCATCATTTTAAAATAAATTTTATTACGTGAAATTCAAGAAAAACCCTATTTTCTTCCCACTTTTATTTCTCAAAAATTATTTTAAATTTGTTTTAATTTAAATTGAAAAGAAAATTATAACAAAAAATTTATTTATTTATTTTATTGTTCATTTTTACAACTGTCAGCAGTATGAGTTCATTTCAAAATCAAACCTATTTTGATTTTTCATACTGCATTGTCGGTGTGACGCATACATAAATAAAAATTTCAAATTTACAAACACATGTTTATTGCATGAGCATAGGCAGTATGTGTCTATGGGACCCTTAAGAAATAAAGTGGAAAAGCAACTGAAGTAAATGAACCTGTGAACTAAATGAACTGAACTAAATGAACCTACTCAAAAGAATACTGACGCAAAAGACAAAGTGACGTAAAGTGAACTGTTGAACTAAAAAGAACTGTCAGACTGAAAGACCGTTCAACGTTCATCTGTCTGACTAGTTCAATTGAACTAGTTCGTTCATGAACTACCCAACTCTACTTAAGTCTTCCAACTACGTTATATTCGAGTAATTTGTGTATTTGTCTCTGTTCTACCACAATTATTGAAAAAATACAACAAAAAAAAGAAAAACGGTTTTTTACTTTTACTGCGAGTTTCACTTTTTATGCCATTCACCCCTGGTGGAAAATGGGTACATTAAAGTTTGTCATTCCGTTTGTAATTTCTACAATATTGATGATAGACCCCATCCCATTTAGTGTTTATATTCTGGGTCCTTAAGAGTAACAAAGTTGATTTAACTATGTCCGCCTGTATGCTGAAATGGGTA
Organism: Pollenia angustigena; assembly: GCA_930367215.1. Lineage (NCBI taxonomy): Eukaryota > Metazoa > Arthropoda > Insecta > Diptera > Polleniidae > Pollenia > Pollenia angustigena. The sequence continues at coordinate 74,096,169 of OV884057.1, read as the reverse complement.
TTTCGAAGATCCCTGACATGACACATCTGCTCCTTATGCTATGGTATTGCAATATATCCAGATCGGTCTATAAATTTCTGAGTTATGAGCAAAAAACCATGACTGCCTCCCATTTTTTTACAAAATCAAATGTTGTTGGTGTTGTTTTTTATACCCATCACCTTGTATAAAATGAAGAAGGAATTGGAAAAGCAGGCATGGCACAAAGTAAAAAAGCCAATAATTTCTGGGAATAATCGTAAGCTTTGGCTTGAATTTGCTCGGGCACATCTTAACAAAGATGTTAACCTTTGGAAGCGTGTGATATTTACATACATTTATGTATCCGCCTGGTCCACAATGCCGGCAAGAACATTTCTTTGGTATATTTATGTATGTATATTGAAAACAATAATATATATAAAAATATTTTTTTTGTTTCATATACATACATACATACATATATGAAAAAACTGGAAAAGGTCAAAAAATTTATGTATGTATGTTTAAAATGCACTCGTTTCACCAGCGTTGGCAAATGGAAAGATTTATCTTAATTTTGCAGTTTTTCTAAGAATTGACGAGTTTTAAAGTTTTTTGTTTAAAAAATAAGTTTTTTTGTAAATTTTACAGTTTTTACAATAAAGTTTTTGTAACCTCCCTCCACCTCCACTAGGGGTGAATGAGGGTATACTGAGTTTGTTGTTCTGAGTGAATCTTTTTTAATATTCATCTAACTTGGTGGCCACACGATCAAGTTTTGCCTTTCAATTCCTTTCAATTTGCAATACTCTTTTTTTTATGACATCAGGAAAGTAAATTTCTTATAAATCGAATGCAGCCTACGTCACAGCTTTCAATTTATGTAAGTTTTGACAAGCAGTACCTAAATGTAAAAGACTATCAAGAGCAACTTGACCTTGTGGCCGCAGGGTAAGAACCTATAATGAATCTAAGGCCCCTATCTCCCCTCGTGGTCCTATTTTTTAAAAAATACATCCCTTTTGTGTCCACGAAGATATGGTTCTATGTAAGTTTTAAATTTCATTAAAATCGGTTCGATAGTTTCTGAGAGGAAGAAATTTCCCCCTATCTTCCCTCGTGGTCCTAAGATTTGGCCCATTTTCAATAAGCTTGGTCCTTGTGTCAATAAGAACCTATATGTATCCCAAATTGTATCAAATTATCTCCAAAATTGCGACCTGTACTTTGCGCACAAGGTTACATGGACATCCAGCCAGCCGGACGGACATCGCTAGTTCGACTCAGAAAGTGATTCTAAGTCGATCGGTATACTTTAAGGTGGGTCTTGGACCAATATTTTGAGGCGTTACACACATCAGCACAAATGCATAATACCCTCTCCACTATTGTGGTGTGGGTATACAAATTCTAGCGGATCGATTGAAGTAAAAAATCAGCAAAAATGTCTTTAGTTCGTATTAAAATTTTATACGAATTTGAACTCTTTTTCGTGTTATCAAAATAGTTATTTTTTTTTAATGCTTTCATCATCAGCTAACGTTGTTGAAAAAAAGTTATATGTATGATAAATTGTTAAGGCACTTCTTCGATACGACGAACAGTAACCATCCAGGGTTAAACATTGGTCCATATTTTGCTGGATTTAATTTTAAAAGTTCAAATTATTTTGATGCAACAAGGCAGCTAAGCCAAACATGAAGAAAAGAAAAAGTCCAAATAATTATATCATTAAACATAGATCTCATAACAACGAATCATTTTTAACAATTTGACGGATGTTTTAAATGATTTCCCAAGTGGGCTTTATATGGGGCGAATGTTATGTTATGGCTTATTAAAAATTGTTTAATAATGCGATAATATTACTTGTCTATATTATCAAAGTAATTTTTGGGAATACGTACATACATAATCACCCTTATTCCATTTAGCGTCATCAATACGAAACGATAACGTTTTGTGTCGATTCTTGGAAATTGCTATGCCCATTGTCAATATCAAGTTTTATCGATAAGCGTCGTTGTATCTTTGGTATGCCGTATGAAACGTTTACGGCGGCATCGATTTAAATTGACTCTGATTTTGTCGTCAGTCTTATAGGTGTCGACACAGTTTTATTCCTTTTTTATTTTGTTTTTAACAATAATCTTGATTTAAAAAAATGGAAAAAGAAAAAAAATACAAATACTCGCCAATTTGATATGTTAGTCCAGGAGATGGAAAAAAATCCTGCACTTGCCAAAGGTTTTCAAAAAGGCAGTGTTCCTTTTGATTTTAAAGAGCAGTGGGAAAGAATTTCAATAATACTAAATGCCCTTGGAGTCAATATTTGTATGTGGGTACCATCCACACACCCAACGACCTTAGGAAATTCAGATTTTTGAAAAAATGCAGTTTTGATTCAGTTTTTTCTTCGTCTGGCATAACAAATTTTATCCATTGTGGACAAATTTTCCTTTCCAAAACATTCAGAATCTCCGAAATTATCTTAGATAAATTACTGGCTGCGATAATCCTAAGTTAAAATCATTAGCGACACTAAGCTGGTAGGATCCTTGCGCTAAAAACCTTAACGTTGCCGCAAATTTTATGGTGTTTGAAATGTGTGTCGACCTGACTCCCACTAAATGCATCTTTATTTAAGCGAAAACAACTTTCGAACCTTTCAAACAAATAAGAAATTACCTCCTGGCAAATAGAAAGAACACTTAATTTATTACTTACTTATCATCAGGTAATTGAAATATGTTTGATTTCTGCCTTATAAATCTTCTTTGCAACACCAAGTTTTTCTCATTTTCCTCATCATTCGGATCAGAATTACAAATAGGAACAAAACACATATTAGTTGTTTAAAAATATCAAGAAAAATGTTTAATAAAAACTGTAAACAAAACAAATCAACTGTCTAAATTATTAGAGATGTGGTTTAAAAAACGATAAACAATCGACATCGTTACATTGCTGTTATGCTGCGTACACATGCAATCTGTTTCAATGCAACCTCAAAATATCAAAGCGTTTTGATGTTGATGCAACCTGGAATGAATGAAAATGAATTTAATTCACTAGATTGCGTAAATGTGTTGCATAGTGTGTACCCAGCATTATGGCATACAAGTTTTGTATCGAATTGATGACAATGTCGATAAAAATTGATTTTGATATTAAATTGATGACGATGACGACGACGCTAAACGGAATAAGGGTGAATTTTTTATTAAAAGGATTTCGTTTTGTTGTGCTTAATTCTCAAGTTTCATTCTTGATAAATACACTGAAATTTATTGTTAGGAGATAAGCTAGTTTCTATGCCCATTTCACTGGTTCAAATTTCAGTGTATTTAACAAGAATGAAAATTGGGAATTAAGCACAACACAACGAAATCTTATTATTTAAAGATTATGTTTTCCCAAAAATTACTTTGTTAATAAAAATCTGCAAGAGAGGGGTAGAAATGGCTTTCTCTTTTCCCTTCTCTCTTTAAGGCTTAATACCAGTGATGCCAACTTAGTGCTTTTGGCACTATTTATAGTGCTTTTTGATTCCTCAAAACGCCAAAATGTTACCCATAGTGCCAAACTAAAAAAGCACTAACTTGGTGCTTTTTAATTTTTCGTTAGTGCCTTTAGAGCTTTTTACAATTTTTATTTTTTTTTTCTAATGAAGAAGATGTATAAGGCAGAAATCAAATGTATTTCAATTACCTGACGATAAGTAAGTAATAAATTAAATGTTCTTTCTATTTGCCAGAAGGTAATTTCTTATTTGTTTGAAAGGTTCGAAAGTTGTTTTCGCTTAAATAAAGATGCATTTAAGTATGTGCTGGAGACTATTACACCACATTTAAAAGTGGGAGTCAGGTCGACACACATTTCAAATACCATAAAATTGGCGGCAACGTTAAGGTTTTTAGCGCAAGGATCCTACCAGCTTAGTGTCGCTAATGATTTTAACTTAGGATTATCGCAGCCAGTAGTGTCAAAGATAATTTCGGAGATTCTGAATGTTTTGGAAAGCAAAATTTGTCCACAATGGATAAAATTTGTTATGACAGACGAAGAAAAAAAGGAATCAAAACTGCATTTTTTTCAAAAATATGATTTTCCTGGTGTCGTTGGGTGTGTGGATGGCACCCACATAAAAATATTGACTCCAAATAGAGAAAACCAGCATTTCTACTTAAATCGTAAGGGGTATTTCAGCTTAAATGCAATGATTGTAAGTTTTTAAAAATATTTTGCTTCTTTATATTTATATGTATATATTTTATAAACTTAGATTTGTGACCACAAAATGCAAATACGGTTTTTGGATGCCCGATATGCAGGTTCTTCTCATGACTCTCTAATATGGAATGTCAGCCATGCCAAACGTATTTTAAAAGAGCAATACAATGCTGGTGATCGTAATTCGTGGTTATTAGGTAAGAGTTCAACTTCTATACAAAATAACAATCAATTATTGAAATTCACTATTTAGCTATCCACTTGAGCCCTTTTTAATGACTCCATATCGGTCCACAGCTACAGCTAGTGCGGAAGCCATTTATAACATGAAGCATGCGATAGCACGAAATATTTTGGAAAGAACTATTGGAGTTCTTAAAAACCGTTTTCGATGCCTTCTTGGCGCTCGTCAGTTACACTATACACCGGCAAAAGCAATACAAATTGTTAATGTTTGCGCTGCACTTAACAATATATGTATTCAGTATGGTTTAGATAATCCAGATGAAGTAGTACATAGTATACAAAATTATATCGAAGTGTATGACGAGGCCGAAATTATACAAGGTTCTGAAGCAGCTCATATTAGAGATGAAATAAAACGAAGCTTTCTTTAATTTCAATTCAGTCTTTTAATTCATTTTCATTAAAACATAAAAAGTTAAATTATATACTAAAAAACATAAACAACAAAACAGAAAAAATTCATTTTAAAGCTTTTGATATAAAGGCACATTGCGTAGATTATTGTACATATTATAATGGTTTAAGGAGCAACATGGAAATTTTCTAGCCTATGTCCAACACATGCAACTCTTTTTCCTTAATTAATAATTTAATTCTTTTAATTTTCATCTCAGCATCATGCTGCTCTTTTTGTCTTTCATTTTCTTCCAACATTAATTGATGTTTTTCTTTTCTATATTTAATAAATCTTTTTGGTGGCTACTTAAGTCTTTCAGGCTTCGTTTCATTGACGATATTGAATTATTAATTTCCTTTAATATGTATCTGCGCCTGTTCATCACTGTGCTTTTGAAGCAATTCGTAATGGTCATTACATGGTCCGGGTTTCTTCAACTTAGATTTTTCGATTCCTTTTAAAGGGGTTCCTTTTTTGACACTCTGAGAAGAGGTTGAAGGTCCTAATATTTCAATATCATTTTCATTTCCAAGAACCAAATCAGTACTTTCAAGAGCTTCTATATCTAAATTTTCACTCTCAATAAGTTGCACTCCCTGAATAATTCCTTCAGGGTTTAGTTGCTTCTGAAATTGAAGCAGATTTGCCACAGATTCTTCCAGGGGGCTAAGTATGTGTTGTTTATAAATTCCGCCTCCAGTAGACGTGCACTCTGCCTTGTTTGTGACTAATTTTTTTTTCACCTTAAATTTTAAATCCCGCCATACCTTTAAGAAAAATTTTGTCATTCAACAATCCTTTGAGCACTATTCATCTTACCTTTTGCCAACCGTCACTTGCTCTTTTCGGTGGACCAAGGGCATTTAGTATTATTGCAATTCTTTCCCACTGCTCTTTAAAATCAAATGGAACACTGCCTTTTTGAAAACCCTTGGCAAGTGCAGGATTTTTTTCCATCTCCTCGACTAACATATCGAATTGACCAGTATTTGTAATTTTTTTTTCTTTTTCCATTTTTTTTAATCAAGATTATTGCTAAAAACAAAATTAAAAAAGGAATAAAACTGTTTCGACACTAACAAGACTGACGACAAAATCAGAGTCAATTTAAATCGATGCCGCCGTTAACGTTTCGTACGGCATACCAGAAATACATCGACGCTTATCGATAAAACTTGATATTGACAATGGGCATACCGATTTGCAAGAATCGACACAAAACGTTATCGTTTCGTATTGATGACGCTAAATGGAATAAGGGTGAATAATACATTTAAAAATGTTTATATACAAATGTAAATTTATATATTATTTAATCTTAAATGAAAATGGTCCCCATCAACGCCGTCGCCTTTTTTTTTAATTTTGGAGGTATATAATATTCGGCACAGCCGAATGCAACTTGTTTTGTGTTAAATTAAATTGTAAAAATGGCTTAGTGCTTTTTTTTTTGCTCGAAATAGTGCTTTTTTAAATTTTAAAGTGCTTTTTGCTCTTAAAAAGTTGGCATCACTGCTCAAGACTTGACGTGCGTAAACCGGCACAAAACCACAAACAATTTCCTGTGAACACAAGAATTTGGATAGTGAAGATTGCTTTTACTGATGTTTTGTTCTTGTTAAAACAGCGTTGTTAAGACAATTGCTTACACAACGATGTCTAACATCACTGCAGCATTACCATATAAAAAAACGCTCTCTTAAATGTTACTGTTGCTTTTTATATGTCTTTTATTGACATACGTTTTGCCCATAAACGTCGCTACGTTTTGTTCTTGAGTAAACATTAAAATGGAAGGTCTGGACGGCGTGTAAGAAATATTCAGATCGTCTTTTTATGTGCAGATTTTATTATCCACAATTTGCATATCTAATATCAATTTGTTGTGTTTTAAATTATGGTTTCAAAAATAGGGTCACCTTAAAATTATACTCTGCAAATTGTAAAAAAAAATTGTACTGCCAGATAAGAAATGAACAAAACCACAGAATATGTAAAAAAAATCATTTTAAAGCCATTAAATATTTATGCAGGATCATTGAAAATATGACTATAAATCTTATCAAGATTATTTTCTCTGTGCTGGCATGATTTTGTTAAAAGCAAGAATTGAAGTTGCACATTAAGGTGCTTCTATACCCTCAAAAAATATTTACGTTAAGAGGAAAAAAGTTATTTCAATTTATATACAGGGTGGTGCAGGATGAGCTTAACTTTATAACTTAATAATAACTAATATTACATATTTATTTTTTTCAGCATTTTGTGAGCCTTGTGGAATTAATTATGAATAACTATTCAATCGAACATCGAACAAAAATAATGGAATTTTATTTTTTAAACAAACAATCGGTTGTGTTTAAATGCGTAAATATCGTCGTCACTTTAATATGCGCATTGCACCCACAGGGTCAGAACTTAATCATTCGATTGGAAATTTTCGTCAACATGGTGTAGTGTGTTTGACAAGTCGTCGTTATCATACCTTCTGTATGTAACACGAGCTTCACACTTTGTCTGTGTTTATACGGCTCTTGTCTTATTGACAAGATTGCTAAATACTTTACAGGCGAGAGAGACGAGGGGAAAAGAAACGAGTACACAGATGCATGTACTGTCTTTACGTTTTGCTTTTTCATTTGTTGTTTAATTTTGTTATTGTTTTCAATATCAAAAAAGCACATGTCGTCAACATGACATGAATCATTTGAACGCCAATTCATGTTCAAAGAAGAAAAAGGAAGAATCTTGTCAATAAGACATGAGCCGTATGGACTCAGACATTGTGAAGCAACAATGTCCACACACACCAAACTTATCAGTGAGAATTTGCAATGATGCATGTTCTCACTATTTAATAATAATAAATTAGTGATGTGTAAGCACTTTTGAATAAGTAAAAACAAGTTGTTAGATATTAAGAAATATATAAAGAATTGATCATAATTGTAAAGACAAAGCGGACAGTCGTATAAGCGGCTGTCCCGCAATTAACAATAAACTGTTCTTAAAATAAATAAAAATACAGAGTGTTTGTAACAATTAATTAAAACAAATTAAAATAAGATAAATTCATTGTACAGAAAACAAAGAGAACAGTCGGAATATTAAATAATTTTAAAGTGAATAAAATACAAAAAGTTTGTTTAAGGAGCGTATAGACGACATGTTTTTGTCATCTGACATGTCAAATTTCCCACTGCAAAACACACATGTCGTGTGTTACCTTTTTAACTTTGCTTCTGTAAAAGTCAAATGCAAAGTCATCTGACAAAATTTCAATTAGAGCGTGCTCTATTTTCTTCTGACAAACCATCTGACATCAGAAATCTATGCCGGGAAGAAACTGGCAGCGGCGTCAACTATTGACGGAATCATTAGCCGGCTGAAGTTAATATTTTACAATACCAAGATATGTATGCTCATCTCACCATTGAATATAATTTATGTAAATATATACATAACAACCGTTTCATTATAAAATTCTAAATTGGTATCTTTAAAATAAAAGAAAAAAATGTTAAGATAGCTAAATTATTTTACGGCGCAAATAAATATTTTCGTGGCGGCAGCAAGCTATTTTGAAACCGAGAACTACTTTGGTTTCTGCAATAACAATGCGAAAAAAAAACAGAGACAATGTCAGAAGCAAATTACATGTACGTTTGTGACCGAATATTATAAACCTTATGTAAAACAGCAATTTTGACAGACATGAACAATTACATGTGACTTGAATATTTGACATGTCAGATGACAAATACATGTCGTGTACGGGCGCCTTTAAATTGTTTACAATGGGTCCGTAAGTACCTTTACAGAAAAAACTATCAGTAGTTTTTATCAATTAAGGCTCAGTTAGGCGAACGTTGCTGTACACGTAATGTACTGCACCGTACTGTAGGCACGTTGGTGCTCTTATAGAACGTTTAACATGGCGTTTACATTTGCCAGTACTGGCAAGACAGTAGCAATACATGCAAACTTTTTTACTAATACATGCACACTTTTCCAACTGTCTTGTCTACTGTCTAGAAAATTTTGCAGAGAGTAAAATTGGACAGTGATTTGACATTTGCTAGCAGTAATCTGAATTTTTTTTGTTAGCAAAAGGAAAAAAAATCAAAATGTAACAAATAATTAAATATATTTTGCTTTGTTAACACAATATACATAGTTATTTTAAGCTGTTTTTAATTTTGTTTAGCTCATATAAAACACGTTTAGCTGGACTTGAACAGCACCATTCACGTTTGACATATTTTTAAAAGTGAACTGTCTTAACTACTGTCTGGACGCCTACGTCACGAAGACAGTTAGTAGTGTTTTTGGAAACTAATATGTATTTTCTTACTGTCTTGCCAGTACTGTCAAATGTAAACGTACTGTAAAAACGTGTCATATGTTTTCCAATACATAAGCAAAAAGCAATAGTATACATCCCTGCAAATATAATTGGACCACCTGATCCATTTTGATAAAATGGACTGGTCCGATGTAATGCAAGCATAGACCATGTCATTTCTAAAAAGTGTTTGTAGTGAGACGACATGTCTTCGTTTTTTAACGACGTGCTTTCGTTTTTAAACGACTTAAAAACTAATCCTCTTGTGTATACCATGGAGTAGTTTTAAAACTACTCCTTAGTGGTCCAAAGGTGGGTTATATGGTCCTCTCCTAGGACATCGTAATGTTAAATAGACCAGGTTTTTTCCATACGTTTGGGTTACTTTTGGACTAGTCCTGGTCCCTTGTGGACTACTCTTTACACGCGTGTTTGGACTGGTCCTATTATTTGCAGGGATTTAACAAAACACACAGTGATGGGAATCAAAAACGTTCAAATGGTGACCGTTTTGCAGAAAAGGTACCACGTGATTTAAATGGTATTCAAACAGTATTTTGTGTATGTAAAAAATTTTAATATTTTTTAATTTTTATATTATAGATTTACAATTACTTAATTTGTATTTTAACATATATAAATCTTTAGCATTCATATGTTGTAAATGTGCATACACCAAACAAGGTTTGGATACCATTTAACTTTAGGGTAACACGATCAAGTTTTGCCTATCAAGTTTTAATATACTCACACTTTTTTACCAATACACTCCTACTTTTAAAAATTGATACGAACTTGCCTTTAAAATTCTCTTGCCAGTGAGTGTTTCAATTTACGTTCAAGAAAACAGCTGATTTCAAGGTTAGTGAGCAAATTTTTTGTTTATCTTTATAAATTGTTTTCTTGATGACATCTTGAAAGTAAATTGCTCAAAAATTGAATGCAGCTTACGTCACAGCTTTCAATTTATGCAAGTTTGGACAAGCAGTGTGGCCATTGTATGTGTATATGCATTTGTTTATTTTAAACATCTAAACATATTTATATTTGGAAATACAGTAGAATCCCGATAATTCGTAATCGCAAGGGACCGGCCATTTCTTACGAATTATAGGGGTTTTCGATTTAGCGGGGTTTCGATTTAACGGGGTTAAAATAAAATAAATACGAATTAACGGGGTTTTTCAATTTATTTAGTAAAACGAAAAAAGAAACATAAAAAACAATTGTTAAAAATAAAATATATAAAAATTATTCATGTTACAAACTGATCTTAAGAAAATAACCGCACACAAGCAAATGCAAAAATTAGCGATAAACAAAAAATCATTCTTGCCATGTTTTTGTTGTTTTCATTACGCATTATAAGTGATAGTTTGCAAACAATTACGATTTATAAGAGATAAAGAAGATTTTATTTGAAAAAAAAATTACGAGTTAGCGAGGGGACCAAAATGTATGGAAATTTTACGAATTAACGCGATTTTTTCAAGGGACCGACAGTTTATTACGAATTATCGGGAATTACGATTTATCGGGGTACGAATTATCGGGATTTGACTGTATGTTGTATTGTTAGTTGTTTTGTCGCAATTCCATAGATGTACTGAAAAAAATACCAACAAAAAAGAGCAAAATTACCCGCACTCAATGTAACACACAAGCCGCCCATCACTGTCTTACAAATGTCACGTAACAACGGCATGAAATTCTATTTTATACAGATTGGTACGTTGCAACTACGGTACATTGCATTTCGGTAAGCTTTTGTATTGGTTTTCATATAACAGCTGATTGATACAGTACAGATACGGTACAGCAACGTTCGCCTAACTGCGCCTTTACACAAATTTAAAAGATTTTGTTATTCGTGCTTAATTCCCAATTTTTATTCTTGATAAAAGCACTTAAATTTATTGTTGATGGGATTAGCCATTTCTTCGCGCATTTCACTGGTTGCTTAGGCCAGATCATCAGGAAACTTCATCCAAAAAGATTCTAGAAAACCTAAAGGTATTAAACCAAATAAAACTGTAAAGCGTATAAAAATTATAAGCAACAGTTCTACTTGTAACAATATCAAAGTTTAAATAAAAACATAAACAATAAACAGTAAGGGTCTTCATGATATTGCTTAAAATTACCATTTGTGCAAATGGGTAAACTTGCGAGACTCGTTTCATGAAGATCCTTTTTAATTTTTGTGTATTTTTAAACAATTAATGTCATTTCAATCAGAAACGTCAATAAAAAATATATTAAAAAAAAATAATTAAAAATATAATAAAAAACTTGAAATTTGTAAATTATAAATGAAATTTGTTTTTAAACATGCATAAAGAAAGCCAAAAGACTAACATGCTTATATTATTACAAGAATTTATTGTTTGTGATTTATTTACACTTGAAGTTTTCATTGAAAACGGCGGTAAGCATTAAAAAAATTTGTCTGTATAAATGCACAATTGAACAGCGTAAGTTTACGAGTCAAAATTGTTGGGCAAATTTAAGCAGTTTGTGTAAATGAAATCTCATACAATTTTTGACAGTTCATTTACGAGGGTGTAAGAATGCACAGTTTGCACAGTTTACGAGACTTATAAACGATATCATGAGTACCCTTAGTGAGTTTATCTCACAATAAATTTCAGTGTTTTTATCAAGACGAAAAATTGGGAGTTAAGCACGAATAACAAAATCTTTTAATTTAAAATTTTGTATTCCCAAAAATTATTTTGATAATTAGAAAAGTGGCAATAAATTTTATTATTATTGTGACATCACTGACAAAATGGAAGTTGCTTCGAAAGCAGCGTTATACCCTTTGTACACTTGCATACATTTCGGAGGAACGCATGGAAGATGTTGAAAATGTGAAATACGCGTTCACACTTGAAACATCTAACTGCCCGTCTATAGCAGAGATAATAATTGCGACATATATTGCAGTAAATGTCAAAATTATGTTATCTTAAATGTAGACAGCAATTTCTTGTACATATTTATTGCCGACAATTTATGTTGCAATAATTGTTAGTCCATTTTCGTTGACAATTATTGCTTACATAAAATGTCAAATTTGGTTATCAATTGAGAAAAAAGAAGCAAAAAAGAAAAATATTAAAGAAAATTGTGTGAGAAAGAAATTAAATTTGTGAAATGGTAGCAAATTATAATTGTAGTAAAATAAATAAATTAATGAATTTAATAAACAATAAAATAAAATTACAAAAATTAATTTTATTAATATAATTTTGAACTAGAAATACATTTTGGTGTTATCATTTAAAATGTTGGCACTTTTGTAGAAAAAAAGTATATTAAAAAATTAAAGTTGTTTTTTTCAGAAATGGTGACATTTTTTATTGATAGTAGATGTTACCCTAGGTCTACACTAAAGATAAATATCTCAGCTAGTTGGCAATAACGTCGGCAGAATAATAAAGCAATATTGCTTATTGTTCAGCTTATGTTAAAGGCATGGGAAAACGTATTTATGTTAACTCATAATTTGAAAAACAACATAAAAACTGGCGCTTTCTTGCAAAAATTATTTTTATTGATATAAATTCTTTCTTATTCGACTTTATTATTAAAATGTATATTAATTTGTTTAAGTTTGAGTTCTTTTTTATATAAAAATAATAATTTTATTAATTTTTTTATTAAAGTAAAATTGGCACAATCACTTGATTGTACAATCATGATGGTATTGTGTATGGGCCCTATAACACGACTGTCACTGCAAAGAGTATTGAGTTCATTACACATTCCCATATAAAGCATCAACGACTTGACTATGCCATTCGAAATGCAGACTTTATTCAGAAAAGGAGCGATGAAGCCCATTTCCTATTGAATGGCTATGCCAACAAGCAAAACTGAAGGATTTAGGCAACGGAGAATCTAAGATCAGTTCGCACCAAACAGTACACTTATGTGGGTGTACTGTTTGTATTATTCGGAAGGATAATTGGGCCATATTTTTTTGAAAATGGCATTGGTATTTTAATCTCTGTTAGCGGTAGTGCATATTGGACGATGCAGGGTGTTGTGAGAGTGGCCATATATAGATAAATCGAATTTTGGAAATTAAGAAACGGCTAATGGTATTAAATAAAATACACTTTTTTATTTTTTTTTTAATTTTTGATATTCTTTAATTAGGCTTGAGTTCATCAAATTTAAATTTCATTAAATTATTTTCACTGAGGGAAGGAATTTTTACAACTTGGAATTTTTATTAAAATTTATTGATAATTTATCTTGGCTGAGCTGGGATTTCAACCCGGGTTGATCTTTACATGTTTCAAGAATCACCAAATTCTATCCTCAGAAGATCTTTGAGTTCTACCCACTGCGGTGCCCGTTAGCCAACAGTCAAACATCAATCTTTAACCAGTAGTACTGGTGGTTCGAAATTTGCTGTTATTATCACTTAAATTTCAAATTACATGTTGCCTCCTTTTTCCTCTGTTTTTTCGTATTCTTTCTGTCAAGACTTTGTCTTGAAAACCTGAATACATTTGTTTATTATGTTTTTTTTCCACTTTCGTCGACATTTTATTTGTACAAATTAAAGTACAAATGTAAACATTAGAGCTTGTGCCATAGCTTTTTTTAGAAGAATTTTGATTTTAGTTGAACTGTTAATTTTTTTTTTAATATTTGATATTCTTTAATTATGCTTGAGTTCATCAAATTTAATTTAATTTTTAAAAAAAAATTAAAAAAATAAAATTGTTCTTAATTAATTTTTTCTTTGAAGTTGTGTTTTGAAATCAGTGTTCGAAAATACAGTCAAATCCCGATAATTCGTACCCCGATAAATCGTAATTCCCGATAATTCGTAATAAACTGTCGGTCCCTTGAAAAAATATCATTAATTCGTAAAATTTCCATACATTTTGGTCCCCTCGCTAATTCGTAATTTTTTTTCAAATAAAATCTTCTTTACCTCTTATAAACAACAAAAACATGGAAAGAATGAGTTTTTGTTTGCCACTATTTTATTTCTGAGTGGGTTTTTGCTTGTGTGTGGATTTATTTTCTTAAGATCAGTTTGTTACATGAATAATTTTTATATATTTTATTTTTAACAATTGTTTTTTATGTTTTTGTATCGTTTTAGTAAATAAATTGAAAAACCCCGTTTACTCGTATTTATTTTATTTTAACCCCGTTAAATCGAAACCCCGCTAAATCGAAAACCCCTATAATTCGTAAGAAATAGCCGGTCCCTTGCGATTACGAATTATCGGGGTTCTACTGTATACACTAAATATCGTTTTTTAATGTTCGGTTCGGTAGATTTGTGGAAAACACAAAAATAACGTTTCCCTGTTAGTCATCTTTCGAATACAAAAATATTACTGTTTTTATCAAACTCAACAAAAGATGTGAACATTTAATTTCGTTAGGTTTTTTTTTGAAAATCCACAAACTTCAATGTGTTTGGTTCGGCTCGTTAATGTTTGTCCCTTTTGGCTGGTAAAAAAAACATTTTTCAAAAACAAAATACACACACGAAAAAAACATTATAGAACATTAAAATATAATGTTTGTCTACAGTATGACTACAATTGTTCTGTTTTTTAACAAAGAACGAACGGTATTAAGGATCGTGTATGTCTATACAATCACTAAAAAAAATAGATATCGTTCCTGGGGGTGTGAGCCGAACGTTAAATAATGTACTGTTTATTTTCGAACACTGTTTAAAATAACTGCAATTTTATATAAGAAAGGATTAAAAATAAGCATGTACTTGTGAGGGTCAAAATTAAAGTTAATTGTGGCACAAAATAAAAAGGTTCTGACACACAAAACGATACATGGCTGTCCTATTAGGGTTCCAATTAACTATATAGAGAAATATTTTTGAAGAAATTTGTTTTACGCCTAGCCCCAGATTGGTTCGAATTGCTAAAAAAATAGTCCCTTGAAAATTTGAGCTCAATCGGATGATTGAATAGGGTGCCCCTGACCTTCCCAAAGTTTGCAAAAACACCTGATTTTTGACTTTGATTGTCAATAAATTGGGTAATATTAATTTTACAAAAAAAAAATTCTTTGTAAAAGCTATAGACCAAACTCAGACGAACAACTTTTGCTCACAAATTTTTTTGTATCGCCAATATCTTCTGAATTAAAAAAAAAAAATAAACGAAAACCCATGGATTTTTCATATGTTTGTATGGTGACTTCATAAAAATATTTTAACGAAAATTAAATTTGATGAACTTTAGCCTGTTAAAAAAATATCAAAATTTGGATTAAAAACTTTAAACAGTTCAACAAAAATAACCACTTACTAATTACACTGTGTTAGAAATTGACACTTTTTTTAGACAAGCTGGGCACTTGTCGTTATAACCTAATTCGGGTACGCTGAATCCAGTGGTGCTAGCCGTTTTTTAGGTTAGCTCTGGTTTTCGAGATATACCGTTATTTCAAAAATGGAGGAGGTTGCACAACATATGTTCGCGTAACTCAAAAACGCTTTAGCTTATTGGAAAAACTAAGAAAACCGAAATTCTGCAAAAAAAAAACTTTTGGGGAAAAAATAATTTTTTTTTCAAAGTTTCGAAATTTTTGTTTTAAAAATGCATAAAAAATGCAGCTATTCTTCTACGCTTGCTGCTTCGTTGTTTATATGTCTGCAAAAAATTATGAGGCCTAAAAAAATTATTTTTTCCCAAAAAAAAAATATGTTTCTAAAACGACTGCGCATATTAGAAAAAAGTTTTACTTTTCTTAAAGCAAATTCACTTGCGCAGTTTCGGATTTTTTAATAATTTCAATAAACCAAAGCGTTTTTGAGTTACGCGAACATATGTTGTGCAACCTCCTCCATTTTCGAAATAAACAAACGGTTAGCAACATTGGATTCAGCGTAGCCAAGTTATCAAAGTTTTTCTTGGGATTCAAAATTAATAATGAAGGTTTCGTTATAATGTGCTAAATTCCCATTTCAAGTTATGTTAAAACGCCATGTGCCCGGCTTGTCTATTTTTTCAACTAGCACAGTGTTATTTTTTAAAGCTGGGGCACGAGCTCTACGTTTACATTTGTCCTTCAAGTTGTGCTGAAAAAAGGTCAACAAAAAAAGAAAGACAAACAAAAATGAAAAACCAAAAAAATATACTTTGGACTTCGAGAAGAATTCTTGACAAAAAGTGCGAAAAAAAATAGAAGTATGGAAAAACATGTGAATCTATTAGAATAAATTTGTCAATTGTTGCTCTTTAACAATAATAATATATGAAATTGTTTAAGAAATGTTATCATAATCTTTGAACACATGTACCGATTTTGCTCGTTTTTTTTCACTTAACATCTGAGAACAGTACGAAGTATTTAAGCAAAAAATCTGGCATCTCGATCAACGTGTGTGGGTGTTATCGAAACTTCCCCAAGTGATAGACATTTGGATTCACATTAAAAATTTAACTGCGCGTAATGCTATGTTCATACGACGATATAAACCACTGGTTTCGCTCTCTGAAACGTTCATGCTGTTCATACGATTCATTCTTGTTTCATTTTGACATTTTTTTGTGTTGTTAGTGTGATTTTTTTTTTTTTAAAGATAGAAAGTAAATAAAACTTAAAAATATATTATTTAATACTTTTATTAATATTATAATGTTCATTTTATCACTTTATTTTATTGAACATCAGTTTATATTTTGTTTTTTTCTTTGTTTTGATTTTTTTTGAGAGCTAGTTCAGATAAAATAACGATAAATGTTATCGAAATTGGAGATGATAGTACATTTTTCCTGTTTCGCAGCCTGTTTCAAAATGAAACGACCTGTTTCGCTCTTAAAATTTTGTATGGGGAAACAAGTCGTTTCAATCATGTTTGGGGCGTGAAACAGGAATAAGAGAGCGAAACACGAATATTGCTGTCCGTGTGAACATGGTATAAAACGCGAAATGAATTGATCTAGAAAAACTGAGAAATTCGTTATTTTTTTAACTTGGAGGCCACACGATCAAGTTTTGCCTTTCAATTCCTTTCAATTTTTAATACACTCTTACTTTTTTACTAACACACTCACACTTTTGAAATTGACCACTAGATGGCTTTCAACTTCACCTTTCCATTTGTTTGGCAATTTTACTTTCAATTTAACAGCTGATTACATGTTTGTCTTTATAAATTGTTGTTTTGATGACATCTTCACGCTGAGAAAAAACATGTTTAAATATGGTCACCTCCAACAAAACTATTTTAAAGAAAATTTTAAACATATTATGGTTAATACATATAACCATATTAATGTCACCGACAACCATATTATGGTTGAATTAGTCCTCCATCAAGAAGCCACAACCATATTATGGTTGCCTCTGAACATGTTATGGTTAAATATGACAATAATTTGTTTTATAATTAACAATAGTGTTTTTCACTTTTCCAAGAGCAACATGCTATGGTTGAAAACCAACCATGCTATTATAAGTGTTAAACATGTTTTAGTTATTTTTGACCGTAACATGTTCGGAGGCGACCATAATATGGTTCTGGCTTCTTGGTGGAGGACTAATTCAACCATAATATGGTTGTCGGTGACAATTATATTGTTAATTGAAACATTATATGTTTAAAATTTTCTTTAAAAATAGTTTTGTTGGAGGTGACCATATCTAAACATGTTTTTTCTCTGGGTGTTGAAAGTAAATTGCGTACAAATTGAGTGCAGCCTACGTCACAGCTTGCAGTTTATGTAAATTTTGACAAACAGCATATGTAAAAGACTATCAAGAACAACTTGAACGTGTGGCTGCAAGGTAAGCTTTATTTTCAGAATCTGGTCAGTTTGGTCATGGGTGAGGCCAAAAGTTTAATTTTGTCGTGCAGTGCAATGAAAAAACATCAAAGATTATGTAGTAAAATTAATCAATTTATCCAGGTAATATTTTAAATATTTATTAGCTACTTGCTGTGAGTGTAGAGTAGAAAATGCATTAATTCTCATTTGAAAATATTCTAAAAGTACGAATGCAATTAAGTTTTATTGTTAGTTTGAATATGATTCTACAGATGAACATAGTATGTATGATGAATGTATGTACATATGTATGTATTTCATACATACCCTGCAAATAATAGGAACAGTCCAAACACGCGTGTAAAGAGTAGCCCACAAGGGACCAGGACTACTCCAAAAGTAACCCAAACGTATGGAAAAACATGGTCTATTTAACATTACGATGTACTAGGGGAGGACCATATAACCCACCTTTGGACTACTAAGGAGTAGTATTAAAACTATGTACTCCATTGTATACACAAGAGGATTAGTTTTGAAATCGTTTAAAAACGAAAGCACGTCGTTAAAAAACGAAGACATGTCGTCTCACAACAAACACTTTTTAACAATAGCATGGTCCATGCTTGCATTACATCGAACCAGTCCATGGAGTAGTCCATTTTATCAAAATGGATCAGGTGGTCAAATTTTATTTGCAGGGTACATCCATCCATCTACATATGGACATTGGAGTCCAATTCAGTATGTATGCTAATATTTTTGCATATAATTTCATTTCAACATACAATGTATTTGAATAAATGCATATGTATTCGTCTATAAATGCATGCACACATACATACTATTAGAATATTTCTGTAAACTATAGAAGCGTTAAGTTTTTCAAACTAACCCAAATTAAAACAAATGAGTGTTTGGGCTTCTTTGGAAGTAGATATATATTTCGTTAGACTGAAGAAACAAAAAAAAAAATTAGAAAATATAAAAACGAATAATGGCCATATATGAAGTATATGCACCATGTTTGATTTGGGATGCTTTAAATACTTACATGCATATACATATTTATAAAGACTTTGTTTTCTAGAGTCTATTTAGATATTATAATCGCTTTTAAACTTCAAAAATCGACAAGGGCAAAGGTTTCAAATTTTGTAGTGTGAAATTGAATGCCTTAAATTTATTATGATGAAACGAAATTTAGATGTTTATGTTTATTTTTTGGCGATTCTAACGTCTTTTAGGAAGTTTGTTAAATTTTTATGAAAGCATATTTAATTTTGTAATGCTCCATTGCTCCATTAATTGCTGTGGATTAGTCTGCTTAAACTCGATAATTGCTTGGCCGATTTCAATGATTCTTTTGTGTTTTTTTCGTCTTATGGTTGCGAAAAAAGAAAGAAGAAGAAAAGCCAAAAATTAAAGTCGAAAAATCAAAAATGTACGATTTGTATGCAAATTTGACTAAATACCACTAAAAGGAATTGACAGCTGCACAGAAACAAACCAAACCCATTTAATCATTCTATTTAAATTAATTAAGCTTATAAAAATGAATCATAAAACGCGTCTTTCCGACCATTGAACAAAACTTTAAAAATCATAATTGGCTGAGCGAACCAGCCATATTGGCGGCTAAAAACAAAGATGTCGATGATCTCAACACAACAATTCAAAGTTTTATTCCGAAACAATTGTTTGCATTCAAATCGCTTGACACAATCAACTATTCCGACTTTGTAATGGAACGAGAATAGCTGAAAAAAATCTCATGAGGAACGTCATCGAAGCGACGATTATTAAGGGAAAATATAACATATAGGATGTTTTGATTCCGCGCATCCCGTTGTTTCCAAATGATACGATATTCGAGTTTCAACGGCTGCAATTCCCTTTGCGTCTGGCCTTAGCAATGACCACAAACAAATCACAAGGCCAGTCCCTAGAAGTTTGTGGTATTAACTTGGAGTTTCCGTGTTTTTCGCACGGACTGTATGTTGCGTGTTCGCGTGTCGGTACGTCATTAGGTGCGTTTGAGAACTTTTACAGTAAAATACAGTAAAATTTGCTCTCACAAAAAGCTGTTGTTCAAAAAAGTACGCGAACGCAAAATTTGTAAAAATTCGTAAAATAAAGGCTACAGCTGATGGCAAATAATTGAAGTGTTGAAAAATGTTTACACTTTTGACTACTTTACTCGTTTTCTTATCGGAACTCGATTAAATACTTTTTATAACACGAACATTTTTGGAAAATACAAACAAATTATTTTATGTAATCTCTCATATTTGTTTGTTTTTTATTTTATTTGATTTTACTAATTTGTAGCGGGTTATATTATTTAAAAGAACATGAATAATTTTTTTGCTATTGACTACTCAAGTACCCAAATAACTCACACTTTTACAACTCTAAAAAATTAACATAACAAAAAAATCAAAAGTTTGTATTTAGCCAAATAAATGCATCACAAACAAGTTTAATTAATTAATGGTTATTCACTTTTTGTTTTAGTTAAATTTTTATTTAAACTTTTCTTTTATTTAAAAATGTTTCACAATTTGTATGCTTTTTATTTGTTTACCTTTTGAAACATATGTTTTTTGTTTTACTAAATTTTACTGCAGTAAAAATTTAAGTATTTTCAATATACTTAAGCCTAGATTATACTATCTCACAAGTCTTACGTATTCCATAATACTTTGTGAGATAGAAGTCTAATGAGTTTTGTTGCGACTGTCAAAAAATCTTATTTAACATGACAGTTTGTGTTCACACCATCACACAATGTATAAACACTCACACATAAAATAAAATGCAACCCTGATCCAACGAAAAGTGTTATTGTTTAGAAATTTTTCAAGAAACGATGAAGTCGTATGGGATGTCAAACCTTTTTCATAATACTTGTCATTTTCGTGACACATTGCGTTCACACTATCACACTTTGTCATATTACTTGATTTTTTGGCATGATTAATATAAAGTATAATAGTGTAATCTAACCTTTACCAGTAGCCAAAAAATCACTTGTTAATAGACCTAATAACTAGTTATTGATTACGTTACCAGTAAAGGCTAGATTACACTATTAGTCTGAGTTCATACGGCTCATGTCTTATTGACAAGATTGCTACTTTATATGCGAGAGGGACAAGGGGAAAAGATACGAGTACACAGATGCATGTACTTGCTTTACGTTTTGCTTTTTCATTCGTTGTTTCATGTTGTTATTGTTTTCAATATCAAAAAAGCACATGTCGTCAACATGACATGAATCATTTGAACGCCAATTCATGTTCAAAGAAGAAAAAGAAGAAGAATCTTGTCATTAAACCTGCGGCCACACGATCAAGTTGTTCTTGATACTCTTTAACATATACTGCTTGTCATAAATTGCCAAACAAATGGAGAGGTGAAGTTGAAAGCAATCTCGTGGTCAATTTAAAAAGTGTGAGTGTGTTAGTAAAAAAGTGAGAGTGTATTGCTAATTGAACGGAATTGAAAGGCAAAACTTGATCGTGTGGCCACCAAGTAAGACATGAGCCGTATGAACTCAGACTTATACTTTGTATAAATACATGTCAAAAACTCAAGTAATATGACAAAAGTTTGATAGTGTGAATGCAATGTGTCACGAAAATGACAAGTATTATGAAAAAAGTTTGACATCCCATACGACTTCATTGTTTTCTGAAAAATTTCTAAACAATAATATTTTTCATTGGATCAGGGTTGCATTTTATTTGATGTGTGATTTTTTATACTTTGTGTGATGGTGTGAATAGAAACTGTCAGGCTACATTAGATCTTTTGACAGTCGCAACAAAACTCATTAGATTTCTTTCACACGAAGTATTATGGAATACGTAAGACTTGTGAGATAGTGTATTCTAGCTTTAAGTTAATATTCAGTGCTGAAAACAACACAACTAATAAAGCCTAGATTACACTATCTCACAAGGCTTACGTATTCCATAATACTTTGTGAGATAGAAATCTAATGAGTTTTGTTGCGACTGTCAAAAAATCTAATGTAACATGACAGTTTGTGTTCACATCATCACACAAAGTATAAACACTCACACATGAAATAAAATGCAACCCTGATCCAATGAAAAGTATTATTGTTTAGAAATTTTTCAAAAAACGATGAAGTCGTATGGGATGTCAAACTTTTTTCTTAATACTTGTCATTTTCGTGACACATTGCATTCACACTATCACACTTTGTCATATTACTTGAGTTTTTGACATGTATTAATACAAAGTATAATAGTGTAATCTAGCCTTAAGTAGTTATTGAGCTGATTATTGGTAATCAAATATTCATAGTTAAAACAATAGAAATAATACGTAGTTCCTTTGCAAAACTAAAAGAAAAAATTAGCGGAAAGGTGTCTTGTAATTTTTTTGAAATTCGGCTCTTTTAGAGAGTACACGGGTATAACATGTAAGTGAAAGAAAGAGGAATGGTGTAACATGATCGGAGATGAAAAAAAAACAATAGCCATTTATTTCTGTTCGTTACATATTCAAAAGTATGAAAATCAATCAGAGATAATCAATTTTCATTACAAAGAGCACTTGCGTGTACGATATTTTTTGTGAGTGCGTCTTCAGCCAACACAAGTAAGCTTGATGGCTTGCCTACGCGGAGGATGCCCCTTATAATTCGTGCGTGGTATGCCCAAATCTAATTCTCAAGCAAACATCGTTTGGCCTTGCAACTTATTGATTGCCATTGCAAATGCCAATCGTAAAGGGAATTGAATGTGTTTAAATTCAATTTGGACGTCTGTGGGAATCACGGGGTTCGTTGCAGCATAATATTTTCGTTGCTTCCATAACGTTTTTCATCAATTTTTTAACGACTTATCGTGTACCATAGCACAGCCGTGGTGGGTTCATATTCCGAAGTAACATAACCGGAGAAATAAATTTGTTAAAAAAAAAAAAAAAAACACAAAAAATTTTCAAGAAAATCGGATAATTAATTAAGAAGGTTAGGAGGTATACGCCATAAATGTTAAAATTTATAGTTTTTATAGCCTCAAGATTTGAAACTATCTTCGGATAATTAACTAAGAAGAAATGGGTAGAAATGTATATTTTAAAGTTCGTTTAGATGTTACAGTGTCTGCATTTCAAATTGTAAGATTTTATAAGGAGGGGGAAGCTTTAACCCCTCTTGACTTATTTCACGCCCTTAATAATAAAAATTATAGGCAATAGTTCCTACCATATTTCACACTACTTTTGCCAGTCATTAACAAGTTTTTGCTGAGTATTTTTTTTCTTTACACCGGGTATTTGAACAAGAACTTTGTTTTTTAATTGTTGCAACACCAACAACATGATTAGTTTTGACACTTAGTTTTTTGACGTATTCGTAGTAGATGCATTAGCAATTGTTACAATGAACTCAATTTCGCTCGAAAATCGCATTAAAATAATTAAAGTCCACTATGAAAATGGTGGTTCTGTTAAAGTTACATTCACACAGCCAATGAAACGATCCATTTATTGCAAACCAAATTCTCGATCGCATAATTATACAAACATCAGCTGTTTAGTGGCCAGCCAGATCGTGTGATTTGACACCACTGGATTATTTTTTTTCGAATTGATTTCAGCCTTCAAACAAAATCCGTGATGTGATTAACGAAAAGTGATTAAAAGCTTGTTTAAAAACCCAAAATTTGCATAAATAATTTTGGTCGAATTTGAACCTCTGCGCAAACACTAGTTTTTTAGATAACGGTACTTTTGTGTCCTACTCAAACCCTTGTGGAGCCCAACCAACTGATGGACGCCGAATATAGTGTGTGAGCAATGAAGATGAAAATATTGTTGTTCCACAAAATCCTTAATAAAAACTTAATTTTTCATCCGACATTCCAGATATTCAATATAACGTAGAAAAAAAAAACGAAATAAAAAATTTTTAAAAAAACGTAAAAAATAGGCAAATTTTGAGGTGCCATTACTCAGCCATTTCTTATCAGATAGAAATTTGTAGCATATCTATGGAAAAGGCATTCAATTACCTTTCCAACGATGTGCCATTTATTTCGATCGGGCTCCACAAGGGTTTGAGTGGGACCATACACCAAAAAACACAAAAGTACCGTTATCTAAAAAACGGTACTTAGGAAAAAAAAATTACAGCGTTTTTCGTGTTCAGGAGGTCCCAATTACGTTATCTTGGCAGTGTTATCGATGCCTTAGTTTCTCAACCTTGTATAATAAAAAAATACAACTTTTCAGAAGAGGAAAAAAACGTTTCATATTTATATACTTCGGTGTTTGGGTTAAAGTTAAAATGGAATTATTAAAGAGCTGATTACATCTATGTATGTATATTGTATTGAAATAATAAGTTGTTGCAGTATTAGATCACAAAATTAGCAGTCGTTTGATATGAAAAAGTGAAAGCCGTATTATTTAAGTTAAGAGGTTGAGGAAGTAAGGCATCGTTATGTAACTCCAACTGTTCTTAATCCTTAAATCTTGTAACGACTTTATTTTGGGGTATACTCAGCCTTGTCCAGGTCCGTTACAAGAAAATATGACACGTGTTGAGTTTTATTTTATTTTCAATAAATTCAATAATTTTATTAGTATTATTAGGATTATAATTTACAAGTTATGAAAATAATTAAGTTGCGTTGTGTTCCGCTTATGTCGCCTTAGCACTCCTTCCGTGTTATGTCCTCTCTTGCCTCGTTGCTGTTGACACTTGGTTGCTTAAGCTGGTATAAATTCCAGTGTTTGAAGCTTTGTTGTGCCGCTTGTTACGGGGACTTTGGAGAAGAAAACACTTATGGGGTTGTCACTACGGGATTCTTCGGGTTGTACTAAATCTCGCTCTACTGGTTATTTTGTTTGGAGTTAGCAAGACACGCGGGGAAATTTGTCTACTGGGTATTTTGTTTGTTTACTGAATTTCACTCTGTGTTAGAAAACCACTCGGTGAAATTGTCTACTGGATTGTGTTTACTAGATTTTCACTCCGTGTTAGAAAACCACTCGGTGAAATTGTCTACTGGGTTGTTTTACTAGAATTTCACTCCGTGTTAGAAAACCACTCGGTGAAATTGTCTACTGGGTTGTTTTACTAGAATTTCACTCCGTGTTAGAAAACCACTCGGTGAAATTGTCTACTGGGTTGTTTTACTAGAATTTCACTGCGTGTTAGAAAACCACTCGGTGAAATTGTCTACTGGGTTGTTTTACTAGAATTTCACTCCGTGTTAGAAAACCACTCGGTAAAATTGTCTACTGGGTTGTTTTACTAGAATCTCACTCCGTGTTAGAAAACCACTCGGCGAAATTGTCTACTGGGTTGTTTTACTAGAATTTCACTCCGTGTTAGAAAACCACTCGGTGAAATTGTCTACTGGGTTGTTTTACTAGAATTTCACTCCGTGTTAGAGAACCACTCGGTGAAATTGTCTACTGGGTTGTTTTGCTAGAATTTCACTCCGTGTTAGAAAACCACTCGGTGAAATTGTCTACTGGGTTGCTTTATTAGAATTTCACTCCGTGTTAGAAAACCACTCGGCGAAATTGTCTACTGGGTTGTTTTACTAGAATTCCACTCCGTGTTAGAAAACCACTCGGCGAAATTGTCTACTGGGTTGTTTTACTAGAATTTCACTCCGTATTAGAGAACCACTCGGTGAAATTGTCTACTGGGTTGTTTTACTAGAATTTCACTCCGTGTTAGAAAACCACTCGGTAAAATTGTCTACTGGGTTGTTTTACTAGAATTTCACTCCGTGTTAGAGAACCACTCGGTGAAATTGTCTACTGGGTTGTTTTACTAGAATTTCACTCCGTGTTAGAGAACCACTCGGTGAAATTGTCTACTGGGTTGTTTTAATAGAATTTCACTCCGTGCTAGAAAACCACTCGGTGAAATTGTCTACTGGGTTGTTTTACTAGAAATTCACTCCGTGTTAGAGAACCACTCGGTGAAATTGTCTACTGGGTTGTTTTACTAGAAATTCACTCCGTGTTAGAAAACCACTCGGTGAAATTGTATACTGGGCTGTTTTACTAGAATTTCACTCCGTGTTAGAGAACCACTCGGTGAAATTGTCTACTGGGTTTGTTTTACTAGGATTCTACTTTGCCATTTCTTACCTGATGTGTTCTCGAGCTCGGCTGGAGAACAAGTCATCCTTTCAACGTTTATGTTGCTCCTTTTATACTAAAATCAGTATTATGTTTTGCACTAACAACAATCAGTACCCGTAGTTGTTATTGTTATGTCTCTTTACTCGTCTTATTCATATCTTGTTGCTTGTTGTTTACATGTTTAAAACTGCTTGCTTTGTTATTGTTACTTGTTTGCTGTGTGTGTTGTTAGTGTTACTTGTTTGTCGCGATTGTATGCTTTGTTGTTGGTTGTTATTTTACTATTCGCATTCCTGCCCGTTAGGTACAGTGTGTTACAAAAGTTTTACGACCAACGGAAGTGATCACAGCGTGAGGCAAAGTGTAGTTGATTCAAAGGAAAAAAAAAACCCCTAAGAAGCACAACAGGGTGTGACCGAGTTTTGTCCCACAAAACTTGTCGTCACACTCCTCCCTTTCTTCCGGAAAAAAAATATTAAGCAACACCATATATATATTTTTTTTTCAGTTGTTTCCTGCTTAGCTGGCGATGCTGCTTTCCCGTGTGTCCGCTCCAATTGCTCAAGCCGTAACAATTCATCGGGTTGGTGATCACCGCCTTTGATAAATTCCGAAAAACGTCGTCGTATTTCTTCCACTGTGCCACTCGAGTCTAAGCCGAATTCTTCGGCATAGGCTACCAGCTCTTCTTTTCTCAGACTGTACACCCAGTTCATCTTTACCATCTTGCCTCTTTGTTACCTTCCTGTGTTATTTTCCTGTTGATGTCCCTGCTCGGGCGCCACTTGTAACGCCTTTATTTTGGGGTATACTCAGCCTTGTCCAGGTCCGTTACAAGAAAATATGACACGTGTTGAGTTTTATTTAATTTTTTAATAAATTCCATAATTTTATTAGTATTATTAGGATTATAATTTACAAGTTATGAAAATAATTAAGTTGCGTTGTGTTCCGCTTATGTCGCCTTAGCACTCCTTCCGTGTTATGTCCTCTCTTGCCTCGTTGCTGTTGACACTTGGTTGCTTAAGCTGGTATAAATTCCAGTGTTTGAAGCTTTGTTGTGCCGCTTGTTACGGGGACTTTGGAGAAGAAAACACTTATGGGGTTGTCACTACGGGATTCTTCGGGTTGTACTAAATCTCGCTCTACTGGTTATTTTGTTTGGAGTTAGCAAGACACGCGGGGAAATTTGTCTACTGGGTATTTTGTTTGTTTACTGAATTTCACTCTGTGTTAGAAAACCACTCGGTGAAATTGTCTACTGGATTGTGTTTACTAGATTTTCACTCCGTGTTAGAAAACCACTCGGTGAAATTGTCTACTGGGTTGTTTTACTAGAATTTCACTCCGTGTTAGAAAACCACTCGGTGAAATTGTCTACTGGGTTGTTTTACTAGAATTTCACTCCGTGTTAGAAAACCACTCGGTGAAATTGTCTACTGGGTTGTTTTACTAGAATTTCACTGCGTGTTAGAAAACCACTCGGTGAAATTGTCTACTGGGTTGTTTTACTAGAATTTCACTCCGTGTTAGAAAACCACTCGGTAAAATTGTCTACTGGGTTGTTTTACTAGAATCTCACTCCGTGTTAGAAAACCACTCGGCGAAATTGTCTACTGGGTTGTTTTACTAGAATTTCACTCCGTGTTAGAAAACCACTCGGTGAAATTGTCTACTGGGTTGTTTTACTAGAATTTCACTCCGTGTTAGAGAACCACTCGGTGAAATTGTCTACTGGGTTGTTTTGCTAGAATTTCACTCCGTGTTAGAAAACCACTCGGTGAAATTGTCTACTGGGTTGCTTTATTAGAATTTCACTCCGTGTTAGAAAACCACTCGGCGAAATTGTCTACTGGGTTGTTTTACTAGAATTCCACTCCGTGTTAGAAAACCACTCGGCGAAATTGTCTACTGGGTTGTTTTACTAGAATTTCACTCCGTATTAGAGAACCACTCGGTGAAATTGTCTACTGGGTTGTTTTACTAGAATTTCACTCCGTGTTAGAAAACCACTCGGTAAAATTGTCTACTGGGTTGTTTTACTAGAATTTCACTCCGTGTTAGAGAACCACTCGGTGAAATTGTCTACTGGGTTGTTTTACTAGAATTTCACTCCGTGTTAGAGAACCACTCGGTGAAATTGTCTACTGGGTTGTTTTAATAGAATTTCACTCCGTGCTAGAAAACCACTCGGTGAAATTGTCTACTGGGTTGTTTTACTAGAAATTCACTCCGTGTTAGAGAACCACTCGGTGAAATTGTCTACTGGGTTGTTTTACTAGAAATTCACTCCGTGTTAGAAAACCACTCGGTGAAATTGTATACTGGGCTGTTTTACTAGAATTTCACTCCGTGTTAGAGAACCACTCGGTGAAATTGTCTACTGGGTTTGTTTTACTAGGATTCTACTTTGCCATTTCTTACCTGATGTGTTCTCGAGCTCGGCTGGATAACAAGTCATCCTTTCAACGTTTATGTTGCTCCTTTTATACTAAAATCAGTATTATGTTTTGCACTAACAACAATCAGTACCCGTAGTTGTTATTGTTATGTCTCTTTACTCGTCTTATTCATATCTTGTTGCTTGTTGTTTACATGTTTAAAACTGCTTGCTTTGTTATTGTTACTTGTTTGCTGTGTGTGTTGTTAGTGTTACTTGTTTGTCGCGATTGTATGCTTTGTTGTTGGTTGTTATTTTACTATTCGCATTCCTGCCCGTTAGGTACAGTGTGTTACAAAAGTTTTACGACCAACGGAAGTGATCACAGCGTGAGGCAAAGTGTAGTTGATTCAAAGGAAAAAAAAAACCCCTAAGAAGCACAACAGGGTGTGACCGAGTTTTGTCCCACAAAACTTGTCGTCACAATCTTATGAAAATGCATTTGTTTGTATGTTTGTTCCCAATAGACTCCTAAACTACTGAATTGATTTTCCTCACAGTAATTTCCTAACTATCCGGTGATTAATAGACATTGACTATAAATATTTGTAACTTTTTAAGTGGCGTGGCAACTTCCATATAAAGATAATATGAACTAATTTATAGGTGGAAAACGGTTACAGTAGCAGTAGCAAAATTTTTTACAAAATGCTTGGGTACTAATAAGTATAGAAAATCTGGCTCATACAAAGATAATATTGTTACGAAGTTAGATTTATCTAAGATTTAATTATAGTTTTAGTCATAAGTTGTCTTGTAAATTATGATTTATGTCGTATTAGTTTGAATTGTTATTTGCTACACTGTATTGTAGAACTTAGATTTAGCTGTAGATTCTCGAATTCGAACAGAATGGGGTGGATTCGAATGGAAGGTGCTTGAATCTACCAGTCTACAACTACTACCTGTGCTGAACAATAAATACAGGCTGGTTTGTAAGTCTTTGTTAAGTTTGTTTTATGACATTAATCGGTTCGGTTCGAAACTAACAATTGTGAACGTTATAATAAATTTCAATAAAGTTTGTTAAGTTGAATAATTTTGGGTATTTATAAAAATTACAGTATATCCGGAGAACGGTTACAGAAAAGGCGAAACATGTTAAAAAGTATGCTGGATCACTGATGAGATTTGTGGTACAATTGTAATGAATTTTGTACAATCGAAACTTTATTGGTACCCTGGTACAATTCATATATTTTTGGTATAATTAAAAAAAAAAACTACACTGAACCCAAAAGGTACGTGGAGAAACGAAAATATCCGTTAAGCAAACGAAAAATTTATTCATTTTCGTCCAATGAATTTGTTCGTGGTGACAACGAATAACTGTTCTTTAAAAGATTTTATTTAAATAATTTAATGTACTGTTCGTTAATATAACGAAAAAGTTCAAAAGTATAACGAATAACTTAATCGTTAATTCAGTAAACCTTTTCGTTAATTTAACGAATAATTTTGTTTTACAAATTTGTTGGCTCAACGAACACAGTACATTGTCTCAATGAATTATTTTTTTAAACAATTCACTTCTGTAACCCCCTATAAAATCAGGCGGGTGACACTGTGAAGTCTAATTTTTGATTTTCGATCTGCGGGCGGAGGGGCGTGGCAAAATCCAATTTTCATATTGCACCACCAATGACATCTATAAAATTGTGACGATTTTTTCTTTAAAATGATCGCCATGGTACAACTAAGATTTATACGAAAAGAAAATTTTGCCCGCCAACTTTTTTCGAATTACGTAAAATCAGAAAACGGCTCAATCGATTTGACAAATTTTTCTTTCAAATGTTCGTATTAATCCATTTTAAGTTCTGATCGAAAGAAAAATTTACCACGCCTACTTTTACGCCCACTTTTTCTTTTAAGCGCATAACTTGAGAACGGCTTGACCGATTTGGATGATTTTGTCTTTAAAATGATTCCCATGGTCCAACTTTTTCGATTTACCTAAAATCAAAAAACGGCTCCATCGATTTGACAAATTTTTCTTTCAAATCTTCGTATCTTTTTAACGGATTTTAAAAACCGAACGCAAACATTTTTCCTAATTTGGACAGGACAACATCTGTCGGGTCAGCTAGTGTTATATATATGGTAATATTTATATCATTGTTTAAATTTTATTTATAAATTTTATAAAGTAACGCTTTGGGGCTTCAAAAGCAGACAAATTCCAACGTGGCAAAGCCTTAATGCGGTTTTGATAATAACTGTTCAAAATATAAAAAAAATATATTAATAATTATGCCAAATAAAAGGTAATTCATGGTATTTTGTGACGATTAGCTTTATATAATTATTATTATTAATTCAACATTTTTTTATTTTTCGAATTCATTCTATGAAGTAAATTTCAGTTATGTATTTTATAAAGCTTTTTTGCATTCCTTCAATTATTCAGAAATTACTTTTATTATTATTATATATTTTAATTTGTCAATTAAAAATGGAACTCTGGGGAAATGATTTTTTGTTTTTAATTGATAAAAATTACT
This sequence comes from Pollenia angustigena, assembly GCA_930367215.1. Classification (NCBI taxonomy): domain Eukaryota; kingdom Metazoa; phylum Arthropoda; class Insecta; order Diptera; family Polleniidae; genus Pollenia; species Pollenia angustigena. The sequence continues at coordinate 74,065,115 of OV884057.1, read as the reverse complement.
TTGAATAAAGTTCCAAAAAATGGAACTAGCAGGTGGTTATTCTAAGTTAAAAACAAATAGATTTAAAACAAATGTCTTCTGCTCGGACAAAAGTTTCAAACGGCACAAGGAATTTTTATACAGATCTTAACCTCATAACATAATTTTGTTCTGTCATTTCCATGATTGCCCATGGGCCCCAAATATGGTACACTCTCGAAAGTTTATCTTTATATACTGTGTTTTTTTTTTTTGTTTTATTAGCTTTAAAAAATTATATTCTGATTCGTTAATTCTTTTTTACTATATTTTGCATAACTTTTAATAAAATTTCGGCCTTCATTTTAGAAGTTCGTTTTTAGCTGAAAGATATTTTTTTGTTTGTTAACGAACACTATTTCTTTTAGATATATCCAAAGAAACCTGTCAGGAGGTGTTAAGTCCGGAGAACGTGGAGCCCAGTAAAAATCGCTGAAGCGCGAAGCAACGTGTTCGCAGTGTATGTTACTTACCAAAGCCATCAGGGCACATGCAGCTGGCTTAACAAAACATCGTCCGATATCATTTAAATAAAAATATGGGCCATTAATCCTTTCGGACCATACAATGCACCAAACAGTACACTTAAGTGGGTGCAGTTGTCGCTGATGAACAAAATTATTAACGTATTAAAAATAATGTTGCTTGAAAATTACACAATTATTACACATACCTTTTATGATCCAAAAAATATCCCAGAAAATTTTTTGTTTGTTCCATTTTTGGATAATTAAACATAAATGGGCAACGCTGATATCGGGAGAACCAATTTTTTTTTTTAATATATTTTTATTATTGAATCTTTTTTTTATCGAAATTTACAATATACATATCTCTGGTTTTCATAGGCAACCGCGTATGTCTATTTTTTCGATTTTGAAATGTTGATGCTATATTGCTTAATTTTAAGCGCTCTTTACATTTTTTAAAAAAATTTTAAAAACAGATAGACCCATTCCGATGTTTTAACTCAATTACAAAGTTCAAAAGGTGCAATATCTAACCCATAGTTTGATCTAGAATGGTTTTTTCGGCTCTCCTGAAAAATTTTATTTTAAGACATACGCGGTTGCCCATGAAAACCACAGATGTATTCAAATATTAATTCTACTAGTTGTTTATTAGTTGTTACCAATGTAACCACTAACTGCTGTATTCAAATTTTAAAAATGTCTTCTAGTTAGGCTTAAAGTGTCGGTTTTTTTAGCCTCTGGTGGCCTTCGAACTGAAGCAGACCCCGTGCGAGGTAGTTAGTGTGGGCCATTAGTTTATCGATGTAGCTAATTGAATATTTTGTAATTTCCTCCTGGATAGTGGGGACGTTGAGATCTCTGTGGATAATATCATTACGTATATACCATGGGGCGCAGACAATTTGTCGTAATAAACTAGACTGTCTCCTTTGAAGCTTTTGGATATTAGATGCGCATGCAGTACCCCCTAATTGGATGCCATATGTCCATATTGGTTTTATGATGGACTTGTATAAAAGAATTTTGTTGTCTAAAGACAAGTTTGAGTTCGACCGAGAAGCCAATGTAGTTGATAGTCTTGGGCTTAATCGTTCATTTAAGTGACGTTTCAATAGAGTTCATTTAAAAAAAGTGAACTAGTTCGTTCTTCCAGTTCAGTAGTTCACTTTTAGTCAGTCAGTCTTTTGAGCCAGCTGTATATTTCGTCAGTCAGTTCATTTAAGTCAGTTCATGTATGTAGTTTAAAGGTTCATTTACTTCAGTTGCTTGTTTTGATTTCTTATTCTGTTGTTGTTTATTTTTGTGTGTGTCAAGCTTTGAAAAAATTAATAAAAATTTAAATACTTAAAAAAACTTATTTAAATTTTTAATAAATATTTAAATATAATAAATATAATGTAATAAATATAAATTTTTAATAAAGTTCAAAAACACAATTGTGTATTTTTTATAAAATTTCCTTTTCTTTGTTTTTCAACAAATAAATTTGGCATTCACTCATTTTACAAAAACAAAATGCATAGTATTTTTCATGTTCTTTACCGAATTGATTGAAAAGAGACAACAATATTATTAGTTTCTATATGTTATAATATACTTGTTTCTTTTACTCATTGCCAGATTACTAAAACATGTTCATAATATAATCAGGGCTGCCATATTAAGAGATGTCTCGCCATATGTGGCAATTTTCAAACATTTTGACTACACTGCGATTTTTTTCGGCGATTTATAAAATATATGGCGATTTTTTTATTATTAAAAACTTGTTTTGAGCAAAACGTGTCAGAGTGCTTCCATTATGTAAAACTGGTTTTGGTTTTCGAAATCAATTTGGCATTAATGTTGTTTACAAACATGAAAGCAAAAAATATTTTTGTAAAATAATAAATATTTTCTTATATGTTTTTTAATACACATTATACATATAATTTAATAAGTCTTGTTATTTTGGTAAATCTGTAATTTTTTTCGAAATTGTTAATCACCAATAATAAAACTCTGAGTTGTTTCATGGTTTTCGACATTTTTTGGAGCAAAACTAGTATTTATTTGAGTTTTTCGAAAATTAAAAATGTATGGGAAAACAAGTAGCAAGTAGCAGAACACCTGTTTTGCTGCAAATGTAGTTTTGTGGCCCAAAACATGTAAAGCGGCCCATACACTTGCAATATTATTGTATATGATATTCGCCATATCATTTCCATTTTGTCCTATATTTTACAATAAGTCGCACAATAGTTTCATTCAGGGACGTAACAGTTATAAGATAAATGATAAAAAAATCAGATTTAACAATTATTACTGATACATTTACGTAATGGTTATAACCAACCATTAACAAGTAATATATTTTATTTTGGTTATTTTACCCAATTGAAATGAGATATATATTTTTTTGGTTATAAATAATCGTTATATAAACCGACCAATTTTTTGGTCGAAGATAACCATTACTTCAACCAAAAATTTTTTTTGGTTGAAAATAACCATTATAAAAAAAATTTTTTTTTTGGTTACTACGGCAAAGATATTGTATATTTGAGTTTAGTATCCAAACAATATACAATGTACATATGTTTGTATACATATATATATAAACTTGGTGACAACAATAAACCTTTGAAATTTTTTCACACATGATAACCAAAAAAAATTAAATTTTTTCAATAATGGTTATTTTTAACCAAAAAATTTTTTTGGTTGATTTAATGGTTATTTATAACCAAAATTTTTGTATTCTCAATTAATTAGTTACGGTAACCAATATAATATAAAAGTCACGATAATGGTTAGAAATTCCCAAATGCAGATAAAGGGCATTTTTGCCTAACCTTTTTGCTCTGAAATAAAAACATAACAGTTATTTTCGGTCCCTGGTTTCATTCAATAAAAAGGCGAACATAACCTATAGGAATAATATAAACAGCATTGTACAATGTTGCCAACACACTTCTCTTTCTTTTCGTTGTGCAATAAAAATCAAGTCTTTTGATTGTTGCCAATATATTGTTCCACCTTCGAAAATCACATACACATTGGCGATATAATTGTACTATACGTAAAATTGAACAATTTTATTCTAAGTGTATGAGCCGCTTAAGTGAAATACTATTACATAATGGAAACACTCTGACTCGTTTTGCTCAAAATAAGCACCCCTACCTCAAACAACTACTCCCATGAAAATATTCCTATATTTTTTTTATTTGTGTGTGTTTTTTTTTTTTTTGTATTGTGAATGATTCCTATAACAAATTTTATGGGAACGAATTCCCAAACTAAAAACATGTAGGGAACATGTAAGTTTTAATTTGTATTTTAAGGTAGGGCTCAATTAAATTACTTTTTTCTTTTATTGAAGGAGTATTAATAAGAAAAATTAAGATAAACATTATTCATTATTTATTTTATCATATAATTATTAGTGTTTTATTTTGTATATTTTTCTTTCAGAATACAAGCACTGACAATTTATTCACAATAGAGACATTTGTTTATAAAGCACTGACAAATAATGCACAATATAAATTTTTACTCCCAAAATATTTGCGTTGACAAATTCATGACTTATCTTACAAACCGTCTTCACCTGACAAATTGTTGTCATTCCAAACGTCAAACTTCATATTAAAAAAAACGCTGACAGAAAGTTTCGAGTTTTTTTTATATAGAGTTTGACATTTGGTATGACAAAAAATTGTCAGGTGAAAACGCTATGTTAATGCCGACAAAATCACCTCAACAATAAATTTCAGCATGTCCTACGGAAATCTTGAGAGGCCTATAGACACATACTGTTGACAACTACTGCCGATGAATCCTTCGTATACGTGTGTGATTGATATTTTACTACACACCTATCAATCATCATTTTAAAATAAATGTCATTTCGTGAAATTCAAGAGAACCCCTACTTTCTTCACACGTTTTTGCTCAGAAACTATTTTAAATTTGTTTTAATTTAAATTGAAAGAAAAATATATCATAAAATTGATAATTTATTTTATTGTTCCTTGAACAACTGTCAGCAGTATGAGTTCATTTTGAAATCAAACCTATTTTGGTTTTTCATACTGCATTCTCTGTGTGACGCATACATATATAAAAATTTCAAATTTACAAACACATGCTGATTGCATGAGCATGATAAGTATGTGTCTATGTGACCCTTTATTAATAATAAAAAATATTTTATAAATTGCCGAAAAAATCGCAGCTAGACATCTCTAAGTATGGCAGCCTTGATTTTATTATGAAAATGTTTAAAGTTATCTGGCAATGAGTAAAAAAAACAATATAATGTTAAACATAGAGACACTAATACTATTGTTGTTTCTTTTCAATCAGTGCGGTAAAGAATAAGAAATCAAGTGGACAAGCAACTGAAATAAATGAACCTGTGAACTAAATGGATTGAACTAAATGAATTGAACTAAATGAACCCTATCAAAAGACTGCTGACGCAAAAGACAAAGTGACGAAAAGTGAACTGTTGAACTAAAAGGAACTGTCAGACTGAATGACAGTTCAACGTTCATCTGACTGACTAGTTCAATTGAACTAGTTCGTTCATGAACTACCCAACTCTAGTAGTTGAGCTGCGTTAAGTTTCATAGCCGTATGACGAGACCGCGTCTATCTATATGAATTCCCAAGTACTTAACATGGTTTTCTACCGGAACAGTGATGTTATTTATTTTTACAGCTGGGCACGTTTGTCTTCTGAGCGTGAAAGTTAAGTGAGCACATTTTGCCGGGTTAACCTTTATTCTCCATTTTTCTAGCCTGGCCTCTAGTTCATTGATGTGGGACTGCAGATTTTGCGGTGCTACTTTTGGGTCATGGTTAACGCAAATAAATGCTGTGTCGTCTGCAAATCTAGAGGTATGCGTGCTCATGTTTGATGGCATATCCGCTGTGTATATTATATATAGAAGCGGTCCTAATATGCTGCCTTGGGGGACACCAGCAGTAATTTTCTTGAGGGGGGAGTATTTATCTTGCGACCTTACTATGAATATTCTGCCTGTTAGATAGCTCTCCAGAAGCTTGTGAGTGTTTTGAGGAAGCATTCGCATAAATGAAAATGGCTATAAACGATGGTGATGAACAGGGAAACCATAAATATGCAAATGCATGTTTTTCCTTGTGCGACCAATGAAGTCACAAACAGTATATTTATCCGTGTTAGAGCCTTTAATGTATTTTGGCATCGATTTGTTAGTGCATATTTTACCGTTTGCAGTATTTTTGTGCATAATTTAGGTAAACGAGCATTTTTGCAGCATATTTCCAGTTTATAGCGAATATTTTGCCTTTTTAAGGCATATTTTGATACATGTTAAATTTTTTTAGATGCTTATAGGAGCTTTCGCAGAAAAAAATTTGGTTTTTTTTTCAAAATTCTATTAACTCAATTTCGCTATCTACATTTAATGGCAAAGCAGGTTGGCATTAAGGATAAATGCTATGCGATGTGTATAATTCATAGAAATGTAGACCAATATTTTAGTACACTGATCCCTTAAAGTGATCTAACGATGTCCATCAGTCCGTTTGGCTGGTTGTCTGTTCACATTAACCTTGTGCGCAAAGTACAAGTTGGTTTTCAGGTTCTTTTTTTGAAATTTTGTTATTAAATTGTTAAATATTTTGTCTTCAAATTACCAATTTTTGATTTTTTTAAGGCATATTTTTAACATTTTTCAGGGCATATTTTCCATTTTTTACTGCATATTTAATGAGCATAAAACGTGTTTTTGAAAGCATACGTCTGGTTTCCCTGGTGATGAAACATTTTTCAAAATAACGGAACAGTTTTCCAATATTAAAAAACTCAGGCTTAGCCTGTGTTCATACGGCTCATGTCTTATTAACAAGATTCTTCCTTTTTCTTCTTTGAACATGATTTGGCGTTCAAATGAATCATGTTATTTTGACGACATGTTTTTTATTTTGTTTTATTTGATATTAAAAACAAAAACAAAATTAAACAACGAATAAGAAAGCAAAACGTAAAGACAGTACATTCATCTGTGTACTCGTTTCTTTTCCCCTTTTCCCTCTCGCTTATAAAGTAGCAATCTTGTCAATAAGACATGAGCCGTATGAACACAGACTTAGGAAAATATTTTTAGCATAGCAATAAAATATTCATACACACACCACAATAGTGGAGAGAGTACTGTGCATTTGTGCTTATGTTTGTAACACCTTTAAGTATATCGATCGACTTAGAATCACTTTCTGAGTTGATTTAACGATGATCGTATGGCTGACTGGCTGTCCATGTTAACCTTGTGCGCAAAGTACTGGTCGCGATTTTGGAGATAATTTGATAAAATTTGGTACAAAGGTTTTAATGTTATGTAGGGTTTGACCGACTATACTCTCTTACTTTGTTATTATTGTAGATTTTAACTCAAAAGGTTGGGCAAATTTTGTCATAATTTTTTTTACCTTCAGAATTTTAAAACTAATAGGCACGAGTGATTCCTATGAGATGAACAATAACGACATCGATTTTAACGATGATTTAATTTTTTTTTAATGCTGAAATATAAATTTACGTTTATTCTTATATAACAAATTAATCTCAACTTACAATTTTATTGTAAACATTTTTTAGGGCCATTATTACAACTTGAAGTTAGCTAAAGTTAAGATTAAATTGACAGATAATAATGTGTTATCTGTCAAAAAGCGTCTGTTAACTGTCGGATAACAGCTAACGCCAAGTTATAATAATGGCCCTTAGTGATATAGTTCTGTTTTGTTATTTATTTTAATATGTAAATTGACCATTATTCGACCTTTACAAAATTTTATTAGTATTATTATTTAATTAAGCTTGAGGTCTCTTTTTTTTTTTTTTTTTTTATAAAAAACAAATAATTTTTATTTAATCCAATATTTCGGCACTCCGTTGTGTGCCTTCTTCAGGGTTTTTTCTTGAATGTTTGACAAAGAATTAAAAATTTTTTAACAAATTTAACAAATTAAACAAATTTAACAAAAATTCTGATAACAATTTTCATTTAAATACAAAAAAGGTTTCCCAATTCAAATACAAAAAAGGTTTTCCAATTCAAACCTAATCTATTACAGTTTAAATTAATTTTTAACTTCCGTTTCTATTTTTATAAATTAAATGTCTATAATTTTGTGCTAAACTTTCAGTATCTGACTTAAAATTAATTCTCGATATTGTCGGTACATTTATAATTTGCAACATTTCTAACATAAATCTACGTTTATAATTATTTTCCGTATTTAAAACTGTTGTATTTTCAAAATCTGGATAATGGTTTAGATTAGCACAATGAGTTGATAAAGCTGTTTTTTGTGATGAAATATTTCTATATTTCTGATCTGACTTATGTCCTGCTAACCTAATTTTCAGTTTATTTTTTGTTGTACCAACATACACTTTACTACATTGTCCATTAACATTTCCCCCACAAGGTATTTTATATACTACATTCGACATTTCAAACTTGTTCATTTTGTCTTTCATTTTAGTAAATAATCTACCTATTGTATTATAAGATTTATGCGCAATTTTATACTTCTCCGTATCATAAATATTAGATTTTTCTAACCTCTCCGAAAATTTTGGTACATAAGTTAGCGATTTATAAATTTTTGGTTCCGTATTACCGTTGGAGTTATTTATTCTATGGTTATTAAATCGTATTAATAAATTAGATATAATTTCTTTTGGAAAACTATTCTCTCTTAATGCTTTAAAAATTTTTTCTTTATTATTCTTATGGAAACAAGAATCACTAATTTTCAATACCCTATCTATAAAATGTTTAGTTGTGTTAATTATAATTCTTTTAGGATGATTTGAAAAATAATTAATTATCCTTCCAGATGATGTTGGTTTTTGATACCAATCAATTAATACACGTTTCCCGTTTCGTATTATCAAAGTGTCTAAATAAGACAATTTAGAATCAAACTCTTTTTCCATTGTAAATTTTATATCCGCATGAAAGGAATTAAATGTATCTAAGATTTTAACTATCTCTGATTCCTTAATTACGCAAAATAATAAATACGGAAAATAATTATAAACGTAGATTTATGTTAGAAATGTTGCAAATTATAAATGTACCGACAATATCGAGAATTAATTTCAAGTCAGATACTGAAAGTTTAGCACAAAATTATAGACATTTAATTTATAAAAATAGAAACGGAAGTTAAAAATTTATTTAAACTGTAATAGATTAGGTTTGAATTGGAAAACCTTTTTTGTATTTGAATTGGGAAACCTTTTTTGTATTTAAATGAAAATTGTTATCAGAATTTTTGTTAAATTTGTTTAATTTGTTAAATTTGTTAAAAAATTTTTAATTCTTTGTCAAACATTCAAGAAAAAACCCTGAAGAAGGCACACAACGGAGTGCCGAAATATTGGATTAAATAAAAATAAGAGACCTCAAGCTTAATTAAATAATAATACTAATATTATTTTAATATGTTTTTATTTAAAAAAGTTTTTAGCCATTTTTTCGTAAATTTAGCCATTTTTGGTCACCAAGATTTGGCAACACTGACAAAGACTCTATTCCAAAAAGAAGCTTGTATGGGGGCTATTTAAATTATGAACCAATTCGCCCCATTTTCATTAGGCTTGGTCCTTGTATCAATTAGTACCTTGTTTCAAAATTTCACCATTCAAAATTGCGACCTGTATTTTACGCAAAAGGTTTACATGGACAGCCAGCCAGCCGGACGGACATCCTGGTCCAGGCGCAATATTTTAAGATGTTACAAACATCAGCACAAATGCATATTACCCTCTTCTATTGTGGTGTGGTTATAATTGAGGCCGTCCATAACAAAACGAAATAATTTCACCATAACATTTTCTTGGATAAACGACAATATGTAATTTAAGTAAGTAGCATATACTTGTACCCACCACCATAATTAGTTGTGAAGAGGGTATATTAAGTTTGTCATTCCGTATGAAACTTTTTTATTATTCATCTCAGACCCTATAAAGTATATATGTATATTCTGGTTCCTTAAGTAATTTTAAGTCGATTTAGCCATGTCCGTCTGTCTGTCCGTCTGTTGAAAACACGCTAACTTTCGAAAAACTCAAAAGAAATAAACAAACTTGGTGTCAAATTGCTTGTAGTTATCCTAAGCAGTTTGGGATTGAAATCCAGCAAAATCGGTTCAATAGAATCTGAGCTATGAATCAAAATGTGGAACCACCACCTAAAAAAAAATTTATAATTTTGTTACAAAAACTAACATAAATGGTGGAAAAATACACAGAATGATATAAGATTTCGCAACAGTTCGTTTTATTTTACTGGAAATCACGCTGTAAAATTTCGTGAAGATCCGTCCATGATTTACCCAAGGCCCCATATAAGCCCTACTCCCGGAAAACAGTATAAAAAGCCTAAAACCCTAACTAACAATGCAATCATAACAAATTTTGCCACGTCACAGTTAAATAGGACTAGAAATTAAACTATTAAGTTTCGTGAAGATCGGTCCATAATTTACCATAGGCCCCATATAAAACCTTCTTCCGGAAAACAGTTTTGTACGCCTAAATCCGTAAAAAATAATGCTACCATAACACAATTTGGTACATCAAAGTTTTTTAGATATAAAAATAAGGCTGTGAAATTTCGTGAAGATCGGTACATAATTTGCATTAGGCCCCATAGAAACCCTACTCCCGGAAAACAGTTTAGTACACCTAAATCCTTAAAAAATAATCCTATCATAACAAAATTTTGAACATAAAAGTTTTATAGGACTAGAAATAAGACCGTAAAATTTCGAGAAGATCAGTTCATAATTTACCCTAGGCCCCATATCAACCTTACTCCCGGAAAACTGCTTAGAACGCCTAAAAACGTAAAAAATAATGCTATAATAACAAAATTTGGTACATCACAGTGTATTAGAACTAGAAATGACACTGTGAAATTTGGTGAAGATTGGTGCATAACTTACCATAGGCCTCATTTAAAGCCCACTCTGGTAAAATAATTATATACGCGGTAAACTTTCTTCCAGTTTAGCTTCATATGGCCAGAAAAAATGTTATGCAATTTTGTGATATACGGTCCATAATCTACCTTAGATTCCATTTTAGCAGCCTTGTGAAATTCACTGCAAACGGTTAAACTAATTGCACCGCTGTATTGAAATTTATGTTTTTTAATACCAGAAATCGTTCTGCAGAATTTGGGATGATTGATTTATAGCTTACCATGGCTTTTATATAATTTGTTCTACTGAAAATCATTTAAGTTCAGCTTAAACTGATATTCTACTCAAGCTTTTTAAAATTGATTCTGATTGTCGGTCAATAATTTTATATAGGTCTAAACCGCAACAAATTTTAATGCAGATGTCTGTTTTTACAAAGATTATAATAATAAATAGACATCATACAGATATTACTCCTAAAGCATTCGAACTGTCGGATTCGGCACAGCCGAATATAGCACTCTAACTTGTTTTTTTTAAAACAATTATTGAGGTATTATTGTCTACAAAAAATAATAAAACAGAAGCAAGGAGAAAACATGTAAAATCAATTAAAATGGATAATCATTCAGAAAAGCAAATTTCGATCTACCAAAGGTTAAAATACAATTTGGTTTAAGGATTGATGTTTGACTATTGACGTCAGCAGTCGTCGATGGCTGTGAGTGTAAGACGGCAAATCCATCTGAAGAGATCGATTGGTTGCGATCGAAACATGTCATGGTAACCTGTCGGCCAGGGTTCGAGCCCAAGCCACAGTCAAGAAGGAAAGATTATCAATAACAATTTTAATTAATTTTCATGAAGTAAAATTCCTTTCTACATAAAAATAATTTTATGAAAATTAAATTTAATGAACTTAATTAAGCCTAATTAAAAATATTAAAAAAAAAAATTTGGATTAAAAACCATAAATAGTTCAACAAAATAACCACAATACTAATTATTTATCACAAATTAATTATTTTATCTGACAGTTTGTTTTAAAGTTATTTAGATAACAAATCTGGAATTATTGCGTTTTGCTCCGAATCATAGGATTTATTTCATTATGCTTTGAACTGTATGCAGTAAGGGGTTGGTAAAAGTAAGCCGAATCGGCTTTTATTCTAATATGTATGTTGTAACATTTTCAACAAAAAAAATTTTGTTTTTAGTTAAAAGTGTTTAATTTAATCAAAAACCTAACTAACCCAACTTTTAAATCGACTTTTTCATTGATTTGGTTGCAAAAAGTATTAACTTAAAAAAATTCCTTACGTTTTACAGTTATTTAAGAGTTACCACCAGAGCATAATTTATTTATAAAGTTGACTTTTTTAAAATTTTTTGTAGAAAGATCTTGTAAAGATGTGTAATTATTGCATTTTGCTCTGAACCAGGGTTCCCAGTTTTATTTTAAGCCTTATCCCCAATTTTCGATTTTTCATCCCCAAAATAGCTATTTTCTTATCCTCAAAAATCCCCTTAAATCTTAAAATAAAATACATAATATTATGTCAATGGAAAAATATGCATACATCGATTTTTATAAATAAATTCATTTGTGTAATATAATTAAAACTAATGTTATTTATTCTTTTAGTTCTACGTATCTATGTACACATGTATAGTATGTAACAAGGGTAACGTAAAAGCGCAAAAGAAAAATAACACTATGCTAGTTGAAAAAACAGACAAGCCGGGCACATGGCGTTTTAACATAATTCGGGGACGCTGAATCCAGTGGTGGCCGCGGTTTTTTCAGATTGGCTCTGGTTTTCGAGATATACCGTTATTTCGAAAATGGAGGAGGTTGCACAACATATATTCGCGTAACTCAAAAACGGTTTAGTTTATTGAAATTACTAAAAAAATCGAAATTCCGCAATAAAATTTCATTTCAGAAAAATACAACTCTTTTTCTAATATGAGTAGTCGTTATTGAAACATAATTTTTTTTTTTGAAAAAAAAATTAATTTTTTTATCAAAATTTTGAAATTTTTGTTTTTTAAAAATTCATAAAAAATTAAAAAATGCAGCTAGGCTTCTAATTTTTTGCAGACTTATAAAAAACGAAGCTACAAACAAAACAAGTCATAAATGATTCAAATCTGTTTGCAACTTTTGATTTTATTCACAAAAGTCGACAAATTTTAATTAATTTAAAAATTTCATAAAACGCAATATTTGTATGGGAGCCCCCTAAGGGATGGTGATAAAGGGAAAGTATAATTTGAGAAAATGTTAAGAACAAAAAACTAATGGAGGCCAGTCATACATTTTATACCACTAGGAGTGACTCCTAGGCAGTTTTGGAACCTTTTCTTCAATATATATGAAGAATATAATTTATTTGGAGTCTAAAATTATATAATTATATATATTTGTTACAAATTACGTATAATTAATATTTAATTATAATTAATAAGTATACGTATTTGCCATTGCAAACAATTTAGAAATTAAATTTTATATTTAAAATCACCTATAAAACTATGTAAAAAATTATTTTAAAATCAAACATTTTAATGACTAACGAAAATGATATACGAAATTCTATAAGTACAGAAATACTACAAAAATTAACTATTTTAAATGAAAAATAATATATCTGACGTTATCTTCAACTTTCCCCAAGTTATTAAAGTTATGTAATTGAAAAACTTTTCGAATGAAATAATTTAATATAAACTGACAACGTCAAATATGTTTGCATATTTCCATCTAACAAAATTTTATGTGAATTTATTTCATCTATTATGAAAAAATTAAAAGTTGTAGACAGACTTTAATCACTTATAGCTTATTTTATTTGGAACTTTGTTTTTTATATGCGTAGAACCCTAGCCTAAAAATTTGGCCCTGCAGCGCCTAGGATGCCCCTAGATGGGTCAAATGTATGACCAACCCCACTTTATTTTTCATCTCAATCATTTATTTCTAACATACCCACCCGCTATCTCCATTCCTTAAGGGGGCTTCTATACAAAATGTTCAATGCAGACTAGAAATACATTGAAGAAAAAGTCCCATCAATGCCCAGGAGTTGCCCCTAGGATGATAAAATGTATGACTGGCCTCCATTAGTTTTTTTTTTCTTAACATTTTCTCAAATTATACTTTCCCTTTATCACCATCCCTTAGGGGGCTCCCATACAAATATTGCGTTTTATGAAATTCTTAAATTAAGTAAAATTTGTCGACTTTTGTGAATAAAATTAAAAGTTGCAAACAGATTTTAATCATTTATGACTTGTTTTTGTTTTTAGCTTCGTTTTTTACAAGTCTGCAAAAACTTAGAAGCCTAGCTGCATTTTTTAATTTTTTATCAATTTTTATTAAACAAAAATTTCGAAATTTTGATAAAAAAATTAATTTTTTTTTCAAAAAAAAAATTATGTTTCAATAACGACTACTCATATTAGAAAAAGAGTTTTAGCGTTCTTAAAGTAAATTTTATTGCGGAATTTCGTTTTTTTTTTGTTTTTCAATAAGCTAAAGCGTTTTTGAGTTACGCGAATATATGTTGTGCAACCTCCTCCATTTTCGAAATAACGGTATATCTCGAAAACCAGAGCCAATCTGAAAAAACCGCGGGCACCACTGGATTCAGCGTCCTCGAATTATGTTAAAACGCCATGTGCCCGGCTTGTCACGAAAAAAAAGTGTCAATTTCATGCACAGTGTAATTATTCATCAGTACATATTTATCATTTCCGAAACTAGGGAATCAAAATCCTCTGATTCATCAGCCAGTGCAATTTTGTTTTACATGTTGTTTGTTTAAAAAGTGCATTTGAGATGATTGAATAAATTTGTCACAGCAAGCTGCATTATTTTAAAGTGTGTATTTATTCTTATTAATTCTAATAACTTATATTGCATTCTGTAACAAATATTGATTTTGGTTGTATTCATTACAGAAAAAGACTAGTTCCACAGAAGTAACGCTAGTTGGTACAAAACCATATTTTTTGCAATGACAAGACCGATTTGGTCAAGATTTGGGCTCAAATTTTAGTCTTTTTTGCGGTTTAAACTTTTTCAAGAACTTGTTGAAATAGTTTAAACCGCAAATATACTAAAATTTGAGCCCAAAATCTTGACCAAATCGGTTTTGGCATTGCAAAAAAGGAATTTATAATAATATTTTATCCCCAAAAATCCGCAGCGAAAAAAGTGCTTTTCCCCAAAAAATCCCCTGGGGATTTTTACGAAATTTTTATCCCCAAAACTGGGAACAATGCTCTGAACCATTATATTTGATAATTAATTGCAGTATAGTTATTGAGATTTGGAATGCTTTATAATAAAGGTAATATAGATTTCAATGTGTAGAATAGGATTTAATCAAAAAATCAAAAAACTTGAAAAATGTAATTATTGCGTTTTGTTATGGACCTGCTCAATTATAATCAACGAATAATTTATTGTTTTATATATCGCTCCTCTATTGCAACGTAGTCATATCTCAAAAAATCAAAAATTTCACGTTAATTAAGCAAAAAGTATAGGAGAACAATTAAAGACTTTAAATGTGGCTTTTGGCAATTTACTACGAATTTAATATAATCATCAGTTCTCCGCGGTTATAGTTGTTTAAGTTTTTAATCCTTAACACTCCAATTGTCACAGTACGGAAGTTTTTATTATTCCAAATGTTATTGCAATTTGAAAAAAGATAACCAAGAAGTCATTTTGCTATAACTTCCTTAAAAATCCTACAAAATAATTGAAATTTTTCCCCTGTGTACTTTTGAACATGAAGATTTTAAGGTGCCATTAAGCACCTTTTTGCCACAGAAATAAAAAAGTGATGCATTTATAAACTTATTTAATTAATCTCAGGGAATGTTATCTGTTAAAATAAATTAAATTAAATATTATTTTGCATCGATTTCTAATGAGCGATTTCCGCTTTCCCGGGAAATGAAAAAGTCCGGGAAAAGAAAAACTCTAGTAGATATACTTACCCTACAAGAACAATGACAGTCATTTGATGCATCATTTGATGGGCATTGCTGATGGGTTGATACATCAGAAGTTTCTATCATTTTATTAAGGGATATATGAAAAAACTGATGTAAACATTCGTGTACGTGTGATTTTGCTTCTCTCTCATACTTTTGAACTTCGTAAACTAGTGTAACATATATCTGAATTACTCACTCCACAGTATGGTAGAAATCAGTACTGATGTAAACATCGTCAGAGCTTAGTAATCAGTACTGATGTAAATATTGTCATACCTGCCTAATCAGTACTGAAGTAAATATGGTCATACCTGACTAATCAGCACTGATGTAAACATCGTTATTCCTGACTAATCATTACTGATGTAAATATTGTCATACCCCTGTCGGAAACTGAGTTAACTTAAAATTAACTTTAAGCTAACTATTTCGCAACTAGGGCTAACTGACACTTGGATTACTTTTCAATGTAAACAACTAACTATTTTAACATTGCGATGTCCTAGGAAGTAGTCAATTGTCCGACTCTGCACTACTTTCAGTTAACTTAAAAGTTAACTTTTTGTAGCTACCCAGCAAGTCAATAAAGTAAAATTTTTTTTATTTTTTTTAAATTATTTTTTTTTTTTAGTTTTTCTTATTTTATTTTACTTTATTTTATTTTTTATTTTTTTTTCTGTCTCTGGTGGGATTCGACCCGCGCAACCTCGGTGCTGATAGACTAGCTCGCTACCAGCTAGTCTACCGGGGCATTGTAGTTTTTGTATTAAAAAACTATGTTTTTTGTTTGTTTGTTAATCGACTTGGCTCTCTCTACTTAAAATATACAGTGTTTGTATACACTTTGGTTAATGTAAATTTTCCATTGCTTAGTTGTTGGCTTTAAGTTAGGCTATACAAGCTAACTTAAAGTTGGCTTTTTTTGTAGTTAGCTACTCATTTGACGGCAGGGACCTGACAAATCAGTACTGATGTATAAACTAGTCATAGCTGACTGGTACATCATTTAAAAAAAATTGTTTTTAATTTTTTTAAAAGAAATATTTTACAAATTTAATTAAAAAAACAAAAATATTAAATAAAATAAATTATTGTTTTTCTTTATTCTATTGCGAATAAATTTTTTGCTTCTGCCTATGGTGGCTTTTCTCCACAGCCTTTTTTAGGCCCCTCTCAAATTATATATGAGATTGCTTCGGAAAGACATCTGAAATCAAAAAAGGAAAATTAAGCAAGTACTTGCATTATAATTTATTTATTGGTAGGCCAAAATGTTCACATACCTCTTAAAGTCGTATTAAACAGCGTCAAGTTCTCCAGCGCTCTCTTCTCCCTCCGCCTTTCCCAATTTAATTGGTCTAGGAGCTCATCCTTCATCAGAGTACGGATGACTTCGCTGGCGTCTTCTGCCACCCCTTTGAATTTATATATAAACGTTTTCTGTAAGAAGATGAAATTTCTTTTTTTGTATGTATTTTTTCTTTTAGTTTTTTTTTTAATTGTTTTTTGCACTTAAGTTTTTTGTTTTAATTTGTTTTTTTGGGTATTTCAAATTTGTTTTTCTGTATGTCTTTTTCTTTTTGTTTTTTTTTTAATTGTCTTTTTTTTTTTGCTTTTTTTAAATTGTTTGTTTGCACCATATTTAACACTTTAAAATTTACATTCAAAATACCACCACGAATAAAAAAATTTTCTATTTGACAATTCTATTTCAGTACGCGGGGATTCACAAAAATGATAATGGCTTTTGCATGTTAAACGGCTAAAAATGCAACTCTGCATTTTACAAGTTAACATGCAGTTGCCTCTCTCATACTTATTAATTTTTTGACTGTTTTAAACAGCGCTGCCATTGCGTAATATTTTTTATGAACACAATTTTGGTTAAAAAATCCCCTCAATTCCATAATATAAAAAATCAAAATATTTGCATGAAATTTATTTAAAAAACGTACATAAACACTAAAACTTTTAAAAAACTTACTTTGAAGATCAAATACGTATATAAAAATGATGCCGAAGCAAAATTATGTATAATAGAAAATTTACCAAAATATTTGTATGAAAATCCCCACTATGGCAACGCCGACATCAACAATTTAATCAGTGTTGCCAGCGAAAGATACATTTTAGTTTCCAAAAAGATAAATTTGTTAACATAACATTTTTATTTCATATTGATTGAATACTGTGAAGGAAATTATATTAAATAAATTCTTTTTTATCAATTTTTTTTTCATGTAGTTTTTATTTGCAATCTATTTTTCAATAATAAGCAAATTAATTAAAAATAAATATTCAATAAATTAAATAAATAGTCATAAATATTAGGTAAGTAATTTTAAAAAATACAGTAAGCAAACTTTAAAAATGATTATATGTAACTCTTTGGATGTTATCAAAACAAATTCATTTATATACATATATAATATACGAGTTAAGGCGTTTATACTAGGGCGATTATATCAAAAAATTCATCCGTATAAATTTCCTGAAAATAAAAAAGATGTTCATATTTCCTCAGAACAACTTCGCACTACTAGTAATCATCGATTTAGGTGGATCGTACCATAATTAAGGCTGCTATTGAATCAGTATTGATTCGGTTACGATGATCAAACTTAATAAGTTTTAGTTGGCTAAAAATTCTCTCCACACATGCATTCGAAAATGGAAGTACAAATGTTAAACCAAAACTTTTTCAAATTTTTACACATCGGCTCATTAACAACATTTTTTTTTTATTAAAATTTAATATTTTATTTCTGTACATTTTACGTAAAGATTCAAAAGATACGAAAAATGTAAGGATTATACATGGTACATGAAGTTTTCAAAAGATACGAAAAATGTATCTTTCGTATCCTAACGGCAGCACTGAATTTAATATAAAATTGCTGCAAGTGGGATACCCTGCAAATAAAATTGGACCACCTGATCCATTTTGATAAAATGGACTACTCCATGGACTGGTCCGATGTAATGCAAGCATGGACCATGTCATTCTTAAATAGTGTTTGTAGTGAGACGACATGTTTTCGTTTTTTAACGACATGCTTTCGTTTTTAATAGACTTCAAAACTAATCCTCTTGAGTATAACATGGATTAGTTTTAAAACTAGTCCTTAGTGGTCCAAAGGTGGGTTATATGGTCCTCTCCTAGGACATCGTAATGTTAAATAGACCAGGTTTTTCCATACGTTTGGGTTAGTTTTGGACTAGTCCTGGTCCCTTGTCTTTACACGCGTGTTTGGACTGGTCCTATAATTTGCAGGGTAGTTTATAACTTTTGTGTGTGTTAGTTTACATCAGGAATTTCCCAGCGGGAAAAAGAAGGAGTACGGAGGCCTTCCAGAAGGCCTCTGTACCCCTTCTTTTGGATCAACAAGGCCTTCTCTCTCCATTCCATACTCATATCTTTTTTACACGCGTTGTCATTGCGGATAAGGCCTTCCGCTTTCCTTTCTTTCCCAGAGCTTCTTAAAGGCCTTCAAATAAATGGCTCTTAGAAGGCTTTCAAGAGAATGACTTTCAAAAGGCCTTAGCAAAAAGGTTATCTTGAAGGGGATTTAAGATAGGTATGTTAAAAGGCCTTTCAATTAATGGCTGTTAAAAGGCCTTTCAGACCATCCTTCTACAAATGCCTTTGATTAAAGGTCATATTGAAGGGCTATCAGTCTAAAACATTAAGGGCCATTATTATAACTTGGCGTTAGCTGTTATCCGACAGTTAACAGACGCTTTTTGACAGATAACACATTATTATCTGTCAATTTAATCTTAACTTTAGCTAACTTCAAGTTGTAATAATGGCCCTAAGGAATATTTCCTTACAAATGAAATTAGAAGACTGAATAGGTTGTATGTACATATTAGATCTCCAATATAGAAAATAAAACAACACTTAACTTTTTATTTTATTAAACTTATTGTAGTTTAATAACACATTAAAATTTTTTTTATTGAAATAATCACATTTGCTTAATATAGTAAAATAATAAAAATAAAACTTTTAAGCACAAGTTCCTTCTTCCTTAATGAACAAAACTCAACTAAAACGATTTACATTATTGTTTTTATTTTGTATTTAAATATGTACATACTTTGTTACTTTGTTTTCATAACGGGATCCGAATTCTTTCGCTTTGGCGAAAAAAAACAAAACAAAAAATTTTA
Organism: Pollenia angustigena; assembly: GCA_930367215.1. Lineage (NCBI taxonomy): Eukaryota > Metazoa > Arthropoda > Insecta > Diptera > Polleniidae > Pollenia > Pollenia angustigena. Next base: position 74,045,454 of record OV884057.1, on the reverse strand, counting down.
CTCTTTCTCTTTTTAACTTTAACAAAAATGATTTACAACATATGTTACTTTGTTTTTGTAAAGGGATCTGAATTATTTTGCTTTTGCTTGTGCAAAAAAACAAAACAAAAAATGTTACTCCTTCTTTTATACCAAAGAGCCGAGGCCTTCAATGAGGCATTCTTTAGCAGTTACTTAAGAATAGTAATTAAATCAAAAAATTTTTTAAGCAGGCCTTTAAAAAGGCCTGAAGTAAGAAGGTCTTCTGAGTTTTACCGCTGGGTTCTTGTAGGGTACATACCAGAGAAAGCCAATGAGTATAAAAAAATTAAAGTACTCTAGCACATATCGACAATTTTCAATACGTGTGCGTACTGTTTATTCTCATACTTGTGTATATCCATGCGCATTTGATTTCATTCATGTATGTTATCATACTTATTGTGTTTCTTGCTCGCACATATTCAGACACACCCATAGTTATAGCATTGACTTCAAACATTTTTTTTTTTTTGTTAAATTTTTTCATAAATGTTGCCAGAATTTTTTTTTTCCAAATTGCTGAATCACAAATAAATACGTTTTTTCAAAATCGTTTGAGTACAATTCAACAAAATTTTATTGAAAAACGATTGTTGACTTTAAAAAAATTTCTGTGATATAAAGATTTGCGTTCTTATTTAAGAAAATCTAAAAAAATTACTAAATGGATGCAAATTAAAATACGTCGTGTCATTTTAATCGTTCTTAATAAAAACAGAAAAAGTTACCGTAATCCAAAAAAAAAAATCGAATATTCATATTGGCAGTTAAGACCCAGCAAAAACTTTACTTACCTGGTAAGTTAGCAAATAATGTTGGAGAAAATAAACACAACTTATTTTTCGGCTGAATAACTACATATTTTTGTTCGAGGTGTCCAAAGAATTTAGTACTTACAAAATACACTTACTAGAAGTCAAAAAATACCTAGTTATTATTAAGCTACTAGTAAGTTGAATTGTAAGTACTTACAATAAACTTACCAGAAGCCAAAAAATTACTAGTTAATAGACCTAATAAGTAGTTATTGAGTACGTTGCCAGTAAGCAAAAATTCAGTAGTGAAAATAACAGAAGTAATAAGTAGTTGCTGAGGTCATTACTAGTAAGTACTTATTGCAGTTTTCAGAATAATGACAATTGCAATGACAACTACTTACCAGGTAATGTATGAAATAACTACCACCTATTACTAAAAATCAAAAAGTTTTTCCTGGGGAAATGAGATATCACAGGTAAATACATTCATTTATATTATGAGTTTGAGTAGTTTATCTGTTGCCAGTTGCATTTTTAAGACGTTAAAAAATGGTTTAAAATTTAATTGCTGAAGTCAATCAGTATGCCAACGAAAATGTTAGCCTTAAAGAAGACTTCGACATCATGCTATGGTGGAAAAACAACTCCACAAGGTATCCACGGTTGTCTTAATAAGAATCAAGAATTTTATGAAATTTCCTGCCTGCAGCGCAGCTTTAGATTAAGATTTCTCTTTAGCTGGAAACATAAAAAAAGAAACAGGAAAAATCCCAAAATAGTTGATAGCCTCCTTTTTAATTATTTTTATAAAAAACCTCTTTCGTAAAATAGATTATAATTTATTATAGCTTTAGAAGCATTATTTTAATTTGATAGCAAATATTTATGTTTTAATATAACTTTAACATAAATTTTTAGGTCGTGGCAACACTGCTTGCTTTAAAATAACCATACAAGATGTTGAAGTTACTTGTCGATACTTACGATACATGCCTTTACTCATACGCATTCAAAGGATTACCCATAAGCATGCGTGTTTGTTCATGCTCATACCGGTCGATATACAAACTTATTCATGCTCATACTTATTGGTAGTCATACCTGCCTGCACTCGTGCTCGGTGGCGTATGAATAGGTTATAAGTATTAAAAATATAACTTTTTGGCTTTCTCTGGTACATACACATTCAAATGTACGACAACCCAGCAAACACAGAAATACACCTTATGTATTGCCAAATGTATTGCCTGGATGAAAAATATTATTGCGGCAATAATCGATATCGTATTGCGGAAGACACTTCCTTCGGGAAGAAACGTGTCTCGATGGCAATACTTCTAAGCAATACGAAAGCGATACTTCTAGATGATTAACTAGCAATATCGCGAGATAACCACTTATAAGAAAATAGGAAGATATCACCAAAATATCATTGGGATGATAAAAAGAAGATTTTGCATTTAAAAAAATTGTCATTTGTGTACAAACAAGCACAGCTTTTTATTTAAAATTAAATTGATAATTGGATACGTATAAATTTTACTTAAACATTATTTATAATTAAAATAAAGTAAAAAATATACATAAATATTTAGTTTCCACCAAATTCTTGAAAAAACACCTACCACTTCTTTCAAATTGCATCCAGGGTTAAGAAATCCTTGACTAAATTTAAAAGTAAACAGATCAATTTTTAACCGATTTATTTAATTTAAATATTTACCTTTTGCAAAATATTTTGGGAAATAATTTTTAAGTTTTAATAATTGGATTAATTTTTATTTTTTATATATGACGTATGTATTAAATTTAAAAAAAATTGTTTCTGTCTATGTTGTGTAATTTTCTCAAAAATTATAAAAGGAAGAAAATAAAAAATTACTTTGATTATTTTCTTTTAGATGACAATTTGGGGATATTGCTAAACTATTGCCTTAGGGGACATCTTCCATTTGTTTGCAGGGTAGTTATTGTTTATGTTTGAATCAGGGTTCCCAGTTTTATTTTAAGCCTTATCCCCAATTTTCGATTTTTCATCAAAAATCCCCAAAATAGCTATTTTCTTATCCCTGAAAATCCCCACATTTTCTTAAAAATCAAACACACAATATTATGTCAATGGAAAAATATGCATACACCGATTAATTAAAATAAATCTTATTGAGTAATATTAAAACTTATGTTATTTAACCTTTGAGTTCTGCGTATCTATGTTTACATGTATAGTATGTAACAAGGGTAACGTTAAAATAATTATGCGTCAATCTTTATCATTTCAAAAACTAGGGAATCAAAGTCTTCTGATTCATCAGCCAGTGCAATTTTTTTTTACATGTTGTTTGTTTAAAAAGTGCATTTGACATGATTTAAAGTGTGTATTTATTCTTATTAATTGTAATAACTTATATTGCATTCTGTTGCAAATATTTATTTTGGTTGCATTCATTACAGAAAAATAATAGTTCAACAGGAATAACGCTAGTTGGTACAAAAAGCATATTTAAAACTATTTCAACAAGTTCTTGAAAAAGTTTTAAACTGCAAAAAATACTAAAATTTGTACCTACATCTTGACCAAATCGGTCTTGCCATTGCAAAAATGGAATTTATAACAATATATTATTCCCAAAAATCCCCAGCGAAAAAAGAGCTTTTCCCCAAAAAATCCCCTGGGGATTTTTACAAAATTTGTATCCCCAATAACAAAAAAATCCCCAATTTGGGGATAAATCCCCAAAACTGGGAACACTGGTTTGAATTAATTTCTCTTAAAAACTAGAACTGGTAGAGACTTTTGTTATCTTTCATTATTATTTTTGTTTTGAATTTTAGAATGTACGTACTTTTTTATAAAAATAATATTATGTATATATTATGGAATCGAAACCGAGTGAAATTGAAATCAATGGAGATTTTCAGTTCAATGTTGTTTTTAAAATTATCGTAGCTTTTCCTGTTTTTAAGAGTAGTTCTGATATTGAAAAGTGGTACTTAAGGTATGAATTACATTAAAGGAAATATTTTTATAAATAAAAGAATCAATTTCAAAATGTGATTTATTTAAATATCACTCGTATTCGATTTTCAGAACATAACTGTATAAAATAAATTTTCTATAAGTTTTAAATCTTTGCATTTTAGGAGAGAGAGGAAAATAAATTGAATAGCACACTCTTACCCGTTTGTTTTGCCTTCGAAACCTAAGGGACTTCGTTAAAAAAAAAGAAACTGAAATGTAATTTTTTTCATCAGATACACACATACATACATACGTTTGATATGCAAACACATGTGTAGGTATAACAGGAAATACCCTGCAAATAATAGGACCAGTCCAAAAACGCGTGTAAAGAGTACTCCACAAGGGTCCAGGACTAGTCCAAAAGTAGCCCAAACGTATGGAAAAAACCTGGTCTATTTAACATTACGATGTCCTAGGAGAGGACCATATAACCCACCTTTGGACCACTAAGGAGTAGTTTAAAAACTACTCCATGGTATACTCAAGAGGATTAGTTTGAAGTCGTTTAAAAACGAAAGCATGTCGTTAAAAACGAAGGCATGTCGTCTCACTACAAACACTTTTTAACAATGACATGGTCCATGCTTGCATTACATCGGACCAGTCCATGAGTAGTCCATTTTATCAAAATAAATCAGGTGGTCCAATTTTTTTGCAGGGTAAGAACAAAAAAAAAATACATTCAGGGTTTTTTGCATTAAATAGATCTATGAAGATTTAAACTTTAGCAGCACTTGTGTCTGTTCGAGGAATTTAAACATTTTAAGTGGTTGGAATGAAAATTTTGCATATACAGTATGACTTTTAATAGATTTCTAGGAAAACTTAATTCGACATCGGTAGAAATGAAATGGTAATTTCGATCGATATCGAATAGCGTTATTTAATAGAAAAATACACAAAATCGTTTTGCGATTCTGGAGGATGAATTCTTTGAAGCATCAAACGTCATAAAATCGTCTAAGCCACCCCCGATATACCTTAGAGAGCCAAACTCAAATGAGTTAATAAAAAGTTTGATTTCGGTGATAGGGGAAAATTCCTTTTATGTAGCTGCAATAAAGCGAGGTATCAATAACGAGACTAAAATACAGGTGAATCACGAGGATGATTTTTTCGAAAAGTAATTACAGGATTTAAGGCTCTAAATAAAAATAAAAAAACGTAAGAAATATCAAAAATATGGAAAAAAATCCCCAAATAATAATTCGAGTGGAGTTAAAACCCGACGATAAATTTTAATAAAATTTAAATGATATTTTCAATGGAAATCGAATACCGTTATTTGGCCCCAGACGTTTTTTTTAGCTCCGCATACGATTTTTTGGTTTTTTTATACCCTCCACCACCACTAGTTGTGAAGAAGGTATACCAAGTTTGTCATTCTGTTGAAAGTACGCTCACTTTCGAAAAACTCAAAGCTATGAATCAAAATGTGGAACCACCATCGTAATTTTGTTACAAAAACTGGTGGAATAATGCACGGAATGATAAAGGATTTGCAAAAATTCGTTTTATTTGACTGGAAATCACACTGTGAACTTTCGTGAAGATTGGTCCATAATTTACCGGAAAAAAGTTTAGTACGCCTTAAACCACAATAAACAATGCTGTCATAATATAATTTGGTACGTCACCGTTTTATAGGAATATGTATGTATGCAGACGGCCATAAGCCGAGCTAATAGAATAACCATTTAAACTAATAAAATAACTAGCAAATAAAAAATTTGTAATAAATTCAAGATATAAATCAAACTAGTTCTTAACCAAAGTAACTTTCAGAATCTGAGAATTATTTCTTTTCATAAATTATAATATTATATTCAACATTTTTTTATTTTTCAAATTTATTCTATGAGCTAAGTTTCAGTTATGTATTTTATAAAGCTTCTTTGTAATACAGTAGTTTTGACTTAACTGCCTTTTGTTTACGTGCACTTTTGACTTAACTGCACAAAATTGATAATTTTTGGAATTATTCTTTATAATTCTATGCAAATTCCTTTTTTAAGTGCACTTTCTATACCTGCACATTTAAGATAAATGCACAAACTTTTTGGCATTTTAAAATTATTTTCATACAAAAAATCAAAGTTAGCTGCACTTTGATTTAACTGCCCAAAATACATATTTTTTGGAATTATTCTTCAAAATACTTGTTTACGTGCATTTTGTATACCTGCACATTTTTCATATTTTTGGGCAGCTTTAAAATATTTTCATATAAAACATCTAACACTCAATTTACATGAAGAATTTTATGACGTCCAATTTTAGACTTCATTTTTTGTTTGGTAACAAGCGGTGTAGAGAAGAAAGAGAAAGAGAAAACAGAAATCATGTCTATTTTTCTATCCCTCTTTCTTCTCTACACCGCTTGCTACCAAACAAAAAAATTGGACGTCATAAAATTCATCATGTAAACTGAGTGAAAGTTAGCTGCACACATAAAAATAAATGGTGGCCACTTTTTCACACGAATATCCAATTAAAGCTGTTTATAAAAATATAAATCGCAATTATTTGGTTTTTTTCCATAAATTTTTATGTTCTTTGTTAATTCTCATTGGTTTTGTTTATATTTCTTTTATATTAAATAAACATACATACATTTATAAAATGATCTGTTATTTCCCAGCCAGCACAGGCTGATTGTTAATCGATTATGTTTAATATACAATTATGTTTAATATACAATAATATATAACAAAAACATCTAAAAATCTTTTTAATTTATTATTTTTTTATTTATTTTTTGACATGATCATCTTTAAATCTTAGAATGAACCTTTTGGGATTCTCTGTAAGAGTCGTATAACAATTACTGGGCTACCTAAATAAGACCGTTTCTGAAGTATGAAAATGCTATTGCCAATACAATTTTAATAAAACCAACCGACCTAAGGATCTGTTAAAAAGGATTTTCCGACAGGATGGTGTTCATTTCGCGACCTTAAGGTTTGTTTTATAAAAGTTGTATGAAAATTAGAAGTTTTAGCATGAAAAATACGCTTGATGCCCTTTATTTAGGTAGCTCAGTCTTACTGCTGAGCATTTCACGAGTTGTAAAAAAATACCTATGTATGTACATCAGTCTCATACGACTCTTGGCATGCTTTTTGAAAGACTCGATTCCCTTTGCGATTAATATAAGCGTTTTTCGCTGCGTTATGGAAGAATCTCTCATAGGAATCAGCACGTGTAACAGTTTCTCCCGTGCGAGGAACTGTCTTCATTTAAAAAATGAGCTCGTCGATCAAAAACACTCTTTGTGGAATTCCCAGTAGACTCCTAGACGATTGAAAATGCTAGCTGGCTTGAAATAATAAAATAAGTTTTTATTCTATGTACTTTTATATCAAACAATTTACTTTAACTGCACTTTTGTGCAGATAACCACAATTGTGTACCTGCACATTAAGGCAGGTAAATGCATTTAAGATAACTGCATTTTTGATTTACTTGCACAAAAAATCGTGCAAAGGAGATTGTGCAGCTAAGTCAAAACTACTGTAGTCCTATTCCTTAAATTTTTAGAAATGACTTTTTACACTACCAGACTATTATCTTGTATTATCTTGTTTAAATAAAATAAATTCGAAAAATAAAAACAACGTTTCAATATATTTTTGAAAAGGTCAATGGGCGTTACATTCCCATTGCGCCGGGAAACATGCCCCCTTATTTAAATCAATTATCAAATAATACCTCAACACTCGCATGTAAAATACCTCGGTTTACATCTAGATCCGTTTAATGTGGAAATGGCATATAGAATCAAAATTTTATGCGCATTCGATTCCCAGGAATTCTTGGTTTTACAAATTGTCACAAACAAAATAAAATAATTTTTTTTACAAAAAATTTTTATTTGGGGATTTTTGGGGATTTCTAATTAAAATTTTTCTTACTATTTTTACTTTTTTAAAAAAAAAAATTTTAAATTTGGTCAGAAAAAAAAACAAACAGAAAAATATTTACTTATTAAGGTTTTCTTCTTAATTTGGTGATTTTTGGGGATATTTTTTTAATTTTTTGGGGACAAGGAAAAAAAGTACCTTGCAGCCCTGGCGTGTATGGCTTTGTCAATTGATGAGTTTGACAGTTGCCGAGTTGGTTGAAGAAAAATCAAAAGATTTTGATTTTTTCAAGTTGAGTACTTAGTCTGCTCAAAGGACTAAAGAAAGAAACTCGTTAGAGACTGAAACACTGGAGAGTATTATTCAATGTAAGCAGGTCTGCCAGATAAATTTATGAGAAAATCGGCAGTTTGCTGAGAAAAAATAAAAAAATCGTCTTTATCGCTTCGAAAAATCGTCAAAAAATCGGACAACTTAAAATTTAGTTGTTTTAAAACAATTTTTGTTCGAATTTTATAAAAAAAAAAACATTCAAACAAAAACATAATTACTTCAAACACAGCTAGCATTTTCAAACGTGTAAGAGCTACTGGGAGTCTCATAAAGAGCGTCTTTGGTCGTACACCGAGTGAGATTCTTCCATAGCACAGCGAAAGATGCTTCTTCAATCGTTGAAGAGGTGGGTAAAGCTAACACTGTCGTGACCAAATGAATCTGACACCTAATCTTGATGTAAAATGGTCCGCTGGATCCAAATATAAAAAAAGAGCAAAATTGAAAAAAATCATCAAATTTATAATGAAGTTTGAAATTTTTTCCACTATAACTCTGCCATTTATTGACTCATCTTCACAAACGGCCCATGGTTATTTTAGAAATATTAAAGCCTTTCACGAAATAGAAAGAAAGACAAACTTTTGAAGATATTTGCATTTAAGTCACATAATCTTTTTTTAAAACACAAAAAACGGTTATTTTGGAATATCTCAAACAGTTCTACTTTTGACAAGTCTGATGCAGCGGAAAATTTTATGTAAAGATTAGGTGTCAGATTCATTAAGTCATAAAACTGTCAAGTAGTGCAATCTAGCGAGACTTTCATGTCAAGAATCGTATGAGACTCATGTAGATATTCTCTTACAACTCGTGAAATGCTTGCCATATAATTGTTGAAAATCTGATATATACAGTGAGCCGTAAAAGGTTCATTCGATGAAGGTGTTGACGAAAGATAAGCAAGGCGTAACATTGTTGTTCTTGTTCTCTGAAAATAATCAAAGATTTTCTTAAGACTTGCATATTACAGCCGTACCTAAACAAAAGCGGTACGAGTTTTCTAGTTTTTGAATAGAGCGGCCTGAACACTTTTTTTTTTTTTTTTTTTATATTTTTTTTTTATTCAATATAATATTTATACAATAATAAGTTTAACGCCTCAGCGCCATAAAGGCTTTGTAGAGGCTCAAAGGCAACTCTGTATATATTACATATAGAAGATTTTTAAAATCTATTTTTAAAATTTACATTATATACAATAAATTTAGACTTAGGGAAAGAGAAAAAAAAAATAAAAAATAGTAATAAAATAATATTTTATACTAGAAGTGTTTCAACATTACGAAGTAAAATTTCTTTAATGGATTTTTTGAATGTAGATAAAGCTTGTATATTACGAATATTGATTGACAATTCATTATACTCACTTGGTCCAACATAAGCAATGCGTTGTTTTGTTAAATCTAAACGACATCTTACAATACTTAAATTCAGAGCCTGTCTAGTATTTCTTCGAGTGTGTAAAATATTTTGAGTAAACTGCCTGGAACCACGAACATCTCCTCCTCTTATTGTTTTGAAAACGTATGTTAAAACTTTTTGTTTATATAAGCCTCTTACTGGAAGAACCTTTTTAGCATATTTTTTAAATAAGTTTAACGTTGAAAATCTTAGCGGAAGATTAAAAACCAGCTTAAGAGCTTTATTTTGAGCAGATTGAAGGGACTTTAGTGAACTGTTTACTTTACAGCCATAAATAATAGGAAGATAAGTTAAATGAGAATGTATAAGTGATTGATATATAAGCATTTTAACATCAGAATTAAGTTTATTTTTGAATTTGTATAAAATACCAATTCCAGATGAAATTTTAGTTTTTAACAAGTTGATGTGCTCATCCCATAATAAATTCTGTTTCAGTTGAATGCCTAAATAGTTAACCATCTCGGATTCAGTTATTGGAGTTCCATCAATATGAACCACCATCTCTCCATCATTCCTTGATCGGTATGGTTTAAATCTTACAAATTTAGTTTTATTTGGATTCAAAACAAGTCGATTACATCGGGAAAACTCACTTAAAATAGCCGCATCATATTCAATTTGAGTTTGTAAAACTTGTTGGTATTTATATGGGTAAAAAATACAAACATCGTCAGCATACATATACAGTTTTCCATTAAAATGTATGTTTTTTATATCGTTAATAAAAATTTTGAACAATAATGGTCCAAGGACACTTCCCTGTGGGACTCCACATTTGACTGGACGCCTAGAGCTGCTATATTCACCAATTTGAACAAATTACATGCGGTTTACCAAATATTGACGAAATATTTCCAGTGTTTTGTTTGTTACGCCTAGTATAGAAAGCTTTTTAACCAAAATGTCATGATTTACGAGATCAAACGCTTTTGAATAGTCAAAAAATACTCCTGCAACACCACTATACCCAGCATCAAGCTCTCCACAAATGTAATCAATAACATTTACTACTGATTCTTCGGTTCCTGCTCCTTTTTTAAAACCATATTGCCTTTGAAATAAAATGTTATTATCATCAAGATAATTGGATAATTGTTCGCATATAATTTTTTCAAAAATTTTATCCACAGCTGACAAGACAGAAACTGGTCTAAAACTTTCAATACTATTAGATCCAGTAACTTTTGGTATTGGAATTACCTTATGTACTTTAAGTACATCAGGATAGTTCCCTTCGTCGATCATTCTATTGAAAATCTCAGTCAACATATCAACTACCACATTCTCACTTATTAAAAGCATTCTAGGCGTAATATTATCATAACCCGGACTTTTTTTATTGTCCAAAGTATTCAAAATATTTCCAACTTTGGTTTTATTTACCTTTTTGAGCTCAAAAGTTGTTCTTTGCAATTGGAAACCCCGATTTTGACAGCTCGTTTAGTAGTGAAGTTTGCCGCTATTGTTAATTAAAAATGGCAATTTAGCTATTTTTTTGGTCAATCTAGCGTTTTGATCTCTATTTTTATTTATAATTTGTGGGTTTTATTAAACAAGAAAGCTATCACTACTGTTCGTGATACAACGTTGAAGCTCTCGCTTTGGTATGGCATATCAGTTCCGCCTTCCGCTCTTATTAAGATACGGCTGTTAAACATTCCAAGATTAAAAAACGAAATTGTCAGAAAATTAGCTGTTTTTGGAGACTGAGAAAATCGTCACTTTTTAGACAAAAATCAGCAAATCGGCACTTTGCTAGTTTCGGAACAAAAAATCGTCAAAATGACGATAAATCGTCAAATCTGGCAGCCCTGAATGTAAGTTTAATTTTAATATGACATGCTGCCTGTTTTAAAACTATATCAAAGACCGAAATTAAGTTCTAGAAAAAGTGCAATCTTCTGAACAGTATTATAGTTTAGAACATTTTAAGCTCCACTTTTTATTATTTTTCATCATTTTTATATGTATGAAGTACACGTTAATTTTTTTTATATATGAGGCTATCAGCGTAGAAGTGGTGTAACCCCAGACTACTTATTATGAGATAATGAGGAGTTAACACTACTCTTGCACTATACTACTTGGTTTGCAAAACTATGTTTCTAGCGTCATCTGTTTTGGTTACTCGACTATTGCACTGTAAAGAACAGTGCATAGAACATTTCTTACACCAGAACCGTAACCAAATTTAATTGTGGGTTACACCACTTCTGCGCTAATAGCCTCATATATTGTTGGATTAAAAAATTTAAAATGGATGGTCTTTACATATACATATGTATTAAAAAAAAAAAACTTTTTTGTTGGTGTAACTTTTTTATCCATTTTTTCTATGTGTCCTGGTTGATAGGTTCAAACTTCTGGCAGCCCTATACTACCAAGATATTGTTTGGAAATAAGTTCTCTGATTCCTTTGACGTTAAGCTGGGTGTCAAGCAAGGGTGCATATTAAGCCCAACACTGTTTGCGCTATACTTAAATGACCTTGCCGATATACTTCCTGGTGGAATAATTGTTGACAACATCGAGATAAAAATTTTGCTTAATGTCGACGACATTGTCATACTATCTGACTCGCCATGTGGTCTGCAAACTATGATTGACTCAATTTACGTATACTGTAACTTATGGCATCTGAAAGTCAATCTGACGAAATCCAAAATAGTTGTTTTTCGCAGCGGTACAAGGTTACCCGAAACCCTAGCCTGTCCCCATGTTCTGTAACTTTAGTGAGAACTTCTTGCATCGAAAAGATGTGAAACAAAATATTCCATCGTTTCTCGAAAAATGTGTGTCTGTAACTCATGTCGAAAACTATCAAAAGAGATTACGTCGTTACGTTAAAAATATCATAACAGTTGCGTTCGAGAACACAAAAGTTTTTATTATTTTTTACTAAACTTTACTGCATTTTACGAAATTGCGTTCGAGTACATAAAATACAGTAAATGAGAACATAAATGGAGAGCGAAAAGTGACAGTTCTTGTCTGAGTACTTGCAAATTTTTACTGCAGAAATTTTTGCAGTAAAATTTAGTAAATCAAAAAAACATATGTTTCAAAAGTAACAAATAAAAAGCATACAAATTGTGAAAAAATTGTTAAATAAAAGAAAAGTTGAAATAAAAATTAAACCAAAACAAAAAGTGAATAAATATTAATTAATTAAACTTGGTTGTGAAGCATTTATTTGGATAAATACAAACTTTTGAAATTTTTTTTATTATGTTAATTTTTTAGAGTTGTAAAAGTGTGAAGTATTGGGGTACTTAAGTAATCAATACCAAAAAAATTATTCATGTTCTTTTGAATAAATTAAACCGCCACAAATTAGTAAAATCAAATAAAATAAAAAACAAACAAATTGGAAAGATTACATAAAATAATTTGTTTGTATTTTCAAAAAATGTTCGCGTTATAAAAAGTATTTAGCCGAGTACCGATAAGAAAACGAGCAAAGTAGTCAAAAGTGTCAATATTTTTCAACACTTCAATTATTTGCCATCGGCTGTTGCCTTTATTTTACGAATTTTTACAAATTTTGCGTTCGCGTACTTTTTTGACAACAGCTTTTGTTGAGCGCAAATTTTTCAGTTTACTCATTTACTGCATTCTACTGTAAAAGTACTCAAACGCACCTAATATTGCACTCGAAGCCGATGTGACATTGCAGACGTTCAGAACGCCAGTAACACATATGGTTGACGGCGACCAAAATTTACTTAAATTGATAATTTTTCAACGACGGCGGCAAAACCACAACCGTCGGCTATACCAAATTGTGTAAAGAGCGACTTTAATGTTTGTTGTTTGCAAACGAGCTCTGAAGACATTCGTATATTTTATAAAAATGTTAAAAGCAAAATAATAAAACAATGAAAATTGTGCCAAGAATAAAATATTATTATTCTTTGCATTTTGCATTTTTAATTGTTTTTTAGTGTTGACATTTTTCTCGCCCCATTTTTATTCGTGAGTTTATTTGACAGTTAAAAGCGGGAAGTTTTCTCACCAAAATGTTACAGACACACTTTTTCTGTAAATTGGGTAGTAATTTCCTTACGTGACAGCTTGTACTCGCCAAAAAAATTACAGACACAGTTAAGTGAGAAAAACAGCTGTTTGTTTCAATTTATGGCATTTTTGTTTCATTTCACACATTTCAATCGAAAACTTTCTCGACGCGAGAGTTACAGAACATGGGCACTAGACTTATGGAGAAAATGTGGTGGAAATGATAAATTCATATAAGTACCTTGGAATTGAACTCAGTAACAATTTATCGTTTAATAAACATTTATCTAGAAAACTATCAACATCAAAAATGGCTATGTGTTCTTCGTGGTCTAAATACATACACCACCCAAAAATATCGAATACAAATAAACTTAAAATCTTCAGTGCTGCTTCGCGTTCTATTATGTTTTACGGTGCCCAAATATGGGGATACAAAAAATTCGACATAGTTGAAAAACTGCTTCGTTTTTTCATTAAAAAAATGTTAATTTTACCTACCAATACCCCAAACTACATGTTATTATTAGAAACTGGATTAAACTCTTTATGTGTCGATACATTAAATCTGCATTTTATTTATATTGTATTGAGTTCAACAAGTTTTATAAATTAACTGACTATTCTTCTAGTCACACTGATATTAAAACTTAATTATTAATCTTTTTAAACACATAAGTTTTGTAATTTTTATTTCACATTTGTATATATTTTGTAAAATTAATTTGTATTTAATTAAGAAGTCTGTAAGGATTATATTCCATAGACAAATGAATAAATAATAAAAAAAAATATAAGCAAAGTACTGCACATGCCTTTTAGTAGATTACCTCGCCAACTTGCTGAAAAAATAATTGATAAACATACTTTTTGGGTTGAAGATTGGACGAACTTGTGTAGTAAAATTAACTTTGTTCAGGCAAATACTTCCGATATACTTAGCAAACACTGCAAGTCAATTTTTCCCCTCCTTGTTTCCTATGAAAAGCAAGACTTAATCACTGCAGTAAGAAATTCTCAATTCTACGACTTAAGCTGGAGGTCCATACCACGCGTTTTCGCCTCGACGCAGCGCATGCTTTTATAACCTTACTTGCGTTCTACGTTTCAAGTTACATGCAACGCTTTTTATGCAGCAGCAGCACAAGTAAAAATAAAAACGTTCGCCAAGATAGCAACGAAAGTTAGCAACGACGGAAATTAAAAATCAAGGGATTTAGTGGCAACACCGGAAATGAAAATGAAGAGATCTTTTGGATATGATTTTAGAAATATTTATATAGATACAGATTAAAAAACATCCACCGTGCAAAAAATCGTCCAAGCTATTCAAGAAAAAAGTGGGTTCATCCAAAATGGTCAGTAAAAATCGTTGCTGATTTATGCCGGCCAAACTAGGCAGTGCCAAGGCATAAGCTCAATGGAATATAGAAAAATACCACTCAAAGATTAAATAAATCAATTTTTAAAAAAGTCTCCCGAGCCGTTCCAGAGATAAGTGGGTTCAAACAAAATGGTCAGTAAAAATCGTTGCTGATTTATGCCAGCCAAACTAGGCAGTGCCAAGGCATAAGCTCAATGGAATATGGAAAAATACCACTTAATGATTAAAATAAATCAATTTTTAAAACAATCGTCAGAGCCGTTCCAGAGAAAAGTTGGTTCATCCAAAATGGTCAGTAAAAATCGTTGCTGATTTTTGCTGGCCAAACTAGGCAGTGCCAAGGAATAAGCTCAATGGAATATGGAAAAATACCACTCAAAGATTAAATAAATCAATTTTTAAAAACATCTCCCGAGCCGTTCCAGAGAAAAGTAGGTTCATCCAAAATGGTCAGTAAAAATCGTTGCTGATTTATGCCAGCCAAACTAGGCAGTGCCAAGGCATAAGCTCAATGGAATATGGAAAAATACCACTCAAAGATTAAATAAATCAATTTTTAAAAAAGTCTCCCGAGCCGTTCCAGAGAAAAGTGGGTTCAAACAAAATGATCAGTAAAAATCGTTGCTGATTTATGCCAGCCAAACTAGGCAGTGCCAAGGCATAAGCTCAATGGAATATGGAAACGAGTCATTTTGTTAACCCCTCTTTCTTTTCTACACCGCTCACCAACAAACCAAAAGAGACGGCTCGGGAGATGTTTTTAAAAATTGATTAATTTAATCTTTGAGTGGTATTTTTCCATATTCCATTGAGCTTATGCCTTGGCACTGCCTAGTTTGGCTGGCATAAATCAGCAACGATTTTTACTGACCATTTTGTTTGAACCCACTTTTCTCTGGAAATCGATGATAAATTTTCTTTTCACTGCCACTAGATTCCCAAAATTGTTTACTTTTATGCCCTTAAATTCCCCTTGGTTTTATTTCCGGCGTTGCTATTAATCGTTGCTATCTTGGCGAACGTAAAATAAAATTTAATTTGTCAAAATCAGCTGATTTGTTCGAACGCTGCTTGTGACGCTTACGAAAGTAGAAAGTAAACCTACTTTTCGCCTCAAGGCATCTACGCTTTTGTGCATGTAACTTACTACGTATAACCACACAGATTCTACTTTTTTGACAGCTGCGTATGCTGCGAAAAGCGAGTAACGCGTGGTGTGGACCTCCAGCTTTAAGTTTCACTTAAGTTTTTAGTGAAGAAGAGAATTTTGTATTTAAAACGATTTTAAAAATAAATAACAAACTTTATTGAAATTAATTGTTTTGTTCACAATTGTAAGTTACGAACAGAACCGTTTCTCAAAACAAACTAAAAACTACTATTTATAAGTCAACCCTTTTTATATTTCATAACTATTTCTAGATTTTTCCGGAACCTCCCTTTAATAACTATTTATTATGTTCTAAAACCATTTCTAGAAATGACTGGGAAATTCATGAAGGAATTATTTTGAAATAACAGTTGTGTTGAAAATTATACATGACAACTTTAAGTAACAAATATAATATAAAACTATAACTTACAAGATAACTTATAACTATAACTATAAAAAATTCTTAGATAATTTTACTTTCGTAACAATATGTATACAGTAGTTTTGACTTAACTGCCTTTGTTTTACGTGCACATTTGACTTTGACTGCACAAAATTGATAATTTTTGGAATTATTCTTTATAAATGCACAACATTATTGGCATTTTAAAATTATTTTCATACAAAAAATCAAAGTTAGCTGCACTTTGACTTAACTGCCCAAAATACATATTTTCTGGAATTATTCTTCAAAATACTTGTTTACGTGCATTTTGTATACCTGCACATTTTTCATATTTTTTGGCCAGCTTTAAAATATTTTCATACAAATCATCAAAGTTAGCTGCACACATAAAAATATATGGTGGCCACTTTTTCACATAAATATCCAATTTAAGCTGTTTATAAAAATATAAATCGCAATTATTTTGTTTTTTTCCATACATTTTTATGTTCTTTGTGAATTCTCACTGTTGTTGTTAATGTTTCTTTTATATTAAATAAACATACATACATTTATAAAATGATCTGTTATATCCCAGCTAGCATAGGCTGTTTGTTAGACGATAATGTTTAATATACAACTCCTAAAAAAATCTTCTGATGAATATCTGACGAGTAACAAAAACATCTCAATCTTTTTTTAATTTATTATTCGTTTATTTATTTTTTGACAGGCTCGTCTTTAAATCTTGGAATGAACCTTTTGGGACTCTCTGTAAGAATCGTATAACAATAACTGAGCTACCTAAATGAGACCGTTTTTGAAGTATGAAAATCTATTGCCAATACAATTTTAATAAAACAAACCGGCCTAAGGATCTGTAAAAATAGGATTTTCTGACAGGATGGTGTTGATTTCGCGACCTTAAAGTTTGTTTTATAGAAATTGTATGAAAATTAAAAGTTTTGGCATGAAAAATACACTTGATACCCTTATTTAGGTATCTCAGTCATACGGCTGAGCATATCACGAGTTGTAAAATAATACCTACATGAGTCTCATACGACTCTTGGCATGCTTTTTGAAAGACTCGTTAGATAATCTCTACATACATCATAAACGATTCCCTTTACGATAAATATAAGCGTTTTTCGCTGCGTTATGGAAGAATCTCCCATACGAATCAGAATGTGTAACAGTTTCTCCCGTGCGAAGAATTGTTTACAATTAAAAAATGAGCTTGTCGACACTTTGTGAGATTCCCAGTAGACTCCTAGACGATTAAAAATGCTAGCTGGGTTGGAATAAAATTTTTATAAAATATAAATTTATCAGCCATGTCACAGAGTACAATTCCGTTCGGAATGATTCCGTATGGAATCGAAGAAAACATATTTGTTTATTAATAGAAAGTGTATTATGATAGTTTTTTGACCTTTCAGATACAGAAAACTCCTACAAACAAAAATTATTTCATACCGAAAAATTTTTCGGAATCATTTTCTGAAGCACCAAAATACGGAATGAATTTTGCTCTGTGATATAGCTTTATGTATTAATAAAATAATTTTTTTATTCTACTTTTAAATCAAACACTTTACTTTAGCTGCACTTTTGTGCAGGTAACCACAATTGTGTACCTGTACATTAAGGCAGGTAAATGCATTTAAGAACACTGCATTTTTGATTTACCTGCACAAAAAATTGTGCAAAGGGGATTGTGCAGCTAAGTCAAAACTACTGTAATATCAGTCAATCCCACGATGTATATCTATTAAATAAATAAAAAAATAGAATCAAAATTAACTCAAATGAAGCTAAAAGCAATTCAATTGGCAATGGCATATTGGAAAATATTCTGTTCTTAAGGTCTGTTAAGACCAGTGTTGCCACTTTGTGGGTAAATACCCGAATTTGGTGTAACACAATGATTTGATTTCATTGATAAAATTTATAGTATTTTAGATATTGTTGATCTTAAAATGTACATACATACTTAGCCAAAGTAATTGTTTATTTAAAAAAAAGGTATTTATTCTAAAAAAAAACTCCTGGAGATATGTTTCCAATATTAGTAATTAGTTTTGTGCTTGCTTTAACATATAAAATGCGTTAGTTGAGAAATATTAAGCACCCTTAACATTTTTAAGCTGATTTGAGAAGCAGGCTCTCATCTGAAACCAAAACAGGAATTTTGTTTATTAAATTAAGTATTGAAAGGAACGGCAATGAATATTTTGAACCTTCCCTAGACATATGGAAGTAGAAATTATTATTTTTTTTATTTAAGTTTTATTTATTTATTTGAGGGTTTTAAAATATATAACAATGTTATTTTAGTAAAATTATTTTGAACTACTATATGAATCGTATTAGTATGACCAATATTTTTCTTATTTAAGAAAATAGGATATTATGAGTTTGTGCCGATGTGTTAAACACATAAAAATATTTGTTGTTGTATCGACTTTTACAGAAGCAATGCTATAAACGTAACACACGACAATTATGTATTTTACAGTGGAAAATTTGACGAGTCAGATGTAAAAAACATGTCGTGTACATTCAGCTTTAGAATCAGCATCTGAGTTGTCCGTCCCGCTGGCTGGTTTTCTCTCCATGTAGATATTCTGCGCATATTACAGGTCACAATTTTAAAGAAATTTTAATGAAATTTTGTTCATAGGTTTTTTGCAAATCATTCCATAATCTCACATAGCCCCCATGCGACCGTTTTTCCTAACAGAGCCTTTGTACCCATAAACCAACTTAATTTGTTGGTATTTGGACAAAATTTGGCCCAAAATGTATTTTATTACAACTTACGAAACTAATTTTGGAATCATGCCATATGCTGGTAGGTAAAGCACTGAACGTAGGTATATTATTAGTCTAATAACATAATTTTGTTTTAAAAGGTACCTAATTGCATATGACACCTAACAAAGGAACACTCTTAAACATTTGTCTGTAAATAATGTGGGTTAGGGGATTTATAAAAAATGTTCGGAATCGGCCGACTTTACTTTCCAATTTTTTCTTTTTTTGTAAAAGTTGTTTTTATGTTTAAAAATATTTTGTTTGTTGTGGTTAATTCTCCATTTTAATTTTTGATAAATGCACTGAAATTTAAAGTTGGAGAAGAACAAACTAGAACCTATGCAATTTTCACTGGTTGGTTAGGCCAAATCATCAGGAAATATTATGCAATAAAACTGTATGAGAATTACAAATACTCAAGTTTTATCTTACATATTATAACTAAACGTTAATTTGATATCAGGTGTAATTTCATTTAATTTGGGTAATTTGCGTCATCTCAAGTGTAGTTTTGAACTTTGCTGGTCAAATTTAGTCTTGATTGCAAACTTCTACTAAACAACTCTATCTTAAAGCCAATTCAGTTATAAGGCACTGCCTGGGCCTCTAATGTCGAAAAAATTCAAAGGCGGTAAATAAAATTCTTCGAATAATCACAGCTGGCCCTTGGCGTGTTCAAAACTCAAATATTCACTTAATTGACGAGAAGGGATTCGGCAGGATATATTTGATCTGAGGAGCGCCAAGCACCAGTGGAGACGAAAACCTTGATTAGGAGGGTTTTTGTCTGTCATTGGCAGGACGTAAACTTAAGAATTAGATTAGGATTTGATTCAATGTTTTTAATTCATAATCTACTTAATGAAAATTTAAAAAAAATCAAAAGGAAAAAAATTTCCATTTAACTTAAGTCCAACAATTATAAGGGGACCATATGAAATTAAGTTATCGTGTAAAAATTTTAGGCTTTCATGGTCAGTGATGCCAACTTTTTTAGAGCAAAAAGCACTTTAAAATTTAAAAAAAGCACTATTTCAATCAAAAAAAAAACGTTAGAAAGCACCAAGGCATTTTTACAGTTTAATTAAACACAAAACAAGTTGCTTTCGGCTGTGCCGAATATCATATACCTCCAAAATTTAAAAAAAGGCCACGGCTTTGATGGGGACCATTTTCATTTAAGATTAAATTATAAATACATTTACAATTGTATATAAACACTTTTAAATGTAATATTATTATCTTCAATAAAAATAATATCCAAATCATTTGGATTATCATCAGCTGTGTTTAAATTGGCCATAAAACAGTTGCAGTTATCGAAAATTTGCAATGACCGACCATTGTTTATAAAACTTAATGACAGCATATATTTTAATAAAAATCCTTATATTTCATCGTTTAAATAAATCTAAATTTAAATCGTGCAAAAGTCAATAAAGCAATTGGCGTATGAAATTATCCAATTATTATAACATACATATGTACGCTTGTCAGGCGCGGATCCAGCTCGAGCCTTACGGGGGGAAATTTTTTATGATACAAAAAAGTAAAAAACTAGTATTAAAAGTTTATTAAAAAAAAAATTATATAAAAAACAAAACAATAAAATTAAATAAAATATAAAATTATTCTTTTTAAAAAAATAAATTGTGATTTCCTTGTGAGGCAAATAGATAGTACAGTCTATCTTCGGTCATTGTTGATCTGAGCCATGTTTTTATTCGACGATGGGTAGGAAATAACCTCTCGCTCGAAGCATTACTGAAGAGCATTGACACGAAAATTTGAAATATTTTTCTTAGATTTGGGTAGATATCTTCATCACAGTTTATTAAAACATTTACAACGTTATCTGATAGATTTTCAGATATTTTCCATGTTTGTTGCCAATGCAACAGTTCAGGCTCAAGTTAAGATGTGTTAATCTCGTTTATCAAACATAATCAGCTCATCAGCTAGTTGTGGTTTTAAAATAAATGGTATAATATTTAATGGAATATAAGACTCGATGTATAATTTAATTTTTATTTTTAAAAGTATGTATTTCGACGATCATTAATACAATAATTGCTTCCAAATACTACCCCACCCCTGATCTCTTAATGTTATACATGAATTTAACATTATTTTAGGTGCTTTTTGAGCTTAAAATAGCACTTACAGCAGACTCATCACAATATAAATTTCGTTAAAAAAAAGATTGATATTGATTCATACATTCATTAATAATCACAAAATTAGTTTATATATATCATTTGTTTTGTTAAAATAAATAAAATTGGGTTTATTATAGGTATAGTACTGATAAACTGTAGCGTGCGTTGTAAGGCGTGCGTCACAAAGGGTTCACGGCTTTTATCAAAAAATAACAACATTTTTAGGCTGCGAATAAGTGATTTTAGAGTTCTCTCATATTCACATTTCTTTTAGGAATTAGACTTTGTATACCTTATGATGCAAAATTCGCTAAAAATTAGGAAAACACACTTCAACTTTTAAAGTTGCTTCTAATTTTTGTGGCGTGCGTCACAAAACTTTGTGATCAATTATTTCGCAACAAAAGCCTGCTAAGAAATTATGATATATGCCATTCGTAAGTACATATTAATGTCACTAAGTACTATATATATATATATAGTTGAAGCTATCTCTTTTGAAATGCCAAAAAAAGTTTAAATATCAAAGCGTTCGTTACGCAGGATTTGCCCATATGACTTGATTTCACTTTGAGGTAGAAGTTTAAGTATGTTCAAAACATTTAGGATATCTATTGGGAAAGGTGTTTCGAAATCTTCTAAAATGAATTCAATAAGAGGAATGTAACCTACAACTCGGTAGTAATCTTCAACATTTTGGAAGTGATTATTTCGTTCAAATCTTGTCTTTTCGATCTGAACGCAAATAACTTTAAGTTTTTCAAAAATCGCTTTAAATTGTTCTTCGGCTTTATATAATTTCTCTTCAAGCCACATGATTAAAGTTTTGATCAGGCTTGATCCTTTTTGAAGATCAATATCGTGCTTATGTAAAATGATACTTAGTGGCTGTGTTACAATAAGTATCACACTGAATATGTATATTCCGCAAATAAATTCAAAAGTACTAAGGAGTTCCTTAATATAAAGGTAGAGATACTATCTTTCCACTCAGACATTTTTTTCCAAAGCTTCTACTATATGATGTACACTTGTTGCAAAGTGTAAAGCTGAGTCGTGACGGTCCACCCATCTTGTCTCGCATAATGTAGAGAGTTTGGCTCCCAAATACTTTACTAAAACTGTGTTTTGCCTGGGAGTATTATATTTAAAAAATTTTGTCGTTTCTTTAACAAATGATACAACTTTTTGTATTAGTGGCACTTTATTGCTTTTAGAAATTGAGTTGTTTGATTTATGGGAATAGCATGGCTTTTTTTCGCATTTGTCGCGGTTTCCAGGATTTTTTAACACCCATTTGTTCCAACTCCTACACAATTTTTTAGGTCAAGACCAAAATTTGTCAAAGCTTTAAGAACTATTGATGATAGTGCCTTCGCATCACTTGACACATCAACGTCATCCATATACTTTGAAGCCTTTTCAAATGCTTTTACAACAAAGCCAATAAATTCATCCCTAACAACTTTTTTGTTGTATGTTGAAATATCTTAAAGATAAGGAAATCTGGCTTTTCCCCGACCAATCCGTGCTTTCGTCAAAAATTATCGAATAGAATTTTGATTCATATAACACATAAATATTGCATTTACTAAGGCATATTAATAATTCAATCGCACGCATTATCAAGTCAGACGTTTAGTCTTTCGATATAGATGGTACCTGCTGGGATTGAATGTAGAATAATAAGTATTTGAATACGGTAAACTAGATGTTTCATTGGAAATATCTAATAAATATCTATAAGGATTAAGATTTGGATACTTATTAAAAATTTCGTTAGAGATTCAATAAAAAAAAACCAAAAATCTTGCTGGGATTTCCAAAAATTTTGTACTTTAAAAAAAGTATTATTATTAGGAATTCTTGTATTATCGAAATTAACAAATCGTGTTTTTATAATTTACGGGGGGGAAATTTCCTTATTTCCCCCCCCCCCCCTTAATCCGCGCCTGACGCTTGTGAATAAAGAACACACATAAGGTATAAAATATAAAAAAACATGTTTAATTAGTCAAACCTTTTTTCAATAGCACAAGAGGTAGAAGTGCACAACACGTGGAAAACTAAAGCTCATGAAAAATCGTAGGTTGCACAACGCTCGCTATAAAAGTATTTTCTGTCAGCTGTTTTTAATTTATTTAACACTTTGCATATACCAAGCTACGGCTCTTATTTTGTTTTAAAAGTCTTTGCGTGTTTTTGTACGGTTTCTGACTGCATGTTTTTTAACAATTCCTCATATTTTCCAAGCCATATTCTATTTTTGAAACAGTGTCTACATCTTGAAAAAAAAATGTTTACCGAAATACATCGTTTTTATTACGATTACTAATTATGTTGGCAACGCTAAAAAGTGCAACGTTTCGTAAATTTTCAAATTGCTAGGAAGCCTAGCTCTAACCTCGTAAAAAAAGTTTTTGGTAAAACGAATGTTACATTATTTTATCACTTTTTTTTATCATTTGAAAACTTAAAATCGTTATAAGCCTTCTCAAAATTGTACCCCAAATAGCAAAGCTCATCTAAATTATCCTCTTTATAATCGTAGTTTTAAAAAATGGTAGAAAAAAAGTTAAAATTGTAAAAAGCACTAAAGGCACTAACGAAAAATTTAAAAAGCACCAAGTAAGTGCTTTTTCTTAGTTTGGCACTATGGATTAAATTTTGGCGTTTTGAGGCATCAAAAAGCACCATTAATAGTGCCAAAAGTACTAAGTTGGCATCACTGTTCATGGTATATTGCTCATATCTTAGCCACTTACTCTCCAATCTGGTTTTATTTTAATAGCAACAAATTTAACTTGAATGTTATATAACGCCAGCAAGCAAATAAGCTTGTATATTGGGCCCATGTTGTTCAAATGTTATCCCTAGTATTACTATATGTAGAGCTGGTTGCGCTTTAAGCCAACATATAAAAAAGTAAATTATACATATTAAATATTTTTGAGAATCAATTTTTATTACTTGCTGGCGTTATGTTACAAAAAGTAGACTGTTCGCTGAAAATGCCCATATACATATAACTATCATCATATCTGGGGCCTTGTAAAGTTGATTTTAGCATACACACTGATATTGTTAAACTTACTCCGCTACACATAAGGATATGTTAAATGGCGGTAAATTATATATTGTTAAATTTTAAAACTTTTCACCTGATGGTCGAAAACCCCTATTTTGGACCCGCAAGCAAACCAACTTCGTATTGTTGTTTTTAACCTTACTCTTGCTTGGTTAAGTTCCTCGGGTTGACTTAAGCCACCTAACAAATTAGTCCCTCAAAACTGACTTTGCTTAATTTAATTAAACTTCAAAGGTCTACAAATTTTATATTCAAAATCTTGATACAATAATATAGCGGGTTTTTCTTTAAGCGCTGTATATGCATATAAGCGAGTTTTTATAGATGCATTTTTAGTTTTTACACATTTTATTGTATTTCTAAGAATTTTTTCATTCTTCAATTGCACTAAGAATGACATGTTTCCATTCGTTTGATTTTGTACAATGAGTGTGCACATGGACTTAAAAATGTATGCTGCTTAAAATGTATACATATATGAGTGTATTGTTAAATTGAAGTAAATACTTATAAAAATATCTACTTAAAAAAAAACCCACAATAGATACACATATGCATATCGACTTCAATAAATTGTGTACATGTCAGTTAATAAAAATGTGTAGAATGTTTTAGTATTTGCTTTTTGTTATTTTTTGCTTATGGAAAATCATATAAAAATTATTTTCTTTAATACATCCAACAACAACAGCTGCAGTAGAAGTAACAACATCGAAATTGAGAAAACAATAACATCAGCTTTAACCGAAATCACACACACACACATTCGTGCTCAACATCCAGCAAGATTTTGCAATGCACACATACTTGAGCTCGAACAAAAGGATATTTTTTTTAAAATGAAAAATCATAGAATCAAAGGAAATGAAATGAAAAACTTGTCTTTGTGTGTGTTTCGAAAGACAGATCCACCCGACGATACACATGCACAGCTACATCGATAATCAAGTTGCACCCAAAGGAGGCGAGGAAGCAATAACAAAATCAACAGCATAAACCTCAACCCCATACGTAAGCACTGTTGCCAATTTGTTGTTGTTTAAAGAATATCGCTTAAATATAACGAAAAATAGCCAAATTTTTAATACCTATATTAAAGAATTTAGCGATAAATCGCCAAAAATTTTTTTTTTGCAAATCAAATTTTTGTTATAAAAACATCGCTAAAAAAACTAAAAAATACATGGGTTGATAAAAAAGAAAACTAACCAGTCAAAAGTCTACAACTTTTTTTTACTGAACCAATTTTCCTACTTGTTTTTCGATAGGAGCAGGGGTACCCCCCTCCATTTGATGCCAGTATTAAGAGCCGTTGCATCCATTTTCTTTAACTTGTTGCAGTAAGCACCGAAATTAAAATAAGATTTCAGCAGAGTAAGTGTTTCCCCCATAGGCCGCCATTGTTTAATATCGCATATCTTAAGAACTGTTATATTAAATATGTTCTAACTTGGTTGGAGTCAATCTTATAGTAAATTACACCTTTGAAAATAAAAATAATTATCGCGTAACTGAAGAACTATTACAGCTAGGACTTCAAACGTGGCTACAGCCAATATTAAGTTAAACTATAAATTTTAAAATAAAAATGGGCGGGGTAGACGGAGGAAGAGCAGTATTCCCCATAGAACGAAAATATTTCATACCGAATATCTGAAGATAAAAGTCTTCAAGCTTTGTAGGACCCACTCTTATGGTGAACTACACCTTTCAAAACAAAAAGTTAGGGGGAAGGTGCAGGGAAAGCACTTAATAATATATACAATGTTTTTTTTATAAATAAACAACTTTAGTCATTTCATGATTTCAACTAAAACTGCAGTGTTTCTTAACAGAATGCTACTGTTATTTACACCAAAATCTTTATTTTAAAATATCCTACCATACAGAATATAAAATTAAAATTTTTATAAAAAAGGTAAGTAAAAATGAAAAAATATTATAAGTTCGTATTTGTAAATCTAAATTTGTAATGTTATGAATAAAAAACCATCGAACAAAATGGCAATGTTGCAAACATTTAGGAAATTTAATAAGCTTTCTAGTGCATGTTATTTGGTTCAAATCCGTTAAGAACTACTTTAGTTAGACGCAAATTACTAAAGCAAGATTTTTTAATTTTTTGGAAAAAGGCATTTTGCCTAAAAAAAAACGATTTGAGAAACCACGGTACGTACGGTATTTTATACATTAACTACTGAAACGATTTTCCTGAAATTTTCAAAATCGATAGATTTCCCGCAAAAAGTTATATCACAATTTTTCCCTTCAAAAATTTATTAAAAATCGCTAGATCTGACGAGAAAATAGCTGAATTGACTACAGTGTACGTAAGTGTGGCAATATAAGTAAATTTTAAAGGAAACAACAACAGCTACGGTCATGTCTCCCTTAGCTGGAAAATTGAACCTTAAGTTTTACATCGGTCCCAATCGAAATGTCGTTACTGTGCTTGTACCGCACAGATAAAAAATTGTTGAAAATAAAAAATTGAGATAAATAGAAGAGGAAAAAATTTATATCTGGAACATAAACGAGTGACAATAGAAAATGACAAACGACAAATAACATGGAACTTTTGATGCAATATCAAAAAGGAGCCACAAAAGGAAACCAGAACAAAAGGATGCATTACACAATGTCGGTAGCTGGTAGCAGCACAACCAACCAACGAACATCAAAAGCGGTGTGGTGGTAACAATAGCAGCGAGGGGTGCACAGTAATGGCTGTGAGTACTTCTGCTAAATTAATTGCACTTGTGTGCTTCAAACTGACTGAGTGACAGACGAACGAACATTCGTACATTTAGATAGAAACCAGATTTCTACATATAAAATATTACTTAAAATGTGCTTAACTAAAAGTAATGAATAAAAGAAATAAATAAGTACGAGTACTACTTTTATAAAGGCCAAATATTTAAAGTGACGTTATGGAAGAAAAATCAAGCTTTAGGAAATGAGACTTTTATGTTGACCACTTCAAATCATTTCGTAATGAATTGTTTTCTTAAGCCCTTTCAAAATTTATTTATTAAAGTGCTTTAATTTGTTCAAGTAATTGCAAAAATATAAGAAGGAACTGTGAACTTGAGATAGATACACGTAACCAAATATATGAGTAGTGGTGGACTAAACAGAAAAGAGTTTTTTTTATTCGAATCATATATGTATGTACCAGATTTTGCGAATCACACCCCTTATTCTTTAACGATTCTTTAAATAACAAATTTTGTACCAATTTACAAAGTCTTTAATATAATTTCACATTTTATAAGTTTCTTGGACACTTTCATTAACTTGGTTGGCAGTAAATTTCATGTTTTAGCTGTTCATAATACAAAATACGTAATCCCGCAACTCAATTAAGGTGAAAAGTTTGAAGTTTTAAGCATTAATAGAATATTACTTTGCAAGAGGGAAATAACTTTACATAACTTCACAGTGAATACTTAACATGCTTTATTTGGAAAACTTAAAAAGCTAGAACTCTTTGAGAATCAACAGGGTATTAATTTGTTTTAATTTGTCGTTCATTATGTAAAAACACGTTTAGTTTGATTATTCAACAACAATTTTGTGGAATGAAGCGGCGGGAGGGTTAAAACTAGGCTTGCCAGACTAAAATTTGCAAAATTCTTGACATTCTCAAAAATACTTGAATTTGAAAAGAATTCTTGACAAATAAAAACTAACACGGTCACCGAGTATGACAGCAGAAGCCTACAAATTTTACGGACATGGGCTAATTAACAAAAACCAAAATTTTGATTGAAATCAGCATTCAGTGTTGTCAAATTACACATCCAATAAGGTTTTGGACTGGAGCAACCAAATATCATTCCTAGGTTAATTTGGTGGGCTAAATTTGACTCTGAAATTGGTTTTTGTCTATCACGTCAGGTTTTCGAGATACAAAAAATGTTGTTTCGTACATAAAAAATCAATAGTTTATTTAAAAATCGATGAATTTTCAAAAGTAAATGGCGTTATTTGAACATCGTTTGTATTTTGTTGGTTCGGCTTCACGTATTGAGTCCAGCAATAGCCTCCCAGCATGCTTTTGTCTCAAAATCCTTGATAAATTCTTTCAATTTCCATTAAATCTTGGAGAACACGCTCCCCTTGTTCGCGCTCACTGCACCTAGCTTTTTTTGCAAGTCTGGCAAGTATGCTTAAAATCAGTGTTCGAAAATAAGCAGAACATTATTTCGCGAGCGGCTCATTCACCCAGAAAAGATATCTTTTTTTTAGTTTTTGTATATTAGTATACAACCCTTAATACCGTTCATAACTGTTTTCACGAACGTAAAAAACATTATTTTGTGTTCTATTTTTCGTTATAAAACAGAACAATTGTAGTGATTCTGTTTACATACATTATATTTTAATGTTCAATAGTGTTTTTCACACTGATAGAGGAATCAGCAAACAAAAATTTTTAGCAAGTTTTATTATAAACATGTTTTGTTTCTTTGAAAACAATCTAAAAACCTAGGAACTCTCGGGACGGAAATCCGAAGAACAAACTCTAGATCTGCATTAAAAGTTTTAAAAATGTTGTGATAGGAAAAGGGCAACCCCATACAGTGTAAATACTAATAATCGCTTATTAAAAGAATAGCAAATGTTGTTTACGAAGAAATATTGCAAGTATAAAGAAAACAGCTTGAAAGTTATGCGTATCAAACAACGGTTCACAATGCAATACAAGCGAACAAAATTTATTTAGATATTTGACCCAACTTAATTTTACGTTGAATACAAAGTAAATGCTTACTTTAATAAATTCAGAGAATCTTACTTTAGCTACCCAGCGGCGAACTTTGCATACCACATCACATCTCTTCAATGAAGTGTATATCACTTCGTGTTCAATGAATTCTAGCTTACAAAGTGTATGAAATTTACAAAAATTAATTTCGTTCATCTTTTACTTCTACTTGCCCACGAAGTAATCGAGATTGTGTATAGAACGTCTACTGCCTGCTTACAATGTGTGCGAAGTTGTGTGCAAGACGCCTACCACTTGCCCACGAAGTAAGCGAGATTGTGTATTAACTGTCTACTGCCTGCTTACAATGTGTGCGAAGCAGTACTGAGTTTATATTTATTGAATAAATGTGCGAGTGGTAGCCGTTCACTCCACAAACGCGGCAATGCATTCGAAAAAGTGTACTAGGTTGTAATTCAGATGGTGTGCATTACTGTCTTACTCGTGTCTATCACATCATCGCTTCTGTAATCGACAAATTCGCCCCTGGGTATATACATATACTGAGAGGAATTTTTTAAAACTTATTTAATCTAAATGCTAATATTTAAAGGAACTAAATCATAATCTTTCGACATTAAAGTAATAAATAATGAGTGTAACATACGTTGTTCAAATTTGTGACTATACAAATTTATAATCTGCAATTTATTAAGACATCATAGCAGTACGATGGTTAAAGGCTCAGTTAGCCGGGAGTAATAGTAACAGTAACCTTACCGTAAAAAAGTAAGACCAATCTATTTCTTACAGATTGAGACGTAACATCTTACTGCTAACTGTACATACAACTAAATGAATCAGCTGATTTTCAACGTTACTGTTACTCCCGGCTAACTGAGCCTTAAGAATGAGCAGTAACCAAAAATTGTCCCATTCAAAGAAAATAACTGTTATTGTTTACACAAAGACCTGAAGGCAAATCACGGCAGTGAATTATAATACAATCGCAATGGAAATTTCGATCGATACTGACTACAGAGAATTGCTAGTACATTTTAGTAAAGGTCAAACAATCCTTTTTTTATTATTTCTTCAACTTTTATAGGAATTGTACTTATCAGTTGTTATTAATATAATATTTTTCGTATTAAAGCCAAATATAGTGGCAAATGTAATGTATTTAGTGTAGACACTTCGTTGACAATGTCACCAATATGGTCGACAAAACTGGTGTTAACTCCTGTATGGAGTTATGGTTTTCTCCGGCAAAAACTTCCAATTAATTAAAAGAACACGAGCGTATTTCAATGTGCGTCTCTTCTTAACGAAAAAAAAGGTTTTTATTATTCCATGCAATGTTTATAACTTCCGAGAACAAAAAAAAAGAGTTGCCAGAAGGGCAACTTAAATTTACACAAAAAGAAATATACTATACAAAATTTCGGATAGCTAACATTCGATCCTATCATGGTTCATAATCATTTAAGTACTTGGGGGCACTTCTGTTTCGAGCTGATCTCCTTGGTTGTGAGTTTTCATCATCAGTAGTATCACCATCATCATCAATGGTATCTGGTGGACGCATCACACGTTTCATATCATCCGCCGCCACCACTCCCTCATAGAATCGTTGAGTACGCTGCATTTCAGGAAAGTCTGCAACACGGTAACGGTCATTCGGTAACACTTCCGTTACCATATACGGACCTTTATAATGAGGCAAAAGTTTTGTTGATTCTTCAGTACTACCAGGATCTCGTCGTATCATAACAGAATCACCAGGAACATACGTTTGTGCCTCACATCGTCTCTTATTAAATTGTAACCTCTGTTTATCTTGGTCTTCTCTAATAC
The DNA here is from genome assembly GCA_930367215.1 of Pollenia angustigena. Lineage (NCBI taxonomy): Eukaryota > Metazoa > Arthropoda > Insecta > Diptera > Polleniidae > Pollenia > Pollenia angustigena. The sequence continues at coordinate 74,014,452 of OV884057.1, read as the reverse complement.
GCTCAATTACCTTCTGTCGTAATTCGATAACATCTTCTTTATCGTCGTTATTGGAAATATCATCATCCAACTTGTTACGTATAAGTCTTCTTGGTTCATAGTTAAAAAGAACTTTAAACGGTGACGTTTTCAATACGTGATGTATGGTGTTATTGACACTCCATTGTACTAAACCAATATGCTGGTCCCAATCACTACCATTTGGCTTTCGACATACAGTTGATAACATTGGAGTTATAGTTCGATTTAATCTTTCACACTGACCATTTGCTCTTGGTGTTGCGGTTGCATTCAACACATGTGCGATATTCTTTTCCTTACACATCTTCTGAAATGGTAAACCAGTAAACGATGTACCCCTATCAGTTATAACTCGAGTTGGTATTCCAAAAATAGCCACCACATCATTAAACGCTCGAACTGTTGTTTCGCTTTTCACATTACGTACAGGTTTCAAAATACAAAATTTTGTAAATCCATCAATTATAACCAAAATATGCATATTTCCATATCTGCCCCTTACAAATGGACCCAAATGATCAGCATGCACGGTATGGAAAGGTATGCCAATTTTATCTATTGGATGCAAAAATCCTTGTTTTTTACCAGCAGGTTGTTTATTATACAGGCACTCAAAACACGCACCAACAAATCCCTTTACATAATTTCTCAGTCTAGGAAACCAATATTTTTCCATAATTTTGGAAACAGCTTTGTCGACACCTACATCTCCCAATTCATCATGACATGTCTGAACAATCTTGTATCTTGCGTTGTCAGGAATGTATAAATAATCCTTACTGTTCTCAACTTAAATACTCGACCATTTTGAAGTTTAAATTCATTTTGTATACGTAAATCATCTTTAGTCAGCTCATTTCATTTTTGAAGAACTTCCACAATATTTTTTATCTTAGAATCGCTTTTCTGCAAAAGTGTCACCCAATCTGTAGTATCAAAACTTGAACGAAGCACACAAATATTTGCCACTGTTGTAGTATCTTCAGGCAATTCATTCGTATTACGACTCAGTGCGTCGGCATGTCTATTTTCAGTTCCAGGAGTATGCTGAATTTCAAAATCGTACTTAGACAACTTCAACCACCACCTTCCTATTCTTGGCAAAATATCTTTCTTTGTCATAGAACTTCTAACGGCATTACAATCAGTTTTCGCAACAAATTGAACTCCAATTAAGTAGACACGGAAACGTTCCAACACCCAAACAACTGCTAATGCTTCCAATTCCGTTGAATGATAACGAGACTCTTCTTTAGTAGTTTGGCGACTTGCATAGGCTACGGGATGGAATTTTCCGTCAATTTGTTTCTGAACTAAAATTCCAGCTAAGCCATCTTTACAAGCATCTGTATGAACATGAGTATCTGCATCTTTACTATAAATACTTAAGACGGGGGTTTCAGTTAAAATTTTCTTTAAAACGTTAAAAGCATTTTCTTCTTCTTCATTCCATCTCCAAATTACTTCATTTTTCGTCAAACGGGTCAAAGGTTTTGCCAACATTGCAAAGCCCTTAATAAAATTTCGAAAATAACTGGTTAAACCAATAAACTGGCGTACCCCGTGTACAGTAGTAGGACGTTTAAAGTTATTTACTGCATTTATTTTGAGTTGACTTGGCGCAATAACTCCATTACAAATTTCATAACCCAAATACGCGACCTTTGTCATCAAAAATTTACACTTACGGATATTTAATTTCAAATTTGCTCGTCTCAATGCATCCAATACAATCTTCAGATTTTCTAGGCACTCATCAATATTAGAGGATGGTATAAGTATATCATCAAAATATCCCATCGCAATTGTAAAACGTAACGGACCCAAAGCTGAATTGACTAACTTCTGAAAAACGGCTGGGCCATTTGACACACCAAAAGGCATCCTCATAAACTCGTAGTGGCCATCTGGCGTCACAAAAGCAGTTACATGTCTAGAATCCTCAGCGACCTTTACCTGATAGTACCCAATAAAAAAATTTATCATTTTGCGAAGCACTAATGGTACATTTAAAAAAATAAGCGCACAATCATGCGCTGCGCAATAAGACATACAGAAATGCAGTAAAGTAAGTGAAAGAACTCTCAACAACTTTTATAAAAATAAAAAAATAACATTTCAAGTGCTACGGCATTCCCTTACTACGAAGCAGGTTTGTAAGGGAGAAAACTAAAAAATAACTGTATCAAAACATTCAGTGTGTAAGGCTGATCGTAACATATAACAAATTTTTATATGCGCTGAATAATGCGCTTCATGTGTCAAAAATGTATTGCTTCAAATTGGGAACTTGCCATATAAAATTCATGTCTTCCGTAAGCGCAATGGTAAGCGAAACGTTTATGTTTCTCCCTTACAAACCTGCTTCGTTGGAAGCTCCATTTTTTATTGGGTAACCACTTCGCATATCCGTGAAGTCTGTTGATTTGATATGCGACGATAGGCAATGGATATTTCATTTTTCTGGTCACACGATTTAATGCTCTGTAGTCAATGCATATTCTTTTATCGCCAGTTTTCTTACGAACGATTAAAATTGTGCTCGCATAATTAGAATCTGATTCAACGATTATACCGGCATTTTTCAATTGAGCCATCTCTTCACGCACAAACGCTCTTTCAGATTCACTTAATCTGTAGGGTTTATAAGTAATAATTTTTCACCGTACTGCTCAGGTATTTCGGGATTTACAAAAATCAAATCAGAAAAATTATCATCATCTTTGTTGGTGTAATCAGAATCCACTTCCTTATCATCAAAAATACACAATTCGCCCTCAGTCACTCTTTCACCTTCTTTGAAAACTACATCAGTTGTAGAAACATTAACTATTGGCACTGCTAAACCATCAGCATTACCATTTATAACACAAGCAGGTATAACACATCCATTTCTATTTGGAGTTGAATTTACAAAAAAATCTTGATTTTCTGATACTGCATCACTCGTGGTAACAGCAACAAAACCCACATGATTCGGTGGTAAAACGGTAGCCTCTTTTACCCATAAACTAGTTTTTAACTTAGGAAGATTTGGAACTTTAATTCGATTTAAATCATTTTCAGGCAATTCATATTGTTCAAAAATTCGCAAATACTCCCCTCTCTTATAATAAATTACATGTTCTTGCTCCGTAAATGGTTGTCCAATCAACAATGGTATATCAAGAGTATCATCTGTCATTACATGTACGACAACATCAGCCTCTGCCTGATCAACTTTTAATTTTACATTACACATACCCAAGGGAGAAGTCATACCACCTCCTACGCCTCTAATAATCATCCCATTAGTAATTGGATTTAATTCATTTTAACTGCTGACTCCTTCATCATTACACATTGACTACCAAAATCTACGTATGATTTTATCGGCATTCCATCTACTTCAGCATCAAAGAAATATTTCTGATTAAAATTCCATTTCGCATCTTGTTTTCCCACGACAACACAATTATTTAATTGACTACCAGATTTTTCTTCTCTTTTAGTACCGTGAACATTAGAAACGGAACAATTTTTTTCAATATGACCAGGATTATTACATCTCCGACATACAACAGGAGAAGTACAATTTCTTTTAAAGTGTCCCTTCATATTACACCGGAAACAAGTTACTTCAGCAAGACCCTTCTCTTTCGGCAATGATTCTTTAACGTCCTATTCTTGTTTCATTTTTGTAAAATTAGTGTTACGATCTTTTACCTGTAGCCCGTTTCTGTATTTCTCACATCGTAAAATTTTTCGCATGAAACGTGTGAATTGCAACAAAAATAGTGTGAAATGAAACAAAAAATGGTTTTTCTCACACAAGTATTTCTGTATCTTTTTTTGCGAGAATTATCTGTCATTTTAATAATTTTCCAGCAATTATTGGAAGGATGCGAGAAAAAGTGTTTCTATAACAATATTTTGCGAAAAGTTTCTTTCAACAACTGTCAAAATAAGTCACATTTGAAATTGGTGGCGAGAAAACGAAATGTAGATATTTTGAATTTAAAATATGTTTATATACTATTTTTTTTAAATAAATAAAAAAATAGAAGGAATATAAATGATGAATGCATAATTTATATGATGAAAATAAACAAAAAACAATTGTTATATTAAATTTTTTTTAGCCTTTTCTTGTTTTGGTTTTCATCAGTGTTGCCGGATAAATTTGTGTCAAAATCGTCAATTTTCTCAGAAAAAAATAAAAGAGATCGTCTTTTTTGTTTTAAGAATCGTGCAATTTAAAATCAATTTTAAACAAATTTGTTTCGACTTTTATTATAAAATAATCAAACAAAAACATAGTTAAAGTTCATGGGTATTTAATAATTTCATTAAATTTATATATTTATTTTTTGTTCAGCTGGAGGATTATTTTTTACAAAATTATTTATTTTCTTTATTCCGATAACAATTTAAAATTGTTATTTTCCCCTGGAGAAGTTACACAAAGGCATGCGAAAATATCATTTTAAACAAAAAATGAAATAAATATTTTTACAAAAGCAAAAAGAAACCAAGCTTAATAAAATAAAAATACATCCTTTGTTAAAATAGATATATACATATTTACAAAAACCGAGATCAAAATGGAAAATTTTTAAATTAAATCAGCTTTGATAACAGTATTATAAATATTCTGGGTTTTTATGGAATTGATAGTGACAACGTTGTTTTATATTTATATCGTATGTAGTCCGAAATAGTATATTATTGAAATTTAACTATATCGGTTTACAAATGGCTGAGATATAAATCTTTAATTTACCTATTCCTATAATCTTTTTCTTTTTTACCTAAAATAGACTTAGTAGAATACCTGGTAGTTAAAATTAAAAAAATCGGTTCATAAATAAACGGGTTAAGGACCCAGTAAAATCTTACATACAATTCTACTGAAACTAATGAATTTTACAAGGGTTGTGCCAAAATGAACAAATTCAAAAGTAAGTCATTTTTTTTATCTAAATACATCCAGAAAACAGTAGTTATCGAAGTTCTTATGGAAGAAAGCTACTAAATAACGAGTGAAAGAAGCTATGCATTTTGAAAAAGTTTTAACTGGGAGACAAACAAATTTCTTTCTTGCCGGAATAATGGTTTTGGCACAAAAGTGTACATATAAGATAAGAATATCAAATATCAATCATATTTTGTATATGTATATAAGAAGTATTAAATCTTCAAAATAAGCCAAGTCGGTTCATTACTTTCCCTCGAAATTTTGCTTTTGCCGATACATTTTTTAGGGAAGAGACAAACAATTTCGAGAACAATTTTCACAATAGGGATAAATATAAAAATGTAACCCTTGTTTCTAAAGATATCTTTTTTTCTAATAAACAAACATATAAAAATATTTACAATTATCTTATTTCGAAGACTAACGGCCATTTTCACCAAGTTCGGTTATAATTAACTATCGGTTATAGCTGTCAAAACATATTGGTAACCGGAACTTTAAGTTAGTTTTAACCGAACTTGGTGAAAATGGCCGTAAGTGTCAAACGCAATTTCATTAAAAGCAAAAACAAAATCAAAAATATTTTATAAATTTGTTGTTGCTTTCTACAGACATTCATATTATTTTTTTTTTCAATTTTCAACGCTACAAAATAGAAGTGTTTGAAATTTAAAAATTCAAGATGAATTTCTATAGAAAGTAACAACAAAATTATAAAATATTTTTGATTTTGTTTTTGCTTTCGTCACTTTTTTAGCAAAAATCATCAAAACGTAACTTTGTTAATATCGGAACAAAAAATCGTCGAGATGACGATAACTAGTCAAATCTGGCAGCCCTGTTTTTATTATATTTATTTCTTTTGTTGACGTTTCGCTTTTATTTGACTGGAAATATTCCAGTATAAACAGAATTTGTTGTGTCTGTTTTCGCATTCAAATACAGAAACACTTTTATCTCATAAATCGAGAAACGATGGAATTTTTTGTTTCACACTTCATGTAAGAAATTTTACGATGCGAGAAATACAGAAACGAGCTACTGCACTCCCATTGTTCGATTCAAATTTCAAATTCCTGCCATGTTCGGATACTTAATGAATAAAACCAATCGGCAGCTCCTTCTATCAGATTAGATCGGACCAGCTCTAGTCTAAACGAATCAGACCAATTATGCAGGTCACCCATGCCTTTAATGGACTCGATCCAATCACTGGCATCGTTCTCCGATCCCTTACCATTAAATTTTCTGATAGATTTATGTAAATCCGGTACAACGTTAAAATTAGCAGATGCACCAGAAGACGCAGAGTTACTCAATGTCAGTGCACGAATTAATTCGGAATTTTAATTCAATAGCTGTGACAGCATTTCAGTAGACACAATTTCATTCTCCGGATTCATATTTACGCCACTCGAACTCGCTTTTACCAATGTGCTATTGTAAAAATAAACCAAGCCACCTATGGCCGCCTTCAAAAACCGCCAGCAACAACACCAACAACTCAGCATTTTCTTATTCACCCCTATTATGTAAGGCGTTGTCGACGTCGATATTAATTTTTAATTGTTGTCACATCAAGGCGACGACTACATCAATTCGACGTTAATTTGGTATTTTATAAGAATGTTGTGTCGACGTCGACTAGTTATCGAAAATTTGACAAAAAAAACCCATCTCCAATTGTTTTATTTTTTGTTCTTCACTCACTTTTTAACCCTTTCAGACATTAAATAGAACCAGTTGAGATAAAAATCAGATTACAGGTAGGTTGTCTCACCTGGCCGCAAGGTGTTGTCCAATATATTGGACAAAGTTACTCGGTGGACATGTTTCTTCTAAGTAAACTTAAAGTCAAAAGGTGTAATTAAAAAGACAAAAAGGTATTAAAAAGAATCTATTTTGTGTGATAGTTAGCAAAGAAGGTTTTGCAAATAAAAAATCATTTTTTTGAATATCCGACTATTTTGTAGCGACCAGTGTTTGTATTTTCCTTAAATATTGGTTAGTGGTTGCGAACATCGCATGATGTTTCTATAATAATATTTTCATTTGGCGGAACAAATTCGTTTAGTTTTTGATTTCGTATGAGCCTATTCTTTCATACAATAGATTTTCAGTAAATTTCATTTTGATGCTTTCATAATTTTTGGTTGTGGTACCACAATGTGGGTCAGCTCAATTCTCCTTAGACTTCTTCATTTTCAATTTCTTCTGGCAATGCTTCATGGTCTTGAACCACCGTTTCAAGAAATTAAGGTAAGGGTAGGTTGAAAGGAGGTCGATGTATCAAGGATACAACCTCATTTCAGTACGATATACACCTAGGCCACTACTGGGCCTGCTGTACACTCCTTAGGAAACATGGGGATTTAGGTGGGTAGTGCTACCACTACCTATAGGGAGGGTATTAACGTCTGGCGTTAAGAAACTCAGTATCCCGGACGTAATTCCTAAGGTTTTCCAGTCAGCGTTCCTCAGGGATCCTAAGTCCAACATGACATCGCTCCCGAGGTGTTTCGATCTTAATTCGACGAAGTCCTGACAGTGGCTGTAAAAGTGTGCAGCGTCAAGCTCTCCTCACCAAACGCTCTAAACTCGTCAGATTCCTGGACTTAAGCCTATTAACTGCTATCGCCCTAATTGCCCTTTGGCTGTCGGTAAATATATTGGCATCTAATCGCCCCATATTCGATTCCATTCATCTCATACATTCCGTAATAGCATGGACTTCACCTGGAAGCTTTTGCCTATATCCGGCAGATGGTAGAATATCTCGGTTTCTGTGTTTTCAACATAGACCCTCGTTCTATCCCCTAGCTTAGGGCCGTCCAGACGCGTCTGTGAATCAACAGAACCCCGCAGGAGTTTGTACTAAATTCAAGAAACTTACTAAGAGAAAAGCTCATCATCTGCTCTAGCATCGCTTACATCAGAAGATTCTTTTTAAAGTTTCACGATTTCTTCTTCACTAAGTAGTAGTTTTAAAGACATTTCGTAAAATTAACACCAGTACTGGCAAAATAAATGTTCTCGCCAATTCCAAAAACTGCAACCACAAAGTCAATTTGTCCAATATAATGGACGTGCATTAAAAAGCGTCTAAAGCCTATATTATTTTAAAATTAAATGGAATTAACATTCTATTAGCTTAAGAACTACTCAAGTAATACTAACAAATTTTTTTCTAAGTGTAAAATAACGTCATTATCACTTAAAACTAGCACTGAAGAGAACTATATTTCACAATAGCAAAGCAACTTTTGAAAATCACTCAATTAAACACAAATTAATGAAAAATATCACTTCTAAAACACATGTGTTTAAGGTATAACAAACACTCTTTTTATAACGGTAAATACAATAAAAATCGGTTGATTTGCGTCAACACTACATGACTTCAAAGAGAAAAATTTAAATGTCCAATATATTGGACAAAATGTCTGAAATGCTTAACGCCATTTATGCTATTTTACGACATATTTTTTTAACCGAATTAGCTTTTTAAAATAAAGTGTAGAGTTTGTTTCCAATTTTGAATTTTTTTCGCGAATTTTTGGCATGTTTTTGATAAAAGATATTTTTACTGTAAGTTTTCTGATTCTTTATAGCTTTAACGTTTATTAATAAATACATATAAGACTTTTCTTTCATGCCGCTGTTAGCAAATTTTTGCGAATTTTCGTTAATTTAGCAATTTTCACCGAATTTTTGCCATTCCTTTCAGTTTAAGGGACTTTTAATTAATTTTATGGCTTGTTTGATATATTAAAAATTTTCGCTGTTTTTGCATAATTTTTTTATAACTTCCCGACATTTTGTTTTTCGCCGATTTAGCGATTTCAAACCAATTTAAGGGTTTGTTTCAAAGTTTGCAATTTTTGATTATTTTAGCCATGCTCGCGATAGCAGCGACTTTCTCCTAAAAGTTTTCTGATTCTTTACAGCTTTAACGATTTTTAATAAATTTTAGACTTTGCTATCATGTAGCTGTTAGCAATTTTTTGCGAATTTCCGCTAATTTTGCAATTTTAGCAAAATTTTTGCCATTTCTTATTTTAGGGCTTTCGTTATATATTAAAAATGTTCGCAAATTTTTGCTATTTTTGCAAATGTTTCCGAATTTTGGCGTTAAATTTACTAATAAAATTTGTGCCCATAACTTCTTTTAAATTTGCATTTTTTATTTCAAACGTATTCAATAAATATGTAAACATTTCATTTAAAATTTCTTTAACTTTCATTTGAGTCGTCACAAAATTTCCTGTCGACTAAAACAGGGACAATACTACTCGACGTCGACTTAAAAGCGCCTTAGAAAATATCACTTGACTGTCAAAAGTAATCAATTATTGTCAACAACGACTCAGAAAATACCATTAATGTTCAGGTGCCGTCGACTTGTGTCGATGTCGACTTTCATAATAGGGGTGATTATTTCAATGAATTTCACCACCCGACAACAACAGCAACCAAACAATGCATTCGTTTGTATGTATATGACAGCTACAACAACAAATGCTGCAATGAATCGACGTCTTCACAATAAATTTTACACAAAATTTTTCGCCTTTTCCTTCCTCTACGGCTCACGGATGCTTAATCCCACTTCTGAATGTTAACTCCTGTATGGAGTTATGGTTTTCTCCGGCAAATACTTCCAATTAATTAAAAGAACACGAGCGTATTTCAATGTGCGTCTCTTCTTAACGAAAAAAAAGGTTTTTATTATTCCATGCAAAGTTTACAACTTCCGAGAACAAGAAAAAAGAGTTGCCAGAAGGGCAACTTAAATTTACACAAAAAGAAATATACTATACAAAATTTCGGATAGCTAACACTGGTGACTTGGAGACACTTGAACCCAGGTTTCCTTCAGGGCTGTTACAGGTGTAGTTTTTAAACTCAGCACACAAAAAAAGACTTTAATGCCAAAAGAAATTGATTTTGATTCAAATAGAATTTACATACGGATTGTGCCTAACAACATTTTGCATTTGTAGCAACAAGTCAGTTTCTTTTGCCCAAAGTGTAAATTCATTGTTCAAATACAACAGGAATATTATTTGATTCAAAAAAATAAATATTTTATGGCAACAAAAATTGTTATTTCCTGCAAATGCAAATCATTTACGTTCAGAGGAACATTATTATAACATTATGCATTTGTGCTGATGTGTGAAACGCCTTAAAATAGTGGTCCTAGACCCACCTTAAAGTATACCGATCTACTCAGAATCACTTTCTGAGTTGAACTAACGATGTCCGTCCGGCTGGCTGGCTGTCCATGTAACCTTGTGCGCAAAGTACAGGTCGTAATTTTGGAGATAATTTGATAAAATTTGGGTCATTGGTTCTTATTGGCACAAGGAACAAGCCTATTGAAAATGGGAAGATAGGGGGAAATTTCTTCCCCTCAGAAACTATCAAACCGATTTTAATGAAATTTAAAACATATATAGAACCATATCTATATGGACACAAAATTTATAAATTTAAAAAAAAATCGGACCACGAGGGGAGATAGGGGCAATTTCTGCCTCTCAAACCGATTTTAATGAAATTTAAAACATAGATAGATCCATATCTATAGGGACACATTAGCTATACAGTTTTTAAAAAAAAGGACCACAAGGGGAGGCAGGGGGCAATTTCTGCCTCTCACAAACTTTCAAACCGATTTTCATGAAGTTTATAAACATAGATTAACCCATATTTACATGGACACATAACTTGATCGTGTAACTCTCAAGTAAAGGAAATCCGCAGTTAACGCAAAGAGCAATAGTACATAACTTGAGGGTTACACGATCAAGTTTTGCCTATCAAGTTTTAATACACGCACACTTTTTTACCAATACACTCATACTTTTAAAAATTGATACGAACTTGCCTTTAAAATTCTCCTTCCAGTGAGTGTTCCAATTTACGTTCAAGAAAACAGCTGATTTCAAGGTTAGAGAGCAAATTTTTCGTTTCTCTTTATAAATTTTTTTCTTGATGGCATCTTGAAAGTAAATTGCTCAAAAATTTAATGCAGCCTACGTCACAACTATTAATTTTTGGAAATTTTGACAAACAGTATATGTAAAATACTATCAAGAAAAACTTTAGCGTGTAACTTGAGGGTTGCACGATCAAGTTTTGACTATCAATTTTTAATACACTTACACTTTTTTACCAATACACTCATACTTTTAAAAATTGATACGAACTTGCCTTTAAAATTCTCTTGCCAGTGAGTGTTTCAATTTACGTTCAAGAAAACAGCTGATTTCAAGGTTAGTGAGCAAATTTTTCGTTTCTCTTTACCCCAGGTCTCCACGTAGCAATATTTATTGCGGCAAACGTCAAATTTTATTGCTCCATAAAATTTGCGACGTATAGACCGCATATTGCTATGAGTGGCAATCCATTGCGCAATGATTGCTCTTCTTATTGCTTAGCAATCTGCTGTCAAATCAGTTGTAATTTATCTGACGTTTCATTTCTCTGTACGGTTGGTTATTTATTAGTGTGTTTATTTATTAAAAAAAGCAAGTGAAAAAATACTTCAACAAAGTAAAAAAAATGTGTTTATATATTATATTTTTAAATAAACCTCAATATCAACAAAAGCAAACGACGAATTTGTTTTTTTTTTTTGTATATTTTTATTTTTTCAATAGAACAATACAAGTTTTAGGTTTTTTTTCATACGCAAATAAACAAAAAAGCAATAAAAAACACAGCTACGACAATTACAATTAATTATTTTATTAATTTAATTAATTAATTTAAAAAAGAAAATTTAACAATCACTTCAAAACACAACATAAAACATTTGTTATAAATACAGCCACAAAACTTTATACAACTACTCGAGGTGAAAATTGCAAATTTATGGCAAAGCAATAACAAGTGTTCTCCAGCAATATAATCAGCAATTATTGCTCCATTGTTCTGCCGATGTTATTGCTTGTACTTAGCAATAAAAATTGCTACGTGGAGACCCAGCGTTATACATTTTTTTTTTTAATGACATCTCGAATAGATTAGAATTATCATCCGACCACACACCTACAATTGTTACTATATCGAACCCAAATAGAATTGTATTTCCGTCAGGTTACTTAGCGACGCCAGCCACACAAATAAATTGGTTAAAATATAAAAAATTTCTCAGTGCCCATTGCACAGAAAATATTCCGCTTAGTACACCGGAGAATGTGGATCTCTCTCTTGTTAACTTTGACAGTTATCTTAAACTAGCTGTTCAACACTCCAGCGTTACCCCCAAAAAAATTAAAAATAATAAAATATGTTCTTCAGATGTCGAGCGGCTCTTGACTGAAAAAAGGAGAGTTCGAAGAGAGTGGCAACTTTACAGATCCCCGCAACTTAAGATTTTATTAAAAGAATGCACAAAAAGGCTAAGAAAGTTGCTACAGAATCAGAAAAAGGCTTCTCTAGAAAAATATCTTAAGGAACTTGATGCAACTCCACAATCTGACTACTCATTATGGCGTGCAGCTAGAAATCTAAAAAGGCCAGTTATATCTAAGCCACCATTAAGAAACTTGAATGGTAGTTGGGCAAGAAATGATAATGAAAAAGGAAACCTGTTTGTAAATCATTTGAAAAGCGTATTTACACCAAATATATCTCACAATATTGCGGTCGAGTTACCACCTGTTGATGCTAGAGCAGCTTTTCCCCTCAGATTTAAGATAAGAGAAATCGAAAAGGCTATTTGTGACTTAAACACTAAGAAGGCACCTGGTATTGATAAAATCAGTAATAAAATGCTTTTGGAGCTACCTCGCATAGCAAAGAAAATTATTCTTTTTATTTTTAATGCTATTTTACGCCTTGAATACTATCCTGAAAAATGGAAGGTTTCCTTAGTTACCATGATACCAAAGCCAGGTAAAAATCATACAAAAGTTGAGTCTTATAGACCTATTAGCTTATTATCAAATATGTCAAAGCTGTTTGAGAAATTATTAGTTTCAAAATTAACACCAATTTTAAGTGAAAATAGATGTATTCCAAACCATCAGTTCGGATTTAGAAGAAAACACAGCACAATCGAGCAGACTCATCGAATAGTAAATGTCATAAGAAAAGCATTTGAAGAAAAGAAATATTGCTCAGCACTCTTCATCGATGTTTCGCAAGCTTTTGACAAAGTCTGGCATGAAGGCTTACTACACAAATTGAAGCAAAATTTACCAGCAAACACACACAAGCTGCTAGAAAGCTACTTAGTCGGTCGTCAATTTATTATTAAAGAAGGAAATTTCTTAAGTTCACCTCAGCCCATTGCCGCTGGAGTCCCACAAGGCAGCATCCTGGGCCCCCTATTATACTTAATTTATACTTCGGACATGCCAACAAGCAACTACACACAAACTTCAACATTTGCAGACGATACAGCTTTTCTAAGCGTCCACGAAAATCGTTATGAAGCATCGCGTTACTTACAGCATCATATATTTCAACTAGAAATATGGTTAAGACAATGGAGGATAATGGTCAATGAGCAAAAATGTGTACATATAACATTCACTTTGCGCCGGGAATCTTGCCCCCCTATTACAATCAATAATCAAATAATTCCTCAACATTCGCATGTTAAATATCTCGGTATACATCTGGATCGGCGATTAACGTGGAAATGCCATATAGAGGCAAAATTAACTCAAATGAAACTAAAAGCCATTCAAATTCATTGGCTTATTGGAAGAAATTCTGTCCTTAGTCTCGATTGCAAGCTTCTACTTTACAACTCTATCTTAAAGCCTATCTGGTGCTACGGTATTCAACTATGGGGCACTGCCTCGGCCTCTAATATCGACAAATTTCAAAGGCGCCAAAATAAACTTCTTCGAATAATCACAGCCGCTCCCTGGTATGTTAAAAACTCAAACATTCATAAGGATCTCAATGTGCCATTAGTGAAATCTATGATTACAAAATATGCAATAAAATATTTAAAAAGGCTTGAACAACACCCACATCCACTAGCTCGAAATATTTTAAATCATGGCGGCCACACTCGCTTAAGAAGAAGAGACACTGCAGCACTTACCCAATTAGATGAGCGATAAACAGCTATAAAAGTGAACATAACCCGTGATGAAGAAAATTTTGTCTGGCACTTGCAGGAGATAAAATAACGTATTAGGTTAAGATTTGATTAATTATTGTTAGTTCATATTTAATATATGAAAAAAAAAAAATAATGACAAAAAAAAAAAAAAAAATCTCGAAAGTAAATTGCTTTCAACTTGCGTGCAGCCTACGTCACAGCTGCCAATTTTTGCATATTTTGACAAACAGTATATGTAAAAGACTGTCAAGAAAAGCTTGATCGTGTGGCTGCAATGTAACTGCAGTGTTATACATAAAACAATACACACAGTGATGGGATAAAAAATGTTTAAATGGTGACCTCTGTGCAGAAAAAGGTACCAAGTGATTTAAATGGTATTAAAAAAGTATTTTGTGAATTTAAAAAACGATAATAATTTATTTATTTATTTATATTATAGACTTAAGGCCTTATTCATAAAAAAATATTTCAGGTTAATATTTATTAAGCGAATTTCTATGGAAATCTGCCTAAGAAGTAAGAATAAGCTTGCCCCTTATGTCTCGAGAAAATGTTAAGGACAAAAAACTTATTGAGGTCGGTCATACATAATATTCCCCTAGGGGCGACTCCTGGGCATAAATGGGACTTTTTCTTCAATATATTTCTAGTCTGCATTGAACATTTTTTATGGGAGCCCCCTTAAGGAATGGAGATAGTTGGTAGGTGCATATGTTAGAAATAAATGATTGAGATTAAAAATAAGGTGTGGTTTATTCATTTACGGCTTGTTTTGTTTGCAGCTTCGAGTTTAATAAGTCTGCAAAAAATTAGAAGCCTAGCTGCATTTTCAAAATTTTAATGAATATTTAAAAAACAAAAATTTCGAAATTTTGATAAGCGCCTTACTCGTCCGTTCAACTTACATTCAAAACAAAAACAAATTTCGAAATTTTATTTTTGTTTTAAATGTATGTTGAACGGACGAGTAAGGCGCTCGTGTTCTATAAACACCACATATGATTCTAAAACGACTGCGCATATTAGTCCCAATTTACCTTTTTTGTCGTTGCGATGGGGTAAATTTTGACGCTAACAGCTTTTCAAAAAGCTTTGATATATTAGAAAGTAAACTTATAGGCCTATATGACTCAACTTTTGTGTGATCCTTTCCAGGTTAAGGTATCATGGTGACTAAGGAGACCTTCCACTTTTGAGGATAGTATTCAAGGCGTAAAATAGCATTAAAAATTAAAAGAATAATTTTCTTTGCTATGCTGGGTAGCTCCAAAAGCATTTTGTTGCTGATCTTATCAAAACCAGGAGCCTTCTTGGGGTTTAAATCACAAATAGCCTGTTCGATTTCTCTTATCTCAAATCTTAGCGGAACAGCTGCTCTAGCAGCAACAGGTGGTAACTCGACCGCAATATCGTGAGATATATTTGGGGTAAATACGTTTTTTAAATGATTGACAAACAGATTTCCTTTTTCAACATCATTTCCCAACTTCCATTCAAGTTTTTGAGATTTCTAGCTGCACGCCATAATGAGTAGTCTGATTGTGGGGTTGCATCAAGTTCCTTAAGATATTTTTCCAGAGAATCCGTTTTCTGGGTCTGCAATAACTTTCTTAGTCTTTTTGTACACTCTTTAAGTAAGTTCTTAAGTTGAGGGGATCTGTGCATTTCCCACTCTCTTCGAGCCCTCATTTTTTCAGACAAAAGATGCTCGACATCTGTGGAATATATATATTAATAGGTTTTGTTTTTTTTTGGGGGGCAATATTGGAATGTTAAACAGCTAGTTTCAGAAAAGTGTCAAAATTATCAATAGAGCTATCATCTGCATACTCCGGTGTACTGAGCGGAATATTTTCTGTGTAATGGCTACTGAGATATTTTTTATATTTTAACCAATTAATTTGCATAGCTGTCGTCGCTAAGTAACCAGTCGGAGGTACAAATCTATTGGGGTTCATTATAGTAACAATTATTGGTGTGTGGTCGGAAGATAATTCTAGGGAAGCTTTAACATGAATAGTTTCTGTGGGGATGTTCCACGCCGAAATCGATGACATCTGGAATTTTTTTGCTGATCAGTAGGCCAATATGTCGGTTGTCCGCTCGCGACCACATTTAAATCCATTTTAGAGATTGTATTTAACAGAACACGACCCTTTGGTGTTATAAGTCGTGACCCCCAGAAGGTGTGTTTAGCGTTATAATCGCCAGTGGCCAGGAAACAGGGTCCTAGCGATTTTTAATATTCACAGTATTGGGTTTCTGATATTGAAAATCTAGGCGGAGAGTATAAAGATGAAATTATTATGTTTCGATTTAGCTCTTCAACACAAATGTTCGTTGCTTGCAGATAATCCTCACGATGATCACACATTAGGTAGTGTTTGAATCGATTTTTTAGCAAAATTGCAGAACCTCCACAAGCTCTATCTCGAGGGTCCTTGGTATCATATAGTATATAACCATTGATTTTAAACGTATTTCTTGAGGTCAAACGAGTTTCAGAAACCATCATGACATCAATTTGTTTATTTTTAATAAAGTATTCTAATTCGTTTTTATGTTGGCGGATGCCGGTTGCCGTCCAAAAACTAATTTTTAAACAGTTCATGGCTTGTTAAGTACAGCTTGCAATAACATCGATTGCATTCTAAGAATTTCCTGCATCATATTACCCATTGTGTTCGTAAAATTAGTTACTGTTTGCACTAATGTTTCCATGGTTATTTCTAGACGACTTAAATTAGAAACTGGAGTTTGATCATTACTTGGCGAAGCACCTTGCATTGGCACATGGTTTGATTTTAGGACGTTAGCGTAAGAGGTTCTGTTGTTACTAGGCTGAGGAGCCTGAATGTCATTAGCGCTTACCTGATTTGTTACCTGCATTTGAGGGGGATTAGTTTCGGTCCGACCGACTGCTTGACGATAGTATATACAGGGCATCCTCTATAATTGGCAGCGTGATTACCGCCACAGTTGCTACATTTTTTTACGTTGGGGTGGGTTTTAGACTTGTCGCAAAGAACTGTTCCATGTAATTCACCACATACTACGCAAACAGGGGGTAAGAAGCAGTAAGCCTTAGTATGCCCAAATTCCTGGCAGTTTAGACATTGAACAGGACCATTTCTTTTGTGCGGCTCCTCAATAGTTACCCTTCTGTACAGAATATATTTTAAATTATAAATTGGATGCGTTTCATTTTTTTTGAGCTTAACGTTCCGGCTTCTAGCTCCACTCGAAATAGTGGTTGGGGATTTTTTCCCTATTTTTGATATTTGTTACGTTTTTTATTTTAAAGCCCTTCTCTTCCAAAAAAGCTTTAATTTCCCCTGGGTCTACACATGAGTCTATGCCCTTGATTACTACCTGAAGACCTTTACTGCTCTTCAGTTGATATGTATAAAAGTTCTTTTTCAGAGCCTCAAATCTTGTAATTACTTTTCGAAAATCATCCTCGTGATTCACCTGTATTTTAGTCTCGTTAATGATACCCGTCGCTTTATTGCAGCTACATAAAAGGAATTTTTACATATCACCGAAATCAAACTTTTTATTAACTCATTTCGCAATGGCAGCAAAAATTGCATGCGAGTGGAAATTTGGCACTTGCATGCAGCGTTATCGTTGGATATTTTCATTATAATTTCTTAAGTTGGTTATTTGAATTAAAAAAAAATTATGTTAAGATGGCTAAATTGATTAACGGCGAAAATACAAATTTTCGTGGCGGCATTTTTATTTTGGTTTTTGTAACAACTATGGGGTAAAAAACAGAGACAATGTCAGAAGCAAATTACATGTACGTTTGTGACCGAATATTATAAACCTTCTGTAAAACAGTCATTTTGACAGACATGCACAATTACATGTGACTTGAAAAGTTGACAAGTCAGATGTAAAAAACATTTCGTCTACATGCACCTTTAGGAAAAAAGTTCGTATGGGGCTATGTGAAATTATGGACAGATTCTCAAAATTTTCAGAAAACGTGTGAACCAAATTTCATTTAATTATATTAAAAATGAGACCAGTACTTTGCGCAAAAGGTCTATATGGACAAACAACTAGCCAGCAGGACGGACTACTCAGACACTGATTCTAAGCCAATCGGTTTACTATTTACAACAAATATTTGTATGTATTTCAAATATCAGCACAAACTCATAATGCCCTATTCACTTAAAAAAGATCAATATTAGTCTTACTATTAACATAACATTAAAAACCTCAAGTTAATTAATAAAAATTAAATAAAAATTTAAATTAATAAGTTATATGTAGGGAAGGATCAAAAAGTTCATTGCCGTTCCCTTGTATACTTTATTAAGTAAATAAAATATTCGCAATTGTTTCAGATTACAGTCTATTTCTCAAATTAGTTTAATACATTTTAAGGACGCTTAATATTTCTTCACTAAGGCGTGTTAAATGCTAAAGCAATCACAAAATTCATTACTTTTTGTAATATTGGAAACATATCTTCCTCCAGGCGGTTTTTTTTAATATATTCCATCTTTTTTAATAAACTTCGGGTTCCAAATCACTATGAAGCCCATATTTAACGAAATCTAATTGTCCATTGCCAATTGCGCCAATCACTCAATCTTTTGCTTTATAAACTATTAAAATACTTTTTTTTAAACAGTGACTGGTTGAATATACTGTAATTTTCTTAGATCAATCAACAATATCTTAAATGGTATAAATTTTATCACTTAAATCAAATCTATATTTTATTTGTTTTAATATGAATTTCAAATTACACCTGATCTACACCTCAAAGAAATTACCCACGCTCTAGCCACGACAGTAAAAATTTTACCAAATTTGGATAATTACCCACAAAGTGGCAGCACTGGTTTCGCCCGAAATAAGTCGATTATTTAATTATGACTTGAGGATATTTGTACGATTTGATACAATCATCAGCGAATGATTTGGAATTAAATTCTCTTTAAGCCATCTGAACAATAGTTTTTTTTATATTTTAAATAGCTTCGGAAATATACAGAATATATACATATAAATGAAAAAAGGGTAAATACCCGATAAATAGGGAAAATTGGGTAATAATTGGTAAATATACTGGTATTTACCCAAAGGGTGCGTACAAAACTTTTGCACAAAATTTGATAAAAATGTATTGTTTACTTTAATCAATATTAGCTTCACTAATAAACACATACATACATACCGTCTTAACAATTTTAAATCAATATTCTCCGGTTTATTGTAGTTTTAGTAAAATTTAACAAGCTTTTTGATATTTAATGACGTTTTTAAAAAACAAAAAGTAATTTAAAATTAAACAAGGCGAATTTATTACAGGTGGTCTTAAAAGCCCTGCTGATATTAGCTCAACTCACTGTTGGATGTAAAAATTTTGTTTATTCTCTCTTATTATCTTTGTTTCTGTTTTGTTTTATTTCTGTTTTTGACACTGTACAATGATTTTACAAAAACAAATTGCTTGTGGTTTTTGTACGAGTTGTACTTGTTGTAGTACCGAGATTACCTGGGATGAATTCGCCTTGAAATTAAATTAATTTTATTGAGACTTAATGATTGACATATGAATTTGTGTTTTTTAAATACCCAAAAAGGGAAAATACTTTGTATTTACCCAGAAAGGTCAGGTAAATAGACGGTAGAATCCCATCTATAAGAATATAGTCGAGGTAAATTTTTTTTAAATAATTATTCTATTCAGAATTCATTGAAATTTTTATTTACAATTCGCATTAAGAAATTTCATGAAAGTATCGTAAAAGCAGGGTAACATAAAAAATCAAAAGATTTACTGTGCATTTTTCTTTACAAAAATCTTAAGAAAAAATTTGGCGTAATTTGCCAATTTTCGCTGTATAAATGGTAATGAAGATAAAAAAAATCTGACAACCCTGATTAATACAGAGAGTGTATACGCAATGGTATACGCATTAAAACAAGTGGCACTTTCCAAGTACACTTGCCTGCAAATATGTTCATGTTAACATAAATTGTTCGCAATAAGTACATAAGCTAACCACGCATTACAAGAAAAAAGGTTTCATATAAGCTTGCTTAAAGCTAGTTTACTTTATCTCACAAGTATTACGTATTCCATAATACTTTGTGAGATAGAAATCTAATGAGTTTTGTTGCGACTGTCAAAAAATCGAATTTAATACCGTGTTCAGATATGCACCTTAATTGAGTTTTACGCAACAAATGCTCAATTATCAATACAAAATTGCAAAAACAAAGGTCCATCCATTACACCTCTTTCACACTCGGCAAGTTACTTGCGCAAGTAACTTGCTGACAACAACAAAGTATGTACAAAATTTTTTTTCCTTACCCCAACCTTCCCCCGGACGACTACAAACCAAGAGTTGCGCAAAAGACTTGCGCAAGTAACTTGCCGAGTGTGAAAGGGGTCTTAGGTCTGCGCAAAAGCCAGAAGTTTATTTTGTTTTTTCTTTAAAGATGTCAAATGTTTTTTACATTTTGCTAAGTTAATGGCCAATAGCTAATTGAGTAAGCTTAATTGTGTATGTGTGAACAGAAAGATTATTATGTCAATAAACCAAATATTGACTCAATAATAAAGGTATATCTAAACACGGTATAACATGACAGTTTGTGTTCACACCATTACACAAAGTATAAACACTCACACATGAAATAAAATGCAACCCTTATCTAATGAAAAGTATTATTGTTTAGAAATTTTTCAAAAAACGATGATTTTATCGGCGGCGGCTGAAAGGGTAAAATTAAGCGGCGGCGTTTTGGCTTGCACTATTTTTCGGCTGCGCCGAAATATGGTACTATTTACATATATACATAATTTTTAGTTGAATAGATACACAAATTATTAAACAAATGTGGGTTTATTCAAATATTGGGTACAAAGTAGTTTCTAATATAACGTTATTTTAAAGCTTTGAAACAATTTTTCGAAAAATAAATTCTTTTTCAGTTTCAACAAAAATCAGTTGCTTAAATTGAATTGCTTATTGCAATGGAACTACTTCAAAACATAAATCTTGAGATAATCAATTAAAACAGTTTAGTTAATAATAATAAATGCAAGTTTTATGTTCTTAGCTCGTAGAGAAGAGAACTGACTTCAACTTGAAGTTGTCTAAGATGACACTTTTCACACAGATTTCTTAGCAATACTCAAATAAGGCACATTAAGTAAATGTCAGTAGTTTCCTTTCTTCACTAAGTGATTCAATTGTTTTAAATGTTTAATTTACCTCAAAAAAGTAATATAATTATAGGAATCGATTTAGCAGCTTTAAAATATAATTTTTTTTGTAATGCTTTGATTACTTTTCTTTTTAATTCAATCCATTAAAGGTTGAATTGAAATATTTTCAATTAATTTGAAGTTTTAAGGAGATTCATTCACGAAATTATTTTTTTTTGATGTACAGACTTTTTTTTTAGCGAATTAATTCTAAAGAGACCAGAATTTATAAAAAACAAGTAAGAGTGCTATATTCGGCTATGCCGAATCTTATATAAGATAAGAACAAAAAGTTATATACATAAATAACGTTCTTTAGATAGCTATAAATAAATATTAATTGAGCCACGCCAACTTTTCATTTCGTCCTGCTGAAGAATATAAAAAAACAAAAAAATTTATATATGTACCTAAGCCCGTTTCCTCTTTTGCCAAAGTTGATGTTTTAAATTCGTTTTATAATAAAAAAAATAAAAACTTAAATAAAAAAAATTCTTTTTGGGATTCGAACTGGCAATATCATCAGTCTCAGGAGACAACTTAACAACTCGGCTACGAATGCTTTTACTGAAGAAGCGTTAAATTAAAATATATTGAGTATATGAGTTTATTTCTTTATTTGAGCGGCATATCATTATCACATGCGTTAATGTGTATGTGTATGCGTAAAATTAAACACATTACAAATAAAATCCACCACTTGTAGTGAAGGGTGTAAAAAAAAAACAAACAAAAACCACATTACCAACACTGTATTACCATATCCACTGTATGACCGTAGAAACCAAAATTGAATTGGTTTGTATGGTATGTTTATGTCGTTTAAGTAATACAGTGTTGGTATGGTAATGTCACGTCTAATTGGACCTTTAAAGGAAAAAATTTGAGGCAGTCGTGGTTTTTTACTCATATCTCAGCCATTTGTGGACCGATCTTGCTGAATTTCAATAGCAAACAATTCCGGAACACATGTGACATAAATGCATAATAACCTAGCCCCCATTATATATGGGGTCTTCGGAAAATCCATTTCAACGGACAGACCGACAGAAGGACATCGTTAAATAAACTTCGCTCCTCATAAGGACCCAGAATATATATACTTTATCAATATTAAAGAAATTACAAACGGAATGACAAACTTATATATACTTTTTTCACCACCTTTGGTGAAGGGTATACAAACTTTATATTTAAATCTGTTTAATAGTAAGTAAGATACACATATCGTCGCTGTTTTTATTAAATTTTAACATTAACTTAAGATCTTTTAATTCAGTTGATGCAGTGTGTGGCCAAGCATCAATTCAGTTGAAAGACTCAGTTGGCAATTGAATTGAAACGTGTATGGGACGCAAATAATTAAAAAAAAACAAATAATTTTTATAAAGTGCATACAAAACTTGGCTGAGCCAACCAAACCGCCGATGAGCTGTTAGTTTCGGCGGCGGCGCGGCTTATAAAAAATCATCGCCTGATCAGCTAGCCGCCAGTCGCGGCTTGTTTCTCTGATGGGATGTCAAACTTTTTTCGTAATATTTGTCATTTTCTTGACACATTGCATTCACACTTTGTCATATTACTTGAGTTTTTGACATGTATTAATACAAAGTACATAAGTATATATCGCACACCTAGTTCAAAAGTGACACAACTCAAAATTTGAATTTTTCGGGCTTATATGCTTAAAGTATGCACAATACACTTGCTTATCTATAAAAAAAATATCAGTGTATTTTGTTGTTGTTAGCTGTTATTAAAAAACGCTTATGTCTTCCTTTATGTTTCAATTGGTATAAAGTTGCAATTCATTAAATTGTCTAAAAAGTCTTAACTCGAGTTATGACGTTTTTGACAAAATAAATCATTGTTGGAGTTTGTATTAATCAGACTGGTGTACGTTAAGCATTTGGCAAACGTGTTAAAATTAGAAAAGAATTCAGCTAAGGTGACATAACTCAAAATAATTCAGTTACTTGTGCAAATAATACATCATCAAAAATGACACAACCAAAAATTGTTAGTTTTCTAGTGTTTATTTTATTAAAAAAAAAAAAAAAAAACTTTTTAGATCATAATCAGTATGGATTTTTTACTAAATTGTCCAAAGATTTGTTTTTAAATATTTTTTTTTGGTCAAAAAAACATTTTTTTGATTTCCGAAAAACCAAGTTTTTTGAGTTGAGTCACTTTTGAACTAGGTGTGCGATATGTAACATCCATTAAGGCTGGGATTTTAATAAAACAGAAAGTAAAAAAACTTTCCTCTGCATTTAGTAAAAGTATCAAAAAAGTACAAGAATTGCAAAAAGCATCACATTTGGGTGCGGTAAGTGCTGGTTCACACACGTCATGTTTGAATCGTCAAGTCTTGAGCTTTTAGGAGAGAAGGGCAAAGAGAATGCCATTTCTTTTCCCCTCTCTCCCAAAAACTCAAGACTTGACTAGTCCAACTTGACGTGTGTGAACCAGCACTAACGCTGCTTGCATGCCATAAAATGAGAAAACGATGAACAATGTTACCCTGTTTAAAATTAAATGCAAGTTTACTGGATTAATGTCAAATTGTGATTAAAGTTTTTACTTGATAAATGTTTTATATGATTATCATTAACTCTTTAACTCTATTTGGTTTTGTTGGTACTTTTTTTTTAATTTGAGAAGTAAAAAAATTATCTCAAGTTGACGCTTCAACGACATTTTGAAAATGAATTCGCAGTGGCATGTGTAAACACAAAAGCCAATGGCATAAAGCGGCTCATACACTTGCAATAAAAATGT
The DNA here is from genome assembly GCA_930367215.1 of Pollenia angustigena. NCBI lineage: Eukaryota > Metazoa > Arthropoda > Insecta > Diptera > Polleniidae > Pollenia > Pollenia angustigena. Next base: position 73,990,350 of record OV884057.1, on the reverse strand, counting down.
TAATTTTAACGCATTGCACAATTATATCGCCAATGTGTATGTGATTTTCGAAAGTGACACATTATATTGGTAACAATCAAAAGACTTTTGATTTTTATTGCACAACGAAAAGAAACAAGTATCATAACACCTTAAGCAATTTGTCAAATCAGTTGTCATTTATCAGACATTTCATTTCTCTGTATGGTTGTTTTTTGTTTGTGTGTTTATTTATTAAAAAGCAAATAAGTATTTTTCAATAAACGTCAACATCAACAAAAGCAAACGGCGAATTTATTTTTTTTTATATTTTTATTTTTTATATAGAACAATTCAACTTTTTTTTAACGCAAATAAACAAAAAGGTAATACAAAACACAGCTACGACAATTACAATTAATTATTTTATTATTTAAAAAAATAAAATTTCACAACCAGTTCAAAACACAACATAAAACATTCGTTAAAAATATGTACAGCCACAAAACTTTATACAACTACTCGCGGTGAAAATTTCAAATTTATGGCAAAGCAATTTCAAGTGTTCTCCAGCAATAAATTCATCAATTATTGCTCCATTGTTCTGCCGACGTTTTTGCTTGTATTTAGCAATAAATATTGCAACGTGGAGACCCAGCGTTAGGTTATGTTCATATTTTTATTGAATGAATAAAACTATTATGCAACTTATTGCATAATATAGGACAAAATGGAAATAAAATGGCGGATATTATATACAATAATATTGCAAGTGTATGGGCCGCTTAAGATTCGACTATTTCGAACAAATTTTCTTTGAAAATATGTACATAGTAGTGGCATGCCACTACTTGCATATGTAAAGGCAGGGTAAAGGACATTTTATTGCGGAATTTCAGTTTTTTAGTTTTTTCAATAAGTTTTTGAGCTACACGAATATATGTTGTGCAATCTGCTCCATTTTTGAAATAACGGTATATCCCGAAAACCAAAGCTAATCTAAAAAATTGTTAGCACCATTGGTTTCAGCGTACCCGAATTAGGTTAAAACGACAAGTGCCCAGCTTGCCTAAGAAAAAAAGTGTAAATTTCTATCGCAGTGTTATAAGTAGAAATGAAAGACGTCCAAGATGACTGCCCTGTAAAACTCCAGACCAGACTTCTATATATTTCAAAGTAAAATTTTTGAATTTAATACATTGTTTGCGGTCTTTTCTATGCGATTTTATCCACTTAACTGAACAACCTAAACAAAAGCGGCAAGCGTTTTTTTAAACATGAAAATTTTATTTAAATACAATTTCAATAAAACAAACCGACATAGCGATCTGTCAAATAAGATTTATCAGCCGGGTGGTTTCTAATTCGCATTCTAATGGTTTGTTTCGTATAAATTGTATGCAAATGAAAAGTGTTGAAATACAAAAAACGCTTCCGCTCTTATTTAGGTAGCTCAGTTACTAAGTTAACAGAAAACCCAATCACATCAAGTTTTGAGATCAATAAATCATGGTTGACCTTGTCAAAAGCCTTCCAAAAGTCAGTTTTTATGACATCAGTTTGCTGACTGTTACAAAACCCCGTGTTGCTATATGACGTCAATTCCATTCGATTTGTTAAGGTTGGTCTTCTTCGACGAAAGCCATGTTTCTTTGAAGGAATTTGTATCCAATTATTAAATTTTAAACGCTGTGTATCTTGTGGTCTTGAAAATTTTAAAACACTATCAGACCAATTATGAATAAAAATTCCCCGGAAGTTTTTTCCCCTTTTTCCATTTTTACAATTGAATTTACATAGGAAAAATGGGAAAAGGAAGAAAACTCTCGGGGAATTTTTGAACGAGAATCATTCGATTATGAAACCTTATAAGATACGTGTCCTTGTTTAAAATAAAGATTAACATGAAAAAATTTATTTTCTCATTTTGCCCTCCCCAAGCAACCCCCTAGAAAATGTGAAAAAAAGATTTGTTTTTTCATTATTTTTTAATAAAATGTATCTTTTTATTCCTGCAACAAAAATATACAAAACAACACTTTTGAATACATAGTTGCCATTTATACGAAAAAATTTCTTAAAATGTTTCTAGATATAATTCGCGTTCCGTTATATAAGTTTCATATGTTATGGTATCAAAGAGCCTTAAAACTAAACCTTTAATCCTCAACGTGATTTAATTTTAGTCAAAATGCTACAAAGCTTAAAAGCTCTTTTATTGTACGGAATTCACCATGAGATAATATCAAGAACATTTGCACAATAAGTTTAGATATTAATCGATTTTGCGCAGATAGTAAATTGTTTTTACCACCAGAGAGAATGAGTGAGAAACAGCAAGAGAGTGTCATTTGGAAGATGGTTAGAGAATGCGATTGTTTACATTTTATCAGCTGATAAGTATGCATTATTAATAATGATTATCCTTTTGATATTTACTTTAACACCTCCCCATACATACAATCATATAATTCCTACACAGATTTTAAAACACACAATCTATTTTTATGTTAAATAGTAAAACTACATACGAACTCAAAAACATTGTAAATTCATACATAATATGTATATGTATTGTATGTTTATGTAATCGACCATAAATTAAAACACATTCACACTTACACAAGGGCAGGTTGAAAAGTTATTTTTACATATTAAAGGAGCGTATAGACGACATGTTTTTGTCATCTGACATGTCAAATTTCCCACTGCAAAACACATACATGTCGTGTGTTACCTTTTTAACTTTGCTTCTGTAAAAGTCAGATGCAAAGTCATCTGACAAAATTTCAATTAGAGCGTGCTCTATTTTCTTCTGACAAACCATCTGACATCAGAAATCTATGCCGGGAAGAAACTGGCAGCGGCGTCAACTATTGACGGAATCATTAGCCGGCTGAAGTTAATATTTTACAATACCAAGATATGTATGCTCATCTCACCATTGAATATAATTTATGTAAATATATACATAACAACCGTTTCATTATAAAATTCTAAATTGGTATCTTTAAAATAAAAGAAAAAAATGTTAAGATGGCTAAATTATTAATATTTTTAATTAGGCTTAAGTTCATGAAATTTAATTTTTCATTAAATTATTTTTATGAAGAAAGGAATTTTACAACATGAAAATTAATTAAAATTGTTATTGATAATCTTTCATTCTTGACGTGGCTGGGGCTCGAACCCATTTAATTGATTTTACATGTTTTTTTCCTTACAAAAAAACAAAAAATGTACTTGGATTTCAAGAAAAATTCTTGACAAAAGTACGAAAAAACAGAAGTAAGGAAAAAAACATGTAAAATCAATTAAAATGGATAATCATTCAGGAAAGCAAATTTCGATCTACCAAATGTTAGAATACAATTTGGTTTAAGGATTGATGTTTGACTATTGACGTCAGCAGTCGTCGATGGCTGCGAGTGTAAGACGGCAAATCCATCTGAGGAGATTGAGTGGTTGCAATCGAAACATGTCATGGTAACCTGCCGGCCGGGGTTCGAGCCCCAGCCACGTCAAGAATGAAAGATTATCAATAACAATTTTAATTAATTTTCATGTTGTAAAATTCCTGTCTTCATAAAAATAATTTAATGGAAAATTAAATTTCATGAACTTAAGCCTAATTAAAAATATTAAAAATTTGGATTAAAATCCATAAATAGTTCAACAAAATAACCACAATACTAATTATGGCTAAATTATTTTACGGCGCAAATAAATATTTTCGTGGCGGCAGCAAGCTATTTTGAAACCGAGAACTACTTTGGTTTCTGCAATAACAATGCGAAAAAAAAACAGAGACAATGTCAGAAGCAAATTACATGTACGTTTGTGACCGAATATTATAAACCTTATGTAAAACAGCAATTTTGACAGACATGAACAATTACATGTGACTTGAAAATTTGACATGTCAGATGACTAATACATGTCGTGTATGGGCGCCTTAAGATAGATAAAAATAAAATTTTTAATATTTTTAATTAGGCTTAAGTTCATCAAATTTAGTTTTCATTCGAGCCCAGATTGAGTCAAGAATGAAAAAAAAAATTATCAGTAAATTTTAATTAATTTTCATGTTGTAAAATTCCTTTCTTCATAAAAATAATTTAATGAAAATTAAATTTGATGAACTTAAGCCTAATTAAAAATATTAAAAATTTGGATTTAAAACCATAAATAGTTCAACAAAATAACCACAATACTAATTATTGTTAAAGCTAAGGCACGAGCTCTATGTTTACATTTGTCCTTCAAGTTGTGCTGAAAAGGTCAGCAAGAAAAAGAAAGACAAAAAAATGAAAAAACAAAACAAAATATGTACTTTGAACTTCAAGAAGAATTCTTGACAAAAGTACGAAAAAACAGAAGTAAAGGAAAAACATGTAAAATAAATTAAAATAGATAATCATTCAAAGCAAATTTCGATCTACCAAAGGTTAAATACAATTTGGTTTAAGGATTGATGTTTGACTAATGACGTCAGCAGTCGTCGATGGCTGCGAGTGTTAAACGGCAAGCCCTCTGAGGAGATTGAGTGGTTGCAATCGAAACATGTCAGGGTAACCTGTCCGTAAAAACACCTGGGTTCGAGCCCAGATTGAGTCAAGAATGAAAAAAAAAAAAATTATTATTAAATTTTAATTAATTGTCATGTTGTAAAATTCCTTTCTTCATAAAAATAATTTAATGAAAATTAAATTTGATGAACTTAAGCCTAATTAAAAATACATATTAAAAATTTGGATTAAAAACCATAAATAGTTCAACAAAATAACCACAATACTAATTATTTAAACTAAAATAACTTATGGCGTTTCTTTTCTAAAAAAAGTGTTGCATAAGTGTTACATGTGACTTGGTAACATTTTTAAGTGCTCCCCTAATTTTTAAGAAGTGCTTCATATTTTACGTTTACAAAAGATCACAAATTTCGGCATTGAACAGTAAAGTGCAATTAGCGCAAGGTAAATTCAATTGCAGGTGATGGAAAGACTACATTAATCCAAAGTTAGTATTTACGGCTCGAAACTTGCCACCACCTTGTACCGAATTCTCCTTGATCTAGTGTTGCACTCATGCCCCTTTAATTAAAATGAGTGTTGAACATGTAGCATTTTTTTTAATTTTTTAGGGAACATCATCAGAAAAGAACGCTTTATACTTTTATAATGACTCATGTTTTTCAGAAAAGAACATAAAAAAATGTAAAAGGCAGAATAAATGCAGAATTTTACTTAAAAAAAATTTTTAATAATAAATTTACGACCGACTAAAAAGTTTTGTAATAACTTGTGCTTGTTTGTTGGTAGGTTAATCCTCACTTTATTATTCGAAACACCGATGAAGAGTGCTGAGCAATATTTTTTTCACTACCAGGAGCATTCTTAGTGTTTAAGTCACAAATAGCCTTTTCTATTTCTCTTATCTCAAATCTTAGGTGGGAATAGCTGCACTTAACAGGTTGTAACTTGACTGCTATATCGTGAGATTTATTTGGGATATATTCATTTTTCACATGATTAACAAACAGATTTCCTTTTTTAATTTTGTTTGATGCCCAACTTGCATTAAAATTTCTTAATGGTGGCTGAAAGATAACTGGCCCGCAATAACTATCTTAGCCTTTTTGTGTCGAAAAACACCGTAGTACGCCTAAAACCGTTAAGAATAATGCTATTGCAATAAATTTTCGTCTCTAACAGTTTTATGTGAAAAGAAATCACGTAGCAAACAGCGGTAGTTAATGTTAACAATCAACATAGATTTTACAATTTAGTATTGTGGTAGCATGCAGATAGACTTCCGGCTTCCATCTCGTCGGCTAACGGGGTCGGTTTTCTATACTAGTATTGCTATAATATGAGCTTCAGAATGATAAAAAAAATATATATACTAGTATAAAAAGTCGTATCTTCAGAAATTCCTGGAAATTTCAAACAAACGAATATCGTAGACTGAATGTGCGGAGATGTTTAGACATTAATTTCCCTCCTAACCATGATCATGTTAACAAAAACGAACAAAACTTAACGGAATATAAACATGAATTTAAAATGTCTAAGAGAAAATGAATGTGAAATAAAAAAACTATTAGAGGCAATAGAAAAGCGTTATGAGGATAGGTTAAAAAAACTAGATAGTACAGACAAATCGTTTGAAAAAAACGTTCTGTGAATTAAACAGATACGTTAATCCTATTAATTTAAAAATAACTGATGTCGAAAATAGAAGAAACGGGACAATAGTAATTCAAAGTGAAAATAACGAAGAAAGGGAAAAAATAAAAACAGCCATAGAAAATCAAATGAGTGAGAATTATGAAATTAAGGTACCAAGCCCAACGGAATTTTATATAGATATTACGGACATTTCATTTAAATATTCTGAAGAAGAATTTACTGAGAAAATAAGAAAACAAAATCCGATTACACATAATAGTGAAATAAAAATTGTAAAGACATTCGATTTTAAAAGAAATAATAGAACAGTATACAATATTAGAATTAAAACAGATAGCGAGCTATATACAAAATTAATGGGTGCAAAAAAAATAAATCGAGGATGGGAAAAATGCAGGGTGTTTGATGGAACTGATGTAAAAAGGTGTTTTAAATGCAAAGGGTATAACCATACTTCAAGTGAATGTAAAAATCAAGAAATATGTATTAAATGTCAGTGAAATCACAAGTCGCAGGAGTGTAATAAGGAACCAATAACTAAATGTATTAACTGTGTAAAGATAAATCAAAAATTGAATTTGGGGTTAGATGAAAATCATAGAACGTACAATAAAGAGTATCTAGTTTACCAAAATAAATTGAATATGAAAAAGAGAAGAATGGGGGTGCCAATGTAACAATTAAAATCCACATATATTTAATATACAAATGTACAAGGGCTAACAAATAATTTTAATCAAATGGAGATAATAGCAGCAACAGAACAACCGGAATTTCTAATATGACAGAACATGTAAATGAGGTGTAATTATTTATTATAGAAAGGAATGGAAAGTTACTAAGTTACTTGAAAAGGTTGAAAATAGAAAACACTGGATTATTTCTTGTAGAGCACAGCGTGAGAACAAACAAATTATAATAGTTGTTCGCTTTGCGAATAAATAAGGAACATGGAACATTGAACGTGTTTCGTATGTCCATCTCTGGCTGTAGCGATGTGGCAGCTTCAAGTGGAGAGATTTTGACAACTGTCATATCGTATGATGTTACTTTTTTTTGTCATTGTTTTTCATATTGTAACTTGAGCCACATGTAATAAGTTTTCTTTACCTTTTGTTAAAAAAAGTTTTTATTAAGTTGTGAAACACCTAGGCGAACCTAACTTATAAAGCCATACAGCCATTCCCCCACGGGACACAGTAATTACCATTCTTGTTCGTAAATTGTGAAGTGAACACTTGCAAATAAAGAGACACTACACCCTTAGAGGAAAACCCAACTCAAAGTTGTTTTTATTTAAAAAGTGAACCAACAGAGGCGTCTAGCCCATTTTTTAGCCACACCACCTGCAACAGCGGCGATCGCTGAATTGCCACCAGGCGGATAACGTCCCAACCAACCCTCATCTTCCAGCGAGCACCTGTACAACAGGTTGCACCACGTCCAACCAGTGCGTTGTTAGAAGCGACTAACGTAACCACCTGGTCAACCTCATTTGGGTAACACCGGCTATCGAGGTAAACATTTGGTCCTTCGCCCGTCAAATAGAAGTGAAAAGAGGTACGTACATTGGAATTTTAATAAAAAAATATATTGTGTTTCAAAAATTATTCGTGCTCCAGTGAAAGTGAGGTTAGGTGGGCGCCATTTAGTTAGTTAATTTATATTGGTGAGCCATCTTTTTTTTATTTTGTGCGGACAGTTACTCGCCCGTTTGTTGTTGTGTTTTTTTTTTAACAAACACTTGTTTTTCGCAATTATTAACTCGTTCAAAACAGTAGTGGCGCGATTTTTGTAACTTTTTTTTTCTCGTTTTTCATATTGGTTCATTTTTTTTTGCAATTTTTTAAAGTGTTTCTTTTGTTGTTGTTCGGCATTGTTTCCCCGTGAATAAAAATCAGAATGGCGAGTCTTGAGAAATTTATTCGAGCGGGGGATGAAGTGACCGGGTTTGAAGTAATGTTTAAAAAAGAGGACTTTGCTAGTTATACAGCCGATGCCTTTGAATTTGAAAAAAATGAATTAAATAAAAGTTGGGAAAAATATAAAAAGTTGTACGATGAGTGTTCCGCGGAAAATGCAGACACTAAAAAAGAGGCAGCGGCGATTCAAGCAAAGTATGCGCAAGTTCGGAAAACTTATGTAAGGGTATTAATATTCTGGCAAAGGCAAAACAGACATTAGACGGGGAAAATAAAAATAGTGAAGAAACAGTGGTTCCCAACCGTCATGGTTCTATACCTGTACCACCGTGTGATACTGGCGTGTTTTATGGAGATTACGTATCGTGGCCCACATTTAGGGACATGTTTACGGCAATTTACATAAACAATACGCGACTAAGCCCTGTTGAAAAATTATTTTATTTGTTTAGAAAAACGGACGGTGAGGCTAGAGACATCAATAGAAATATTGCTTTAACTGCCGAAAATTTTGAAATTGCATGGAGCAATCTTAGATCCCAGTATGAAAATAAGCGCGTGTTAATTAATAGTCAACTTAAAGTATTGTTTAATTTGGCCCCTTGTCAACAAGAGGTAGCCTCAGAAATCAAAAGATTGCAAAGGGAAATTAACAATTGCATATCGGTATTAAAATTATATAATGTTGACATTAATTCATGGGACCCAATTTTCGTATTTCAATGCTCATCGCGGCTTTCAGAATGCACTTTAAATCTTTGGGAACAATCAGTGAAGAACAAAACAGAGGTTCCCAAATGGGAAGAGTTGAACAATTTTTTAACGGACAGATTTCATGCCCTTGAGAGTGTTTCTGATATTATATTGGCACATAGTGTAACTGTCAGTGGTTCCCAATCAGCATCTGCCAATAATAATCAGACATCTACAAAAGTTAAGCAATTTAAGGCCCATCATACAAAAGTTGATTCAAATTCATGCAAATTATGCAAGGAGAATCACAAAATTAGCTCTTGCAGTAAGTTTCTTAGTATGGACTATAGAAATCGTGTTTCAACTTTGAAAAAATTTAGATTTTGTTTTAATTGCCTAACAATAGGTCATATGTATGGGAATTGTAATAGTCCTAATAGTTGTTCAAAGTGCAAGAAAAAGCATCATACATTGATGCATAAAGAATTCGTGAGGAATAATACTACCGCACAGTCCCAGTCGAATAATAATTCTCAGGGTGAAAATCAAAGTAATATTAGTCAGCCGCGGTTATCTGAAGATGCTAGTACATCTAGAGGGGTTCAGTCGCATCACACTACAGTCGCGAAAAAAGTCATGTTAGCCACAGCTTGGGTTAATGTTAGCAGCTTTGGTTCTAGTTACAAGGCACGAGCATTAATAGATCCCTGTTCAGATGAAAGTTTTGTTTCGGAGAGAATACAAAAATTGTTGAAGTTGCCTACTAATCCAGTTTTTGCGGAAGTCACAGGGCTAGGAGGGGAGATAATCAGTAGATCTTCTAAAATGGCAATGTTTACAATTGTGTCGCTTTTTGATGAGAACGTGTCGCTCAATGTACAAGCGTTAGTAGTGTCTCGGGCAGTATCCCTACACATTCCTTTGTTCCCACGAAAAATTTTGTACCACCGAAGTTAAGTTATGCCGATCCGGAATTTTATGAAAGCAGTGAAGTAGATTTATTGTTAGGGGGTGACCTTTATCCCTCAATTCTCCGTGGTGGAGTGAAGCATGGCATTTTTGAATCACTGGTGGCTAAAGAAACCATTTTTGGTTGGATTGTCACGGGTCCAACGCCTATGGGGGCTTCCACACGAATGGTAAGAATGTCTCATATGACGAACGTTTCTATTTGTGACCAGTTAGCAAAGTTTTGGGAGTTAGAGGAAGTGGCTCAAAATGTAGTTTTATCAGATGAGGATAAAAAATGTGAGGAGATCTATAGCTCCACGACTGTTCGAAATTCTGAAGGGAGATACGTTGTGGGTCTTCCCTTTAAAAGTGATATAGAGGCTTTAGGTCCTAATAGACATATTGCGATTTGTCAATTTTTAAGAAATGAGAAATCGTTATTACGCAATCCTGAGCGCAAGGCTCAGTATGATGAGGTCCTTAAAGAATACATAACTTTGGGGCACATGGAAAGGGTTGAAAACACTTCAGGTAGTGCAAGTTATTATTTACCACATCATGGCGTTTTTAAGCCAGAAAGTACAACAACAAAGCTAAGGGTGGTTTTTAACGCATCAAGTGCTTCTTCAATTGGGAAGAGTCTTAATGATTTGTTGTATACTGGCCCAGTTTTACAAGCTGATTTAGTGAGTTTAGTCCTTAAATGGAGATTGTTTCAGTTTGTTTTCAATGCGGACATATCAAAAATGTACCGGCAGATTTTGGTGAAACGTGAGCATAGGCACTGGCAGAAAATTGTTTTTCGTGTTTCTGAAGATAATGAGGTAGAAGATTATCAGTTGAAAACGGTTACATTTGGCGTAAATTGTGCGCCTTTTTTGGCTCTAAGAACCCTCATTCAGTTAGCTAGTGATGAAGAGCAGCGTTTCCCAATTGGTGCTCGAATTCTTCGTGAGTCCATGTATGTGGATGATGCTCTAGTAGGAGCTCATTCTATTTCAGAAGCGTTAGAAGCACGTGACCAATTAATTGGCATATTAGAGACAGCAGGGTTTGAATTGAGAAAATGGACTTCAAACTCGAAACAAGTTTTAAGAAATTTGCCCAAAGACCATCTGTTTAATGAATCGTTTTTGGCTCTTGATGACAAGAGCACCACAAAAACTTTAGGCATTCGGTGGAATGCAGCAGAGGACACATTTTACTTTACCACTGAAAAGATTAAAATAAAGCAGCAATATACGAAAAGGGAGGTATTGTCAGTTATCGCTAGGCTCTTTGATCCAGCGGGCTGGCTAGCGCCAGTGATAGTCACAGCAAAAATTTTGATGCAGCAAATGTGGCTCGATAAAGTAGAATGGGATGAGGCAATTAAGCCGTTGGCCTCAAAAAAGTGGCAGGAATTTATTTCTAAATACAATGAAATAGATACAATTAAGCTGGCACGCTGGGTTAAATATTCGCCAGACTGTGATATTGAATTTCATGGGTTTTGTGACTCATCTGAGTTAGCGTATGCGGCCACATTGTACGTAAGAGTTAGCAAGGGAAGCGAAGTGTTTACAAGTTTGCTCGTTAGCAAAACAAAGGTAGCTCCGGTGAAAAAGCAATCTTTGCCGAGATTAGAGTTATGTGGGGCAGTTCTGTTAGCAAATCTAGTAAAAAATGTGATTCCCACGTTTAACCTTATAACGCATTCACTTTATTTGTGGTCCGATTCAACGATAGTGTTATCATGGTTGCGAAAACCACCTTGTAATTGGAAGACCTTTGTGGCGAACAGAGTGGCGTCCATCTTGGACAAGGTAGGCAACAAAAATTGGTATCACGTAGTGTCTGCCGAAAATCCGGCTGATCTAGCAACCCGGGGGCTGACTCCTTCGGAATTACGAGAGAATAAGCTTTGGTGGCATGGTCCTGAGTGGCTCACATTGGAGAAATCGTTATGGCCCGTAGGCAACAAAGAGTTCGACACGGCGCAGGAATCAAAAAAGGTTCAGGTTCTTGTTGCTAGATCGACCGAAAACGAAGATGTGCTTGAACGTTTCTCATGCTTGCCTAGAGCATACCATGTATTAGCCTACGTGTTCCGATTCTGCCATCTTGCTGAGAAAAAGGGAAGTTTAAGTTTCGGCTCACGAAGAATCTCTGCTCAAGAGCTAGTTTTTGTTAGAAACCGCTTGTTTTTCCTTTCCCAACAACGTCATTTCATGAATGAGTATCAGGCTTTGAAATCGGTAAAGAAATTAGAATCTCGTAGCCCTTTACTAGCACTCACGCCATTTCTAGACAAACACAACATTATTAGAGCGAATGGTCGCCTCGGTTCCACCGCTTGTTTGTCGTACAATGAGCGGCATCCCATTATTCTTGCGTACGGCAGTAGATTAGCTCGCCTTTATGTCGAATTTGTCCATAAACTATCGTGCCACGGTGGTCCGCGGTTAGTATTGAATTTAATTCGCCAAGAATGCTGGATATTGAAGGCGAAGAACCTAGTAAAGACCGTGATTCCCAACTGTAGAACCTGTGCTTTACATCGGAAAAAGTTACAGGAACAGATAATGGCCCCTTTACCTGAGGAACGGACGTCCCTCAGCCGCCCTTTCTCAAATACAGGTGTTGACTTTGCCGGCCCGTTTGAAATAAAAAGTTTTACTGGAAGGTGCTGCAAAATCACTAAGGGCTACGTATGCCTTTTCATCTGTTTCTCCACTAAAGCGATTCACCTCGAAGCCGTAAGCGATTTGAGTACTTCAGCTTTTTTAGCTGCCCTGGCCCGATTTATTGCACGCAGAGGCTGCCCAAGCAAAATATTTTCTGATAATGGTCGCAATTTCGTGGGTGCGGCTAAACAAATCGATCTAAACTTCGAAACTAGTGTGAAGCAGTTTAAAGACGACGCAATCATGACCTATGAACACCAAAAACTGTCGTGGCACTTTATACCAGCCTCAGCCCCCCATATGGGCGGTCTTTGGGAGGCTGGCGTGAAAAGTTGTAAAACACACCTTAAAAAGATTGCTGGTCAAATGAAACACACCTTCGAAGAATTGTCCACGGTCCTTGCGACTATAGAAGCCTGTCTTAATTCACGCCCTTTGGGAGCGTTGCCTGATACTGCAGACGAACCGACGGCCCTAACGCCAGGTTATAATGACTCCGGCCGAACCCGAAGAACCGTTACCTGTAAAAAACTACCTAAACCGCTGGCGTAAGGTCAAGGCAATGCAGCAAGAGTTATGCCATCGCTGGAAGCATGAATACCTGAAAGAACTGCATAAGCGCAATAAATGGAAAACTCCTCAACAAGATCTTCAGGAAGGCGACGTTGTGGTCCTAAAAAACGAACCTGCTGGGTTGACAGAATGGCGTCTAGGTCGTGTTTTAAACGTCCATCGTGGTTCTGATAAAAGGGTTCGAGTAGTAGACTTGAAAACTCACAGGGGAACTATTACTAGGCCGATTCACAAGCTCGTCCTACTGCCCCACCTCACCGCATAACGTATTTCCTTAGCCACCTAAACCTCACTCACGTCCTCGAAACAACTCGTTTTTTTTTTCTTGCCTCATGTAAATGATTTAATAAAAAGTATATTCCGCTCCATTTCAGAGTTACGTCATGTGTGACGGGTTCTTTAACCCCAACTTTCCCTGTCCACTGTGCAACAGGTTCCATGCCATTCGCCAGTGCACCAGATTCATGTGCATGGACGTAGAACAGAAGTTAAGAGCCGTGGCTCATCACGCACTGTGTTCCAATTGCCTGGCCCAAACTTACTCGAGAAGAAAGTGTAAGAGTATTGATCGGTGCCGGCGCTGCAGCCAGGACCACCACACATGGTTACACCCTTTAGGGCCGAAGCGAATTTGGTTGCCAATGACAGCTGACGTGCGTGTCAAAACTGGTCCAGAGGCTGCATATCAGTGGACTCGTGTCCTAATCAACCCGAACGTGGCCAGGTCATCGATCATGGTAGAAGAGGCTAGGGCTCTATACTGTGAAATTCGGCAAGATCGCACCAAGATCACATTAACTCACAGTCGTCGTGATGGGCGCCGTCTCGGCGTGATGTGTGTGGTGGACAGGAAGGAGTACGGGTTCAGCCCGGAGTCGAATGTCGACCGCCGGGGCAGCGAAACCTATCGCGCAATGGACTTGGCGGACAGAAGGTGGCACAGAAGACGGGGATATTACCTTATTTTGGGCGCTGATGTGGCTCATATGATTTTTGATGGGCCGGCTACAAGCATTACCGGCGGGCTCTATTGCCAAGGTACCATTTTTGGAGGTGCCATTTTTGGGGAAGCTCACCCTGAGGCGGAGTAAACACCTGGATGAAGCGTGAAGACGAGTGCCTTATTGCCTTTGAAGATACCTCACCAATCCAACTTATTTGATCTCAACGTATACTATACACTATGAATTTACATAAAAACAAGGTTCTAAGATTTAATGTGAAGTTAGAAGTTAATCTTTTGTTTTTTTTTCCACTTTCATGAATTCAAATTATATGTTAAGTTTTAATATAATTGTTTCTTTTATGTTGCATGGGAGCTGCAAGGCGGGCGGCATGTTCGCTTTGCGAATAAATAAGGAACATGGAACATTGAACGTGTTTCGTATGTCCATCTCTGGCTGTAGCGATGTGGCAGCTTCAAGTGGAGAGATTTTGACAACTGTCATATCGTATGATGTTACTTTTTTTTGTCATTGTTTTTCATATTGTAACTTGAGCCACATGTAATAAGTTTTCTTTACCTTTTGTTAAAAAAAGTTTTTATTAAGTTGTGAAACACCTAGGCGAACCTAACTTATAAAGCCATACAGCCATTCCCCCACGGGACACAGTAATTACCATTCTTGTTCGTAAATTGTGAAGTGAACACTTGCAAATAAAGAGACACTACACCCTTAGAGGAAAACCCAACTCAAAGTTGTTTTTATTTAAAAAGTGAACCAACAGAGGCGTCTAGCCCATTTTTTAGCCACACCACCTGCAACAGCGGCGATCGCTGAATTGCCACCAGGCGGATAACGTCCCAACCAACCCTCATCTTCCAGCGAGCACCTGTACAACAGGTTGCACCACGTCCAACCAGTGCGTTGTTAGAAGCGACTAACGTAACCACCTGGTCAACCTCATTTGGGTAACACCGGCTATCGAGGTAAACATTTGGTCCTTCGCCCGTCAAATAGAAGTGAAAAGAGGTACGTACATTGGAATTTTAATAAAAAAATATATTGTGTTTCAAAAATTATTCGTGCTCCAGTGAAAGTGAGGTTAGGTGGGCGCCATTTAGTTAGTTAATTTATATTGGTGAGCCATCTTTTTTTTATTTTGTGCGGACAGTTACTCGCCCGTTTGTTGTTGTGTTTTTTTTTTAACAAACACTTGTTTTTCGCAATTATTAACTCGTTCAAAACAGTAGTGGCGCGATTTTTGTAACTTTTTTTTTCTCGTTTTTCATATTGGTTCATTTTTTTTTTGCAATTTTTTAAAGTGTTTCTTTTGTTGTTGTTCGGCATTGTTTCCCCGTGAATAAAAATCAGAATGGCGAGTCTTGAGAAATTTATTCGAGCGGGGGATGAAGTGACCGGGTTTGAAGTAATGTTTAAAAAAGAGGACTTTGCTAGTTATACAGCCGATGCCTTTGAATTTGAAAAAAATGAATTAAATAAAAGTTGGGAAAAATATAAAAAGTTGTACGATGAGTGTTCCGCGGAAAATGCAGACACTTAAAAAGAGGCAGCGGCGATTCAAGCAAAGTATGCGCAAGTTCGGAAAACTTATGTAAGGGTATTAATATTCTGGCAAAGGCAAAACAGACATTAGACGGGGAAAATAAAAATAGTGAAGAAACAGTGGTTCCCAACCGTCATGGTTCTATACCTGTACCACCGTGTGATACTGGCGTGTTTTATGGAGATTACGTATCGTGGCCCACATTTAGGGACATGTTTACGGCAATTTACATAAACAATACGCGACTAAGCCCTGTTGAAAAATTATTTTATTTGTTTAGAAAAACGGACGGTGAGGCTAGAGACATCAATAGAAATATTGCTTTAACTGCCGAAAATTTTGAAATTGCATGGAGCAATCTTAGATCCCAGTATGAAAATAAGCGCGTGTTAATTAATAGTCAACTTAAAGTATTGTTTAATTTGGCCCCTTGTCAACAAGAGGTAGCCTCAGAAATCAAAAGATTGCAAAGGGAAATTAACAATTGCATATCGGTATTAAAATTATATAATGTTGACATTAATTCATGGGACCCAATTTTCGTATTTCAATGCTCATCGCGGCTTTCAGAATGCACTTTAAATCTTTGGGAACAATCAGTGAAGAACAAAACAGAGGTTCCCAAATGGGAAGAGTTGAACAATTTTTTAACGGACAGATTTCATGCCCTTGAGAGTGTTTCTGATATTATATTGGCACATAGTGTAACTGTCAGTGGTTCCCAATCAGCATCTGCCAATAATAATCAGACATCTACAAAAGTTAAGCAATTTAAGGCCCATCATACAAAAGTTGATTCAAATTCATGCAAATTATGCAAGGAGAATCACAAAATTAGCTCTTGCAGTAAGTTTCTTAGTATGGACTATAGAAATCGTGTTTCAACTTTGAAAAAATTTAGATTTTGTTTTAATTGCCTAACAATAGGTCATATGTATGGGAATTGTAATAGTCCTAATAGTTGTTCAAAGTGCAAGAAAAAGCATCATACATTGATGCATAAAGAATTCGTGAGGAATAATACTACCGCACAGTCCCAGTCGAATAATAATTCTCAGGGTGAAAATCAAAGTAATATTAGTCAGCCGCGGTTATCTGAAGATGCTAGTACATCTAGAGGGGTTCAGTCGCATCACACTACAGTCGCGAAAAAAGTCATGTTAGCCACAGCTTGGGTTAATGTTAGCAGCTTTGGTTCTAGTTACAAGGCACGAGCATTAATAGATCCCTGTTCAGATGAAAGTTTTGTTTCGGAGAGAATACAAAAATTGTTGAAGTTGCCTACTAATCCAGTTTTTGCGGAAGTCACAGGGCTAGGAGGGGAGATAATCAGTAGATCTTCTAAAATGGCAATGTTTACAATTGTGTCGCTTTTTGATGAGAACGTGTCGCTCAATGTACAAGCGTTAGTAGTGTCTCGTGTAACGGGCAGTATCCCTACACATTCCTTTGTTCCCACGAAAAATTTTGTACCACCGAAGTTAAGTTATGCCGATCAGGAATTTTATGAAAGCAGTGAAGTAGATTTATTGTTAGGGGGTGACCTTTATCCCTCAATTCTCCGTGGTGGAGTGAAGCATGGCATTTTTGAATCACTGGTGGCTAAAGAAACCATTTTTGGTTGGATTGTCACGGGTCCAACGCCTATGGGGGCTTCCACACGAATGGTAAGAATGTCTCATATGACGAACGTTTCTATTAGTGACCAGTTAGCAAAGTTTTGGGA
Organism: Pollenia angustigena; assembly: GCA_930367215.1. Taxonomy (NCBI): domain Eukaryota; kingdom Metazoa; phylum Arthropoda; class Insecta; order Diptera; family Polleniidae; genus Pollenia; species Pollenia angustigena. The sequence continues at coordinate 73,973,162 of OV884057.1, read as the reverse complement.
GTTAGAGGAAGTGGCTCAAAATGTAGTTTTATCAGATGAGGATAAAAAATGTGAGGAGATCTATAGCTCCACGACTGTTCGAAATTCTGAAGGGAGATACGTTGTGGGTCTTCCCTTTAAAAGTGATATAGAGGCTTTAGGTCCTAATAGACATATTGCGATTTGTCAATTTTTAAGAAATGAGAAATCGTTATTACGCAATCCTGAGCGCAAGGCTCAGTATGATGAGGTCCTTAAAGAATACATAACTTTGGGGCACATGGAAAGGGTTGAAAACACTTCAGGTAGTGCAAGTTATTATTTACCACATCATGGCGTTTTTAAGCCAGAAAGTACAACAACAAAGCTAAGGGCGGTTTTTAACGCATCAAGTGCTTCTTCAATTGGGAAGAGTCTTAATGATTTGTTGTATACTGGCCCAGTTTTACAAGCTGATTTAGTGAGTTTAGTCCTTAAATGGAGATTGTTTCAGTTTGTTTTCAATGCGGACATATCAAAAATGTACCGGCAGATTTTGGTGAAACGTGAGCATAGGCACTGGCAGAAAATTGTTTTTCGTGTTTCTGAAGATAATGAGGTAGAAGATTATCAGTTGAAAACGGTTACATTTGGCGTAAATTGTGCGCCTTTTTTGGCTCTAAGAACCCTCATTCAGTTAGCTAGTGATGAAGAGCAGCGTTTCCCAATTGGTGCTCGAATTCTTCGTGAGTCCATGTATGTGGATGATGCTCTAGTAGGAGCTCATTCTATTTCAGAAGCGTTAGAAGCACGTGACCAATTAATTGGCATATTAGAGACAGCAGGGTTTGAATTGAGAAAATGGACTTCAAACTCGAAACAAGTTTTAAGAAATTTGCCCAAAGACCATCTGTTTAATGAATCGTTTTTGGCTCTTGATGACAAGAGCACCACAAAAACTTTAGGCATTCGGTGGAATGCAGCAGAGGACACATTTTACTTTACCACTGAAAAGATTAAAATAAAGCAGCAATATACGAAAAGGGAGGTATTGTCAGTTATCGCTAGGCTCTTTGATCCAGCGGGCTGGCTAGCGCCAGTGATAGTCACAGCAAAAATTTTGATGCAGCAAATGTGGCTCGATAAAGTAGAATGGGATGAGGCAATTAAGCCGTTGGCCTCAAAAAAGTGGCAGGAATTTATTTCTAAATACAATGAAATAGATACAATTAAGCTGGCACGCTGGGTTAAATATTCGCCAGACTGTGATATTGAATTTCATGGGTTTTGTGACTCATCTGAGTTAGCGTATGCGGCCACATTGTACGTAAGAGTTAGCAAGGGAAGCGAAGTGTTTACAAGTTTGCTCGTTAGCAAAACAAAGGTAGCTCCGGTGAAAAAGCAATCTTTGCCGAGATTAGAGTTATGTGGGGCAGTTCTGTTAGCAAATCTAGTAAAAAATGTGATTCCCACGTTTAACCTTATAACGCATTCACTTTATTTGTGGTCCGATTCAACGATAGTGTTATCATGGTTGCGAAAACCACCTTGTAATTGGAAGACCTTTGTGGCGAACAGAGTGGCGTCCATCTTGGACAAGGTAGGCAACAAAAATTGGTATCACGTAGTGTCTGCCGAAAATCCGGCTGATCTAGCAACCCGGGGGCTGACTCCTTCGGAATTACGAGAGAATAAGCTTTGGTGGCATGGTCCTGAGTGGCTCACATTGGAGAAATCGTTATGGCCCGTAGGCAACAAAGAGTTCGACACGGCGCAGGAATCAAAAAAGGTTCAGGTTCTTGTTGCTAGATCGACCGAAAACGAAGATGTGCTTGAACGTTTCTCATGCTTGCCTAGAGCATACCATGTATTAGCCTACGTGTTCCGATTCTGCCATCTTGCTGAGAAAAAGGGAAGTTTAAGTTTCGGCTCACGAAGAATCTCTGCTCAAGAGCTAGTTTTTGTTAGAAACCGCTTGCTTTTCCTTTCCCAACAACGTCATTTCATGAATGAGTATCAGGCTTTGAAATCGGTAAAGAAATTAGAATCTCGTAGCCCTTTACTAGCACTCACGCCATTTCTAGACAAACACAACATTATTAGAGCGAATGGTCGCCTCGGTTCCACCGCTTGTTTGTCGTACAATGAGCGGCATCCCATTATTCTTGCGTACGGCAGTAGATTAGCTCGCCTTTTTGTCGAATTTGTCCATAAACTATCGTGTCACGGTGGTCCGCGGTTAGTATTGAATTTAATTCGCCAAGAATGCTGGATATTGAAGGCGAAGAACCTAGTAAAGACCGTGATTCCCAACTGTAGAACCTGTGCTTTACATCGGAAAAAGTTACAGGAACAGATAATGGCCCCTTTACCTGAGGAACGGACGTCCCTCAGCCGCCCTTTCTCAAATACAGGTGTTGACTTTGCCGGCCCGTTTGAAATAAAAAGTTTTACTGGAAGGTGCTGCAAAATCACTAAGGGCTACGTATGCCTTTTCATCTGTTTCTCCACTAAAGCGATTCACCTCGAAGCCGTAAGCGATTTGAGTACTTCAGCTTTTTTAGCTGCCCTGGCCCGATTTATTGCACGCAGAGGCTGCCCAAGCAAAATATTTTCTGATAATGGTCGCAATTTCGTGGGTGCGGCTAAACAAATCGATCTAAACTTCGAAACTAGTGTGAAGCAGTTTAAAGACGACGCAATCATGACCTATGAACACCAAAAACTGTCGTGGCACTTTATACCAGCCTCAGCCCCCCATATGGGCGGTCTTTGGGAGGCTGGCGTGAAAAGTTGTAAAACACACCTTAAAAAGATTGCTGGTCAAATGAAACACACCTTCGAAGAATTGTCCACGGTCCTTGCGACTATAGAAGCCTGTCTTAATTCACGCCCTTTGGGAGCGTTGCCTGATACTGCAGACGAACCGACGGCCCTAACGCCAGGTCACTTCCTCATCGGCTCGGCTATAATGACTCCGGCCGAACCCGAAGAACCGTTACCTGTAAAAAACTACCTAAACCGCTGGCGTAAGGTCAAGGCAATGCAGCAAGAGTTATGCCATCGCTGGAAGCATGAATACCTGAAAGAACTGCATAAGTGCAATAAATGGAAAACTCCTCAACAAGATCTTCAGGAAGGCGACGTTGTGGTCCTAAAAAACGAACCTGCTGGGTTGACAGAATGGCGTCTAGGTCGTGTTTTAAACGTCCATCGTGGTTCTGATAAAAGGGTTCGAGTAGTAGACTTGAAAACTCACAGGGGAACTATTACTAGGCCGATTCACAAGCTCGTCCTACTGCCCCACCTCACCGCATAACGTATTTCCTTAGCCACCTAAACCTCACTCACGTCCTCGAAACAACTCGTTTTTTTTTTCTTGCCTCATGTAAATGATTTAATAAAAAGTATATTCCGCTCCATTTCAGAGTTACGTCATGTGTGACGGGTTCTTTAACCCCAACTTTCCCTGTCCACTGTGCAACAGGTTCCATGCCATTCGCCAGTGCACCAGATTCATGTGCATGGACGTAGAACAGAAGTTAAGAGCCGTGGCTCATCACGCACTGTGTTCCAATTGCCTGGCCCAAACTCACTCGAGAAGAAAGTGTAAGAGTATTGATCGGTGCCGGCGCTGCAGCCAGGACCACCACACATGGTTACACCCTTTAGGGCCGAAGCGAATTTGGTTGCCAATGACAGCTGACGTGCGTGTCAGAACTGGTCCAGAGGCTGCATATCAGTGGACTCGTGTCCTAATCAACCCGAACGTGGCCAGGTCATCGATCATGGTAGAAGAGGCTAGGGCTCTATACTGTGAAATTCGGCAAGATCGCACCAAGATCACATTAACTCACAGTCGTCGTGATGGGCGCCGTCTCGGCGTGATGTGTGTGGTGGACAGGAAGGAGTACGGGTTCAGCCCGGAGTCGAATGTCGACCGCCGGGGCAGCGAAACCTATCGCGCAATGGACTTGGCGGACAGAAGGTGGCACAGAAGACGGGGATATTACCTTATTTTGGGCGCTGATGTGGCTCATATGATTTTTGATGGGCCGGCTACAAGCATTACCGGCGGGCTCTATTGCCAAGGTACCATTTTTGGAGGTGCCATTTTTGGGGAAGCTCACCCTGAGGCGGAGTAAACACCTGGATGAAGCGTGAAGACGAGTGCCTTATTGCCTTTGAAGATACCTCACCAATCCAACTTATTTGATCTCAACGTATACTATACACTATGAATTTACATAAAAACTAGGTTCTAAGATTTAATGTGAAGTTAGAAGTTAATCTTTTGTTTTTTTTCCACTTTCATGAATTCAAATTATATGTTAAGTTTTAATATAATTGTTTCTTTTATGTTGCATGGGAGCTGCAAGGCGGGCGGCATGTTCGCTTTGCGAATAAATAAGGAACATGGAACATTGAACGTGTTTCGTATGTCCATCTCTGGCTGTAGCGATGTGGCAGCTTCAAGTGGAGAGATTTTGACAACTGTCATATCGTATGATGTTACTTTTTTTTGTCATTGTTTTTCATATTGTAACTTGAGCCACATGTAATAAGTTTTCTTTACCTTTTGTTAAAAAAAGTTTTTATTAAGTTGTGAAACACCTAGGCGAACCTAACTTATAAAGCCATACAGCCATTCCCCCACGGGACACAGTAATTACCATTCTTGTTCGTAAATTGTGAAGTGAACACTTGCAAATAAAGAGACACTACACCTTTAGAGGAAAACCCAACTCAAAGTTGTTTTTATTTAAAAAGTGAACCAACAGAGGCGTCTAGCCCATTTTTTAGCCACACCACCTGCAACAGCGGCGATCGCTGAATTGCCACCAGGCGGATAACGTCCCAACCAACCCTCATCTTCCAGCGAGCACCTGTACAACAGGTTGCACCACGTCCAACCAGTGCGTTGTTAGAAGCGACTAACGTAACCACCTGCCCAATTCCAACCTGGTCAACCTCATTTGGGTAACACCGGCTATCGAGGTAAACAATAGTGGCAATATATAGATCTCCGAGTGGTTCGGAATCAGAGTTTTGTGAAATTTTTCAAGAAACTGTGGAGAGCTTGAGTGAGGAAATATATGACATTATAATTACTGGTGACTAGTAATTTTTATAAAAATCGAATAAATAGCGTATTAAATGACAACGGACTTAAGCAAATAGTTAATGAATATACACGGGTAACAAAAACAACAAGAACTATAATTGACTATGTAATAACGAATAACAGCTACAAAATATCAGCACAAAATTGTAATAAAAATAAAATATCAGATCATGAAATAATAAAAATTTTAGTCAAAAATGATAAAAAAAAGATATTGAGAACGAAAAAAACAAAATCACAGATAAGTTTTAATATACGTATTTATCGTATAAGAACAAAACGCTTTTAAGAAACATTTTCAAAAACACCATGTCTTTTTAGGGATTTTTCTAACAAAAAAGGTTTCATATAAGAAAAACGCTTATAAGAGAAAAACTGATTAAAGAACATTTTTCCTAATCACCAAAACCACAAAATGTATAGAAAAAGAACTTATATAAGAAACTTCCAACGGCAACACAGAATTTATGTAGTTTGCATGGACAATGCTGTTTTCTGACAGTTTTACAACAAGACAAAGTTTTTTTTTTACTTTTGGTTTTAGATGGGCGAGCTTAAGGCGAATTAATTTTTTAAATTTTTTTTACATGAATTCGCCTTGGGCGAGCTGGTACTCATGAGAAGCTTTGTGTTTTTTTGCCAATATAAACAAAAGTTAAAATTTTAAAAGAAATACAAAACGATATAAAAAGAAGCGCAATTGCAAAAAAAATATAATATTGGACTCTCAACGTTATCTAAAATAGTGGAAAACTCAAAAGACATAGAAAATAATTGAATCCCAGCCGCGAATAACGTTTTAAGTTACAAAAAAATTATTTTTCAGGAGAGCAAAAAAGTTTTTAACGGGCAAAATTATAAATTTTTTTTTTAGATTATTAAAAATAATGATAATAAAAATTTTTATGCAAAATATCAACAAATTTAAAATTTAAATTACATGCAAATTAACAATTTATAACGTTTTTTTTTTGTGGAAAAATGTTTCATATCCACAATCACGATGTCATTTCAAAACGTTCTTCCACTACTATGAAAGTCTTATGGCCATAGCTACTTATATAAGAAATAAGTTTCTTATATAAAATAATTGTATATAAGAAAGAAACGCTTATAAGAAACTTTTTTCGTGGATTTTTTAAGTTTCTTATATCCGATAAATACTGTAATAGAGAACTATTGACGAGAGAACTAAGTGCAATAAGTGGATATGATGAAAATTTTGATGTTAGTCAGAATGTATTGATGTTTGATAGCTGCATCGAGGAAACAATAAAAAAATTTACTATAAAACAGACAATAAAGAAACAAAATAATGTTAACCAGTGGTTTAATAATGAACTGCGTTTAATAAAAGAAGAACAAATAGTTAAATATGAAATTGCAAAACTTGAAAATAATAATGAAGCATGGAATAATTACAAATTAATAAGAAATTTATACAAAATAAAAATAGAAAATGAGAAATATAAATACATAAACAACAAAATAAATAATGCAAAGGATCAAAAGAAAATGTGGAGGGAAATTAAAGACCTCGTTATAAAGAAAAATCAAAATGTGATAAAATCTGTGATATTTGATAAAGTAGAATATAAGGAAAACACCCAAATTGCTAGTCATTTTAATAAGTATTTTATAAATAGTGTTAAGATAATACGAGATTCAATAGAAAATGTGCAATACACAAATCAAATTCATTTTTTTAACTAAAGATTTAAATTTAGTGCAATAACAATTTTAGAACTTAAGAATATAGTAAAAGAAATGAAAACTAAACCAGACTACTGCAAAATATCAACGAAAATTATACTTGACAACTGGCATATAATTGGGAAAAATATTTTAAAAATAGTAAACAAATCACTTGAATCTGGAGAATTTCCAGAAAATTGGAAAGAGACAATTGTTACACCAATTGAAAAAGTGTCGAAAACAACAAAATGTGAAGAGTTTCGTCCCATAAATTCCTTAAAAATATGTTAAAAAAATATTGGAAAAAGTCGTAAAAGAACAGCTTGAAAAATATATTGAGAAAAATTATTTATTTTCAAAATATCAATCGGGTTTCAGAAATAAATTTTCTTGTGAGACAACGGTAAATTATGTAATTAATCGATGGAAGAATATAAAAAAACAATAGAAAATTAATAGGAATATTTTTAGACTTTAAGCGGGCGTTTGAAACAATTGATAGACAAATTTTAATACAGAAATTATATATGTACGGTATCCGGCAAAAGGAACTAGAATGGTTTAAATCATACTTGACAAACAGAAGACAATTAACTAAAGTAAACGGTCTGAAATCAAATGTAATGGATAATGACTTCGGTGTTCCACAGGGGTCAATTTTAGGGGCTTTGCTATTTATAATATATATAAATGATATGCCAAAAATACTCGACAAATGTGAAATTGTTTTATATGCTGATGATACTTTAATATACACAGAAGCGGATACTAGTGTAGGCCTGCAATACGTCCTGGTTTTCCAGGATTGTCCTGGTTTTAGACTACTTGTCCTGGTATCCTGGTCCACTATTAAATTGTCCTGGTTTTTTGTACAGGTCAAGACAAAAAAATTGGTTTTTTGCTGGTTCTTAAGATTAAGATTTCTGTTATAACACTGCTTACATAAGGCAATTGTATAAACAACTTTAATTAAATTCAACTGTTATCTGGTGTTAGCGTCGTTTAACTAAAAGCTTTCAATAATATTAGATGAGAGTCAATCCTCTTTCAAATTTTGTTTCAACTAGTTGCTGTAAAAAGTTAAACCGTGTAAACAAATTTAATAAGTAATCGAAAACCGATAACAAATTGCTTTCTCTAAAGCAGCCCATACACGCAGAGAAAAAACATTTTTAAATATGGTCACCTCCAACAATACTATGTTTAAGGAAAACTGTCACTATATAATGTTTAGTTTAACCATATTTGTGTCACCGACAACCATATTATGGTTAAATTAGTTCTCTATCAAGAAGCCACAACCATATTATGGTTGCCTCTAAACATGTTATGTTTAAATATGACAATTATATGTTTTTAAATTATAAATAGTATTTTTCTCTTTTTCAAGAGCAACATGTCATGGTTGAAAACCAACCATGCTATTATAAGTTTTAAACATATTTTAGTTATTATTAACCATAATATGTTCGGAGGCAACCATAATATGGTTGTGGCTTCTTGATGGAGGACTATTTTAACCATAATACGGTTGTCGCTGACAATAATATGGTTAAATTAAACATATTATGGTTAAAATTTTCTTTAAACATAGAATTGTCGGAGGTGACCATATTTAAATATGTTTTTTTCTGGGTGTACACGTTTCAATTCAATTGTCAACTGAGTCGGTTGTTGTCCAAATCAAAGCGTTTGACAGTTGTCGAGTTGGTTGAAGAAAAATCAAAAGATTTTGATTTTTTTCAAGTTGAGTACTTAGTCTGCTCAATGAACTAAAGAAAGAAACTCGTTAAAGACTGAAACACTGGAGATTATTATTCAATGTAACTTTAATTTTTATATGACATGCTGCCTGTTTTATAACTATATCAAAGACATTTTAAGCTCATCTTTTTATTATTTTTCATCGTATCTATGTACGCAAATTTTTTTTTATAAATATATATATATATTGTTGGATTTAAAAATAAAAAATGGATGGTTTTTACATATATCTACATATGTCTGTTTTTTGTTGATGTAATTTTTTATCAATTTTTTCTATGTGTCCTGGTTGATAGGTTCAAACTTCTGGCAGCCCTACACTAGTGAGAAGTGTTATGATAATATGATGGGCGATATAGATAATGTTAATTAATATATGGTTAAAGAAGAATAAACTTAAACTGAATGAAAACAAAACAAAACTTATGGAAATAAATATGAACACTGAACAAGTATTTACAATAAATAACGAAGTTATAGAAAAAGCAAAAAATATTAAATATCTAGGATTTATAATAGACAAAGAAATAAAATTCAAAGACCATATAGAATATAGTTGTAAAAAAATTATTAAAAAAATTGGCTTTTTTAAAAGAATAAGATACAAAATATCTGTGATAACTTCTATTCATATATATAATACAATAACACAGTACAACAGCCAATCTGGGGGGTGAGAAATTCCAAGTCAGGGTGATGGTACTAGGTCAGTATAGTAAAACCCTCAAATGGTTTGGCGTTCGTATGTGTCAGTTTTTTTTTTTTATGACATTTTAAATTTTTTCCTTATCTTGATGTTTTTTCGCTTAGTTGTAACATTTTGGCAAAAACGTAGTTTAACATAACTCGAGAACCACTTGTCCAATTTTGATGAAACAAATTTAGAAAGAATTACAATTTCTCTAATCTGTTTCTATACCGTTTTCCTATATGTGCAACACTTTCCAAGTTAAAAATTAATGTATGAAGAAAAAAATATTTTTTGCCCAAAAAATTTAAATTTTTTATTTTTAATTCATAAAAAATCCAAAACAGTAAAAAAAAGTTTCAAGTCCTATTACTTTCACGTGAAGTCGCATAACCTATGAAATAAATGAGACATAAATCATGAAAATCGATGAACGCGTTTCGCTTTTATTAACAACTAGCTGACCCGGTCTACGTTGCTGGCCCTAAGTAAACATTAGTTTTGTATTACCACACGATTTAAATTGAGCATTTAACGAAATTTACGGCCTTTAAAATAAAAATCCATGGAATACCTATCATAAATTTTTTTTAAAAAATAACTTACATATGGTGTGGATATGGGCTCAATCAAAAAAGAATAAGTTGGACCATGGCGATAATTTTAAAGAAAAAATCGTCCAAATCGGTCAAGCCGTTCTCAAATCATGCTCTTAATAGAAAAAGTGGGCGTAAAAGTAGGCGTGGTAATTTTTTCTTTCGATGAAAACGTAAAATAAATTAATACGAACAGTTAAAAGAAAAATTAGTCAAATCGATGGAGCAGTTTTTTGATTTTAGGTAAATCGAAAAAAGTGGGCGTAAAAGTAGGCGGGGCAAAATTTTCTTTCCGTAAAAGCCTAAGTTAAACCATGGCGATCATTTTGAAGAAAAAATCGTCCAAATCGGTCAAGTCGTTCTCCAGTTATGCGCTTAATAGAAAAAGTGGGCGTAAAAGTAGGCGTGGTAAATTTTTCTATCGATGAAAACTTAAAATGGATTAATACGAACATTTGAAAGATAAATTAGTCAAATCAAAATCGTCCAAATCGGTCAAGTCGTTCTCCAGTTATGCGCTTAATAGAAAAAGTGGGCGTAAAAGTAGGCGTAAAAGTAGGCGTGGTAAATTTTTCTATCGATGAAAACTTAAAATGGATTAATACGAACATTTGAAAGATAAATTAGTCAAATCGATGGAGCAGTTTTTTGATTTTAATAGAAAAAGTGGGCGTAAAAGTAGGCGTGGTAAATTTTTCTATCGATGAAAACTTAAAATGGAATTTAACTAATTGTGTCATAATTTTAATAATCAAATTTTATTTTATTTTTGCATTAAATGCCAATATTTGTTTGTGATCGTTCGACAGACGTTTTTATGAAAAACATGTCGTTAAGCTCTTTAATATTTTTCTTTTCTTTTATTATTTTATTTTATTTATTTTAAATTTTATTCATAACATGTTAATTAATACTTAAGAAACTTTTATAAAATAAAAAAAAAAATAAAAAAAAAAAATAAAGAAAATATACATACATAAAAACTTAAAATGGATTATTACGAAGATTTGAAAGAAAAATTAGTCAACTCGATGGAGCCGTTTTCTGATTTTAGGTAAATCGAAAAAAGTGGGCGTAAAAGTGGGCGGGGCAAAAGTATCCTATGTCCGTCTCCTGGCTCTAAGCTACCTCCCTACCAATTTTCAGCCAAATATGTTCTGCCGTTCTTGAGTTATAAGTGGTGTAACTAACACGACTTTCTTTTATATATATAGATTAAGTGAAGGTATGCATTTCAAAAATTTGGTCGAGATATGCACAAAATTCTTTGCAAAAACATTTACATATGACTTTTTTTATGATTCTTAGAATTCAAAAAAAAAAAGTGATAAACAAAAGGTTATTTGATTTTTATGATTGCGGTAGCAAAGTAATAAGCGGTAATAAATGTGCGTGGACAATTGAAAGGAAAAAAGGAAAGTGCACTTTTTTAATTATTTGTGGTTTTCCGTTGGCTACCTGTATGATTTTTTTACAGAAATTCCACCCACATCTACTAGTGCTCATGTTTTGGAACGTACCTGTCAGTAAAATATTGAAAAATATATGCGTTTTGTCCGAAAGCGACCGATATCTGTAAATTATATGCTGGGCAATTATCAACTAGAAAAAGTGGATAGCTTTTTAGATCTTGGTGTTTTATTGGATCCTAAATTAAGTTTCATTAATCATATAACAATTATGGTAAACAAAGCCAGAGGAGTACTTGGTTTTATAAAACGGTGGGCTAAAGAGTTCAATGACCCTTATGTAACTAAAACCTTATACACATCACTTGTGAGACCTATTTTGGAGTATGCTTCCATAATTTGGGACCCTATGTACCAAACTTATATCGACAGGATAGAATCTGTTCAAAAGCAATTCCTGTTGTTCTGTCTTCGAAGTTTAAATTTCAACCCATTAAGTCTTCCATCATATACCAGCAGGCTCGCCCTTGTTAAGCTGCCAACCTTAAAAAGCCGACGATCTATGTTAAATGTCTCGTTTCTATTGAATATTATTAACGGTGATGTTTGTTCTGGTTTTCTGATCAACAATATTTCGTTCAACATTCCTCAACGACCAACACGTTACTTCTCACCATTATCCGTTCAGTTTTTTAGAGCTAATTATGCAAACGCTGACCCTCTCAGGAGAATGTGTATTCAATTTAATGAACTGTTTAGATTTATAGATTTTTCTTGTAATACTAATATAACTAAAAGTAAAATAATATTTTTTTTAAATTCATAATTAATTATTTTATGTGAGTTATTAACATTTGTGTTGTATAAATAGTCTGTAAGGATTAATTCCATAGACGAATAAATTAAATAAATAAATAAAAATACGTAGTATTTATAGGTGTTCATTTATCGATTTTTGTCATTCAACAAGTGCCGACGAACGCGAACAGTAAAAGTGATTTTTCTCCAGTTTTTTAAAAGCGAACAAAAGAGAACAGAATATGGAACTGTGCAAGCCAGATATAAATAGCTTTTGCTACTGCTGTGGTCAATATGACTCAACACATAAAAAAAGGGGAAATTTCAGTACTGATTTTGTTCAAACATACGAGATGTACTTCAACCAAAATGTTATAGTGAACGAAAATTGGGTACCAAATATAGTGTGTAAAAGCTGCTACAACCGTCTAATGGATTGGAAAAATAGAAGACGTGAAAGTATGCCATTCGGTATCCCAATGACTTGGACTAATCCTGGCGAAGGTCACAATCCATTGAATTGCTATGCATGTGCGAATAAAGGAGCCGCAAAAAGGATAAGAAAATCGTATAATTTCGTTGGTGTTGCAAGTGCTGCAACACCATTGCCTCATTCGGACCACATTCCTGTGCCAAAAGCTTCTAGCCCAGATATTTTCTCTTCTACGACTGCTCCGACATATCATGCACGTGATGATCCCCCATATGAGCCATCAGTATCCAATTAGCCAATTTTAATAAATCAAAATAAGCTTGATTCAATTGTTGCCAAGTTGGAATTAACACAGCATAAATCGGAAGAGCTGGCTTCCATTTTGAAATCAAACAATTTGTTGGCATCCGGTGTGAAAGTCACAGCTTGTCGAAGTCGTCAGGCAACACTCCAAAGTTTATTCCTTCTGCATATTGCCCGGATGTAGGAAAATTGATGGACGCAATGGAAATAAAATATGAAGCAGATGACTGGAGATTATTTATTGACAGTTCAAAACTCAGCTTGAAGGCGGTTTTACTGCATAAGACCAATAAAAAACCTTCAGTTCCAATCGCATATAGTACAGAAACGAAAGAAACATATGATACACTGGAAAATATTTTAAAAATGGTTAACTACGCCAAACATATGTGGCGCATATGCTGCGATTTAAAAGTTGTAGCAATGCTTTGCGGTCTTCAAAGCGGCTATATAAAATATATGTGTTTTTTGTGCGATTAGGACACACGATTTTCCGGTGACCAATATGCATGCCACGGATGGAAACTCAGAGAGCACAGCAGGTTACAAACGGCCAATATTATTCGTGAGCCTCTAGTGCCGAAGGAAAAGATATTGCTGCCTCCACTGCATATTAAACTTGGAATTGTTAAGAATTTTATCAAAACTGTCGCCAAAAGAGATGAAGTTTTCTTGTGTTTGAAACTAATTTACCCGAGACTCAGCGAAAGTAAAATTAAAGAAGGTAAGTTATAATATCACATTCATTTCCCATGATTTTCCATCTTAACAAATTAATTTTTTCCAATCAGGCGTACTAAATGGTCCAGATATACGAAAGCTGATTAAAAGTGACGCATTCAACAATATTTTGATTGACGCTGAATTGAATGCATGGCAGGCAATCAAAGAAGTAATAGAAGGCTTGTTGGGAAAGCATCGTTCTAACAACTACGATGTTTCTCTCGCAAGGATGTTAAGAGCATTCTCGGAAATTGGTGTCCACATGTCCTTGAAAATCCATTATTTACATCATCATCGGGACTACTTCAGCAAACAATTGGCTACCGAATCTGATGAAAAAGGTGAACGCTATCATCAAGTTGCTATACCATTTGAAATGAGGTAATACTGATTTTTTATTTTTTCAAACTCATTTTAATAAAACAAAAACTTACAGATATAGAGGCAAAAAGTCGCCGAGTGCAATAATTGCGGAAATTTGCTGGTGGAGTAAGCTTGTGTGGCAAGACAAGGATGATCTTGATGATAAAGAATTTTCAGGAGATGCAGAAGGGCCAACAGTGGAGTCACACATTGACATTATGTGTGGTTCAAAAACTGATGATAGCGATGAATGCGATGCCACTAGTCCCGAACAACCAAAGTCTAGGCAATATTTATTAAAATAAATAAAAATAAATAAATAAAATAAAAAATTATAAAAATGTTTACTTAATTTTTTTAGTAGTTTATGGCCAGAAGTCTGGAGTTATTGGGGAAAATTTATAAAAAAGGCGATAAATGACACTTTTTGAATAAAAACAAATATCAATATTATTGTCAAAATGGGATACCTTCACTTAATTGTAAATAAAAGCAGAACGCGTTAATCGATTTCTATGATCTATGTCGCATTTTGTGTATAGGTTATGTGACTTTACATGAAATTAATAACACTTGATCCTTTTTTACGTTTTGGATTTTTTATGAATTTAAAAAAAAAAATTTTTAATTTTTAGGCAAAAAAATATTTTTTTTTCTCCACAAATTTATTTTTACCGGCAAAACTGTTGATTATAAAGAAAAACGTTATATGAACGGAATCTATTGTTCAGAGCGTAATTATTTCTGATTTATTCGAATAAATATTAGTCGTTCCGATTCAATTTTAGCGTACATATATACTATGTACTGATGAAAAAGTTGTCTGCATTTTGAAATATGATTTTCTTGGCCTTCGCGAATCATTAATCTGTATGAATAAAAATTGCCTATGAAATTGAAAAATGACGTAATAAAGTATTAGGCATATTGTAGATAGAGCATTTTGGATATAAGTTGTTAACATTTAATCATAAGACATACCTGTTGATGGATTAATCATTTTAATATGAAAGTGATATCCATCTTCACCTTGCCAAAATATAATTGGATATTGGAGAGCGTCATATGATCGATGAGTTTCGGAGACACGTTGCAACTGATGGTTTCGTCGATGTAAAGTTATATCTCTTGCTTCGAATTGATCACCGACAATTACAATTGCAACTTCATTAATTGTTGGGGCATTTAATCGTCTTGCGTGTTCACCTTCAGGTACTTTATGAGCTCTTATTACTACCTTATGATTATCAGATGGCATTTTATCAATTGCAGTTTTAAATAGCTTTACTAAGTTATTATAACGATGGTAAAAATTCTGCAGTGATTGCACAATATCACGACGAACTCCTGAACTAATTCCACACCTTGTATTTATATCTTTGTCACTATTACCAAGAAAATAAATTTTGCAAGAATTTATGCTGTTCATCAGAAATCGGTAGTAATGAACCAGCTTGGTGATATATTTGCCCTTGTATTTTAAAAGTTGGCATAAAGTTGTCTGTAATTATGTTATCAGCTCCAAATGAAGTCTTTTGAAAGCAATTATTATACTTTTGGATATTTTTGAGAAATATTTTCGACTGCGGTGTAATTCCTGAAACCAATGAATGGCTCTGGCGGTATGCTTAATTCTGTCAATTTAACTTGACCAATCATACAACAAAAACCAGCTGCCTCGTATTTGTATTTTAATGCTTTGCAATAAACACATACTTTATTCATTTCCCCAATGTCAATATTTGGATGAAAATTGTAATTTAATGTTGGGTCATAATTAAAGGCTACACGCAGAGAAAAAATATGATTGGGCATGGTTACGGCAACAACACTATGTTTAATGTAACAATATATTGTTGTCGTACACAAATAATTGTTATGTTTATTTAATATCAACAATATTATAGTTACTGTAAACATATCAATGTTTATCGCAATTATGAATTTGAGTATTGTTGACCGAAAAATAATTATTTTCCTAACAACTTAATTATGATAACTTTCCAAACATATTATATTTCTCACAACCATATCATGATATTTAATAGCCATAACATGATAACTTTCTATACATTTATCATATTATGTTAAAGATGCAATCAAACTTTTTGTACTCTAATCATATTATGCTAGCGCCATTTGTAAAATTATTTTGAAGCAGTTGTGTCGTTTTTTTTTTTTTTTTGTGAGCGGTTAAACAATTAAAAGATAAAATTCCATAAAAAAAATAAGTTTAAAGAAATTAAAACATTAAAATATTAGCGGAGTTCATTCAAATATTAGTGATGTAATAGTGCAAATGCAAAATATCATAGTTTTTTTGTAAAATCCAACAACAAAACACACAGAGATTTCGTTATATTTTATAAAAGTGCTACGATATTTCATCAACATCTTAAAATCGAAAAAATGGACACACGCGGTTGCCCATGAAAACCACAGATTTTTCATTTGCTCTTTTGCAAGCCTTATATTGAACTCCGCTATTTGATTAACATTAAGAAAAATTGTAAAAAGCCACAAAATAAAAAATCGATGCAAAAATATTTTAATTTATTTTGTATTTTTATGACAGCTATGAAAGGTGCTGTATCATAATATGATTGCTTCTAAATCTATTATGTTTAACCTGATGATAATATGATTACTTCTTAGCTTATTATGATTAACATGACAATAGTTTGATTACTTCTTAACTTAGTATGATTAACAGAATAATAATATGATTAAGGGAAAAATATTATGATAACATATTACGAGTATATTTAGTCATAATATGATTCAATAATAATCTTAATATGGTGACTACAATCATAATTCTTATCATAATATGTTGCTCTTAGAATATGTTTACCACAACCATGTTTTTTCTTTGCGTGTAGGCGTGAAAATAATATCCTGTTGGTATTATGTGTTGTTGTTCTTGCCTGTCTACTTCTTTCACGTTGTTCTTGACTTCGTATAGCTCTTTGACTCACTGTTAAATGTTCTTTAAAATTTGATATTCGAGTTCTAGCATTACTATTATCTGATTCTCGCATCTCCTGCGTATGTTGAGATCGAAAATCTCGTATTATGTTAGTTTGCCGTAAACGACGTCCGATATTTGCGCGCGGTCTTGGCATTTTTAATTTTTAAAATAATTTTTCTTTATACGAATATTTCAATAATATTTTTTTACAATATTACCCTTAATTATAAAAATTTTTTATATTTTGTATTTTTAAAGAATAAAATTAGAAATACATATATACGAAATAATAAATGTTTTACTTACCAGCAAATGCTATTAGATTCTTCATGTTTGTTTAAAATTATTGGATACCCTAACCGCGTATTTGAAAAATATTTATGGAAGTGGAAATAGACTTTTGTAAACTAAAATTAACATAAATGTTTGGAATAAAACTGGCTATTAAACCATATAATTTTTTTTTTCATTTTGGTGATTTTAGCGTATTTTAGTGAATTACCGCTGAATTGATAAATGTATATTGATAAGGATTTAGTGACATACCATGCATCTAAATTGATTCGATCGTTTACTAAACGATGCGTCTAGGTTTCTATGTTAAAAGTTGCGAAAAACATTTATCTTCAACAAAAACTTGCTTTGGCTTAAAATTGTACAGTGAAAATTTAATGTAGGTGGCGAAATTAAAGCAACAGAAAATTCATCTGTTAAACCAGAATTTAAAGCAATTTTTTTTTGCTTAACGTGTATTAAAATATGTCTTAAAAACTTAAAATATGTGTGCAATAAAAATGCAGCAATGGTTAAAATATGGAAATTATTTACAAGCAAATCGATACCAAAATTCATTAAAAGCTCTAAGCGCATAAATATATTATTTCTGCATTCATTGGTCGCACAAGAAAAACCATTCAATTGCATATTTACGGCTTCCATGAGTAGTAGTAGGATATGACAGGACATCTCAAAAAGCACTACAGATAAAATTTAAGACAACAAATCCCTTGTTTTTATTGCTATCTCTTAAGATTTAGCTGGTACATGTAAAAATTCCTTTCTTAAATTTTTTCATACATCAAAGTTAAGTTATCTTGTAAATAAATACGTCTAATTACCTCACTGAGGTATTTAAACGAATTCGCTTAATTACCTCAATGAGGTAGTTAAACGTATTCTTATTATTGCCTCAACGAGGTAGTTAAGCGTATTCGTTTAAATGCTTACCCCGCATATTTACCCAAAAATATTGGCATTTTTGTCGAGGTAATTATCCGTGGAATACTGATAAGGTACTCAATGGAGAAAACTTGTGTGTTCGTTAAATGCGACGCACAGTGCTTTGGCCCATAGACATAAATCAAAAAAAAACAAGTCTTATATTGTGCTTAAAAATGTACAGAGCGATAGATAACAATATAATTAAAATGAATTTGAAGAATTTTTAAGATTTAATTTTTTTGGCGGCGCTAGAGGGCGCCAAAGTTTGAGAATTTATAGTAAAAATGGCCAAACAACTACTTGAGTTTTACATGCTTTAGGAAAACTGTTGTAAAACTGTTGTTTTTTAAAGCACGAGATTGAATTTCTGTAGTAGTTCACTATATTTAGAACTAACTGTAAAAAATTTTTATTGATTTATTTTCTCATAAGTGTTTTTTTATTGGTTTGAAAAATGCTTATTATTTACTTAAGCTCTAAAAATTTTCTAACTTTGATGGAATATTAAAAAAAAAAGAAAAATATGGTCTATGGGTTTTTTTCTGATTTCGAATATTTAGACTGCTTTCTAATAACTACAAAAAAAAAATTTAAAAAATTTTACTTTAATGACGGTTCGGTTTGTGCTTTGTTGTGATACAGACGTGTATTTTTAGCCCCGCATACGATTTGAACTATTAATTAATCACATTTGATTTTGTAATACATAAATATAAGCAGCGAATGGACGCTTAAAAAAAAAATAATATATTTTGTTATTTAAATTACTTAACATAATAGTGAACAATTTAAAACGATAAAATTAAACAAAATAAAACAGTAAAAATATATATGTATGTATGTACGTATGAATGTTCATACATGTGTATACATATTCTGAACAAAACATTTAAATTCTGGTTTTTTCTTTTGTTGTTGTAAAATACAATAAATAATAAAAATATTAAAGCAAAGCAAAACGGTGAAAAACAAAAACAACTCTTTGCATGAGTACAAACAGTGAAACAACACTAAGACAAAATGAAAGAAACGTTTACGTTTTAGTTAATGCGAATGAAAATAATGAAGAAATAAATAAAACAAAACAAAACAATATTAACTACCTAACGGCTAAGCCAATTACTCGAACACGTTCCCTCTCACCCTCGGTATTTACACAAACGGTGGATAGTGACTCATTAAAAAAACTACAACAAGATTTGGTGACAAGTGTTGCCAGGCCAGCAAGTATTGCCGTGACGTCAAAAACAAATTTAGTGGGAAATGATACCATGAACTCAAACACAAATGCAATGGAAAACCCCCCTGTAAAAAGTTGTCAAAAGCCTACAGTACAAGTTGGTATGGACAGGTACATAACAGTGCTTAAACGGGGACGCAGCCCTACCTCTGCAGCAGTTGCTTCGGCCTCAAAAGTACCATCTTTTGATAAAATAAATACTCAAAATCGTTTTGCAATTCTGGAGGATGAATCCTCTGAAGCACCAAACGTCATTAAACCATCCAAGCCTCCCCCGATATATCTAAGGGAGCAAAATTCAAATGAGCTCATAAAGAGTTTGATATCGTTGATAGGTGAAAATTCGTTTTACGTAGCGGCTATAAAGCGTGGAAGTATAAACGAGACAAAAATACAAGTCAATAATGAGAATGATTTTCGCAAAATAGTAAACAACTTCGAAACGCTTAAAAAAAACTTTTATACCTACCAACTGAAAAGCAGTAAAGGTCTACAGGTAGTGATTAAGGGTATTGACTCATGTGTGGACCCAGAAGAGGTTAAAACATTCCTAGAAGAAAAAGGCTTCAAGGTAAAACATGTAGTAAATATTAAAAATAGAGAAAAAATTCCCCAACCACTTTTTCGAGTGGAGTTTGAACCCGGCGACGTAAAACTTAAAAAAAACGAAATACATCCTATTTACAATTTAAAATATATTCTCTACAGAAGAATAACTATAGAAGAGCCACACAAAAAAAATGGACCTGTTCAGTGCTTAAACTGCCAAGAATTTGGCCATACCAAGGCATACTGCTACTTACCCCCTGTCTGCGTAGTATGTGGTGAACTACACGGTACCGTTTCTTGCGATAAGTCTAAAACCGACCCCAACGTAAAAAAATGTAGCAACTGTGGCGGTAATCACACTGCCAATTATAGAGGATGCCCAGTATATAATATTGTCAAGCAGACGGTTGGACCGAAAACAAATACCCCTCAAATGCAGGTTGCAAATCAGGTAAACACAAATGCAATTCAAGCCCCCCAGCCTAGTAATAACAGAACCTCTTACGCTAACGTCCTAAAATCAAACCATCAGCCAATGCAAGGTGCCTCGCCAAGTAATGATGAAACTCCGGTTTCTAATTTAAGTCGTTTAGAAATAACCATGGAAACATTAGTTCAAACAGTAAATAATTTTACGAACACAATGGGTAATATGATGCAGGAAATGCTTAGAATGCAATCGATGTTATTGCAAGCTGTACTTAACAAACCATGAACTGTTTAAAAATTTGTTTTTGGAACGCAAACGGCATCCGCCAACATAAAAATGAATTAGAATACTTTCTTAAAAATAAACAAATTGATGTCATGATGATTTCTGAAACTCATTTGACCTCAAGAAATACGTTTAAAATCAATGGTTATATACTATATGATACCAAGGACCCTCGAGATAGAGCTTGTGGAGGTTCTGCCATCTTAATAAAAACTCGAGTCAAACACTACATTATGTGTGATCACCGTGAAGACTATCTGCAAGCAACGACTATTTGTGTTGAGGAGCTAAATCGAAACATAGTAATTTCTTCTTTATACTCTCCACCTAGATTTTCCATATCAGAAGGCCAATATTATAAATATTTTAAATCATTAGGACCCTGTTTTCTGGCCGCTGGCGATTATAACGCTAAACATACCTTCTGGGGGTCACGACTTATAACACCAAAAGGTCGTGTTTTGTTTAACACAATCTCTAAAATGGGTTTAAATGTGGTCGCGAGCGGGCAACCAACATATTGGCCTACTGATCAGCAAAAAATTCCAGATGTTATCGACTTTGGCGTGGTTAAAAACATCCCCACAGAAACGATTCATGTTGAAGCTTCCTTAGAATTATCATCCGACCACACACCTACAATTGTTACTATATCGAACCCAAATAGAATTGTATTTCCGTCAGGTTACTTAGCGACGCCAGCCACACAAATAAATTGGTTAAAATATAAAAAATTTCTCAGTGCCCATTGCACAGAAAATATTCCGCTTAGTACACCGGAGAATGTGGATCTCTCTCTTGTTAACTTTGACAGTTATCTTAAACTAGCTGTTCAACACTCCAGCGTTACCCCCAAAAAAATTAAAAATAATAAAATATGTTCTTCAGATGTCGAGCGGCTCTTGACTGAAAAAAGGAGAGTTCGAAGAGAGTGGCAACTTTACAGATCCCCGCAACTTAAGATTTTATTAAAAGAATGCACAAAAAGGCTAAGAAAGTTGCTACAGAATCAGAAAACGGCTTCTCTAGAAAAATATCTTAAGGAACTTGATGCAACTCCACAATCTGACTACTCATTATGGCGTGCAGCTAGAAATCTAAAAAGGCCAGTTATATCTAAGCCACCATTAAGAAACTTGAATGGTAGTTGGGCAAGAAATGATAATGAAAAAGGAAACCTGTTTGTAAATCATTTGAAAAACGTATTTACACCAAATATATCTCACAATATTGCGGTCGAGTTACCACCTGTTGATGCTAGAGCAGCTTTTCCCCTCAGATTTGAGATAAGAGAAATCGAAAAGGCTATTTGTGACTTAAACACTAAGAAGGCACCTGGTATTGATAAAATCAGTAATAAAATGCTTTTGGAGCTACCTCGCATAGCAAAGAAAATTATTCTTTTTATTTTTAATGCTATTTTACGCCTTGAATACTATCCTGAAAAATGGAAGGTTTCCTTAGTTACCATGATACCAAAGCCAGGTAAAGATCATACAAAAGTTGAGTCTTATAGACCTATTAGCTTATTATCAAATATGTCAAAGCTGTTTGAGAAATTATTAGTTTCAAAATTAACACCAATTTTAAGTGAAAATAGATGTATTCCAAACCATCAGTTCGGATTTAGAAGAAAACACAGCACAATCGAGCAGACTCATCGAATAGTAAATGTCATAAGAAAAGCATTTGAAGAAAAGAAATATTGCTCAGCACTCTTCATCGATGTTTCGCAAGCTTTTGACAAAGTCTGGCATGAAGGCTTATTACACAAATTGAAGCAAAATTTACCAGCAAACACACACAAGCTGCTAGAAAGCTACTTAGTCGGTCGTCAATTTATTATTAAAGAAGGAAATTTCTTAAGTTCACCTCAGCCCATTGCCGCTGGAGTCCCACAAGGCAGCATCCTGGGCCCCCTATTATACTTAATTTATACTTCGGACATGCCAACAAGCAACTACACACAAACTTCAACATTTGCAGACGATACAGCTTTTCTAAGCGTCCACGAAAACCGTTATGAAGCATCGCGTTACTTACAGCATCATATATTTCAACTAGAAATATGGTTAAGACAATGGAGGATAATGGTCAATGAGCAAAAATGTGTACATATAACATTCACTTTGCGCCGGGAATCTTGCCCCCCTATTACAATCAATAATCAAATAATTCCTCAACATTCGCATGTTAAATATCTCGGTATACATCTGGATCGGCGATTAACGTGGAAATGCCATATAGAGGCAAAATTAACTCAAATGAAACTAAAAGCCATTCAAATTCATTGGCTTATTGGAAGAAATTCTGTCCTTAGTCTCGATTGCAAGCTTCTACTTTACAACTCTATCTTAAAGCCTATCTGGTGCTACGGTATTCAACTATGGGGCACTGCCTCGGCCTCTAATATCGACAAAATTCAAAGGCGCCAAAATAAACTTCTTCGAATAATCACAGCCGCTCCCTGGTATGTTAAAAACTCAAACATTCATAAGGATCTTAATGTGCCATTAGTGAAATCTATGATTACAAAATACGCAATAAAATATTTAAAAAGGCTTGAACAACACCCAAATCCACTAGCTCGAAATATTTTAAATCATGGCGGCCACACTCGCTTAAGAAGAAGAGACACTGCAGCACTTACCCAATTAGATGAGCGATAAACACCTATAAAAGTGAACATAACCCGTGATGAAGAAAATTTTGTCTGGCACTGGCAGGAGATAAAATAACGTATTAGGTTAAGATTTGATTAATTATTGTTAGTTCATATTTAATATATGAAGATTCAATAAAACAATAATGACAAAAAAAAAAAAAAAAAAAAAAAAAAAAAAAAATTTTACCACAACTTGAAAAAAAAAACTTTTTTTAAATGGCTATTTTCATGATTTTTGATCAAATTTTGATAGTTTTCAGGAGTTTAAAAGACAATTAACTACAAATACTGTGAAATATTAATTCAAACTTATACCATTCAATAAAAAACAACAAAAATCAAAATATGTATAAAACATTTTTTGTGTTTGTCTGCATTTTACGGCATAAGAGGGCGCTGAAATCACAAATGGCCTTGGTTTTTTATTGTTTCAAGAAAATAATTGTAAAAAATTAATTTTTCGGATTACGAGATTCAAATTTTTTTCCGTAACAGCTAACTATATTCTAAACCATCTATAAAAAATTTTACTGGAATTATGCTCCTATACATATTTTTTAATGGTTTGAAAAATGCTTATTATTTAGTTAAGCTCTAAAAATTTCTTAACTTTGATGGAATATTAAAAAAAAAAGAAAAATATGGTCTATGGGTTTTTTTCTGATTTCGAATATTTAGACTGTTTTCTAATAACTACAAAAAAAAAATTGAAAAAATTTTACCACAACTTAAAAAAAAACTTACACTCAGTTTAGATGAGGGCTTTTACGACGTCGCTTTGTCGACGTCTCTTTTGGTTTGTTGGTGAGCGGTGTAGAAAAGAAAGAGGGGTTAACAAAATGTCTCGTTTTGTATTTTGCATGTCGTTTTTTACATTTCTCTTTTAACTTTTTCTGTTTACGTTTTATTCTTTTTCTTACTTTGAAGTGTGTGGTTGAAAATACAGTTAGTCCTCGATTATCAATAATAGACGGGATCGGCAGAATTCTTGATTATTTATTTTTTTTGGTGTGTTTCTTATTTTATGTAAATATATAACGTTTTATTATGTAAACATGAGGAAAAAAGTAAATTTGGCAGAACATGCTTCCACACCGTTAAGATATTCTCTTTCTTCGTTTATTTAAATTTCTTTTGATTGTTCAAAATTTAACGAAAAAAAGATAATTTGTTTATAATTTCGGATAATAGAGGCAATTTAAATCAGTGCAAAAAAATTTTTGTTTTCCATTTTATTGAAGCTGCCGGTTAATCGAATGACGGGTAATCAAGGCCATACTGTAAATAAAAAAAAGACATGCAACCAAAAATCATCGTATGAACGCAAAGAGATTTTGGAAGTTGCTTTAAAAGGGAATCAAGATAAAAGGACGTCGTTAAAGCCCTCATGTGAATTGAGTGTTATTTAAAAAAATGCTATTTTCGTGATTTTTGCTCAAACTTTCATAGATTGAATTAGTTAAAAAAAAATAAACTAGGAACATAATAAGAAAAAAATCCAAATATATATACTATTAAATTAGAAAAATTGACAAGATAAATTAAAAAAAATTAGTATAACAGTTGTGTCTGTTTCTTTTTGTCGACACAAGATGGCGCTAAATTCCCAGATGACGTTGGTTTTTCATCGTATAAAGAATATTTTCAAAATGTGACTTAGTGCCGTTATTTTTTATTTAAATTGAAGATGGTTACGTGACAGAAGTTTTTTTTTGGTAACAGCCTTTGTTTGTAGTAAGAGCAATTCTATTGTGGAGTGTTCAAAAATATTGCATACAGGGTTTTCAATTTAAAAGAAAATAAAAATTTTCTATTAAAATGTTAAATCAATTTATATATATGTATAATAAATACTTACTTTTACAAACGAGTAAAAGTGAGGGCGCGTGGTTCAAAAAATTAACGTGCACATCTCTAATCAATTTTATTGCAATCAAAATCAGCTTATCAAATTTTATTGGAATCTTTCTATTTTTGAACATAGCTCCCATACAAATCATTCTCCCGAAAATAGCTTTTAATGCCAGCTTCCTTAAAAATATATGTAGTAACATACCAGTATAAGCCATAGGTTACATATAAACCCTCATCCAAAAAACCCATATATGAAGATGAAGGTATCTAAATAATATTCGGCAGAAAGAACTTTGAAACGAATCTTAACCTCATAACATAATTTTGTTCTGGTGGGTCCATGATTGCCCATGGGTCCCAAATAGATTACAATCTTGGAACTTTGTTTTTAAATACTATGCTATAGGATATCACATGGTCGGGCTTGACCGATTATACTTTCTTACTTGTTATTTTTGCACGAGCATTTTAAGCGTTTTTAACTCATTTTTCATAAAATGATGTTTTTGTATTTTTCACATTTATAATCCGATTCTACCAAAATTTGGCGCACATATATATCTAACAAATATCAATTTTCATACCAAATTTTATTACGATCGGATAATTTTTGGAAGTGTTATAACATTTTTAAGAAAAAGGATATATGGCAGGACCTTGAGTCCTTGTTCAGATTTAAGTGAAAATTTGCACATACGTTGCTAGTTGTGTGTGTATTAGTATGACCATTTTTTGTAGTTTTGTGGGCATTATCGAAGCTAAAATTACATTTTTCCATTTCAGGACACATGGGAGGTAGGCGTGTCCTTGGACCGATTTGTCCAAAAATTCACATTTTTCTTAACTAAGCTATTCTATGCTTGTGTACCAAATTTCAAAAATTTCTGACAACTCCTTCTATTTATGTCCCTTCGTTATATGGGAACAAAGCACTGTGCGACGTTCGCAGATTCGAAGGTTCATTAAACAGGAAATCTACTGTATTGTATATTTGTTCGCTTATTTACAAATATGATGCAAGAAATTATTAATTTTTTAATATTTTTAGTTAAATGAAGATGATTTCATCATGCAATTCAAGCGTCAACAACGAAATGAAACAACTAGAATCAACACAAGAAGTATGTATCGCAGATGAAAACGAAATTTGTCTGCCTAGCGGTAGCATGAATTCCAGTTTTATTGAGGATATATGTATATATGTATATTGTTTGTTACTATATAAAACCGACAAATATCGATGTGAGAAAAAATGGTCAACGTAGTTCTATGTATAAAGACCGTAGGAATCCAAATAACGGGTTGTCACTTTCGAGAAATTAGCCGTTTATAGGGTGTAGCCAAAAAAGTGTACAAATCAAAATTCCATATATATATATAGTATGTTACTATATAAAACCGATAAACATCGTGGTGACAAAAATTGGAAAACGTAATTCTATGTACAAAGACCGTAGGAATCCAAATAACGGGTTGTCAGTTTCGAGAAATTAGTTTATAGGGTGTAGCCAAAAATATACGATAATTTCGCGAAAAGGGGTCGATATATCGTCGGTTGATTATTTAATTGTCGTATGTGGAACCTGTGCAGGCTGCTAGTTGCCAAACTGTGCAGGGTGGTAATTACCAACCTGTACAGAACTGTAATGATACGCCGGCACATGTTGGTAGTTACCAGCATGTACAGGTTGGTAATTTCTAGCCTGTGCATGTTGGTAATTACCAACCGGTGCATACAGACAATTGCAAGCCGGTACATGGGGGTGGGGTAATGACCAGCATGTCCAGGCTGGTAATTACCCGCCGGTGCGTATTCGTAATTACCATCCTGTTCAGAATGATAACTACCAACCTGTTCAGGATGAACATAATTTTGTGGCTGTTGACGGTGTTTTTGCGCCTGAGTCCAAACCTAAAAAAAGAACACAAATAATAAGTAATAATAAGTAAAATAAAAATTGGGTATTAAGCACGAAAAACAAAATCTTAAAATTAAAAATTTTGCATTATTTAAGAAGTTTTTCTTTAATTTTGGTTTATTTTATTTTTTAACAAAAATTCTTTTTCCCACCGAGTTTTTTTCAAAAACTTTTTTGCTAACGGCTTACCTGCCGGTTTTGTGGACCTCTCTTACGACGGTCACCTGCACGTACCTCAGCTACTCTACGGCTGGGTCTACCACCACCTCCTCGCCCTCTGCGTCCTTCACGTTCCTTTTTGAGGAGCATCATTATAAATTTCTGAAAAAATGTACAATTATGAATAAAAATTCCACAGGAGTTTTCTCCCTTCTCCCATTTTTCCTATGTTTAATAAATTGTAAAAATGGGAAAAGGGAAAAAACTCCCATGGAATTTTTATTCATAATTGGGCTGTGTAAGATTCAAAAATAATTTTAAAAGCTTTGGCTTACCTTTGTAGTGGCGTCCATTTTCACAATTATCATGAAAATATTCACCAAATTCAAAGGTACCATATCTCGCAGTTTTATTTTATTGCCAGATTATTGAAATGTTATCTATAAACATTATTTGAATTTGTGGCCTATTGTGCGATTTTTGTTGCTGTGATTATTAAGGGCATAATACACCACAGAAATATAATTTATATAATTTTATAATTTTTGTTATAAAATTCTGTTTCATAAAGAAATATTTGTCATAAAATTCTTTTATTACAGAAATCGTATTAAAAAACGGCGTTTAAAATTCTTGCCTTTATTTTTTATATCATTCCCGTATTTTGCTTTATTTAGAAATGATATAGCCGCTGTTAATGATTTTCTCAACATAGGATAAAATCTTTAAGCTAAGATCCCACTATCGGCTCAAATAGCACAATCTGTGACGATTTTGATTGTGCTGTATCGGCGCACATTAAAAAACATTGCAAAATTTATTCTTGGGTGGTCCCATTATCGTCGCACATTGTGAGAATTTTTTTCGGTTCATATCGGCTAAAACTCAATTGCGACAATAATCGGTACAATGCGGTCACACTATCGTGTTATTTGGGCCAATTTAATCATATGTTTTGGTTTATTTGTTTGTTGGCGACATAATTTTACTTTAAAAATTCGCAAAATTCTCCGTTTGAATATTCCTTTATTAGTTTCCTAGCAATTTTAAATAATATATTAATATAAAATTAAAAATATATGCAATTTTATTCAAACTTACTGCACTTGTTTTTTTGTAATTGTTGTTCTGTAAACAGATGTTTACAAAGCAGGGATGGCAACATCGATACAACAGCAATGTTTTCGTTAAAGCAAATTGTTTTCTTTTATTTAACAGTACAAATGTACTATTTAACTTTTTAATACATAAATAATAGATAAAACAAATGTAATTTTGGTACAATTAAGCTCAAAAAAGTAAAATTTTAGTAGCCAGTTGGTGCACTTTAAAAAAATTCGTTTTGCCATCCCTTGTATCGGCGCTGATTGGCGACTGTGATCGGCACACAAGTGGCCGATAAAAATCGGTACATATTAAACAATTTGATTGCTCCACATTGTGCAAAAGAGTGTTCACATTATCGGCGCATCAAGGTTAATTTTGATTGTCCACAGGCAGCACAATTTCGGCACAGATTGTCGCAAATTAAAAAATATTGACCGTTCACACTATCGGCACATGAAATAAGGCAAAAATTGGTACATTGCGCCGATAGTGGGATCTTAGCTTTAGAATGAATAACACAACTTTGAACCGTGTGCTCATAAGACTTAAAGTTTAAGTGGCCTAATACTATCAACCATTGAAAAAGAACTGACCGGAGTCGCAGCTGCTAACTCAGTTTATGAACTACCAAAGCAAATTGATGAAATTATACGGCTGATTAATCAAGCCAAACTGGTTTACCTTTACAATAAGAAATCTAATTGACTTCTGATAATGCAATCAGATATTCAATTAGATCGAATTAGAATCAATTATTGAATATCTAATTGCATTAGCAGAAGTCAATTAGATTTCTAATTGTAAAGCTAAAACAATTTTTTTTCTAATGGCAACTAATTGCAATTAGTTTTACCATTTGAATAAAAATTTCAATTATCTAATGGGAATTAGTTGAACTAATTCTAATTGTTTGTTGAATTAGAGAATTTCACAAAAGAAGGTTAATTAGCAATCATTAGCATTATCTAATCATTACTTAACATCTTTGCTTTACAAATTATACGTTTTTATGAATATTTAAATTATGCCTATATGTACTTAAATTACTATATTCAACTTACTTGCGTCAATGCATCGAGATTTAACAAATAAATTTTTAACATAACATTTCGATTTAAATTCTTTGAAGGCCAGACACCAACACAAATTTGTTCTCTTATAGAATAACATAATCTGGAATCGTCTGAAAAACCAAATTGAGCGAATAGCTCTTAATTAAGAAGACAGGATTTATTTAGAAATATTTTACCAGGAACAAAAAGTAGATTTTGATTATAGGTATGTGCTAGTTGCTCTGCACAAAGGCCTTTTAAGGACTGTTTAGCCGAGTCCGGCAGTATCTATATATAAATCGGCTAAGGCAAAACAGTTAAGAACACTTTCCTCCTCTGTATGTCAACCGATTTGAACAAAATATACACCATTACAGAAGTGCACAATATATATATTATTAAAATCTGTTCAATAATTTCAGAGTTATAGGCGTTCAAATTTGCTACTAACACAAATACAAAAAATTTGTTTTTTTCAATTATCAAATAATAAAAAATAGGGTCGTCGATTATTCGATATTTTTTAGAAACCAGTTTTCGAATATTTCGACTATATAAAGTCGGAAAATAGAATGCGATCATTTTTAAATTTTCTATAATATTGAACTTAGAAACGTTATGTTTTAGGTGGATGGTCCTGAGTGAATGAAACCCTATGAGATTAAAAATGTTGGTTATTTTTTCTTTGGTATGTTTTGAATTTTTGTCAATATTCGACATACAAAGATAAAATTAAAAATGCATGGTCCTGGGGGAATAAGAACATGTAAGGGGAGCTTTTTGGTACTTTTTCGTTAAACATCTGGTACATTGATTTATTTTCGTTAATATTAGACATTAAAAAATAAAATTAAACTTGCAATGTCCTGATTGACAATCTATTAAGGAGATTTTTTGATACTTTTTTGTTTTATCAATTCTGATGATATTGAACTTATAAAATAAAATTAACTCTCGTGGAAGTTAAAATATGAAACGGAGGTTGCTCCCTAGCCAAATCGATCCACTAAGACGGAAAAAATGAACGAAACATGTAAATTCATATATGCATAGATGTACTATGTTTTCTTCTTATGAACATGAAAATGTATGGTCGAATTTTGACCATTAGGCGAACACTAGTATTAAATAATTCTTCCACATGATGTTTGCTTGTACGATTTATACTAAAAAGTAAAATTTAATTATTCGAATGGAAATTTCTAAATCTTAAAAATTTCAATTTTGAAAGTTTCTCTACCTCGTATGCCAATATGATGAACCGGTACCAGTGCTAACGCATAATCCTGAACATTTTGTCCTATTTACAACATCTTGATGTTCAATAATTAATTGTAAGTGTGAGACACGCGCCGATAATGTTTCACCAATAAATACTTCATTTAAAGCCAAGTATGGTACAACTCGTTGCATTTTCGCCTTATATTTATGTACGTGACATTCCTTTAATCAAATATTTTGGTTGTCTTTTCTTGTTCCATTTTTGTAACTGTATGTCGATATAAATCCGTAGACTCAGGTATTTTACCCACAGAGCATACAGAGGCGTCACGAGACAGAAAATATTGTGTTTTTTCTGTCTTTTTCTTCGAAAGCTGCCCTTTTTGCATTTTTTGTTTTGATTACGCAATTCGTGTTGATAGTGGCGGCCTGTTTTTACACATTGCCACTTCACTAACAAAAAACGTTTTCTTTCTCTTTCTTCGAAAGCTGCCCTCGCAAATGATTTAGGCATTTTTCATGCGTCACTTTTTTCATCTCTGTATACTTTGTGATTTTACCATTACTGCCTAGCAAAGTGGTGCGTATGCGAGAACGATGCATCCATTGAAAATCAATCACCCTTTTAAACAAAAATTTATTAGGTTAGAAATAAAAATTTTGCATGGTGTTTTAAAACGTACACTTTTTATTTTAGCCACAGCATCTGCAGAATTTTCTGAATATTGTTTCGGCAACATAAGACGGCCCTCTGATCTTTGAGGATCTGAATTGAAACCAACAATAGCGTTCTTTTGTTGAGATTGGGCAAATAAAGGACTGGCTCGACCAGCCGAAAGTTGTAGAGTTACATATTTGTTGTCCAAAAACTTCCCAGGATACTTGTAGATTTGTATGTAATTGTCGGCAATTTGGTAAAGAAAATTCATATAGTGGTAATTTTCCAACGAGGGCGGCACATTTAAATTATATGCTATTAAAACATGATCATAATTTTCATTATCAGCTATCAGTTACAGTTTTAACTCCAGGCAATTCCAGTGTTATAGTTTCCTCATCTATCTATCATCAACAATTTTAAGATTTTTTTATATGGATGTGTGCGTCTACAAAGCACGTGGAATTACACCATAAAAACTAAAATAATAAAAAAATAGTGCTGCCAGACACGTATAAATCTAAAAAACCGAATGAACATGAAACGATGTATTGCACACTGAAAAAAAGTTATTTTTTGTTAAGCACTAACAAAAATAGTTAGATGACCGACAGTGATAACTTTTGTATTTTTGGACCTAAATTTACCATTTTTTTTTTCGATTTATCTGCGAAATTTCCCAATTAGCAGTTAGCATTTTCTTTGACATTTTCCAGTTAGTTATTTAACATTTTCTAGAGTCTTTTATAATAGAGTTAACACAATTTTTAAAATGATGTGTGACCATTGCAATAATGTGCACGTACGTCTGCAGAACCTTGCCATTATGTTAAGGCCAAAATAAACCACAGAAATTGATTGGTAATAAAATTATACGTTTGTACAAATATTTTGAGCTTTTTATTGGGGTGTTTACTGTTTATATTTTGGAGAATGTTGGTAATTTTTTAATCTTTTTGTGGTGTCTAGTGCTAAATGTAATCATATCAAAGAAACATTTTTCAGAGTGAAGACGTTGAAGAAGAAACTTTCAATTTGTTT
Organism: Pollenia angustigena; assembly: GCA_930367215.1. Taxonomy (NCBI): domain Eukaryota; kingdom Metazoa; phylum Arthropoda; class Insecta; order Diptera; family Polleniidae; genus Pollenia; species Pollenia angustigena. Next base: position 73,940,935 of record OV884057.1, on the reverse strand, counting down.
AAAGCCGCATTGTTTTCCTTTAGTTTATATTTTTCCTCCGTTTTTAACAAATAGCGAGCAAAATTACCTCAGCACTATCTACGTCTGCATTCAAATATATAAACATAAGTAAAGGCTGAATAAATATTTTTGTTTTTTTTGTTATGTTTAATAAATTATTTGTTATATTTAAACCCCCGTATTCATAAACTTTTGTTAAATTTTATACACGTTTATTAAGGAAAAATTTCATAAAAATTTAAAATATTTTTATGACAGGCATTAGAAATTTTGTTTTTATTTCAAAGGAAATAAAAATATAAGCAGAAATGACAAAAATAAGAAATTTTTAAGAAAAAATTTTATTAAAAAGAAGTAAAATAAATTTTAGCTTTATGTTTTAGCACTCTATTTAATTTTAAGCATTTTTTCATGCCAATTTAGCTCAAAATTTTTTTTAAGATCTATTCACACTGCTGACCGATGTATTGGGTAAAGTTCTATTAGCTTTGTATTATTTTATATATTTTTCGCGTGCTCCTTAAACTGCATTTCAGACAAATTCAATACTAGATTGTGTTTTATTAGTTTTGGTTATTAATTTTTTGTAGGGCAATTATCTTACTTGAGTTTTGCCTATCAAGTTTTAATACACTCACACTTTTTTGCCAATACAGTCATACTTTGAAAAATTGATACGAACTTGCCTTTAAAATTCTCTTGCCAGTGAGTGATTCAAGTTAGGCAATTAAATTTAGTTTTTTGTTCGTGGTAAAATTATATAGACAATTTTTTTTCAGGTAGTTTTTTTTTTATCAATTTCTCATTTTTTTACATTTTATTACCTAGAAACGCCGTGAATGTGAAATTACATACCTTTTTTTTAATACATTTGACAGTAGCCCAAAATACTTTTTTTTACAACTCTGAAAAAAGTATGTTTTGTTCACACCGATCAATTTTATATAATGTTTTCGTAAAAATAAATCCATGACGATAAAGTGGCGTATTTTTCCCCCTGCAAATACCATGTTGCTTTTTCGAAGATTTTTAAAAATACTTAAACCTCTTTTATTATTTGTTTCTCCATTTCAGGTATTATAAAATTTTCACGTTTGACTTTTAACAATGCTAAACATCGCATCTATATTTTGTTCAAAGCTTGTAAACATTGACAACAACGAATTCCATCTTGTTGGGACTGAGTTCTTTAAAGAAATGGAATGCTTTGCATTAATAAGCTTGTCACTTGACTTACAAAAGTAGTCGGCACCACGAGGAAAATTTTCTACTTTATCTTGTTCTTCAAGAATTTTTTGTGATTCCTCCAAAAACTGCATGATTTTATTCTGCTCTTTTATATTTTGAAGTCTTGTGATTCCCTCAGAGCTGTACATCAAACTGCGATAAACATCTTTCAATTTGCTAATAATGGTGTTTATACGATTAAAAGATTTGTTGTTAAGCACATCCTGCGAAAGAAACCGGTACAGAGCATAGGCGATGCATCCATAACGTGAAATATTTTCTGTTTTTAGCGCAGCAACAATATTTGAACCACCATCGGTTACAGCACATATGTTTTTATTACTTAGATTAAATTCCATTAAACTTACTATGATTTTTTCTGCAACATACGTTGCAGTGTGTGGTCGAGAAAATATCTCGGTTTTTAAAGTAACTACTTCCAACTTGAATTGTTGGCAATAATACACTTTAATGTTGATATACGAAAGACGTTTATGTTTGTCTGTCCACATGTCTAATATGTACTAAACAAATATGGTTTGTAAAGTTGTTTAATTTATATTTAACACGATTTAAGTATAAATTGTACACATCATTCAACGCGGTAGAAGAAACTGTGTAGGCCCTAGGAAAGTGTATTTTTGGGTTTAAAGATTTTACGTACTTTTGAATCCGCTTCGTTCAATAATGTAAAATCGTTGCAAATCAATGCAGCACATTTCAGCCAATCTACGAACGTTTTGAAATTTATCGTCCTTTGATATTGTTGAATATAATTCGTTGATTTTACGTCAATGTCATGTATTGAGCGTAAATGGTTGAGGTAATTACTTGTTGAAGTGTTTTTTCCAAACCATGTTTTTTTTTTTTTTTGTCATTATTTTTTTATTGAATCTTCATATATTAAATATGAACTAACAATAATTAATCAAATCTTAACCTAATACGTTATTTTATCTCCTGCCAGTGCCAGACAAAATTTTCTTCATTTTTCTTCATCACGGGTTATTTTCACTTTTATAGGTGTTTATCGCTCATCTAATTGGGTAAGTGCTGCAGTGTCTCTTCTTCTTAAGCGAGTGTGGCCGCCATGATTTAAAATATTTCGAGCTAGTGGATTTGGGTGTTGTTCAAGCCTTTTTAAATATTTTATTGCATATTTTGTAATCATAGATTTCACTAATGGCACATTGAGATCCTTATAAATGTTTGAGATTTTAACATACCAGGGAGCGGCTGTGATTATTCGAAGAAGTTTATTTTGGCGCCTTTGAATTTTGTCGATATTAGAGGCCGAGGCAGTGCCCCATAGTTGAATACCGTAGCACCAGATAGGCTTTAAGATAGAGTTGTAAAGTAGAAGCTTGCAATCGAGACTAAGGACAGAATTTCTTCCAATAAGCCAATGAATTTGAATGGCTTTTAGTTTCATTTGAGTTAATTTTGCCTCTATATGGCATTTCCACGTTAATCGCCGATCCAGATGTATACCGAGATATTTAACATGCGAATGTTGAGGAATTATTTGATTATTGATTGTAATAGGGGGGCAAGATTCCCGGCGCAAAGTGAATGTTATATGTACGCATTTTTGCTCATTGACCATTATCCTCCATTGTCTTAACCATATTTCTAGTTGAAATATATGATGCTGTAAGAAACGCGATGCTTCATAACGATTTTCGTGGACGCTTAGAAAAGCTGTATCGTCTGCAAATGTTGAAGTTTGTGTGTAGTTGCTTGTTGGCATGTCCGAAGTATAAATTAAGTATAATAGGGGGCCCAGGATGCTGCCTTGTGGAACTCCAGCGGCAATGGGCTGAGGTGAACTTAAGAAATTTCCTTCTTTAATAATAAATTGACGACCGACTAAGTAGCTTTCTAGCAGCTTGTGTGTGTTTGCTGGTAAATTTTGCTTTAATTTGTGTAATAAGCCTTCATGCCAGACTTTGTCAAAAGCTTGCGAAACATCGATGAAGAGTGCTGAGCAATATTTCTTTTCTTCAAATGCTTTTCTTATGACATTTACTATTCGATGAGTCTGCTCGATTGTGCTGTGTTTTCTTCTAAATCCGAACTGATGGTTTGGAATACATCTATTTTCACTTAAAATTGGTGTTTATTTTGAAACTAATAATTTCTCAAACAGCTTTGACATATTTGATAATAAGCTAATAGGTCTATAAGACTCAACTTTTGTATGATCTTTACCTGGCTTTGGTATCATGGTAACTAAGGAAACCTTCCATTTTTCAGGATAGTATTCAAGGCGTAAAATAGCATTAAAAATAAAAAGAATAATTTTCTTTGCTATGCGAGGTAGCTCCAAAAGCATTTTATTACTGATTTTATCAATACCAGGTGCCTTCTTAGTGTTTAAGTCACAAATAGCCTTTTCGATTTCTCTTATCTCAAATCTGAGGGGAATAGCTGCTCTAGCATCAACAGGTGGTAACTCGACCGCAATATTGTGAGATATATTTGGTGTAAATACGTTTTTCAAATGACTAACAAAAAGATTTCCTTTTTCAATATCGTTTCTTGCCCAACTACCATTCAAGTTTCTTAATGGTGGCTTAGATATAACTGGCCTTTTTAGATTTCTAGCTGCACGCCATAATGAGTAGTCAGATTGTGGAGTTGCATCAAGTTCCTTAAGATATTTTTCTAGAGAAGCCGTTTTCTGATTCTGTAGTAACTTTCTTAGCCTTTTTGTGCATTCTTTTAATAAAATCTTAAGTTGCGGGGATCTGTAAAGTTGCCACTCTCTTCGAACTCTCCTTTTTTCAGTCAAGAGCCGCTCGACATCTGAAGAACATATTTTATTATTTTTAATTTTTTTGGGGGTAACGCTGGAGTGTTGAACAGCTAGTTTAAGATAACTGTCAAAGTTAACAAGAGAGAGACCCACATTCTCCGTTGTACTAAGCGGAATATTTTCTGTGCAATGGGCACTGAGAAATTTTTTATATTTTAACCAATTTATTTGTGTGGCTGGCGTCGCTAAGTAACCTGACGGAAATACAATTCTATTTGGGTTCGATATAGTAACAATTGTAGGTGTGTGGTCGGATGATAATTCTAAGGAAGCTTCAACATGAATCGTTTCTGTGGGGATGTTTTTAACCACGCCAAAGTCGATAACATCTGGAATTTTTTGCTGATCAGTAGGCCAATATGTTGGTTGCCCGCTCGCGACCACATTTAAACCCATTTTAGAGATTGTGTTAAATAAAACACGACCTTTTGGTGTTATAAGTCGTGAGCCCCAGAAGGTATGTTTAGCGTTATAATCGCCAGCGGCCAGAAAACAGGGTCCTAATGATTTATAATATTGGCCTTCTGATATGGAAAATCTAGGTAGAGAGTATAAAGAAGAAATTACTATGTTTCGATTTAGCTCCTCAACACAAATAGTCGTTGCTTGCAGATAGTCTTCACGGTGATCACACATAATGTAGTGTTTGACTCGAGTTTTTATTAAGATGGCAGAACCTCCACAAGCTCTATCTCGAGGGTCCTTGGTATCATATAGTATATAACCATTGATTTTAAACGTATTTCTTGAGGTCAAATGAGTTTCAGAAATCATCATGACATCAATTTGTTTATTTTTAAGAAAGTATTCTAATTCATTTTTATGTTGGCGGATGCCGTTTGCGTTCCAAAAACAAATTTTTAAACAGTTCATGGTTTGTTAAGTACAGCTTGCAATAACATCGATTGCATTCTTAGCATTTCCTGCATCATATTACCCATTGTGTTCGTAAAATTATTTACTGTTTGCACTAATGTTTCCATGGTTTTTTCTAAACGACTTAAATTAGAAACCAAAGTTTCATCATTACTTGGCGAGGCACCTTGCATTGGCTGATGGTTTGATTTTAGGACGTTAGCGTAAGAGGTTCTGTTATTACTAGGCTGGGGGGCTTAAATTGCATTTGTGTTTACCCGATTTGCAACCTGCATTTGAGGGGTATTTGTTTTCGGTCCAACCGTCTGCTTGACAATATTATATACTGGGCATCCTCTATAATTGGCAGTGTGATTACCGCCACAGTTGCTACATTTTTTTACGTTGGGGTCGGTTTTAGACTTATCACAAGAAACTGTACCGTGTAGTTCACCACATACTACGCAGACAGGGGGTAAGTAGCAGTATGCCTTGGTATGGCCAAATTCTTGGCAGTTTAAGCACTGAACAGGTCCGTTTTTTTTGTGCGGCTCCTCAACTGTGATTTTTCTGTATAGAATATATTTCACACTATAAATGGGATGCGTTTCGTTTTTTTTTTAACTTAATGTCGCCGGGCTCTAATTCTACTCGAAAAAGTGGTTGTGGAATTTTGTCCCTATTTCTAACATTTACCACCTGTTTTATCTTGAAGCCTTTTTCTTCCAAGAAAGTTTTAATTTCCTCTGGGTCTACGCATGAATCAATTCCCTTAATCACCACCTGGAGACCTTTACTGCTCTTGAGTTGGTATGTGTAAAAACTTTTTTTGAGTGCCTCAAATTTGCTAATTACTTTCCGAAAGTCATTTTCATGATTAACTTGAATTTTAGTTTCATTTATACTACCTCGCTTTATTGCGGCAACATAAAAGGAATTTTCACCAATCAACGAAATTAAACTCTTTATTAGATCATTTGAGTTATGCTCCCTAAGATATATTGGGGGAGGCTTGGACGATTTTATGACGTTTGGGGCTTCAGAGGATTCATCCTCCAGAATTGCAAAGCGATTTGGGAATTTATTTTATCAAAAGATGGCACTTTGGATGAAGAAGCAACAGCTGCAGAGGTAGGGCTGCGTCCCCGTTTAAGCACTGTTATGTACCTGTCCATACCAACTTGTACTGTAGGCTTTTGACAATTTTTTACAGGGGTGTTTTCCATTTCATTTGTGTTTAAGTTGGTATCATTTCCCACTAAATTTGTTTTTGACGTCACGGCAATACTTGCTGGCCTGGCAACACTTGACACCAAATCTAGTTGTAGTTTTTTTAATGAGTCACTATCCACTGTTTTTGTAAACACCGAGGGTGATAGGGAACTAGTTCGAATAATTGGCTTAGCCGTTAAATAGTTTATATTGTTTTGTTTTGTTTTATTTATTTCTACATTATTTTCGTTTGCCTGAACTAAAACGTAAACGTTTCTTTCATTTTGTCTTAGTGTTGTTTCACTGTTCGTACTCATGCAAAGAGTTGTTTTTGTTTTTCACCGTTTTGCATTGCTTTAATATTTTTATTATTTATTGTATTTTACAACAACAAAAAAAAACAAGAAATTTAAATTTAAATGTTTTTGTTCAGAATATGTATACACATGTATGCACATTCATACGTACATACATATATATTTTTACTGTTTTATTTTATTTAATTTTATCGTTTTAAATTGTTCACTATTATGTTAAATAATTTAAATAACAAAATATATTATTTTTTTTTAAGCGTCCATTCGCTGCTTATACCCTGCAAATAAAATTGGACCACCTGACCCATTTTGATAAAATGGACTACTCCATGGACTAGTCCGATGTAATGCAAGCATGGACCATGCCATTGTTAAAAAGTGTTTGTAGTGAGACGACATGTCTTCGTTTTTTAACGACATGCTTTCGTGTTTAAACGACTTCAAAACTAATCCTCTTGAGTATTCCATGGAGTAGTTTTAAAACTACTCCTTACTGGTCCAAAGGTGGGTTATATACCATGGAGTAGTTTTAAAACTACTCCTTAGTGGTCCAAAGGTGGGTTATATGGTCCTCTCCTAGGACATCGTAATGTTAAATAGACCAGGTTTTTTCCATACGTTTGGGTTACTTGTGGACTAGTCCTGGTCCCTTGTGGACTACTCTTTACACGCGTGTTTGGACTGGTCCTATTATTTGCAGGGTATTTATGTATTACAAAATCAAATGTGATTAATTAATAGTTCAAATCGTATGCGGGGCTAAAAATACACGTCTGTATCACAACAAAGCACAAACCGAATTGTGAAAAGGAAAAGTTTGAAAAAATGAAATTTTTAGGCAAAAAAAAAACTACTTAGTCCCCTTTTAGACAGGCAAAGTTTACTTTGCAAAGTCTTGTGTAGTTCTCTTTTAAACTTTGTTTGGTGTTTAGACACACAAAGTTTAGTTTGACAAATTTTTGTTTATTCGTTGTTGCAGCCAACTTCAGGTACAGGGTTGATAAATGGCATTTTTTTAAATGTACTTAATACAAAAAAAAAATTTACATTTTTTTACGCTAATTGTACTTAATGCCAAAAAAATATTTTTTACAAGTTTTATTATTTGCATAACAAAGAATTTACATTAAAATGCACTTGTGCTATACATTTATATACCTTTGGCAATTAACAAAAAGAAAAATTAAGTAAATAATAAGGAATTTAGACGAAGAATCTTAAGCTTGTTTTTTTAGATTTGAAAGTGGAACAGGCTAAAAAAAGGTTTTACCTACCCAGTAAAAACTTCGCCTGCAAAATAATGTGTTAAGTAATCAGGAAAATGTTAAAATACTACTTTCAATTCTTCTGAAAGAACCAATGAATTTTACAAGGGATGTCACAAAATGAACGCATTTTTATGTAAGTCATTATTTTTTTCCTACATACATCTGATAAATAAGTAGTTATAGAAGAAATTATAGTAGTTATATAGAAGAAAGCTACTAAATAATTAGTGAAAGAAGCTATTCATTTTAAAAAAGTAGGCGAAGTTTTTACTCGGTAGTAATGCCCGTAATTTCTACTAAAAATATCTAGCTGTGTATAGATATCTATGGTGCGAGGAATTTTTCATAATTTTAACACGTATGATTCTCTTACTGGTTAAAGTGTATTATATGTTCCACCATCGATAAAAATACAAATGTTGTCATATTTAAAAGAAAACTTAAAGGAAAAAACTTATATGGGCATTTCCTCAGAATACTCTACCAGGATGAAAAAATAAAATGTTGATTATCATCGTCTTTTATTGTTTATCATTATAAAAAAAGTCTATTTGTTTGAATTAAATTCGATATACAGCCCAATTATAAATATTCCCGGGGAAATGAGCTCCCGGGGAATTAGTTTTTCCCGGGAATAACATTCCCCTATTCTAAACAGACGGGGAGAATAGTATTATGGGAAAGGGAATTTCGAATTTTCGCTCTCAGTTGTTTTGCTTTTAGCTGTGTTGTGTTAACTTAAAAAACTTGTACAAATTTTGCAAAAAACAAGCGAATAAGTGAAAAATATGTTGTGTTGACTAAAAATAATAAAAATAAAATAGTTTTTAATTAAAAAAAAAGGAAATGTTTAGTGTAGCATTCGGATGGTATCTGAAGAAGCAGAAAATCAGCAACATTTAAAAAAACGAGCTGCCGCAAACGTTATAAGTATACAAAGATATTCACCCTTATTGTGTTTGGCGTATTTAAAATATGTACGCCTACGACTGTTTGGTAATATATTAAAGAGAACGTGAACTTATTTCCTTTAATCTATTACCAAACAATCGTAGGCGTATTTTAAACACGCCAAACACAATATGGGTGATTATTATACATAGGCGACGCAGGATATCCCCTGGATATCCGTGGCTTCTGAAACCTCACAAAACTCCAGAAGAGGGGTGACCGAAATGAAATTCATTTAAAGTGCCGCAATGTTATTGAAATAACCAATGGTGTCCTCAAAAATAGATGGAGGTGCATTTTTGGTGCTAGAGAGCTGCTGGTGCCCCGCCTACTTTAACGCCCACTTTTTTCGATTTACCTAAAATTAGAAAACGGCTCCAATTGATTTGACTAATTTTTCTTTCAAATGTTCGTATCTTTTTAACGGATTTTAAAAATCGAATGCAAACATTTTTCCTAATTTGGACAGGTCAGCTAGTTGTAAACAAAACATAACGTTTTTGGGGAATTATCTTTATATTTTGTATTATTATAGAAGGTTCTATGACACCTATTTGTGAAACAAAATATCGGCAAAATGCTCGCCACCTCTTCGGTGGCATACTGAGATATAATTAAGGTCCAATATCGTTAATGTGCCGAATAATCTCATCCTTTAGCTCTTGAATTGTTATTGGCTTATTTACGTACACTTTTTCTTTTAACGCAGCCGTTGAATTTCTCGCGCAAAAGAGCCATTGCTTCGTTGGATGTGTGGCAGGTGGCACTATTCTGTTGGAACCGCATATCTTCCATGTCCATATTCTCAATTTATGGCTACAAGAATTCCGATATCACCTCGCTTTTCACGGTAACTGCTTGGCCGACCTCATTGTCGAAGAAATACGGTCTGATGAAGCCACCAGCCCATATAAGAATTGGGCGAGCATGCACAGGTGTTATTGCCTAGAGACCCGGTTTGCTGAAATTTGCGCACAATTCTCATGATTGTGGACACATTTGGTCGATTATTCTGACGAATAAAACCATGAAATGCATTCTGATTTTAACGCCTATTTTCGTATGAGGCTGAAAAATCTGAATGCGCTGCTTTATTGTGTACCTCACCATAATTAAATTTGTCAAAAACCGAAACAAAGAAATGTCAAATTAAGTTGGTCAAACAACTTGACATAAAGGTGTGACTCACAATTATAGGAAAGTTAAAAAATATTTTAGCCCTGTTTGTAATTAATCTCAGTGTTTAGTAAGAAAAATCGTGTTAGGTACGCATAGTATTTCAAAAATTTATTTATTGTTCTTATTAAACAAATATTTGACAGGCAGTTTTATCAGCTGTTTTCTTTTTAAATCAAACGCTAACAAATTTTCAAGACAGGGGATTTTTCACTCTCGTGTGAAAAACATAGAAATAAACAAAAAGGTAAACAAATAAAGAATCGTTTTATATAAATTATATCATGAAAGAAAAAATTTTATTTTATTTTTTTTTAAATTACGTATACATATATGTATATATCTTTGCCATTTGCGTAACTGTCACAATATTACCATTGAAAACGATGCCATGGAAAATAATCCAACGACATCAAAAATGCCGAGCGGTTGTTCTATAGAATAAATTGTATGCAGAAGAATGGCTGAAGATGGTTGGTCTGCAAACGATTTTCCAAAATCCAAAGTAATATCGGATTATTTAAGAATTAGGGGTTTTACGATGTGTTTAAGTAATACATACAACGATATGGAAATATGATGAAAAGTTTTACGCATCAAAAAAAGATGAAGTCAAAGCGGATTTGAGAAAAAAATAAAGAAGAAAATGGAAGATTTTCCATACATGAAGATAAATGGACAGATATATCTATTTAAAATACGTAACTTTTTTGTTAAAATAATTTTTTTTATTCGTTATTCTCATCGATTAATCGAATAATTTTTAAGGTTTAATCGTTTGATCGAACGAACAAAAACAATTATTTCAATTATTCGAACAAAGTTGAAAGGCGAATAACTCTAATATTTAGGTAACTCAATTATATATTTTAGTAACGATTTGTATATTTAAAAAAGGGAAGAAATCAATTAATTAAAAAGAAAACTTATACATAATATTCTATAAAAATTAAAAGAAAAAACTAAACAAACTAAAAATAATAGTTTAAAAAATAGTTTAAAGCACAACTCCCTTGCAATTTTTTGGCGGAATTATTTTCTAAATTTGTGAACACATTCTCCCTTTAATTGCCATTCGTAATACCTACTTTTTTCCCGGGGAACAGTTTCCCATTTTCGAATTCTGTTTAGAATAAGGGAAAAGGGAAAAGAGAGAATTTTCCCGGGGAGATTTTATTTATAATAGGGGAACAGGGAAAAGGGAAAAAATTCCCGGGGAATTGTTGTTCATAATTGGGCTGATAGTATTTACATAAAGGCGATTTCTTTGCTTTGTTTTTATCATATTTTGGTAGGAAAAAGATTTTGCAATTTTTAAATTGTACTAAATTTGCACTGGAGTACTTTATTACTTTTGCACTGCTAATAGTAGTAAAAAAAGTACAATTGTACTACCAACTTTATCATCCCTGCTCAGAAATAAACTACGAACGAAAAACAAAAGGAATTTGCGAGTACAGCAAAGTTCGTACTCCCCCGCTATTCTCTTTTCCCCTCCCTTCCATAAACTCAAGACTTTGCAAAGAAAACTTTACCTGTCTAAAAGGGGACTTACCCTTTTAATATCATATTTTCTTGTTCAAAACATATTTTTCAGAATTTATATTTTTCAAGTATATGCCTCTGGCAAATACACAAATCTCCAAAAAAATTACAGCACTTAGAGACACCACTTGTGCTTACAACTACTTTTCGCATTTTTTCACGTTAGCTTTTCCTTGCAAAAGTTTATTATAATATTCTATTGATCCAGAATAACTCAAATGCTTATTGCAATTAAAAAGCTCTTCATTGTCGGACTCTGATGAATTTTCTATAATTTCACTTGCACTTTGTTGAGAAAAAAAACTTTTTATATTTGTTTGTGGCATTTTGTTCATAACTTTAAAACAGTGTTCGAAAATAAACACTTAATATCATTTCTTAATGTTCGGTTCGGTAGATTTGTGGAAAACACAAACGCTAATAGTGTTTGTGTAGAAAATCATTAAAAAAAAATAACGTTTCCCTGTTAGTCATCTTTCGAACACAAAAATATAACTGTTTTTATCAAACTCAACAAAAGATGTGAACATTTAATTCCGTTCGGTTTTTTTTTTAAATCCACAAACTTCAATGTGGTCGGTTCGGCTCATTAATGTTCGTCCCTTTTGGTTGTTAAAAAAACCAAACATTTTTACATAAAAAAAAATACACACACGAAAAAAACATTATAGAACATTAAAATATAATGTTTGTCTACAGTATCACTACAATTGTTCTGTTTTTTAACATTATATAATGTTCGGTTCTTTCTTGAAAGTAGTTACGAACGGTATTAAGGGTTGTGTATGTACACAATCACTAAAAAGTAGATATCGTTCCTGGGTGTGTGAGCCGAACGTTAAATAATGTACTGTTTATTTTCGAACACTGCTTTAAAATATAAAATTATACATGTAGAAACGTTGCAAAAATAACGGGATATATTTGCAACGCCCAGGGTTGTAAATTTTCAATGCTACAATATCGAATTTTTTATTCTAACAAAAAAAGTTTGGCTAATCTAGTAAAGTCGGCGTAAAATTTAAGCCGAAACTTTCGGCGGTGGCTAATGCTAAGAAAAACATACCGGCGGCGGCGCTGACTTGGACCTCTGGGTACATGTTCCTCTTCAACAAAGCGTGTGTACAGAGCTGTTGTAGTTTTGTTTTTCCTTATGTTTGCTTCGTGTTCTGACACTCTTGTACCGAGGCTTCTTTTTGTTGTCCCACATACACTTTGCCGCCCTGTTCATTTGTTTTTCCTAAGCATGTTATTTCATATACAAGATTAGTCCCCTTTTAGACAGGCAAAGTTTACTTTTCAAAGTCTTGAGTTTATAAAAGGGAAGGGAACAGAGAATAGCGGGAGAGTACATAATTTGATGTACTCGCAAATTCGTTTTTTTTTCGTTTGTAATGTATACCTGAAGTTGGCTGCAACTTTATATTTATATATAGCGTTGCCAAAAAGTTTAGTAAAAAAATCATCTTTTGGCGAACAAAATTATATCTTGAAGAGAAAAACCTACAACAATTTTTTTTCAAATCAAAGTGTTTATAACAAGGGCAAAAAAGTAAACATTATTAATTTTATATAAAAAATCTTCCCAGCAAAAAAACTTTGAAGTTGTTCAAGAAGAGGAAATATTTTCCATTCAAGTCTTGTGTATGAATTGCAATATTTCACCATAATTTGGTATGTATTCTTTTAGGATTTAAAACGGTCTAATTTTTTATTAAAATAAAAAGTTGACTTAGATTTATTTAATTTTAATACGTAATAGTTTTTCAAAAAAAAAGAAGCCAAAAACAGGTTTAACAACTTACTTAAGTTAAGAATACGCATTTGCTGTTTGTAAATGTACATATATAAAAAAATTTAAATAAAACCTGGGGTCTAATCACCGCATTCGATACTATCGTATCGAATAAACTATCGAATGTTTTTGCATACGACAGACACTGACGTATCGAATGAAAACTCGATAAATGTAATGTCGAGTTACTCGGTAACGAATGCTATTATTGCAAATTCCATAATTTGCATTCGATATCGAGTTTCATGATACCAAAATAAATAATTTCGATCAATTTTGCTCGATATCGTATGCGGTGATTAGACCCCTGTATAACTAATTAACTTTTTATTTGTTTATTATGTAAAATTTGGTTTCAATATCACATTTTAAAATTATTTTCAATATCTTTTAATGTGTGAAGCTGTTTTTTTAATAAAAAATAACATAAGGATTAATATTTTGATTTTCGAGCTTTTTAAAAATGGAAAGTTTAACTGCCGTATTCATAAAAAATTAAATAACACTTGACACCAAATCTAGTTGTAGTTTTTTTAATGAGTCACTATCCACTGTTTTTGTAAACACCGAGGGTGATAGGGAACGTGTTCGAATAATTGGCTTAGCCGTTAAATAGTTTATATTGTTTTGTTTTGTTTTATTTATTTCTACATTATTTTCGTTTGCCTGAACTAAAACGTAAACGTTTCTTTCATTTTGTCTTAGTGTTGTTTCACTGTTCGTACTCATGCAATTTTGTTTCAATATCACATTTTAAAATTATTTTCAATATCTTTTAATGTGTGAAGCTGTTTTTTTAATAAAAAATAACATAAGGATTAATATTTTGATTTTCGAGCTTTTTAAAAATGGAAAGTTTAACTGCCGTATTCATAAAAAATTAAATAAGTTTAAAATGTGTTGTGCGAACCCATTCTAGCCAATGTTTGGCCTAAAAAGAACCAGTGCATTATCTTTTTAAAACATAAACACCTTTTCAGCATTGAACAAAATCTTTATTATTTTAAGTGCGTTTTAAATTTTGGAGTGGTTTAACCATTCATAAATATTTAAAAATTAATCATAAATAAAAGTGTCAAGCTAGCTATATATAAATGAATGTTGAGAAAAAACTCCCAAAAACAAAAAGTGGTAGGAGTTATAATGGCTGTAGCTGTCATAAAAAAATATCAACAAAGCAGTATAAAAATGTTGTCCGGGAAACTAAACGCCGATGGTGCCGCGAATGGCTTCTTCGGCCATACTCTGGAAAGGATTAAACGCATATTGCAATGAAGGAATTAAAAATTGGCCCTTTGATTTCAAAACAAAACACTGTATTGAGGGAATCTGTTTCAGCAACAACGCGGTTAATATTCAAGAACTTAAAACAATTAAATTTGAACATCACGTTTTTTTTAGACTTTTTATCACTTTAAGATGTTTGACGACCGGAAATACCTACACCGATCTTTCTTATGGGTTCCGAGTATCGGTATCGTTGATCTCCCTATTGGTTCCAGAAACTTTACGAGCCATATATAATTCATTAAAGGGAAAGTATCTGAAGGTATGTATATCTAAGGTGAAAGAAAACTTAACATGCCTATTACTTTGATATTTGTAAAACCACTTCAGAGTGGAAGAACGTTGCTGAAGATTTTAAACGCTTCCATATTCCATACTTTCCAATGTGCCTTGGGGCCATAGGTAAATTATATTTGTACGTTTTAATTAATTTTTCAAACCACTTTAAAATTTTGATTTTTAGATGGCATGCATATAGCTTTTGTAACGACACGGTTTCCGCCGGTTGCTGGGGTAGACTCAGCGGCGTCCATGGTCGCTCAGTTCTTTACTCTCAGTAGAAACGCTCTTAGCTAAACACGTTATAAAATCCTTTATTTGGGCTTTCTTTATGTTTTGCCGGCTTAGTGGTGATGGTGCTGGCTCCTGGTTCGGCAGTAGACAACGTTAGAGCTGCGCGCGTGTTTGTGTGTGAGCGTGTCTTGACGCGCTCTCTCCCGTCCTCGCGAGCGTACGCTCTGATGGTAGCCAATACTAATATCGTGAGGTTCACCGCTCCCGATAGTTCTACACGGACTGCCCTCAGAGGTTAATGGAAGGTCGTAACTAATATTGACGTGAGGTTCACCGCTCCCGACAATATTAACACACCCCTCACGTATAGCTAACCAATGCAGTCCACAATATTATTGTGAGGTTCACCTCTCCCCTAATATTATTTAGTGTCTACACTGAGAAATGTAAGCTCTACTGCAGACGTGGCATCACTATCGTTAGTAGATCTTAACTCACCCAAGTCTGTCAACTCACTGACCTCTTATCTATCGATGTGCGGCCTTTTATACTCATGGCCAGCGTTACCGTTGTGATACTAAAGTATCAATTTGACCCTTTTTCGACGGTGTTGATACCTTTTATGACCCTTTTTTTAAATTATACTTTTGTATCATTATCACCTATTTTGTGACACTTTTTGACCCTTTTATGGAAATAGCTCTCACATTTTGTTTTTTGTCAACACTGCGGAACAGAAGTGCTAAACAAATGTTTTCGAAATAAGCATTGCTTGATATGGAACAGACTCAAAGTATAAACTTACAATTCCATGCTCTCTTCTCCTTGATTTTTGATAGTAAAGTACAATTTCCCTAAGTGCCGGTTCACACACGTCAAGTTTGACTCGTCAATTCTTGAGTTTTTAGGAGAGAAGGGAAAAGAGAATGCCATTTCATTTCCTCTCTCTCCTAAAAACTCAAGACTTGACGAGTCAAACTTGACGTGTGTGAACCGGCACTAAAAGCAAACATAACTCATATAAATATTTGTTATTTTTTACGGTGGTTTCTTTTCAAAACAAAAATTTTACATTTTATTAAAAAACTGCAATTTGGTATTTTGTTCTCTTAAAGAGAAGCATGTTTTATTCAAAAAAATTCGCCCTTAATAATGGCAAAAGGTATGTAACTTTTCGCCTTCTTTTGAATCGACAGTGTTGAGAGTGCCCTAACAGGAATGAAAACAAGAGGTAAACATTGCTAAATTAGCGGAAATTCCCATATATTTGGTAACAGCGGTATGATAGCAAAGTCTTATACATATTTATTAAAAATCGTAAAAGCTTTAAAAAATCTGACACTTACAGGAAAAAATCGCTTTAATCGAGAAAATGGTTACAATTTGCGAACGATTGCAAAATTTAAAACAAACACTAAAATTTTTTGACATCACTAAATCGGAAAATTACATAAAAAATATTTAAAAATTAACGATGTATAATGATAAAGAATAAACATTTTGTCAGTTGTTTAAAATAGGACAGAGCATTCTATAAAAAAATTAAGTTTTTTGAGCTCTTCCTACCTGAAATATTATTTGTTTGTTTGCTTATAAAAAAACTTGATCTTATTATGTTCATTAAAATGGGAAATACTGCTAATAAAAAACTAGACCCTTTTTTTATTGAAATACCCTTTTTTTGACCCCTTTTTCTGGAAAATACCCTTTTTGTGACCCTTTTCGAAAATTTCCAGCGGTAACCCTGCTCATGGCGTCGTACACACACAAGCAACACACACACACATGCCAGCCGACAGCACAGAACAGCTGTCGCTATTCAGTGTTGTATACCCGTGGTATATACCTCCGACTATGACAACCAGGTGGCGCCAGCTCCGTCACTACATATCCGTTAAATTCAAACCGACTTACAAATGATACTAAGGGTGTGTGTGAAACGGTAGCAAAGTACTCATGGAAGTAAAATTTTGACACTATTGAGGTGAATAAAATTTCACTAGCCCTAGGGGCTAGTATAAATTTTGACATTAGTGTGAAATTTTTGACAACAAAATTATTTTTTTTCATCAAATTTGTTTAAACAAAACAAAAAATAATATGGAAGCAGGACCAGTGGCAAAAAAAAGAATTATACAAGATGTAAATATTTAAATATGTATAAGATTTTCTGCCCACACTTTTTGTAAAAATTGTTAATATATCAGAACGAATTCATCAAATAGTTGGGACGATCTCATTTCCAACAGAATTGAAATGATTATTGGTAAACCTTTGTTTAATTTATTCATTTCCACAAAACTATTAGTAATTGTTTTTTTCTTTATGTCAAAATTTTACTATCAAAGTTATTTTCGGGAATACAAAGTTTATTATTAATACGATCTTCGTATGACGTGCTAAATTCCCAGTTTTTCATATTTGATAAATACACTGAAATTTATTGTTGAGGGAAAGCAAGCCTCTATGCGCATTTCGCCGGTTGCTTACACCAGCTCATCAGGAAACCTTTTCCAAAGATTTTAGAAAAGCCAAAAATATTAAACAAATAAAACCTTAAGCGAATAAGAGTTAAAAACACTCTAAGTCTTACCTGTAACAATATCAAAGCTTAAACAAAACACCAACAATAAACAGTGAGTTTATCTTTTCTTACATCCCCCTACAATTGGTTGGGTTCTTTCCGACTCGAATTGTAGTTGTAAGTGGGTTAAAAGAAAAAACAAAATTAAAAAACAAACCGCTTCATTCTATTGTCTTCGTAAGAAAACAACGAACTAAACCAATTTGCCAATTCAGTTTTATGCACGGGCACATGCAATTATATTATCAAAGTTATTTTCGGGAATACAAAGTTTATTATTAATACGATCTTCGTATGACGTGCTAAATTCCCAGTTTTTTATATTTGATAAATAAACTGAAATTTATTGTTGAGGGAAAGCAAGCCTCTATGCGCATTTCGCCGGTTGCTTACGTTGTCAAAAATTTTACAATTTCACACAGCACAAGTATGAAAATTTTCTACCACAAATAAATTTCATTTCACCATAGAACTTTGCTACCGTTTCACACACACCCTAAGTACAAAATAATTATATCAAACAAAATCCAAATTTAATACAAAACAAAAAACTAAATAAAAAACTTACTACAAACAAATAAATACATACAATTCAATATTATACTTAAAACTAAAACATTGGTGCGACTAAAACGAGCCCTGGGGACTTTGGTCGTCACACTGCCTCCTCCCTCCGAATTATTTTAATGCCGCATCCAGGTTATATTAGGGATGCGGCCTAGCGCCATTACGATCCGATACCGTTGACCCTTGTGCGTCCGTACAAACCTGGTACGAGATAGGCTGCTTGGGTTAGAATTGACCTGCCTGCCCTCGCGATGGATAGGGCTTGGCAGCTGCGACAGCCTTATATTGCGGGGGCTGGTGGAGTGTAGGATCTCCCAGAGGGCGCTGGCATTGCTTTTGCCGCCGTTTTTAGGATAAATCCGGATGGTGTGGAGGATCCGTTGGCACTGCTGTAGCTAGGCTTGCCAACCGTACTTTATGATAAAGAATTGTACGTTATGTCGAGTAATTGTACTCTATACTTTATGAGAATAATAAAGTACGCGAAAATACTTTATTTTGCATGATTAGATTTATCTAGAATTCAAAATAGATTCAGGTTATATTAGTCAGGGTTTTATTAGTCATAAAAGTATAATACTTATTGAACAAGTTTTCTTTTTAGAAAAACTAAAGAACAACTAATTAATATTAGTCAGGGCCATTTGTTGATGTTTTTTTATATTGGCAGGACGATTTTTCGAAAAAAAATAATCTGACAGCACTTTTTCACTTGCTTGTTTTGTTTGAGTACAATAACTGCCTGTTTTTAAAACACGAGTTTAAAACAAAATTTCAAAATGGCCATTCCTTAAGAGAGCTCCCATACAACATGTTTAATACAGACTACAAATATATTAAAGAAAACGAACCATAACAGCCAAGGAGTCGCCTTAACCCATTTTCGGCCACTGTTCGTACTTGCGAACAGCAAATTTACTGAATTTGATTGCCAAGTTACAAAGTTTGGTACATTAATTTGTTAAAAATTAATGCTTCCATTATTTAATATTAAGTCTTAATTTTAATTAGCCGTTAAAAAAAATCAAAAATATGTTTTATGTTTTGCCTGCAGGGGTATTTTTGAGGACGCTTTTTATGAAGATATTTATAAAACGGCAAAAAAACATAAATTGTTAAAAAATTTTCAAACTAAATAAAGGGAATTTGTCCAAATAATTTAAATGACCAAACAAAAATAAAAAACCTAAGTAAAAAATAATTTTTCTACTAAATTATAGCTGTTTGTTTCACTGTTCGCAAGCGCGAACATTGGCTGCTATTTGGAGAATACGCTTTTTTGATTTAAATCCAGATAACGGTAATTGCAAGATGCTTTAAGTTTCAAATGTACAATTTCTGTTACTTAGTGATTTGTTTTGCGTTGATTTTTTTTACAAGTAGACAACAGTTAGATAAAACAAAGTTTGTTTTCAACACATTGTATTTTGAACAAATACAAATAGTTGAGTGATATCTCTGCAAATAATAGGACCAGTCCAAAAACGCGTGTAAAGAGTAGTCCGCAAGGGACCAGGATTAGTCCAAAAGTAACCCAAACGTATGGAAAAAACCTGGTCTATTTAACATTACGATGTCCTAGGAGAGGACCGTATAGCCCACCTTTGGACCACTTAGGCGTGGTTTTAAAACTGCTCCATGGTATACTCAAGAGGATTAGTTTTAAAGTCGTTTAAAAACGAAAGCATGTCGTTAAAAAACGAAGACATGTCGTTTCACTACAAACACTTTTTAACAATGACATGGTCCATGCTTGCATTACATCGGACCAATCCATAGAGTAGTCCATATTATAAAAATGGATCAGGTGGTCCAATTTTATTTGCAGGTATTTGCTGAGCTGTAAAGATAACTACCGTCTGTGGCATCCTGTGGAGCACCACCATTTAAGCGAGGAAGACCTACGTACAATTAGGTTCGCCCGTTGTTTAATCTTGCCAACAAGAAATATATACAATTGGGTGTTTGGATTGAACTACTATCGATTGATGAACAAATGGTCCCATACTTTGGTCATCAGTCATGCAAAATGTATATCCGAAATAAATCAATTCGTTTTAGGTACAAGATTTGGTGTTTCTGATTCGAGTGACGACTACGATCGTCAAATTGGCTTAGGTGCAGACGTTGTTTTAAGACTATTGGAATGTGTAAAAGATCCCATTGTCTATTATCAAAAAGTTATTTAAATTTTTGGGAATACAAAATTTTAATTTCAAAAGATTTTGCTATTCGTGCTTAATTCCCAGTTTTTATTCTTGATAAAAACACTTGAAATTTATTGTTGATGGGATAAGCTATTCCTATGCATTTCACTGGTTGCTTAGGCCAGATCATCAGGAAACTTCATCCATAAAGATTTTAGACAAACTAAAGATATTAAACCAAATAAAACTGTTAAACGTATAAGAATTATAGCAACAGTTCTACTTGTAACAATATCAAAGCTTGAACAAAACACATCAACAATAAACAACAGTGGGTTTATCTCATCTTACATTCCCCACTACAATTAGTTGAAATTCTCTCAACAATAATTGTAGTTGTAAGTAGGTTAATAAAAACTAAATAAAAACAACAACAACTTACAAAAGATGTTGTCAATTAAGTGTTTTTTAGGCCGTGCACTAGCCTGTTGCCATTGTCTATTAAATTTATTTTGACAATTATCATATTTTTTGATGTGCCTTTTAAGTGAAAAAAGATTTTGCGCCACAGGAACCGTTCGACCCAATCGAATTGCAAAAGCCCCACTACGCACAGGAAAGCAGCTGAAGTGGGGAGAAAGTGATTATCAATATGATAGAACAAATTCTATATTGGTTTGTCGTTGGGCAGATAACAAAGAGGTAACGGTTCTCACCAAAAGCGATAGAAAAAGGATTTAAAAAAATACGAGAATGTATCACAACCATTGCTTCTCAACTCCTACAATAATGGGATGGGCGGCGTAGACCTTCACGACAATGCCGTCTCAAATTACAGAATAAATATAAGGTCAAAGAAGTGGTATTGGCCTTTATTTGTTTCTGTTCTAAGCTCCTCACTCATTAATGCTTGGAAACTGCAGTGCTTTTTGAAACAAGAAGACAAGAAAAATATGCTTTCTCAAAAAAAAAATTCAGAGTAAGCGTAAGCAAAGCTTTGCTACTTACTTCTCAGACAGATGCTGAATCCGCTCAGGAAAGATGCGACAAAAGCGTTGGTTATCAATTTGCCAAATATTGTAGGGGAGCATATGCCAACAGTTCAGCCACAAGGAAAACCTCGCAGGTGCCAACTTAAAGGATGTGGCAAACCAATCAAATGGATGTGCCAAAAATGCAACGCGCATTTGCACCCAAAATGCTTTGAGAAATTTCATTTAAAATAAGACATTATTATTTTACTTAATATCCTAATAAATATATTTTAAAACATTGCTCATTTGTTATTATCTTATTTTGCACATTTTCATAAATGAACAAAAATTTGTTGATATTGCAAATTCACGTCAAATAGCAGCCAGTGTTCGCACTTGCGAACACCAATTTCCGGGACTCATGGACGAGGCAGCGGCAAACCGACAACGGATTTGAATTCAGAAGGCTCAAATTAATATAAAAAGAGTAAACATTTTTAAAAATATCACGTTTGAATTTTTTTGGCCGAATATGGGTTAACAATTTCTCGAGACATATTTGCCCCTTATCACCACTTCTTAAGGGGGCTCCCATACAAATTTTGCGTTTTATAAAATATTTAAATTAATTAAAATTTTTCGACTTTTGTGAATAAAATCAAAAGTTCTTAACAGATTTTAATCATTTATAAGATATAGCTTGTTTTGTTTGAAGCTTTGGTTTTTATGTGTCTGGAAAAAAATCAGAAGCATATCTGTAATTTGTTATAGATTTTTAACAAGCAAAAATTTCGAAATGTTGCTAAAAAATCATTTTTGTTGCCAACAAAAAAAAAAAAAAATTATGTTTCTAAAACGACTGCGCATGTTAAAAAAAATTTAACGTTTAAAGGAAATTTTATTGCGATTTTCGTTTTTTTTTTAGTAATTTTAGTAAGCTGAACCGTTTTTGAACCGGTATTGGATTCAGCGTACCCGAATTAGGTTTAAGCGCCAGTTGCATGGCTTGTCTCAAAAAAAAAGTGTCAAATTCTAGCACAGTGTAATTTTTTGATAAATCTTGCGAAAAGCAATAAAAAAACGTTTTTAAATACATATAACAATAAAAAGAAATTAATTGTACTTTATATTTATACTGTGTACTTTTTTTCTTAACCTTTAATAATCAATGTACTTTAATTGACACAAAAAAAGTTGGGAACCCTAGCTGTAGCGGAGGTCTATGTTGACGTGGATGAGGGTGGTGACGCAGTTGATGACGTACTGGTAGTGGACGAGGGTGATGATGGAGTCGCTGACCCATTGGTGGTGGAAGTGGGTGATGACGCAGCCTCTGGCTGATTGACGCGTTGCCCCTCGTTGTCCCCGTGTTCTGTTGCGTTTAGTACTCGTGCTGGGTATGTCGTCCTCGTGCAGAAAAATCGTTCGCCGTTGTTTTGCCGCTTCTCGTTCCATATTCTTGCGAAATCGCTTACTGGTTTCTTTAAACTTCTTATCCATCTTGTGGATGGTTACTTTGGTTTTCCTGCCGGGTTTTATCTGGAAGGTTTAAAGAATATACTGGCTTTAGTCTGTTGGTAAATAATATTGTTTTAATTCACTAAGGTGCGCTGTGCGCACATTACTACTTTCTACTCCCGCAATCTCTACAATAACGGGTGAGACGTATCCCTTAACACCTGCGTATTTAGGTGCTAGTTTAGCCGCAAAGATATCTACCGCTTGGGATAGGGGTGTTGTCTAACTAGAACTTGTTCGCCTACTGCCGGGTGCCACCTTCGACGTCGTAGTGAAGTTTTTGTCTGGCATTTGAGTGCCAAGTGGTCGGTGAGGATGGTGAACTCATACCCCTTTAAATAGGGCCGCATTTTCCGGACACCCCAAACCACGGCCAAACATTCTTTTTCAGTGGCCGAATAATTTTTTTCCGCTTGGTTAAGGTGTCTACTCGCGTATGCAATGACGTGTTCGGTACCTCCAAATTCTTGCGTTAGTATCGTTCCCAGACCATAATCACTGGCATCCGTTTGAAGGGTAAATGGCCTATTAAAATCGGGACAGGCTAGTACTGGTGCCTCGGTCAGCTTACTCTTTAGAATTATGAAGGCCCGTTGTTGCTCTTCGCCCCACTTCCAATGTTTTCCCTTTTTTAAAAAACTCGTCAGCGGTTGTGAGACTTCGGCAAAATTTGGTATAAACCTGGAACCTGGTACCAGGAGGTGATGCCCAGGAAACGACGTATCTCTTTCACATTTTGGGGTAACGGCATGTTAATAATTGCGGCCACTTTATCGGGATCGGTCTTAATACCGTCTTGAGTAACGATGTGGCCCAGGTATTTCGTTTCCTTCTTGAAAAACTCACATTTCTCAAGGTTGATTTTCAGATTTGCGGCCCGTAATCGTTTGAAGACCTGCCGTAGGTTATCCATGTGTTCTTCAAATGTTCTCCCGATGACGATGATAACATCGAGATAGGCAAAAGCATGGGGCTCCATGTCTGGTCCAATAACGCTATCGAGAACACGTTGTAAAATGGCTGGAGCGGAGTGTACGCCAAAAGGCATGACCCGCCGTTGATACAAACCTCGGCCAGTGACGGCAAAGGCGGTATATTTCTTACTTTGCTCCTCCATCGGTATTTTCCAGTAGCCGTCCTTCTATACTATACTACTTATGTATTTGGCATGCCGTAAACGATCCAAAATAGTATCAATGCGAGGCAGGGGGTATGCGTCTGGTACTGATCTAGCATTCAGTTGCCGGAAGTCCATGCAGGTACGCCAGGTCCCATTCTTTTTTCTTACTAGGGTTATCGGGGCTAAACGAGGGTTCGATACATCCTTTCTCCAGAAATGTATTCACCTCCTCGTCGATTATCTCCTGCATGGCGGGATTGCGGGGTGCATATCGGATTTTTACGGGCCGGTCATCCTTCATCACGATTCTATGGGCAGCGACAGTGGATAGCCCAGCAACCTTTCTGCACTCAGCCAGCTCTGTTTCAAGAAACTGATCGATTTGTTACCAAAAATTCGGCTGGGAGTGTCTTGTTACCAAACTGGACGTTGTAGGTAACAGCCCGAGTTATATGTTTCCTCGAACCGTCAGCTAGGAACATTTCAATATCGGCGACTTTCTGTTTGGGCTGACTTATCACCCTTTCCAGGATTTCGGGCATTATATAGCTCCTGGTTGCCCCTGTGTCAATAATGCCTGAGAAATATTGGCTTTCGATTCCTATAGTCGCCTTTAACTTTTTTTCCTCCCAGTAGAGTCGGGTTGTGGGACATACAGAGGTAGAGGTTATGTGGTGCTGTCGCCTAGCGCCTCGTTGCATGGATTGGTGAGATTTAGTGATAATGGAGCGGTGATGCTCCCCTCGCGTACTCCGATGGTTGGCGGGAATACATTCGAGGTTGGCGGCCATGCGTATAAGGTCTTCCATATAGTTTTGTAATGAAACTTTCATACCTTCTTAACTTCAATATAAAAATTCGATGTGAAAATTATATTGCCAAAAGTGCTTTCTATACGCCTCTTCACAAATTGTTCACCATCGCCATTGAACACCTTCCTTTTCTTCGATTCTTTCGAAGGCGTGTATGTACATCAAAATCCTCATCATCACCAGAAAATTCACTTGCAAATGATATTTCTTCCGATATTGCGACAAATAAATATGTTTTTTAAGTTAATGAAAATACCAGTTTCATTTATAATATTCAACAATGCAAACACTTGAAACAAATTGCAAAGCACGTTTATTTATTTACATTTCAAACAATTACCAGTTGATAACAATTACAGTTATTGAATTTATTTTTATCAAAATAATTGATTCTAATTCGAGCTAATTGAATATCTAATTGCATTAGCAGAAGTCAATTAGATTTCTAATTGTAAAGGTAAACCAATTTTTTTTGCTAATGGCAACTAATTGCAATTAGTTTTACCATTGGAATAAAAATTTCAATTATCTAATGGCAATTAGTTGAACTAATTCTAATTGTTTGATGAATTAGAGAATTTCACAAAATAAGGTTAATTAGCAATCATTAGCATTATCTAATCATTACTTAACATGTTTGAATATGTACATATTTAGCAAACTAATTCCTACTTTTTCTTCCAATGTACCTGTCTTTGGAATTGGCGAACCATCGACTTGTTTTGGTTAAAATATTTGCCTCTGTTTCAGCCTTAAACTGCATAAGCAGACAATCTATAAAAAAACATATCATAAGAACATTTATGAATACATATGTATGTACTTTATAAAGTTATTATATCACAAGAAGTTAGAATACATACCTTTAAAATTATTATACGTAATGGTCGAACTGAAGTTTTCCTTATTTACGCCTTTGTTAAGCTTACCACAAGCACTAAATTGGGCTTGGAGCTGTGGATCTAATAAAATTAACAAAAAGTTGTTGACTGCCTCCGTTAAACACACTGCTCTAACTTTATATGCAATTGCTTCACGCTTTCGAAGTAAAATATGAATTAAAAACTATAGAAATACAATTTAAAAAGAGTTTACCAAAGAATCTAAAAAGTCCGTTTAGTCTTGACCTTGACTCATCTTTAGAACTTAAATAAAAGCCGATCTTTTCCTCAAGCGTCTATATTTCATAAGTATGACTTCTCTTTAAAAGTTTTATGTCTGCGGAAATCTGTTGCAGCATCTCCATCACTTCAGTCTGTTCCAAACCAAATAATTAGAATACATAGTTATTAACATTCGCCATTTTATTTTCATTTTTATAAGTTGAGGGTTCTTCATCGTAAACGGAGTCCAATATCTTCTATATGCCTACAATTTTAATTAAGTAAAAAAATTAATTTGTAACTTATACAAAACAAATATATCATCTATACACATACCTTTTTCGTCTTCGAAATTAATTTGTTTTTTACGTTTGTACATTTAAAATTGTATTTGTTTAATAATGTTAAAAAACATCTTTTAAGATTGTTGAACCGTGTTCAACAAGTTTTATTTAATAATCAATTTCATTTGTACGTGTATTTTCTCTTTCTTATTTTTTGTCCTCATGAAGAGGATTTAGTTTGTTCCCCTTGAACATATTTAATTCGCTCAAGTAAGCGGTTTATTTTGTAAATACATATTTACTTAGTGGTTATATACAGGGTTTAAAATGCTATCGCCATATTAGCAAAAGCAGCCAAATTTTGCCTTTTTCCTATTAAAAAAAAAAAAAAAACTTAAAAATAAGACGACAAGTTCCACTGCTAAAAAAGCCCACACTTTTCAAAAGCAGCAGCAAAATAAACACACTGTTTTTGAAAAGGAACATTTTAATGGACACTGCTTTTTTCAACTATTGCTTTTTTAACAATAGCAAAAATTTCTTATTTGATGGAACTCAAAAAGCAACGGCAATAACTTTTCTGTTGTAGGATAAAATATGTAGGAAAGAGAATGAAACAAAAAGATTCTGTCAAACAGCCGCCAAATCAAAAACCACTGCATGCTAATAGCCGCAAAATAGGAGATAAAAGCAGCGCAAAGGTTGCTGAAAGGCACATGATCGACGAAGACAAGTGATATTTTTCATGCAAAGCAAATACAACAAGAATTTGTTTTTGTTTCTATACAATAAAAAATCCAACAGACACTTTGGCTGGTTGCCTTTACTAAAAACCCAGCGGGAAAAAGAAGGAGTACGGAGGCCTTCCAGAAGGCCTCTGTACCCCTTCTTTTGGATAAACAAGGCCTTCTCGCTCCATTCCATACTCATATCTTTTTTACACGCGTTGTCATTGCGGAGAAGGCCTTCCGCTTTCCATTCTTCCCCAGAGCTTCTTAAAGGCCTTCAAAAAATGGCTCTTAGAAGGCTTTCCAGAGAATGACTTTCAAAAGGCCTTAGCAAAAAGGTTATCTTGAAGGGCTTTTAAGAAAGGTATGTTAAAAGGCCTTTCAATTAATGGCTCTTAAAAGGCCTTTCAGACCATCCTTCTACAAATGCATTAAAGGTCATATTGAAGGGCTATCAGTCTAAAACATTAAGGAATATTTCCTTACAAATGAAATTAGAAGACTGAATAGGCTTCATGTAACGTATGTTTATATATTTTATTAAACTTATTGTGGTTTAATAAAACATGTGATACCTATTTTTTTATTGAAATAATCAAATTTGCTAAACATTGTAAATAAAAGTACACCTATAATAAAAAAAAAACTTTTAAGCACAAGTACCTTTCTTCCTTAATGGACAAAACTCAACTAAAATGATTTACATTATTGTTTTTATTTTGTATTTTAATATGCACCTACTTTGTTACTTTGTTTTTATAACGGGATCTGAAAAAAAGCAAAACAAAAAATTTTACTCTTTCTCTGTTCCACTTCAACTAAAATGATTTACAGCATATTTTACTTTGTTTTTGTAAAGAGATCTGAATTCTTTTGCTTGTGCAAAACAAAACAAAACAAAAAAAGAGCCGAGGCCGTCTATGAGGCATTCTTTAGCTGTTACGTAAGAATATGAATTAAATCAAAAAAATTTTTAAGCAGGCCTTTAAAAAGGCCTGAAGTAAGAAGGTCTTCTGAGTTTTCCCGTTGGGAATATTTGAAAAAACCAAAACACACACACATTTCGTGCTATAGTCATGCAAACTGTCGAGCAACAACAACATTACTTAAGAAAGACAAAAATTTATTTTTCTTCACCACCATGAAAAAAAAAACATGTTGCTTGTACACTGATCAGTATTTTTTCGTTGTAATCTGCCTTTTTGCAGAGCTAATAGCTCTGCTCACACTGCTTTTAGCACACACTTCAGCGGCTTTTTGTTATTACCAGCCAGAGAAGAATTTTTGTTCTTTGAACTTTAGATTTTTTTTTTGGTTTGTCTTTTTTTAACTAGCTCTTCTTTCAGGAAAAAGTAAAAAAGCAAAAGGCGAAATAATTTTTTTTAGCTTTTGCTTTTTATGTGGTTGTCCATTTTTGTCGCTGGCTGGTAAAAAAGCAGTTGTCAGAAAAAAAAATATTCAAAATAGGAAATTTGCTTTTTTGCACAAACGAAAAACAAAACATTGGCTATTGGAAAAAAAATTAAAAATTTCAAAAGCAGTGGCAAAAGCAAAAATAAAAAGCAGCCAGCTGATGGGTGCTTTTAAACCCTGGTTATATAGACACTAAAATTACATTTTTTAATATAATAAGTTAGTTCTAAGACTGAATTCAATAAAGCAAGAAGCTTTTTATTAGTTAAGGTTTATGAAACCAGTTTGTGTTTTATTTGCAAAGCACACCCGTGAGTTTAGGTAAAGGAAAGGTTCCCGACCCTAACATATGGTCCTTCGACAACTCCTAGACTAGGCTAGGAAAGCAAAGAATCGGTGGATTGGAAGCCACTAACCTTCAACCTGAAGAAAAACGACAGTTGTCACTACCGATGGCAACTTCAATTTTACTTTAAACAACATCATTGAAGAAGATCGACAGTTGTCTCTACCGATGGCAACTTCAACTTTACAAAACAAACAACAAGTTATTTTATCGTGCTCCCGACAGATAAAATAATAGCGTACTCCATTGTGCAGCATCCCGTGCTATTGAAGATAACAACAAGGTCTTTTTTATGCATCTACTTCTGGTTACAACACAAGACACATCACAGAAGAATTTAAACAAAAACAGGAAAAAAAAGGTATGTACTGTGCTTATTAGTTAATGTGTGCGACAGAATTTTACTCAAAATAAAATTTAACAAGTTAGAGTGCTATATTCGCCTGTGCCGAATCTTTGATACCCTCCACCGACAGTTCGAATGTTTTAGGAGTAATATATAAATATAAAACAGACATTTGCATTAAAATTGGTTGCGGCTTAGACCTTTATTAAATTATTGAACGACAATCAGAAAGTTTAATGCTTTTTATTTTGCAATTTTAACTAGCTTGAGTAAAATATCATGATTCGTAACAGTTTGAGCCGAAGCTAAATGATTTTCAGGAGGGCAATTTATATTGAAGCTATGGTAAGCTATGAACCTATCATCCCAAAATTCTGCAGAGTGATTTGTGGTATTAAAAAGCATAAATTAATACAGCGGTGCAATTAGTTTAAGCGTTTGTAGTGAATTTCAGAAGGCTGCTAAAATGGGATCTAAGGTAAATTATGGACCATTTATCACAAAATTGCATAACAATTTTCTGGCTAAGCTGGAAGAAAGTTTACCGCAAAATCTATATATGAGTGGCCTTAATATGGGGCCTAGGGTAAATTATAAACCGATCTTCACGAAATTTCACAGTGTAATTTCTAGTTCTATAAAACTTTGATGTACGAATTTCTATTATGATATAATTGTTAATAACATTTTAGGCGTACTAAACTGTGTTCCGGAAGTAGGGTTTATATGGGGCCTAGGGTTAATTATAGACCGATCTTCACGAAATTTCACAGTCTTATTTCTAGTCCTATAATACTTTGATGTGCCTAATTTTGTTATGATAGCATTATTTTTACGGTTTTATGTGTACTAAAGTTTTTTCCGGAAGTCGGGTTTATATGGGGCCTAGGGTTTATTATAGACCGATCTTTACGAAATTTCACAGTCTTATTTCTAGTCCTATAATACTTTTATGTAACTTATTTTGTTGTGATAGCAATATACGTTTAAAGATTTGATCAATAATGGGAAGTATCGAAATAGGACGACATTGTTCCACTGTTGTTGCTTTACTTTCTTTGGGAATAGGGATTACTTTAGGCATTTTCAAAATATCAGGTTATACTGACGAATCTACAATGCTATTAAAAATACGCACAATATTTGGTGAAATACAATTAGAACAGTGAAAAAATACTTTGGGATAATTATTGTCATGACCACAACTTTTTCCAAGTAAAAGACTTGAAATTATATCCTTAACTTTCTCATTAGAAGTATAGTTAAGATGAAATCGGAAGGTGATTGAACTATGTATTTTCTGCTTTATTATGTTTGTTGTTGGGAATGAGAATATAACACTTCAGCTTTACGGACATTCTTTTCTATTTATTTTCCATATTTATCAGAAATGTCCCTTTGTTCCAAGAATTTCATTTATTAATTTCCATGTTTTTTTAGGGTCACTATTTAAGTTTTCTTGGTTTCTTGCATAAAAGTTATTCATCGAAATACGCAAAGCTGCTGCTTTCATAACTTTACTGATTCTTTTCAAATTTGTTTCAATTCTGTTAAAAGTGCAAACAAATTTTGTTGGGTGCAAGTTTGCAAGAAAAAAAAAAATTACAAAAGTGCAAACAAATTTTGTTGGGTGCAAGTTTGCAAGAAAAAAAAAATTACACAAACTTGTCTAGAAAATCTATAATTTTTAAAAGAATTTTAGACGAAAACATTCCAAGTTGTTCCCACTGTAGTACAGTAGTTTTGACTTAACTGCCTTTTGTTTACGTGCACTTTTGACTAAACTGCACAAAATTGATAATTTTTGGAATTATTCTTTATAATTCTATACAAATTCCTTTTTTAAATGCACTTTCTATACCTGCACATTTAAGATAATTAAAAATAATTATTCTTCAAAATACTTGTTTACGTGCATTTTGTATACCTGCACATTTTTCATATTTTTTGGCCAGCTTTAAAATATTTTCATACAAAACATCAAAGTAAGCTGCACACATAAAAATATATGGTGGCCACTTTTTCACATAAATATCCAATTTAAGCTGTTTATAACAATATAAATCGCAATTATTTTGTTTTTTCCATAAATTTTTATGTTCTTTGTTAATTCTCATTGTTTTTGTTAATATTTCTTTTATATTAAAAAACATACATACATGTATAAAATGATACGTTATTTCCCAGCTAGCATAGGCTGATTGTTAAACGATTATGTTTAATATACAACTCCTAAAAGAATCTTTTGATGATTATCTGATGAGTAACAAAAACATCTACATCTCTTTTTTTAAATTTATTATTTTTTTATATATTTTTTGACACGATCATCTTTAAATCTTGGAATGAACCTTTTGGGATTCTCTGTAAGAATCGTATAACAATTACTGGGCTACCTAAATAAGACCGTTTCTGAAGTATGAAAATGCTATTGCCAATACAATTTTAATAAAACCAACCGACCTAAGGATCTGTTAAGAAGGATTTTCCGACAGGATGGTGTTGATTTCGAGACATTAAGGTTTGTTTTATAAAAGTTGTATGAAAATTAGAAGTTTTGGCATGAAAAATACGCTTGATGCCCTTTATTTAGGTAGCTCAGTCATACTGCTGAGCATTTCACGAGTTGTAAAAAAATACCTATCTACATGAGTCTCATTCGACTCTTGGCATGCTTTTTGAAAGACTCGTTAGATAATCTCTACATACATCATAAACGATTCCCTTTACGATTAATATAAGCGTTTTTCGCTGCGTTATGGAAGAATCTCTCATAGGAATCAGCACGTGTAACAGTTTCGCCCGTGCGAGGAACTGTCTACAATTAAAAAATGAGCTCGTCGATCTAAAACACTCTTTGTGGAATTCCCAGTAGACTCCTAGACGATTGAAAATGCTAGCTGGGTTGAAATAATAAAATAATTTTTTATTCTATGTACTTTTAAATCAAACACTTTACTTTAACTGCACTTTTGTGCAGATAACCACAATTGTGTACCTGTACATTAAGGCAGGTAAATGCATTTAAGATAACTGTATTTTTGATTTACCTGCACAAAAAATCGTGCAAAGGAGATTGTGCAGCTAAATCAAAACTACTGTACATCTAATAAGAAAAAGAAATATTGCAACGGGTAAAGTGCGCGAGTATAAAATCATAAGAAGCAAAAAAAAAATGAAACTAAAAACTTTATAACAAATAAATATTTAAAAATAAATTGAACAAAGAGTAAAAAAGTGAGTGAACAAAATACCAAAAGGTAGTTTTACAAAAAAAAACAAAAACACTAAACTCCAAACAATTAAAAAAAACATTAAAACCGAAGAGTAAAAAAAAAGTGAGTGAGTAAAAGAATAAGAAAAAACTATTTGCATACAAACAATTTAAATAAAAGTTTATAAATAAAAATTACATTAAAAACAAGTAAAAAGTGAACAATATAATTAAAAATACAAATTTTTTGGACAATTTTATTAACAAATAAAACAATATTTAAAGCTACAAGCTAAAAATAAATAAACAACAACAAACAAGTGAACCTACGATAGGGCTGCCAGAAGTTTGAACCTATCAACCAGGACACATAGAAAAAAATGGATAAATAATTACACCACCAAAAAAGTTTTTTTATACATATGTATGTATAAGTAAAAAACATCCGTTTTTAATTTTTAAATCCAAAAATATATGCAGAGTGGAGTAAACCACAATTTAATTTGGTTACGGTTCTGGTGTAAGAAATGTTCTTTGCACTGTTCTTTACAGTGCAATAGTCGAGTTAGCCAACTGTTTGTATCCAAAACAGATGGCGCTAGAAACATAGTTTTGCAAACCAAGTACTATAGTGCAAGAGAAGTGTTAGCACCTCATTATCTCATAATAAGTAGTCTGGGGTTACACCACTTCTGCGCTGATAGCCTCATATATAAAAAAAAATAAAGTGTACTTCATGTACATAAAATAGATGAAAAATAATAAAAAGTTGAGCTTAAAATGTTCTAAACTATAATACTTTTCAGAAGATTGCACTTTTTCTAGAACTTAATTTCTAGGGCGGAAGATACAAAAATATTTGACTGGTTTACAAAAGAGACATCATCAGGCAGGATAATGAATTATTACACTACTCAACCAATGAATCAAATAATAAATACAGCAAAAAGTTTTATTAAGAGAGTTCTAAATATAAGCGATGAAGTATTTCACGACAAAAATATTGAAATTATCCTTAAAATTTTAAAAAATAACTGTTTTCCCAATAACTTAACCAAATGTCTGATTAAAAGTACAATAACACAATTAAAACAAAATAACGGAACTAACTTAATTACGGAAGAACCACCAAAAGTTTTTTACAGTGTACCATATGTTCCACACCTTGTTGATAATGCGAACATAAGAAACACAATAAAGACAAAAAACACTTGTTTTGCTTATAAACCAAATAGAACGATCAACACAATTTTTACAAGGACAAAAACACCCATCGACAAACAACAAATAAGTAACGTTGTATACGAAATACAATGTAAAGGTAATAATGACGAACCATCCCAGCGGGAAAAAGAAAGAGTACGGAGGCCTTCCAGAAGGCCTCTGTACCCCTTCTTTTGGATAAACAAGGCCTTCTCGCTCCATTCCATACTCATATCTTTTTTACACGCGTTGTCATTGCGGAGAAGGCCTTCCGCTTTCCATTCTTCCCCAGAGCTTCTTAAAGGCCTTCAAATAAATGGCTCTTAGAAGGCTTTCCAGAGAATGACTTTCAAAAGGCCTTAGCAAAAAGGTTATCTTGAAGGGCTTTTAAGAAAGGTATGTTAAAAGGCCTTTCAATTAATGGCTCTTAAAAGGCCTTTCAGACCATCCTTCTACAAATGCATTAAAGGTCATATTGAAGGGCTATCAGTCTAAAACATTAAGGAATATTTCCTTACAAATGAAATTAGAAGACTGAATAGGCTTCATGTAACGTATGTTTATATATTTTATTAAACTTATTGTGGTTTAATAACACATGTGATACCTATTTTTTTATTGAAATAATCAAATTTGCTAAACATTGTAAATAAAAGTACACCTATAATAAAAAAAAAACTTTTAAGCACAAGTACCTTTCTTCCTTAATGGACAAAACTCAACTAAAATGATTTACATTATTGTTTTTATTTTGTATTTTAATATGCACCTACTTTGTTACTTTGTTTTTAATACGGGATCTGAAAAAAAGCAAAACAAAAAATTTTACTCTTTCTCTGTTCCACTTCAACTAAAATGATTTACAGCATATTTTACTTTGTTTTTGTAAAGAGATCTGAATTCTTTTGCTTTTGCTTGTGCAAAAAAAAACAAAACAAAAAATGTTACTCCTTCTTTTCTCGCTTCTCATACCAAAGAGCCGAGGCCTTCTATGAGGCATTCTTTAGCTGTTACGTAAGAATATGAATTAAATCAAAAAAATTTTTAAGCAGGCCTTTAAAAAGGCCTGAAGTAAGAAGGTCTTCTGAGTTTTCCCGCTGGGATGCGACCTCATATACATTGGTACAACAAAACGAAGTTTACAGACGAGTATGGGAGAACACAAAGCAGACATAACAAAAAACAAAGAAACAACCAGCGTTGTCATTTTGGTGCCTTTCGGGTATTTTTTGGTGCTTTTTTGCTCATGCAATACCCAAAATTTTGTTAAACACCCGTTTTTGAAAAGCGGGTATTTATAGTGCACTCACCAACAATTTCCCACAGTGCTTTTTATTGCCTTTTACAATATTTATTTTTTTTGTACCATTTTTTAAAACTTCGATTATATTGAGGATGATTAAGATGAGATTTGCTTTTTGGGGTACAATTTTGGGAAGGCCTGTAAAGATTTTAAGGTTTCAAATGATAAAAAAAAAACTGATAAAAGAAAGTTGCATTCGTTTTACCAAAAACTTTATTTACGAGGTTAGAGCTAGGCTTCCTAGCAATTTGGAAATTTTACAAAACGTTTTCTTTTTTGCGTTGACAACATATTTTTTTTATTAAAATTTGGGCTGTCATTAAGTTCTATAAGGAATGGTCGGTCACTGCAAATTTTCGGTAATTGCAACAGGCCAGATTTTTTCTAACTACGAAAATCTAGCTCGCACTTTATTACTGTTTTACGACCAATTCAAACCCAGCTGATGATGATCCAAATGATTTGGTTGATATAATTTTTATTGAAGGTAATCTATGTATGTATATATACATAAATCGGCTAAGGCAAAACAGTTAAGAACACTTTCTCCTCCGTATGTCAACCGATTTGAACAAAATATACACCATTTAAGAGGTAGAAGTGCACAATGTATATTTTATTAAAATCTGTTCAATAATTTCAGAGTTATAAGCGTTCAAAATTGTAACTAACAAAAATGCTAAATAAATAAATACAAATTTATTTTCAATTATCAAATAATAAAAAATTAGGGTGATCGATTATTCGACATTTTTCAGAAACCGGTTTTCGAATATTTCGACTATAAAAATCAAACCAGGCAAAACAGTTAAGAACGCTTTCTTCCTTTGTTTGTCAACCGAACCTCTATGGGGAGAAAAAAGGGGAAATATGGAAAACTAAATTTCTTTTTTTTTTACTTTTCTGTGCTTCATTTGATAATTGTTAAATTTTCTGTAATATAGAACTTAGAAACATAATATTATAGGTTTAGATCCTGAGTGAGTGATAACCTATAAGATAAAAAATGCTGGTATTTTTTGTTTTTCATCTGGAACTTTTTGAATTTTCGTTAACATTCGACCTATAAAGATAAAATTATAAATTAAACTGGGTGAATAAGAACATGTTAGGGGAGCTTTTTGGAACTTTTCGTTGTACATCTGGTACTTTGATTAATTTTCGACATAGAAACATAAAATTAAACGTGCAACGTCCTGAGTGGATGACAATATATATAATCGAGACTTTTTGATACTTTTTTGTTTTTCAATTGGTATTTTTTATACGGAACTTACAAAATTAAATTAACTCACGTAGAAGATAATATATGAACCGGAGGTTGGTCCCTCGCCAAATCGATCCACTTTGAATGAAAAAATAAATGCTCGAAACAAATAAATTCATATATCGTCATCTTAAAGGCCTAATAACCTATCTGCAAAAATTTCAAAATTGAGTTTTTTATGGATTTTTATTCCCTATATCATAACGCATATGTGTGCAAAATTTTGAACACGTAATATTACTAATGACAAAGTTTTTGTACCTAGAGGATCGTTACGCACAAAAAAAGAGAAAAATAAGTCATACAGAATCACGATAAAAGTTTAATTTTGTTGCATAGTGTAATTTAAACAAACATTAAGTCCTTGTTTTTGCTTAAACCAGTAAAAGAAACTACTACAGTAATTATTTAATGTTTATAATATTCATATGTATAAAGAAATTTTTATTTATTCATACTTATTAGTACTGCAGATAGGTTATTTGGTTTCAGATTTTTACAATTCCAAAAAACCTAAGTGTCATAACATAAGCTGTGATTAGAAAAGCAAAATTTTCCCAACCGATATATATTACTGGTTTCATTTTAATCAAAATGTGTCATTTTCGTTTCAATATCGTTAATAGTTTCAATTTTATTACGTTTTTTCCCTCTCCTGTAAACTTTTGAAAACTGCAGATAGGTTATTTCGTCTTTTAGGTGACGAAATACTTAGATGAATTATGTTTTCTTCATATTTACAAAAAAAAGTTATGGTCGAATTTTGACCATAAGGCGAACACTTGTAATAATAAATTTAAAAATGTTTATATACAAATGTAAATATATTTATTATTTAATCTTAAAAGAAAATGGTCCCATCAACGCCATCGCCTTTTTTTAAATTTTGGAGGTATATAATATTCGGCAACGAGTTTTGTGTTAAATTAAATTTAAAAAATGGCTTTGTGCTTTTTTACCCTTTTTTTTTTGTTCAAAATAGTGCTTTTTAGTGCTTTTTTAAATTTTAAAGTGCTTTTTGCTCTCAAAAAGTTGGCATCACTGGAAACAACAGCACTAGCACAACATATGTTACACCATGGTCACACTGCTGATTTTGAAAACGTCAAAATATTGGATAGAGAGAATGTTGAAAAAAAGAGATATACGATTGAAAGTTTACGAATCCAACAGAAAATAAGGCTGACTTCCAAAACGTCAAATGCTTTGTATAAGAACAAAGCATAATGTTTTATTACGCCGCAGTACAATATATACATATGTAATGCAAACCCTTCCAAAACATCAATGGTAAGATTAGTAACGCAGCGAAAAAGCAATCAGAGCATCGGTTTTAAAATTGATGCTTTGTGATATTTGACATTTAATTTGCAAGCAATACATATTTATTTAATTATTATGCATTGCATCACTTACATTTCAAAACGTTTAAATAAACAGAACACAGAGTTGCATTGTTTCGGTACTTTGTACATGTGCATGGTTAAAATTCAGTAGTAAAACTGTATACAAACTTTGTATTAGTACGTTTTGGAAGTCAGCCTGAATGAGACGATGAATCTGAAAAAAGACACAGACAACATCAACATAATTACAGGGTTGTTTTAAATTGATAAACAAATTTAAAAAAGTTTTTCACTGTGATACTAGAACGAGATGTGGTTGAAAATTACTATTGTTAATTGTTTTTACAAATAAAATATTTAAAAATGTAATATAATCAAAAAAATTTGTAAGTTATATACATGGTTTAAAAAAATACTGTATTATAATGTACGTTTTTGCACATATTTAAATAGACACCCCCTGAGGAAGTAGAAAAATACTCTACGAAACGTTGGGAAAAACTGTAATAAAATTTATGTTTTATTTATTTATTTGCAAAATACTGTAAAATACAAAAAAAAAACGACTTAATTTTATTTAAAAACTAATTTTCATGATAATATACCTCTGAAACTCTGGCTCCTTACAACGCAACCAAATCAAGTTGACTGCTGTACGTATGCGTTTACACCATTCACTGCAGGTGGAAGATTAAACACGGAAAAATGTTTTCGCCTCTAATCATAATATGACGATTATCCAACTGAACATCGGGAAGAGCCTCTTCATTGAGAATACTTTCAGCACCGCCAGCAGGAGCCAAACCAATTAATTCCCAGTAATCTAAATGCAATTCGTGTCCACCTGGTGCATAAAACAAATAAATGAGTTCTACA
Source organism: Pollenia angustigena (assembly GCA_930367215.1). Taxonomy (NCBI): domain Eukaryota; kingdom Metazoa; phylum Arthropoda; class Insecta; order Diptera; family Polleniidae; genus Pollenia; species Pollenia angustigena. The sequence continues at coordinate 73,902,820 of OV884057.1, read as the reverse complement.
ATATTGTTCACGAAACGAAACTTACCGATTTGCCTTCTGGCAAAGGTTTTAGTGTACCAAACGTTGTAAAACTCCGTAATGTAAATACAAAGTTAAACCTTGCGTTCCAAATAGTAATTTATAAGATTAAATCAATCCTTCCCAACATTCTAATTTTGGCATATTTAGATGATTTAGATGATTTAGATTTGCTCTAGTGATTTTGAAAGTCATTTAAACGACCTAGAAAAAACATTTAAAAAACTTAAAGGTATTGGTTTCCATCTTAAAAAGGAAAAATGCTATTTCTGCAAACCTAAAATAAAGTATTTAGGACATATTTTATCAAAAGATGGCATAGAAATTGACCCTGAAAAAACATCAGCTATTTTAAAACGTTCGGTTTGTGCTTTGTTGTGATACAGACGCGTATTTTTAGCCCCGCATACGATTTGAACTATTAATTAATCACATTTGATTTTGTAATACATAAATATAAGCAGCGAATGGACGCTTAAAAAAAAAATAATATATTTTGTTATTTAAATTACTTAACATAATAGTGAACAATTTAAAACGATAAAATTAAATAAAATAAAACAGTAAAAATATATATGTACGTATGAATGTTCATACATGTGTATATATATATGTATACATATTCTGAACAAAACATTTAAATTCTGGTTTTTTCTTTTGTTGTTGTAAAATACAATAAATAATAAAAATATTAAAGCAAAGCAAAACGGTGAAAAACAAAAACAACTCTTTGCATGAGTACAAACAGTGAAACAACACTAAGACAAAATGAAAGAAACGTTTACGTTTTAGTTAATGCAAATGAAAATAATGCAGAAATAAATAAAACAAAACAAAACAATATTAACTACCTAACGGCTAAGCCAATTACTCGAACACGTTCCCTCTCACCCTCGGTATTTACACAAACGGTGGATAGTGACTCATTAAAAAAACTACAACAAGATTTGGTGACAAGTGTTGCCAGGCCAGCAAGTATTGCCGTGACGTCAAAAACAAATTTAGTGGGAAATGATACCATGAACTCAAACACAAATGCAATGGAAAACCCCCCTGTAAAAAGTTGTCAAAAGCCTACAGTACAAGTTGGTATGGATAGGTATATAACAGTGCTTAAACGGGGACGCAGCCCTACCTCTGCAGCAGTTGCTTCGGCCTCAAAAGTACCATCTTTTGATAAAATAAATACTCAAAATCGTTTTGCAATTCTGGAGGATGAATCCTCTGAAGCACCAAACGTCATTAAACCATCCAAGCCTCCCCCGATATATCTAAGGGAGCAAAATTCAAATGAGCTCATAAAGAGTTTGATATCGGTGATAGGTGAAAATTCGTTTTACGTAGCGGCTATAAAGCGTGGAAGTATAAAGGAGACAAAAATACAAGTCAATAATAAGAATGATTTTCGCAAAATAGTAAACAACTTTGAAACGCTTAAAAAAACTTTTATACCTACCAACTGAAAAGCAGTAAAGGTCTACAGGTAGTGATTAAAGGTATTGACTCATGTGTGGACCCAGAAGAGGTTAAAACATTCCTAGAAGAAAAAGGCTTCAAGGTAAAACATGTAGTAAATATTAAAAATAGAGAAAAAATTCCCCAACCACTTTTTCGAGTGGAGTTTGAACCCGGCGACGTAAAACTTAAAAAAAAACGAAACACATCCTATTTACAATTTAAAATATATTCTCTACAGAAGAATAACTATAGAAGAGCCGCACAAAAAAAATGGACCTGTTCAGTGCTTAAACTGCCAAGAATTTGGCCATACCAAGGCATACTGCTACTTACCCCCTGTCTGCGTAGTATGTGGTGAACTACACGGTACAGTTTCTTGCGATAAGTCTAAAACCGACCCCAACGTAAAAAAATGTAGCAACTGTGGCGGTAATCACACTGCAAATTATAGAGGATGCCCAGTATATAATATTGTCAAGCAGACGGTTGGACCGAAAACAAATACCCCTCAAATGCAGGTTGCAAATCAGGTAAACACAAATGCAATTCAAGCTCCCCAGCCTAGTAATAATAGAACCTCTTACGCTAACGTCCTAAAATCAAACCATAAGCCAATGCAAGGTGCCTCGCCAAGTAATGATGAAACTCCGGTTTCTAATTTAAGTCGTTTAGAAAAAACCATGGAAACATTAGTGCAAACAGTAAATAATTTTACGAACACAATGGGTAATATGATGCAGGAAATGCTAAGAATGCAATCGATGTTATTGCAAGCTGTACTTAACAAACCATGAACTGTTTAAAAATTTGTTTTTGGAACGCAAACGGCATCCGCCAACATAAAAATTAATTATAATACTTTCTTAAAAATAAACAAATGGATGTCATGATGATTTCTGAAACTCATTTGACCTCAAGAAATACGTTTAAAATCAATGGTTATATACTATATGATACCAAGGACCCTCGAGATAGAGCTTGTGGAGGTTCTGCCATCTTAATAAAAACTCGAGTCAAACACTACATTATGTGTGATCACCGTGAAGACTATCTGCAAGCAACGACTATTTGTGTTGAGGAGCTAAATCGAAACATAGTAATTTCTTCTTTATACTCTCTACCTAGATTTTCCATATCAGAAGGCCAATATTATAAATCATTAGGACCCTGTTTTCTGGCCGCTGGCGATTATAACGCTAAACATACCTTCTGGGGCTCACGACTTATAACACCAAAAGGTCGTGTTTTATTTAACACAATCTCTAAAATGGGTTTAAATGTGGTCGCGAGCGGGCAACCAACATATTGGCCTACTGATCAGCAAAAAATTCCAGATGTTATCGACTTTGGCGTGGTTAAAAACATCCCCACAGAAACGATTCATGTTGAAGCTTCCTTAGAATTATCATCCGACCACACACCTACAATTGTTACTATATCGAACCCAAATAGAATTGTATTTCCGTCAGGTTACTTAGCGACGCCAGCCACACAAATAAATTGGTTAAAATATAAAAAATTTCTCAGTGCCCATTGCACAGAAAATATTCCGCTTAGTACAACGGAGAATGTGGGTCTCTCTCTTGTTAACTTTGACAGTTATCTTAAACTAGCTGTTCAACACTCCAGCGTTACCCCCAAAAAAATTAAAAATAATAAAATATGTTCTTCAGATGTCGAGCGGCTCTTGACTGAAAAAAGGAGAGTTCGAAGAGAGTGGAAACTTTACAGATCCCCGCAACTTAAGATTTTATTAAAAGAATGCACAAAAAGGCTAAGAAAGTTGCTACAGAATCAGAAAACGGCCTCTCTAGAAAAATATCTTAAGGAACTTGATGCAACTCCACAATCTGACTACTCATTATGGCGTGCAGCTAGAAATCTAAAAAGGCCAGTTATATCTAAGCCACCATTAAGAAACTTGAATGGTAGTTGGGCAAGAAATGATAATGAAAAAGGAAACCTTTTTGTAAATCATTTGAAAAACGTATTTACACCAAATATATCTCACAATATTGCGGTCGAGTTACCACCTGTTGATGCTAGAGCAGCTATTCCCCTCAGATTTGAGATAAGAGAAATCGAAAAGGCTATTTGTGACTTAAACACTAAGAAGGCACCTGGTATTGATAAAATCAGTAATAAAATGCTTTTGGAGCTACCTCGCATAGCAAAGAAAATTATTCTTTTTATTTTTAATGCTATTTTACGCCTTGAATACTATCCTGAAAAATGGAAGGTTTCCTTAGTTACCATGATACCAAAGCCAGGTAAAGATCATACAAAAGTTGAGTCTTATAGACCTATTAGCTTATTATCAAATATGTCAAAGCTGTTTGAGAAATTATTAGTTTCAAAATTAACACCAATTTTAAGTGAAAATAGATGTATTCCAAACCATCAGTTCGGATTTAGAAGAAAACACAGCACAATCGAGCAGACTCATCGAATAGTAAATGTCATAAGAAAAGCATTTGAAGAAAAGAAATATTGCTCAGCACTCTTCATTGATGTTTCGCAAGCTTTTGACAAAGTCTGGCATGAAGGCTTATTACACAAATTGAAGCAAAATTTACCAGCAAACACACACAAGCTGCTAGAAAGCTACTTAGTCGGTCGTCAATTTATTATTAAAGAAGGAAATTTCTTAAGTTCACCTCAGCCCATTGCCGCTGGAGTCCCACAAGGCAGCATCCTGGGCCCCCTATTATACTTAATTTATACTTCGGACATGCCAACAAGCAACTACACACAAACTTCAACATTTGCAGACGATACAGCTTTTCTAAGCGTCCACGAAAATCGTTATGAAGCATCGCGTTACTTACAGCATCATATATTTCAACTAGAAATATGGTTAAGACAATGAAGGATAATGGTCAATGAGCAAAAATGCGTACATATAACATTCACTTTGCGCCGGGAGTCTTGCCCCCCTATTACAATCAATAATCAAATGATTCCTCAACATTCGCATGTTAAATATCTCGGTATACATCTGGATCGGCGATTAACGTGGAAATGCCATATAGAGGCAAAATTAACTCAAATGAAACTAAAAGCCATTCAAATTCATTGGCTTATTGGAAGAAATTCTGTCCTTAGTCTCGATTGCAAGCTTCTACTTTACAACTCTATCTTAAAGCCTATCTGGTGCTACGGTATTCAACTATGGGGCACTGCCTCGGCCTCTAATATCTAATAATCTTCTTCGAATAATCACAGCCGCTCCCTGGTATGTTAAAAACTCTAAAAATCTTAAGGATCTCAATGTGCCATTAGTGAAATCTATGATTACAAAATATGCAATAAAATATTTAAAAAGGCTTGAACAACACCCAAATCCACTAGCTCGAAATATTTTAAATCATGGCGGCCACACTCGCTTAAGAAGAAGAGACACTGCAGCACTTACCCAATTAGATGAGCGATAAACACCTATAAAAGTGAACATAACCCGTGATGAAGAAAATTTTGTCTGGCACTGGCAGGAGATAAAATAACGTATTAGGTTAAGATTTATTTAATTATTGTTAGTTCATATTTAATATATGAAGATTCAATAAAAAAATAATGACAAAAAAAAAAAAAAAAAAAAATTTTAAAACGTCCTAAGTCTAAAAATCTTAAGAAACGTATGTCATTTCTGCAGACTTGTTCGTGGTTTAGACGATTTATACCAAAATTTGTTGAAATATCAAAACCTCTTTCCAACTTGACTAAAAAGAATGCTATTTGGAAATGGTCTACAAATGAAAACGACGCTTTTAAAAAATTAAAAGAAAAATTAATAACTCCACCAATCCTCCAACAAGTAAACGAAAACGAACCGTTTTCTTTAAGAACTGATGCAAGCAGTTATGCGATCGGAGCTGTATTATTGCAGGGGGAGAACAACGAAGAACACCCTATTGAATACGCAAGTCGTCTTTTAATTCAAGCTGAAAAAATCTATTCTGCTACAGAACGTGAGGCACGAGCTGTTGTATGGGCTGTTCAGAAATTTCGAGGCTATATTGAAGGCTCTAAAGTAACTGTTTTCACAGATAATCAACCGCTGAAATGGTTATTTACATTAAAATCTCCAACCGGTAGACTGGCAAGATGGTCGCTATTACTTCAAAGCTATAATTTAACTTTTAATTACACCCCAAAAAAGCAAAATGTTATTACTGATTCTCTTTTGGGCCCACCATGTGTTATTGAACAATGCATTGAAAACAGTAATTGTATTTAACGCAGTCGAAATTGATTTTCCACAAGCAAGTTTTGAAGAGTTTCGTAAAGCTCAATTAGAGGACGAAGATCTAAAAAATAGAATATCTTCTTTTGAAAATAATGACGAAAACGTTGGAAGACACACAAATCGTGGTATATAATATTTGATGGTATTCTCTACAAATATAATTCAGACTAAGATTCTGAAAATGGATAATTAGTTATACCAAAATCACATCATCAGCTAATTTTAAACAAATACCACAATGATCCAACATCTGGTCATTATGGAATAGACAGAACCATGAATCGGATAATTCCACTGTTCTATTGGTCAGGTATAAGAACCGATATTCAAAATTTCGTTAAATCATGCGAAGAATGTAAAAAGTACAAACCAACAAATTTGAAACCTTGCGGACTGTTAAAAACACTTAGTAGCAACAAAAGATTTGAAATCGTAGCAGTAGATCTCTTGGTCCTTTGCCTAAAACTAAACTAAAACTAATAGATGGGTAGAACTTTAACACTATTAAATTAAGTTTTTCTAAGATATGGAATGCCACGCAGATTACACACAGATAATGGAACCCAATTTATATCTGCATTAATTTTTTTTTTTTTTTAAATTAATTTTTATTATTGAATCTTTCTTATCGAAATTTACAATATGTATTCAAATCATAATTCTATTTGTTGTTTATTAGTTGTTACCAGTGTAACCACTAACTGCTGTATTCAAATTTTAAAAATGTCTTCTAGTTAGGCTCAAAGTATCGGTTCTTTTTAGCCTCTGGTGACCTTCGAACTGAAGCAGACCCCGAGCGAGGTAGTTAGGGTGGGCCATTAGTTTATCGATGTAACTAATTGAATATTTTTTAATTTCCTCCTGGATAGTGGGGACGTTGAGATCTCTGTGGATAATATCATTACGTATATACCATGGGGCGCAGACAATTTGTCGTAATATTCAAGACTGTCTTCTTTGAAGCTTTTGGATGTTAGATGCACATGCAGTACCCCATAATTGGATGCCATATGTCCATATTGGTTTTATGATGGACTTGTATAAAAGAATTTTGTTGTCTAAAGACAAGTTTGAGTTTCCACCGAGAAGCCAATGTAGTTGAGCTGCTTTAAGTTTCATAGCCGTTATTTTCGCTTCAATATGACGAGACCAGGTCAAGCGTCTATCTATATGAATTCCCAAGTACTTAACATGGTTTTCTATCGGAACAGTGATGTTATTTATTTTTACAGGGCACGTTTGTCTTCTGAGCGTGAAAGTTAAGTGAGCACATTTAGCCGGGTTAACCTTTATTCTCCATTTTTCTAGCCAGGCCTCTAGTTCATTGATGTGGGACTGCAGATTTTGCGATACGACTTTTGGATCATGGTTAACGCTAATAAATGCTGTGTCTTCTGCAAATGTAGAGGTATGCGTGCTCAGGTTTGTTGGCATATCCGCTGTGTATATTATATATAGAAGCGGTCCTAATATGCTGCCTTGGGGGACACCAGCAGTAATTTTCTTGAGGGGGGAGTATTTATCTTGCGACCTTACTAAGAATGTTCTGCCTGTTAGATAGCTCTCCAGAAGCTTGTGAGTGTTTTGAGGAAGCATTCGTGTTATTTTGATGAGTTGCCTATCATGCCAAACTTTGTCAAATGCTTGGGAAATGTCTATAAACAGGGCTGAGCAGTATTGCTTTTTCTCAAACGCCGATCTTATAAGGGTGACAATTCTATACACTTGTTCTATTGTACCATGTTTCGTTTTGAATCCGAACTGGTGATCCGGGATGATGTCGTGTTCATTTAGATGAGGAGTTATACTTAAAACGAATATTTTTTCGAAAAGCTTTGAAAGGATTGATAAAAAGCTTATCGGTCTGTATGACGCAACCTGGCTAGCATATTTTCCTGGCTTGGGAATCATAACAATAATAGACCTCTTCCATGAGGATGGGAAGTAGCCGACTCTTAATATAGCGTTAAAAATGAGCAGCAAGATTCTGGAAGCAGACGATGTTAGGTTTCTTATCATTGACCCTGTGATGCGGTCAGGTCCGGGAGATTTTCTAATATTCACTTTTTCTATTGCAGATTTTACTTGAATTATGTTAAATTTTAATGGATGGTTTACCTTATCAGGAATGATTGGACGACAGGAACAAGTATGTGCATCATGTGGCGTAAAAACTTTCTCAAGGTGGCCCGCGAAAGCGTTTAATTTTTCATGTGTGTTGGAGATTCTTGGGTTATAGGGCATTTCATATGCCGTACAGCCTTCCATAAGCTATAATTGAGGTTTTTTGTGGCGTCTAGGCTGTATAGATAGCCTTCTATTGCAGACTCGTGGTTCTGTCTCAATTTGTTGCGAAGAATGGTCAGGCATAATTGTAGTTGGGCCTTAGTGGTTGGGGAACGACTGTTTTGCCATAGTCTTCTTAACTTCCTTTTTTCTCTGATAAGGGTCTCTATATCCGTCGATGTATTGTAAGGAGCACGTTTAATTGTCCGCTTGATTGGGGTTGCATTTCTTGCTGCAGTATCCAAGACTTCTGTAAATCGGTCGACAGCTATTTGGATGTCAGATGAATTTTTTAGGGGAATGCACTGTGATAGGTGAGAGCTCACATACATTTTATACTTTAACCAATTTGTGTTTCTGTTTGGATAGGAAATAAAGTTTGCAGCTGCGGCGTCAGAGTTACCTTTTAAAATGAGGATTGAAGGTGAATGATCAGACGAAAGATCATAGGAGGAACTAACAAGTACCTGATCGCGCTTGATGTTTTTAATTACAGCAAAGTCAATAAGGTCTGGTAGCTTATTGAAGTCGGTTGGCCAATAGGTAGGCTCACCACTCGATACCACATCAAAATTATTTGCAGTTACGGTATTGTATAGCTGATTACCTCTAGGACTAATAAGTCTGCATTAATGCAAAAATTAACATTTTGTTTGGGTATAAAACAAACATTTACTGCAATATAAAAATCGGGATCTAAAGACCCAATTAGCAATTTGTGTCGGAAAAGACCACACAAAATGGAATGTTATGTTACCAGCTATACGATTCTCCATGAATACTGCAAAATGCGAAAGTACTGGTTATTCTGCTGCTTTTCTATCATTTGGCCGTAAACTGCGAACGCCAACAGAAGTAAACTACGACTTCAAAGCTATAGTGAAGGCAGAAAAGTTCATTCCTCAAATAACTCCCTATCTATTGAAACTGGCAGATACATTAGAAATTACAAATGACATTCAATATAAAATGCAAGATCGAAATAAACGTCTTACAGATCGGAAACGAAAACCATCACATGATATAAAAATTGGTGACAAGGTGTTAGTAGCAACGCATATACTGAGTAAAGCAAAAGACAAAATTACCTCAAAATTCACACCACGCAGAGATGGTCCATATGTTGTTATTGGAGCCGAAGGTTCATCATGTTTTACAATTGCCTCATTAACGTCTCCAAATACACCACTAGCAACACTACATACATCTGACTTAACTCCATATGAAGGCGATTCCGAAACTCCAATACATCAAATTCGTAAACGAGGTCGACCTAGCAACATTGAACACAACAACCAAACAACCCAACAAATCAACAACTGAACAACTCAACAATACAACAACCTAACGACTCAATAATTGAACAACCAAACAATACAACAAGAGCAACACAACAAGCAAAACCACAGTAATCATCCTATTACCCTAAGAAGATCATTGCGGCTCAAAGGAAGTCCAAGAAATTAAAATCCTGGTTGCAATATCGAGACGATTAATACACCAAAGGGGGAGGTTGTAGCATCCTGAATTGTATCCGGCTTTAACTAAGACTATTATTTTTATTTAACCTTATTTTTACTAAATTTGATTATTTTTCATTATTATAATAAACTGATTCTTATTATTTGTATTATGATTGTTTGACTTTCATTAATAATTTTATGTGTACAGTACTTTTCGTTTATAGTCACAACGCTTATAGTCACATTAGCGATATAGTCCATTTTATCTGTTTATTTTGCCGCTATAAGTTAATTTAATATAAAGTATTAACGTTATAGTCCATTTAGCGATATAAGCACATTTCCCATATATGCCATTTATCAACAGTAGTCAAAGGGAAAAGTAAAGCAAATTAATGGCGTTATAGTCACGTTAGCAAAATTTAGTAAATTCTTTTTAGTTTTCGAATCAAAAATCCATCCAAAGAAAGAATGAATTAAATCATTAATTTTTGTTATCAACTCTCTACTCGTAAAAAATTAGTTTTCGCCGTTGGTATCACCTATGAAATCTCTTGTTATTATTTTAACTAGTTTTTATAAAGTATGAAACTCTGTTGTGAAACCATAAGCCTGATTTCGGTGTAATTTATATGAATTTTTTATTTTCTTTATTCACATAGCTTGATTATATTCGAATTCGGTTATATGCGTCATAGTGGCATATATGTGAATTAGCTTTATAGTCACATTAGCGATATAGTCCACGTTATACCATGTTTCCACGGTACGTGCTTCGCTCTCTATTCATGCTTCACATCCCAATCATGAACGAAGCAACTGCTTCGCCATACAAAATTTTGAGAGCGAAGCAAGTAGATTCAATATGAATCTACTTGCGAAGCACGAAAAATTACTCTCTTCTCTAATTTTTATCGCAAGGTTATCTGAACTAGCTGTAAAAATGATATTATTTGAAAATTACAAATTATTAGAATACAATATTTTTTCCTTAATAATATATCGGTTAACGCATTTTTATCTGAAATATTAAAAATTGATTTTAAATCTCAAATAATTACCATTTTACAAAGTTCTTTGCTTTGCATGTAAACTTATGAAATGTTATATTATTCTACTTTTAAGTCTTAAAATTTAAACTCTAAATAAAACTTGCACGCAAGGATTGGATGTTACCAAAAGCATTTTTGACCGCACAATATTGTTTGAGTGTTAGCTGAAACAAAATAATATAGCATCCGCTAGACATGTACACTTGTCGAAGTCACATCGACGACTGAATTGAAGAGCATAAAAATATGTCTAAGTATTGGTGTGCACAATTGTGCAAAGAAATGGAAATCCCTGGTTTAAGGATTGATGTTTGACTATTGACGTCAGCAGTCGTCGATGGCTGCGAGTGTAAGACGGCAAATCCATCTGAGGAGATTGAGTGGTTGCAATCGAAACATGTCATGGTAACCTGCCGGCCGGGGTTCGAGCCCCGGCCACGTCAAGAATGAAAGATTGTCAATAACAATTTTAATTAATTTTCATGTAGTAAAATTCTTTTCTTCATAAAAATAATTTAATGAAAAATAAAATTTCATGAACTTAAGCCTAATTAAAAATATTAAAAATTTGGATTAAAAACCATAAATAGTACAACAAAATAACCACAATACCAATTATTGTTAAAGCTAAGGCACGAGCTTTATGTGTACATTTGTCCTGCAGGTTGTGCTGAAAAAGGTCAACAGAAAAGAAAAAGACAAAATGTAAAAAACAAAAAATGTACTTGGACTTCAAGAAAAATTCTTGACAAAAGTACGAAAAAACAGAAGTAAGGAAAAAACATGTAAAATCAATTAAAATGGATAATCATTCAGGAAAGCAAATTTCGATCTACCAAATGTTAGAATGCAATTTGGTTTAAGGATTGATGTTTGACTATTGACGTCAGCAGTCGTCGATGGCTGCGAGTGTAAGACGGCAAATCCATCTGAGGAGATTGAGTGGTTGCAATCGAAACATGTCATGGTAACCTGCCGGCCGGGGTTCGAGCCCCGGCCACGTCAAGAATGAAAGATTGTCAATAACAATTTTAATTAATTTTCATGTAGTAAAATTCCTTTCTTCATAAAAATAATTTAATGAAAAATTAAATTTCATGAACTTAAGCCTAATTAAAAATTTAAAGTTAATATTTTCATCATTATTGTTATAGCAGAACAAAATTTGAAAAGCACCAAAATGGTGCGAAACGCACCGAGTTGACAACTCTGAAACAATCGATTTTTACAGCTAGTTCAGATAACCTTGCGATAAAAATTAGAGAAGAGAGTAATTTTTCGTGCTTCGCAAGTAGATTCATATTGAATCTACTTGCTTCGCTCTCAAAATTTTGTATGGCGAAGCAGTTGCTTCGTTCATGATTGGGATGTGAAGCATGAATAGAGAGCGAAGCACGTACCGTGGAAACATGGTATAACGTGGACTATATCGCTAATGTGACTATAAAGCTAATTCACATATATGCCACTATGACGCATATAACCGAATTCGAATATAATCAAGCTATGTGAATAAAGAAAATAAAAAATTCATATAAATTACACCGAAATCAGGCTTATGGTTTCACAACAGAGTTTCATACTTTATAAAAACTAGTTAAAATAATAACAAGAGATTTCATAGGTGATACCAACGGCGAAAACTAATTTTTTACGAGTAGAGAGTTGATAACAAAAATTAATGATTTAATTCATTCTTTCTTTGGATGGATTTTTGATTCGAAAACTAAAAAGAATTTACTAAATTTTGCTAACGTGACTATAACGCCATTAATTTGCTTTACTTTTCCCTTTGACTACTGTTGATAAATGGCATATATGGGAAATGTGCTTATATCGCTAAATGGACTATAACGTTAATACTTTATATTAAATTAACTTATAGCGGCAAAATAAACAGATAAAATGGACTATATCGCTAATGTGACTATAAGCGTTGTGACTATAAACGAAAAGTACTGTACACATAAAATTATTAATGAAAGTCAAACAATCATAATACAAATAATAAGAATCAGTTTATTATAATAATGAAAAATAATCAAATTTAGTAAAAATAAGGTTAAATAAAAATAATAGTCTTAGTTAAAGCCGGATACAATTCAGGATGCTACAACCTCCCCCTTTGGTGTATTAATCGTCTCGATATTGCAACCAGGATTTTAATTTCTTGGACTTCCTTTGAGCCGCAATGATCTTCTTAGGGTAATAGGATGATTACTGTGGTTTTGCTTGTTGTGTTGCTCTTGTTGTATTGTTTGGTTGTTCAATTATTGAGTCGTTAGGTTGTTGTATTGTTGAGTTGTTCAGTTGTTGATTTGTTGGGTTGTTTGGTTGTTGTGTTCAATGTTGCTAGGTCGACCTCGTTTACGAATTTGATGTATTGGAGTTTCGGAATCGCCTTCATATGGAGTTAAGTCAGATGTATGTAGTGTTGCTAGTGGTGTATTTGGAGACGTTAATGAGGCAATTGTAAAACATGATGAACCTTTGGCTCCAATAACAACATATGGACCATCTCTGCGTGGTGTGAATTTTGAGGTAATTTTGTCTTTTGCTTTACTCAGTATATGCGTTGCTACTAACACCTTGTCACCAATTTTTATATCATGTGATGGTTTTCGTTTCCGATCTGTAAGACGTTTATTTCGATCTTGCATTTTATATTGAATGTCATTTGTAATTTCTAATGTATCTGCCAGTTTCAATAGATAGGGAGTTATTTGAGGAATGAACTTTTCTGCCTTCACTATAGCTTTGAAGTCGTAGTTTACTTCTGTTGGCGTTCGCAGTTTACGGCCAAATGATAGAAAAGCAGCAGAATAACCAGTACTTTCGCATTTTGCAGTATTCATGGAGAATCGTATAGCTGGTAACATAACATTCCATTTTGTGTGGTCTTTTCCGACACAAATTGCTAATTGGGTCTTTAGATCCCGATTTTTATATTGCAGTAAATGTTTGTTTTATACCCAAACAAAATGTTAATTTTTGCATTAATGCAGACTTATTAGTCCTAGAGGTAATCAGCTATACAATACCGTAACTGCAAATAATTTTGATGTGGTATCGAGTGGTGAGCCTACCTATTGGCCAACCGACTTCAATAAGCTACCAGACCTTATTGACTTTGCTGTAATTAAAAACATCAAGCGCGATCAGGTACTTGTTAGTTCCTCCTATGATCTTTCGTCTGATCATTCACCTTCAATCCTCATTTTAAAAGGTAACTCTGACGCCGCAGCTGCAAACTTTATTTCCTATCCAAACAGAAACACAAATTGGTTAAAGTATAAAATGTATGTGAGCTCTCACCTATCACAGTGCATTCCCCTAAAAAATTCATCTGACATCCAAATAGCTGTCGACCGATTTACAGAAGTCTTGGATACTGCAGCAAGAAATGCAACCCCAATCAAGCGGACAATTAAACGTGCTCCTTACAATACATCGACGGATATAGAGACCCTTATCAGAGAAAAAAGGAAGTTAAGAAGACTATGGCAAAACAGTCGTTCCCCAACCACTAAGGCCCAACTACAATTATGCCTGACCATTCTTCGCAACAAATTGAGACAGAACCACGAGTCTGCAATAGAAGGCTATCTATACAGCCTAGACGCCACAAAAAACCTCAATTATAGCTTATGGAAGGCTGTACGGCATATGAAATGCCCTATAACCCAAGAATCTCCAACACACATGAAAAATTAAACGCTTTCGCGGGCCACCTTGAGAAAGTTTTTACGCCACATGATGCACATACTTGTTCCTGTCGTCCAATCATTCCTGATAAGGTAAACCATCCATTAAAATTTAACATAATTCAAGTAAAATCTGCAATAGAAAAAGTGAATATTAGAAAATCTCCCGGACTTCCGTTCCATTACGCAGATTTTTACATTTCAGTACTGTCAGCCAAAGTTGACTTCTATTTTGCGTACGTTCGTGACCACATGTTTATAACTATGTATCATTATAAAAAATTTAAACTCGATGACATCCATCTTTTGCACTTAACTTAGAGCTACCCAAATGCTATCGAATCGCCAAAAAAAAAAATTATAGGAAAAGTTTTGTTTTCTATATTATTTGTAAATCAAAAGCGTACGAACGTACGTTAGTGACCCCAGGAAATGCCCATATAGAAAATATTTAATTAAAAAATTACAACAATCAGGTATAGTAAGGAACATAAAATTATTATTTTTAAGTTATTTTAAAGTTCGGTTGGTGTATGAAATAAGTTTTGTAACATATTTCTACACATATTTAATTTTTTTTTATTTTAAACTATAGCAACAACCATGCAATCTCTTTCCCTACTTTTAATAGCAATGATATTTTGGTTAACTTAAAAAGGCTAAAGATGTCTTTTAGTCATGGTCCTGATCTTGTTCCAACGTTTTTTTTTAAATCAATGTGCTGAATCATTAGTTACGCCATTAACTTTTATGTTTAATGCGTCGATTATATGTGGTTATTTTCCCGTATTATGGAAAGATTCGTATATAAAACCTTTATTTAAATCTGGCAATAAATCGGATATAACAAACTATAGAGGAATTGCCAAATTGAGTGAGATTCCAAAACTTTTTGAAAAACTAGTTACTGATTTCCTCAGTCATCACACCTCGTCCTTACTGGCAGCTTGCCAGCAGGGTTTTAGAAAAGGCAACTACAACGAATGTACTTCATTTAACAACTTTAATTAATTGTGCATTTACACAAAAGAAACAAACTGATGCTGTTTATACTGACTTCAGTAAAGCGTTTGATAAAGTTAACCATCACCTTCTTCTTACTAAATTGGATTTATTAGGTTTATCCCGTAGAAGTTTATGCTGGTTAAGTTCTTATTTAATTGGAAGAAAGCAAAAAGTACAATTCAATAATTGTATATCCAAGTACATTTATGTTTCGTCCGGTGTTCCCCAAGGCAGTCATCTTGGCCCACTTTTATTTTCGCTTTTTATTAACGATCTGCCCAACGTTATCAAGTTCGCCAATATATTGATGTATGCTGACGATGTAAAAATTTTCCATTCTTTTAATTGCTTCGCTGATCATTTTTATCTTCAATCGGATCTTAATAACTTCTTTTTATGGTGTAATCATAATTTGATGGAGCTGAATCTTGTGAAATGCAAATGTATGCGTTTTTATAGAAATAACTGTATTGCCGTTAATTATGCTTTGGGTGGCCATCAACTGGAGTTGGTTGATTCGTTTCTTGATCTTGGAGTCTTACTGGATCCTAAATTAAACTTTGTTTCTCATATAACATTAACTGTGAATAAAGCTCGAGGTGTTCTTGGCTTTATTAAGCGCTGGGCTAAAGAATTCACCGATCCATACATAACGAAGCAACTTTACGTATCACTCGTTAGACCAATCTTAGAATATGCGTCAATCATTTGGGACCCATTTTACAACATTCAAAATTCTCGTATTGAATCGGTCCAAAAACAATTTTTATTATTCTGTTTACGTGATCTACATTGGAGTTACTCGACAAACTTTCCTTCATATGCTAGTAGACTGGCATTAATAAAATTACCATCGCTCAAAAGTCGTCGTATAATGTTAAATGTTTCTTTTATGGTTAATCTTATTAATGGTAATGTTTGTTGTGATTTTTTGTTAGAGTCTGTTAAATTTAATATACCTAGTCGCAATACGCGTCATTATAATCTGCTCTTTGTTAAATTTTATAGAGAAAATTATGCTTTTGCTGTTCCTTTTTCAAGGTTATGTAGACAATTTAATTCTCTGTCACAATTTGTTGGTTTTTCTTTATGTTTAAATTCCATAAAGCATAAAATTATTGTTTTTCTTAATTCGTAAATTTGTATGTACATATATTCTGTAAAGTGTAGTACAGTATTCCACGGATAATTACCTCGACAAAAATGCCAATGTTTTTGGGTAATTATGCGGGGTAAGCATTTAAACGAATACGCTTATCTACCTCGTTGAGGTAGTTAAGCGAATTCGTTTAAATACCTCAGTGAGGTAATTAGACGTATTTATTTACAAGATAACTTAACTTTGATGTATGAAAAAATTTAAGAAAGGCATTTTTACATGTACCAGCTAAATCTTAAGAGATGGCAATAAAAAACAATGTGATTTGTTGTCTTAAATTTTATCTGTAGTGCTTTTTGAGATGTCCTATAATATCCTACTACTACTCATGGAAGCCGTAAATATAAAATTGCATGGTTTTTCTTGTGCAACTAATGAATGCAGAAACAATATATTTATGCGTTTAGAACTTTTAATGAATTTTGGTATCGATTTGTTTGTAAATAATTTCCATATTTTAACCATTGCTGCATTTAAATTGCACACATATTTTAAGTTTTTAAAACATATTTTAATACATGTTAAGCAAAAAAAAATTGCTTTAAATTCTGGTTAACAGATGAATTTTCTGTTGCTTTAATTTCGCCACCTACATTAAATTTTCACTGTACAATTTTAAGCCAAAGCAAGTTTTTGTTGAAGATAAATGTTTTTCGCACCGTATAACATAGAAACCTAAACGCATCGCTTAGTAAACGATCGAATCAGAAACACTTTTTTAAGTAATCTTTTCGTGTCCGTCCGTCCGTCCGTCCATCTTGCTGGTTGTATGTCCATGTAAAGCTTGTGCGAAAAGTAAAGGTAGCAGTTTTTAGATATGTAATTTGATAAAATTGGGTAAATATGTTTAATTGTCATAAGGACGAAACCTATGTAAATTGTAAGAATCGGTCTATAATATCACATAGTCCCCATGCAAACTTCAAACTTTAATCTCTTTAAGACTAAATATCTCATAAATTTGGTGCATCTAGATAATATATAACTCTTATATGAATCTTGACCTTATAACATAACTTTTAATACAAATATTATTTTGTTGAATATTTTGCTTTTAATCAAGCAATATTTTGTTTTTCAGGCATATTTTTTAAAAAAAATTGTTGTGTATATTTTCAAATTATTAACATGTAAAACTTGGTTGCATTACTTGCTGTGTTTTTGTCAAATAGTACTGAGGCAATTAAACGAATGAAATTGAGGTATAATTTTGTTTTGGGAGTTAAATTTTTAAGGCAATTATCCGAAACGGGTAATTAAGCGTATGGCAATTAAACGTGGATTTTTGTTTAAAAAATGGAAGAAAAAAAACGGGGATTTAAAACTCGAGGTAAATAAGCGTGAAAGGCATTTAAGCGTGGGGTAATTAACCGGGTTATACTGTATATTTTAAAATGCTAATTGTTATTCATTAATTTTAAGTCAATATTGTTATTAGTCAGTAAGGATAATATCCATTGATTAAATAAATAAATAAAAAAATAAATAAGACTGTAGCAATAATTTGTTTGAATTAAATTCGATATAGTATTTACATAAAGGCGATTTCTTTGCTTTGTTTTTATCATATTTTGGTAGGAAAAATCGTTTGCAATTTTTAAATTGTATTAAATTTGCACTGGAGTACTTTATTACTTTTGCACTGCTGATAGTAGTAAAAAAAGTACAATTGTACTACCAACTTTATCATCCCTGCTCAGAAATAAACTACGAACGAAAAACAAAAGGAATTTGCGAGTACAGCAAAGTTCGTACTCCCCCGCTATTCTCTTTTCCCCTCCCTTCCATAAACTCAAGACTTTGCAAAGTAAACTTTGCCTGTCTAAAAGGGGACTAAGCTCTTGTAACCAGTGTTGCCACTTTGTGGGTAATTACCCGAATTTGGTATAATTTTTACTGTCGTGGATATAGCGTGGGTTATTTCTCTTAGGTGTAATTTAAGTGTTATTTGAAATTCCCTAGAGGGAAGCGGACTCACACCAAAGCAGTAGCGTGATAGGTCTTTTACATGGGGTTGTCATTAGAAGGGGTCATTTGAACGCGTTTAGTGTAAGTTACTACAATGTAGTATTATTTCGAAACAAATGTAGTATTTTTTCAATAAAATAAGTCCTAGAACTAAATTTTAGAACCACATTTTAGAAAATCCCAAAAAAATCTGTCCCACCATCGGTGATGACTGTACTGTAGTTCATTACTTTTTCTACCTTTTTGTTCTTCATATACCTGTAAAATTATTGGTTCTCCTTTCACCGGTCATAAGTTCTTTCTTTTTGTACTTGTTCTCTTTTTACAAATCCCAGGACCAGTCTGTTGGAACAATTGACACAAATTTCCAGCAGGGCTCTTACTTCAGATACCCAAATAAAATCAAGATTCAATTTTAGTGATGACATTTATTTCTTTTTAAATATTATTGCTAAAAAATGCACAGCCTGCTGAACCAACGTCTCGGTTTATTTTTGAGAAAAGACTTCAATCATTAAAGATATATTTTCAGAAGCTTAATAATGAATGTCATGTCGCGAGATGGACCTATAGATTTGGATAAAGATGCCTATCATAGTGATTTAAAACCTGAAGTTTATTGAACAAAGTTATTCACACTAAAAACCAGCCTGGGGGAAGATATGTTTCCAATCTTGCAACTTTTTAATGCTTTAGTTTGAATATTATTTAACGCCCTTTACAGTAGTAAAACTGAATTACGAAAGGGACAGTTGCAGGCATTTTGCTTACTAAATCTATATATATAAAATTGTAACGTTACTGACTCACTGACTGACTGACTCACTGACTCACTGATTCATCATCGCACAGCCTAAACGCCTGAAGCTAGACACTTGAAATGTGGACCAGAGATTGGTCACTCCCCAAATCGATCCACTAAGACGGGATTTTTGGAAATTCGAATGTTTAGGGCGTAAAAAAGGGTAAAAAGGGTAAAATTCGGTAACCTTATATCTCCAAAACTAAAAGAGATACAAAAAAAATTGAATACCTATCGTAGTTCTTTAGAAAAATAAGCGGACAGGTGTCTGGTACTTTTTTGAAATTCGGCCCTATTTGGGAGTAAACGTGTAAAATCTGAATTTTAGTACTTTTTTGACACCCCATCTATCTTTTGAACCAATAAACATAGAAACAAAGTTAATACCGCATTCGAAACTTATCAAAAAAATACGAATATAAATTTGGTACTTTTTCGAAATTCGAACATTTAAGGGGTAAAAATCGTAATTATTTTTGGTACTTTTTTTAAAAAACATTTTTCTCCATTTTTTGAAATATTCGTACTAAATTATGGGCTGCCACTATAATACTGAAATTTTTTGTACTTTAACGGGGTGAAAAATAGTACCAAAAAGGGGGAATACAGGAAATTTGATATTTTACTTAACTTTTTGGTATTTTTTAAATTATCGTTATGTTGGACCTAAAAACATAAGATTCAACATGCAATGTCGTGAGTGGATAAGAATCTATGACGGAACTTTTTGGTACTTTTTTGTTCTTTAACTGGTACTTTTTGAATTTCCTTTAGTATTGGACCTAGAAACATAAAATACAATATGCAATGTCCTGGATGGATGAGAATCTATAAGAATGAACTTTTTGGTACTTTTTTATTTTTTGATTGGTACTTTTTGAATTTCAGTTGGTATTGGACCTAGAAAGATAAAATTAAAAATGCAAGGTCCTGAGTAGATAAGAATCCATAAGAGGGAAGTTGTTGGTACTTTTTTGTTCATTTACTGGTACTTTTTGAATTTCCGTCAGTATTGGACCTAGAAACATAAAATTAAACATGCACGATCCTGTGTAAATGAGAATCTTTTAGTGGGATCTTATTGGTACTTTTTTATTCGTTAGCTGGTACTTTTTGAATTTCCGTTAGTATTGGGCCTAGAAACATAAAATTAAACATGGAACCTCTTGAGTGAATGACAATCTGTAAGAGAGATGTTTTTGGTACTTTTTCGTTTTTTAAATGGTACTTTTTTTAAATTTTCGCTAATGTTGGTCTAATGAACATAAAATTAAACCTGCATGGTCCTGAGTGAATGAGAATCTCTAAAAGCGCTTACTGGTACTTCTTAGTTATTAAACTGGTACTTTTTATTATTGGACTGAGAAACATAAAATTGAATATACAATGCCCTAAGTGGATAAGAATCTATAAGAGGGAAGTTTTTGGTACTTCTTTATTTCTTTAACTGTTACTTATTGAATTTCCGTTTGTATTGGACCTAGAAACATAAAATTAAACATACAAGGTCCTGAGTGTAAGAGGGCTTTTTGGTACTATTTTGTTCTTTAACTGGTACCTTCTATATTTCCGTATTTATTGGATCTAGCAACATAAAATTAAACATGCAAGTTCCTGAGTGAATGAGAATCTGTAAAAGGGATTTTTTGCTACTTTTTCGTTCTCTAACTTTTATTTTTTTTAAATAAACTGGTACTTTTTTTAAGTTAATATTTATTTTTGTGCATTAAATAAAAAAGCAAATTGGTGTCTGGTACTTTTACGAAATTTGGTCGTTTTAGGTAGTAAATCTAAAAAACATCAAAAATTCGCTAACCTTATATCTCCTAAACAAAAAGAGATACAAAAAATTGAATACTAATTATTGTTCATTAAAAAATAAACGGACAGGTGTCTGGTACTTTTTTGAAGTACGGCCTTTTTGGGATGTAAAAGGGTAAATAAATATTGTATCACATTTTCAGCTTATCTAAAAAATACAAAACAGATTTGGACCTTTTTTGAAATTCAAACGTTTAAGGTGTGAAAATCGTTCCTAATTTTGTTACTTTTTTCACAACATTTTTCTCCATCTCTATATAATATAAATTTGTAAAGTAACTGACTGATTCATCATCGCACATCCTAAACTCCTGAAGCTAAAAAGCTGACTTTTGGACCAGAGGTTTGCCTCTCGCCAAATCGATCCCGCTAACCTCAAAAATTAAAGAGATCCAAAAAATTTAACACTAATTGTTGTTCATTAAAAAAAAATAAGGGGACAGGTGCCTGGTACTTTTTTGAAATTTGGTCCTTTTGGGGAGTAAACGCGTACGACCTGTACATATTTTGGAACCTTTTTGTCATTCAATCCATCTTTTAAACCAAAACATTTTCTTCATTTTATGACACAAATGTAATAAATTATTGGATCCCATAACAACACTGAAATTTTTGATACATGAATGGGGAGAAAAAGTATCAAAAAGGATAATACCGGAAAATAACTTTCTTTCTATGCTTTTGTGTCCTACTTGTGGTACTTTTTGAAATTTCTATAATATTGAACTTAGAAACACAATATTATAGGTACAAAGTTCTGTGTGAATATCAACCTTTGAGAAAAAAAAAATTTTGGAATTTTTTCGCTAACACCTAGATACATATACTTTGGCATATAAATATGTTCATCAAAGGAAAGGCCCGACTACAAAGTAGTGAGTTAAATGCTAGAATTTAAGCAAGTTTAAACCTAGAAAAATAAACTTTGGCATAAAAATATCTCCACGAAGAAAAAGGAGACGCTAACGAAGTTGCGGGTTAAATGCTAGTAAGGTATAAAGCAGCGTTTAAAAAACTGCTGTCAAAGTAGAAAAACTGCCATTTCTTCCACTTCTTCATTTGCCATTGGCAAAAAAAAAAAACTGTTGCCAACTCAAAAAGCGAATAGTTGTACAGAAATTTTCGCATTTTTTTCGACAGTTTTTGGTTTCGACTGCAGTTTTTTAAACCCTGGTATAAAGGGTATTTTTTAAGACCATGAAACTTAAAATGGTATACAACACAAAAAAAATTAATTTTAAGCGCAGATTGATGCAAGGCATTACCATTTGAAACTGATTTCAAACAAATAGGCACCGCACCTGTCTTTGACGAAACGCATTGGAGACGTACAATGCATGTCACGAATAAAATGAACAATGTTGACCTCAAAGACGTCAATTGTTGCTGGCTTATCAACATAAACCAGTGACTTCACTGCCTTACGGAGCATTTTGAACCTTCTCTAGATATAAGTATGCTACCAAATGTGGAAGTTAATATTTTAGGAGTTTTATTTTATGTTTTATTAATTGTTTTCAAGTCGTTAATGTTTCTTTGTTAATTTATTTAAAAAAAAAATCTTCTTTCAATGAGTTTGTTGTGTTTTTGCTTCTTTGTTAATGTCCTTTTATTTAATAAAACTTCAATTTTATATCAGGTGTAATTTCATTTAAATCGGGTAATTTTGCTTCATCTCAAGTGTAATTTTGAATTTTTGGTGGTAACACTGCTTGTAACATCATATTTTATTCATTCTTATAGCGAAAGTCAAAGAATAAAGATCTCTTTTAAATCAAACATTGTTTAATTTGTTTTATTAAATAAAAAAATAAAATTGCTAAGACGCAGGAAGACCTTTGTGGACTACTGTGACTAGCAAATCTAAGGGCGAATACTGGCGACTTTTCTGCCTTATTTGAACCAGAAATAATTTATAATAAAACGAACTATCAATATTTGTTTAAAACTCAAAACCACTTTAATAAAGTGGAACCACTTTATTACAAATTTAATATTTTTTAGAAATTTTCACAAAACAATGTTTTTATTTTATTGAAAATTTTACAAACAAATCTCGTGTTTTAACTTTTATTGGATAATATGCCGAAACATGCGAATCTAGTTTAGGAACGCAGCTCCAAATTAAAAACAAAGTACAGGGTGCTGATATGGCTGTGCGGAATATTTGCTACCATCCACCAAGAGTTTGAATGCTTCAGGAGTGCCCTTTAAACGGGATATATAAATAACGAACCAGTCTTTATATATCCTGTCTACATTTCATTAGAACTCGTTATTGAATCCTCTCGCCACAAATTTAGTTTTTGTAAAAAAAAAAATTAGAATTTTAGTGTGGTCGGTCCATATTTGGGTATATAACTCTTTTCCTACTAAATCGATTATGCTGGAATTCAATCCCAACCTTTTTTTGACACCATAATTGTTTTTTTCTTTGGAGTCTTTGACATTGAGCGTGTTTTTAACAGACGGAGTTGGCATTTAAAAAATGTTCATACAGAATGACAAACTTAGTACGCCCTCATTCACTACCACAGGTGGTGGGTATAAAAATCAATTTGGTTTGCAATTCTATACCTTCTATTATTTTTTATGGTATGTTAATTGTTTTATTTTATTTCTTTTTTTATTATTAAAATTAATGGATGAGAAGAATTTTTTTCAATTGTACCTTTAATACGCGGGTGTATCTATTAGTGTTTCATTTCTCTTCTACCGTTTAGTTGTTTGTCCTTCTTTATTTGTTGCGGATGACAACATTAAATAGCAATTATCGCATTATAAGTTTGTATCAGGCTATCACGGAAAATGTAATAACGTTGTACGGAAGCTGGAATAGCCTCAGGCGTTTGCTCCATCGAGTTGTCTCTACCTTATTTAATGTTTATTTTGTGTGTGTTATTTTATAGTGTTTGAGGGCGTTTAGCTTGTATTTGAAATACTTTTGTGGTTTTCATAGAAAACATAAATAAAATGTACAAGTCTGCGTCCAATTTTGTACTTTTTGCTTAAATTCTGATAATATAAAAAAATCAAAAGAGGGTAAAACTTAAAGTACCTTTTAGGGTTTTGTGTATTTGTTTTCGTTTCGTTTATTCGTGAAGCGGATATACTAAAAGAAATTTTGCCCAAATTTCTACGTGAGCGAAGATAGCGTCGAAGAATAAGAACAAAAAGTGAGCGTCAAATTTGGGAACTTATGGAGATTTGCAGAATAAAGGCCCAGTTAGGCGGACGTTGCTGTACTCGTAACCCCGCAAATTATATTGGACCATCTGATCCATTTTGATAAAATGGACTACTCCATGGACTGGTCCGATGTAATGCAGACATGGGCCATGTCATTGTTAAAAAGTGTTTGTAGTGAGACGACATGTCTTCGTCTTTTACCGACATGCTTTCTTTTTAAACGACTTAAAAACTAATCCTCTTCCGTATACCATAGAGTAGTTTTAAAACTACTCCTTAGTGGTCCAAAGGTGGGTTATTTGGCCCTGCCCTAGGATATCATAATGTTAAAAAGACCAGGTTTTTCCATACGTTTGTGTTACTTTTGAACTAGTCCTGGTTCCTTGTGGGCTACTCTTTACACGCGTGAGTCATATGTTTTACCCATACATAAACGAAAAGCAATAGCCCTGCAAATAATAAGTCCAGTCCAAACACGCGTGTAAAGAGTAGCCCACGAGGGACCAGGACTACTCCAAAAGTAACCCAAACGTATGGAAAAAACATGGTCTATTTAACATTACGATGTCCTAGGGGGACCATATAACGCACCTTTGGACCACTAAGGAGTAGTTTTAAAACTACTCTATGGTATACGGAAGAGGATTAGTTTTTAAGTCGTTTAAAAAGAAAGCATGTCGGTAAAAGACGAAGACATGTCGTCTCACTACAAACACTTTTTAACAATGACATGGCCCATGTCTGCATTACATCGGACCAGTCCATGGAGTAGTCCATTTTATCAAAATGGATCAGGTGTTCCAATTTTATTTGCAGGGAGTATACATAAAACAATACACACAGTGATGGGAATCAAAAATGTTTAAATGGTGACCGCTGTGTAGAAAAAGTAAAAAGTTATTAAATGGTATTAAAAAAGTATTTTGTGTATGTCAAAAACTTAATAAATATAGATTCACAATAAACAAATACATAAGTATTTAAGTGTGTCCCTGCAAATTATAGGACCAGTCCAAACACGCGTGTTATGAGTAGTCCACAAGGGACCAGGACTAGTCCAAAAGTAACCCAAACATATGGAAAAAACCTGGTCTATTTAACATTACGATGTCCTAGGAGAGGACCATATAACCCACCTTTGGACCACTAAGGAGTAGTTTTAAAACTACTCCATGGTATATTCAAGAGAATTAGTTTTGAAGTCGTTTAAAAACGAAAGCATGTCGTTAAAAAATAAAATAAAATTGGACCACCTGATCCATTTTGATAAAATGGACAACTCCATGGACTGGTCCGATGTAATGCAAGCATGGACCATTTCATTGTTAAAACGTGTTTGTAGTGAGACGACATGTCTTCGTTTTTTAACGACATGCTTTTGTTTTTTAAACGACTTCAAAACTAATCCTCTTGAGTATACCATAGAGTAGTTTTAAAACTACTCCTTAGTGGTCCAAAGTGGGTTATATGGTCCTCTCCCAGGACATCGTAATGTTAAATAGACCAGGGTTTTAACATACGTTTGGGTTACTTTTGGACTAGTCCTGGTCCCTTGTGGACTACTCTTTACAAGCGTGTTTGGACTGGTCCTATTATTTTCAGGGATGTTTCTCACTTCCATTGTATGTGTTGATTATTTTGTACTTCTAAGCATACACTTATAAAATTATTACAGTAACTGATTGTGGGTTATTAAATTCGTTTTCTGTTCTGTTAAAATTGAATAAAAATATAGTTATTTTTCGAATAATTTTATTTTTTAACATTTATGTTTGTTATTCAAAAAACAAACTACAAAAAAATAATGTTTTATCGTATTTATCAAGGCGAATTCATACAAGGTGGTCTTATTTTGAAAACGTTTTACAACACTGTTAAACATTTTAACGTTATGTCAAAAATTCAAAGAAATATTTGATTTTGTTTTTATTTTAAATTGTTTTTGTTTGAAATTTTATAACTTAAAAAAGTTTTAAATTTCACAATTTTAATCGAAAATTAAAGAATTTAGTTAAGATTCCCCAGAAGCAACAGGACTGTATACCATTTTGACACAAGGTTAGTAATCAGCTGTTGCTTACGAAGCAAGATAAGTTCACCTTGTGTAAATTCGCCTTGGTATTTATTATGTTATGTAGTTTGATTTTTGTCGTTTAAAATATATTTTTTAATAGTAAAAATCATTCAATTTTAAGGAATATGATGTTCAATAAATAAAAAATTTAAAAATGAATGTTAAAATCATTTGTTTTAAATGAAATGTAAATGATCCGTTTTTTAAGTGAATTTTAAGTTGTTTAAAATGAATTTTCGTTTGAATTTAACTACATAATATTTTGAGTGTATGAAAATTTGTATTCCATACCTATACTGAAAAAAGTTCCAAAAAAAAGAGCAAAAATACCCGCATTCAATGTAACATACAAGACGCCCATCACTGTCTTACAAATGTCACGTACACTTATAAAATTATTACAGTAACTGATTGTGGGTTATTAAATTCGTTTTCCGTACTGTTAAAACTGAATAAAAATATAGTTATTTTACGAATAATTTTATTTTTTAACGTTTATGTTTGTTATTCAAAAAACAAACTACCAAAAAATAATGTTTTTCCGTATTTTTTTTGTTACGTAGTTTGATTTTTGTCGGCTGAAATATATTTTTTAAAAGTAAAAACTATTCAATTTTAACGAATATGCTGTTCAATAAATAAAAAATTTTAAAATTAATGTACATAAAAATCATTTGTTTTAAATGAAATGTAAATGATCCGTTTTCTAGCTGAATTTTAATTTGTCTAAAATAAATTTTCGTTTGAATTTAACTACATATTTTGAGTGTAACAACGGCATGAAATTCTATTTTATACAGATTGGTACGTTGCAACTATGGTACATTTCATTTCGGTAAGCTTTTGTATTGGGTTTCATATAACAAAAACGCGAACAGCTGATGGATACAGTACAGATACGGTACACCATCGTACGCCTTACTGAGCCTTAACACCAAAAAGTTAGCATCGCATTCAGGAATTTATAAAGAGGAAGTAAAAATATTTTATATTTTAATAAAAACAAAAAAATCTGGTATGTGATGGAAAACGATTTTGAAAACAAAATGATTTGAAATCAATAGTGTCTTATTTTCGAACACTGATTTAAATATGAAAAACAAACAAGCAAGCAGAGTGCAGCTATCAAAAAGGTGCCGAAATGATAAAATTGTAAGCCTGGGCCAATCAGCTATAAGCAATTCTTTAAATGAATGCATAAACGCTCCTAATTAAGAAATTTGCCCTGATTGTATTTATTTCCCCACAAATGAAAGAGAAGAATGTAAAATAAAAGAATATTTTTTAACAAACTTGCTTTCCTGGAGTAATTAGATGTATAGATGGCACCCATATTAAGATTTTTGCGCCAAAACAGGAGGAGCGCTTTAAATATTTTAACAGGAAGGGTTATTATAGCCTAAATGCAAAAGTGGTAATAAAAAACAATATAGTTTTCTATAGTTAATATGTAAGAATATTTTTAATTTTTATATTAAAGATATGTATGTGATCATAAGCTAAAAAATAAGGTTTATTTCAGCTGATCAACCGGACCTGTTCATGATTCCTTAGTGTGGAACACTAATGATTTAAAGCAGTATTTGAGCGAAAATTACGAAAACGGTGAAATTTCGATTCAAATATGTACTAATTAAATCTGTATTCTTTTCATATAAACATTTTAGTTTGTGCTTTGTTGTGATATAGACGTGTATTTTTAACCCCGCATATTTTGACTGATTTTGACATATATCAGCAGCGAATGGACGCTTAAAATAAATAATATATTTTGTTATTTAAATTATTTAACATAATAGTGAACAATTAAAACGATAAAATTAAATAAAATAAAAATATATACATACATTCATACGTATGTTCATACATGTATGTATGTATACATATTCTGAACAAAAACATTTAAGCTACGTTCACAATCAAAAAAACAATTTCGTTTTATCTTCTATCTTTTTTCTTCCCAAAGTATTTCATATATTTTCCTTTCATTTTTAGAACAAAAATGTAACTAACATTTTTTTAAAAATGTAACTAAAGTTGAGTCAACTAGAACTTCAGCAACAATTTGTATGAAATTGTTTCTGACGTTTAAAATTATTTTGTTTGGTTTTGAATAAAAATTTTAACAAAATTTCAAAAGATTTTGCTATTCGTGCTTAATTCCCAGTTTTTATTCTTGACAAAAGCACTTGAAATTTATTGTTGATGGGATAAGCTATTCCTATGCATTTCACTGGTTGCTTAGGCCAGATCATCAGGAAACTTCATCCATAAAGATTTTAGACAAACTAAAGATATTAAACCAAATAAAACTGTTAAACGTATAAGAATTATAGCAACAGTTCTACTTGTAACAATATCAAAGCTTGAACAAAACACATCAACAATAAACAACAGTGGGTTTATCTCATCTTACATTCAAGTGTTTTTGTCAAGAATAAAAACTGGGAATTAAGCACGAATAGCAAAATCTTTTGAAATTAAAATTTTGTATTCCCAAAAATTGAAATTACTTTTTGATAATAAAACGGCAAGTGCACGGCCTAAAAAGCACTTAATTGACAACATCTTTTGTAAGTTGTTGTTGTTTTTATTTTGTTTTTCTTAACCTACTTACAATTACAATTAATGTTGAGAGAATTTCAACTAATTGTAGTGGGGAATGTAAGATGAGATAAACCCACTGTTGTTTATTGTTGATGTGTTTTGTTCAAGCGTTGATATTGTTACAAGTAGAACTGTTGCTATAATTCTTATACGTTTAACAGTTTTATTTGGTTTAATATCTTTAGTTTTTCTAAAATCTTTATGGATGAAGTTTCCTGATGATCTGGCCTAAGCAACCAGTGAAATGCATAGGAATAGCTTATCCCATCAAAAATAAATTTCAAGTGTTTTTGTCAAGAATAAAAACTGGGAATTAAGCACGAATAGCAAAATCTTTTGAAATTAAAATTTTGTATTCCCAAAAATTGAAATTACTCTTTGATAATTTTAACAAAATGTTTACAAAAGCAAAAATAAATGCATAATATTGTTGTGGCTAAAATTTGCAAACTGTTTCTTGATGCAAAATGTGTGTTGTTACAAAAGAAATTGTTGCTCTATTATGAACACCAAGTGAAAATGTTTTTTTGATTGTGAACGCAGCTTTAAGCTTAAATTTCTTATTTTTTGTGTTGTTGTAATACAATAAATAATAAAAATATTAAAAGCAAAGCAAAACGGTGAATAACAAAAAGAACTCTTTGCATGAGTACGAACAGTGAAACAACACTAAGACAAAATGAAGGAAACGTTTTAGTTAATGCAAATGAAAATAATGCAGAAATAAATAAAACAAAACAAAACAATATAAACTGTTTAACGGCTAAGCCAATTATTCGAACACGTTCCCTATCACCCTCGGTGTTTACAAAACAGTGGATAGTGACTCATTAAAAAAAATACAACTAGATTTGGTGACAAGTGTTGCCAGGCCAGCAAGTATTGCCGTGACGTCAAAAACAAATTTAGTGGGAAATGATACCATGAACTCAAACACAAATGCAATGGAAAACCCCCCTGTAGAAAGTTGTCAAAAGCCGACAGTACAAGTTGGTTTGGACACGTACATAACAGTGCTTAAA
This sequence comes from Pollenia angustigena, assembly GCA_930367215.1. NCBI lineage: Eukaryota > Metazoa > Arthropoda > Insecta > Diptera > Polleniidae > Pollenia > Pollenia angustigena. The sequence goes on along the minus strand of OV884057.1, from coordinate 73,872,946 downwards.
CGGGGACGCAGCCCTACCTCTGCAGTAGTTGCTTTGGCCTCAAAAGTACCATCTTTTGATAAAATAAATACTCAAAATCGTTTTGCAATTCTGGAGGATGAATCCTTTGAAGCATTAAACGTCATTAAACCATCCAAGCTTCCCCCGATATATCTTAGGGAGCAAAATTCAAATGAGCTCATAAAGAATTTGATATCAGTGATAGGTGAAAATTCGTTTTCAATTATAGAGGATGCCCTGTATATAATATCGTTAAGCAGACGGTTGGACCGAAAACAAATACCCCTCAAATGCAGGTTTCAAATCAAGTAAACACAAATGCAATTCAAGCCCCCCAGCCTAGTAATAACAGAACCTCTTACGCTAACGTCCTAAAATCAAACCATCAGCCAATGCAAGGTGCCTCGCCAAGTAATGATGAAACTCCGGTTTCTAATTTAAGTCGTTTAGAAAAATCCATGGAAACATTAGTGCAAACAGTAAATAATTTTACGAACACAATGGGTAATATGATGCAGGAAATGCTTAGAATGCAATCGATGTTATTGCAGCTGTACTTAACAAACCATGACATGTTTAAAAATTTGTTTTTGGAACGCAAACGGCATCCGCCAACATAAAAATGAATTAGAATACTTTCTTAAAAATAAACAAATTGATGTCATCATGATTTCTGAAACTCATTTAACCTCAAGAAATACGTTTAAAATAAATGGTTATATACTATATGATACCAAGGACCCACGGGATAGAGCTTGTGGAGGTTCTGCCATTTTAATAAAAACCCGAGTCAAACACTACCTTATGTGTGATCGTCGTGAAGATTATCTCCAAGCAACGAACATTTGCGTTGAGGAATTAAATAGAAACCTAGTAATTTCATCCTTATACTCCCCGCCAGATTTTCAATATCGGAGGACCAATATTATAAATATTTTAAATCATTAGGACCGTGTTTCCTAGCCGCTGGCGATTATAACGCTAAACATACCTTCTGGGGGTCGCGACTTATAACACCAAAGGGTCGTGTTTTATTTAACACAATTTCTAAAATGGTTTTAAATGTGGTAGCGAGCGGACAACCAACATATTGGCCCACTGATCATCAAAAAATACCAGATGTCATCGATTTCGGTGTGGTTAAAAACATTCCCATAGAAACGATTCATGTTGAAGCCTCCCTAGAATTATCTTCCGACCACACACCTACAATTGTTACTAAAATGAACCCCAATAGAATTGTACCTCCGACTGGTTACATAGCGACGAGAGCTACGCAAATTAATTGGTTAAAATATAAAAAATATCTCAGTACCCATTGCACAGAAAATATTCCGCTCAGTACACCGGATTATGTAGATCGCTCTATTGACAATTTTGACAGTTTTCTGAAACTACCTGTTCAACATTCCAACGATACCCCCAAACAAATTAAAAATAATAAAATATATTCTTCAGATGTCGAGCGGCTCTTGACTGAAAAAAAAGTTCGAAGAGAGTGGCAACTTTACAGATCCCCGCAACTTAATATTTTATTAAAAGAGTGCACAAAAAAGCTAAGAAAGTTACTGCAGAATCAGAAAACGGCTTCTCTAGAAAAATATCTTAAGGAACTTGATGCAACTCCACAATCTGACTACTCATTATAGCGTGCAGCTAGAAATCTAAAAAGGCCAGTTATATCTAAGCCACCATTAAGAAACATTAATGGTAATTGGGCAAGAAACGATATTGAAAAAGGAAATCTGTTTGTTAGTCACTTGAAAAACGTATTTACACCAAATTTATTTCACAATATTGCGGTCGAGTTACCACCTGTTGCTGCTAGAGCAGCTATTCCCTCAGATTTGAGTTAAGAGAAATCGAAAAGGCTATTTGTGACTTAAACACTAAGAAGGCACCTGGTATTGATAAAATCAGTAATCAAATGCTTTTGTAGCTACCTCGCATAGCAAAGAAAATTATTCTTTTTATTTTTAATGCTATTTTACGCCTTGAATACTATCCTCAAAAATGGAAGGTTTCCTTAGTTACCATGATACCAAAACCAGGTAAAGATCATACAAAAGTTGAGTCTTATAGGCCTATTAGCTTATTATCAAATATGTCAAAGCTGTTTGAGAAATTATTAGTTTCAAAATTAACACCGATTTTAAGTGAAAATAGATGTATTCCAAACCATCAGTTCGGATTTAGAAGAAAACAGAGCACAATCGAACAGACTCATCGAATAGTAAATGTCATAAAAAAAGCATTTGAAGAAAATAAATATTGCTCAGCATAAAGTCTGGCATGAAGGCTTATTACATAAATTGAAGCAAAAATTTACCAGCAAACCCACACAAGCTGCTAGAAAACTACTTAGTCGGTCGTCAATTTATTATTAATTTCTAAAGTTCACCTCAGCCCATTATACTTAATTTATACTTCGGACATGCCAACAAGAAACTAAACACAAACTTCAACATTTGCAGACGATACAGCTTTTCTAAGCGTCCACGAAAATCGTTATGAAGCATCGCGTTACTTACAGCCAGTGTTGCCAAAAGTAGGGAAAAATCCCTACATGTAGGGTTTTTTGTTACTAAAATAGGAGCGTAGGGAAAATCGGACAGATTTTTTGTATTCGCCAAAATGTAGGTATTTTTTCTCATATTGCATTGTATACGAAATAAATGCAAAAAATTAATTTTAATTAATTATTTAACATATAAAGAAATGGAATTCTTAAGTCTCGAACATATTTTCGGACAAAAAAAAAAGACGAGTACAATTTAACTAAAGCCCCAATGATCTCTTGTATAAGTGTAGAACAATCGCATAAAATTAATTTTCTGAAATTGTGAAACTAATTTGTTTTGAAACATGAAGTTGAAACAGTTTTCGATAAAAATGGTGTAAGGAAAAACCATAATGACGAGGTTGTGTTTCCAAATTTATCAAAACTGGTTCGGATTATGATTGCTTTACCCAATGCAAATGGTGATGCAGTGAGACCACAAGAAAGCGATACAAATTGAGCCACACAACTTTTAGTTTAATTTGTATTATAAGATAATTTTTGCAAATTATTAATTCAGTTCAAAAGAAATACATAAATATACGGCCATGTCATGGGAATCGAAATAACGTGAAATTGAAATCGACGAAGATTCTTAATTAAATTATTGCAAAAATGAAAAGAGCTTTTCCTGAATTCAAAAGAAGTTGAGGTATATTAAAGGAAATATTTTTTTGAGAGAGTTTTCAAAATTTGTTCGATTTCATTTTCACATAACTTTGATTGCCATGACATGGCCGATTATTTATAAAATAACCTATTGCTATTGTACCTGAATTAAATTAAAGTGATCATATAATGCCATGACATGGCCTGCCGTATTCATAAAAATAATTTTATTTTAATAAAGGTTTTCAAAACAATTTTTCTATGAAAATTTTACTTGAAAAACGCTTGGTAAACTTAATAAATGATTATTGGTATGTTTTTTTCATTGAATTAAAAAAAATTTTAAATTAAAAAAAAGTACATACATAAATTTTGTTTTTGTTTTATTATTTACTTTTGTTATTAGTTAGAGCTTTACTAAACATATGCGAACGAAATTAATTTTTTATAACTATTGTTTATTCTAATACTTTAATGACTAAAACGCGTAGGGATTTTTGTAGGGAAAATTTTTGAAACATGTAGGGAAAAATCGGATTTTTTTTAGTATGCGTAGGTATTTTTCAAAAAATCTGTTGGCAACACTGCTTACAGCATCATATATTTCAAGTAGAAATATGGTTACGACAATGGAGGATAATGGTCAATGAGCAAAAATGCGTACATATAACATTCACTTTGCGCCGGGAATCTTGCCCCCCTATTACAATCAATAATCAAATAATTCCTCAACATTCGCATGTAAAAAATCTCGGTATACATCTGGATCGGCGATTAACGTGGAAATGCCATATAGAGGCAAAATAAACTGAAATGAAACTAAAATCCATTCAAATTCATTGGCTTGTTGGAAGAAATTCTGTCCTTAGTCTCGATTGCAAGCTTCTACTTTACAACTCTATCTTAAAGACTATCTGGTGCTACGGTATTCAACTATGGGGCACTGCCTCGGCCTCTTATATCGACAAAATTCAAAGGCGCCAAAATAAACTTCTTCGAATAATCACAGCAGCTCCCTGGTATGTTAAAAACTCAAACATTCATAAGGATCTCAATGTGCCATTAGTTAAAACTATGATTACAAAATATGCAATAAAATATTTAAAAAGGATTGAACAACACCCAAATCCACTAGCTCGAAATATTTTAAATCATGGCGGCCACACTCGTTTAAGAAGAAGAGACACTGCAGCACTTACCCAATTAGATGAGCGATAAATACCTATATAGGTGAACAGAACCCGTGATGAAGAAAATTTTGTCTGGCACTGGCAGGACATAAAATAACGTATTAGGTTAAGATTTGATTGATTATTGTTAGTTCATATTTAATATATGTATGAAGATTCAATAAAAAATAATGACAAAAAAAAAAAAAAATTAGGAGACGCTGGATATCCCTTGGCAAAATATTTAATACAGCACTTTTCGTTTATAGTCACTACAGCTTATAGTCACATTAGCGATATAGTCCATTTTATATGTTTTTTTTTGCCGCTATAACTTAATTTAACACAAAGTATTAACGGTATTGTCCATTTAAGGCTAGTTTACAGGGTAATACAATGTATTACGACATTGCAAAAATGATGTAGAATGAGAAAAATCTTATCATGTAAAAGCAAAATATATTGAATAAGAGACAATACGAATACAAAATCTGACAAGCGGTCGGTAAATGTTTTTTTTACCATTTTATTCATATTATTTTGATTCTACAAAGTCTTAATACATTGTATTACCGTGTAAACTAGCCTTAAGCGTTATAAGCACATTTTCCATATATGCCATCTATCAACAGTCATCAAAGGCAAAAGTAAAGCAAATTAATGGCCATATAGTTACATTAGCAATATTTACTTAGTTCTTTTTAGCTTTCGAAACCACAATCCATCTAAAGAAAAAATAGTTAAATCGTTTAATTTTTGTCATCAACTGTTTACTCGTTAAAAATTAGTTTTTGCCTTCGGTATCGGTTATGAAATATCTTGTTATTATTTTAACTATTTCTTATTCTGCATGCAAGTCTGTTGCAAAAACATAAGCCTGATGTCTATGTATTTTTTATATGAGCAGTGCTTTTTTTAAGGGAACAGTTTTTTTTTTGATACGATGTCCTTTAACATTTTTAGTGAATTATCCTGTGGCTATAAGTTTTATTTTCCCAAAACTTCAAAATTTCAACAATAATTCAGCAAAAAATGCTTGTTAACATTTATGCCAGCGTTAGATTGAATTTTAAAATTGTTTGTTCCACTGAAAGAAAATTTTCTCAACAAAGGAGCCCGATGACATTGCAAAAATTATTTTGATGATCCCTGTGCTGGATTGTGGTTACTTTTGGCCCATATCCAAGCCTTTATATTCCATAAATATATTTGTCGTCTGGAGTCACAACATATTTCAATACCTTGGGCTGCTCTTACTATAAAGGGCTTTAAATTAAAATGAATTGCACGCAAAGAAAATGTGTTATTACCATTGGTTATAAAAACTTTTTTGGCATACTAAATACTAAAGGTACGGTCAGATTGATGAAATATTTTGATGAAATATGTTTCCTCATATTTAATTGAAATATTTTCAAAACAAAACAAAATTTGTTTTATGGTCACACTATCCGCATTTATTTGTCAATTTTTGTTTCTTCAAATAGCCATCAAACAACGTAATGTGTCAATATTTGAACACATGTTTTTAGTGCGGTCACACTTAAATAACTATTTTTCTAAAAAAAATATTTCATCAAACCGTCAAAAAATATTAATTTGTTTTTCCAAAAAAATTTTTATAAAACCTCAATGGAAAATATTGAAAATTTTGTTGTGTTATGTTGTGGTGCTTCATCCTTAATATTTTACAAGAGGAGGAAAATCTTGCAAAAAAAAAAAGAAAGACAATGGGTCCGAAGCTGGATTAGACGCCGGAATGTAGAAGGATGTTGTTCAAAATTGCTTAAGGAACTTAGATCAGAAACTCCTAATCTGTATAAAAACTTTTTAAGAATGAACTCAACTGATTTTGACTATTTGGTAAGTTTAGTAACATAATTTAATACCCATTAATATATTAGAAAACCTTGTGTCACACATCTCGCTCTAGCTTAAATTAGTGGCACCACTTATAACAAAGAAAACAACAAGACTTCGCGCGCCAATTTCTCCCACTGAACGTTTAGCAGTAACGCTACGTTATTTAGCGACAGGCGAGAGTTTCAGGTCCCTACAGTATATATTCCGAATTCCCCATAATACTATTTCAGGGATTGTTCCTGAAGTATGCAGTGCCATTTATAAGGTTTTACAACCAGAATATTTAAAGGTGCTTAACGCAACAATTTAATTTCATATATTTATGTACATTACATATATATTTATTTGATTGCAGATACCATCAACCGAAGAGGACTGGAAGAACATATCCGCAGCATTTTTGCAATCATGGAATTTTCCTAATTGTATCGGATCATTGGATGGAAAGCATGTTGTAATGACTGCTCCAGCTCATTCAGGAAGTGTTTACTTTAACTACAAAGGAACACATAGTATTGTGTTAATGGGTATTGCTGACGCATCCTACAAGTTCTTGTATATTGATGTAGGGTCAAATGGCCGAATATCAGATGGTGGAGTTTTTCGGAAAAGCTCATTTAATCAAGCTCTTCAACAAAACAAACTTATGGCGATTTCTTTTCTGAGAAAAATATGTTACAGTACATACATGTAACATTTTCTAATGTTACCTAAAATCACTCGAAGTGTTACATGTTGTGCAATTTCAATAGAACACAATTAGTGCTTTTATTTACAACTATTACACTTTCATCATTAATGTACTTAATAAGCGATTTTTAAAGCTATTTAAGCAGTTTCTGCATGCTATTACGAGTTGGAAACAAATATTAACATCACTAATGGCTTATAAAAATTAAAACGATTATAATATAAATAGACTTTTTTTGATTTTAATTTGTAAATATTTTTATATTTTGTTTTAAAATCAATTTTTAACAAAATTATGAGCGGTATGAATTATGACGAACAAAATAAAACATTTGTTGTAGTAAGCGCCAAAGTTTTAGAACAGGGCAGTATGAACACCTTAAGTTAAAGTAAGGGTAAAACATGAAACATGTTTTGCATGTTTTTCATCAACATATTCACAAAAGAACTTGAAAATTTTTCCCACAGTTGTATTTTTTGTACAAACGAACACAAAAATGTAGAACATGTAACATTAATGCAACATTTTTCTCAGAAAAGAAATCGCCATTAATCTACCGTCAGCAAATCCACTTCCATTCAGAAACTTACCAGTTCCATATGTTCTCGTTGCTGATGATGCTTTCGCTTTGTCAGCAAATATACTTAAACCTTGTAGTGCACGCAACATGAATGCAGTCCAAAGAATTTTCAACTATCGTTTATCAAGAGCTAGACGTGTAATTGAAAACGCGTTTGGAATCATGTCTGCACGTTTTCGAGTACTACGTAGCCCTATAAAACTTGAACCACAAAAAGCAAGACAAGTAACCCTAGCATGCTGCGTTTTACATAATTATTTGATGAGCCGAACAAGTTCCGTTTACTTCAGTTCCAATCTAGTGGATCGTCACTCTGAAGATGGCACTTTAATCCCTGGTGAATGGCGCATTGAACAAACAGATCGTAGTTTTTTAAATCTCCAGGCTCATCGATCTTATGTCGCTCCAGATCAGTGTTGCCACTTTGTGGGTAATTACCCGAATTTGGTATAATTTTTACGGTCGTGGGTATAGCGTGGGTAATTTCTCTTAGGTGTAATTCAGGTGTAATTTGAAATTTTTACTTCAGATGCCCAAATAAAATGATTCGATTTCAGTGATGACATTTATTTCATTTTAAATATTGTTGCTTAGAAATGCACAGTCTTCTGAACCAAAGTCTCGGTTTCTTTTTAAGAAACGACTTCAATCATTTAACATACATATATTTTCAAATGTTTGGTAATGAATGTCGCAAGATGGACTCTTAGATTTGGATAAAGAGGCCTATCATAGTGATTTAGAGCCTGAAGTTTATTGAAAAAAGTTATTCAAACTAAAAACTTGCCTGGGGGAAGATATGTTTACAATATTGCAAAATATAATTAATTTTATTTCTATCTTGCTACTTTTTAATGCTTTAGTTTAAAGAATATTTAAGGCCCTTTACAATTGTAAAACTGAATTACGAAAGGGACAGTTGTATAAAACTCTTAAGGCATTTTGTTTACTAAACAAGGTATAAAGGGTATTTTTTGAGACCATGAAACTTAAAATGGTAGACAACACGAAAAAATAATTAATTAATATCGCAGATTGATACACGGCATTACGATTTGAAACTGATTTTAAACAAATAGACACCACGCATGTCCTTGACGAAATGCATTGCAGACGTCCAATTTTGTTTCTCTTTTTCGAATAAAATGAACAATGTTGACCTCCAAGACACCGATTGTTGCTGGTTTATCAGCATTAACCATTGACTTCACAGCCCTACGGAAAACAATCAATAAGTGTAACATCGCACGGCCTTGAAGTCTAATTGACAGTTTATTTCTCTAAATCAACACATCGCCTTCATTTGTGAAAAAAGAGTTGCGTCTTTTAGATCATGAAGTCACCTTTAAGTTGCGAAAATCGATGGCTGATTTTCAAAGCATGTTTGGATAATTTGGTGGCGTTGTTCAAGCATGAATCTATTCATGATGATGTGCCTGATCAAAAAGTGAAAATAGTATGACAGTTCGTTTGACAGCTTACCTTTCGTAAGCTCTATGGGGCTAAAAAGCATCCATTATAAAGCAATGACAAGGAACATTTTAAACCCTCCCAAGATATATCAACCAAATGTGGAAGTTAAACTCATTATTTTAGCAGTTTTATTTTATGTTTTATTAATTTTTTTTAAGTCTTTAATGTTATTTTTGTTAATTTAAATAAAATTAACAGTTTGACTAATATTGATCTTGTTTTAATGAGTTTGTTGTGTTTTTGCTTCTTTGTAAATGTCTTTTTATTAAATAAAACTTAAATTTTATATCAGGCGTAATTTCATTTAAATCGGGTAATTTTGCTTCATCTCAAGTGTAATTTTGAATCTTTCTGGTGGTAACACTGCTCCAGATACCTCAAAAATAAGAGAAGAATTTTCTCAATATTTTGTGGAGGAAGGAGAAGTGCCTTTTCAGTATAAGCATATATAGAAATCTGAATATAGAAAAACATAAGTATTTATTTCCACATGTTTTACTGGTCAAAATATTAAAAAAAAATATTTTTTTCTATATACTACATACATATGTACAACATGTTTTACAAAATGAAAAATTTGAATTTTTTATTTAAACCTTTTTCTTAAAAAACAATTCCGTGCTTAAAATTTTAACAAATATTTCCTTTTATACACCTCATACTTTAAAGCCTACTTACCTTTACTAAAACTAATTTTGAAATTAGAAAAAGCTACACTCGTTTAAAACGAACGTAGCTTGAAAATCTATGTCGATTTTAATTTCATGTGATTTCGATTTCCAGCCCATGGGCTTTATTTCGTCTTGTAAATTTGTATCTAAATAAATTAATAAAAAAAACTTTTTGCATTTAAATAAATTTATTTATTCATTTTAGAAATTGTTTTTCAAAAAACTATAGATAAACAGTAACATACTAAAACATCTAATAAAACAAGTAGAGATCTTTAAACTCTGCAAAATGTGTTAAAAAAAAAACGTAAACAAAGAAATAATCAGGGATGTGGACGTAAAACGCCAGAATTTGGAAGTTGTTTTTAATTCACTTTTAATCTAATTTTAAAATTAAACTTTTAAACTTTTAAAATTCTTGAGTTTTACGTTTTCGATTCCGAGCACAACCCTGAATAAATAAAAAAAAATAAGTCCATAAATTCATATTTTGTACATACTTTTTATGAATTAAAATTTCATAGTTATTTTATATTAATACCTAAATTAAATAAAATCTAATTATGTACAAGAGATCTGCAAGATCTGTTAAAAAAACGTAAACATAAACACAGCAATCTTCAAGATATGTATGTACCTATATACTACAGGGATATAAATACATACATAAATCATATACATACTTATGTATGTACCGACATACAAATCAGAATACAGACATATTTACATATTGATGTCTGAATATAAAAAACAGGTAACAAAATATTTTGTTTGTGTACAAGAAAACAAAAAAAAACTTAATAAAATCCGTAAAAGTTTAGGTATGAGTATAAAAAAGGTTAAATTCGATTTTTAAAAAAGGATTTAGCTGAAATTTTAAAGGAAAATGCATTTTGCTTTTGCCTACGCCTTTTTGATATTAAGACATCGATATGTAATCATGTATGTATGTATATTTTTCCACTATTAAGTTCTATATATTTTAACCAATAATTTTATTACTCCGCTCTTCATCTAAGCACTGAAACAAGAAAGCTGATAATTTTCTACGTAATGATGCTGACACTTCATCGCTTACGGCATTTAGTTCACTTAAAATAAAGTTTGCAAATGTGGCATTTTGTGTAAACTCGCTCTGCTTGCGCTCCTTCATTACTGTAACCGCCTCACGCATGACTTCGGCAATATGCGCTACTGCTAATTGGTTGCTTTCAGTTTGCTGTCGACGTGGAGTTGCTTTAACTTGTATTGGTGTTGATAAGGGCGGCGTTGAGTCTGCATCATCTAGACACAAAATAAAACAAACGTTAATACATAGCCTGAAACTGTTAGTTGAGCATTTTCTTACCATTACTTTCTAAATCTACTTCAAACACAATGTTGGACACAGTTTCTTGGGTTTGCTGATCTTCCGCTCTACCCACAAAACTCATGGACTTATAAAACTTCCATTTTTGTGGTACTATGGCACCTTGACCGGACTTTGTTTTAGTCCGGCCGGCATAACCGCGGAATTGGATTCGCAAATTTGTCCATTTAGCAGTTAAATCAGCTGTTGTATACTGCATATCGAACTGCTCGCCAATATTTTGCCAAGCTTTGTCGCGTTGCACTTTGTTATGGTAGGAATCATTACTAGCATCCCATAAACACCTTTCATCTTCCACCAAGTTTATCAATTTAAAAACATCTTCGTCTTTCCATTCCTTTACAACTTTTTTTGTCCGTGGTTTTTTGTTTGGCGTAGCTTCACTCAGACAATCCATTTTTTATTTATTTATTGTCTTTTTATCACAAAAACTTCTTTATTTCGTTTTTAATTACAAATTACATTTGTTTATTATATGCAGTGTAGCCCACTAGTTAAAAAAAACACGTTAAATCGCTTTAGGAAAATCTAGTTGTAATAACACGTTATTGTGAAGAAAAAAATATTAGAAAACTAAATTGGGCGAGCTATAGACCTTCGAATTTCCGAAAAATATTTATTTTTACCTCAGTTAAGATGTTTGTATATACATACATATGTACATGTGTATTTATATATACACATATAAATCTATATATATAAAATAGAATGTGTGTATGTATGTATGTATGTGTGTATGTAACGTATGGACTCCAAAACGGCTTTGCCGATTTTGATGAAATTTTCAGGGAATCTTCAGAATATTCAGGCGGGTGACACTGTGAAGTCTGATTTTTGATTTTCGGTCTGGGGCGGAGGGGCGTGGCAAAATCCATAACTTGAGAACGGCTTCACCGATTTTTTCTTTAAAATGATCGCCATGGTCCAACTTAGGTTTTTACGGAAAGAAAATTTTGCCCCGCCCACTTTTTTCGATTTACCTAAAATCAAAAAACGGCTCCATCGATTTGACTAATTCTTCTTTTAAATGTTCTTATTTTTCGTTTTCATCGAAAGAAAACTGTATCACGCCTACTTTTACGCCCACTTTTTCTATTAAGCGCATAACTTCAGAACGGCTAGACCGATTTGGACGATTTTTTCTTTAAAATCATCGCCATGGTCAAACTTAGTCAAAGAAAATTTTAAAGGCCTTAAATTTTGTTTAAAGCTCAATTTAAATCGTCTGGTAATACAACACTAATGTTTTCTTAGGGCCAGAAACGCGGACCGGGTCAGCTAGTATATATCTTAACTAGGAACAAGTCTAGTTTCCCAACGCAGCTCCAAATAAAAAAAATTACATAGGGTAATATAAAATTGAAAAATAAGAGGAAAAAATTAAATGGCAATGTTGTCGGAAACGCATAGTTTCCGAGTTATGGACCCCTGAAGTTTTCATATGAATTTGTGATTTGCCACTACATTTCTGAACGTATATGGCAAAAATTGGTATCATTTGAAAGCTTTTGGACATATCTATCTAGGTATACAAAATTTATTTTAAAATTCTTACCCCATTAAGAATCGGGATGAGCTTACAAAAATACAACTGTCTTTAGTAAGCAAATTAATTACTATGGAGGAAAGTTTGTTATACCATAGAAGAGAAATTGTGTTCGCTTTGCGGATCCGGTGTTTATTATACCAAAGAAAAGGGAATTCTTGCCGAAAGGCGCCTATGTGCAGAAGCTTTATTTAGCCAAGATGGGGTTTATTTGAAAAAAATTTTGTAAAAACTGTATTAGAAGCTATAGGGTTAAAAAGTTTAAAATAAATTTTGCATTTCCAGAAAGTTCTGTTCAAAAGCTTTCAAATGATACCGATAGTGCCCATATACGTTCAGAAATGTAGTGGCAAATCACAAATTCATATGAAAACTTCAGGGGTCCATAACTCGGAAACTATGCGTTTCCGACAACATTGCCATTTAGTTTTTTCCTCTTATTTTTCAATTTTATATTACCTTATGTACTTTTTTTGTTTGTGAGCTGCGTTGGGAAACAGACTTGTTCCTATTTATAGATATATATACCATATATATAAATATATTTATTTATTTTTTTATATACCCCTTCTAAAAGCACACATACATATGAAGCAACATTTTGTTAACTTTTTGCGATTTATATTTAAAAGTTGACAACACTATATACATCAGCTGTTATTTCTCACTGTTTGTTCTTGCATACATTTTGTAAGACAAAACATTTATTTCAACAAAAGGTTGTAAAATATTTAGCGCTGAGTGGTCACACTTTGTTCACATTGGAAGCATTTGTGTTTGGCGCCAAATAATTTTGTTTTACAATAAACAGCTGTTTTAATGTTTGATGTTGAAAAATATTTTATGGTCACACTACAGTAAATAAATATTTGGCTTTTTTCATCAAATGTTTCATCAGTCTGACCGCACCTTAAGACGATCTAAATCAATGGGCTGCAGTGTTTACAAAAATGTAACATTTTGATTGAGTGGAGAAAAGATGATATCGATCCCTAATTGCGATAATAACGTAAGCGCCAAAAATCTAATTTTACAGGAGAGAGCCTGTTTATTTCATTACCTATAAATTATAAAATATAATGGAACTTGTAGCATTTTGTTTGTATCTGCCGTCCTTTAGTGCGCCAACCAACAAAAAGATTACTTTCAATTGATAATAATTTTTGGATTATCGAAAAATCCCAGTTAAAAATGGTTACTTAAGAATCACTTTTAATAACAAAGTGCAAATTTCAAATGGACTGTGCAGAGTTTTAATTAGTTTAATGTAAAAACAGTCATATTTAAAAAAATTACTTCTACAGAAATCAGTGTTACCACCAGAAAAGTTCAAAATTACACTTGAGATGAAGCAAAATTACCCGATTTAAATGAAAAAAACACCTGGGGGCAAATCGCGACATTCGATATCGATGGAAATTCCCATGTAAATTGTATTGCAATTTCGATCGATATCGAATGTCGCGATTTGCCCCCTGGTATAAAGTTGAAGTTTTATTTTATAAAAAGACATTTACAAACAAGCAAAAACACAACAAACTCATTGAAAGAAGATCAGTATTAGTCAAACTATTGAGATTCGTATTGCTATTTAAAATAAATTAACAAAAATAACAAAAGACTTAAAAACAATTACTAAAATCTAAGATAAAACTCCAATAAAAAAATAAAACAATGAGTTTAACTTCCACATTTGGTTGCGTATATCTAGGAAAGGTTTAAAATGCTCATTGTCATTCCCTTTATAATGGGTGTTTTTAAGCTCGATAGCGCTTACGAAAGGTTAGCTGTCAAACTGCTTTCACTTTTTGCTCAGGCACATAATCATAAATAGATTCATGCTTGAACAACGCCACCAAATTATCCAAATTTGAAAATCAGCCATCGATTTTCGAAACTTATAGGCGACTTTATGATTAAAATGACGCAACTTATTTATTCACGACTGAAGGCACTGTGTTGATTTAGAGAAAATTAACTGTCAATTGCCGTGCGATGCGACACCTCTAGATTGTTTTCTGTAGGGCTGTGAAATCACGGGCTTATGCTGATAAGCCAGCAACAATTGACGTCTTGGTGGTCAACATTGTTAATTTTATTCGTGACATGCAACCAGCAATGCTCGAAAAAGAGGAACATTGGAAGTCTGCAATGCGTTTCGTCAAGGACAGGCGCGGTGCCTATTTGTTTGAAATCCATTTCAAATGGTAGTGCCGTGTATTAATATGTGTTGTCTACCATTTTAAGTTTCTTGGTCTTAAAAAATACCCTTTATACCTTATTTAGTAAACAAAATGTCTGCAGGGTTTTATATAACTGTCCCTTTCGTAATATAGTTTTACAACTGTAAAGGGCGTTAAATATTCTTCAACCTAATGCATTTAAAAGTTGCAAGATAAAAATAAAATTAATTATGTGTTGGAATGTTGGAAACATATCTTCCCCCGGGCTAATTTTTAGTTTGAATCATTTTTATCAATAAACTTCAGGTTCTAAATCACTATCTTTATCCAAATCTAAAGGTCCATCTTGCGACATTCATTACCAAACTTTTGAATATATATATTTAATGATTGAGTCCTTTTAATAAAAAGAAACCGAGACTTTGGTTCAGAAGACCGTGCATTTTTCAGCAACAATATTTAAAAAGAAAGAAATGTCATCACTGAAATCGAATCTTGATTTTATTTGGTTATCTGAAGTGAGAATTTCAAATAACATCTGAATTACACCTAAAAAAAATTTCCCACGCTCTACCCACGACAGTAAAAATTATACCAAATTCGGGTAATTACCCACGAAGTGGCAACACTGACAGAAATATATCAATTATCTTAAGATATTAAATTTTTTTGTTTTAAAGACTTTCACATATTTTTTTTATATGGATGTATGAATTTCTAGGTATATTTTTTTGATTTTTTCATAGACAAAAAATAAGTACATATGTTGTCAGCTCCTTAGTTGACGATATGTATTACATAATAGTAGTTCTACTTAGATATATCATATTCTTTAAATTTTTATAATTTTTTTTTTATTTATTTATTTATTTATTTGTGGTACAATAAGCCTAAAAGGCCAAAGACGTACCATTAGAATTAAATATTTCACAAATTCAATATTTCCACCATGCCAAAAAGTAATAACAATTCAAAAGACTTTCTTATTTATAATTTTTTAAATAATGGCACAGTGTATATACATATTCTTAATGATAATTATAATAAACTAAATATATTTATTGAAAAAATATAAAAATTTTGTAAAAATGTTATAAATAAATCAATTTAAATGTACACCTACTCAGGACATGGCTCAGGAATTTTAAGTAAAACAATAGTAGTCCAAAAATAACCAGCAGAAGCAAAAAACAAGACAAATCTAAATTATGGGTGATTTTGAAAGTGGGGCAATAGTTTGTTTTTAAATACGCCATGCGATAGTGAAAAAGTACGTAGATGAGGCGGCAAGTCATTCCAGTTTCTGGCAGTTCTAATAAGAAATGATCTTTCAAAGACAGAACATGTAATAAGCGGAATAAAAATTTGAAAGTTTCTTGTGGACCTGGAAAACTAAACTTAGATAGTAAATAGTTAATTATTTTATAAAAAAATATTAAATTTCGAAGATTAATGTATTCCGCTAAACTGCAACCTAAAAAGTTTTCAACTGCGTGAGATACATGATCACGATATTTAATACCATACACAAATCTGACTATTCTTTTGATTATATATTCCATTTTATCTAAATTATAGGATAGAGTTCCTGAATCAACTTCGATACAATAGTTGACATGAGACATCAATTATGTACGAGCAATTGTTAGCAAATGTAAACCACAGTGATACAGTTTCCTAAGGCCTAAAGTAACCCTAGAGGATATGACATCAATATGCGGACTAAAAGTTAGATATTGATCAATTATAACACCAAGACATTTAAGTGACGGAACAAAACTAACGTCATTACCCAAGATGTCAATCTCAGGATAAGTGACATTACGATAACCAGAACGAAACATGATTGCCTTCGTTTTGGAGGTATTAATGGAGAAATCGTTATCAACCATCCATTCATGAAGCCTATTGAGGCTAAAATTTATAACAGCTTCTAAAACGTCTGGAAACTCCTTGCAATTACCGAAAACCAGAGTACCGAAACGTTCGCTCATTTTTCAGTCATGAGCGATCGTGAAACATTTAAAATTTCACTGTTTTTTCACATTCATGAGGGTGAGAAAATAAAATATTTTGAATTTCCTCATTCATGAAAAATGAGCAAACAAAAAAATGCATATGTGAATTTGTCAGATATGAAAAATTTAAAAAAATTCACATTCAAATTCCTCATAATGAAAAACAGCGGTAAAATTAAGTAGTAACGAGTCCTTAAAGAAGGCCTTTTTACCGATATTAAGTTTTCCAGTCGCATTCCAACTGTATTAGGACAGCAAGGTTCTATCTTACATGTTGTTTAGGTGCATATAGATCCTTGTTGACCTAAGGTCGCAAATTGTTGTTGCTAATAACCAGTGTGACCCTTTTAGCATTTTCACTGCTAAATTTAGCATTATTTATTTTGATTTAGCAGCGAATTTTTCAAATAGCATTTAGCATTATTTTCAGCATTTTTGTAAAAATTTTTTAGCATTATTTAGCATTTTTTTTATCTTAAAAACTTTATATGTATTGTTACGAAAGTTAAATTATCTAAGAATTATTTATAGTTATAAGTTATAGTGTTATGTTACTTAAAATTGTCATGTATAATTTTCAACACAACTGTTATTTTAAAATAATTCCTATATAAATTTCCCAGTCATTTCTAGAAATGGTTATAGAACATAATAAATAGTTTTTACGGGAAGGTTCAGGAAAAATCTAGAAATAATTATGAAATATAAAAAGGGGTGACTCATGTATAATTAGTTTAGTCTGTTTTGAAAAACGGTTCTGTTCGTAACTAACAATTGTGAACAAAATAATTAATTTCAATAAAGTTTGTAAAGTTGAATAAGTGTGTGTATTTATTTTTATTTGAAATTAAAAGAACTCAACGGTTTATTATAAAGGGATTAAACCGAACGCGTTTATTAAAGGAAAAACGTAACAATTGGTGTCAGAAGTGAAATTGCAATAAAAAAAATAAAATAAAATAATAAAAAAAAAAACTATACAAACAACAATGAAATTCGATGAGCTAAAAGTTGAACAGCTCAAGAAGGAGTTGAGCAAGTTGGATGTGCCTACTGCAGGAAATAAAGCTGAGCTGCAGAAGAGATTAATCGATGAATTTAAGCGACGCAATATTGACATCGCAACTTATGAATTTGAAGAAAAAGAAGAAATAGAAGTTGCTACCCGTGCAGTAACAAGCAACATGGATCTTGGTACAATGTTGGCTGCTATGATGGAGAAAATGGAAAAAATGTCGGCAGACACTTCTAGAAAAATGGAGGAAAATGGTTAAAGAAAATTCGGTTGAAATTTCTAGAAAAATGGCAGAAAATTCTAGAAAAATTGAAGAAAACTCGAGCACCATTTTAGCCGAAATTCAACAAAATTCCAGATTGACAAACGAAAAACTTGAGAAGCTTCAAAAGATTTCTACTGCTATAAATGAAAGAGTAGACGATATGGAGATAGAATTCAACCAGAAGCTGTCTGATGTTAAGACACAAGTCACTGATGTAAGAACACAAGTCACCGATGTAAAAACACAAGTCACGGTTTTTGATGGAAAACTACATCATTTGAAAGAAAAAGTAAATACTCTTCAGTGCCAAGAGGGAGTGGTGCGAGTTTTTCCAGAAGTCTCGAATAGAATAAGAGCTCCAAGTTCTGACGGCAGCTCACCATTGAATGTGTTTAAGTTCCAGTTTGACACAGTTGCCAAAAAAAATGCTTGGAACAATGAAGAAAAAGCCATAGAGCTGATTCTGGCTTTAAAAGGAACTGCGGCTGAAATTCTAGAAAGTGTACCAGTAAGTTGCAGAAATAATTATGATGACATTATGGTAGCACTGCAACGCAAGTATGGTGGTGAGCATAGAAAAGAAATATTCAGAATGGAATTACGCGGTAGAGTACAAAAGCCAAACGAGACGCTACAGGATTTCGCATTAGAGATTGAGCGCTTGGTGCAGCTTACTTATCCAGGTGAAAGTCATCCATTGCTAGATCATTTTAAGATCGAGGCATTTGTAAACGGTATACGGGATGCTGATGTAAAACTAGCGGTATGTGCATCACAGAAGCCATCATTTGCAGAAACGGTATCATTTGCCCTAGCACAAGAAACCGCAAGGATAATTTCAAGGCCGCAAACGTTTATGGTGCGAAAACTTAATTTTGCTGCTGAAGAAGAAAGAGATATTTTAAAGGAAATGAGAAGCATGAAGGAGGCAGTTTTGCAAGCTTTAAGCGAGAAACAAGGTAAAAACAAAGCAAAATGCTTTAATTGTGGTAAGATTGGCCATATTCAGCGAAACTGCAAAGCACCCAAACAACGATCAAGATCTGCTTCGCCGCAAAGGGACAAACGAAGAGCGAGTCAACAATCATCACTGGAGCCACCGCTAAAGTTGAGAAGAGCTAGCAGTGCAGAGGAAACTGAAGGTCCCACGATAAATTTAGTAGTGAAAACGAGTAACAGAAATATTACGACCTGTGGTTACATAAATGGTGAAATCCGCGTTTTGACTATCGACACTGGTGCAGGACATTCCATTATAAGAGCTGATTTGATAAAGGGAGCTGTCGAGCCGCTAAGTGGTGTAAACATGCGAACCGCTACGGGAGAGCCTGTCATTGTCTATGGCAAAGCAACAGTGGAAATAAGAATGGCCGATATGATCGTTTTTGATGAATTTAGTGTTGCTGAAATTATGGACGAGGTCATAATTGGAGCAGATTTTATGATTCGTCAAGGCATTAGTCTAGACATGGGACGACAAATTATGAATTGGTATGGTCTAGAAATACCCCTTAACGTTGGGAATGGAAGTGAAGCTCTTGTAAGACAGCTAGTCACTAGTGATCATAAGAAATTGTCATCTCAAAGAGACGATGATAAACGTGGGAAAGCGAGCACATATGGGCATCTTAGCGTTACGAAAACCATAAAGAAGTTAAAAGCAAGCTACTATTGGGTCGGTTGCAAGCAAGCCGTGATTGATTGCATAACTATATGCCCACAGTGCGTTGAAGACAGCGGCTTAATTGGAAAAAGTAGAAATCCGGTCCAGCAATACAACTTTGGTGAACTATCTGTACCAGCGAATAATAATGACTCTACCCAAGAGCAGAAAAACAAGTTAAGACGAAGGCGTGTTAATTCATCAGATGACAAGATTAAAGCTAGATATGATCGAGCGGCAAATTCGGAAGGCTTCAAAGAAGGCCAGTTGGTTTTACTTTTTAATCCGCAACGGAAGAAAGGACTATCTCCAAAGCTGCAGACTCATTGGGATGGCCCATATAAAGTAATAAAGCAATTGAATGACGTGGTGTATCGGATCCAGAAATATAAGAGCCCAAGATCAAAAATGAAAGTGGTACATCTAGAACGACTAGCCCATTATGGAAAAGGAGAATATGAGCCTATTCGGGACGAATAGGCTTAAGTGGAGGGCAGTGTTACGAAAGTTAAATTATCTAAGAATTATTTATAGTTATAAGTTATAGTTTTATGTTATTTAAAATTGTCATGTATAATTTTCAACATAACTGTTATTTTAAAATAATTCCTATAAATTTCCCAGTCATTTCTAGAAATGGTTATAGAACATAATAAATAGTTTTTACGGGAAGGTTCAGGAAAAATCTAGAAATAATTATGAAATATAAAAGGGGAGACTCATGTAAAATTAGTTTAGTCTGTTTTGAAAAATGGTTCTGTTCGCAACTAACAATTGTGAACAAAATAATTAATTTCAATAAAGTTTGTAAAGTTGAATAAGTGTGTGTATTTATTTTTATTTGCAACTAAAAGAACTTAACATTTTATTATAAAGGGATTAAACCGAACGCGTTTATTAAAGGAAAAACGTAACAGTATATTGCTATTTCACAATATAACTTATCAGTTCTGTTAATCTCTATAATTGTATTTTGACATTTATTCGTTTATAGAAATGTATAATAATAGCAACCCTGTAAACACCAAAAAAAAAAAAAAAAATTAAAGAAGAAGTGGTAGATTTTACTACAGAAGAAAAAACGGTTTTAGAACAGCAATGGCAAAAGCTGAATGCCTACGAATTGATGAACCAAAGTTTAACTATTGAATTCTGGATAGGTGTTTAGAATATGATGGTATTTTGACCAACACTTTGGAAATTAAGGAAAACTATTCATATAATGGTTTGTTTAATGTGTAATTAAATTTACTGAAAATGCTGTTGAATAGCCTTTTATGTTTTCAATGATAATTTTTGTTTTTACTTATATTTTGTATTTAATAATATATATCTGTGGCAATAAATAATAATGACTTAAGTTGACTTAAGTGCTTTTTAATTTTATTACATATTCTTATTATCTTCTTCACGTTGCTTAATTTCAAGTATTAAATGTCATTATTAATAAAACTATTTGCATTTATATTTCAACTTAATAATGGCTTTAGTCGAAATTTCGTGTTTTGAGATATTAAGGGTTTTGTCTAAAATGAATTGGGTGTTGTATTGTACCCAATTCATTTTAGACAAAACCCTTAATATCTCAAAACACGAAATTTCGACTAAAGCCATTATTAATATCTAACATTTTTAAAATTTTACAAAAAACTATTTAAAATTTCTTTTTCTTTTACTTTTCTTGTAAAACCTACAGGCCCAACCATAATATGCATAGCCTTGCTTAACCTTATTAAAATTAACAAAGTCTCTAAAATTTATTTAAAAAAGCAATAACACAATCAAAAAACATTTGATTCCGTACGGAATGTGCGATCAGTTTCGCACTTTGCTTAAGCAAATGACAGTTTCATAAAACTTAACAAAAATTTTCTTTAAGTTCACATTTGCTTAAGCCAACTTAAGCACATTATGGTTGCGCCTTAACAGTTTTATTGACAGTTGACAATGTTGCATATTTTGCAATCTGTAGGTTAGGGCTTTAAGCGTTTATCATGTATTATTTTGTAGATAGGGACTTTTGTTTTTTTTGGTTAAAAAATCGGTAAATTTTGTCAAACTACGGAATTGTTTTTATTAAATAAATCTATGTACATATGTATCAAGATATATTTACACAAGGTAGACTCATTTGGTAGTGTAGACATGCTGCTCTATAAAAGGAACCAAGTTGTCAAAATTGTCAAACATATGGGCCAACGAGTTTACCTTATGTATATATACCTTGGTACGGATATAATTTATTTTTATTTTAAAGAAATATAATATTTTCAGGTAAATTAATGTATAATTCATTCATTAAAACGATACAACTATTTAAGAAAATTTAGCATTTTTTTAGCATTTTCAAATTTAATTTTTAGCATTTTTAGCATTGTTTTAATCGCCATTTAGCATCCAATTTTTTTCCAATTGTGGTCACACTGCTAAAATGAGAGTAAATGAATAACTAAACTTGCTACACATTCCAACATTACTGCTAATGAAACTATTTCGACAGGCCTTATCTCAGAAAAGTTAATTTTAATTTGTAAAATATTTCATAAAACCCATTCTAAAAGACCTTTTCGAAGAAGGCAGAGCGGAATAAGTAAAAGTTTATTGAAAATCTAGTTGTAAACCTTCTTTAAGGCCTGAAAAGTCAAAGCGCTCGCAATTTTTCCCGCTCTGCAGCACGATAGCCTGTGTGTGTTTTGTAAAATTATTTGTTGGCTGGTAAACTAAAATGTGTTTTGATTGTGTAAAAAATTTGTTGATGCCTCTAAAAAGTCTGTTTTTTTTCCTTTAAAAGACATAAAGGCAAAAATAATTGAAAAAAATTGCTACCTGCAAGAACTGAAGATGAAGTCTTGTGAAAAAAATTTTGTTTCTGGACCAAGCGCAACGTTGTTTAAAACACTACATTGAACTTTCAAAAACTGGTAAATTTGGCGCGAAACAATAAAATTACATTAATGCAACAATAAAACAATTTTTCTTGCCCATCAACTATACTTACGGTCGCTTTGCTTGTGGCGAAACATAACTTTGTTAGTGTTTTCCAAATAACTTTACCTACGTAAGAAAAGGGTTTTCAGCAATAAAAACACATCGTCGCGATTGGAACAGAAACCAAAATATTTTTACAAACACAAAATACCAACGGAAAACGCTGTAATTTTTTTCCTAAGTACCGTTTTTTAGATAACGGTACTTTTGTGTTTTTCGGTGTATGGTCCCACTCAAACCCTTGTGGAGCCCAACCAAACATTCCGATCGAAATAAATGGCATATCGTTGGACTGCCTTCTAAGTCGATCGGTATACTTTAAGGTGGGTCTAGGACCAATATTTTAAGGCGTTACACACATCAGCACAAATGCATAATACCCTCTCCACTATTGTGGTGTGGGTATAAAAAATCAATTTAAGGAGATCAAAATACTTTTTAATTAGAATGAAAAATATGGCTTTTGAAAATGAATTCGTAAATGAAGTTACATTTTCTAGTTTAACCCATTAAGGCCCTGCGTTGCGTTTTCGCAACGTTCACTTAAACCTTCCCTCAGGCATTTTGTTGTTACGTGATATTGTTATGAAGCACAGTGAAATAAAATTTAACTTAATATCTAATCGACCTGTTTTTGGATTTGTATCATACATAATTTTTTTTTTAAAAATGTTTCCTGTTTTTTGGGTACTTTTGGAAAAAGTTAAAAAAATAAAGTAATATATAATATGCCTATCTGAAACTGATGGAGATTTAAAAAAATCCAATCATCGTAGACATTTGAGACTTTTGTTATGATTGGATACATCCGTGATGCGAAAACGCAACAGTGGGCCTAAACCATATACAAATTACATAAAATTATCAAATAAAATATATTTATACTTGCTATTTAAAACAACATAATAAAACATGTATACATGTAAATAAGAAGTTGTTGTTATTACGCAGTAGGTAAATTCTATATGTCAAGTGTGTTATTTTCCTAAAGGGAAGCGAACTTACACCAAAGTAGTCCCGTGATAGGTCTTTGGGGATAGAGACCGGTTCTAGTTCTAACACTTTATATGAATAAGACCTATCACTTTTACATGGGGTTGTCATTGGTTAATTGACACCATTTGACCAGTCACACATCTATTCTCAGTGAACGTGTTAAGTGCTATTTATAACAATGTAAGATTATTTCGATACAATGAAGTATGAACCGTAATTTAGTACTTTTTTACCTTCTTGTTCTTTATATAACAGTTAGATGATCTTTTTGAACTTGTTCTATTTTAACAAATCCAGGAACAATTGACACAAATTTCCAGCAGGGTACTTCAATAGCTACAGTAATAGAATACTGAACAAGTAATGTGAAATTATCCTCTCCCAGTACTATTTTCGGCTATGACAAATATTTGATACCATGCACTGACAGCTAGGATATTTCAGGAGTGGGCATTTTATTGAGACTGTGGTAAATTATGGACCGATCTTTACGAATGTTGACAGTGTGGTTTCTAGTCATATAAAACTGTGACCGAATACAATTTATAACAATAGAATTATTTGTTATGGTTTTAGGCATACTAAAGTGTTTTTCGAGAGTGGGCTTTTTATGGGTCCTATGGTAAATTATGGACCGATCAATTTACAAATGTGAAAAAAGTGACGTAGCAGTGCACCCAAAGTGCCTTGGAGCATATCATAATTGAATTAGAAATAAAATGTAAATTAATATCTTTGTGGCCTCGAGCTTATTTATTAACATAGAATTATCTTTGTTAATTTTTTTTCCTAAAGACGTGAATAAAATATTTAAATTTAAAATTTTTACAAATGCGCTTAATTTGTATATCGTTAAGTCATAACGTTGCGTTTTCGCAACGGGGGTTATTTGGGCTCCCACGTATTCGAGTTGCCCAAAACTAGTTTCCTTTATATTTAGGTATAAACAATCAAATTGTAAAAGTTTCATCATTATAGCTCAATGGGATCATGGCTCGGGCTTTAATGGGTTAAACCACTACTTATTAGTAATAAAATCATTAAAAAATTATCATATATACATCCTATTTTTCAGGGAATTTAACACAAATATTTAATTATTTAATATTTTAAATGTTTGCTTCACTTAATACTAATATACTTTCGTTGATGATACGTCTTTTTGTTTCTGAAAATTACAAATTTATAAAACGTAACACACACAACTTAATAATAATAAATTTAATATTTTTTCCTTAAAAATATATCGGTTATCGCATTTTTAGCTGAAATATTTAAAATTGCTTATAAATCTCATAAACATTTTCCAAAGTTTTCTGCTTTGCATGTAAAATTCTGAAATATGATGTTACATTATTCTGCATTTAAGATGACGGACGATATGTGCAGTTCATTCAATTTTTTTTCAATAATGTTTTCTCACAAAAAATCCAACGGACACTTTGGCTGTGGTCATGCAAACTGTCAAGCAACAACAACATTACTAGTGAGGATCGTTTCTAAGACTTTTTTTCCTCATTCTTCATGACTGAAGAAAGGCAAAATTGGATTTTTCCTCAGAAACATGAATGAATTTGGCGAAATATTAACAATTCATTTATGACTGTGAAAAAAAGTTACATATTTTACATTTTTCATTTATGAAAAAAATTCAAGAATGGTTGAATATGAGCGATCACATTTGAATTTCTCTGAACTCTGCCGAAAACAAGCTGAATACCATCAGCGAACAGAAAAGGTTTGGCTAACTGCAAATCTGAAGACTCAATACAATCATCCACATACAATAGAAACAGAATCGGACCTAAACCGAACCCTGAGGAACATCGGAGAAAACAGACAAAATATTTGAATTATTATCACTGCGATCTACCTAGCAGATAAGAATTTATCAACTTACACGCTGTTCTTGAAAATCCATAATTTTGCATTAGCTTACGAATAAGTATAAAATGATTAAGGCGATCAAATGCTTTGGTTAGATCAAGTGATACCATAACACAATTTCTATTTTCATTTAGATGTTCCCTAACAGTTTCAGTTATACCCAGGAGCATAGCCGATGTACTATATCGGTTTCTATATGCATATTGAAAGTCCTATATAAGATTTTGCTGTGATACATACTTCAAAATTTGAATTTTTAAAATGTGCTCCATAACTTTTGAAAGTGAAGGCAGTATACTAATCGGGCGAAAATCATTGACTGAATCTTTTTTATGAATCGGAACTACGCGCGCCAACTTCCACCCATCAGGATAAGAGGATGTTGTTATTATCATATGTATTAAATAAATGTAGAATATGTTTAGAAATATAGGGAAAAATTAGTTTAATAAAATTAATTGGGAAACTATCTACACCTATTGATTTAACTCTCAATAACGCATTTAGCAAATCATTCTCGTCTATACATTCAAAAGAAAACCCAACAAATTGTTCGTTTACGCTTTCAAAATTAAACGTATCAGGTTGATTATTGAAATTGAAAACAAAAGAATTATTTAAATCGTCTAAATTAATATTTGATAACCAACTATCTCCACTTCTACCACAGGAGCCTGATTTATTCAGTATTTTCCACATTCTGCTATGGTCAGCATTATTAAAAACATTTGTGAAGTGTTGTCTACGAAATTTACGAATTAGCGATTGAAGTTAATTTCTTAATTTACAGAAAATTTTACGATTCTCTTCAGATCTTGTTCTCTTGAAAGTTGCATAAGCATGATCTCGTAGAGATCTCGCCTCATTAATTTCCCTTCTATTCATCCACGGGTCTTCTTTTAATGTAGGTTTAAATTTAACAACAGGCACAAATTCTAATAAAGTAGATAATAAACATTTAAGAAAATTTAATTTATTATTCACACAACTGTTATCATAATATGATGAAAAATCATATAGATCCACATAAGATCTTATAGCAACATGATCCACTTTATCATAGGCTTTATACTCAATATATTCATCCACTATTTCAGGCAAAGGGTAATGACATATAGATTAAGGAATGATAAGAATGAAGAAAAGGTACCGAACCCTGTCCTGACAAAAATACATTTGATAAATTACTTACAAGGAATAAATCTATAAGAGATGTTGAGTTGCGAGCTACATCCCCACGTGTTGGCATAGAATTGGGAACACACGATAGGCTCAGTCGATTGCATAACGATCTCAAGTCAGATGCCTTTACTGGGTCGAAAATTACAGTTAAAATCTCCCATTATAACTATATTGTCATACTGCGTTAAAATTTCACCTAAAATATTTACAATTACGACCAAATTACCATTGGGGAGATATACCACACCCACTAGAAGAGTAGGTGTAGAACATACTACTTCAATTAATAAAGCTTCACAAGTACTGTAAGAAGTCGAGTGAAAGACTTTTTTATACTTAAGACCATTTGCATCCAAAATACCTTCACCACCACCCCTAGCTGAAGATGGTCTATCACTTCTACACAGAGAATATCCAGGTACTCGAACAGAACCGTTTGGCATTTCCTTCTTAAGCCAGGTCTCATAATGTGAATACCGCTATCAATTAACATACTTTTAAGTTCATCTAATTTAACTGCCTGTAAGAGTGGGTTAATACTTTGACAATTTACGTGTGCTATATTGATATGATTATTACAACCGGAAAAAACATTGTCTTAGAGTTAAGCTATTGCTGATAATAGGACCTAAGTTATCATTATGGGACATCATAATGATAGAGTTTTAACACCTGTAGCCATATCCTAGAAAAAGTGCACAAATAATCAAACATTAATAATAACATACTAAGTTAATAATAGAAATAGCAATAAATCACAATGTCAATTTATTTATAAATATCACAACTTAGCCTTCCCTAACAAAAACATGAAAAAATAGTATGCCCTTATTTTGTAGAACGCAACACACACGTTGTAAAAACTGCAATGCAATTAAGTGGCTTTTCACAATACAGCAGCAAGCAGCAGACAGCAAAATTTTTACATGTATTTTGCCGTCTGCTGCCCGCCGCTGCACCGTGAAGAGACACCCATTATTGTAACAAAATCAATTTATACAGAAATCTCGAAAACGCGGCGCGATGCTCCCCACAAAACCAGAGGTTTAATTTATTTCAAAATAATACTTCTGCCAATCATTAGCAAATACAAGTAACAAATAATCCCATAGCATTCCAAACGCTAATAAAGTATTAGTTATTTGGAAAACCATAAGACATATCCATATCTAATAAATCTTAAAAATGAGGTTGAGGTATATTAAAACTCTAGAGAAAAAACACAAATTCGATACTAGATAGACTTCCAGGGATAAATTAGAAAAAGTCATTCATTTTTTTATAAATACATAGGTGTGATGATAGAAGCATCTACTTATTGGCTAATTATTTTTTTGAGGAGTCAGAAGAAACACGTGGTAGCAACATTAATAAAATTCGACTGTATTTAAGATTTTGTGCAGAACCTGGATTCCACAGATATTGGAGTCCACTAATCAACTGTGCCGCGAACTATTGCGGAAGTTTGCGAAACTTATATCTACCAAAGCAAGCGAGTGGATAAAATTCCCGAAAGATGCAGATGAAATAAAAGATGCTCAAATGAAATGGCAAGCAAATTATTGCTTTCCATTTGCAATTGGAGTGATTGATTGTACTCATATAAAAATTAAAAAACACACAAATCAAAGCGATGAGTATTATTATTATTATTTGATTCTACTTCACTTTCACTTGACGACATGTTTGCACTTCAATAAAAATTAGACGTTTGATCTCCCTTTGCTCAAGTAATTGCAATTGGTTTGAACTCATTTTTATGCATACGAAATTGAGCAAAAGCTGTTGCTGTTTGATCGAACTCGACTTACGAGCAATTGCTCACCTGTCTCAACTCAGCGCTTTTGCTCGTTTTTATGCATGAGACCCAATATGAAATTCTCTCCGTGTTTAAAAGAAAAAAATAAAAGTCTGTTGAGAGTATACCAAGGCGAATTTATAAAAGGTAAGTGCAACTCTACAACTACAAAAAGCCCCATGTATGCCCCATGTATTTTTTTTGCAATTTTCTGACTTGTCAAATTTCAGTATAGAAACAAAACAATATTTTGACGTTTCACCATTTTTTTTAATTCGCCGTGGATACAGCTGACGAACGGCTGACGAGTTGAGCTTACCTGGAGTTAATTCGCCTTGTAGTATACTTTATGTTTACACGGATGCTGTAAGTTAAATCAAAAATAATAACAAAAAAGCAGATGGTTGCAGTTTTACAATTTTTACAAAAACAACATGAAAATTTCCTGAGTTGATTTTAGTTGTTTATGTAATTGTATAAAAATGCTACCACCTTCAATATACTCCGTTAAACCACTCGTTTCGCTCTCTGAAACTAGATTGTCAAACATGCTGTTCATACGATTCATTCTTGTTTCATTTTGACATTTTTTTGTGTTGTTAGTGTGATTTATTTAAAACAGATAAAAAAGTAATTAAAAGTTAAAAATATATTATTTAATACTTTTATTAATATTATTATTTGATAATTATCACTTTATTTTATTAAACATCAATTTTTATTTTGTATTTTATTTTGTTTAGATTTTTTTTGAGAGCAAGTTCAGATAAACTAACGATAATTGTTATCAAAATTAGAGATGATAGTACATTTTTCCTGTTTCGCAGCCTGTTTCAAAATGAAACGACCTGTTTCGCTCACAAAATTTTGTATGGGGAAACAAGTCGTTTCAGTCATGTTTGGGGCGCGAAACAGGAATAAGAGAGCGAAACAAGAATATTGCTGTCCGTGTGAACATGGTATTACCGAACGCTTGTCAGATTTTGTATTCGTCTTCTCTCTTACTCAATGCATTTTGCTTTTACATGATATGATTTCTCTCATTCTACATTATGTCGTAATACAATGTATTACCGTGTAAACTGGCCTATGCATCTAGACATGTAACTAACGCGAGAAGAATAGTTACACACAGAAAACAAATTGGTTGGAAAACGGTTGCAGTAATAAAATATTGATCAAGAAATACAATTTACTATTGCAACTATTAAAAATGTATAAATCTAACTGATTTTTAATTCTCTTAATCATTTAAACGTTATTCTAACTGAAATATGATTCCTTCAATTCTTTTATTAGTTATGATAACTAATTTAATTAATTTTTAAAAATTAGTACAAAAGGTTAGAATCACAACCGAATTTAATACAGGGCAATACTGAATATTGGTCTTTGCAATTAATAATTTGTTTTCGTCAATAAATTTTGTAATATAAATGTTAATTTATTTATTGCAGCTAATTATCGATTGCTAGTATAGTTTCAATTCGAGTACAACAAATGAAAATATAATTATTTGGTATTCACAACCGAATAAAAAGCTATATGTCCCAATTGTTTACTAATTTTCTGTCAAAACATTAATTAGAATAAAATAATTTTAATTTTATATTAAAATAAAAAGTTTGCGTTCAAAAACGAAAAGTGTGCAAAAACCTAATAAATAGGGGTAAGTAATTTACGAATTTTTATTATTAGGTACATTTGTACGTACATATGTATGTATGTATTGTATTTCTTATAAATTAATACATATATGTACCCAGCTAGCATCTACTGGGAATCGTTAAAGATTCCTCGCACGGGAGAAACTGTTGCACAAACTGATTCCTCTGCGAGATACTTCTACAACACAGCGAAAGACGCTTATGTCACAGTGCGAAAAAATTCGGGCCATTGCCGCCAGCCTCAACACTTGCAACGTGAAATGAAACTAGAATATCGGTAGAGCAAATATGCCTAACGGTTTTGAAAAGTAAGCTTGGGTTCCCGAAATATGGGCCCCTTAAGTTTTTGAATTTTTTGAAAAGGCATTTGGTATAACTCAAAAAAAAAATAAATGTTCTTCTGAGATAAAACATAATTTCAGATGTCTGCAGTAAAATCGTATGGCTATTCTTTTCTTAGGATATATTAAGCCTCTAACACTCATTTTAAGGGGTAATTTTTGTCCTTTTTTTAACTTCCCAACAAAAGTATACTTAAACGGCACTTTAGAAGGTTAAAAAGTTCCACGAATATTTTCTGCATCAAATTTTACTAGGGGTCTGTTAAGACCAAAAGTTCGTGCAATGTATGTAAAACGGATTTTCGAAATTCCTAGCCATGCAATTTTTGAATTTCTTGAAAACCTGTTTAACATAAATTGCATGAACTTTTGGTCTTAGAAGACCCCTAGTAAAATTTGATGCAAAAAATATTTGTGGATCATTTTAACCATCTAAAGTGGCGTTTTAAAATACTTTTGTTGGGAAGTTAAAAAAAGGACAAAAATTACCCCTTAAAATGAGTGTTAGAGGCTTAATATATCCTAAGGAAAGAATAGCCATACGATTTTACTGAAGACATCTGAAATTATGTTTTATCTCAAAAGAACATTTATGTGCTGTTTTCACAACACAAGTTATTGAACGTGTAGTAAAATTTACATGAAAAGCACTCTGTTTTTTTATGGTATTTCATATAAATTTTACCACACGTTCAATCACTTGTGTTGTGAAAACAGCACATTAGTATATTTTTTTTGAGTTATACTAAACGCGTTTTCAAAAAATTCAAAAACTTAAGGGGCCAATATTTCGGGAACCCAAGCTTACTTTTTAAAACCCTTTGGCAGATTTGCTCTACTGATATGCTAGTTTCATTTGGCGTTGCAAGTTTTGAGGCTGGTTTGTTTTGTTTTATAATGTATTGATCGTAGGCGAATTCGTTTGAGATTTCTGTAAAGATTTTCTAATGAGGCTTTCAGAAAGCTCATCAAAAATCTTATGAGACTCTTGTAGGAATTCCCTTACAAGAGCATCAAGCTTCTTTTTCATACAATTTATACGAAACAAACCTTTAGATAAGGAATTCAACAACAATCCTGTTGGAAAATCTTATTTGGCAGATCCTTACGTCGGCTTGTTTATGTAAAATTGTATTAACAAGTGAATTTTCATGTTTTAAAAACGCTCTTATTTAGGTAGCTCAGTAATTGTTATATGACTCATAAGGAGAGCCGCAAAAGGTTCATTCCAAGATTAAAAGACAAGCGTGTCAGAAAATGTATTAAAAAACTAATAAATATAATATTTTGATGTTTTTATTATTGTTACCCATCAGATAATCATCAAAAGATTATTTGAGGAGTTAGACAATCATCTAACAAACATCCGATGCTATCTGGGCAATATCTTAGGCATACATACATACGTACAATACATATACATATTGTTTATATTTTGCTCCGCGTGTACATTGGTCAAACAAATATGCTATAAGTACATTAGATAAAATTCTCTCAGTTTTTTAGTGATTTTCATATTAATTTACAGGTTCAATCACTGTTGGTATTGTAAAATCCACATGTTTATTATTCTGTTTTACTTCAGACACTAGAACAAGACGACATTATTGAAAGAAATTGCAGTGAACTGAAGCCAAAGATTATTTTTGTTGGTACATTAAGGGATAAGCTGTACACCTTCGGAAATCCGTTGGATGATGTGGAAAGCTGTGGAAAGTTTGTATAAAATTAAGTAATTTGTAAACTGTACATAAAAAATATTAATAAATAAATACACTAACAGAAAATGGAGTTTATTGCAATTATTTTGATTTTCTATCTAATAAATCGGGAAAATGGTTTATGTAACCGGTTATAAAAATATATTGATAAAGACAATGAAATCTTTTGTTATGAACACCAATTATGTGTTTATTCAGTTGCATCTATCATATATTCGGGTGTAAGCATAATATTGATTTCTAATAATCATACTTACAACTGACAATATCTGTTGTCATAACTGATAATGTACTAAAATTCAAATGTTGCTATCAAAATTATTATGCTAAGCAACGAAATTTTCAGTTAAGGCTCAGTTAGTCTTTACTTTCTGTTCTGTTACGAATCAGCTGATTTGTTTTTGTTATTAAAAAACCTGTGAAATTGATTAGTTTTTCTGTTCTGTTGCGGTTCAGTTTGTTAAAATCAAAAACTTGTTAAGTTATTGTAAGTGACAGCAAAATAAATTATAAAAAATACATATTTATGTTGAAACAAACTATTTTTTGATTTTAAGAATTCATAAAATTTAATTTCTTCAAATTTAGTTGCATTAAAGTGATTGAAATGAAACAATGGACGGTGCAAAGCTAATAAATTTGTCATAAATGGCTGATAAGTTGCTACAGAAAAAGTAACTATTACAATTTCGAAACAGAACGGCACGGAACAGAACAGAAACAGAAAGTAAAGACTAATTCTGCCTTAATTGTAACCAAATTGTGTGATAGTACATGCAACCGACATAATTCGATTGGCGCCAAATTCGGTTGTGATCACGAATCTGTTTTCTCTGTGTACCTAAAGGCTAGATTACACTATTATACTTTGTATTAATACATGTCAAAAACTCAAGTAATATGACAAAGTTTGATTGTGTGAATGCAATGTGTCACGAAAATGACAAGTATTAAGAAAAAAGTTTGACATCCCATACGACTTCATCGTTTTTTAAAAATTTCTAAACAATAATACTTTTCATTGGATCAGGGTTGCATTTTATTTCATGTGTGAGTGTTTATACTTTGTGTGATGATGTGAACACAAACTGTCATGTTACATTAGATTTTTTGACAGTCGCAACAAAACTCATTAGATTTTTATCTCACAAAGTATTATGGAATACGTAAGACTTATGAGATAGTGTAATATAGGCTTAAGTACCAATATTCTTTAAATCGCAACAAACGGTCTTCATTGCAAATTTTTTTCTCCGCATTGCAATCTACAAAACGATAGTTCCTTGCTCTGGCGCTCAGGTACATATAACTTTTCCATTGCTTGAATTTTAATACTACCATCCTCATTTTAACTTTGGAATTGTACAGAGCTTCTGTTTATTTAAAAATCCGTCTGAACTCTTCGTTTTTTTGGTGGTATACCTTTATCATATCATATACATATTTTAAAACAATTATACATACTATTATTATGGAAAATAATCTCTTTTTCTATCCGGGAATTTTAATTTTTTTCGAATCAGCCATTACTTTTATATAACTTTTATAAAAAGGATTACGCAAAATCATAGATTTATTATTAAATTATATATTATACCATACACTGAAATGATATTTCAGCTTAAATACGCACTTAACACGAAATTATTAATACTATAATCATTATAGTATTAATAATTTCGTGTTAAGTATAATGGCACAAACTTCAATGCAGGCTAACCAGAATGCAGCAATCATATCGACCCCTTTGCGCGAAATTATCGTATGTTACAAAAACCAAATTTTACAGGAGAGCCATTTTTATACTTTTCTCTGCTTATACATTCAATTTTTGGAGCAACGAAGTGGAATTCGCCTACAATATTTTGTCAGTATCTTTGAATGTAGAACAAGATTGCATCAAAAACTCAATTTCAAAAAAATTGGCATATACGATAATTTCGCGCAAATGGGTCGATATTATTTTTTAATCCAAAAACAACGTAACGGCACTTAGAATAAGAAAAAAGACATTGTATCAACAACAAAGAAGATAGAAAATTATGAAAAAAGCACACAAGTAATTATAAGTTCTTGTTAACTGAAAAATAATCAAAAAATAATGTTCAAATATTTTCAAAAATAACAACGTATGTTCTCTTGTATTTTTTCAACAGAAATAATTTTTCAACAAGCAAACGCTTGTTGACATACTTCGTAAGTGCTGATCGCATTTTGAATATATATAGAAGTTACAATGTTGTTTCGTTAAAAAAATCGTAATTGGATAATTTTTTTTCCAAAAATTTTTAGAACCCTGTAAAAAGCATTTAAAAAAAAGTACTTTGGCATCAATAACTCAAAATCGAAAAAAATTTACATACGCGGTTGCCCATGAAAACCACAGAATTATGATGTCTGGCCTATTAAATCTTTTTTGCAGTATTTCATTTTTATCTTCCAGCTCTTTAGTTTTTTTACGAGTACGTAGTTGATTATTTTGTTGCAATTTTTAACTTCTTCATTAATACCATTCACCTTAGTATCATAGCTATCCATTTTGCACAACAAGGCATCAAGCTTATTCTGGGTGCTAGCATTTGAACAACGCATTTCCTCACTCAGCTCAGAGACACCAAAACTGGAAGTAGAAGGCAATTTGGAGCATTCTTCACAAGTGTACCCAAATTTTCCTTTATTTTTGTGAAGAAGATTAAATTCATCAGTTGAGACATTAACACATTTCAGATGGTACCACTTCGTACATCTGCCACAGCAGATGCCACCACTAGAACTGGTTACATTTCTTGAGCAGGAAGACAGGCCACACGGGATAGCATCTCTAGGCGCCATTATACGATTCTTGTTGTTGAAAAAAGAATTTAATATGTATACGTGAAATATATGCTCAATTAGCTTGTTAATAAGTTGAGGTTATGATCGTTGATATTAGAAAAGTTGAAATGCTTATAAAAATCAAGATTTTTAATGAACAATTTTTATATTCCAGTGTTGATTATTATATTTTATTTAATATTCAATAATTTTAATTACAATTATGTATTGTTTTCTATTTTTTCTTTATTTTTATCAAGGAAAAACTCAGCTGCGTTAAAAAAAATCAACTTGACATTTTCAGAGTTGCCAAATTTATTTTATAAACTTTTTATAATTTTTACCACATTTCGAATGTTATTTTTTTCGTTTGAAACATATGGTCACCGGAGATATAGTCCACGTTTTTTTTTTGCAACTAAAGGAGTTACACCATTCAGATCAGCTGAGGAAGGGAGTCCAGAGAGTCGTATTAATTCCTTACTTAGCGCAAGGCAGTAACACTATAATCCAGACATGGCTGGAAAAATAACAACTGTTTGTGCGGCCCTTCATAATGTATGCATTTATTTTAATGTTGTACTTGATGAACTTGATGCCTTATTCTGAATCAACGTTTTCGGAGGTCAATGACGACTTAAATGATTTAAGCATAAGGTCAAAAATAATGCAGTCATTAAATATTTAAATCATTTTTTTTACCCATTAAATAAAATTCATTGAAATAATAAAAAAATTATTTTTTTGTGATTGCATTTCAGAGTTTTGTAAGCATGTAGATTAAAATTCGCTTACATGTATAATGCAATTCCAAACATAAAAATTAAAAAACTAGAGAAAAATAAATAAAATCAAACATGAAACATAAATATAAATGAACATATCAAATAAAGTTAAATTAAACTTTTTTTCATGTAGTTGAAGTCGTCTTCTTTTGATATCCATTTTTTCACTTCTTAGCTTTAACAACTTCTATCTGTGCACCTTTTTTCCCCAGAATTTTCCTTAAAAATCTTTAATTTCTCTTCTTTCAACTTGAAACTTTTGCGTTCGTATCTTTCAATTTCTTCTAAAGTTTTTTTGACATCTGCATACAATGTAGACTGTATTCTCCATTGATCTTTCAGAAGGTCGGTTTTCGTCGTTGACTTCTTTGATGGTTTTTGCGAAAATAAAATTTTGTTCGTTTCTTTTTGCGTTGTCGGTTCATTTGCTAAATTTGTGGTGGAAGGATTTTCATTTGGACCCTCTTCTATAACTGAAAACTCTTTATATTATCTTTTGGACTAAGACGCTGCATTTTATTAATACTGCGTTTGATTCCGATTGCAGGTCTTGCATAAAAAATGGAATTCAACTTCAATAAACTACAGGCAGCCTCTTCTGTTGCAGATGGAACATGTTGCTTGTAGGATCTACTACCTGTCGCAAAACATCCTTGTTTTTGTGGGCTAACTTTTTCCTTAACATAAATTTGTAATCGGACCACACTTTCATCCAACTTTGTTCCACTACTCTTTTATGTTAATTTTATTGGGGCCATTAATAAATCCTCTGGCCAAATTAGAATTTTGTTGTAGGAACTCAATCATCTTGTCAAATTGTCTTTAATTAGTTTTTTCTTTCGCTGTTTTTTTTATTATAAAATAACTTAGATTTTGTTGGAATGCATTTTATTTAATTTGTTTCAGTGATTTTTGTTCTAGTTGTGCACAAAAACTTTAACGACATTTTTCCAATACTTGACGTTAATAAACGTCAGTCATGGTACCGACAATTGTAATAGAACTACAAGCAGAGTTGCATTTTATCAAACAAAAAATTGTCGTTTTCATCACAAAAAATTTCCGGTCAATTTTTTGAAAACTTATGTAAGTATGAAAAGCAAAAGAGTGAAGAACATGTTATCAATTAAATGATGAAACAGAACTGGGGCTGAACGTTTTTTTACATGCAGTTTGACATAAAATTATGCCAGAGAATGCGGTCGAGAAATAAAATCAACTTTATTTTGAGGACGTTTTTTCTAATGCTCTCACATATAGACACTTATTCTCTTACCAATGCTACCATACTTTCATTCAATTTCATACATTTTGTAAACAAAGAAAAATAAGAACAAAAGAAATGAGAGAGAATTTGAAGTTACTGCCGACGTTTTAATGATGGGCCTTTAAATTTTTGCCTGAAGTTGAAGACTCAGTTCTGTTTCATCATTAAAATAGATAATCATTCACAACAACAATTTTCGATCTATATCAGGGATTTCCAAAATTTTTTTGGTTGTGTAGTAGTGAGTAGTACTGAGTACCAGAGAGTTACAAAATTGAGAGAATGCATTCATTTACAGCCGAAATAAAATGTTAGTAATATATTTTATAAGTTGTGTAACACAAAGGTACAAAATTAAAAATTTTTTGTGTTGATAAAAAATTTGTAGCAATTCTTTACCAATTCAATGTCGCTGATTTTAAAACTGCACTTTTTTTATTCGGAAGCTTTTTGACTCTAAATCAGTTTCAAAAATCTTATCAAACAATTGTAAAAAAATTAAAGATTTTAATGTTTTAAAAATTCATAAAAAATAAATATTGAACGCAAATCACAGTTGATAGAAAAAAAGTCAGAGACATTGAATTGGTAAAGAACTGCTATAAATTTTCTATCAACTCAAAAAATATTTAATTTTGTTCCCTTGTGTTATAAAATAAAATCTTCTAAATTAATACTTTTATGGCAGTTTCGTAATAGTAGAATGCTTTTCAAATGGGATGAACTTAATTTATTACGTTGCTTGGAACAAATAAATTTTAAATCCGAAAAAATTTGTTCGAATAGGTAAGTAGTGCCGAATAAAGAGAGGCATTTAAATGAATTTTTTTTTAGTTCAGGGGGGCTACTCTCTATTGCGATGCGAAAGAAAATTGTAGCAAATCTAGCGATTGGAACTCTTCAATACGTTTGCGCATGTGTCTTTCGCATCTTTTAATTTTTTTTCTTTTCGTAAATCATCACTTTATTTTATTTAAATTTTCGAATTTCAAATATTTTTACACACTTTGGCATTTCATTACTGTAAATCCGCGCCATCTTTAATTTTTATTGCCACTATCGCTTCATTTTCAGGAAATTTTGCGAAAGTGATAGAGAGTACCAAGTTGGCATATAGCTTTCGCACCAAAATGGTTTTCGCATCGCAATAGAGAGTAGACCCCCAGGATAGAACTCGCCATCCAAATCTTTCCAGCAGCCGCATTCTGTAATTCGTTTAAGCTAATTCTCTATCGCTAAAAATCTAAAAAGTTGATTAAGCGGTTTTTGGCTACGAATGCATACAATTTTAATTTGCCGCAATTTAAGCTTTAAATGTCATCGCTAAAATTTTTCAATTTTGTGTTCTCTAAGGCATTTTAGCGATCGAGATTTAGCTTTAGCTAAGCGAATTACAGAATACGGCTGCAGAACTATACAATATTATTTTCGTCTGGAACATTTACTTCACTTCGTAGTATGATTAGTTCTGATTGAATATCAAATTCGTAGTTGCTTACATCGCGATGCATCGCAACGAAAAGGGTTTTCGAAAAGATCTTATAGCGGTTGTAAAATTACAAAATCTTGAAACCTGTCTTGAAAATTATTGAAAAGTATTTCAAATATTTCGGCATATTCATATCTTTTGTCGATTTCGAGATTTCTATAAACATGTTAAGTTTTTAGAAAATTGGAGAAATCACCATAAAAAACAAGAAGTAAAGAAGATTTTATTTCAAAACAAAAATTACGAATTATCGAGGGGACCAAAATGTATGGAAATTTTACGAATTAACGAGATTTTTTTTAAGGGACCGACAGTTAATTACGAATTATCGGGGTACGAATTATCGGGATTTGACTGTATATTGTATTTTTCCGGTTATTTAACACAAATATTTAATTATTTAATATTTTAAATGTTTGTTTCACTTAAAACTACTATACTTTTCGTTACTTTCTTTTTGTTTCTGAAAATTTCAAATTAATATAACGTAACACACACAACTTAGAATACAATATTTTTTCCTTAATAATATATCGGTTAACGCATTTTTATCTGAAATATTAAAAATTGCTTTTAAATCTCAAATAATTACCATTTTACAAAGTTTTTTACTATGCATGTAAACTTATGAAATGTTACATTATTCTACATTTAAGTCTTAAAATTTAAACTCTAAATGAAAATTGCATGCAAGGCATTGGATGTTACAAAAAGCACAATATTTTTTGAGTGTAAGCTGAAACAAAATAATATAGCATCCGCTAGACATGTGCAATTGTGGAAGTCACATCGACGACTGAATTGAAGAAAAGCTTTTTAAAATGCATAACTGAAATTAAGCTCATAGAATGAATTCGATATAAAAAATGTTGAATTTAAGTTTTTGTCGAAATTTAACTTTTTTCTCCAGATTTTACAATTGTGATAAATAAGATCCAGAAATTTTTGGTCGCATTTTTTTTATTTTTGCCACGGTTTTTAGCAAAATGAGCAGCTGTGCGACGCTGACTGTTTTGTTTGATATTGATCGTTATCGATTATCCCTTAATATTAAATATCCTTACCGTTTTGTGCCATTTTTATTTAATTCCGCAATAAAATATGTATGTATATTATTACGGTCTAGTTAACAATACATATGTAAAATTTTTTGTGATAAAGGGACACCAAATAGAAAACATCACACAGGGCGACAAACTGAAAATTTAAACATGTTTTCTAAACTGGCGTAACATATTTATTTTTTGTGTATTATATAAAATCATAAAAAGATTCCAATTATGTATGGTATGTGAAAATAAATAATAATCCAATTCATAATAATACATTATAAAATATGGTAAGTAAAATTAGTAAGCAGACCAATCGACCAAATCATTATTGTTTAGCTGCTCTTCTCCTGGTTACAGGGGTCGTTGGTGTGGGAGTCGGAGGCTTTGAAATCTGTCAAAAGTAAAGTTAAGAGTTAATTTACAGAACGTATTGATTTTCTTTCTCGAATACATACAGATCTAATTGGTTTAGGTGTCATAGAATTGACTGGTGGTGGATCTCTTGGCTGTGGTCCATCGGCATCCCCAACAACGGTTACTGCCACTGGTCTGTGTTCACTAGACATGCGTTCTGTGCTGCCGCTACGTGATGTAGAACCTGATCGTTTGAACATGCCCGATAAACGTCCACGTAAATCCTTTTTGCTAGCCCGCATGTCACTAGCTACACTTATATCAGAGTCGGATCCTTGAATCTAACATGGTTTATAGGTTGGATTTAAATGGCCATACATTTTTTGAAAACTATTAGGTTTTACTTACAGATATTTCACTCTCGGAATTACGTCCACTTTTGGTAAGACTTCTAAGTTTACCCATCAGTCCCTTTTTCTTTTTACGTGGTCCACGTGGTATATCACTTTGTGTTGAGCCGCCAGATAATCTTGAATCTAATCGTGAGTCATAGCTTGAATCGCGAACCAATCCTCCTAGTTCTGAATCGATTGATTGCATGGAAGAAACACTGCCATCATCTTGACGCCAAATATTCTTAAAGAAAACAAAAAATAAAAACCAATTCTTTAATTGTTTTACTAAGGACATACCTGTTCTTGTTGTATTGAATGATCCAGTGATAAGCTCTTTCTAATAAGGCTGCCATTGTGACTGGAACGTGATAGCTTAGAACCATTACGTTGAGACCCTCCTGCACTTGCTACAGAACTTTGGCTACCATGAGGATCGTTCTCCTGTGAAGCTGCTCTACGCAAACTGCTACGTTTCATGCGAGTTCGCTCATGCTCCTCTTCATTTATACGTTGGAATTTACGCATTTCTTCAGAAGCCTCCGCTAAACGAGCGAAAACGCTGCTAACATTTGATGTATTCATAGAAGGTGAAGGACTACGAGATCTTTTTATAGATACTACTTCTGGTCTTAAATCATTTGGTGTATTTATAGGCTTTCTTCCTATTAATTCTGGTGCTATTTTCACCAACTCGTCAACTGTGTGCAGTAAAGCACCAAGCTTGCGATCACCGCCTTCTTGCTCCATCCGCCGTTTAACCAACTCCTTTTCATACCGCTCACGCTCTCTGCGTAATTTCTCATTAGATGTGCGTAGCTTTGCGTGCACGTCACGCAGCTCCAATAAATCACACTGCAATTCAGCAATTTTTTTACGACCTTCTTCCATTTCTTCCTCATTAGTACGTTTCAGTTGGTCAAGGCGACGTTTTGACTCCAAGCGTTCTTTATCTCGTTCACGTTCAACTTCAAAGAGTGTTTGTCGTAAGTCCCTAGCCAGTGTTGAAGTCTCTTGCAATAATCTTTGTTGATCTTCTCGCTCCTTTTGCCAAGACAGTTCTAGTTTGGTTTTCATGCCAGGAATTTTAGTGCGACCAGAGCCTATTACTTTTTCCTCTTCAAATTCATTTAATTTTGATTGCATTTCAGATATTTTGATCTCGTTTGCACTACGCTCCGATACCAATTCAGTCTTGACTTTGCTAGCTTCTAAACGTGCTTCTACTAGCTGGTCTTCTAAACAGCCAATCTATAATAGCGGCGTTGTGAAACATATGTATATTTAACATGCAAATTGTTAACTTACTTGTTGTTCCAAATAAGCAATCTTACTCTTATCATCTTCGTCACTGCTGTGCATGGAGCCTCTACTTTGTCTGCCGGCATTACTTGCCTTTAAATCTCCAATTTTCTTTTGTGCCGACTCTAACATTTGCTTAAAGGCATCA
The DNA here is from genome assembly GCA_930367215.1 of Pollenia angustigena. Lineage (NCBI taxonomy): Eukaryota > Metazoa > Arthropoda > Insecta > Diptera > Polleniidae > Pollenia > Pollenia angustigena. The sequence goes on along the minus strand of OV884057.1, from coordinate 73,831,088 downwards.
CGATCCTTTTTAAAGCGTTCACATTGGCGCTTCACAAGAAAATTAAAATGATAAAATCATATATAAAGTTGCATTAGTACGATTTTAAATACAAACCTGCATTGAGGTTAACTCTACACTTAAGGTCTTAACCTGCTGTTCATATCGAAGACGAGTTGCAGCCACTTCGGACTTCAATTGCATTTCGGAATTTTCCAACCTAAAACAGAATAATATAAACTAATACCTTCAACCTTTTATATCTTGGTTTTACTAACTTCATTTTCAATGATTTAATTTCGTTTCCCAAACTGGCACTATGACCATTAATGGACGATTGAGCCTGTTCTATACGACTGTAATCATTCAATTTACTATTTAGTTCGTCGTTGTCCTTTCTCAGTTGGAATACCAAATCAATATTCATTTCATTTTCTCTTCTAAGTCGTTCATATTCTTGGGCCTTTTCATCTAATTTATTTTGCAACATTGTCTTTTCATATTCAGAATGTCCACTCTTGAGAGTTTTTGTTTCTAACTCTTCTATCTTTTTCTGAGCATCGTTTAACTTCTTGGCCAATTCAGAACGATTAACTCTTATAGTCTCTAATTCGGATATTTTATGCTTGGCATTGTTCAGTTCGGTTTGAAGATTGTTTTTTTCGGTTGTCAATTGGGCTCTCATTAGAATTGTTTCCTCCGACATCTTTTCCCACTTACCGTTAAGATCATTGAAACGATTTTCCTCTTCTTCTAGGGTTTTCTGAACCTCTTCTAACTGTTTTTTGAGATCTTGCACTTGTTTGGTATCCGATTTCGAAGACTTTGTCTTAAGTTCTTTAATTTCATTTTCCAAATTGGCTTTCAGTTTTTCAGTTGCTTTACGAGCTTGTGCCAGATCATTTTCTTTTTGTATTATTTTTCCTTCCAGCTTTTCACGTTCCTTGTGTTCTTTTTCGAATTCTTTTTCTAATTTGGATAGTTTTTCTTTTTCAGATTTTGTTTGCTGCTCCAACGATACTTTGCTGGTTTCCGTTTTCTTGATCTGTTGAGTGTAAAGAAGATGACGTTTAATTAAGGATTGCAACTAAAAAAAAATTGTGAAAAGTGCTTACCAAATTATCTTGTTTCTTAAGCTTATCTTCCAGTTCCTTGATCTTCGAGCTTAATTGTTTGGATTCCTCCTCTGACTTTTTAAGCTGTTTTTCCAAATCTGCTACCTTAGGCATAGTCGATGAAGATGATTTAAGTTTTTCTGCAAAATAGGTATTTTAATATATTGTTGTATTATAAAAGAGTAAATTACATACGCAAACTTGTTTCGGCTTGTGTAAATTTCGTCTTGTATTCTTTCAATTCTTCTACCAAAATTTTTTTCTCACTTTCCAAGCTCTTGATAGTGTTCGCTCCACTATTTGCAACTATAGCTCTCATTTCACTTACTTCATCATCCAGCTCTTCAACCCATTTCTTCAACTGATTTTTGGGTGTTAAGTCCGTTATACGTATCGCTGTTCTGGGTGGCAGTTTTTCATTAGCTTCTAACAAAACCCGTTTCAACTTTGCTTGTAGACCATCTCGTTCTTCCTCAACGGCAGCAAGAGTCCCTTTTAGTTTTGAAAGCTCCACGGTGTTGACATTCTTCTCAGTGGAAGATTGCTTACGCAACGATTGCATTTGCAAAAGTTTGTTCTCCTTTTGCACACGTGCATTTTCAGCTTCCAAATCTGTAATTTTAGAACGCAAAGCGTCCGCTTCTTGCTCAACCGTTTCTAATTGACGTCTTGCATTGGCCCCCATTTGAGCAGAAGAACCTAATTGCAGTCTTTCGATTAGTTTATCTTTTTCCGTTATATTTTTTCTTAGCTGATCCAATTCATCATTTAAGGCTTTCAGTTTTTTTTCTGAAGAATTATTACCCCAAGACGCCAGTGTATTCTTTTTGTCCGCTGAAGCTGTTAGTTTATCTTGAAGTTCTCGAACTTGTTTTTTAGACTCGGTATTTTGTTTTTCCAATTCTTCAACCTTATGGCGGAGAATGGAAGCCTCTTGTTCATTCAGTTCCAATAAAATGCGCAATTCAGCTGGGTCGTCATCATCGGATATTCCCTCATCGCGTTCAGCTTGCACCTCAGGGGCCAAACGATGACGCGTTGGACTAAGTTTTCTTGCTGTGGGTATACAAAAATTTATTATAAAATTTAAGTGTTAGAACTGGTTTAACCTAAACCAAGTTTCGATTAACTTTGTAAGCATGCATTAAATAAGGAATAATGATATTACTACGTATAGTAGAGGATAATGAGATTCAATTTTTCGATAACCCAATTAAATTTAAATGAGCAGCTGTAAAAAAATGGCAATGTAACATTTTAGTTGAGATTATTTTTTTGGAATAGCCGGATAGGGATTGAATTAAGAAACAAACATAAATTAGTTAAAGCAGGTTTGTTAAAGAATTTCTGTTTATAGAAAGCTTTCCAAACTTTAAACGTGGTTCTGTACTTTATTTAAGACTTAAGTAGTTTTTAAATTCGAAAGCTTTCTACATTTTTAGCATTTTACATCCACAGTTGAATTAAAAATTTTGAACTTATCATACTTCTAGATCGTGTTGCCATTTTTTTCAACTGCATCATTAGAGAATCATTTTCATCCTCCATACGGGCAACTTTTTTCCTTAAATTGTCAGCCTGCAAAATTAAACAAAAAATAAAAAACACTTTTAGTCAATAACAATTAACGAGTGCTACATAAAACAAAATAAATATCGTTGTACCAATTGTTTCGAATTTTGGTTTTATTTAAGCTTCTAAATATACACAAATATGAGTGTTGAAATCGGCAAAGCCGAGTTTTATTTGTAACCTCCATAAATATTGGAAATTGGTATTAATAAGTATAAATTTATTATAATCTTTTTAGAGCATTAAGAAAAGATTCGTATAACTTGGGAAGAATGTTCGAACTTTTTTTAGGAATAAGCATTATTTTGTTATAAAGTCACTGAAAATATTAGAGAATGTACCCGATATCTACGGACTATTTCAAACTCGATTTCAATAAATCGTATCTTATGCATGGAAAGTATATATTCGGACTTAATCTTAATCTTTGATCAATTCTATGTTATTTGTTATGTCTTTTATGGAGTCCACAGAAGACGTCGCCAAAAATTAGTTGTAAATTACAGAAATTTTATTAAGAGGTAAAAACACTACAAATCGATCAAGTCCAACATTAAAAAAACTTTGTACCTGCCCCTGCACCAGATTTAAGGGCATGTGATATTAGACTTGGAAACAAGAATGAAGAAGATGAAGATCTGCCGGGCACATACGGAAGAATAGCAGCAAAGGGTGAATTTTCCCGTTTATTACAGCGCATAAAAACTTCGGGCATATTTATGGCACCATCTTCATTATTTAGAGTACTTTCCAATTTAATATTTTCCACGGTTTGTGTACTTTCATCGCAAAACTCGTTTGAGCCATTTCGCATACATTCGTTTATAGTATCCTCACCATCTGTTTGTGTGGAAATTGTAGATTTTTTTGTTCTATTACCAAGAATTATTTCGTTGAAATCAGTTTGAGTTGACCTGGGAAATTTTAAAATTTCTGGAATTTCCTTTGTCTGGATTCCTTTATTTACTAATAATTTGTTTGCATGTATTTTAAACTTTCTTATCTTTGATGGTGAAGAGAAATAACGAATTAAATGCTGAAAAGTTTTACATAGTTTTGTTAAATTAACCAAATTCTAAATACTTACTTCCTCTTCGGCAAACTTAAGCTGATCTTTAAGATCCGATTCTCTTTCAACAGAGTCCTGCAAATCTCTTAGTAATTGTTGGGGATCTTCTTGTGAACCACCACGTGTGAGAGACTCCCTGGTAAATTTACCATCGGCAGAAGTAGATTTGCCCAAAACTCCTAACATAGGAGCTTTCTTTTTGCCAGGATTTCTTAAATCCTCAGCTTCAGTCTAAAATATAATGAAGAACAATTTATTAAATATTAAATAAATTTAATTTTTCTCATTAATAAGATTTTGTTTTGGTGTGTTTTTAATGCCCAATTTTTATTCTTGATAAACACACTGAAATTGATTGTTGGGGTATTGGGAATTTAGCACAACAAAACAAGATCTCATTAATTAAAAAATTATGTACTCCCAAAAAAAAACTTTGATAGCAAAATTTGCAGATGCCCGTGCACAAAAACCTAAACTGCCAAATCGCTTTATTTTGGTTTTCATCCAAAACAAAATAATACCCACTAACTACATTTCGAGACGGAGGGAATAGCCAACATATTGTAGTCGGGGATGTAACAGAAGATAAACTCAATGTTTGTTGTTGGTGTTTTGTCAAAGCTTTAATATCACTGCAAATAAGACTTGAGTGTATGTTAATCTCATTCACTTTGCAGTTTTATTTGTATAATATCTTTAGCTTTTCTTAAGTCTTTGGGAAAGGTTTCGTAATGATTGGGTTTAAGCACAACAAAACAAAATCTTATTCATTAAAAAATGATGTACTCCAAAAATAACTTTTATAATAAATTAAAGTTTTAAACTATTTATGGTTTAAATCCAAATTTTTAATATTTTTAATTAGGCTTAAGTTCATCAAATTTAATTTTACATTGAATTATTTTTTATGAAGAAAGGAATTTTACAAAAAAAAAAAAAAAAATTTTAATCATAACTTCATACAAATATCTATTTATAAGGAGTATGTACTAAAATAAGGTCTAAAATAAAACAAATTTTAATACCTGTAGCTTTTTGGTAAGTTCCTGTGAAAATCTCAACTCATCTTCTAATTGTTTAATTCTGGCGTTAAGCTCCTCATTTCCACTATTTTGACGTTCCTGTTCTAAGGCGTCTATTTTACGCTCGCATTTCTTTAATTTAAAACTTAGTATACGACAATTCTTTGTGGTTTTTTCTAAATCCTTTTGCAAATTTGCCTTCACTTTCACTTCGTCGTCCCGGAAAGTATCTTGCAATTCATCCATTTCAGCTTGTAAATTCATAATTTCCTTTTTAGCATCCTGATTTTCTTCCATTAATTCCTCGCATATCTGCTCAGCAGCTTGAAGTTTACGTCGCAGTTCATGCTCAGCACTTTTAGGATTATTCTCGATTTCCTTCATTCGAGTATTAAGCTTTCGTTTTTCGTCGGCAACCTTTTCCAGTTGTTCTTTCAGCTCGTTAACTTTCTGCTGCAGCATAATTGCTTCGGAAGCAGCCGTCCGATTTGGCGCCGTTTCCATTGAAGCCAAGCGCCTTAGTAATATATCGCTTTTTTCACGTTCAGCTTTTTCAGCACGTGCTTTCATGACTTCAAGCTCTTTACGTAGATCGGAAACTTCTTCCAAATGATCACGATCCATTTGTTGACTAGCGTAGGGAGTTTCAGTCGTTAGGGACATATTATCATCATTATTTTTCTTATTTTTTAAACTGTTTTCCTTAATATTTAGCATAAATTGTACATCTTGAGCAGCCTGAGCGGCTTTCTGGCGATCGCTTTCTTTTCTCTTCGATGCTGAGGACGATAGTGCAGAATTTGATGTTGAAGAAGTTGTTTTCAGTTTTGTCGGTACAGTTTTGGGTGGAGTAGGTGGTAAGTTTAAGCTAATTTCTGTAGCTGGTGCGGAAGTTGGTCGAGTATGGCTTGTGGTGGAATTAGATGTTGTGGAGCTTGAAGTTTTCTTTGGTGGCAATGATAAATGTTTTGTTGCATCTGCTGAACTGTTTGATGAACTCGTTGAAGATAAAGTTTTTGTACGCTCAGGCCGATCTGGCGGGGGTTTGCTGTCAACATCACTATTATCCCTAAATAATATTAAAACTTAGTTTATGTAATTTAATACTAGCTAAGTGACAACAATACATACTGTTCCTGTTTTCGAGGCAATGATCGCTCACGACTTGATTCTCTGGAATTTTGACTGCGCTGTTTCTTTAATAAATTCATTTTTCGTACGCGCTCAGCCAAACTATCTGTAGAGAGAATGATTAATTCATCTGGAATATTTTTCGAAGACGATGATGCCGAAGAATTTTGTGACAAGGAATTTTGTGACAAAGATTTTTCCACCTGTAAAATTTAAAAGTTTTTATATAATTGAAGAAGTTCTCGTTTCTGATGTTACTTAAAAATTAATGTTTTATAATATAATATCTTTTCAAATTAACAGGGGTGTGCTGGAAATCGCAAACGCAAAACGCAAGAATTTTAAAAGTCGTTTTTTGGTAAGATTTCTGTAATAAAAGAATTATATGACAAATATTATACAAACATTTTTCTATTAAACAGAATTTTATAACAAAAATTATAAAAATTTGATTAAAAGTGTTTTGCGTTTGCGATTTCCAGCACACCCCCTAAGTATTTTTTTTACAAATATTGCAATTTTGTGGCTAAATTTTCCCAAAACTGCCATACATAATTAAGGTTTATCCCAAGGCGAATTCATGTATAGGGTGGTGGCGATACAAGTAACAACACCAAAAACACAACATTGTATTTTATTTGTTGCTTTCGTTGGTCGACATGTCAAAAACACAAGTAATTTTTGAGAATTGAGAAAAAAAAAGTAGCACAGCTGTGCTTTTAACGCCACCTGAAAAATGAATTCGCCTTGGTTTATCCTATTAATTTAAAGAACACAACTCTTTAATTAAACCTGGCTTTTGTATAATAATTTTTTTTTTAAATTGTATTAAGGCAATTTGTTTTTGTCAGCTTTGTTTAAATAAAAACTAAATAATTCCTCGCATGAAAAAATAATAAAATTAAATTATAGACAATTTTAATAAGAACCTATTAAATTAAACCATAACCCCCTTATGCAAATGAAGTTAAAGCTCACTTTAGTTAACCAACACATAAAAACCTTTTCACTTTTTCTGGTCTTAATATCTTGGTTAACTGATGTGAACTTTAACTTTTTTTGCATAAAAATCTAGATTGGCAACCTATAACGTTATTAATACTGATTAAATACCGTTTAAAATTAAGTCCTGGTATATATTAGTGTTGTCATTCGAATAAATATTGTTCGACCATTTTTTTTCATTTTTATTCAAACGAACAAAATTTTTTAATTTATAATAAAAAAAAGTAATTCGAACAGTTTTTGACGAATATTCGAATATAACTGCAATTACTCTGAAGAGTTAGACGAAGTTTCTGAATTGAATTATAGTATTCACCCCTATCGTGAATGACAAGTGTAATTTTTTGTTTCCATGAAATTTTTATTCCTCTCCAAGGGAAAAATGCTATCGTGAATCTTCCGGGAAAATTTTTTACGTTATTAGTCTTGAGTGAATGTAAAAAAAGAAGTTCAAAATATTGTATATAAAATATTTTATAGAACATTTTAAAAAAACAAAGCAAAATATTTAGTATTGACGTGGTAGTTTGATTGCACTATTAATTTTTTTGTAGTAAAATAATTTCCAAAATTCTGCCGAAAGTTTTATAAATCTGCAAGCAATCGACCTGTTGTTTTGCTTTTTATTGAGCAATATATCAGTTTTTGTATCTTATTAACGGATCTTGCCCTTAAAATAAATTTTGTAAACTTTTATATTCGAATTAAAAGAAGAATTACTACATACAAGTTCTGTTCCCCAGCTAATGGATTACGCCACAACCATAAAAAATGAATATGTGTTATTATTAGCAAGAAATCTGTACAAATTTATGTTGAAACGAACATAATTTTGGGAGATACTAAAATTAAAAAAGTAAACTCGTTCTGAAACCTTGGTGTTGTCTTTAACAGTACACTTACCTCGCCTGACTAGATTAGACAGGCATGTGGTAGATACTGTATACTATGCTGCGGAATTTGTGGACGGTGCAGTATTTTACACCACCCAAAGTAAGAATGTTGCTGGATATAACTTAAAGGACTTTATGAGGTTTAAAACGACATTTAATAACGTTCTACGCTATATGTATAGTCTTAAAAATTGATCTCGTTTCTCAATACTCTTGTCGTATGACTAACAACCAAAATATCAACAATATATCGACTGGGTCAGCGTGTTCTGCAATTAGGGGCTGTATGTAGTCTTCCGCTTGTCCGCAGTTGGTGATGTCTATCCAGAATTGGTGTTCCAACAAGATGAGCTACAGTTCGTCCAACTGTTACTCTCCTGCGCGAAATGTTTGGAGAATAAAACATATCGCGTATTTCGCCCAATTTAACGGTTCCATATTTTTTTCTTCTTAGGAACTACATAAATGGTAAGGGTATAATATGTCAAGAACCATCCAAGAGCTGAAGGACAACTTCCTAGAAATCGCTGGCTTCTGACATTCTAAGAAGTTATGGAAAATTCTATGGAAGGAGCACAAGGGGCAAGGCAAACAATGGGCACCATTTAAAATATATTATCTTAAGGATGTAATGATAACATAAACATTTTCAATTTAATTATATGCCAACGTTGCACACAGGGACCAAAGGCGGTGATTTCACGGATTAATTAAAATAAAAGTTCCAGTACCGTGAAAACTATAAGTACTAGAGTTGTCAATTATTCGCCTTTTAGCTTTGTTCGAATAATTCAAATAATTGTTTTTGTTCGTTCGATCTAACGATTAAATCTGAAAAATTATTCGAATAATCGATGAGAATAACGAATAAAAAAAATTACATATTTTAAATAAGATACATCCGTCCGTTAATTTACAACTATGGAAAATCTTCCATTTTCTTCTTTATTTTTTCTCAAATCCACTATGACTTCTTTTTTTGATGCGTACAACTTTTCATCTAAGCTCCATATCGCGTTGTATTACTTAAAGGAATCATAAAATCCTTAATTCTTAAATAATCCGATACAACTTTGGATATTCGAAAGGCGTTTGCAGACCTTCCATCTTCAGCCAAACTTCTGCGTACAACTTCTTCTATAAAACAACCGCTGTCTCTCTGTATGTATTTTTCCATTGGAAGAAGTTCGGCATATTTTGATGTCGTTGGATTATCTTCTACTACGTCGTTTTCTATTGTAAGATTGTGAAACTTATGCTATGTTCACACTTTAAACGCGTTTAAGCGTGATTAAGCTCTAATCACATCAAAATCGAGATGATTAACCATATATTGACGTTATTTGTTAATCACTTCAAATTGACATGATTACAACTTAATCACTTCATAAACCACATCGAATCCTCCGAACATACCTCAAACTGAGTATAATATAAAATCGGTCACCATGTAAGTACCCCTCGCGTGTACAACCGACCATGATTTCTTCTTAATGTTTTTATTTGACTTTAAATAATTCGTACATTTTCACAATTCCATAATTAATATGTTTAAAATGATGTTCTGATCGCTTTATTAAAGTATTTTTATCCATTTTTAATAATTTAAAGAAATTTAAATTTGTTTGTTGCATTTTTTTTTCTTTATCATCTGTCATCTAAATCCTCTCAAATGTAATGAGAACGGCTCTGACTAACTTAACCAACATTTCAGGAAAATTGTTTAACGTTTGATTTAAAAAGAAAACAGCTTTTACAATTGTTTGTCAAAGATTCGTTTAATACGAACATAAGACACATTTTTGAAATACAATGAATACTTAACACGGTTTTTGCCTACTAAACATTGAGATTAATTACAATGAGGGCTATAGCAACAATATTTTTTACTTTTTCTACATTTTGTATAAAATCGCTAAAAACGTATGAGAATAAATCAAATTCTAAGCTTTTATTTCTTATTAGTCCTTTATTAATTTATTTTTTAATAAAAAAAAATTGTTCGATTAATCGACATAATTTAATCGATTTATTCGTTATTCGAAAATCGCCATTTTAAAATTATTCGAACAAGAGTTTGTTTTTGTTTGATCGATTAATCGAATTATTCTTAATAGGTTGACAACTCTAATAAGTACTCTGTTAAAAAATCAGTAGGCGAAAAAATAAATGTCAAATATGTAACGCTGCTTTTGTAGTGAAAATTATTGTTGGAAGTGCTTTTATTTGTTAAGTTTATATAGAAAAAAATGGATTTTCTCAGTTTAAGTGGACATAAAGTTATCAATTGGGCCCAGAGATTTGCACTTTATTTTAAAGTTTGAACTAATCAACGTTATTTTAGAAAAAATTATTCTACGCATCGGTGCGCCTTAAAAGTTATGTACGAATTTCATTTCGCGTTGCAAGTGTTGAGGCTGGTTTTTTTGTTGCACAGTGTAATCCGAGCAATTCAGCGGTAGCGTGCGTGATTTAAAAACCAATTTTATTAATAAAGTAATAATTTTTGTACGAGAGGTACCCGTATCCCCTTCCTATACTTCCAAGATTTTTTGGAACATGCGGTTTGCTCTAAGAGCTACGCACATCAAATTTAGTGTGCCTTATATTGTTGTTATTCAGATACACATAAGCAAACTAATAAATTTTGTTATGAGGGGGGGGGACGTCTGCCCCTTCCTTTACCTCCAAGATTTTTTGGAACATTCTAAGAGTTACGCACATCAAATTTAGTATGCCACACTTGTAGTTCTGCAGATATAAGAAAATTAATAAATACTTTGTATGAGGGGTATCTGTCTCTCCGCTTCTATACCCCCAAGATTTTTTTGAAACATGCAGTTTGTCTTAAGAGTTACGCACATTAAATTTTGTGTGCCTCACTATTGTAGTTATTCAGATATAAGCAAATGAAGAATTTTTTGTATGGGGGTACCCGTCTCCCCCTCCTACACGACCAAGATTTTGTTGAAACATGCCATTTGTTTCATGATATACACTCATTAAATTTAGTGTACCTCAATATTATAGCTGAAGAGATATGTATTGATCCGCGAAAAAAGTGCTTTTGGCCCGTGTGCGATGGTCTCATTAGTAGGTCTGCGCAAAACTACAACAATGCAACAATAGAAAAACTACACATTAAAAAAATGCATTAAAAAAACAATACTCTGCAAAAATTCCGCAGGATTTTCGCTCAGATACCACATGATGATAACCTTAAATGTGTATTATTTTAGGTACGGGATAGTGAAGGACTTTTCAGTTTGAAAAAAAATTGGTGGTCCTACAAGACGGCGCGAGGAAAGTTGTCCGCCTTCATTTTATAGTCACTTATGATCGCCTTCATGTTATAGTCACTTATTATGGTAACGAGCAACTCTTGGAAGCGCTAAACCATCATTCGGTAAAGGAAAATGCAAACGTTTTGCAGAGGCCATTTAATTGAATTTGCTATCATAATCGATCATACATTTTTACCCCTAGATGGGACTCCTAGGCATTTATGGGACTTTTTCTTCAATATATAACATGTTTTGAAAATTTTGTATGGCTGCAACCCTTAATGAATGGAGATAGCGGGTAAGTAGGCGCTCGATCATACATTTCAACCGACTATGGGCGTCATAGGAGCAGTGAGGGCCAATTTTTCACAAATTCATACAATTTTTAACTTTGTATAGGAGTCTCTTTAAGGAAAGATGAAAGTGGGTAAGAATGATCGGTAAGGAAAAATCAAGGAGGTAGGTCAAAGATTTTACCCCTTTACGAGTAATTTTGTGGTGGTTAAGGGGTTTTTGGTAATTTGTGTCCCTTTTTACGCCACTTTGAGCTCGATGAGCGTCTCCTTTTCCTCGTCCTACCATAAAACTAATTGGTCTTTAAAATCCTGTTACTGAGAAACTCAATACATCACTATCCCATATCTAAAGTACATGTATGCATATACATATAAATTAGTTATTATATAAATCATAGATTTAGCTATGCGTCATTTTCTATTTGGATAAAACAATAAATTAGAACCAACAAGCCAAGTGAACTTACCTCCTTTATGTCTAAAGTTGTGGTGTGACGTCTTGATTGAACAGGCAACTTTAGAGTGACATCTATACTGTTGTTATCTGTAGATGATTTTCCGCCGGAACGCGAGCCGGCCCTGGCGCAGTCATCGACTTCATCTATATCCGGCGTGGAAGCCCATGACTGTGGACGCTTTTTCAACTCTACATTGAAGTGTACAACTTTTGTTGAGTAAAATTTTTAGCCAATAAAACATTAAACATGCAACATGAGCGTTATTTCGCATTGTATATTTTTTTTAAAATAAATTGTTTACGTGTAATTAAAATTCATCGTTGACAGTGCATTTAATAATTTGTGTAGTTAAAATAATTTAGTTTAAATTTAATTTGCATAAGTTAGAATGCATTTAATTAAGATGGTCGTTTGTTAAAAGAAACACAATTATATATTTGTTTATTACGATTTTTGTAGAATCAACATCCAACAGATTTATGAAAGTAAGAGAAACGATGAATTGACCAAATAATGAGTTATGATCATTATTCCCAAAATCGTTGATATTCAAAAACGGATCATCATCACCATCAGCACAATTGAATTGTTGTGGTCGTGAATTAGTTTGGTTTCATTCGCATTCACAGTAATAAAACATTTAATTATGATGATTAAAAAAGAAGTGACGTGACATATTGTAGAAGTAGTAGTTAAATGATAAATAAAAGCATAGAGAAATGATATATTGTATTATATTGAAAAATGATAATTAAAAAAATACATTAAGTTATTATTGTACTGTGAGAAACAAATTTAAATCCAATTTAGACTAAACAAATCATGCTTATATTAATCAAATTTTAAAAAAAATTGGTAAATTTCAAAACATTAATAAATTTGTTTAAATTAATGATGTGCTGTTGCAAAAATGTTTGATATTTATCTACGATCATACCAATATCGTTGTTACTGCCATTTAGGGAGGAAAGGTTTTGGGTTGAAGTCCATGTTCGCGAAGATGGCCTTTTGAAATAATAAAAAAATAAATTCCATTAGTATTAGTTTACCAATTAAAAAAAAAAAATGACTACCCACCGTGAATTAAAACCATCTGAAAGGTTGGGCGATGATGCTGCTACGTCATCTACTCCACGACGGCCGCCATGTTCTTTGTAGTCACGAAAGCAACGTTTACATCTTGTCGGATAACGCGTCTGTGGATGAAATCCCAATGGACAGAGTTGATCACCTTTCAGCGAAGGATATAAATGATGCATTTAACAGAACAAACTTTGGGGGACTGAAATCGGAATGAAAGAAATTATTTTACCACACTAAAATAACAATTTTATCTAAAAATTTTATTAAATTCGAATAAATTGTAAAAAAGTCAAAGCGAAAATTTTACTATATTACTGCGACATCTGAAAAAAAAGGGGATTTAAAATAAAGGGGCAAAGAAAGTGGCAAGGCATTAAAAAAGGGGCAAAAATGCGACTTTAGTCGCATAACGGTAACGCTGGTTCACACTCTTCAGGTTTTAGCCGTCAAGTCTTGAGCTTTTAGGAAAGAAGGGAAATGAGAATGCCATTTCTTTTTCTCTCCCTCCTAAAAACTCAAGACTCAAGAGTGTGAACCAGCGTTACCGTTATGCTACTAAAGTCGCATTTTGCCCCTTTTTTAATGCCTTGCCACTTTCTTTGCCCATTTATTTTAAATCCCCTTTTGTATCATTTTGTATGTTTTTGTGCCCCTTTTTGAACTTCCAGCTTTTATATGATTGTATGTTTTTACTTAACCGCAAGAAGTGCATCCGCTTAACGGATTTTTTTTTTAAATTAGCAGTATAAAACAATAAATGGTCCAATAGACTGAAAGTAGATACCTGGCAGTCCATGTTGAACTTATTAATAAATATACATAGATGCATATTTTCGAAAATTAGACACTTATATAACAACTAAAGAAACAGCATAGCACTGTAATGCATTAATAAAAAATCGTACACAGAAAAAATTATTGCCAAATTATTTTCAAACAAACGCTTGTTTGAAAATTTTTTGAATTTCTACAAATTTTTTTACTGATTCAATTAAAATTTTTGTTTGATTTTTATTTAACCAACAAAAATATTGACAACCATTCAAAAATATAATACACGGGTGAACCAATCAAGTTTTCATAATTTTGTATGAAATATTTAACGCTTTTTAATGTTGTCGTCTTTTTGCATTTTTTTATTTGATCGTAAGCAACACTTCCTAATGTGAAATATAAGAACTACAACAAAAAACACATACAGTCTATTTTTGGACACTTTAAAAAAGTACAACAGTAAGAAAGATGAAGAGGTTTGAAGTAAAAAAAAAAAAAAATAGCAGGTAAAAAAACGTTTCACTCTTTTTAAACAACAGAAACAACAACCACATTATAAGAAACAAAATAAATTTTTGGTTGGTTTCAAAGTTGGTTAAAAAAAAACCAAAATCCCGTATTTAATTTTTTCAAACTGTTTGCTTAAATACATCAAATACAAAAATATAATGATGACGAAAAACATATCGAGTCGGTCTGTCGCCGTTTTTGGGTTACATTTCTTCTTCATTAGCAAAGGAAAGGATACAAGTTAAGGTTTTTTAAGTTTAAACCTTTAAAAAAAACAAATTTTACTTTCTTTTACTTGGTCAATACGACCACACTTTATTAAATCATAAAAAGAACTAACTTAAACTTTTACAATGTTTTTTCTTATATTAAAACTAAATGTTCTAAATAACGAGTGGCGTGATTCGATTCCTATTAATTTAGTCGCAGACGCTTGCATTGCATTATTTGTCATTTAGTGCAAACGCGCGCTCTAGTTATTGCAATCATTTCTTATTAATTATTGCAATCATTTCTTATTGATTATTGCAATCATTTCTTATTGCAATCATTTCTTAAGAATTGGATCATGCCACCTTTGTTTATTACCAGGCCGGAAGCGTGAGCAAAGAAAAATAGGTTGTTAACTTTGGGGGAGTTAACTCTTCCCCTCTTAAGTCGATTGTCCCCAATCGAGCGTTTCACTGTGTTGTTGTAATCTGCAGAAACGGCCCAGACTTTGTGTTTTGAACATATTCTGTTGGTTCAGATACAACGTATGATATTTGTCTAGAGTTTAATTCCCCTGTCTTGATAGGTATGTAACCATTGTTGTTGGTCAGGTCCTGTACGTCGAGGTGCTGTGCAGTTACTGCCATCACAAATGTCAAAATTGAAAAATTTAACATTTTCTGTCCTTAATTATCTGCTGGACTCCTTTGCTTTTGTTGCTGTTGC
Source organism: Pollenia angustigena (assembly GCA_930367215.1). Classification (NCBI taxonomy): domain Eukaryota; kingdom Metazoa; phylum Arthropoda; class Insecta; order Diptera; family Polleniidae; genus Pollenia; species Pollenia angustigena. The sequence goes on along the minus strand of OV884057.1, from coordinate 73,815,961 downwards.
AATGTTGTCTTGTTGTCCCGTAGATGCAGTTGTTCTGGTTACGGTTGGCTATTTTCCGAAACTTGGGATCCTCACTTGTTTCAAACTCGAATTCGTCTTTGCTTGGCTTTTGATTGTTTTCTTCTGTTTCTATAGTTAATTCTTGCAATATTTTTGATTTCACTAATATGTGCTAGTTGTTTGGTTAACTTGTCTCTATCTGTTTCTTTTATAGGATACAATTCAATAATCACTTGTAATCGTTCTTCAATAGTTGTATAATACATTAAGTCTTTAGTTTTTGCCGTATATATTTATTTGCTTTATAAAATTTTTGTTCTCCTTTTTTTTTACAGTTTTTACTCTTTAATTTTTAAAGTTTTAACTTCACAGTTTTATTCTTTAATTTTTTCGGGAAAAAAAAAAATTTCCTCACAGTTTTTAAAGTTTTTTTTTCACAATTTTCACACCTTTTATCGCTTTTTAGGTTTCCTTTTAGTTTTTTTTTCCCAAACTTTTATCCTTTACGGCTTTTATGTTCTATCTAAAGATTTTTTCCACGCACGATTTTTCTTTTATCCTTTACGGTTTTTATGTTTCTAAAAAAAAATTTTTTCCACGCACGATTTTTTTTTATCCTTTACGGTTTTTATGTTTCTAAAAAATTTTTTCCCACGCACGATTTTTTTTTTTTTATCCTTTACGGTTTTTATGTTTCTAAAAAAAAAAATTTTTTCACGCACGATTTTCTTTATCCTTTACGGTACTGGTGAAGGCTGGCACGTAATGCCCTCCTTTTCGCTTCCTACTAGGGTACCTAAACACCAGATTTTTTTGTTTTAATGCTCGGGCGCCAGTTAAGGTTTTTTAAGTTTAAACCTTTAAAAAAAACAAATTTTACTTTCTTTTACTTGGTCAATACGACCACACTTTATTAAATCATAAAAAGAACTAACTTAAACTTTTACAATGTTTTTTCTTATATTAAAACTAAATGTTCTAAATAACGAGTGGCGTGATTCGATTCCTATTAATTTAGTCGCAGACGCTTGCATTGCATTATTTGTCATTTAGTGCAAACGCGCGCTCTAGTTATTGCAATCATTTCTTATTAATTATTGCAATCATTTCTTATTGATTATTGCAATCATTTCTTATTGCAATCATTTCTTCTTGCAATCATTTCTTAAGAATTGGATCATGCCACCTTTGTTTATTACCAGGCCGGAAGCGTGAGCAAAGAAAAATAGGTTGTTAACTTTGGGGGAGTTAACTTACAGCAACAGTGAGTGATGACGAAAAACATTGTGTGTATAAAAAAAGAACTTCGTTCAAAAATTATTCCAACAAAAAAATGTGTCTCAAAGCCAGCCGGCCGCTCTGCTCTCTCTGCCATCATCTTCTAATACAGTGCCTGCTTGTGTGCGCATCATTGCTTGTGCCAAAAACCTGTTTTTTTTTATTTTGAAATTTATGGCGATTTCTTTTCTGAGAAAAATATGTTACAGTATATACATGTAACATTTTCTAATGTTACCTATAATCACTGGAAGTGTTACATGATGTGCAATTTCAATAGAACACAATTAGTGCTTTTATTTACAACTATTACACTTTCATCATTAATGTACTTCATGAGCGATTTTTAAAGCTATTTGAGCGGTTTCTGCACGCTATTATAGCTTGGAAACAAATAATGACATCACTAATGGCTTAGCAAAATTAAAACGATTATAAAATAAATAGAATTTTTTGATTTTAATGTGTAAATATATTTTTATATTTTGTTTTAAAGCAATTTTTTTTACAAAATTATGAGCGGTATGAATTATAACAAACAAAATAAAACATTGGTTGTACAAATAAAGAATTAAGTACCAAAGTTGTAAAACAGGGGATTTTGAACACCTTAAGTTAAAGTAAGGGTAAAATATGCAACATGACTTGCATGTTTTTCATCGACATATTCACAAAAGAACTTGAAAATTTTTCCCACAGTTGTATTTTTTGTACAAACGAATACACAATTTTGGAACATGTAACATTCATGCAACATATTTCTCAGAAAAGAAATCGCCATTAGTATATGAATTTCAGTAAACTTTTTGTTTGATTTAGTTAAATTCTTTGTTTGAAAAAATCCGTGTTTTTTTTTCAATAAACAAAATGCAAATAAATTGTTTGAATATGCGAATTTGTTTATAGGACCAATTTCAGACAAAAAATTGTTTGATTCTACAAATTTTTTGTTTGAATTTGAAAAATAATTTTTTCTGTGCATGTGAATTTTCACCAAACCAATATCGCATATTTTGCTTATTGACGAACCCATTAAGCTTCGTCACTGAAGATGATTTTGCAATGAAATGTATCATCATGGCGCATCTTCTCCTAAGCCCAAAGAGCATACTTTGTTCGTTCATGTACTTTACCATGATGAAAATGTTGAGTTTACTGAAAAAAGGAATATAACAAATTAAATTCAGAGTTGTCAAGTACCTATTGCAAGACCCCATATTTGTAATCAATACGGACAAAGCTGTTAATTTTTATACGAAGACTGTCTTCAATATTTTCTTTTTGAGCTGGGTTATGAAATTAAATACTAAAATATAATTCACACACACAAAAAAAAAAACAAGTAAGAAAGTATAGTCGGTCAAGCCCGACCATATTATATCCTACACCACAATATTTAAAAACACAGCATGCTTATGTGTCCATGTAAATATGGATTTACCTAAGTTTATAAACTTCATGAAAATCGGTTTGAATGTTTGTGAGAGGCAGAAATTGCCCCCTGCCTCCCCTTGTGGTCCTATTTTTAAAAACTGTATAGCTAATATATATATATATACCAGAGAATAGCTTTTTGCAATTGAAAAAAAATCGCATTTAATAAACGACAACAAATACACACGCTTACGGTCATACAGTCAAACTCGCGCAACCGCAAATATTCGCTGCTGGTTTGCAGTCATTCAAATAACGCACATCGTGCTTTGTTATCTATACAATCGTTGCCTTAGTTTTTTTTTTATAAAGATTCTAAGTGTTCTGAGCGCAAATGATTGTTTGGTAAAGAAACAAAAAATACAAACGAAAGAGCCAGAAATCAAACAATCATTACTCATGTATTTATGCAGCATTAACTTTGTAGTACAAGAAAAAAAAAATTTAAATGAAAGTAAACACACATACTTATGTAGGTACACACAATTTCCATAGAAACAAAAAGTACAGTAGTAGTAGTAGTAGGTACAATGTATTTTTGTTATTGTTGTTTTTATTGTTGTTAATTTTGAAAAAGCGTCTCATCGTTGTTTATTGTTGTTGTTGTTAATGTAAACAAAAGAATAGAGAATGTGCTCTTTTGAATTTACTCAGTTGTGTTATATTGCGTGAGCAACAAAAATGCAAATAAAGCACTTTCAATAAAAAACGAATAAATGAAAATATCAAATGTGTACGAAAGGAAAAAAAAATTACCAACGTTGAACTTTGTTTTGCATGTATAGAGTTATTGTAAATTTTAGCGTATGAATAAATGCACAAAAATAGTGAGATTTGAGGTTCTCTGATATATACCACTACTAACTTCTTCTAATAGGAAATTTCAGCACTAAATTTGGTCCACCTATCACTCATAATAAAGGCGCTATTGTGACAAAGCGCTTATTTTGGGAATTATAGCGTGGTTATAAGTCAATTAGTAACCGATTTTGTTAAATTAAAAATGGAATGACAAACTATATAATAACAAACTTGCATATATATTTCCAGCTGTGGTGAAGAGTAAAATTATATGCAACAGTTCATACACGTCAACTTGCAAACAAGACGTGTATTTTCACTGTGTATATATATGTACATTCGAACATCTCTATAGTGAAGTTAAATAAAATGAAGCTTTCTATATAAAAAATTTTAAAAAATTATTATAATAAGTAAGGAGATTACACACAAAAAAATCATAGGTAAAATAGCCTAAAAATATGGTATTAAATTAACTAAGCGCAAAGGTAGCATGGCAGTATCTTAGTTTCTTGATAACGATTTTAACAACAGTCGCTCGTTTTAGTGGACAAAAATGTAGCAGCATTTCTTTTAAAATAAAAATGATAGTTAAAAGTTAAATAAGCAGCACAAAAGGTTTTGTAGCCCAGCAGATTATTTTCCAGCACTTTATTTCGTACAAGCAATTAAACACTTAACGCAAAAGTCTTAAACCTTTCCTTATAAGGATATTATTGAAGCAAATGTTAATCGATAACACAGTGATTTAGTGATTATTTTCTGATTATATAAATGGAAAAGTAAACAGGAACTCCATTAATAATAAATAAAGATTGCTTTTGTATGAAAACTAAATATACGGTGGTTTTGCACATTTTTTTAAAAGCCGTTGCATTTATGATGCAAGAGGGGGGTGAGAGGGACTGTGGGTGTGAAGTGAGAGGTAGCAGAGTGTCATGGCAGTATGCGAGTGCGCTTTCTAGAGGAATAACGTATTTTATGTGTCGCGAGGCGTAAAAATGTCATCGAAAATGCGTAAAAACGACGTGGACTCTTTTTGCTATATTTGTGGTGAGTTTATTAAAGTGAGAGTCAAAAAATTTAGTTTATCATCAAATAAGAAACTTTGTGAAGCCTATGAAGCTTATTTTAACATGCCCGTACGAAGTCAGGATAAAATATGGGCGCCTCACTTCTCGTGTAATAACTGCAAAAACACTAATATGCTTGACAGCTTCAAAGTCATGGGTTGCAGAATGGCACTCAAACTGCACATGCTACATGCGCACTTGAATAAATTCAATGATAACTTGGGTGAATATTCAGAAGAGCAAGGGATACGCTTCCACCAGGATATAATGAACTTTGAACAAAGATATCAAGGACAATATAATGAGAACATGATGGGTGACTACATTTGGATGCTCATACGAGAAAGTTCTGACGATTACACTACAAATACTAAAAGTATTCATTTTTGAAGCTTCTTTTGTATCATTTTTTTTAATTTTTATGTTTATTTGTGCTGTCTTTTATAATAAAAATTAATTAAAATATATAATTCATAACTTGTTTTAATTTTAAATATGATTAACACTAAAAAATAGACCTTTTCCATAAATGTTGAAATTTCGTTCTGGTATCTACAAAAGCAAACTTTATTAGATAAAAATATTTTTTCTTTCTTTAGTTTGGCATAAGTAGGTAATCAAAATCAGAGGTACAGAACTCAGACTCAAAAATCGTGTTGACCTGTGTAATCGAACTAAAATACCAGTTTTTATTAACAAAAGTAGAAAAAATTTTAGTTCTGTATAATATAGTGAAGTTCGACTATATATGGATGTGTCAAGAGCTAAAAGGCCTCCACAAAATAAAAAGTAGAGAAAATTGTTTAAAAAATATAAGTATTGTTTGAAAAATGGATTTACAAAATTTAAAATGCTACAAAAAGAAATTTGCCAAACACGCGAAGCTTAGTTATTCATATTTAAGCAATATATAATGGACTAATTTTGCTATGTATATTTTCCTTTTATCTGGCTGGTAGCTTCTGAAAACATCAAATAAGATTAAAACCCTATACCAATTTTTCATATTTTTTAATGGAAAATATTTAAATTATAAAAGAACAAAATCATTTTCAAAGAGTTCACAGCTAATTAGATAGTAATATAACAAAATTGAGAAATTTTCGAAAAGAGGAAGAGGCTTATTTTTTGTAACGTTTATGTTTTAAGTGAAAATAACTTAATAAATATGAAAATGGTCTTATTTTTAAAGTTGCCCCTTTTTTTCTCCGAATTCCCCTTTTTGTGCCACTTTTATTTTGAAAATCCCCTTTTTGTGCCCCGTTTTGAAAATTTTGTACGGTAACGCTGGTGTGAACCAGCACTAAATAGAAGTATGTATGTATATACAGGTAAACCTCGATTTAAGCGCTACATTATTTACGTGATTTTGATAAAACACGGCTCAATAGCAGTTACCATTCTTTTAATTACGCGTTCTTTTTTTAAGCGAATTTAAAGAAACCCGCTTCAAAAACATTTTTGAAAACTGGTTTCAACTTTTGAAACAGATATGTTCAGAAGCTTAAAAAATGTTGATTTTGAAAAAATTTTACCATTTGAAGTGTTATTTCTGACGCCTTATACAAACGGTCTGGGCTATGTTTCAACGTTTATATCCTAGACTTAATGAAAAGGAATTCAATCTATGCCTGTCAGAGTTTGGAAATTATTTTTAATTTGAGATTGCATTAACATAACATTTACCCCCGTTTTCACAAACGGTTATAAACGAAATTTAACAAACGTTTATTGGGGATTATTTTATAGTAAATTTGTTCTTTAAACTTTTATTAAATTAAAAAAATTTTTGTGAACACAGGCAAAACTCTTTAAGAAAATTCAAGACTTTTACACTAAATCTTTGCTGAAAACCCCTTTAGCCGGAAATGTTTAAATTTTAATATTTAATAAAAATGTAATTTAAAATCAAAAAGTAATTTCAATTTTTGGGAATACAAAATTTTAATTTCAAAAGATTTTGTTATTCGTGCTTAATTCCCAGTTTTTATTCTTGATAAAAACACTTGAAATTTATTGTTGATGGGAAAAGCTATTCCTACATATGCATTTTACTGGTTGCTTAGGCCAGTAGTGCGATTCACTAACTTTTATAACGACAATCGAATCGTTAAAATAAGTATAACGAAAATTTATCGAATATGCTATTCTGTAAAATTTTTAACGATATTCGCTGTCGTTTAAAGTCAGCTGTTAATTTAAGCAATTTTTTTGTCGTTATCTTAGCGACAATAATTTAGTTTGTGTTTATTTTATCGATAAAATGGTTTTTATGTTTAAAATAGCTTACATACATACAAAGATATATTCATATGTATATGTATGAACAAAAACAAAATAATAAATTCAAAATTTCCAAAAAGAAATCAAATTAAGAACAAAAATTAAATTCTAAATGTAAAATTCACAAAAAAAATATAAACCCACAAATTAGCCCTTCGTCTTACTTATGAGTCTGGCCAGACCTTTTTCAATGCATTTTGAATGAAAAAACATGTGTAACAAGGGGGGTTAAGAACAATTTCATATGTTTTTATTTTATTCTCTTTTGTGCTTTTCGTTTTTTTTTTAACATTTTGTAGACAGAGACAGGGTTGTCAGATTTTTTTGAGCTCCATCGCCAAACCGGATGTCAAAAATCGCCAAAAATCGCCAAACGTCAATTTTGTTCAGTTTTCGAAAACTTTTTTTTTTAATTAAATTTAGCAAAAAAAAAAAAAAAGCTGATATAATATTACAGTAAAAAATCGCCAAACAACTGAATTAAACAATGTTTAAAAAACTGCAGTCGAAGTTGAAAAACTGCCATTTCTTCCACTTTTTCATTTGTCATTGGCTAAAAAAACTTTTGCTTTTACTTCTAATTCATTATATGTAAAAAGTCGCTGTCAAACAAAAGCAAAAAACGAAAAATTGTAGGCAAATTTTCGTTTTTTGATCGACAGGGTTTCGATTCGACTGCAGTTTTTTAAACCCTAGAATTAAAGAGTGACTGAATATAAAATTTACTTAAAATGATAATAAAACAAAGATCATGTGAAAAAAATTAGCCAAAAAGTGGCAAACTATTAAAAAAAAATCTAAAGGTATGTATATTAGAACGACTCAAGTTGTATGGAAGCAAAATTCGTGCTCGATGTACCCTTCTAAAAATGAACCTTGGACTTTTTTAAGATGACATTTTAAATATTTCGGCCCCAGCTTTGACCTCTCGTGAGCTGGACCAGTTTGAAAAAGGGTCTATTTTTGCATGTTTTTTTAATTTGAGAATATGTTTCCTTACCAACATATACCACATGGGTATCATAAGAAAGGTTTTGTTAAGGCGTGTCCAACTGTTTATACAATTTGTCCAAGGACGATCATCCATGTCCTTTTTTAAAGGATTTTCTGTAAAAAAACGGTTTTTGAATTTTTTGTTGAGGGTTGTTTGTAATAAAAATGCCAAATTAACATATTTTAATCTTTAGTCGATTTAATTAAATACGTGTCTCAGCTTTTTTTGAAATTCGTGCTAGTTCGCGGTTTGACAAAAATGCAATGGGGTGGTAACCCTTCGTTTTAAATAGGGCAATATGGGTATCAAATGTTATCTTTTGCCAAGTATATCATCTTTGTATGTTAATAATTTAGTTTTGTGCAAATTAGATGCATTTTACACGGTGCTCTGGAATATATAAAATGCAATTCTGTAGTAACGCTTATATGATAGCGGATTTAGTTTCTAGACCATGTATGGATGAAAATAGGACTAAAGGTAGAAAAAAAGAAATGATCCACTACTTAAATTTTTTTTAATTTGCGAAAAAAATATGCCGCCAAAAAGTCGTGGATCGTTTCTTTTTTTCTTTCTTTAGTCCTATTTTCATCAATATATGATCTAGAAACTAAATCCGCTATCATATTAGAGTTACTAAAAAATTGCATTTATATATATTCCAGAGCACAGTGTAAAATGCATCTAATTCGCAAAAATCTATATTATTTACATACAAAGATGATGGTACTTGGCAAAAGAAAAAGTGCGATACCCATATTGCCCTATTTAAAACGAAGGGTTACAATCCCATTGCATTTTTGTCAAAACGCGAACTAGCACGAATTTCAAAAAAAAAAAACTGAGACATGTATTAAATTAAATCGACTAAAGATTAAAATATTTTAATTTGGCATTTTTATTACAAACAACCCCGAACAAAAAATTCAAAAACCATTTTTTTTTTTGCAGAAAATCCCTAAAAAAAAGGACATGGATGATCGTCCTTGGTCAAATTGTATATACAGTTGGACACGCCTTCAAAAAACCTTTCTTGTGATGCCCAATTTGTATATTTTGGTAAGGAAACAGATTCTCAAATTAACAAAACATGCAAAAATATACCCTTTTTCAAGCTGGTCCAGCTCACGAGAGGACAAAGCTGGAGCCGAAATATTTAAAATGTCATCTTAAAAAAGTCCAAGGTATATTTTAAGGAGGGTACATCGAGCACTTTTTTTGGTGAGTCGCTCTAATGTATATATTTATATATATTTAACTGGAGAGGCCTAACTCCGCTTTTGTAAGTAAAAATGCAAATTTTTTATTTCAAAATCGCTGAAATAATATAAATGGTAAAAAATAGCCAAGTAAATCGCCAGTAATATCAAAAATCGCCACAAAAGTCGCCAGTCGCCAAATGGAAAATCCCATCGCCAAACACGTTTCAGAATCGCCACGTTTGGCGAGAAATCGCCATATCTGACAGCCCTGGACAGAGATGTTACAAAAAAACAGCTGTGTACTATCGTTAAAAAAAATTACAGAATCACACTATCGTTACTGCAAGCGAATATAAATGTCGACAAATATTACGATTGTCGGATCGTTAAAAGTTAGTGAATCGCACCACAGATCATCAGGAAACTTCATCCATAAAGATTTTAGAAAAACTAAAGATATAAAACCAAATAAAACTGTTAAACGTATAAGACTTATAGCAACAGTTTTACTTGTAACAATATCAAAGCTTTAACAAAACACATCAACAATAAAAAAGTGGGTTTATCTCATCTTAAATTCCCCCCTACAATTAGTTGAAATTCTCTCAACATTAATTGTAGTTGTAAGTAGGTTAAGAAAAACAAAATAAAAAACAAACAACAACTTACAAAAGATGTTGTCAATTAAGTGTTTTTTAGGCCGTGCACTTGCCTGTTTATTATCAAAAAGTAATTTCAATTTTTGGGAATACAAAATTTTAATTTCAAAAGATTTTGTTATTCGTGCTTAATTCCCAGTTTTTATTCTTGATAAAAACACTTGAAATTTATTGTTGATGGGATAAGCTATTCCTATGCATTTCACTGGTTGCTTAGGCCAGATCATCAGGAAACTTCATCCATAAAGATTTTAGAAAAACTAAAGATATTAAACCAAATAAAACTGTTAAACGTATGAGACTTATAGCAACAGTTTTACTTGTAACAATATCAAAGCTTTAACAAAACACATCAACAATAAAAAAGTGGGTTTATCTCATCTTACATTCCCCCCTACAATTAGTTGAAATTCTCTCAACATTAATTGTAGTTGTAAGTAGGTTAAGAAAAACAAAATAAAAAACAAACAACAACTTACAAAAGATGTTGTCAATTAAGTGTTTTTTTAGGCCGTGCACTTGCCTGTTTATTATCAAAAAGTAATTTCAATTTTTGGGAATACAAAATTTTAATTTCAAAAGATTCTTTCTTTTGATGAAGTTTCCTGATGATCTGGCCTAAGCAACCAGTGAAATGCATAGGAATAGCTTGTCCCGTCAACAATAAATTTCAAGTGTTTTTATCAAGAATAAAAACTGGGAATTAAGCACGAATAACAAAATCTTTTGAAATTGTAATTTAAAATAATAATTTTTACAATATGAGTTAGGCAATTACATACATACATACATATAAGGGTGGGTCGTATCGACTTCTAATAGCGTAAATATGTTGTGTTTTTGTCTGCATTAGACCCCTGTAAAACATTATTAATTTATTATTTGTTTAAGAGCCCGCGCTTTGACCTTAAATTTTGAATAAACAACAATAGCATTGCATTGCAGAAAAGCATATTACTTTATTTTAACGACTTTTGAGTACGTGAAAATAGTGTCAGAAGCATCCATGACTATATGCGATAAAAAATCAAGAGAATGTTTAATATAGACGAAACTTGAATCAAGACGAGAGATGCCCAGATTTGACAGTAAACAACATTTTGTGACCAAAAAATTATTTTGTTTTTTGTTGTATAAGAACCACAGCCAGGGTTGTTAGATGTGACGATTTTTCGTCATTTTGACGATTTTTTTGAGAAAATACAGTAAAATGACGATTGACGATTTTTAAACTAAAAGTAATAGTAATATTGTTATGACGATTTTCTGGCATCAATAAAACACTTACAAGAAATATATATTAACAATTATATTGGGAACAGTTCGAAATACAACAATTATTGGAAATTAAACAAAAAAAGTCTTCCCCCATCGCAAACCAGGTGGTTTTCTTTACAAGCACTAGTAATTCGAACTATACAATTATATGCCATCGATACGGCAAAAAATATACATTAGAGCCCCAATTTGCGTCGGTCCTATTTGGTCCGCTTTTTAAAAATTGGTGAAATCCGCTTTGCGTTTTGATGATTTCGATTTGCGCTGCTACATACGATTTAATTTTTTCGCTGAAGTCATAATCATATGAGAAGAATTTTTCCCATTTAATTATTAGTAAAAGTTATTGTAAGTAAAGTTGAGTGTTAGGAAGTAAGATGTTAGTTCTTAATAAGAAGTTGTGTAGAAAAATTAGTGCAAAGTGAAGAAAATGCGCTAGTTTGGAACTAAAATTGGACGTAATAAAACGTTTCAAGTCGGGTAAAAAGACTGTTGATATTGACAGAACCCTTGGTTTATCACCTTCAACAGTAAAAACAATTTGCATTAGAGATAGCGCTAAATAGTTAATAGCATATGAGATTTTATTTTTTATACCCTCCACCACAATTAGTTGTGAAGAGGGTATATTAAGTTTGTCATTCCGTGTGAAACTTTTTTATTATTCATCTCAGACCCCATAAAGTATATATATTCTGGGTCCTTGAGTAATTCTAAAGGTACGTTCAGACTAATGAAATATTTGACAAAAATATTTGTTCTGATATTTGCTTCAAACTGTGTGAAACAAAAAAATATTTTGTTTAATGCTCACACTAAGCTCAAATATTTGACAAATTTTGTTTGTTAAAACAGTTCGCAAATAGTGTCAAATAAAATAAATGAAATCATGTTTGCCGTGCGTTCAGACTTAGACAAATATTTGCATCAAATAATTATTTAATGAAAGTGTTCAAAAATAAAAATATATTTCACAAATAGTAAAAATTGCCAAATTAGTGAAAATTTGCAAAAATTTGCTAATAGCGGTATGGTAGCAAAGCCAAATAGTTTTTAAAAATCATTAAAGCTGTAAAGATTCACAGGGAAAAATCGCTTCTTCGCGAGCATAGCTTAAATTCACGAAAAATTGCAAACAAACCCTAAAATTTATTTGAAATTGTAGCGGATCAATATTTTATATTAATAATCCTTTCACATTTTATTATCATCAACTATTTTATACAATTAAAACTAAAGAATTCATTCATTTACATAATTGTTCTTATTACATAAATATTTGTTCATATATTTACAAGAGTGCAATTCATTAATTTATGTTTATCTTCTTTTATTGTTGGACTCAATTGCTATTGTTCTCAATTATTATTGTTTCTCATTTATTTTGTAAACTCTTGTAAAACATGTTTGACCACAATTGTTTTATCAATTCTTTTGTTCTTTTCTTACTAATGCAAGATACATACATATGTACATATATTACTAAACTCAATTAAAACCACTCAATACTCATGTACCTATATGTAAAGCGATTAACGGATTATTTTTATTAAATTCATTTTGATGGTATATATCTTAAAGAATTTTGGAAATAAAGATCTTTCTTTTATGAACGCTTGAACTAGCAAGTAAACAGTCGTATTTTTTTTGGAAGCTAAATAACATATTAGTTAAAGAAGACAGATTAATGGTCATTTTCTCAATGTATCGACAAACTGCCTGTTACTTAATGTCAACATAAATTTATTGGACCGATAAACTGTCCGTTAACGATTTTGGTTTTCTCAATATACCGACAAAAAACATTGTTTTCAGCTGGCAACGCCACACAAAATACATGTAAAAGTTGGGAGTCAGCTGATTGAATTTATCTGTACGACAAATAAAAGGAAAATAAATAATTGGCAGATGAGTGCTGGTTAGCTTTGCGACAGAATGGAAGCAAATTAGACATTGAGAAAACCAAATTTCTTTAATGTGCAGTTTTTCGTTGGGAAAAAAGATAATTGCCTAATGAGAAAATGGCCATAAGACTTTTTAGTCCGATCTGACTCTTAACAAAATAATAAATTAATAAATAGTATTACTCAGCAAAGACGTTGATCGACTTGCTTGAGTTTACTCCTCAATCATTTAATAAATAAATAAATAAATAATAAAAAACACTATTAGAAAGGAAGATCAAATCTCCCTTCCTACAACTGGCGCCCAACGAAAATCTTTAATTGGACTTCGAGCAGAATATAAGCCAGGATTTAAAGAAAATCCCTGTGTGGTTGTCACATCATCAAATTGTTGTTGGCATTTTCGTTATAATTTTGCTCAGTACAGTTCATCAGCACCATCGGTGTTATTATTGTTGTTCTTTGTAATATTGTATAGTATTTCATCATCATCATCGTTGTTGTTGTTGTTGTTGTTGTTATTCTTGTTGCATTGCATATTGTGACCCCGTTGTCGTGTTAACTACTTTTGAAAATATACAATTAATTTCTCTTTTGGCAGTTACCCTTAAAAGAAGTCTTAATTTTGGTTTAAAACAAAGGTCTCAATATTGCTTCGAATATTTTTACTGAGATTTAAAAAAGAGAAAATATGAGACGAAGTCCTAGAAATACTATCACAGATAGTTCAAATGACCCCCGTCCTACACTAAGTAGTGCCCAAAAAGGCGACGGAATTCAAGCAACGCTTAGTAATATTTCATCCTTAAGCTCTAATCAATCACAAGCTCCAGTTAACATGGTTTTAACTGATATTCAGTTCAGGGAACTCCTAGGTGGTTTAACCATGGGACCTTTAGTAGTTGTACTGCAAGGTTTACTGGTGGTCGCAACTTTACAAAAGTAGAAGACTTTTTGGCCACAATTCTGGTTTACAAACAAGCAGAAAATATTTTATGCCTTAACTAGTCTCCCACTAATGTTAGAAGGCTATGCCTCTTCATGGTGGCAAGGAGTAAAAAATGAGGCTAAAACTTTTGATGATGCAGTTGAGCTATTGAGAAAAGCTTTTGCACCACCAAAGCCAGATTGGCGTATTTGTAATGAAATTTTCCAGGAAAAACAGAAAATGTTCGAATCTGTTGACAGTTTTATATGTAGAAAAAGAAGTTTGTTTGCACAATTATCTGAAAAACTCTCAGAAACAACAATGCTCAATATGATATTTGGCCAACTAAATATTCAATTGAGAGAGAAAATATCTCGGGATAGCGTTTCCAATTTTCAAGACCTATTAAGTAAGGCAAGAGAGGTTGAACAGATTGTTTCAGAAAACAAACAGGAAAGAATAGAGAAAGAAAACCCCGCTGGAAACCACCCGAAAGCGATTTTAAAATGTACGTACTGCAGAAAGAAAAACCATTTAGCTGAAAATTGTTTCAAGAAAATTGAGGCAGAAAAGCATAAACACGTTAAAGAGCAAGAGACGAAACTTTAACTCGCTTCATACATCTTTAGTAGGACGAAATGTACCGGTTGTTAAAATAAATATTGGAGGTTTTAATGGAAATGGACACCGCAGCTAGAACTAGTGTTGCAGGATTTTATCTTTATCAGAAGTTAATCCAAAAAGGTGTAATTTTCCAAAAGGTATGTGCAGAAATTATTTTGGCTGACGGAGTTTCTCACAATGAAATTGTTCATTCTACTACAGTCGACATTATTATTGGCAATCTTTAAAAAAAAATTTAATTTATATGCCTACCATAGTTGGTATAGATTTCCTGGAAGAAAATGGCATAGTTTTGGATTTAGCACAACGCACCTGGCATTTTAAGGATGAACCGTGTAAAAGTTTTGAATTTGAAATAAGCGAGCCACAAATTGTGAATAATATTGCAGTCTCAGAGAACTATATGCCAAATGAGCTGAAGGATTTCTTATCTTGGTTTGAAAAAGGAAATAATGAGTACTCGCCTAATGGTATAAAGAAGATTTTTGGTAGCTCCATTCCTGAAAACATAGATTCACCGAAAAACTCAAATTTGTTTCCTCCCTTAAAAAAAATGAGATACAGCGAATATTGTGATGAAATCTTCAAACCAATAGAATTAAATTCAGTGGATATTAAATTAATTATTAAATTAATGAAAGAAAGATGTTAGAAAATCTAATAATTTCTGAAAAAGAAATATTTGAAGATATTGAAACACCAATTCCCCATGTAGAACACTACATCAAAACTGGTTCACATGACCCAATTTCAAATCCTCCATATAGAATTTCAACGAAAATGAAAATGTTATTAAAAGAAGAACTTGAGAGTATGTTGCGAAAGGGAGTAATAAAGGAGATGGAATCCCCCTGGGCGTTTCCGGTGGTATTAATACCCAAAAAAGATGGTTCAGTAAGATTATGTGTCGATTATCGTCGTTTAAATGCCATCACTACGACCGATACATATCCACTACCTCGCATTGATGACCTACTACACTCAGCTAAAGCAACTCCATTTATGTCTACACTAGACTTGCGTTCTGGATACTGGCAAATAAAAGTAGCAGAAAAAGATAAAGAGAAAACAGCATTTACAACACCATTTGGAATTTTTGTTTTCAATCGCATGCCATTTGGGTTGAAAAATGCCCCGGCAACCTTTCAAAGGTTAATCGACAAATTTCGAACTGGACTTCCAAATATTTTAATCTTAGCCTACCTTGATGATATAATTATTTGCTCAAAGGATTTAGTAACCCATATCGCGGACCTCACACAAACGTCTAAGAGGCTCAAGAATTTTGGATTTCATTTGCGTAGAGAAAAATGTTTTTTTTGTAAGCCGGAAGTTAAATATTTGGGTCACTTTCTTACAATTGATGGTTTGAAGGCAGATCCCGAAAAAACAAATGCAATATTGATGCGGCCAAATCCAAGGAATCCAAAAGAAGTCTTATCGTTTCAACAAACCTGTTCATGGTATAGACGTTTTATACCTATGTTCGCAAACATATCAAAACCATTATCTGAGTTAACAAAAAAAAAATACAATTTGGAAATGGACAGAAAAAGAACAAAATGCGGTCAATGAGTTAAAAAGAGCATTAACATCACCTCCTATCTTGCAGCAAGTTAATGAAACTCTACCTTTTGTGTTAAAAACAGATGCCAGCAACTATGCAATTGGAGCTGTTTTACTCCAGGGGGAGAAGGAAACAGAACACCCCATTGAGTTCGCTAGTCGTTTATTAGTTCCGGCAGAAAGAAACTACTCCACAACAGAAAGAGAAGCTTTAGCAGTTGTTTGGGCCGTTTCAAAGTTTAGAGGTTATATAGAGGGTTCCGAAGTGTTAGTTTTAACTGATCATCAGCCCCTTAAATGGTTGTTTAGTTTAAAAAGCCCAACAGGTCGTCTTGCAAGATGGGCATTACAACTACAAACCTATAATATAAAATTTGAGTACACCCCTGGTCGTCAAAATATTGTAGCAGATACCCTGTCAAGACCCCCATGTCCAATAGAAACCCACAATGACATAACATGTGATTGTATGTCATTATATATTGATTTTCCTCGAAAAGGAGCCACGGATTTTAGAAATGCTCAAATGGAAGATCCAGATATAAAAGCGATTATACAATCTTTTGAAAATAATGACGAGAATGTCATAAGATATACCAGTAGAGGATATATGATGTTAGACGGTGTCCTCTATAGATTTTGTTCGTCAGAAGAATCAGAAAATGGACAACTCGTAGTACCTTATTCAATGCGTAGCATGATTCTTTTCAATTATCACGATAGCCCTATTGCTGGTCATTACGGAATCGATAAAGCTATAAGTCGTATAACGCCACACTATTATTGGCCAAAAATGAGATCTGAGATAACAGATTATGTAAAATCTTGCATTGAATGTAAACGGTACAAACCGACAAATATGAAACCGGCTGGTCTTCTTCAAACTGTCTGCAGCAATCGTAGATTCGAAATTGTAGCTGTCGATTTATTTGGCCCACTACCAACTACACCGCAAGGTAATCAATGGATTCTAATTGTAGAGGATTTATGTAGCCGATGGACAGAATTGTTTCCACTAAAAATAGCGTCCGCTCAAAATTATGCTCTTACGCTGTTAAATGAAGTATTTCTTAGGTATGGTATACCCCGACGCCTCCATTCAGATAATAAAACCCAATTTATATCGGCTGTAATGCAAAAGTTGACCAATTGTCTTGGAATTCGGCAATCTTTTACCCCTGTTTATCACCCAGAGGCTAATCCTGTGGAACGGAAAAACAGAGACCTTAAACTGCAACTGTCTATATGTGTCGGCAAAGACCATACAACTTGGGACTTAAAGTTACCCTCAATAAGATTTGCCATAAATACAGTTAAGTGTGCAACAACCGGATATTCTTCCGCATATCTTACTTTTGGTCGGGAGCTCAGAACACCAATAGAAGTTCAAAATGACTTAAAAGCAATCGTCAAAGCTGAAAATTTTATACCACAGATAACGCCGCATTTACTACGTCTTGCTGATACCACTAAACTTGCTAAAGAATCAGAAGAGAAAATGCAGGATAAAAATTAATTGTATGCTAATCGAAAACGAAAACCTCAACAAGATATAAAAATTGGAGATAAAGTACTAATCTCTACTCATATGTTAAGCAGGAAAGACAATAATTTGACTTCAAAATTTGTACCACGCCGAGATGGCCCATATATCTTAATAAATAAAAAGGGTTCATCATGTTACACTGTGGCAGACGTGAATAAACCGGATATCCCTTTGTCGACATACCACGCCTCCAATGTCACAATTTACAAGGGAAATGCTGAGAATCCTGTATATGCCATTAGAAATAGAGGACGTCCGAAAAATCCTACAAACAGTGACATAAATTCAACAACAAACGACAACATACAACAAAATAATGCACCGCCAGCCATAAATTCAACAACAAACAACAACATACAACAGAATAATGCACCGCCAGACGAAAATGCAACAACAAATCGCAATCACACATCACAAAATCACAAAATCATAAAACACATTTATCAATCAGACGATCCGAACGTAAAAGAAGACAACCTAAACAATTTGGAAATTAGCTGTCACATCATCGGGACGATTTCTGAGCCAGAGGGGGAGTGTGTAGCGGATCAATATTTTATATTAATAATCCTTTCACATTTTATTATCATCAAATATTTTATACAATTAAAACTAAAGAATTCATTCATTTACATAACTGTTCTTATTACATAAATATTTGTTCATATATTTACAAGAGTGCAATTCATTAATTTATGTTTATCTTCTTTTATTGTTGGACTCAATTGCTATTGTTCTCAATTATTATTGTTTCTCATTTATTTTGTAAACTCTTGTAAAACATGTTTGACCACAATTGTTTTATCAATTCTTTTGTTCTTTTCTTACTAATGCAAGATACATACATATGTACATATATTACTAAACTCAATTAAAACCACTCAATACTCATGTACCTATATGTAAAGCGATTAACGGATTATTATACCCTCCACCACAATTAGTTGTGAAGAGGGTATATTCAGTTTGTCATTCCGTGTGAAACTTTTTTACTATTCATCTCAGACCCTATAAAGTATATATATTCTGGGTCCTTGAGTAATTTTAAGTCGATTTAGCCATGTCCGTCTGTCTGTCCGTCTGTCCGTCTGTTGAAAACACGCTCACTTTCGAAAAACTCAAGAGAAATCAACAAACTTGGTGTCAAATTGCTTGTAGTTATCCTAAGCAGCTTGGGATTGAAATTCAGCAAAATCGGTTCAATAGGATCTGAGCTATGAATCAAAATGTGGAATCACCACCTAAAAAAAATTGATAATTTTGTTACAAAAACTAACATAAATGGTGGAAAAATGCACAGAATGATATAAGATTTCGCAACAATTCGTTTTATTCAACTGGAAATCACGCTGTGAAATTTCGTGAAGATCCGTCAATAATTTACCCTAGGCCCCATATAAGCCCTACTCCCGGAAAACAGTATATTAAGCCTAAAACCCTAACTAACAATGCTATCATTACAAATTTTGGCAAGTCACAGTTACATAGGACTAGAAATTAAACTGTTAAGTTTCGTGAAGATCGGTCCATAATTTACCATAGGCCCCATATAAAACCTACTTCCGGAAAACAACTTAGTACGCCTAAAAACGTAAAAAATAATGCTATCATAACAAAATTTGGTACATCAAAGTTTTATTGGACAAGAAATAAAATTGTGTTATTTCGTGAAGATCGGTCCATAACTTACCCTGGGCCCCATATAAACCTTACTCCCGGAAAACAGTTTAGTACGCCTAAATCCGTAAAAAATAATGCTATCATAACAAAATTTGGTACATCAAAGTTTTATAGGACAAGAAATAAAACTGTGTAATTTCGTAAAGATCGGTCCATAATTTACCCTGGGCCCCATATAAACCCTACTCCCGGAAAACAGTTTAGTACGCCTAAATCCGTAAAAAATAATGCTATCATAACAAAATTTGGTACATCAAAGTTTTATAGAACTGGGAAAATACTGTGAAATTTCGTGAAGATCGGTCCATAATTTACCCTAGGCCCCATATAAACCCTACTACCGGAAAACAGTTTTGTCGCCTAAATCCATAATTAATAACAAATCGTCACAGTTTAAGATAATAATAACATCATACAGATATTACTCCTTAAACATTCGAACTGTCGGTGGAGGGTATCAAAGATTCGGCACAGCCGAATATAGCACTCTAACTTGTTTTTATTAAATTCATTTTGATGGTATATATCTTAAAGAATTTTGGAAATAAAGATCTTTCTTTTATGAACGCTTGAACTAGCAAGTAAACAGTCGTATTTTTTTGGAAGCTAAATAACATATTAGTTAAAGAAGACAGATTAATGGTCATTTTCTCAATGTATCGACAAACTGCCTGTTACTTAATGTCAACATAAATTTATTGGACCGATAAACTGTCCGTTAACGATTTTGGTTTTCTCAATATACCGACAAAAAACATTGTTTTCAGCTGGCAACGCCACACAAAATACATGTAAAAGTTGGGAGTCAGCTGATTGAATTTATCTGTACGACAAATAAAAGGAAAATAAATAATTGGCAGATGAGTGCTGGTAAAGCCTAGATTACACTATCTCACAAGCCTTACGTATTCCATAATACTTTGTGAGATAGAAATCTAATGAGTTTTGTTGCGACTGTCAAAAAATCTAATGTAACATGACAGTTCGTGTTCACACCATCTCACAAAGTATAAACACTCACACATGAAATAAAATGCAACCCTGATCCAATGAAAAGTATTATTGTTTTGAAATTTTTCAAAAAACGATGAAGTCGTATGGGATGTCAAACTTTTTTCTTAATACTTGTCATTTTCGTGACACATTGCATTCACACTATCACACTTTGTAATATTACTGGATTTTTTGACATGTATTAATACAAAGTATAATAGTGTAATCTAGCCTTTAGCTTTGCGACAGAATGGAAGCAAATTAGACATTGAGAAAACCAAATTTCTTTAATGTGCAGTTTTTCGTTGGGAAAAAAGATAATTGCCTAATGAGAAAATGGCCATAAGACTTTTTAGTCCGATCTGACTCTTAACAAAATAATAAATTAATAAATAGTATTAAGGCAGAATTAGTCTTTACTTTCTGTTCTGTTACGAATCAGCTGACTTGTTTTTGTTATTAAAAAACCTATGAAATTGATTAGTTTTTCTGTTCTGTTGCGGTTCAGTTTGTTAAAATCAAAAACATGTTAAGTAATTGTAAGTGACAGCAAAACAATAATAAAAAATACATTTTATATTAAATTAATCTGTTTTTTAATTTTAAGAATTCATAAAATTTAATTTTTTCAAATTTATGTGCATTAAAGTTATTAAAATAAAATAATGGACGTTGCAAAGCTAATAAATTTGTTATAAATGGCTGATAAGTTGCTACAGAAAAAGTAACTATTACAATTTCGTAACAGAACGGCAAGGAACAGAAAAGCAACAGAAAGTAAAGACTAATTCTGCCTTTACTCAGCAAAGACGTTGATCGACTTGCTTGAGTTTACTCCTCAATCATTTAATAAATAAATAAATAAATAATAAAAAACACTATTAGAAAGGAAGATCAAGCAAAAAAAAAAAAAAAATTTTGTTTTTGCAAAATAAGCGAAAATTCGCGAAAATTTTTTAAATTTCAAACAAGCCATAAAATTGATTAAAATTCCCTTAAAGTATAAGGAATAGCAAAAATTCAGTAAAAATTTCCAAATTAGCGGAAATTTGCAAAAATTTGCTAATAGCGGCATGATAGCAAAGCTTAATAGTTGTTAAAAATCGTTAAATCTGATAAGAATCATGAAAGAAATCCCTTCTATAGCTAAAATTCTCGAAAAATTGCAAACTTGGAAACAACCCCTAAAATGTATTTGAAATCGCTTAATCGGTCGGGGAAAACCAAAAAAAAAAAAAAAATAGCGAAAATTCGCGAACAATTTTAACATTTCAAACAAAACCATAAAATTTATTAAAAGTGCCCAAAACTATAAGGAATGGCAAAAATTCTATAAAAATTGCTAAATTAGCGGAAATTCGCAAAAATTTGCTAATAGCGGCATGATAGCAAAGTCTAATAATTATAAAAAATCTTTAAAACTGAAAAGAATCCGAAAAATTACAAGAAAAATTGCTTCTATAGGTAACATGCCTAAAATTATTTGTCGTTGTTTGCAATTTTTTTGTAATATCAAATAAATGTTTGCTCAAAAACAACTAAAATATTTGATCTTTTGTGTTCACATTATGTTCACATTGGACAAATATTTGTTTGCCGGCAAATACTTTTATTTGCTCAAAATCAGCTGTTATTTTATTTGACACTCAAAAATATTTAGTGTTCAGACTACGTTAGTGAAATATTTGATGTTTGCTATCAAATATTTCATCAGTCTGAACGTACCTTAAGTCGATTTTGCCATGTTCGTCTGTCTGTCCGTCTTTCCGTCTGTTGAAAACACGCTCACTTTTGAAAAACTCAAAAGTCCTAAACAAACTTGGTGTCAAATTGCTTATAGTTACCCTAAGCAGTTTGGGATTGAAATTCAGCAAAATCGGTTCAGTAGGCTAGGAGCCATGAATCAAAATGTGGAACCAACACCTAAAAAAATTTGATAATTTTGTTACAAAAACTAACATAAGTGGTGGCATAATGCACAGAATGACATAAGATTTTGCAAGAATTCGTCTTATTCAACTGGAACTACGCTGTAAAATTTTATGAAAAGCGGTCCATAATTTACCCTAGGCCCCACATAAACCTTACTTCCGGAAAACAGTTAAGTACGTCTAAAACCGTAAAAAAGAACGCTATCATAACAAAATTTGGTACATCAAAGTTTTATAGGACAAGAAGTAAAACTATATAATTTCGTGAAGATCGGTCCATAATTTACCCTAGGCCCCAAATAAAAACTACTTCCGAAAAATAGTTAAGTACGTCTAAAACCGTAAAAAACAATGCTATCATAACAAAATTTGGAACATAAAAGTTTTATAGCACTAGAAACAAGACCGTGAAATTTCGTGAAGATCAGTTCATAACTTACCCTAGGCCCCATATAAACCTTACTCACGGAAAACAGCTTAGTACGCCTAAAAACGTAAAAAATAATGCTATCATAACAAAATTTGGTACATCAAAGTTTTATAGGACAAAAAATAAAACTATGTAATTTCGTGAAGATCGGTCTTTAATTTACCCTAGGCCCCATATAAACCTTACTCCCGGAAAACAGTTTAGTATGCCTAAAAACGTAAAAAATAATGCTATCGTAACAAAATTTGGTACATGACAGTTTTATAGAACTAGAAATGACAATGTGAAATTTGGTGAAGATCGGTGCATAACTTACCATAGGCCCCATTTAAAGCCCACTCTGGTAAAATAATTAAATACGCGGTAAACTTTCTTCCAGTTTAGCTTCACTGCAAACGCTTAAACTAATTGCACCGCTGTATTGAAATTTATGTTTTTTAATACCAGAAATCGTTCTGCAGAATTTGGGATGATTGGTTCATAGCTTACCATGGCTTTTTTATAATTTATTCTCCTGAAAATCATTTAAGTTCAGCTTAAACTGATATTCTACTCAAGCTTTTTATACCCTTCACCGAAGGTAAGAGGGTATATATAACTTTGTCATTCCGTTTGTATGTTCCACAATATTGATCCTACACCCTATAAAGTATATATATTCTGGGTCCTTATGAAAAGCGAAGTTCAAATCCGGTTGTCCGTCTGACCGTCTGTCCGTGTGTATGTTGAAATGGGTTTTCCGAAAACCCCAGAAATGATGTGGACTAGGTTGATGTATATTTATGTCACATATACTCCGTTTAAGTTTGCTATTGAAATTCAGCCAGATCGGTCCAAAAATGACGGAGATATGAGCAAAAAACCACGACTACCTCTAAATTTTTCCAAAAATCCCTTGTTGTTGTATTTTTTTTATTTCTGTATATCTTGAGAACGGCAAGAGCCAAAGTTTCCAAATTAGGTACACACATTAAGGTTGCCAATACACACCATCCTACAAAATGTGGGCGGGATTGGAGAAGTGGGCGTGGAACCTCCCGTACAAAAAAAATTTAAAATTTTATAAAAACCTAAATTTAAGGGCTGCCATATGTCCTATGGATATGACTTATATATCAAAATATCGGAAATTTTTAGTGTAAAAATTCGCGAAAATCGGTTCAGATACAAAAAAGTTATGACCAAAATTAAATTTTTTTTTTTAAATACCCAACTTTCGGGAACCATAGATCTCCCCGAGTCCAAGCTTTATAACTAAAGTAAATGGTAAATTTCTTCTTCAACACGTCGGTATATAAATCTGCCAAATCGGTTAAAAAATGGCAGAGTTATAACCGAAATACTGAATCCACAAAAATTACTCTTTTTTATAATTAACTTTGTTAAAATATATATTTACAAGTTTATATAAATGTTTATATATAAATATAACTTAAGTAAATGGTAAAATTCTTCCTTAACACGTCGGTATATAAAACTATCAAATCGGTTAGACAATGGGTAATTTATGAGCAAAATACTCCAAAAATGGGCTAAAAAACATCAAAATTTTTATAAAAACCTAAATTTTAGGGCTGCCATATGTCCTATGTATATGACTTATATACCAAAATGTCGGAAATTTGTATGAGTTATAACCGAAATACTGGGGTCTAATCACCGCATACGATATCGAGCAAAATTCATCGAAATTATTTATTTTGGTATCTTGAAACTCGATATCGAATGAAATGTATTGAATTTGAAATAATAGCATTCGACATCGAGTAACTCAACATTACATTTATCGAGTTTTCATTCGATACGCCAGTGTCTATTGTATGCAAAAAAATTCAATAGTTTATTCGATACGATAGTATCGAATGCAGTGATTAGACCCCTGAATTCCCGAAAATTAATCTTTTTATACCCTTCACCGAAGGTAAAAAGGTATATACAATATTGATCCTACACCCTATAAAGTATATATATTCTGGGCCCTTATGAAAAGCGAAGTTCAAAACCGGTTGTCTCTTATTTAAAAAAAAAATATTTACCAGTTTTATTTAGTTTTCGTCTAGTTGCTCTGTATTCTGCTCGCACATTGGTGAAGGGTATATAAGATTCGGCACAGCCGAATATAGCACTCTTACTTGTTAAAATTGATTCTGATTGTCGGTCAATAAATTTATATATGTCTAAACCGCAACAAATTTTAATGCAGATGTCTGTTTTTACAAAGATTATAATAATAAAAAGACATCATACAGATATTACTCCTAAAACATTCGAAGTCTCGGTGGAGGGTATCAAACATTCGGCACAGCCGAATTTAGCACTCTAACTTGTTATTTAATGTTTTTGTGAATATAAATAAATGAAATAAATAAATGTTTTTTATGTTTTTATGAAAATATATTTTTTCTTATGTATTTCTTTTCAAATGATAAATATATTTCAGCCCACTTGCTGAAATAAATAGAATAAAACTTAACCATTTCACTTTCTTTATCATAAATATAATTTCTTGCTAAAGATTTATATTTTTGAACCACTCAATGCAATAAATTGTCTCCAATTTGAAAACTTTAAATATTTGACGATTTGTTGACGATTTTGTTAACAACCCTGCAAATAAAATTGGACCACCTGATCAATTTTGATAAAATGGACTACTCCATGGACTGGTCCGATGTAATGCAAGCATGGACCATGTCATTGTTAAAAAGTGTTTATAGCAGAGAACGGCTTTGTGCGATTGCAAAAAAATCGCATTAAATGAACAATTATACAATCAAACTTGCGCAACCGCAAACATTCGCTGCTGGTTTGCAGTCATTCAAATAATGCACATCGTGCTTCGCTATTTATACAATCGTTAGCTTCGTTTTTTAATAAAGATGTTTGTGTGTTCGGTGCGACAATGAGTGTTTTGGTAAAGAAAAAGAAAATACAAACAAAAAAGCCAGAAATCAAGCAATTATTGCTCATGAACACATTCAGCAGTAACTATGTAGTACAAGAAAAAAAAATTCAAATGAAACTAAACGCACATATGTAGGTACAAACAATTTCCATAGAAACAGACTTTTTCCATCTTAAAAAGTACAATCTATTCCTGTTATTGTTGTTAATTTTAACAAAGCGCCTCATCGAGTGGTTTATTGTTGTTAATGTTAACAAAGCGCCTCATCGAGTGGGCAATGACTACTTGAATGCAAAAGTATAAGAATGTGTTCCTTTTGAATTTACACAGTTGCGTTATATTGCGTGCGCAACAAAAATGCAAACAAAGCACTTTCAATAAAAAACGAATACATGCAAAAATCAAATGTGTACGAAACGATGTAAAGCTGGAAGTCCACACCACGCGTTACTCGCTTTTTCGCAGCTGTCAAAAAAGTAGAATCTGTGTAGTTATACGTAGTAAGTTACATGCACAAAAGCGTAGATGCCTTGAGGCGTCACAAGCAGCGTTCGAACAAATCAGCAGATTTTGACATATTAAATTTTATTTTTGCTTGTGCTGCTGCTGCATAAAAAGCGTTGCATGTAACTTGAAACGTAGAACGCAAGTAAGGTTATAAAAGCATGCGCTGCGTGGAGGCGAAAACGCCTGGTATGGACCTCCAGCTTAAAAATTACCAACGTTGAACTTTGTTTTGCAAGCAAACAGTGAATGTAAATTTGAGCGTATGAATAAATCAAGAAAAATAGTGATTTTGCAGTTCTCTGGTTTGTAGTGAGACAACATGTCTTCGTTTTTTAACGACGTGCTTTCGTTTTTAAACGACTTCAAAAGTAATCCTCTTGTGTATACCATGGAGTATTTTTAAAATTACTCCTTAGTGGTCCAAAGGTGGGTTATATGGTCCCCTCCTAGGACATCGTGATGTTAAATAGACCAGGTTTTTTTTCATTGGGTTACTTTTGGACTAGTCCTGGGGGGTTATTATGTAGTACGATTCGAAAGAAAAAATTTACGAATTCGTACAAATTGTATTATGTTGTACGTTTTTCGAAAATTTATTTTCGAACGTTCGGAAATATTTTATTTTTGCGGGATTTTTTTCCCCCTTTTCGTAAATTAAAAATTACCCTTTTACAATTGCAACTATGTAATACGAAAGCAAATGTCAGTTCATTTAAATTGTTCGTAAATTATTCGAAAGTGGCTGTGCTTGCGAAAACGATAAAAAATTTAAAAATGTAAGTAAGTAAATAAAACTTTTTACAAAAACTGTAAAATACGATTAAAAACATAAGATATCCTCTGTATTTAGAACTGTAAGTGACTTGAAATCACAATTTATACCATGTGTTTGTTGTCACAACTCTTTTTGTTTTTAGTCTGAAAATTTTTATATATAGCAATTTTTTTAAATGCTTTAGGGAAACCTTAAACAAAGCAATGTTTACAAAACCAAGACAGCATGAGGTGATGGTTGATTTTATGGTTGCACATGCAGATTTAGCAAAGGGCCGCCTAAATGTTGCAAATGCTAAAAGCAAGTCGAAGGATTTGTGGCAAAGACTGTCAAAGGATTAAGATGCGGTTGGTCCACCGTATAGTGAATTGGAAAAAATTGAGTTTTCATTTAATCGATTTTGTGTAAACTATTTGTACAAATGTGCTTTGTTACTAGGTATGGGAAGGCTATAAACAACACGTTAAAGTTAAGTGTCTGTTTTCGGTTGAAGTATAAATGCTCATCGTTACTTGGCCTTATTACTTGAATGTGAGTGCCGTCTACTGCTCCAATAACTCCAAGTATTCCACATTAATTAAAACAAATATCTTTTCGCCTACTTTTTTTTCTTCAGTCATTTCAAAGATAATCGAATCGACAATTAGAAAGGTGGTTCGTTATGTATTTGGTGTAAGAGTCTGGGAACATGAGCGTACTTCTATACTTACTTCGGTTTTTTGGAAATGTAGCTTTCGTAACTATCTAGATCTACGTGTTTTACTTCATTTCTACAAGATCATAAAGAATGGTAGACCAGCATTACTTGTGAATGAATTTTCATTCACCAACTCGATGCGTAATATTAAAATTTATGTTGCCATGGGACATCACGCAGTATTTGATCGATCTTTTGTGAAACGGATTCATCATGCCTGGAGTCTACTTCCAAATGATCTTAAGCGATTTTCTTATTCGTATTTTACTTATAAGAAAAAGCTTCTTAACTACTATGACTATGACCTTTAAAAGCCTTTAATAACTTTTGTTAACCTGTGGCTATGGGAATAACTTCTTTATTTATAATTTTATATGCTCCAAATTATATGCCAAATCAATGTTATCAATTTGTATTTTATATAATTCATAATTCATATAATTTTTTATTATATCTTTGCTTAAACATAGTAATTAAAAAAGTTTCTATATGTTATAGGAATTTTCTTTAGTCAAAATGTTTTATATTATTGTAAATATGGTTTTTGAATTAGATTTATAGATAAGGAAATTTTTCGGTTTATAAGAATTCTTATACTTTAGTTATATTTAATTTTTTGTTATTATGGCTTTTGAAAATTTTTATGACAAATACATAGGTTTTTGAATTTGAAAAATGTTTTCCTAATTTTATTATTGTTTTTTATTATTTTTATATAAAATTTTTGTTAATTTCCTGAAGATGCTAACCAAAGGTTAGCGAAATATTGAGATATATTTAAATATAATATCATTTTTTATAAAAAGACCTCAAGCTTAATCAATTTTAAATAATTAAATTTACAATACATATTTATTAGCCATGAAGGCTTTCTTTGTATTGATATTTAATAAATAAATAAATAATATGCTTCGGGCAAAGATTTGGTTCGATTATTTCGCATACCTCAGATAAGCTTATGGAAATTGATGGGTGTGAAAGTCCCACAAGGCGATCTTGGCCAATCTGATGTTGGTATCCAACTAGTGCCAAAAATTTTAATGTGGCAGCTATTTTTTTCAAAGGTGCAATGACTGTCGATCATTCAGGTGGCTTTAAATCGCCTTTTATTCAATTGTAGATACATAAATGAATTTTTATTAAGCCGAAAGTTTTTCACGAAACTAAAAGTAGTATTTTTATGATTAAATTTCATAATTAAAAAAATCTTTCTTTCGCAAGCAAGGCTCATAATCTCGGATGTATCTCTTATTATTTTCTGTTGAATTCTTTCTGCAATTGCATCACTTTCTTTATCGCTATCTTCCAACCACAATGCAACAAAATCCAGGTTCTTAAACCGTTATTTTTTTTATTAATAATTATTTGTTATATTATTTTGTTTGGAAGTTTTCATTTATATTTACGTTTTGCGGAAAATTTAACGTTTTTTTAAGCTTGTTTTTCAAAAAAAGTTCTGTCAATATTGACAGGTACTGTCAAATTTATTGTGTTTAAATTTGACAGCACTTTGTTTTTCCCTTTTTTTAACAAATACAAATCTGTGATGCTTTCGAACGGATTAGAAAATACCATTTCATTTTCGATACGGAAATTTCTTTTGAAAGTATTTTCCTTTAGAATCGAATTACATAATAACCCCCCTGGTCCCTTGTGGACCACTCTTTACACGCGTGCTTGGACTGGTCCTATTATTTGCAGTGTATTCATGACAATATTGACGAATTTTGTTAAAACTTTTGACGATTTTTGAAGAAAAAAGCCTAAAAACCCTGACCACAGCTTTATTTTTTCAGTTTTTGGTTTTAATTAATAACACTGTAGATTCTGAAAATATAGCATAAAAAAATATACGTATTTCTCAGTTTTTCTAGATCAATTCATTTCCCGTTTTTACGCGCAATTCAATTTTTAATGTGAATCCACCTGTATATCACTTGGGGAAATTTCGATTACATCCACACCAGTTGATCGATATGCCAGATTTTTTGCTCAAATACTTATTAAGGGTAGTTGACACGGTAATACAATGTATTAGGACATTGCAAAAAAGTACGTAGAATGAGAAAAATCTTATCATGTAAAAGCAAAATGTATTGAGTAAGAGAGAATACTATTACAAAATCTGACAAGCGGTCGGACAATATTATTTTAGAAACTTAGTGCCGGTTCACACACATCAAGTCTGACTCGTCAAGTCTTGAGTTTTAAGGAGAGAGGGTAAAATATATGGCATTCTCTTTTCCCTTATCTACTAAAAGTTCAAGACTTGACGAGTCAAACTTGACGTGTGTGCACCGGCATTTATGTATTTTCATCACATTAGAGGTGTATTTTAACAAAGTATATACCTTCAATTTAGCATTTTTATACAGCTATAAAAACTCCGGAAATTTTCATGTTGTTTACCATCTGCTTTTTTGTTATTATTTTTGATTTTACTTATACCGTCCGTGTAAATATGAAATATACTTACAACACACTTT
Source organism: Pollenia angustigena (assembly GCA_930367215.1). Classification (NCBI taxonomy): domain Eukaryota; kingdom Metazoa; phylum Arthropoda; class Insecta; order Diptera; family Polleniidae; genus Pollenia; species Pollenia angustigena. The sequence goes on along the minus strand of OV884057.1, from coordinate 73,785,987 downwards.
TATTTTTTTCTTTTAAACACGGACAGAATTTCATATTATTTTGATTCTAGAAAGTCGTAATACATTGTATTACCATGTAAACTAGCCTTTACTGATCTCAGATGTAAAGTGAAAAAAATAAGCAAAATCTTAAATGTTAATACAAAATAGTAATATATGAGAAATACGTATATTTTTTATTTTCAGAATCTGGTCAGTTTGATCATGGGTGAGGCCAAAAGTTGAAATTTGTCGTACAGTGTAATAATTGATAGTAAATAAAATATTAAAACTTAAAAAATTTACTTTTCTTAAAAATACTTACATAACTCTTAGGAGCTCCAACGCGGGCTCAAGATGTGACTTCTTTACTTTTCCTTTGCAATTTTTGTTTGTTTTAACGTAAGACAAAAAAATATTGCTATAAGAATATGATTCGAGAACTTTTATTTTTTCTCATATCCCTGCAAATAATAGGACCAGTCCACAAGGGACAAGGACTAGTCCAAAAGTTTACCAAACGCATGGAAAATGCATGGTCTATTTAACATTACGATGTCCTAGGGGAGGACCATATAACCCACCTTTGGACTACTAAGAAGTAGTTTTAAAACTACTCCATGGTATACTCAAGAGGATTAGTTTTGAAGTCGTTTAAAAACGAAAGCGTGTCGTTAAAAAACGAAGACATGTCATCTCACTACAAACACTTTTTAGCAATGACATGGTCCATGCTGGCATTACATTGGACCAGTCGATGGAGTAGTCCATTTTATCAAAATGGATCAGGTGGTCTAATGCATATACACATGTGTATGTGCATATACACATGTGTATGTTTAGAGTATTTGAAAATCACAAATAAAATAAGTAAAATTAAAAATTGGATGTGTTTTTGAATGCACTTGATTTTTAGCTGCCAAAATCTAATTTTTTCGCTATGTAATTTAATTTTATATTTAAATGCTATAAAATGCTAACGCTTATTCAGAAAACAAAATAAAACATTATTGCTTTTTAAAATAGTATTTCACAATGTTGTAATTAAACAAGAATGTAAAGTTAAAGGAACGATTTTTTTTTTGTATTTTTTTGGCAAAAATAATCGACAGCAAATAAGAGTGCTATATTCGGCTATACCCTTCCCAATGGCTTGGGACGGTGACCGTCCGTTCCGTATAATACAGATCAGTAAAATATTTAACAGCAAAATTAACTTTTTTATCCACTATGTTCTATCATAACTATTTACTTAAAGTCAAAATATTTTTCATTGTTTGTTTTTAAAGTCGTAGTTAGTTTTAAAAAAGGAATACAACGTTTTTCATAAAATTATAAAAAAAAAAAAAAACAAACAAAAATATTAGCAAATGAAAGCCATGCAAAAATAAATATATTTTAAGCTCAATGCACACATGAACCTTATAAAAATTCACATTTTTTAAGAGCGGGATTCACTATCCTACACAATCGTACAATTCATTCACACGAAAATCTAATGGAATTTTATCCGACATAAAAAATGTCTGCAAAATCTGCTGTCAATGCCACACTATACCACAAAAAAGATGCAAACTCAAATGATACAGGTAGTTTAGAAGAAAATGCAACTCTGATCGCATAGAATCTATCACTTTATAAGTCGGACAGACTTGTCAAAAAATCTGCCACTCAATTCATTTTTAAGCAACACTATCTTACTTAACTACCCGTCTCCACCATCCATCAACTTGGTAAGAACATCATGTCGCACATGAATTCTACTCGTGTAGACTGTTCATGTTCATCTTTCATCCATGTGCTGCCATCGTTGCCTAAACATTCGTCTTAGCATCCATGTGCGCCATGATGTTGGCCATACAATGTATTTTCTGTATACAACCAAACGCACAACAACAAAAATTGTGGTCAATCAGAACATGAACATCAACACGTATTCCCCACATACAAGAACATGAACAAATTAATACCGCTACTCTGCCGGCGTTATGGTCATGTCATGTTCTAATCGAAAGCGCGTGGAGACGTGGGGTTATGAACACACAGGAGTTTTTAGACAAATCGTACGACTGAGGTTAACTGTTAACTTTAGCTGTTAAGATGAGAATTAATTACTTTTATGTGCCAGTTTTAACGGTCAATGTTGGTGGTTTAAACTTAATCAACCAATCGTCGTTCCCAAGTTATTGTGTTCTATACCGCAAAATATAAAAAATTTAGATAAGATTGATTTTTAGGTAAACTTTTAGAGATCTGTCGATCTGTGTCATCGGTTTGCTCGTATCATTTATAGTTTTCGAAACATGAGACATTGACTATGTGCTATACAACACTTCAGTGAGAAGCTTCGTAACCTATTGTGTTCTATGTGCAAAAAATGGTGCATATAGAACAAAAACGAAGCAAAAATACTAAATAAAAAAAATAATTTTTTATTTTGTTCTATATAAAAGTGTAAATGAAGTTTGTAGTAATTTGGAACTTTATGCATTGTCTGTTTTCGTTTTATTTCCTTTTGTGACTTCACATTTATTTTCTTTTTATGATTTCACATTGCTCTTGGCAAATAAAATGAACATTCCACATCGTTATCGACGTTTACAGGTATTTTTAAAAAAGAATTCAACCTCGGATTTTTTGTGCCAAAAACAAGATCAGCGCGATCGTTGTGTATTGTTCCAAAAGACCAAACAAAATATTACTTTGGATGAAAAGTTCAAAAAAAGTTTTAAAGAACATTGCCGTGAAAAATAAATTGCAAGTCGAGCGTGAAAAAGACAGCGCCATTAAATCCAAGGACACCATAGTAATTTGTTTCGACTTACAAAGTGTTTTTACATTACCGAAGGGGCTTTCATCTATTTATTATTATAAGAGAAAACGTTCCGTTTTCAATAAGACGGCAACAGTCTTTTCGCAAAACAAAAAAGAATCGAACATAACTTACTGCGCTATTTGGAACGAGCTACAAAGCCGTCGTTCAGGCAATGACAAAGCCAGCGTTGTGGGAAATATTTTACAGCAAATAGTTAAGGATTTTAAGAATGTTAAACATTTCATCTTGTGGAGCGACTCCTGCGTGCCTCAAAATACAAATCAGATTTTCTCAACTGCCCTTCTGCAATTCACGCACAACCATAAAAACATTCAATCAATCACCCAAAAATTTTCTGAGCCGGGTCATTCTCAAATTCAGGAAGTGGATACCGTGCATAGTGCAATTGACCGACATTTTAAATTACGAGAAATTCACGGCCCTTTAGATTAAGTTGAACTATGAACTAATGTCATCTGAAACTTTCATGTGTATTCAGTAAAATCAAAAAAACTTGATTTTCAAAATGTCCCTTTTGCATGTATTAAATCGTTGCAATATAAAAACAATAAGCTATTCACAATATTATACAAAACATCGTTGTGCCAAAAAGAATATATGAAAATCAGTATTAAAAAAACATCCGAAATGGGTTTTTTCAACTCAAAACAATTCATTTGATGAACATCTTCAGAATTCAGCTACTAAAAAGATATCATCGGAAAAAATTAATGATGTGAGAAGTTTATATAATTTTTTATCGTTAAATGCTGTGGCATACTTATAAGATTTAGTTTAAAATGAAGTTAATATTATATGAAATAAAGTTTTTGTTGCGTGAAAACACATTGCTTTTCATTTCTCACAATTCTTTTTCACATATTGTTCTATATGCTATAAAACAATAAGAGATTCGTAAATAAGTGCATATAGAACAAAGGTTATTTTTTTAAAACGCTTATTACTCTTAGAAGCTTTTCCAAGGACGGAAATTTTTTTTACCAAAAAAATCAGAAACTGTAGAAGTTTCCTTGGTAAGAAGGTTGCGACAACTTTTTCGGTTCAGTTTTTTGTAACTAACAACTAAACTTTAACAGCGATTTACCCAAAAAAACATTTTTGTCATATGGAACACAATAACTTACGAACGACGAAATGTCAACACATACACATTTATAGCAAAAGCAGCTGTTAAAATACATAGAAAGAATATACCTACATAAAAGAAAACATTAATACACTCAGACATTTTTACTAACATTATCACATTTTACATGAATCGGGGTACCGGGAGAGTGGAAGCAGCCTAGGACTAGTAGATTCCAGCACTATGATTTCTACGTCCAGATTCGTCCCGATATCGGAGATATATAATTTTGATAAATTTGGTTTTTCATTGACTTAGTATGAAAAATATTGTTACGTTTTTCCTTTAATAAACGCGTTTGAGTTCTTTTAATTGCAAACCCGAATAAAAACACACACTTATTCAACTTAACAAACTTTATTGAAATTAATTATTTTGTTCACAATTGTTAGTTACGAACAGAACCGTTTTTCAAAACAGACTAAACTAATTATACATGAGTCACCCCTTTTTATATTTCATAATTATTTCTAGATTTTTCCTTAACCTTCCCGTAAAAACTATTTATTATGTTCTATAACCATTTCTAGAAATGACTGGGAAATTTATATAGGAATTATTTTAAAATAACAGTTGTGTTGAAAATTATACATGACAATTTTAAGTAACATTAAACTATAACTTACAAGATAACTTATAACTATAACTATAAATAATTCTTAGATAATTTAACTTTCGTAACACTGCCCTCCACTTAAGCCTGTTCGTCCCGAATAGGCTCAGATTCTCCTGTTCCATAATTGGCCAGTCGTTCTAGATGCACAACTTTCATTTTTGATCTTGGGCTCTTATATTTCTGGATCCGATACACCACGTCATTCAATTTCTTTATTACTTTATATGGGCCATCCCAATGAGTCTGCAGCTTTGGAGATAGTCCTTTCTTCCGTAGCGGATTAAAAAGTAAAACCAACTGGCCTTCTTTGAAGCCTTCCGAATTTGCCACTCCATTGTTTCTGGCTTTCATCTGGTCATTTGATGACTTAACACGCCTTCGTCTTAACTCGTTTTTCTGCTCTTGGATAGAGTCATTATTATTCGCTAGTACGGATAGTTCACCAAAGTTGTACTGCTGGACCGGATTTCTACTTTCTCCAATTAGACCACCGTCTGCAACGCACTGTGGGCATTTAATTATGCAATCAATCACGGCTTGCTTGCAACCGACCCAATAGTAGCTTGCTTACAACTTCCTTATGGTTCTCGTAACGCTAAGATGCCCACCACCAGTACCTTCGTGGAATTTCTTCACAGCTTCACATACTTTAAAAGTCGGTACTACAATAAGGTTTTTAACCGTTTTGCCATCAGTACTTTCCCATGTTCGGTATAGGCAACCCTTTACCATCCGCAGACTACTCAACTGCGCCCAATACGCTTTCATTAGTGGACCGTTCAATCTAATTTCTTCACGAGTCGGCCTTTCACCTTCTTTCTTAGCCATCATAATTTGCGCTAATAAGGGGTCACTTTTCTGCGCCGTTGACCAGTCTCCGCTGGATTCCACATGTAATAAGCGAATCTCATTTATGCGTTTCTTGTTGTGAGACTCTGTACAGTGCTTGCTTTTATGTTTACTGGGCCGTCTTGAATAGGTGCTCGCTTTCCCACGTTTTTCATCGTTTCTTTGGGATGACAATTTCTTATGATCACTAGTGACTAGCTGTCGTACAAGAGCTTCACTTCCATTCCCAACGTTAAGGGGTATTTCTAGACCATACCAATTCATAATTTGTCGTCCCATATCTAGACTAATGCCTTGACGAATCATAAAATCTCCTCCAATTATGACCTCGTCCATAATTTCAGCCACAATAAACTCATCAAAAACGATCATATCGGCCATTCTTATTTCCACTCTTGCTTTGCCATAGACAATGACAGGCTCTCCCGTAGCTGTTCGCAAGTTAACACCACTTAGCGGCTCGACAGCTCCCTTTATCAAATCAGCTCTTATAATAGAATGTCCTGCACCAGTGTCGATAGTCAAAACGCGGATTTCACCATTTATGTAACCACAGGTCGTAATATTTCTGTTACTCGTTTTCACTACTAAATTTATCGTGGGACCTTCAGTTTCCTCTGCACTGCTAGCTCTTCTCAACTTTAGCGGTGACTCCCGCGATGATTGTTGACTTGCTCTTCTTTTGTCCCTTTGCGAAGCAGATCTTGATCGTTGTTTGGGTGCTTTGCAGTTTCGCTGAATATGGCCAATCTTACCACATTTATAGCATTTTGCTTTGTTTTTACCTTGTTTCTCGCTTAAAGCTTGCAAAACTGCCTCCTTCATGCTTCTCATTTCCTTTAAAATATCTCTTTCCTCTTCAGCAGCAAAATTAAGTTTTCGCACCATAAACGTTTGCGGCCTTGAAATTATCCTTGCGGTTTCTTGTGCTAGGGCAAAAGATACCGTTTCTGCAAATGATGGCTTCTGTGATGCACATACCGCTAGTTTTACATCAGCATCCCGTAAGCTGCACCAAGCGCTCAATCTCTAATGCGAAATCCTGTAGCGTCTCGTTTGCCTTTTGTACTCTTCCTCGTAATTCCATTCTGAATATTTCTTTTCTGTGTTCACCACCATACTTTCGTTGCACTGCTACCATAATGTCATCGTAATTGCTTCTGCAACTTACTGGTACACTTTCTAAAATTTCAGCTGCAGTTCCTTTTAAAGCCAGAATCAGCTCTATGGCTTTTTCTTCATTGTTCCAAGCATTTTTATTGGCAACTGTGTCAAACTGGAACTTAAACACATTCAATGGTGAGCTGCCGTCAAAACTTGGAGCTCTTATTCTATTCGAGACTTCTGGAAAAACTCGCACCACTCCCTCTTGGCACTGAAGACTATTTACTCTTTCTTCCAGATGATGAAGTTTTCCATCAAAAACCGTGACTTGTGTTTTTACATCAGTGACTTGTGTTTTTACATCAGACAATTCTATTTCCATATCGTCTACTCTTTCGTTTATAACAGTAGAAATCTCTTGAAGCTTCTCAAGTTTGTCATTAGTAGCCTGAAGTTTCTCGTTTGTCACTTTAGAATTTTCTTGAATTTCGGCTAAGATGGTGCTTGAATTTTCTTTTACCATCCTCTCAATGTTTTTAGAATTTTCTGCTAGGATAGCGTTTGAATTTTCTTTTACTAACTTCTCCATGTTTTTAGAATTTTCTTCCATTTTTCTAGAATTTTCTTCCATTTTTCTAGAAGTTTCTGCCGACATTTTTTCCATTTTCTCCATCATAGCAACAAACATTGTACCAAGATCGATGTTGCTTGTTACTGCACGGGTAGCAACTTCTATTTCTTCAAATTCATAAGTTGCGATGTCAATATTGCGTCGCTTAAATTCATCGATTAATCTTTTCTGCAGCTCAGCTTTATTTTCTGCAGTAGACAGATCCAACTTGCCCAACTCTTTCTTGACCTGTTCAATTGTTACGTTTTTCCTTAAATAAACGCATTTGAGTTCTTTTAATTGCAAACCCGAATAAAAACACACACTTATTCAACTTAACAAACTTTATTGAAATTAATTATTTTGTTCACAATTGTTAGTTACGAACAGAACCGTTTTTCAAAACAGACTAAACTAATTATACATGAGTTTTATTCATAATTATTTCTAGATTTTTCCTGAACCTTCCCGTAAAAACTATTTATTATGTTCTATAACCGTTTCTAGAAATGACTGGGAAATTTATATAGGTATTATTTTAAAATAACAGTTGTTTTGAAAATTATAAATGACAATTTTAAGTAACATTAAACTATAACTTACAAGATAACTTATAACTATAACTATAAATAATTCTTAGATAATTTAACTTTCGTAACAATATGGTAATTTTCAAGTCCAAAAAATAGGTATTTCGAGAAGACATGAATCGGGGTACCGGAAGAGTGGAAGTAGCCTAGGACTAGTAGATTCCAGCACTATAACTTCTACGTCCAGATTCGTCCCGATATCGGAGATATATAATTTTGAAAAAGTTGGTTTTTCATTGACTTAGTATGAAAAATATAGTAATTTTCAAGTCCAAAAATTAGGTATTTCGAGAAGACATGAATCGGGGTACCGGGAGAGTGGAAGTAGCCTAGGACTAGTAGATTCCAGCACTATAATTTCTACGTCCAGATTCGTCCCGATATCGGAGATAAATAATTTTGAAAAATATGGTTTTTCATTGACTTAGTATGAAAAATATGGTAATTTTCAAGTCCAAAAAATATGTATTTCGAGAAGACAAGAATCGGGGTACCGGAAGAGTGGAAGTAGCCTAGGACTAGTAGATTCCAGCACTACAACTGCTGCGTCCAGATTCGTCCCGATATCGGAGATATATAATTTTAAAAAATTTGGTTTTTCATTGACTTAGTATGAAAAATATGGTAATTTTCAAGTCATGTCTTCTCGAAGTATCCATGAGAACAATCTATATTTGACCCTTTTATAATTGAACTTCTATGAAAATACTTTTTTAATGAAAAAAAATTATCTTTTTAATAAAAATTTCAGTTTGTTTTTTATTGAAAAAATGTTATTGTTTTTAATTTTAATAATTATATTGGTTTTTGTTTACAAAAAGAAAATTTGTTTGTTTTAGCAATTCGTTTAACAGCGTGTGGAACGTATTTAAAATAACTGTAGGACGTATTTAACTGACGAACTTATCTTCACACCCTTACTCTTATAAATCCTCTTGGTTAAGAGAATAAATCCTTCGCCTCCAATTCTGGAACAGGTTGCTAAAATTGTATCACATGATCGGGATATTCCAGCTTCCAGCAGTGTGGTTTTATTTTGGACACAATAGATGGAATCAAAAATGTTTTTCTTGCTTCATTTATATAAATTTGCTCATTTTATTTAAAGTGAATTGGTATTTGCTTTTCTATAGTATATGTATGTATCTATGTATGTTAGGGTGGGTCGAAAAAAATTTTTTTTCTGCACTAGACCCCTGTAAAATATTACTAATTTAATAACTGTTTAATTTTTTATTCAAGCTCTAGGTCTTTATAATATCTAATTATTTTAATCCAAATTTTTAATATTTTTAATTAGGCTTAAGTTCATGAAATTTAATTTTCATTAAATTATTTTTATGAAGAAAGGAATTTTACAACATGAAAATTAATTAAAAATTGTTATTGATAATCTTTCATTCTTGACGTGGCTGGAAAAAGGTCAACAGAAAGGAGAAAGACAAAATGAAAAAAACAAAAAATGTACTTGGACTTCAAGAAAAATTCTTGACAAAAGTACGAAAAAACAGAAGTAAGGAAAAAAACATGTAAAATCAGTTAAAATGGGTAATCATTCAGGAAAGCAAATTTCGATTTACCAAATGTTAAAATACAATTTGGTTTAAGGATTGATGTTTGACTATTGACGTCAGCAGTCGTCGATGGCTGCGAGTGTAAGACGGCAAATCCATCTGAGGAGATCGAGTGGTTGCGATCGAAACATGTCATGGTAGCCTGCCGGCCAGGGTTCGAGCCCGAGCCACGTCAAGAATGAAAGATTATCAATAACAATTTTTAATTAATTTTCATGTTGTAAAATTCCTTTCTTCATAAAAATAATTTAATGAAAATTAAATTTCATGAACTTAAGCCTAATTAAAAATATTAAAAATTTGGATTAAAAACCATAAATAGTTCAACAAAATAACCACAATACTAATTATTATCTAATTATTATACCCTCCACCACAATTAGTTGTGAAGAGGGTATATTCAGTTTGTCATTCCGTGTGAAACTTTTTTACTATTCATCTCAGACCCTATAAAGTATATATATTCTGGGTCCTTGAGTAATTTTAAGTCGATTTAGCCATGTCCGTCTGTCTGTTCGTCTGTCCGTCTGTCCGTCTGTTGAAAACACGCTCACTTTCGAAAAACTCAAAAGAAATCAACAAACTTGGTGTCAAATTGCTTGTAGTTATCCTAAGCAGTTTGGGATTGAAATTCAGCAAAATCGGTTCAATAGGATCTGAGCTATGAATCAAAATGTGGAACCACCACCTAAAAAAAATTGATAATTTTGTTACAAAAACTAACATAAATGGTGGAAAAATGCACTGAATGATATAAGATTTCTCAACAATTCGTTTTATTCAACTGGAAATCACGCTGTAAAATTTCGTGAAGATCCGTCAATAATTTACCCTAGGCCCCATATAAACCCTACTCCCGGAAAACAGTTTAGTACGCCTAAAACCGTAAAAAATAACGCTAGCGTAACAAAATTTGGTACGTCACAGTTTTTTAGGACAAGAAATAACACTGTGTAATTTCGTGAAGATCGGTCCATAATTTAGCCTGGGCCCCATATAAACCCTACTCCCGGAAAACAGTTTAGTACGCCTAAATCCGTAAAAAATAATGCTATCATAACAAAATTTGGTACATCAAAGTTTTATAGGACAAGAAATAAAACTGTGTAATTTCGTGAAGATCGGTCCATAATTTACCCTGGGCCCCATATAAACCCTACTCCCGGAAAACAGTTTAGTACGCCTAAAACCATAAAAAATAATGCAATCATAACAAATTTTGGCCCGTCACAGTTTTATAGGACTATAAATGATACTGTGAAATTTCGTGAAGATCGGTACATAATTTACCCTAGGCCCCATAGAAACCCTACTCCCGGAAAACAGTTCAGTACACCTAAAACCATAATTAATAATGCTATCATAACAGAAATTGGTACGTCACAGTTTTAAAGGACTAGAAATTACGCTGTGAAATTTCGTGATGATCGGTCCATAATTTACCCTCGGCCCCATATAAACCCTTCTACCGGAAAACAGTTTGGTTGCCTTAAACCATAATTAATAACAAATCGTCACAGTTTAAGATTATAATAACATCATACAGATATTACTCCTTAAACATTCGAACTGTCGGTGGAGGGTATCAAAGATTCGGCACAGCCGAATATAGCACTCTAACTTGTTTATTTTCAATATTAATTTATTTTAAGTGTAACAGCCCGCGCTTTGACCTTCAATTTTGTTAAATTTTGAATATAACAACAATAGCATTGTATTGCAAAAAAGCATATTACTGTATTTGATCGACTTGTAAGTTCGTGAAAATAGTATCAGAAGCATCCATGACTCTATGCAAAAGAACCAAAGTTTGATCAAAGGCTATAGATTTATAAAGATATTGCACGACCATACAAAGTTCATACATTTTTCTGTCTATATTAATTTTTTTGGTGGATTTAGCCGCTAAATCCACTTGTGAGAGTAAATTACAGTCTTTATTTTTACTCTCAGAGAACTTTTCTCACTTATCAGCGTATATGTATGTGCATACGCGTGTGTGTGTATGTGTATACATTGAATTTAAAAAAATAAAAACAAACTAAAAGAAGTCTCGTTTTCTCGTTGAAAACACATTTAGCTAATAAAAGATGTTTTGTTTGCATCCCATTTATGTGCAAATAACCTACGTTAAACCAAATGTGACGGATTTTAATTGTAGGGCAATAATATGAGTTTTATTGTTGTACAAATGAAATTATATTGATTCGCACCGAAGTTCAAATGCTGTTATTGTCTAAATTTAAACAATTGTAGGCATATAAAAAATAATTTTTCTGAAAGAATAAACTGCTTTGTTCATAAAAGATATTTTATGTTTTCTAAAGCGACATGGCCACACATTAACATGCCTCATCAAACTCACAATTTTGTAATTGTGTTAGTAATAAAAAACTCACAAGTATGGTTCGATGTGAATTTTATGATAATCAAAATATTTTTAATTTTCATAAAAATTTGCCACCAGTTTGATGTGTATGACCGTAATTTCTTTCAATTTTATTAAAATTGTATTAACTATTTGAAAATTATTAAATCGTTTCCGCCGAAAAATCCAATTTTATTTATTATTATAACAAATTATTATCACAAATTATGCAACAGATTCAGGCTTTGGAAGTTTGTGTGCTCCTTCCGTCTTACTTTTTGATGTTTGTAAAATTCTTTTAAATGTCTGCAAAAATTTTTTTACAAGATAAAGCAATAACCACTACCAGGGCTACCCAGCAAAAACTTTACTTACAATCCTACTTTTAATGACTTCAAGAATTCATTACTTTGTAGCTTTATTCGACACTTTTTGGATTATTAGTTATATATTAAATAATAACTTTATTATTATATCTTAAATATACAGAAAAATTTAAATTTTCATTATGACAATAAAAATGTCATTATAGTCAAAAAACATAGTTTTTTAATACAAAAACTACACTGCCCCGGTAGACTAGCTGGTAGCGAGCTAGTCTATCAGCACCGAGGTTGCGCGATCGAATCCCGCCAGAGACAGAAAAAAAAAATAAAATAAGAAAAAAAAATAAAATTATATTAAAAAAAATAAAAATAAAAAATAAATAAAATTTTACTTTATTGACTTTGTGTAACTATATATTTTTATAAAAATTTTAAGTATAAAAAAAACATATTATTTTTTAGATTATAATAGGCTAAATTGTAAAGGATTACTTTTGGGACATCTCGAACAAAAATAAGTACTTTTTCTAGTAGAAAAGTAGGTAGTCGGCTCGTCAAATTCTCATTATTTTTCTGCTTATTTTGTAAGCAAAGTTTTTGCTGGGTAGTTGGTAGTGAGCTAGTCTATCAGCGCCGGGGTTGCGGGTTCGATTCCCGTTAGAGACTCTGGTTTCTTTCCTGCAGACAAGCGAAGAGCTTCGCGGGATTAGCATAGGACAAAAAAAACATGTGGATTTCGCTACTTACAGTCAGGGATGTTAGATGTGACGATTTTTCGTCATTTTGACGTTTTTTTTCGATGAATTTACCAAAATGACGATTGACGATTTTTAATGCAGAGTCACTTAAGGTAGAACTACATAACACGCGTTAGTGCGCGTGTGCTCTGTAGTCTTCTGTCAAAAAAAGTTAAACTAGTGTATTTTCATAGAAAAAGCTACATGCAAAATATTTTGACGCGTTTGCGCCAGAAAGTTGGTTAACTTTGAACTTTTTGACGCCTTGTGTATTTTTGACAAGTAATCAGCTGACAATAAAAAGAATAATTTAACAAATTTGTGAATCATGAAAGAAAAACTTATTGAAGAGCTTAAAAAACATACAATATTTATATAAAAAGAATAAATTCAATAAAATAACAAAATCTTGATATACTTTCGAACACGTTTTTAATGCACAAATAAGTAAACAAATAAAAAACAGCTGACAGGAATGGCTTTTGTAACGCGTGTTGCGTAACTTGCAATTTTTTACGCGCTAAAGTTTTTAAACGCACGATACTCGGCGACGAACTAACGCGTGTTATGTACTTCCGCCTTTAGGTTTTGACGATTTAATCCCGTCAATAAATTTATTTTAAACTTTAATCTGGCATAAATTTTATAACACTTCAATCTGGCAAGTAAAGTTTTTCTTAGTTTGTATATGTGTGTAGAGGCGAATATATATTTATACTAGCGGACCCGATGAACTTCGCCTCGTCCCAGTTTTAAGCCTTCAAACTTTAGAGTAATAAAACAACACAAATATTCAGGGACCCGAAATAACTGTTAATATTTTTTAAATAGCCAATAGGTTATGGAAAAAATAACTAAAAAAATTGGTCTTGTAATAATAATTATAAATTACCCAGAAAATTATAGGTCTGCCATTAACATTATAAAAGATTATTATTTTTTTTTTGGTCTTTGATAACCGTTATGAAAGATTATTATTTTTTTTTGGTCTTTGGTAACCATTATGAAAGATTTTTATTCTTATGGGTCTTCTATAACCATTATAAAAAAATTTTTATTTTTTCTGTCTTCTATAACCACGCTACAGTTCGCAAACTCCAAATAATCACCCCTATCGTGAATAAAAATTCCTTGGGAGTTTTTCCCTTTTTTAATTTTTCCTATGCTAATTCTATTGCAAAAATGGGAAAAGGGAAAAAACTCCCAAGGAATTTTTATTCACGATAGGGGTGAATATTTTCATAAAACTAGTGTGAAATTCGATATGGAAGACCGAAAAAAATAAAAATCTTTTGTAATGGTTACGGAAGACCAAAAAAAATAAAAGTCTTTTGTAATGGTTATGGAAGCCCAAAAAAAACAAAAACAAACTATAACGGTTATCAAAGACCAAAAAAATATTGGTTTTTTGTAATAATTATTCAGAGAGCAAGTTTTAAAAATTCGTGATAAATTATTATTTCAGGATTTTTTCAAATATTGGTTATAACTGTTATGTCCCTGCAAATATTTAAATTTGCAATGTGATTTATTTGAATGGAATCAGTAGAGAGCGATGTGATGAACAATGTTTTTCGATTTGTTTTCCGGCGAAAAAACAAATAACGAAGACGGTTTCCCAACACTCGAACATGCAACGTACAGCTGACCGTGCGGAAAACAGGGAAATTCGAGATTAATCCCACAGACTTCTAGTGATTGGCTTTGCGATTTATTGATTGTCATTGTAAATGTCAATCGAACGGGGAACTGAATCCGCTTGAATTGGAATGGAAGGTCAGTTGGAATAATGGGAATTCGTGGGATAAGGTCTTCCTCTCCTTTGAATTTGCCCTTGATGATTGTCGCCTGAATCACCGTTGCACATTTTTGGGGGTTTGAGATTCCGCAACATGATTATGATCGATACCACCTTCAGCTGTAAATTATGCGGCGGAGTTCTTGGTACATCAAGCGAGTTCAAAAATTCCGTCGGTCAACAGATTTGTGCGTATGCAGCTGTCCTGCGATTCGACTTTTAATAATTATGTTTAAGCTATTGACGTCCTTATTCTTCGCTGCTAGTATTGCCCGTTCACGAATCCAATCGAGATTTTTGTAATTTTGTGCAATGCCAGCGAACACATCGTCCTCCTTGGACGATGTGAATTCACAAAAATTTTCAGGGAACGATATCAATCCATTCGAAACATCAACAGGAATTTGGCCGTTGCCAAGCTCCAGCAGTTGTCCCGAGAATGTAGCAGCCGATGGGTCGTTCTGCAACGCGACTCTCATGTTTGTGGTCACTTGCAACTTCTGGACAGGCCTCCACAAAGACGACGATTACAGGCACGCGTTAAGTTCATCCGCAGCAGAAGATTTGGGTATGACAGGAAGTGTTTGACGAAAATCTCCGGAGAGCAATATCATAGAACCACCAAATCGTCTTAAGTATTAAAAATTCTATATTTTTAGTTTTGTATAATTTTATACTTAATTATTTTTTTATGTTTAATTTTTTTATATGACGATTTTTTGACGGTTTTTTTCAGAACTAATGACGATTATGACGATTTTTTTTTTAAATTTTTGACGATAATTCGAAAAAAACATCTAACATCACTGCTTACAATATATGGAATGAAATCCAATAAAATCAAAGCCATATTATTAAAATTGTTCGCATATTATACTTTTATTTTTATTTATTTTTTTAAAAAGTGTTGTATTTTACAGCAACTTAAACAACTTAAATAATAATCAACAAATTCAGACAAATAATTATATTGATGACATAGCCTCGTACACGGATCAGCAAAAGCATAATTAGATCTACAAAATTATTACCGATAGGATTATAATGACGAGTAATACGGCAGGTACATACCTATTAATGTTTTAAAATTTTAGCTTTTTCAGCATTCGAAGTTTTGTATTTATATGTCTTCCAAGAGGAATGCTTTCTTAGTAATACCAGTATAAGCAAATTTAAAATTTCCAATCTATAGTTGTAACAATCATTTTTCTCGTCAAACCAAAACGAATAAATGGTATTATTAGTACATTCTACGCACTGGTCGATAATAACTTTTTTTATGTGTTTCATTGCTCTGTTCTTAAAAAATAAATTTTCGAAAACTTTTATGTTAATTTTGCATATTTCGAAAAACAAATCAGAGGGTAAACATAAACTTCCAAAATCAGATTAATTTTCATAGTTTTTCGTAGGGATATACATTTCTGATGGGTATGTTAAAATTTGAGATGGTTTAATCATATCCATTCGGCATTTAGTGCAGGATACTCGTTGCGCTATGTAGCCAATGAAATATCGACTAGAAGTCAGTTCTATTGACACATTCACAGAGTTAAAGCTGTCGGCACTTTCATCAAAATATGCTTCATTTTCCTGGTATATATCTGCGATATCTATCAAGGGGGTTGGATTATTAGGTGATACACTGTCATTAACTTCTAAAATTTTTTGAAAGTCAAGTGGCAAAAATATTGTGCCGTCTTCTGCACAATTTTTTGAGGAACTAAATTTGATTATTTTTAAAGATAAAAGCTTGGCCATTGCGATGTTGAATTCGTGAACAGAAGGGTTTTTACAATGGCCACCTTTGGCGCGTACATATGAAAATCCGTTTTCTAATGGGTCTTGGCTAAAACGGCTGGTTAAAATGGTAAGTAAATTAGAATTTTCTTGTAACATTTCCTCGGTTAACGATAATATACCACTGGTGGTTTGGATTAGTCCACTGATGCAGAATATTTTGTTACCGAAATATTCAACTTGCCGTATGTACGAAACTGGCTCTTGCAGTACTTCCCAAGTTTAATTATTAAGCCTTAACCCACGCTTCAGCGGGTTTGGATCATTGAAATTTTTACTTTTAAAACAGTCAAAGTAGCTATCGAGTTTTTTTTTAGAATATACTCAAGGGACTGGCAGTACATCAGAGAGTACTCACACCCCTGAAATAGAAATCGCAGATATACCTATACACTGAAAATGAAGAATATTTTAATGAAGATGCCGATTCTTTTACATCCAACAATGTGCCAATAGAATTAACATCAAGTCGATATTTTGTTGGTTACATATCACAACGAATATCATGCATTAAATGTCGTTAAAACCAGCGCAAATTTTGTCATATCCTTCAGAAAAGTTTGTTCATGCAAAAAATCTCTGACTTATTTTTTGAAGTTTGTAAAATTCATATAAAGGTCTTTGAACAAATATTTTTACAAAATAAAGAAATGAAAGGCATAAAAAAATTTATTGTTGAGCAATGCGTGAGTTGTACCAAAAATTCAATTTATTCTTTTTGGTTTGAGGAGAATGACGTACATATGTTATAAACACAGGATGGAGATGCTTAATTTACTAGTTCTTATATTATTACGGAAGCATTCCACATGGGAAACTTATAAATACAAATTATCAAGTACTGAAAAAGTTAAAATTTTAAACCATTAAACTTGTAAAGAGCTCATAAGTAAAATTAATAAATATTCATAGTAAATAGTAAGAAAAAAACACTCTTTTTTATTTTTAAATTTTGTTTGATTTATGTATACATACACACATGGTAAGTACATAATTAAATAATCTAAAAAATGGAATTATAATTCGGTGCAAATCGATATAGTTTAATTTTTACAAAAATAAAACACATACCACTGCCCTACAATTACGCAATTGGTCGCATTCGCTCTTACGTAGGTTATTTGCACATAAATTGTTTGAAAACAAAACGAAATAAAAAAAAATACCAAAAACCGGTTTCAACGAAAAAAAAACACAAACCCACACACACTTTGGTTGGCAAAAACAGCAAACATGTGTATGTATTAATGCATGTGGTTTCTTGCTCTCTTGAGTTTTAGCTTTCTTGTTACTTCCCCCCCTCATAGGCCTGCCATACGTCCTGGTTTTCCAGGATTGTCCTGGTTTAAGACTACTTGTCCTGGTGTCCTGGTCCACTATTTATTTGTCCTGGTTTTTTGTACAGGTCAAGACAAACAAATTTGTTTTTTGCTTTAGTTGTTAACAAAGGTTAAGATTTCTGTTATAACACAAGGTAACTGTATAAAGAACTTTAATTAAATTCAACTGTTATCTGGTGTAAAGCTGGTAACAGCTGTCAATAATATTAGATGATAGTCAATCCTCTTTCAAATTTTGTTTCAACTAGTGGCTGTAAAAAGTTATACAGTGTAAACAACTTTTATAACTAATCGAAAACCGATAACAAATTGCTTTCTCTAAGGCAGCCCATACACGCAGCGATGCCAACTTAGTGCTTTTGGCACTATTTATGGTGCTTTTTGATGCCTCAAAACGCCAAAATTTGATCCATAGTGCCAAACTAAAAAAAAGCACTAACTTGGTGCTTTTTCAATTTTTCTTTAGTGCTTTTTACAATTTTTATTTTTTTTCTACCTTATTTTAAAACTACAATCAAATAGCGGATGATTTATTTGACTTAGCTATTTGAGGTACAATTTTGAGAAGACTTGTAAAGATTTTAAGATTTCAAATGATAAAAAAGGGATAAAAGAAAGTTACATTCGTTTTACCAAAAACTTTATTTACGAGGTTAGAACTAGGCTTCCCAGCAATTTGGAAATTTTACGAAACGTTGCACTTTTTAGCGTTGACAACATTTTTAGTAATCGTAATAAAAACGATGTATTTCGGTAAACATTTTTTTAAAGATGTAGACACTGTTTCAAAAATAGAACATGGATTGGAAAATATTAGGAATTGTTAAAAAACATGCACTCGGAAACCGTAAAAAACGCAGACTTTAAAAACAAAAAAGAGCCATAGCTTGGAACGTGCAAAGTGTAAAATAAATTAAAAACAGCTGACAGAAAATACTTTTATAACGAGCGTTGTGTAACCTGCCATTTTACATGCGCTTAAGTTTTCCACGTATTGTGCACTTCTCTAGTGCTATTGAAAAAAGGTTGGACTTAGTATCAGAATGCAAACGTACAAGTTATTTCTATTTTACACCTTATGTGTGTTCTAAACTTAGAAGCGTACATATGTTAAAATAATTGGATAATATAATTAGCCAATTGTTTTGTTAAACTTTGCACGCTTTTAATTTAGATTTATTTAAACGATAAAATATAAGGATGTTTATTAAAATATATGCTGTTATTAAGTTTTATAAACAATGGTAGGTCATTGCAAATTTTTGGCAATTACCTGTTTTATGGCCAATTTATACTCCAAATGATTTGGATGATTTTATTTTTATTGAAGATAATAATAATACATTTAAAAATTTGTATATACAAATGTAAATATATTTATTATTTTATCTTTAATGAAAATGGTCCCCATCAACGCCGTCGCCTTTTTTTAAATTTTGGAGGTTTTTGTGTTTAATTAAATTGTAAAAATGGCTTAGTGCTTTTTTACGCTTTTTTTTTTGCTCGAAATAGTGCTTTTTAGTGCTTTTTTTGAAATTTAAAGTGCTTTTTGCTCTCAAAAAGTTGGCATCACTGCATACACGTTTCAATTCAATTGTCAACTGAGTCGGTCGTTGTCTAAATCAAAGCATGTATGGCTTAGTCAATTGAATAGTTTGACAGTTGTCGAGTTGGTTGAAGAATAATCAAAAGAGTTTGATTTTTTTCAGGTTGATAAATATAACAACAACCACACAGACAATTAGTTGGGCGTAAATAATTGTCTTTGTGGTTGTTGTTATGTTTTTGCACTTTTGCTTTTTTGCAAGGGTGCAACTTGTGACGTGAATTTTTTTTTTAATATTAAGGGTATTCACGTCACAAGTTGCACCCTTGCAAAAAAGCAAAAGTGCACAAATATAACAACAACCACACAGACAATTAGTTGGGCGTAAATAATTGTCTTTGTGGTTGTTGTTATGTTTTTGCACTTTTGCTTTTTTGCAAGGGTGCAACTTGTGACGTGAATACCCTTAATATTAAAAAAAAAAATTTTTTTCCTTAATGAAAAAAGTCCAATTTGAAGAAAGTTTTGCTATGCCTTATGAGAAATAATTTATGAAAAAAAGTAATTTTTGAAAAATTTCGAGTTGTGACCCTTTAGTATTTAGGGTGCGATATACTACATACATATACTTATATTAAAAAAAAAACTTTTCTGTTGGTTTAATTTTTTATCCATTTTTTTCATGTGTCCTGGTTGATAGGTTCAAACATCTGGCAGCCCTACCCCCTCATCAATAAGAAGCACAAAATGTTTGAAAATTTTAAATGTACTAAGTGCAACATCATCATCATCATATATATTATTTCTAAAGCACTTTTTTTTGTCGGTTGCAAATATCTCCCATACCACCGCATCAAATTTAATGAATGATATCTCATTTTAAAGCTTATTTCTAACACTAATGACGAAAAATAATTAGAAATTGAAAAATTATTATTTTCATTGATAAAAATTACAGTGCGAAATAGTCGCACGGGTCATCTTGTATATATTATTTCTAAAGCACTTTTTTTTGTCGGTTGCAAATATCTCCCATACCACCGCATCAAATTTAATGAATGATATCTCATTTTAAAGCTTATTTCTAACACTAATGACGAAAAATAATTAGAAATTGAAAAAATTATATTTTCATTGATAAAAATTATATTTTAAAATGTATTGAAGTTACTAAAATTTCTATTAATTATTTTCATTTTATGTTACAAAAATGACAACTAACGGTGCGAAATATTCGCACGGGTCATCTAGTATATATTATTTCTAAAGCACTTTTTTTTGTCGGTTGCAAATATCTCCCATACCACCGCATCAAATTTAATGAATGATATCTCATTTTAAAGCTTATGTCTAACACTAATGACGAAAAATAATTCGAAATTGAAAAATTAATATTTTCAATGATAAAAATTATATTTTAAAATGTATTGAAGTTACTAAAATTTCTATTAATTATTTTAATTTTATGTTACAAAAATGACAACTAACGGTGCGAAATATTCGCACGGGTCATCTAGTATACATATATTATTTCTAAAGTTCTTTTTTTTTGTCGGTTGCAAATATCTCCCATTTGAAAGCTTATTTCTAACACTAATGACGAAAAATAATTAGAAATTGGAAAATTAATATTTTCATTGATAAAAATTATATTTTTTACTGTATTGAAGTTACTAAAATTTCTATTAATTATTTTCATTTTATGTTACAAAAATGACAACTAACGGTGCGAAATATTCGCACGGGTCATCTAGTCTTTATATATTTATAGTCTTTGGTTTGATTTTTTTTAGTTAAATTCAAAATGTTTTCAGTTTTAATTTATAATAATTGATAGTTAATAAAATATTTAAATTTAAAAAATTTACTTTTCTTACATATACTTAATTTTTAGAAGCTCTTGCGCGGGCTGAAGATGTGACTATTTTTTACTTCTTTTTGCAGTTTTTATTTGTTTTGACGTAAGACAAAAAAATGCTGCTTTTAGAACATGACCCACCAAAATGTATATGTAATAATTTTTAAAAATTGCAATAAATTTACAATTATGTTTGGTTGCTCTTAATGAGGATGTCCGCTGTCCACCAAAAATAAAATGATTATTTTTAACGGTTTTCCCTAGTAAAGGATTCGACTTCTGTCACAAAACATTTGTAAAACCATTCAGATAACAATAAGGATGCTACCCAAGCTTTGGGATTTGCCATCCAGTAAACTGACAAACATTTCAAATCTTTACCTTTAAGTGCCTCCGGTTTTATAAACTGATTAACAGCAAACTATTTTAATATTTTATCTCACTGCATATTTCCAATAACTTTTAACATTATTTTTGGGTAATTTGTCGCATTTTACTCATTTGCTGATACTGCTTGAACTTTTTTTGACTGTTGTGAATATTTGTTCTCTTTACAAACCCTGCCAACCATCCGTTGCTTGTCAAAAAAAATCTTTTGGAATTGACGGCATTGCTAGTTTAATTTTTTTTAAAATAAGGAGGGCTATTTCTTTTATCATAAACAATTCAAAGGAATCCTCTTTTTTGTTTAATTTTCAATCAAATATAATTTAGGCATGTATCCACTTTTCAATTGGTGTGTCTCTTAAGTAAAATATGTACCTATGTAGTATGTAAATATTTAAAGCAAAGTTTTGCAGCAGAAACATATAAAAGACCTTCTTATGGGAGCCTCATTATTTTTAATCACTCTAATAGTTGATTGAACATACATACATACATATTTATTAAAAAAGAAAAATTTAGCATATCAACAAAACTGTAATCGACAAATTCTGCGTAAGTTAAGACTTTTCTCATGGCGGCGTTATAATTACGCAGACTAACAATGTTTAATAAAGTGTATTTTATATTTGTATTAAAAAAAAAAGTTTATTTCTAAAAAACAGAAACTAACAACTGAAGAAAATTAGATTTCATACATACATACATATGTTTATCGTCGTTTATCTGTTCTTTTTTTGCGCAACATTACTGCGCATGTTTTTAAAGAACATGCGCTATATTATTGTTTATTATTGAGTAATAAAAAAAATCAAGAGTGCAATTTGTTAAAAGAAAAAGTGAAAATAAAATGTCTGCTCAAATTAACTTATTTCTATTTTATTACCTTTTCTTTTTTCTCACTCTCCCTCTCATTCTCTCTTAAAGATAAAAACGCAACATTGAATAAATATACATAAATATTAATTTATGATAGACAATATGGTATTTATAAGTGTTTGTATGTCAACAAGCGACTGTTACCAATAAAAATAAAAGAAGCAAAATATTTAAAAGAAAATTTTGAGGAATTTTCAACTTATGTGCTATAAATACATACATATACAGTGCAACCTCTATAGTCCGGACAAGTCAATATTTCGGACAATTACGAAATTTGTCCTTTGTAGTCCGGACAACGGTTTTTTTCTAAGTCACACCTTTTTTAACTACAGCAAGGGTTCATAGTGGCGAGACCTCCGATAGAGGTAGGAATATACCTAAAGTGAACGATAAAGCAACGAAAAATAGGTTAAAGTAAAAGGTTAAAGTAATAATGGAACACTTTTTATACGGCCGATAAAATCCTACCTTTATAAATCGGTAAGTTAAAAAAAGTAAAGATTTATAAGTTAAAGCGATCGATTTATTGGTAAAAAGGCAGTCGCATGTTATTACTGATATCTCAGTACTTTGTGTACCGATCTGGCTGAATTTTAATTGCACATTATTGCACTATACGCGATACATGTAAATATATAGCAACCTGGTCCCGATCATATCTGGGGTCATCAGAAACCGCATTTTTACATACACACGGACAGACAAACCGACGAAATCGTTAAATAAGCTCCACTACTTGTAAGGATCCAGAATATATACATTTTTAAGACCCAAGGATCAATATGGTAAAAATTACAAACTGAGTAATAAACTTATAAAAAAACAAACGATATAATTTATATAATTTTTTTTTTTAATTTAATCAAATTGATCATTGAATGTCACTGCCTGTTTTTAGAACGCGAGGGCAAAAGTGACTCGTATAAATAACATTTAAAACAAAAACAAATTTTCAAATTTATGGCGATTTCTTTTCTGAAAAATGTTGCATTAATGTTACATGTTCTACATTTTTGTGTTCGTTTGTACAAAAAATACAACTGTGGGAAAAATTTTCAAGTTCTTTTGTGAATATTTTGATGAAAAACATGCAAAACATGTTAAATATTTTACCCTTACTTTAACTTAAGGTGTTCATACTGCCCTGTTCTACAACTTTGGTACTTACTACTTTGTTTGTACAACAAATGTTTTATTTTGTTTGTCTTAATTCATACCGCTCATAATTTTGTAAAAAATTTGTTTTAAAACAAAATATAAAAATATTTATTAATTAAAATCAAAAAAGTCTATTTATATTATAATCGTTTTAATTTTTATAAGCCACTAGCTGACCCGGCAAACGTTGTTTTGCCATATACTTTATTTCTTTCAGATGTTACAGTGCCTGCATGCCAAATTTTAAGAAAACCGGTTGACCGGCTAAGAAGATATAGGAAGGGGGAAGTTGTTACACTCTTGTCCTATTACATACCAAATTTTAAGAAACCCGGTTGATTAAATTAGAAGACTTTCCAACTGTAACACGATTTGCCTGCAAAATTTCAAGAAAATCGGTTGATACGTTAAGAAGATAGAGGCAAGGGTAGCTTTTACACCTATTTCACACCCTTTTCCCTATTCCCTTTCAGATGCTACATTTTCTGTAAACCAAATTTTAAGATAACCGGTTGATTCGTTTAGAAGATTTGGGAGGGGGAGGCTATAGTTCTTTCTTTCCAGATGTTATACTATTTGCCTCCAAAGTTTTAGGAAAATCGATTAATAACTTAAGAAGATTTAGGAAGGGGAGCTTTTACTCTTCCTGTCCTATTCCACGACCAATTCCCAATTTCCTTTCAGATGTAACAGTGCCTGTATGCTAACTTTTAAGAAAACCGGTTGATAAGTAAAGAAGATATAGGGAAGGGGAGCTTTTGCCACTCTTGCCCTCTTCGCGCCCTCTAGCTGTATAAAATATACTTTACGACCTATTCTCATACCTAACAAATACACATACAAAATTTCATAAAAATCGGTCGAGCCGTTTCGAAGGAGTTGAAAATGGAGGGCATTTTGTTGATATTTGTATTGGGATATATACATAGGAAAATCTAAATGCCATATCTATAAGCCCCTTGGCCGATTTCGTACAAACTTCACACAAACCATCTACAGACTATCCCCAATGTACCCTGATATTTTGGTTGAAATCGGTCGACCCGTTTCCGCAGTTAGTGGTGACATCAAAGTGTACACTTATTTTTATATATATACAAGCTGGCCCGGAAAACGTTGTTTTGCCATATAACTTATTTCTTTCAGATGCTACATTGTCTGCATGCTAAATTTAAGAAACCCGGTTGATTAGTTAAGAAGATAATAAAAATTATAGGCTTAGTTCTTTCCAGATGTTGCACTATTTGCCTGCCAAATTTCAAGAAAATCAGTTGATTAGTTAAGAAAATATAGGGAGGGGGAGCTTTTACCCCTCCTGCTTCACGCCCTAAATAATAAAAACTATAGACTATAGTACTTTCCAGCTGTAACAGTATTTGGCTGCAAAATTTCAAGAAAATATTGGGAGGGGTAGCTTTTACCCTTCTTGCCCTATTTCACATCCTATTCCCTATTTCCTTTCAGATGTTACAGTGCCTGCATGCCAAGTTTTAATAAACCCGGTTGATTTGTTTAAAAGATTGGGGAGGGGGAGCTTTTACCGCTATTGCCCAATCTCACGCCCAATTTCCTTTCAGATGTTACAGTGTCTGTATGTCAAATTTTAAGAAACACGGTTGATTTGTTTAAAAGATTGGGGAGGCGGAGCTTTTACCTCTATTGCCCTATTTCACGCCCTAAATAATAAAAATTTGAGGCTATAGTTCTTTTCAGATGTTACATTATTTTCCTGTGAAATTTCAAGAAAATCGGGCGATTTGTTAAGCAGATATAGGGGAGCTTTTACTCCTCTTGCCCTATTCCCTATTTTCTTTCAGATGTTACAGTGCCTGCATGCCAAATTTAAAGTAAACAGGTTGATTAGCTAAGACGATATAGGAAGGGGGAGCTTATGCCCCATTTTGCGTCCTCTAGCGATATAAAATATACTCTACGATCTATTCTCATACCTAACAAAAACATATACAAAATTTCATAAAAATCAGTCAAGCCGTTTCGAAGGAGTTCAAAATGAAGGGCATTTTGTTGATGTTTGTTTGGGAATATATAGGAAAATATAAATGTCATATCTCCGGAATCACTGGTCTGATTTCACGCTAACTTTACATAAACCATCTACAGACTATCCCCAACGTTTTTGTTGAAATCGGTCTACCCGCAGTTAGTGGTGACATCAAAGTGTACACTTCTTTTTATACCCTCCACCACAATTAGTTGTGAAGAGGGTATATTAAGTTTGTCATTCCGTGTGAAACTTTTTTATTATTCATCTCAGACCCCATAAAGTATATATATTCTGGGTCCTTGAGTAATTCTAAGTCGATTTAGCCATGTCCGTCTGTCTGTCCGTCTGTTGAAAACACGCTCACTTTCGAACAACTCAAAAGAAATGATCAAACTTGGTGCCAAATTGCTTGTAGTTATCCTAAGCAGTTTGGGATTGAAATCCAGCAAAATCGGTTCAGTAGGACCAGAGCTATGAATCAAAATATGGAACCACCACCTAAAAAAATTGATAATTTTGTAACAAAAAGTAGCATAAATGCTGGCACAAGGCTCCGAATGAGATCAGATTTTGAAAAAATTTATTTTATTGGACGGGAAATTGCACTGTTAAATTTCGTGAAGATCCATCCATAATTTACCCTAAGCCCCATATAAACAGTACTCCCGGAAAACAGTTTAGTACGCCTAAAACCGTAAAAAATGACGCTACCGTAACAAAATTTGGTACATCTACTACGGGAAAACAGTTTAGTACGCCTAAAACCGTATAAAATAATGCAATCATAACATTTTTGCTCGTCACAGTTTTATAGGACTAGAAATGATACTGTGAAGTTTCGTGAAGATCGGTCCATAATTTACCCTAGGCCCCATATAAACCCTACTCCCGGAAAACAGTTTAGTACACCTAAAACCATATTTAATAATGCTATCATAACAGAAATTGGTACGTCACTGTTTTAAAGGACTAGAAATGACGCTATGAAATTTCGTGATGATCGGTCCATAATTTACCCTAGGCCCCATATAAACCCTACTACCGGAAAACATTTTAGTCGCCTTAAACCATAATTAATAACAAACGTCACAGTTTAAGATAATAATAACATCATACAGATATTACTCCTTAAAAATTCGCACTGTCGGTGGATGGTATCAAAGATTCGGCACAGCCGAATATAGCACTCTAACTTGTTATATATATAGATTAGTGATGTTAATATTTGTTTCCAACCCGCAAAAGCGTGCAGAAACCGCTTAAATGGCTTTAAAAATCACTCATTAAGTACATTAATAATGAAAGTGTAATAGTTGTAAATAAGAGCACTAAGACCCTATTTACATTATGCAATTAATGCCGCAACTTTCGCATGCAACTTTTTGTTTGAAAAGAAAACGGGGTTGAAAAAGTTGAAAAATGCATGAAAAAATGTAAATGTGAAGAGTTTCGTAGCAACTTCTTTAAAAGAAAATAGAAAAAAAAACTCGGCGATAATTGCATAGTCTAAATGCGGTCTAATTGTGTTCTTTTGAAATTGCACAACATGTAACACTTCGAGTGATTATAGGTAACATTAGAAATTGTTACATGTATATACTGTAACATATTTTTCTCAGAAAAAAAATCGCCATTAGTTTTTGTTTTAAATGCTACCTAAACGAGTAAACTTTGTGTTCGCGTTCTAAAAGCAGGCAGCTAATCTTTTCTGCCTATATTGATCTGGCAAGCTTTAAAATTATCTATTATCAAATGACATTATTGCCACATCAACTATTCCTCATATATAAATCTAGTTTCGAAATACAAACATGTTAATTAAGCCATACAAATAAAACTACGTGGTAAAAACAAAGCGGTTAACAAAACAAAGTAGTAAACAAACAAAGACAAAGCAGTTAACAAAATATATAGAATATAATAGGTGCGTTTGAGAACTTTTACATTAAAATGCAGCAAATGAGTAATCTTAAAAATTTGCTCTCACAAAAAGCTATCGTACAAAAAAGTACACGAACGCAAAATTTTTAAAAATTCGTAAATTAAAGGCAACAGCTGATTGCAAATAATTGAAGTGTTGAAAAATTTTTGGAAAATACAAACAAATTATTTTATATAATCTTTCATATTTGTTTTTTTTTCATATTTGTTTGTTTTTATTTGATTTCGCTAATTTGTGGCAGGTTAATTTATGCAAAAGAACATGAATAATTTTTTTTTCTATTGATTACTAAAGTACCCAAGTACTTCACACTTTTACAACTCTAAAAATTTAACATAATAAAAAAGTTTCAAAAGTTGCAATTTAGCCAAATAAATGCTTTCCAAACAAGTTAAATTAATTAATATTTATTCACTTTTTGTTTCGGTTTAACTTTTATTTCAACTTTTCTTTTATTTAAAATTTTTTTCACAATTTGTATGCTTTTTATTTGTTACTTCTGTTTGTTTACCTTTTGAAACATATGTTTTTTGTTGTACTAAATTAAATGACATTAAATTAAATGAATAAATTTCAGTGTATTTATCAAGTATCAAAAATTGGGAATTTAGTACGTCATACAGAAATCTTATTAATAACAAATTTTTTATTACCTAAAATAACTTTGTTAATGTTTTTTGATTTTTATTATATATCTTCAATAAAAATATTCGCACTGAACAGCTACATAGTATGCTTGTGAACATACAATTTTTGTTAATTCATAGCAATAGTGAAAAAAAAATTAAAATGCATAACAAATAAATACATATTTATCTTTATGACTTACAAAAAGAAACACAAAAACGTAATTTTATAAAAAAAATAGGCAAATATTGGCGCGTATTGTGTTGTTTGATTTTCGCACAAGAACACAATAAATATTGGTGCATTTTTGTAATTTTTATTGACGAGCGGATGCATATCAAGTAGTCACACGATTGCCGCACCAGGGTTGCGTTTAGTTTTTAATCACTTTAATGGCTAATAAATTGGTGAAGGTTTGAACGCTGGTTTAGTTAAACTAAACTTAAATTTATATGTAGTTTAAACTCAACAACTATTAATCAGTGTCCCATGTATTAAATGTAGTTAAAAAAAATAACGTGGCGGCACTACCATAAATCTTGTCAAATTCATATGGTCTGTATTGGTAGTTTAAGCAAACTTTTAACCAAAAAGAGTTTAAATTGCTCGGATTTATTAGCCCTAAGTATAAGGTTTGTGTGTTGATTGTTAATGAATTCTTAAGAGTATTGATTTTTCTTTTTGTTATTTAACTAAATTTTTCGGTAATAGAAAAAATTTTAACTACAAATTGGATAACCAGTAGTGCGATTCTCTTTTCAATTTTAGCATAATTTAAATTTTTAAAAACATTTAACAGCAAAGTTAATGTAAATTTTATTCAGTAACTTTTTTACCAATAACCTTTACTGCTATGTTCTACCTTAACGTCAGGTATTTAAGTTATCTTAACGGCAAAATATTTTTCATTGTTTATTTTTAAAATGGTAGTTATTTTTCAAAAAAACAACAAACTAAAATTTTGCCAAATAAAAGCTACATTAACATTTTTAGAACTTACGTTATTTACATACATTTTGCCAAAATAATATTAAAAAATTTGTTTTTTGGGAGGGAATTTATAAATATCATTAAAAATATAACATTGATTATATGCAGCTTATGGATATCGCTAATAGTGTTTTCTTTCCTACACAAAAAATAAGTGGTAGACTTTCCAATCATGCCGCTGTTAGCAAATTTTTGCGAATATCCCCTAATTTAGTAATTTTTACCGAATTTTTGCCATTCCTTATAATTAGTTTAAGTGGCTTCAATTCAATTTTATGTTTTGTTCGAAATATTAAACAATTTCGCGAATTTTGCAAAAAAAAAAAAAAAAAATTATATATTCCGACAATTTGTTTTTTTAAGCGATTTCCAATAAATTTTACGTTTTTTTGCACGTTTGCAATTTTTCTCGAAATTTAGCCATGTTCGCGATATAAGCGATTTTTTCCTGTGGTTCTTTAGAGCTTTAATGATTTTTAATAAACAGCCGCTGTTTGCAAATTTTTGCGAATTTCCGCTAATTTAACAAATTTTAGCTAATTTTTGCATTTCCTTATAATTTTAGCGACTTTTAATCAATTTTATAGCTTGTTTGATATATTAAAAATTTTCGCTATTTTTGCAAATTTTCAGAATTTATGCAATTTTCGATAGACTAGCAAAACCTAAATGGGGTTTTGTAAGTTTCGAATGTACTTTAAGTGTTATTTAAATATACTAATTAATTAACAAAGATGCCACTTGATTGAAATTTTTAGCTGTGTTGCTAAAACTGAGTTACTGCATTGCTGTATTTTTACCGGAAGCAATAAACTGTGACGGTAAAATTAACGTTAATCGTTAAAAGTTAGAGAATTCCACTACAGACTTTTTTTAATGTAGTCAGGACAATTAAGTAATCCGGACAAAGGCTGAAACCATATCTGTCCGAATTTACGAGGTTATACTGTACGTATATTTACATACGTTTACGTACAATACAATGTACATTAGGTGTCCCAAAAAATTTTTTTTATTTTCATGGGGGCTCAAGCATAATTTAAAAGCTTATATAGCAAAGTAATTTGAAAATTTTTTCAGATTTTTCGGAAGAGGTTTATAGGTTGCACATGTTTGCCAAAAATCGGGTTTACCGGTCTTTTCTTTATAACATTGTCAATAACCACGATTTTCTTTACTTTTCAGGGAACGATTTAAAAAAAATTTCAAGCTTTTTTTTGTGTGCATGCTAGGCGGCACCCTACGTTATTATAATTTTTCTTAAATTTTTATTACAATTTGTAAATAACGCTCTATAACTTTTAAAAATTTTTTTGGAAAGAAAAAGAACTTGCAATGTAGTTTAAAAGATCAATTAATTCTTAATAATTAAAAACTTTTTGGCACACACTAATGTACATATGTAGGTATGTACATATATACAGTTAAGTTTGTATGTTTTTTATACTTACGAAATTTTTTTATTTTTTTGCTTGAATAAGGAAATGCAATTGCTCTCGATTATGGCGTTGAATGATGAAACGATTCTGCTAATGTTAATGACGGCGATGTTAATGCCCTAACTGCAGGAAGTTCTTTGTGTACGTTGTATTCCCACTAAGCACTTGTAGAACCACGACAAAGTACAAGTGCCCAGGGTGTTTAGAATACAAGCCAACAAAAAACTCAAATAAAACAAAAAGCTAAAATGGCCGCTGATTGCTAACAACTTGTTCTAGTGGTTGCAGCTACTTTTCTTTTTATTTTCGTTGTAGGTAGTTGTTGATATTTTTGTTCGTTTCACAATAAATGTACATACGAAATTGCGTAACACTTTCTTTCAGTGTACTTAATGCTTCTTCCTCGGTGTGCAACAATTCGTGCAATAACAATCAATCTTCGTTTCGATCAACTCAAATAAAATCAAATCACTTTGTTCACTTGTAATTTAGCCTGGTGCAAAAGTGCAAATATATTTTGAATTTTTTCTAATACCTACATAAGAAATATTTTTTTCTTTTATCACTTTTATTAGATTATAAATTATAAATATTTTCAAACAATTCTTACTTTTTATTATTAACTCAATTAGAATATAAAATTTATACAGAAATTTATTTTGGAATTACATATCACTAAAAATTTTCTTATGTTCGTTTAAAAATTAGCTGTGTTATAAAAATAGAACATTTTCTTTTAAATTGCAACACTTTCAATACATTTTATTTTCAGTTCTTATTTTTTTTAACTTTATTAGATTTTACAGACACCGGAAGCAACTTTAGGGCACTTTAAAATTATGTGATGGTGAATCTAATTTAACTATACTATTATTAAAAACTTTTATTAAAAAAATTTATATAAATCCGTATGTACTACGTAGGTATAAATATATTTTCTACTTCAAAATGAAAATATAACAGGAAAATTTTTACAATAGGTACGATTTCTAATTAAATTTTCTATCAACACTATATTTATCTCTTTCACTCGCACTGCGGGTATTGTGGACGTAAAAAAACGACACGGATTCTACAGTTTTCGTTGCAAACTTTAGCACGCTCGGAGAAAAACTGATTTGAATAATATTTGCCTTCGATTGTTTAGCCCAAAATTTGTGGAAAATTATCATAATTTTCCTTTCTGCGCTCTCATTTCGCCTCTGTACTTTGTTTAGTAAAATTACTTCACCTTGTTTGTTATTTATTTATTTTGGTTTTTATGTTTTACAAAATGTGCGCCTCTAAACGATGTTAACACTTTAGCTGTTTTGAAAATATTCAATTATAGGGACACTCAGAATTTAATTAAAGGTGATGTTCTTTTTTTTTCAATTGTACATATTTTATTACAGTGCAATATTTATTAAACCAACACACTCTTTCAATATTAATTAAATGCAATATACATATGTATATCACAAAAAGTAATTTCGTGCAGATGGATCTTTGAGCAGCCCAGCAATAGAAAGCACACATGAAATGACGTTCCATAAATCTTTTTTGTTCCATTAGAAATACACTACAGCCAATACTATTTGTGTTGATTAGTTTAGCGTCATTATATCCACACTACAACAGTGGTATTTAATTTTTTAAAATCCCGATTCCCGTAAAATTTTCTTAAATAAAGAAACATTTTCTCATGATCAAAAAAATTCAAGTTTTTAGTATATGGGCATTTCCGTCAAAAGGTCCACCGTGACCGAAAATTTAAAAGTTATTAAAAGCTGATTATTTAACGATATTGTTATAGAGAAATATTTAGATTTTACTAATTTTATTTTTACTCATAATTTTGTTCACTTAGAGGAACAATCAGACTGCAAAGTTGTGCAAACGTAATTTCTTATATGTGAGAATGTTTTATTGTATGTTTTCTTTAATATTTATCTTTCTTAAAAGAGGTGATATTTGATAAAAATTATTCCAAAAAAATGTTCTTACATGGTCTGTAATCTAAGGAAGAGTTCAAAGAGAAATATGTTATTCATATAATTGGTAAATTTTGATTATTACGGAAAAAACTTCACGTTCGAAATGTCACGTATCGACCCAGATTTTGGCTTAAAAAAAAGAAAATACAGAAGATTTTGGAATCAAACCAAGACATTTTAATGTTACATTGCTACGTAAAATTCTGAATGTAGTTTGACTAAAAAATTGTGCCAGGTTTCGCTGAATTACGCCTTTTAATACATGGCCACAAAAACTACTTCTGTTTTTTTTCACGTTCGAACCGCTACTTCTTTTGCCATTATCTTAGGCCTAGAATCGAGCCCTCCATAAACTTTAGCAGAGATAACAGTGCTTTCTTAGTGCTTTAATTTAAGGGTTAAGAAAACGTAAAAATATTTTTTGTTTAAAATGTTATTGCATTGTTGATGCGTACGACTGTCACGTTCAACACTTTGGAATTACCCATATGTGGCAGTTTCAGTTAAAATGGACCTATGGGCAAAAATGAGTTTTGGAGAAAAACGATTTTGAAGTTAACAAGTTAATTAAATAAATATATCGCACCCTAAATAAATATCAGGCGCGGATCCAGCTTGAGCCTTACGGTGGGGAAATTTTGTATGATACAAAAAAGTAAAAAATTTGTTTTTAAAAGTTTATTAAAAATAATGGCCCATATTCATAGTCAAAAATAAAGTCGACTTCAATGTTATTGAAATCCATTTAAAGCCGGTTTTAACTTAAAGTCGATTTTATTTTTGACTATGAATATGGGCCAATATGTGTGTATATTATATTAAAAAAAACTCAACAAAAAGGTTAAATTAAATATAAGATCAGTTCAATATCCATTAATCTTTTTAAATAAGCAATTTATGATTTCCTTGTGAGGCAAATTTAGACAGTACAGTCTATCTTCTGTCATTGTTGATCTGAGCCATGTTTTTATTCGACGAAGGGTATGAGCATTGAAACGAAAATTTTAAATATTTTTCTTAGATTTGGGTATGAAGATATCTCATCACAGTTTATTAAAGCATCTACAACGTTATCTGATAGATCAGGCTCAAGTTAAGATCTTAGTAGGCCTTTATCTCTTTTATCAAATATAATCAGCTCATCCGCTAGTTGTGGTTTTAACAGTTTTGTATCTGTATATGACTTGATTACACTTTGAGGTAGAAGTTTAGGTATGTTCAATACATTTAGGATATCTATTGGGAAAGGTGTTTTAAATCTTCTAAAATAAATTCAATAAGAGGAATGCTACTACAACTCGGTAGTAATCTTCAACATTTTGGATGCGATTATTTCGTTCAAATATTGTCTTTTCGATTGGAACCTCGATTTAAACGCAAGTAACTTAAACTTTTTCAAAAATCGCTTTTAATTGTTTTGATAAGGCTTGATCCTTTTTGCAGATCTATATCTTTCTTTTATAAAATGATTTTAAGTGGCTGTGTTACAATAAGTATCAAAATGTATGTTCCGCAAATAAATTCAAAAGTACCAAGTGAGTTCCTTAATATAAAGGTAGAGATACTACCTTTCCACTCAGATATTTTTTCCAAAGCTTCTTTTATATGATGTACACTAGGGTGTCCCAAAAATTTTTTTCTTTCTGATTTTCATAGGTGCTCAATTAAAATTTAAAAGCTTATAGAGTAAAGTATTTTTGGTTTTTTTTAAGAATTTTCGGAATAGGTTTAGAGGTCGCGCAAATGGAGTTTTCATAAAAAAACGGAGTTTTCGGCCTTAAACCCACTGTTGTTTATTGTTGATGTGTTTTGTTCAAGCTTTGATATTGTTACAAGTAGAACTGTTGCTATAATTCTAATACGTTTAACAGTTTTATTTGGTTTAATATCTTTAGTTTGTCTAAAATCTTTATGGATGAAGTTTCCTGATGATCTGGCCTAAGCAACCAGTGAAATGCATAGGAATAGCTTATCCCATCAACAATAAATTTCA
Organism: Pollenia angustigena; assembly: GCA_930367215.1. Taxonomy (NCBI): domain Eukaryota; kingdom Metazoa; phylum Arthropoda; class Insecta; order Diptera; family Polleniidae; genus Pollenia; species Pollenia angustigena. Next base: position 73,751,534 of record OV884057.1, on the reverse strand, counting down.
AGTGTTTTTGTCAAGAATAAAAACCGGGAATTAAGCACGAATAGCAAAATCTTTTGAAATTAAAATTTTGTATTCCCAAAAATTGAAATTACTTTTTGATAATAAACAGGCAAGTGCACGGCCTAAAAAACACTTAATTGACAACCAGCGTTACCGTTGGTGCCACTAAAGTGGCAATTTGCCACTTTTTTGGCTGTTTGGATACTATTTGGCCACTTTTACAAAATGCACCCAAATGTGGTTCTTTTTGTGATTCTTGCCACTTTTGTAATACTTTTTACGTTAGGAAAAGATACTTTTTTCTTTCTGTTTTATTATAACTCCCAGCTTTAATATATGCTAAGAAATTCGCTTCCTTGGTGGGTTCAAGTATTTTCCAACCGCCGCAAAATGCTTTAGAAAAGACGCTTTTATAAGAATTTTTTTCTTGTCATGCGTGGTTAGCTGAAAATCGGATGAATAAACTTTCTATTAACCTGTTTTATTTATTATGAATAAGGGTGTAAAGATATCTCGCATGTATATATTGGTCGTGAAGCAGAAATCGTACTGTTGTGTACCGAAAACTTTTCTAAAATTTGTGAAATTGACATTAAAATTCAAAAATTGTGTAAAGAATTGATAACAAGAATTGATATAAAAAACAAAAAGCTCAATATATTGAAGTATTTAGACCCATTATTTATAGTGTCTAATGAAGATATAAACTATTTCGAATTAGTTTCATAGCTTAAAGATATTATAACTGACCCAGATGCATTTATACATCAATTTAAACTTCAAGAGAGTAAAGTAAATGACACGAATTTTGAACACATGTTTAAAATTTCGAATGCTGAAGATTTTTGGCGTGAAATTGGAACATGTAATCAGAAGGAAAAGTACAAGAAATATTTTAATAAATTTATTTATTAAACACATTACATAAATGAGGGGCTTAAAGCACAAGGGGTTTAAGTGCCTTTTTTCTAAAATTGAGTTTACATATGGAATTATAGCTTTTGTTCCGAGAAGTTGTTCAGAGCACAATAAGTGAATGTAGGATTCTCATCCGGATGCTAGATATGGTGGACAATTCAAGCACTTGACATTAAAATACCTGCTTCGCTTGGAGCAGAAGCGAAACAACCGCTTTTGTCTCATTATGTAACATAAGTCACTTGAACCCTTTGTGCTTAAAGCCCCTCAAATATCTTGTATTCGCTGCAACAATGTCATAATCCAAAAAACATGTTTTGGCAGAAAACAAGTTTAACGTTTTTGAATTACCAAAACATTCAAATAGAAACTGGGAATTATTTCCTTCCGAAGGTAACTTTATATTATATTTAACATTTTTCATTTTTCGAATTTATTCTGTGAGCTAAATTTCAGTTATGTATTTTATAAAGCTTTTTTGTAATAGTTCTATTCCTACAATTTTTCAGAAATGACTTTATACACTACCAGACTATTATATTGTATTTTCTATTTACATTTTACCTTAAATATAATATTAAGTAACCTTCGGAAGGAAATAATTCCCAGTTTCTATTTGTTAAAATAGTTGAGTTAAATACATTCAATTTATAAAGTAACACTATCCAGTGAGACACAAAGAATGCTGACGAAGGCCGTAGCGGGCCAGAAAATGCATTACATTCTGCTGGTGTCTAATAATTGTAAATTTTTCTGTACATTCAATATACCTCATTGCTTTCCAACGGAAGGCTAAGGTAAAATGTAAATAGAAAATACAATATAATAGTCTGGTAGTGTATAAAGTCATTTCTGAAAAATTGTAGGAATAGAACTATTACAAAAAAGCTTTATAAAATACATAACTGAAATTTAGCTCATAGAATAAATTCGAAAAATGAAAAATGTTAAATACAAAACATTCAAGTAAATATTTTATAAAAATAACTTATCCAGAGAAATATTTACAAAATATTTATTTTAGTTTTTACAACAAATGAGCCATTTATAAGTAAGTATGTATGTCTATTGTTATGTTTTTATACCATTTAAAATTATAATAAATAGAAAAAAGTAAAAAATAAATAATGTGTACTTATATTAATTTTAAAAGATGTGCTCATTTTTTTAAATCCTCTTTTTGGTGCCACTTTTTTTATAGATATCCCCTTTTTTGGTACTTTTTTAAAATGACCGACGCACAGTGGCTGAAAATTTTATTTCATTGGCCAAAAGTCCAATTTTTGTTTGTCACCGATTTCAAAAATTTTAATTTGATTTAATAGTAAACATATTAAAACTAAGGTAGCCAAAAAATTTGGTCAAAATATTGGTAATTGTGGGTGTGACATGTTGTTAAACACAACTTTTTTTTTTTTAATTCAGAAAAAAGTATTTTTTTTTAATATTTAATCTGAAAGAAATTATCATTGCACAAAAACTATAAGTGATAATGACCTGCTTGCTTTTCTGCTAGGTTGGTAGTCTTGTTATCTTTAAAAAGGTAATATTTGCGACTGTTGTGTTATTTATATTTGAGATGCTAGGACATATTTTCTAAACTACTATATTTTTGTCAAATTTCAACTTTAGTAGAATAGAACTTTTGCGGCCCAAAAGGGACCAAAAAGGTGAAACCACTGATAGAAAGGTGAAAGTGTTTTCTTTTACCCTGTATATACTCTTGTACCCGTTTGGACCCGTCTGTTTAACACTTTTTTAATTTTAATGAAATTACTCAAAAAAAAATTTCTAAACTACTATATTTTTGTCAAATTTCAACTTTAGTAGAATAGAACTTTTGCGGCTCAAAAGGGACCAAGAAGGTGAAACCACTGATAGAAAGGTGAAAGTGTTTTCTTTTACCCTGTATATACTCTTGTACCCGTCTGTTTAACACTTTTTAAATTTTAATGAAATTACTCAAAAAAAAATTTCTAAACTACTATATTTTTGTCATATTTCAACTTTAGAAGAATATAACTTTTGCGGCCCAAAAGGGACCAAGAAGGTAAAACCACTGATAGAAAGGTCATTTTAATGAAATTACTCAGAAAAAAAAAATTTTTTTTAAATTGTTTTTTACAATTTTTTTTATTCCGCAAAAATGTTTGCAGAAGTAACAGAAATCATGTGCTATTGTCTTCAAAAAAATTTTATGATATAGGGAAAATTGATCGTGATCGAACATAATACAGGTAGTACATATAAAAAATTTTATTAATGTTACACAATCAGAAAAACGTATAGCTACCCTGATTCATCCTTATCCGTAACACTACGTTCACACAAGCGTATTCTATAGTAGAATAAAGAGCTTATACACGCGTTTACGCTTAACAGTGACTCCCACCTTAGAAGGGCTTTTTAAATTTTGTTTGGTCTTTTTATTTTATCTGTTTTTATGACTCTAATAATAGTCCATGACCCTATAGCTATGCAATGCGTTGTTAAATTTTTGTCAGATATTTTATAGCATATAAATAAAAGGATTTTAAGTTTTTTAATCCTTTTTATTCTACCTGTACTTGGTATGAAAAAAAGTATGAAAAGGTTTAAAAGCAAGTGACATTCGGATGCAAACTCAGTGGATATAATATATCTGAGCAATAACAACGTTTTTCATAAACATGGAGAGCTTCAGCTATAAAGAATTGGCCGGAGAGTATTTTAGAAACAAAAACGAGGAAGATGTTAAAAATTACATTCGAAAAAAAGGAAACTTAAATTCCTATAGCACTGAAATCGGACTTAGAAAATAAATTATATGTTTTCATCAAACATTTAAAACAGCGATACAGGAAAGTTGATTACAGCAAAGATATATTTTATAAGAGCTTTGCAAACTGGTTAGAGAACGAACTTTCTGTCCAGATCGCTTCAGAAACTTCAAATCAAAACACACGTGGGAGACCACAAAAATCGCTGGACAACTGTAGCGATAGATCCAAGAGGCGGAAATCGGATATGAAAATATTCAAGATACTTTCCTACATCAATTGCGATCACAGAAACAATTGACAAAAGTGGATATTATTGAAAAAGTTGTTAAAGCTAGTCCATTGAGAACAAACGGATTCTTAAAAGTATACCAACTCCAAGCGATGCAAAACAATTCACAAATGAGGAGGCATTAGCATTATTTCTGGATTTGAAATTAACAAAACAGCAATATATACAGCTCAGATTGCGTGCGATTGAAAAAGGCTCAAATCTGTATCCAGCATATCATCACATAACATCTGCTAAAATGGACTGTTTGCCATTAAAGGACACTATTACAATCACATCAATTTCGGCAGAGGTACAACTACAATCTCTACTTGATCACACATCCGAACGCTTGCTACAATCAATAAAAGGAAATGAGTTAAAGAAATATGGAAACACAAAGTTAATTCTTTGGAAAAATGAGACACAATCTTCTACGAAATATTGCAGACCTATAAAATTTGAATTCAAAAAAGAAACTCATGATGCCATTTATAAAGAAGTTAGTGATATCAAGGCCCAAATTGCAATGCTACAGCCATTACAGTTAGATTTAGTTGGGCAGCAAATTGAAGTTAGCTACCAATTAGTGCTAACAATGATAGATGGAAAAGTAGGCCAGGCTTTGACTAACACGAAGGCACGACAAATCATTAGATAATACTGATGCATATGAATTTGGATTAGCACCACTACATGCAAGAATACGACTTATGGAACACATACTTAAAATCAGTTATGATTTGGATTTCGGATCTTCAGGATCAATAAGAAACAACGAAACCAACAAGGAGTAAGGAAGTTCAAAAAGGAAACATGTTCAAGATGAATATCGCAAATTTGGGTTGATTATAGATCAGCCGAAACAAGGGTCAGGCAATACAAATGATGGCAATACCACAAGAAGATTATTTTCAGATCCAGAAACAGCATCTGAAATAACAGGTGTTGATTTTAACCTAATTTTTAGATTTAAAATAATCCTAGAAGTACTTGCGTGCAATGAAGAAATTGACTCTAGAAAATTTGGAGATTTTGCTAAGGAAACTGCAAAAATATATACAACCAAGTACCCATGGAGAAATATGTCTGCTACAGTTCACAAAATCCTTTATCATGGAGAAGGTGTCATTAAATATCAGTTGGTGCCACTTGGAGATTTATCAGAGGAAACTCAAGAAAAAAAGGAATAAGGATTACAGATTTTATAGAGAGCACAATACTAGAAAAATTTCACGAAATTCCACTAATGAAGATCTATTTAATATATTATTGGCAACGTCAGATCCGTTTATCTCCAGTATTCGAAATCAATGGAAAGTGGAACATCGGGATTTAGATGAAGAAGTCAAAAAACTACTTAAGAACAGAAATAACACAGAACAAAATATGGAATATTTGCAATCAATCTTTCAATTAAATGAACAATAATTATAATTCATTAGATCAAAGACAGACATTGTATTAGTAAAAAATAATAATAAATAGAAGCTATTAAAATCTATTGCTGCTATTATTCATACATTATCCACATATGTATGAAATGTTTTAATAAATAAGAATAAATAAGTGTAAACAGATTTGAAAGCAAAAAATTGTTTATTTTCAGCAATAATATATGTGTTTTGTTCAAGCTTTGATATTGTTACAAGTAGAACTGTTGCTATAATTCTTATACGTTTAACAGTTTTATTTGGTTTAATATCTGGCCTAAGCAACCAGTGAAATGCATAGGAATAGCTTATCCCATCAACAATAAATTTCAAGTGTTTTTGTCAAGAATAAAAACTGGGAATTAAGCACGAATAGCAATCTTTTGAAATTTAAATTTTTCGTAATTATCAAAAAGTAATTTCAATTTTTGGGAATACAAAATTTTAATTTCAAAAGATTTTGTTATTCGTGCTTAATTCCCAGTTTTTATTCTTGATAAAAACACTTGAAATTTATTGTTGATGGGATAAGATATTCCAATGCATTTCACTGGTTGCTTAGGCCAGATCATCAGGAAACTTCATCCATAAAGATTTTAGAAAAACTAAAGATATTAAACCAAATAAAACTGTTAAACGTATAAGACTTATAGCAACAGTTTTACTTGTAACAATATCAAAGCTTTAACAAAACACATCAACAATAAAAAAGTGGGTTTATCTCATCTTACATTCCCCCCTACAATTAGTTGAAATTCTCTCAACATTAATTGTAGTTGTAAGTAGGTTAAGAAAAACAAAATAAAAAACAAACAACAACTTACAAAAGATGTTGTCAATTAAGTGTTTTTTTAGGCCGTGCACTTGCCTGTTTATTATCAATGTTAATGTTAATGTTGAGAGAATTTCAACTAATTGTAGGGGGGAATGTAAGATGAGATAAACCCACTTTTTTATTGTTGATGTGTTTTGTTAAAGCTTTGATATTGTTACAAGTAAAACTGTTGCTATAAGTCTTATACGTTTAACAGTTTTATTTGGTTTAATATCTTTAGTTTTTCTAAAATCTTTATGGATGAAGTTTCCTGATGATCTGGCCTAAGCAACCAGTGAAATGCATAGGAATAGCTTATCCCATCAACAATAAATTTCAAGTGTTTTTATCAAGAATAAAAACTGGGAATTAAGCAGGAATAACAAAATCTCTTGAAATTTAAATTTTGTATTCCCAAAAATTGAAATTACTTTTTGATAATAAACAGGCAAGTGCACGGCCTAAAAAAACACTTAATTGACAACATCTTTTGTAAGTTGTTGTTTGTTTTTTATTTTGTTTTTCTTAACCTAACAACTACAATTAATGTTGAGAGAATTTCAACTAATTGTAGGGGGGAATGTAAGATGAGATAAACCCACTTTTTTATTGTTGATGTGTTTTGTTAAAGCTTTGATATTGTTACAAGTAAAACTGCTGCTATAAGTCTTATGCGTTTAACAGTTTTATTTGGTTTAATATCTTTAGTTTTTCTAAAATCTTTATGGATGAAGTTTCTTGATGATCTGGCCTAAGCAACCAGTGAAATGCATAGGAATAGCTTATCCCATCAACAATAAATTTCAAGTGTTTTTATCAAGAATAAAAACTGGGAATTAAGCACGAATAACAAAATCTTTTGAAATTTTTCGTAATTTTTTTAAAAAAAATTGTAATAACGCTTTACAACTTTTTAAGTTTAAATAAAAACGAAAAAAACTAATGATGCAGTTTGAAAGACAAATTAATTCTTATTAATATCAATAAACAATTTTTAAATTTGTTCTTACCGTTCCTGAGTTATTCCCGTTTTTATCTTTATACCCAGTATATGTTATTATAAGCTGTTTGCCAGTTCACCAATCTTACCCAATCAACAAAAAAAAACTTTTCTTTTGCTCTGTAAAAATCATTTATTGAGGTTCTTGCGATGTAGTTCTATACCTTGCAAAAAATTCTGGTAATAAGTTTCAGAAGTTGTGACATTAATTTAAGTATTAGCCAAAGCCACACCTCTTTCTGGCACATCCTTTACCACTTGTAATTGTTGAACTTTTTTCTTTGCCTCTTGAAATGACTTGTTGGCTTTCCAATTCTCTGGATCTATTTTTAAAAATATTGCAAGCTTATAAAAAGTTAGACTGGCTTTTGAAATGAATTGTTGAATTTCTTTATTTCTAAAGTGTTCTTCTGTTAAAGTTACATTTGCTACTAAATAATCGCTGCATGGGGTATCTGCAAGTTTTTTTGTCATTAAGTGCAAAGTTGTGGTGTCGATACGTTCATCAAGTTCAAGTTAAGTACCACTGATGACCTAGAAAAGTTTTAAGCGAGGCTTTTGCGACTGCTTTATTTATAATTTTATAACTATCCAATTCCTTAAATAGGCTCAGATTATTGAGAGGAGCGTATCGAGGGCACTGGCAGAGGTACCAATATTTGATATATATTCTTAAAATAAATAACTAAATTCAAGCAAGGCATCAACTGTTCATTTGTCAATATAAGATTGCAACTGGTTTCGGAAAATGCATATTTTCAAAGAATAGATCATTTTCATCATCCAGCGAGCCCGATTGATAGCTCCTGGAGAACACATCAAATAGAAAGTGAAAATGGCAGCGTGTAACGATTTAGATCAATAAATGTCAGAAGTTGATGACAGTTAAAACCTAACTATAAATATTTATGGAAATATACAATAATTGTAACGAAAAAAGTATCACCATTTTTAAGGTACAAACTATAAAAATAGTGTAACTCGGAAACTATAGGACAAAATTCCATTTTTGTTTTTCTTAATTGTTTAGAACTTATCGGTATTCAAAATCGCGTCACTAGTTTTTACACCTTTCATATAATTTTCAAAAGAAATAAACCGTTTTTTACAGAATTTGTTAAAAAATTACAAAAATACTTAATATGTGGAATCGTAATAGACAAAAATATTGCCGGAACTTAAAGTTTTTGCATATGGAAATAAAGTTTGGGAAATTTTCTTTAGAAATATTCGGTCAAAAAATTAAATGACCGTGGTTATTGACAAAGTTATGAGTCCAGTTTGAAAAAAGGCCGTGAAACCAGATTTTGATTGATTTGCGTGACCTCTAAACCTCTTCCTAAAAATCTAAAAAAAAATTCCAAAATACTGGAACCTATAAGCTTTCAAATTATGCTTGAGCCTCTGACAAAAAAAATTTTTTGGGACACCCTAATGTACACTTGCTGCAAAGTGTAAAATTGAGTCGTGACGGTCCACCCATCTTGTCTCGCATAATGTAGAGAGTTTGGCTCCCAAATACTTTGCTTAAACCGTGTTTCGCTTGGGATGATTATATTTAAAAAATTTAGTAATTTCTTTAACAAATTTTTGTATTAATGGAACTTTATTGCTTTTAGAAAATGAGTTGTTTGATTTATTGGAATAGCAAGAAATGCTGGGATACTATCGATATATCGATATTACTATCGACTGAATGTTTGTACTTGTGCAGGAAACTTTAATTACACTATGGAACATTTTTGGGATTATTGTCTGGGGGGTGAGAAATTCCAAGTCAGGGTGATGGTACTAGGTCAGTGTAGTAAAACCCTCAAAGGGTTTGGCGTTCGTATGTGTCAGTTTTTCTTTATGACATTTTAAATTTTTTACTTATCTTGATGTTTTTTTGTTTAACATAACTCGAGAACCACTTGTCCGATTTTGCTAAAACAAACTCAAAAAAATTTAGAATTACAATTTCTTTAATCCGTTCATATAACGTTTTTCTTTATAATCAACAGTTTTGCCGGTAGAAATAAATTTGTGGAGAATTATAATTGATAAGTGCAAAAAAATGTTCAAGCCTGGATGTATGCAGCAGATATCACAAACCTGCACTGCAATTTTTGTGACTTTTTTTAAGCGATCGGTGAAAATCGTCGGACTTTTGTTTGTTATTTGAAAGAATACACCCACATTCAGTGATGCCAACAGTAGGGGATTTCCCCTTTTCTAGTGGTTCTCGAGTTATGTTAAACAAAAAAACATCAAGATAAGGAAAGAATTTAAAATGTCATAAACAAAAACTGACACATACGAACGCCAAACCCTTTGAGGGTTTTACTATACTGACCTAGTACCATCACTCTGACTTGGAATTTCTCACCCCCCAGATTAGCCGTTGTACTGTGTTATTAAACCCTTCACCGAAGGTAAGAGGGTATATATAACTTTGTCATTCCGTTTGTATGTTCCACAATATTGATCCTACACCCTATAAAGTATATATATTCTGGGTCCTTATGAAAAGCGAAGTTCAAATCCGGTTGTCCGTGTGTATGTTGAAATGGGTTTTCCGAAAACCCCAGAAATGATGTGGACTATGTTGATGTATATTTATGTCACATATACTCCGTTTAAGTTTGCTATTGAAATTCAGCCAGATCGGTCCAAAAATGACGGAGATATGAGCAAAAAACCACGACTACCTCTGAATTTTTCCAAAAATCCCTTGTTGTTGTATTTTTTTTATTTCTGTATATCTTGAGAACGGCAAGAGCCAAAGTTTCCAAATAAGGTACACACATTAAGGTTGCCAATACACACCATCCTACAAAAAGTGGGCGGGATTGGAGAAGTGGGCGTGGTACAACGTGGTAAAACATAACCATTTGTTTTAATTAGTAACCCCCAATTTCACCAAGTTCAGCTATAATTAACTATTAGTTCGAGCTGTCAAAACATATTGTAAGCTGGAAGGTGAAGTAATAGTTAGTTTTAACTGAACTTGGTGAAATTGGGGTAAATATTTAAAACTTTTGATTGAATATTCAACAACAATTATATAGAGAAGAAGAAAGGAGAAAAGCGTTACTAAGCTCAAAACAATTAACTCATTGATTGTGTAAGTACGATATTCTTTAAGCATATTCGTATTTAAAGCAATTTTCACTACACACATAGTTGCACAAATCATATAGAATTTGAGAAAATGTTTGTTTCCTAAATTAATTTTCCAATTTTAAACAATTTTTAAATTATTTACGGCTAATTTTACCAAGTTCAGTTGTAATTAACTATTACTAAAGCAATAGGTTTTTTGACTTTTATAATGAAAGTTAATTAAACCTAAAATTTGTGAAATTGGCCATTTATCTATAAAATCCAAAAACAAAAATTGTTTGGTTTATTTTTATTTCACAAAATCTGAAAATATTTAAAATCAAGTGCAATTGAAACGATGAATATTTTCAATAAAATTTTTGTAAAAATTAACTTATCTTTTTCTTATTTCAGTAGTTTAGGTAAAGAAAAGTGGTTCTCAAAGGTATTAGGTATTTTTATAAATTTTGAACACGGAGAATTTTCCAAATTTGTTTGTTTTCAATTTGACGTGATTTCGATTTACAGAACATGCCCGAAAATTAAAAAAGTTCTAAAAATTAACGATAATTGTGTTGGGATAAGTATTTTTTTAGTACTTAAAAAAAATTTAGATTTTATTTTTGTCTTTCTCAGGGGTGGAAAGGGAAAGACTATTGGAAGAGGTAGCCATAAAATCATAACAACATGAAAATATACCACTGCTACGAGCAACCCATTATAATTTAGATTTCTACTGTGTATTTATGAGAAAACAATGACCACAGCGTAAAAACTCATATTATTTTAGAACTCTTTTTTAACACAACATAATTTTTGTAAGTCAGTACTGTTAAATATAGACTGAGCAAAAAAAAAACAGTACAAAAAACTGTACAAAGTGTAAAAAACAGTACATTTGCGTACTGTTTTAGGAGTTGTGCATAAAACAGTACAATTGCAAAAAATCAGTACATGTACTGCTCAAAACAGTACGTATGGCAACCCTATATGGATATGACTTATATATCAAAATATCAAAATTTTTAGTAGAACATATTTTATAAAAAACTCGGGAAAATCGGTTCAGATACAAAAAAGTTATGACCAAAATTAAATTAAATTAAATACCCACTTTCGGGAACCATAGCTCTCTCCGAGTCCAAGCTTTATAACTAAAGTAAATGGTAAATTTCTTCTTCAACACGTCGGTATATAAATCTGCCAAATCGGTTAAAAAATGGCAGAGTTATAACCGAAATACTGAATTCACAAAAATTACTCTTTTTATAATTAACTTTCTTAAAATATATATTTACAAGTTTATATAAATGTTTATATATAAATATAACTTAAGTAAATGGTAAAATTCTTCCTTAACACGTCGGTATATAAAACTATCAAATCGGTTAGACAATAAGTAGTTTATGAGCAAAATACTCCAAAAATGGGCTAAAAAACATCAAAATTTTTTTAAAAACCTAAATTTTAGGGCTGCTATATGTCCTATGTATATGACTTATATACCAAAATGGCGGAAATTTGTATGAGTTATAACCGAAATACTGGGGTCTAATCACCGCATACGATATCGAGCAAAATTCATCGAAATTATTTATTTTGGTATCTTGAAACTCGATATCGAATGAAATGTATTGAATTTGAAATAATAGCATTCGACATCTAGTAACTCGATATTACATTTATCGAGTTTTCATTCGATACGCCAGTGTCTATCGTATGCAAAAAAAATTCAATAGTTTATTCGATACGATAGTATCGAATGCAGTGATTAGACCCCTGAATTCCCGAAAATTACTCTTTTTATACCCTTCATCGAAGGTAAAAAGGTATATACAATATTGATCCTACACCCTATAAAGTATACATATATATTCTGGGCCCTTATGAAAAGCGAAGTTCAAAACCGGTTGTCTCTTATTTAAAAAAAAAATATTTACCAGTTTTATTTAGTTTTTGTCTAGTTGCTCTGTATTCTGCTCGCACAATGGTGAAGGGTATATAAGATTCGGCACAGCCGAATATAGCACTCTTACTTGTTTTTTTATAAGGCTACAGTTCGTTGTTTTTATCACTTTATTGAATGTATAAGACTTATGTATATACGCACGTTATTTAAGATGGCAGTTTTTTAAAAATTGATAAGTACCTTTCTGAAGGAACCAAAGTAACAGGGATTATAAGATATTCCATTGCAACTTAAAAAAATTTTCTAAATTCTAAACCCAAAAAGGTAATCAATCTAGCGGACTTATCCTCTAATGGTCGTTCATTGTTTTGTCTTATGCTTGCAATTGCATTTGGATTTGCATTTTTTTACAACATTACAAAATTATTTGCCATTTCAGTCCCTTTATAAACATGCAAAAATTTCGACTAAAAGTCCTTGCCATTCTTGTTGTTTGTATTCATTGCTGTAATTCAGCGCGAATTAATAATATCATGTAAAAATTTGCGGCCAAAAACTGTATGTGTATAGCTGCATTAACATGTCTTCATAGCTGTATTTTAAATAATAATAATATCGATATTGATATTTTTCCTATCGATATTTTCGATATTTTAAGACTATCGATAGTTTCCCAGCACTAATAGCAAGGCGTTTGTTTCGCATTTGCAGCGGTTTCCAGAGTTTTTTAATAGCTCCATTTTCTGCTGACATCAGAGGACACCCATCTGTTCCATCTCCTACATAATTTTTTAGGTGCAGTCCAAAATTTGTCAAAGGCTTAAGAACTATTGATGATAGTGCCTTCGCATCAATTGACACATCAACGTCATCAATATCCTTTTAAGCCTCTTCAAATGCGTTTACAATAAAGCCAAAAAATTCTTCCTTAAAAAACTTTTTTTTGTATGTTCAAATATCTTAAAGATACTTAAAGAAATCTGGCTTTTCCCCGACAAATCCGTGCTTTCGTCAAAAATTATCGAATAGAATTTTGATTCATATAACACATACATTCATAAATATTGGATATAGATGGCACCTGCTGGGATTGAATGTAGAATAAAAAGTATATGAATATGGTAAACTAGATGTTTATCGGAAATATCTAATAAATAACTATTAGGATTAAGATTTGGATACTTATTGAAAATTTCGTTAGAGATTCAATAAAAAACAAAAAATACTTATTGAAAATTTCGTTGGAGATTCAATAAAAAACAAAAAATACTTATTGAAAATTTCGTTAGAGATTCAATAAAAATAAAACAAAAAAAAAACCTTGCTGGGGTTTCCAAAAATTTTGTACATTTAAAAAAGATATTATTATTGAGAATTTCCCCCCGCCCCCCCCCTGAATCCGCGCCTGATAAATACTAAAGGGTATTAACTCAAAATTTTCAATTTCACTTTTTGAAAGAAATCGACACATAATATTCATATCTACCCGCTGTAAAAATATCATGCTATTTTGTCTATGATGGGGACTATGTTGTCATATATTTATGTCACTTATACTCCGTTTAAGTTTGCTATTAAAATTCAGCCAGATCAGTCCAAAAATGACGGAAATATGAGTAAAATCCACGACTTACCCAAAGTTCCTTGTTGTTGTATTTTTTTATATTTCTGGAGAACGGCAAGAGCAAAAGTTTCCAAATAAGATCCAATCAACTTGGTTATCAATACACAACCTCTCTAAAAAAATGGGCGGGATTGTAAAAGTGTGCGGGGTACTTCCCGAACAGAAAACATCAAAAATTTTATTAGAACTTAAATTTTAGGGCAACCATATGTCGGTAAGATACGCCTGATATATCAAAAGATCGGAGATCTACAGTAAATCATATGTAAAACAAAAAAATTGCATATACTACCCATTTTCGGGAGCCATATCTCTTCCAGATTTCAAGCTTTATCACCAAAGTAAATTTCTTCTTAAAGACGTCGGTGTATAAATTTGTCAAATAGGGTAAGAAATGGCTGAGTTATGAACAAAGTACTGAAATCCCAAAAATTACTCTTTTTATACCCTTCACCGAAGGTAAAAGGGTATATTTAATCATTCCGTTTATAATTTCTACAATATTGATCTCAGGCCATATAAAGTATATATATTCTGGATCCTTATGAGAAGGGAAGTTCAAATCCGGCTGTCCGTATGTTCGACCGTCTGTTAAAATGGGGTTTCCGAAGCCCCCAGATACGATGGGCACTTGTCTGGTATATATTTATGTCAGGTATGGTCACTGTAATTTCAGCCAGATCGGTCCAAAAATGGCTGAGATATGAGCAAAAATCTACGACCACCTCTAATTTTTTTTTTTTAAATCCCTTGTTGCTGTTGTTATTTTATTACTTTTTTCTGTATATATGGAGAACGGCAAGAGCTAAAGTTCATTAAGGTTATCAATACACAGCACTACACAAAATATGGGCGGTATTGAAGAAGTGGGCATGGTACCTCCCGTACAGGAAACATCAAAAATTGTTTAAAAACCAGAATTTTTAGGCTTTCGTATGACCTATGGATACGACTAATGTATATCAAAAGATCTTTAGGAAAAATCGGTTCTGATGCGAAAAAGTTATGACCAAAATAAAATTTTTTTTTAATTCTCACTATCGGGAACCATAGATCTTCCCAAGTCAAAGTTTTATAGCCAAAGTAAATTAAAAATTGTATCTTAAACACGTCGGTATATACAACTATCACATCAGTTAAAAAATGATTACTAAAATATTTGATTTTTTGTGTTCACATTGGACAATTATTTGTTTGCCGGCAAACACTTTCATTTACTCAAAATCAGTTGTTATTTATTTTGAAACTCAAAAATATTTTGTGTTCAGACTACATTAATGAAATATTTGATGTTTGCTACCAAATATTTCAACAGTCTGAACGTGCCTTTACTTAAGCCTATAGTACACGGAATGTAAAAAAGCCACATGCGAATGTCGTTCTGACGTAATATTGATGTCACTACAAAGCCAGAATAGCCAGTTCGTGTTGTGTTACGACGACAAAATTACGTCGGAAGCACATGCGCATGTGGCTTTTTACATTCCGTGTACTATAGGCTTTAGTGTAGCCAGATTTCAAATTCGGAAAAACAGTACATTGATTACAAAAACACCCCAGTAAAAAATGTGCTCCAAAAGGAGCAGGTTTTATGTATGAATTCATACCTCAAATCGCTTCAAACCTGCTGATGGGATGCCTGATTTTTGTATTGGCTGTTCCCGGCTTGGAGAACTATTCTTTGCTGACAATAAGCCCTTCTTTTAACTTGCAAACAAAGCACTCCTAAACTGTTTTTTAAGGGCTAACTATATTAACATATTCTTCGTTGTCAGCACTAATATAGCAGCTTTTTTGGATATTGTATTCTTAATTATTTACTGCTGTAATAGAGCTCTCTTATTGAAGCGCTCGCTAAGGCGCTTTTTTATGTTAAGTGTTTCAAAAAACCCAAATTTTTTCTACTGGGACTATACAATCAAGAAAAAAAGCAGTACATTTGTTTTTGATGAAAGCATAACTATATATTAAATATTTTAAACCTTGAACAACAATATACACTTAAAAAGTTTAACGTCAAAGGAAAGGTTTACATTTAATGACACTTCATACGATTTGAGTTTATCAAGCAAACACCACAAACGAATCACTTGGCCATAGTATCATGTTCCAATGTATAATGTTTAAATCAATGTTCGAAAATAAACACTAAATATCGTTTTTTAATGTTCGGTTCGGTAGATTTGTGGAAAACACAAACGCTTATAGTGTTCGGTTCGGCTCGTTAATGATCGTCCCATAACTGTACATTGTTATATTTACATTTATAGTGATAGATAATTATAACTGAACTTGGTGAAATTGGCCGTTAATCTATAAACTCTAAAAAATGGTTTGGTTTAGTTTTATTTAAAAAAATCAGAAAATATTAAATTAATAAAAAAACAAGTTTCATATAAAATGTAAAGTTCTGGGTGCAAATTACGGCATTTACGGCATATCGATCGAAAATGCAATGCAATGTAAATGAAAATTTTTATCGATATCGATGCCGTAATTTTGTTTATAAAACAAAATTAAAATAGTGTTGGAAAAAGTATTTTTTTTTTGACATTAAAAAAAAAATTAAATTTAAATATATATGTATATAAATATTTTGATATGTTTTTGTCTTTCTCAGGTATGCTAAATTCATGCAGTATTAATATCCTAATATAGAGTAATACTATTCGGGGATTTAAACGGTCTTAAAATAACAGCACGAAATAATATGACTGCTGTGAGCAACCCCTCATAATTTAGATTTCTTCTGTGTATTTATGACAAAACAATAACCGCAGCACAAAAAGTCTTATTATCTTAGAACCTTTTTGTTTAGAACACAACAACTATTTCTTTAAACTATATATTGTAAAATATAAGGATATTATGATAATATGACTTAATAGCATACCGTTAAAAATTCCCAAATGTGTATTACTTTAAAAGGGTATATCTTAATATTTTTGCTTTTTGGAGACTAAACCAATAAAATCAATACAAAAAACTTTACAATGTGTAAAAAACAGTACATTTACGTACTGTTTTGGGAGTTGTACATAAAACAGTACAATTGACAAAAACCAGTACATGTACTGCTAAAAACAGAACGTCTGGCACCCCTACCTTTACTTGTTATAATTAAGATTAGCATAGGGAATTAAAAAAAAACATTAGGAGGTCCTAGGGCAGGACCATATAACCCACCGTTGGACTACTAAGGAGTAGTTTTAAATCTAATCCATGGTATACACAAGAGGATTAGGTTTGAAGTTGTTTAAAAACGAAAGCATGTCGTTAAAACACGAAACATGTCGTCTCACTACAAACACTTTTTAACAATGACATGGTCCATGCTTGCATTACATCGGACCAGTTCATGGAGTAGTCCATTTTATCAAAATGGATCAGGTGGTCTAATTTTATTTGCAGGGGGCATTATTTTTGAAGCGGACAATCCAATTAAAAAAATTTTGTTGGAATTGCTTTATATTATATTTATATTTGGTATAACTTTAGTTCTAGTATTTAGATATGAATAAATGTGCGAAATATTTTGTTTCTAAGATGTTTATTTGTCGAGTTACGGGGTGGTAAAGTGTTGCTGTTCAAAAAAATGTTTTCTTTAATTATTTTTTCGAACCAAAAATTTATCAAACAAAAAAAATTTTAATTGTTTCTAATAGAAAATCGATTGATCTTTAAATAAAAAAAATTAATTTGATTTTTTTTTTTATCGAAATTAGCCTTCTGTGACATTTATTAGTTTAAAAATTATGCATTGCATCTTCGGCCATCAGCTCTTGATGAGTGCGGATGTTCTGAAAGGCTAGATTACACTATTATACTTTGTATTAATACATGTCAAAAACTCAAGTAATATGACAAAGTGTGATAGTGTGAATGCAATGTGTCACGAAAATGACAGGTATTAAGAAAAAAGTTTGACATCCCATACGACTTCATCGTTTTTTGAAAACAATAATGCTTTTCATTGGATCAGGGTTGCATTTTATTTCATGTGTGAGTGTTTATACTTTGTGTGATGGTGTGAACACAAACTGTCATGTAACAGTAGATTTTTTGACAGTCGCAACAAAACTCATTAGATTTCTATCTCACAAAGTATTATGGAATACGTAAGACTTGTGAGATAGTGTAATCTAGGCTTTAGTGATATCTTTTGTGAAAAAAAACAAATTTAAGCCGAACCAAGTTTTATTATTCGTAATAGGTGCGGATAATAATATTATTTTAAATAGTCACAGAAACTAGTGTTATTATATTATAGGCACATAAAATAAACAAATATCAACAAAAAGGGGGGCTCTAGCGATTTCGTGAATGAGCCTCACAAATACTCCCAACCAGGGTTCCCAGTTTTATTTTAAGCCTTATCCCCAATTTTCGATTTTTCATCCCCAAAATAGCTATTTTATTATCCCCAAAAATCCCCACATTTTCTTAAAAATAAAATACATAATATTACGTCAATGGAAAAATATGCATACATCGATTTATATAAACTAGGATCGCCCAGTGGCCGAAATTCGACCACTTGACATGTACTTTCGAGAAAACCTGTGCGTTATACAACAAAAACGTACACATTTTAAGAGAACGGCGAAATGTACTTTTTACCCATCTATGCACGTATGTATGTCTGTAAGATAAATTATAACGCTTTTTAAACACTTTAATTCAAAAAATTTTGAAAAAAAATATATTGTGCATATCTACACACAAATACCTTTAAAATGATATGAAATGAAATCGGTGGACGATAAGATACTTAAAAATCAACCACAAAAAAAATTGTTCCCGTATTTATATATAAGATAAATCCATTTGTGTAATACATATTATTAAAACTAATATTATTTATTCTTTGAGTTCTACGTATCTATGTATACATGTATAGTATGTAACAAGTGTAACGTTTAAGCGCAAAAGAAAAATAATTATGCGTCAATATTTATCATTTCAAAAACTAGGGAATCAAAATCCTCTGATTCATCAGCCAGTGCAATTTTGTTTTGCATGTTGTTTGTTTAAAAAGTGCATTTGAGATGATTGAATAAATATGTCACAGCCCTTGTCAGGGAAAAAAGGAAGTTGAGAAGACAATGGCAAAATAATCGTTCCCCAACCATCAAGGCCCAACTGCGGTTATGCCAGGCAACTCTACGCAACAAACTGAGACAGAAACACGACTCTGTAGTAGAAGGCTACCTAAACAGCCTAGATGTCACAGAAAACTCCAATTACAGCTTATGGAAGGCTGTAAGACATATGCAATGCCCTATAACCCACGTATCTCCACTAAGACTGGAAAACCGTACCTGGGCCAAAAACACAAATGAAAAAATAAATGCCTTTGCAAGCCACTTGGAGAAAGTTTTCACGCCCCATGATGCTGATACTTGTTCCTGTCGTCCAATTATTCCGGATACAGTTAACGATCCAATAAAATTTAAATTAACCCAAGTAAAATCCCGGTCCTGACCGCATCACAGCCTCAATGATAAGAAACTTACCTACGTCTGCTTCAATAATCTTGCTGCTCATCTTTAATGCGATATTACGAGTTGGCTGCTTCCCATTCTCTTGGAAGACCTCTACAATTGTTATGATTCCTAAGCCAGGAAAAGACGCTAGTCAAATTACGTCGTACTGACCAATCAGCCTACTATCAATATTATCAAAGCTATTCGAAAAAATATTCATTTTAAGTATAACTCCCTATCTTAATGAACACGCAATCATTCCGGATCATCAGTTCGGATTCCGAGCAAGGCATGGTACAATCGAACAAGTGCATAGAATTGTTACCCAAATTAGATCAGCGTTTGAGAGAAAGGAATATTGCTCAGCACTGTTTATAGACATTTCCCAAGCATTCGACAAAGTTTGGCATGATGGGCTGATCATTAAAATAACACGAATGCTTCCACAAAACACTCACAAACTCATTGAGAGCTATTTAACTGGCAGAACATTAATGGTTAGATCAAAAAACCAATGCTCCCCCACAAAGAAAATATCTGCAGGTGTCCCTCAAGGCAGCATATTAGGAGCGTTACTGTATAAAATATATACAGCTTATATGCCAACAAACCCGAGCACACTACTTCTACGTTTGCAGACGACATAGCATTTATTAGTGTTAATCAGGACCCAAAAGTTGCATCGCAGTATTTACAGTCCCACATCAATGAACAAGAAGCCTGACTAGAAAAATGGAAAATAAAGGTTAGCCCGGCTAAATCTGCTCACTTAACTTTCACGCTCAGAAGACAAACGTGCCCTGCTGTAAAAATAAAAAACATCACTGTTCCGGTAGAAAGCCATGTTAAATACTTGAGAATTTATATAGATAGACGCCTGACCTTGTCTCGTCATATTGAAGCGAAAATAACGGCTATGAAATTTAAAGCAGCTCAACTACATTGGCTAATCGGTCGAAACTCAAACTTATCCTTAGACAACAAAGTTCTCTTATACAAGTCTATCATAAAACCAATATGGACATATGGCATCCAATTATGGGGTACTGCATGCGCATCAAAGATCCAGAAGCTACAAAGAAGACAGTCTAGGATATAACGGCAAATTGTCTGCTCCCCATGGAATATACGTAATGACATTATCCACAGACATCTTAACATCGCTACCATACAGGAAGAAATTAAAAAGTATTCATTTAAATACATACATAGATAAACTGATGGTCCATCCCAACTACCTCGCTCGGGATCTAATAAAGTTCGAAGGTCACCGGAGGCTGAAAAGATCCGACACTTGAATGCAATTTATAAGCGGTTACATTGGTAACGGCTAACAAATACAAATAAGAATTAGGATTAAGCTTTGAATACATATGGGCATTTCCACCGAAAGGTCCACCGCAACAAAAAAATTATAAGTTCTTGAAAAGACTTTGTTTTATCATATTTTAACAGGAAAACAATCAAATTTAATAAAAGTAAAAAAAAATTTATATTTATTTATAACTTATAGTCCTATTTCTTCGACCTTTTTTTTTTATATTAAATACTTTAATAAATTCTTCAAGCTTAAGGTCACTTATTTATAAAATTAATTAAAATATTTTTATTTTCAATATTTCGATTTCCGTTGGAAATCTTCTTCAGGAATTTTTTGAAAATAAAAATATTTTAATTAATTTTATAAATAAGTGACCTTAAGCTTGAAGAATTTATTAAAGTATTTAATTTATTTATAACCCATTTCAAGTTTTATGAATGCAAAGTGGAACAAGTGCAACTTTTCTTATTTGGATATTTCTATTTTACTGTTTGCTATGATAACAGTTCTTTAAGAGAGACATTATGCATTGACTTTTTCTCTCTAAAACCTTTCGGAAGGTACAAAGAGTCAAAATAGAATACACAAGAAACTATGCGATTGCAAATAACTGTAATTTTTTTCTTTGTATTATCTCATATTATGTCATATGCGACATTGAAAAACATCATTTTCTATCAATGCGTCGAAAGTAAAAGTAGAAAGCTCATCAAATTACCAGGCCAAACAGAGATTTTTATTAAAATAAAAAAAAAAATCTGTAAAATAGCAAGATTTGTGATCTTGGTACTTATATAAAGTTGTTCACGTGCGACATCGTAAGTGTGAAAATTAATAATTTTTTATATATGTAAATGATTTATTTATGTTAATATATACATTTCAATCATTTAAATCTATATGAGCAAAAAAAAGCACTAAATTCAAAAATAAAGCCATATTCTAGCCATTAACAATGATATACGATACGATGAGATTAGACTTTAAATGACGATGCTATATATGTATATAAAACAAAAAGGGCTGTAATTTAGGGCGTGGCAAACTTAATAAATATACCTTTTATTTTAGGGCGTGACTCATGAAATTATTATTGCTTGTATTGGCTTCTACCTGATTTAATGTAGTATGTGTGTGAAAAAGAAAAAATTGTTTTAATTTGTAGGCGTGTAAAAAAGTGGGCATATTAAAATCTATACATACGTAGTTTTAGAAGGACTTTATTGGCACGTAAAAAAAATTGGACATTTGGGGGAAGGATCCGAGATGGCACAAGTGGTGCCCAGAGTTTGAGGTCGGATTAAAAAGTCACTAAAGACAAAAATGAAGCCACTATCAAGCCATGAAAAACGATATGCAATATGATGAGATCGGACTTTAAATGGCAGCGCTAAATATAAAAAACCAAAAGGGCTGTATTTTGGGACGTGGCAAAAAAAATGTTTCCTGTTCTGGAAACTTCATTGACATATCTTTCATTCTAGGGGGTGACTGGCACAACTTTTTTTTTTTTGTATGGAGGTCGACCCGGTCTAATCAACTTATATATCATGATGGAAAAGTGTCATGTGCGACAGATCACGTGCGACAGTGATTAAAGCTAAATAAAAAAAAAAGTATACATTATTTTTATTTAAAATGACAGCCATATTTAAGAGAGTGCATAACATTCTACAAGTTTTTGCTTTCAAATATTTCCTCAGGTTTCGCTGAAATCGGCATTCGAAAAAATGGCCACAAAAACCACTTCTGTTTTCGTCACGTGCAAATGCCTTGTTTTTTTGCAATTTTCTTGAAAACGAAACAATTTATCAAATTGAACAATAGCACCAATTATAATATAAGGCTAATTAAAAGCTATAACTTGAATCTATTGCCAAAATAAATATACGTTTTATTTTGACTTTTTTTAACTTCAAATGTGTACGATGGTCACGTTCGACATGATGGAAATGCCCATATTGTAATTTTCGACAAGAAAGATTCAATAAAAAAAATTAAAAATGTGATTATTGCAATGTTGTACCTTAAGAGACAGGAAAGCACGAGTTTAAATTTTAATTTTTTTCAAACTTATTTTTGTGAATACAAAATTTTTTATTCATAATATTTTTGACGTGCAAAATTCCAAATTTTTAGTTTCTATGCGCATTTAACTGGTTGCTTAGGCCAGATCATTACGAAACCTTTTTCTTGTAACTTCGACCTAATTTTCTAATTTTCTTTTTAGCGAAATAAGCCTGCGGCGTACTTATTATATTGTAAAACGTTTATTATGCGCTCTTCATAAGTTTAAAAGTTATGAAAATTTGTGAATATAACTAATACTACATTTACACCTACGTAAAATCTAGTATTTAGTGCCGATTCACACACGTCAAGTTTGACTCTTTAAGTCTTGATCTTTTAGGACAGAAGGGAAAAGAGAATGTCATTTCTTTTCCCCTCTTTCCACAAAACTCAAGACTTGACGAGTCAAACTTAACGTGTGTGAACCGGCACTTACGAGATGATGAGCCAAATCTATTGTTTTTGACTAGATTTCCCATACAAAACAAAATCTACTTCGTGACTAGATTTCAACGAAATCTACTTAAAATCTAGTAGTACTTAATGATGCAACTATGGTTTTTTCAATATAGCACTAAAAAATACTTTCCTGCACAAGAAAAAATGACATTAAAAAAAAAACAAAAATATCTCCGTGAACATAACAAACTTTTTTTCCACTCATTGTGCAGAGAGAGTGTGCAGAAAGCTCTCATGAAAACAATATGGCGAATGAGTATTTTATGCGTTGCAGACTAAATTTTAGTGCAACCAAGTTCAAAAAAGTGTTTTTAGTACAAATATTCATACATTAAATGTGAATGCCTATTCTTCTTCTTATTTGCTATATGGGAGAGAATTTTCAGTTTTCATCAAACTTTTTAACAAACCTGCGCGAATTTAATAATTCGTTAGGATTTATTTTATTTAATAAATGATTTAAAAGTGTTTTTAATTAAAAATAAATAAAACCACTTATAAAAAAGCATTTTTTTATTTTTCGAAACCCATAACTAACAAATATACTCTGAGCAAATTAGAGTGATACTTTTATGAAAACAACCGATCACCTATTTGGCCGATTTATGTGCTGTTTTCACAACACAAGTGCCCGAACGTGTAGTAAAATTTATATGAAAAGCACTCAGGTTTTTGAGTGTTTTCCATATAAATTTTACTACACGTTTACTCACTTGTGTTGTGTAAACAGCACATTAGAAAAATTTAGGACTTGTGACAAAAACGGGGCGTTATAGACGCCCAATTTTTCGTTAAAGTTTTTTGTAGAACGATTTTTTTCCAACAAACTTTTTTCAAAAGTCACTCATACTATATTTGGACCCATTATGCAAAATTTAGCATCTGTGACAAAACTGTTAAAACGGGGCGTTATAGAGGAAGGTCTTGGCTACATTTCCTCATATTCAGTTTTTTTCGTTAAAGTTTTTTGTAGAACGATTTTTTTCCAACAACCTTTTTTCAAAAGTCACTCATACTATATTTGGACTCGTTATGCAAAATTTAGGATCTGTGACAAAAATGTGAAAACGGGGCGTTATAGAGGAAGGTCTTGGCTACATTTCCTCATATTCAGTTTTATTCGTTAAAGTTTTTTGTAGAACGATTTTTTTCCAACAAACTTTTTTCAAAAGTCACTCATACTATATTTGGACCCATTATGCAAAATTAAGGATCTGTGACAAAAATGTTAAAACGGGGCGTTATAGTGGAAGGTCTTGGCTACTTTTCCTCATATTCAGTTTTTTTCGTTAAAGTTTTTTGTAGAACGATTTTTTCCAACAAACTTTTTTCAAAAGTCACTCATACTATATTTGGACCCATTATGCAAAATTTAGAATCTGTGACAAAAATGTTACAACGGGGCGTTATAGAGGAAGGTCTTGGCTACATTTCCTCATATCCAGTTTTTTTCGTTTAAGTTTTTTGTAGAACGATTTTTTTCCAACAAACTTTTTTCAAAAGTCACTCATACTATATTTGGACCCATTATGCAAAATTTAGGATCTGTGACAAAAATGTTAAAACGGGGCGTTATAGTGGAAGGTCTTGGCTACATTTCCTCATATTCAGTTTTTTTCGTTAAAGTTTTTTGTAGAACGATTTTTTTCCAACAAACTTTTTTCAAAAGTCACTCATACTATATTTGGACCCATTATGCAAAATTAAGGATCTGTGACAAAAATGCGAAAACGGGGCGTTATAGAGGAAGGTCTTGGCTACATTTCCTCATATTCAGTTTTATTTGTTAAAGTTTTTTGTAGAACGATTTTTTTCCAACAAACTTTTTTCAAAAGTCACTCATACTATATTTGGACCCATTATGCAAAATTTAGAATCTGTGACTAAAATGTGAAAACGGGGCGTT
Organism: Pollenia angustigena; assembly: GCA_930367215.1. Classification (NCBI taxonomy): domain Eukaryota; kingdom Metazoa; phylum Arthropoda; class Insecta; order Diptera; family Polleniidae; genus Pollenia; species Pollenia angustigena. The sequence goes on along the minus strand of OV884057.1, from coordinate 73,726,480 downwards.
ATAGAGGAAGGGGTTGGCTACATTTTCTGATATTCAGTCTTTTTCGTTAAAGTTTTTTGTAGAACGATTTTTTTCCAACAAACTTTTTTCAAAAGTCACTCATACTATATTTGGACCCATTATGCAAAATTTAGGATCTGTGACAAAAATGTAAAAACTTTTTATTTGTTCAGGTTTTGCAAAAAGTTTGTTGAAAGCCGAAAATAAAAAAAAGAAGAAGAACATGCATTCACGGTAGATTCCTGGTCTTTTGCATATGATACTGCCATATAAATTTACCCGCACTTGGTTTCAGGGATGGAAAGTAGTTTTATAACGGCGTGATAGGTACATTTATTTAGTGCTGCCACAGCCAATACAATTTTTACAACCAAAATTTTTGATAAAGTAACCAAATGTAAAAAATATAACCAAATTGAAGATGCCTTTTATTAATTGAGCAAATCATTAATATTTATTTTAAGTTGCATTGTAATACAAAGGTTATTTGCACTTTATAATAAAATAATAATTATCATATATATTATTTCTAAAGCACTTTTTTTTTGTCGGTTGCAAATATCTCCCATACCACCGCATCAAATTTAATGAATGATATCTCATTTTAAAGCTTATTTCTAACACTAATGACGAAAAATAATTAGAAAAATAAAAAATTAATATTTTCATTGATAAAAATTATATTTTAAAATGTATTGAAGTTACTAAAATTTCTATTAACTATTTCCATTTTATGTTACAAAAATGACAACTAACGGTGCGAAATATTCGCACGGGTCATCTAGTATATCATATTTTTAAAAAATCTTTTAAATTCCTATGCGTATTTTCAAATATGTATATATTTCTGAAAATAACCTAAATTTGGAACATTAAACTTATTTTCAAGTTTTTAGAAACACTAAAACGACTTTTGTGTAATTTTTCAGTAATTTTCTGAAATCGATTCCGCAATTCCTACTATAAGTACTACTTATCTTTACTACTCTTAAAATCATTTAAAGAAAATAATTGAAAATCTCCATTGATTAAAACTTCATTTGTTTTCGATTTCGGAACATGGCGTTTTTAAAAAAACATCACAAATAGCCATATTTTCTAAGCAAAAATCTTAAAAAATTATTCGGTTGCTGTTTTGAAAGGGAGTTTTTGTTTTCGATAAATTATAAAAAAACTTCCGTTCATTGGTAACAAATAATGAAAAAATCGTAGTACAAAGCAAAAATTATTCGAGCTTTAATAATTGTATCAAGAAAAATATATTCGTACGTATTATTATTTTACAAACAAGTAACCAAAATGAAAAAAATATTCACATCTCCACATTGCAAAAAAAAAAAAAAAAATAGCCAATTTTGGTTAGAAATAACCAAAAACGGCAGCCCTGCATTTATTGTAAGAAATGGGTTATAACTAGGGATTGCTGTTCGGTTTTAACCGAAACCGCGGTTTTAAATGCCTAAAAACCGAAAACCGACAAAAAAAACCTCGGTTTTAGCTTTTACTTTAACAATGTATTTATGCTTGAAGAAATTGCAAATTAAACATCATACCCGTACTTCATATACAAAAACTTTATACATAACAGCCTTCAACAATGACAAGGTATTTCAAAATTCTTAAAATTCAAAATAAGTACTAAGAAGAACAAATGTTATCTTTATAACTCTTAAGTACACACCTAATTTGTGAGGCATAAACTGCCACCTAGGCCACTTGAATTTTGTTTGTTGTGGCTATAGAAAAAACTCACACTAACGAGCACCTGGGCAAGGCTGGGACTACTTTATATGTAGGAGTTTTATGGCTATAGCAGGATCATTTTGTTGGGAAATAAAATAATTTTTTGTGTTGTGTATGCTTTTTGAAACGTTTCATTTTGATTTTATTTACTGCAGTACATATATTATAGGGAAGGGCCTGACCAGGCCCAGGTACATAAAGTTTCGTTCTATATACTTTTTTAATTATATAAAAAAAAAAAAAAACTGGAAAAAAGTCAAAAAATGCCAGGCTAGGCCCAGTTATACACTTAAGAGCGAATAAAAGTACCTGAATTGAAACAAATAAAAAAATTGTATTACATGCAAAAAAAATATATATTGTTATGTATGAATTTTACTTTGATAGTTCCAAAACCGAAAACCGAACCGAAACCGACCGGTTTTAATCATTTTAAAACCGAAACCGCGGTTTCACATATTTACGGTTTTTAGCAAACTCTGGTTATAACTACGGTAAGAGAGGAAAACATGGTGCTAATTGTTAAGTGTCGTAACGTGACAAAAAGTGGACTTTTCTGTGGAAATACCCATATAATTCAAATACTTATTTTATTGACTATAAAAAATTCACTAAAATATACATAGAAATTCATATATACATATAAAAAAAAAATTATCTTTAAAACAAAAAAATTTATATACATATTTCTGTAGAAGTAATATGTTTACGTAAAACTAATTTAAGTTCTGGACAGTCCATTTGAAATTTGCAATTTGTTATTAAAAGTGATTCTTATGTAATCATTTTTAACTGGGACTTTTCGATAATTAAAAAATTATTAGCAAGTGAAAGTAATCTTTTTGTTGGCGCACTAAAGAACGGCAGGTACAAAGAAAATGTTTTAAGCTTCATTATATTTTTATCTCCAATATTTTTTTTCATTAAAATAGCCAAAATGTAAATTTTTTTTGATCCACTAATATGTATCAATTTTAATTATTTTAGTATTTTATTTAAAAGTGCGAACAAAAGTCTAAATTGCCATAGCCGAACTTATATTCGGTTATTGAAAAAAGGGGTTTGTGTTTTTTTAAGGTCAAGAAAGAATATTTCAGACGTGAGCCCCATATGAGATCTATAAATCAAACTGTAATGCTAACCGTTTTTTAGATTAGCTCTTGTTTTCTAGATATACCGTTATTTCGAAAATGGAGGAGCTTGCATAAAATATATTTGCATAACTCAAAAACGTTTTAGTTTATTGAATAATCTAAAATAATCGAACTTTCACAACAAAATGACGTTTAAGCAAATCTAAACTTTCTTTAATCTGCGCATTCGTTTTATAAACATTATTACTGGCCACATAAAATTAAATCAGACCAAATATTACCACTATATCAATATCTGCTACGGTTTTATGAGTATTTAAATAATTTCCAATGCTCCTAGATGGGTCAAATGTATGACCAACCCCAACTTATTATTTATTGCGGAATTTCTGTTTTTTTTTTTTTATTAATTTCAATAAACTACACCGTTTTTGAGTTACGCGAATTTATCTTGTGCAACCTCCTACATTTTCAAAATAACGGTATATCTCGAAAATAAGAGCTAACCTAACAAAAACGGTTAGCACTACTGGATTCAGCGTACCCCTATTAGTTTAAAATGCCAGGTGCCTGGCTTGTCGAATTCTCAAAATTACAATATTGAAATCCTATTTTAAGATTATTTTTTAAAGGTTGCGAAAGAAAAAAAATCATATCTTAAAAAAACACCTCCTTCAAAGTTTTAGGATTTTTAAAAACAGTTTTAGGTATTATATAAAAAAAAATCAACCAAATAAAAAAATAAGACGAGTGGAAAAGAAACGAGTACACAGATGCATGTACTGTCTTTACCAAGGCGAATTCAACAAGGTAAACTCGTCGCTACAACAATTACAACTCTAACAAAAATAACAGGCATTTTGTTAGTGTAACATATCCGAGTTGTCAAAATAGTTGTTTACAAAAAGTGTGAATAAAAAGTAAACAATAAAATTTGTTATTGATTATTTTATATTTAAAGTTGTGTGCACTCGTAAAACTGCTCTAAGTGGAGAAGCAGCTCGCGCTTTTTGTCATTATTTCTTATTTCATCGCGTTACTTACAGCATCATATATTTCAACTAGAAATATGGTTAAGACAATGGAGGATAATGGTCAATGAGCAAAAATGTGTACATATAACATTCACTTTGCGCCGGGAATCCTGCCCCCCTATTACAATCAATAATCAAATAATTCCTCAACATTCGCATGTTAAATATCTCGGTATACATCTGGATCGGCGATTAACGTGGAAATGCCATATAGAGGGAAAATTAACTCAAATGAAACTAAAAGCCATTCAAATTCATTGGCTTATTGGAAGAAATTCTGTCCTTAGTCTCGATTGCAAGCTTCTACTTTACAACTCTATCTTAAAGCCTATCTGGTGCTACGGTATTCAACTATGGGGCACTGCCTCGGCCTCTAATATCGACAAAATTCAAAGGCGCCAAAATAAACTTCTTCGAATAATCACAGCCGCTCCCTGGTATGTTAAAAACTCAAACATTCATAAGGATCTCAATGTGCCATTAGTGAAATCTATGATTACAAAATATGCTATAAAATATTTAAAAAGGCTTGAACAACACCCAAATCCACTAGCTCGAAATATTTTAAATCATGGCGGCCACACTCGCTTAAGAAGAAGAAACACTGCAGCACTAACTCAATTAGATGAGCGATAAACACCTATGAAAGTGAACATAACCCGTGATGAAGAAAATTTTATCTGGCACTGGCAGGAGATAAAATAACGTATTAGGTTAAGATTTGATTAATTATTGTTAGTTCATATTTAATATATGAAGATTCAATAAAAAAAAAAAATAATGACAAAAAAAAAAAAAATTTCTTAAGGGCAAACAGGTCGTTTTTGTTTGTCTGCTTTTGTTGCGTTTTGCGGTGTCACCCCGCATTGGTTAGTGTTTCGGCGTCGTATAACTATACCGAGTTACAGTTTTTGCGGTATCTGCATTAACTATATGCAATCGTTTTTAACCTCAATTTGAGGTTTTGTTTGGTGGAGAACCATTTATAACTCATGTGACTGGTGGAGAACCAATATAACTCAGACGTTTTACTGGTGGAGTACCAAGGAAAAAACTCAGATGATTACTGGTGGAGACCAATATACTCTGGAGCGGATTCTGGAAGCTCTCGCCTTCCTATTCGAAGGTTTAGGTCGAACGAGGACTTTGCGGTTGAGGCTCCTAAAATTTGTGTGATACCCTGGCAATATAACTATGATTAGTTCGCCAAAAAAATTTTAGTTTTAAGAAAGCCAAAAAAAAAAAAAAAAAAAAAATAAAGTTGTGTGTTTATGAACCGATCTAAACAAAATTTAATGTATTCTGTGTTTTTGAAGATTTAATGTTGAGGGTGCATTCTGCCATGCATTTATATTAGTTTTTTTTAATCAAAGTGTGTAGAATTTTTTAAGGCACGATGTTTCACATTTGGTTTTTTGACTCGTTTCCAACTAAACCAATTGTGTTGGAGTTCAATTCAGAAATGCTTAGGAGAAGTCGAAAGAATTTTACACCAATATTGTTCTTTTATTTTGAGTTTTTTCGAAAGTGAGAGTGTTTTGAACAGTCGGACATGGCTAAATAGACTAAAAATTGCTCAAGGACCCAGCATATGCATAAAAATTAGAAACAAATGTAGCTTACCAACGCAGCTGCAACAAAAAAGGACATAGAGGAATAGAAAATTGAAAAATAAGAAGAACAAATTTCATGGTAAAATTCTACAAAACGCATAGTTTCAGAGTAATGGACTTCTGAAGCTTTCATATGCATTTGCGATTTTCCACTACATTTGTAAACGTATGTGGCCATTATTAGTGTCTTTTGAAAGCTTTTTAACAGATCTTTCTGAAAATGTAAAACTTATTGTTAACTTTTTAACTCTTTACCTCCTAATACAGTTTTTACAAAAATTTATATCAAAACGTCACGGAAGTGCACTAGGAATCAAAATTTTAAACAAATAAACCCCAGCTTCGTTTAATAAACCTTATCCACATAGCCGGCCTTCGGTTGGGCGCAAGGATTGTCTCATCTATGGTATACCAAACACCGACTTTGCAAAATAAAGGTTCTTCGCAAAGCAATTGATATGCTTACTATAATATTTTCGCAAACTCATCGCCGCTCCTTTATGGATAAAGAATTTTTAAATAAAAGCTCTTAAATTATACCAATATTAACTATATACATACGTTCAGATATGTAGTGGGAAACCGCAAATTTATATGAAGACTTAAGAGATCTATGACTCGGAAACTAAGCGTTTCCGAGAATTGTGCCATTTTATTTTTTCTTGCTATTTTTTTATTTTCTATTCCCCTTTGTTTTTTTTACTTGGAACTGCGTTGGTTAACTAGAATTAAGCCACAATTAATTGTATTGTCATAAAATTTCACAAATTAACACAATCACAATTTTTTTTAAATGAAAAACAAAAATAATTAAAAAATACAATTTATTGACAACTCGGATAATACAGCTGACGAACAGATGTTCTAAAGAGTTTACCTTGTTGAATTCGCCTTGGACGATATGCTATAATTGTGAACAAACGTTTGCTGACTTCGTTAACAAATGCCTGTCATATGTTGGTAAGCATACGTTTGTTGAAAAAATTTGGTGTCTACACGATATGTTTGCGCTGAAAGCAAATTTTTCAACATAAATTTGCTGATTCAACATATCGTGTAGACTAAGCTTTATAAAAGTCTAATAATTCGATATACTGAAACATAATTTTTGTTTCTTGTTTTTTTTTAGATTTGGTCCTGAGGAACGGCATGGCGGTTTTCCATTTCTTTTTAATCAACAATTTAAACTTGCTATAGCTTTTACGGGAAAAGAATTCCTAACTGCTGTTGATGGTTATAATTTTTGCAGTTATGCCTACCGCATGCCGAATGTGTTACAAAATCTTGTCGGTTTTAAGGTGACCTGTATAAATGGCCTTCACATGCATGTCACTGGTGTCAATCATATACAAATGGGTGATGCTTTGTGCACGAGTTTTTAAAAGTATTCAAGATTTATAATTGTCTAAATTTTATGCTGTCTTATAGTTTTTCTATTTTAGTACAATAAAAATAAGATTAACTACTTAGATTTCCTGGTGCTGTAACATCATTGCAAAAATAACAACCCAATTGATGTTCCGGAATGCATTTCAAATTATCCACTTCTATTTAAGCATTTGTAGAATTATCTTCTGGCTTTTTGATTGATCCATGACGTACTAGGTAACTGTCAAAGCCTAAAGCAGAGTTAATGACAATCTGTAAAAAAAGTTTAGGAGATTGCTAAACTATAGTTAAAAGCTTAAAATTTATAAGGAATTTACCTTTCCATGCGATGTTCCCAATAGTGTTGGCAACCAACGACTTTCCCTTGAATCCGTTAAGAGAAATATAACATCATGCTCTTAAACTAATTCTTGTAGTTTATTAAGATCCTTTTCGGTTTGCTGCTTTATTGATTCGCCAACCGTGTGTCCAGGCATAGGTATTTGCATAACATGACCAGCCTAACCCTAGAATAGATATATGTATATGGTTACTTATCTTCTTTTAAAATTGGTATATAAGGAGTATTTCATTTGGTGGTCGTCAGCTCAATATTGGTTTAGCGCATATGGGCAAATCCCAGAAACAGTCCACCAACCAAAAATTTTTCAAATGAATTTTTTTTAATGGAATATAAGACTAGATTTATAATTTCATTTTTATATTAAAAACTATGTATTCCAATGATCATTAATGCAATAATTTTTACAAAATGCTGCCACACTGCTGATTTTTTAATGTTATACGTGAATTTAGGATAATATAAGTGATTTTTGTGCTTAAAATAGCACTTACAGCAGACTTATCAAAATATAAATTTCGTTAAAAAAAAGTTGATATTCATAAGTTAAGAAATTAGTTTAAGAAATTCAATTAATTAAAATATAATTTGTTTTGTTAAAATAAATAAAATATAATATATATAAAATACTACTGGAAAAACTGTAATGTATGTATAAGTTGAAGCTAACTTTTTTGAAAGACCAAAAAATGTTTATCAGTACCCATGTTCTGTAACTTTAGTTAGAACTTCTTGCATCGAAAAGATGTGAAACAAAATATCCCATCGTTTCTCGAAGAGTGAGAAAAATGTGTGTCTGTAACTCATGTCGAAAACTATCAAAAGAGATTACGTTTGCAAACGAGCTTTGAAGACATTCGTATATTTTATGAAAATGCTAAAAGCAAAATAATAAAACATTGAAAAAAAGAATAAAATATTATTATTATTATTCAGGGGTGTCATAGAATCCAAGTCGGTTTTGCTTTTTGTCGTTTTTGCAAACCAATATTGGTTTCATTTGGTGGCATAAAATCAAGTCTGTTTTGTTATTTTCGACCAGAACCAAAACCGATGTTCGAATCAGCTGTTGTTTACATTTGTGTATTTGTTTACAATTTTTATTATAATGTTTTTGACAAAATATAAAGTATATTTATTGAAAATATTAAAAATTGCTGCGTATTTTTTAAATAATAAAAAAATAAATCTTTTTAAATAAAAAAATGAGCTCTGCTGTTATCGCATATTTGTTGTTAGAGGAAGAGCGTTCAGAAAAAGTGAAAAGAAGAATATTGCGAGATTGCAGCGATCCACTTGAACTGCCGGAGACAGCGTAAGTATATTTTTTATACTGTGCATTCATATCTAACGACGCTTATCAGTTTTATAGCATATTACCGGTTAAACAAAGATGCTTTCAGTATGGTCCTAGACACAATAAAAGAACAACTGTCCCGTTCAAAGATTCCGCCATTGCTACAACTTGCAGCTGCTTTGCGTTTTTTAGCTGAAGGGTCATATCAACGATCTGTTGGAAACGACTCTAACATATCTCTTGGTAGAAGCACAGTATCTACAATTTTAGACGATGTGCTCAAAATTATCGAGCGATACATTTGCCCCCAATGGGTGCAACTGGAAATGAACTCTAATGAGAAGCAAAAATCGAGGGACCATTTCTTCAACAAATTTAAAATACCTTCAATAACTGGTTGCATAGACGGGACACACATCAAGATAATAAAGCCCAGCCTTAACGAACATTTATACTTTAATCGGAAAGGATATTTCAGTATGAATGCCATGATTGTAAGTATATTACAAACTCATATATATATATATATATATATATGTATATATAACTATAAGTATATATACATATATTAATTTTTTTTTTTATCTGCCTTTTGAAACTAGGTTTTTGTATTTACATATGTACATGAATTTATATTCAGATCTGTGACCATGACATGAACATTCGAGCGGTAGATGCACGGTATCCCGGCTCTAGCCATGACGCATTAATATGGAATATTAGTAGCGCCAGACATCATTTCCTTGAAAAGTATGAATCAGGAGAACGGACCTCAAAACTATTGGGGGATTGTGGATATGGCATTGAGCCTTTTTTGTTAACGCCATACAGAGATCCAAGCAAAAACTCGAAGGAATATAAGTTCAATATGGCTCACGCATCGGCACGTAATATTGTGGAAAGAACAATAGGAGTGTTGAAAAGTCGTTTCCGTTGCTTAATGAGTACTTTACACTACCATCCGGAAAAAGTAGTGAAAATTATAAATTCTTGCTACGCTCTGCACAACATTGCAGAAGCTATAATGTGCAAAACAGTGAGGATGAACTGACTTTAACATTACCTGATAGCGAAGACAATGTTATTTTGCCATCAAGCACGTCTCTACAAAGAGAAGGTCAGAGGATCAGAGACGAAATAGCTAATACCCTTTAATAAAATTAGATAATAAAAAGCTATAAGTAAAATTAAAGTTTTTTATTTCATATAACATTAACAAAAAAATATTAAAAATTCAGTCTTTTAAAAAGATATATACATACAGTATAACCCGGTTAATTACCCCACGCTTAAATGCCTTTCACGCTTATTTACCTAGAGTTTTAAATCCCCGTTTTTTTTTTCCATTTTTTAAACAAAAATCCACGTTTAATTGCCATACGCTTAATTACCCGATTCGGATAATTGCCTTAAAAATTTAACTCCCAAAACAAAATTATACCTAAATTTCATTCGTTAAATTGCCTCAGTACTATTTCTCAAAAACACAGCAAGTAATGCTACCAAGTTTTACATGTTAATATTTTGAAAATATGCACTAAATTACAAAACAAAATATGGCTTGATTAAAACAAAATATTTAACAAATTAATATTTGCATTAAAAGTTATGTTATGAGGTCAAGATTCATATAAGAGTTATATATTATCTAGATACACGAAATTTATGAGATATTTTGTCTTAAAGAGATTAAAGTTTGATGTTTGCATGGGGACTATGTGATATTATAGACCGATTCTTACAATTTACATAGGTTTCGTTCTTATGAAACGTATTTACCCATTTTTATAAAATTATCTAAAAACTGTCACCTTAACTTGTCGCACAAGGTTTACATGGACATACAACCAGTAAGATGGAGGGACGGACACGAAAAGATTACTTAAAAAAGTGTTTCTGATTCGATCGTTTACTAAACGATGCGTCTAGGTTTCTATGTTATAAGTTGCGAAAAACATTAATTTTCAACAAAAACTTGCTTTGTTTTAAAATTGTACAAATTTTATGTGGTTGGCGAAATTAAAGCAACAGAAAATTCATCTGTTAACTAGAATTTTAAGCAATTTTTTTATTTGCTGAACATGACCGCATTTAGACTATGCAATAATCGCCAAGTTTTTTTTTTTCTATTTTCTTTTAAAGAAGTTGCTACGAAACTCTTTTCACATTTACATTTACATTTTTTTCATGCATTTTTTCAACTTTTTCAACCCCGTTTTCTTCCCTACACCTCTTGCTAACAAACAAAAAGTTGCATGCGAAAGTTGAGGCATTAATTGCATAACGTAAATGTGGTCCATGTATTAAAATATGTTTTAATAACTTAAAATATGTCTGCAATAAAAATGCACCAATGGCTAAAACATGTACTAAATTATTTACAAACAAATCGATACCAAAATTCATTAAAAACTCTTAACGCATTAATATATATTGTTTCTGCATTCATTGGTCGCACAAGAAAAACCATGCAATTGAATATTTACGGGTTCCATGAGTAGTAGTAGGGTATGACAGGTCAACTCAAAAAGCACTACAGAAAAAATATAAGACAACAAATCCCATTGTTTTTACTTGCTATCTCTTAAGATTTAGCTGATGCATGTAAAAATTCCTGTCTTAAATTTTTTCATACATCAAAGTTAAGTTATCTTGTAAATAAATACGTCTAATTACCTCACTGAGGTATTTAAACGAATTCGCTTAATTACCTCAATGAGGTAGTTAAACGTATTCTTATAAATACCTCAACGAGGTAGTTAAGCGTATTCGTTTAAATGCTTACCCCGCATAATTACCCAAAAATATTGGCTTTTTTGTCGAGGTAATTATCCGTGGAATACTGTATAACAAAAAATTAAAATTCACAGTCTTTTAAGAAGGTACATATGTATGTATAATTAATTATAGATTAATGATATAACTTAAAAACTAAAGGAATATTGTTTTAAAATTATTTTGCTTTCACTTGCTGTTCTTTTCGAATTCAAATTTCATTGTAGCGAGCTCTTATTGTTTTATTTTTATTTCGTTCTTTTCTTGCATTGCTTGCAGGACCCCTCTATTTACATTTCTATATTCATTTTGTAAGGTCTGCTACAGAGAACCTCAAAATTCACTATTTTTGTTGATTTATTCATACGCTTAAATTTACAATAACTCTATACATGCAAAACAAAGTTCAACGTTGGTAATTTTTACATCTTTTCGTACACATTTTATTTTTGCATTTATTCGTTTTTTATTGAAAGTTTTTTATTCTGTCTGTTTCTATGGAAATTGTGTGTGCCTACATATGTATGTGTGTTTAGTTTGATTTCAATTTTTTTTCTTGTAGTACATAGTTAATGCTGAATAAATCCATGAGTAAGATTGCTTGATTTCTGGCTTTTTTGTTTGTATTTTTTTCTGTACCAAAACAATCATTTTCGAACCGAACACAAAAACATCTTTATTAAAAAACGAAGCTAACGATTGTATAAATAACAAAGCACGATGTGCGTTATTTGAATGACTGCAAACCAGCAGCGAATATTTGCGGTTGAGGAAATTTAATAATTTTTTTTCAATTGATAAAGCTGTTCTCTGGTCTGCTACTGCATTGGCGACAGACTCGTTTCCCTTTTCAATAGCCCTATAAACCCGTCGTAAGCTGCTGGCGTTTTCTCTTTCAAGTTTTAATAGCTCGTCCAACTTTTCATTTAGTTCAACCTTTATTTTGCTGTCTTCATCTAAAAACTTTTTTAGTAGCTCCCCAGTGTTTTCTACTTTGCGCCTTTTTGGAGTGCTAGTTATCTGAAGTGGAGATAGTGCACGGTTTGACGTCGTTGATTGTTCTACAATTTCACCAAACAGATCTTCGCTAAGACCAATTGCAACGCCAGTGGGATCTACAGACTGAGCAATATTGCAGATGCGCAGGATAGCCTCTTCAGTGTATGTCAACTTGTATTTAGAAAAGGGCCCACCACCGGTTGCCATCGCCTCAGCTTTGTTTTGAGATACTTTTCTTTTGACGTCACTCTTCCACTCAGTCCATATCTACAAAAAAGAAAACACTGAAATGAAGCAACACAGTTTTGTTTGTGATACACATTTGTTAACCTTTCTCCATCCGTTCACATCCTTTTGCGGTGGGCCTGCACTATTGAGTGTTTCTGCCAATTGTTTCCAAAGGGAATCTACGGTAGGCTTATCCCGTTTTGTAAAATTTCTTGCAAGATCCGGATATTTATCCATAAATTCCACGATTAAGGAGTTTTGGGTTTTATTTTTATGCTTTCCCCTACATATTTGTAAATAAAAATAATAATGCATTAATTTTTGTTTTATATTATAAACATACATTTACTTACATTTTTGCAAAATATTTAACTTTAAAAAAAGACAAAAGCGCGCAAATAAAAACTGACAGCTGTTACCTCCTTGGTTTATTTTCAATAACAAAACCGATAACAAGACACTCTGTGACACTTAAAACCGACACTAATTCTAGTTCGAATACAAAACCGATAACCCTGGATTTCATGACACCAAATTACTTTTTGTGTCGTTTTTAAATCCAATTCCGACAACATTGGATTCTATGACACCCCTGATAACTTGCATTTTTAATTGTTTTTTAGTGTTAAAATTTTTTCTCGCCCCATTTTTATTCTTGAGTTTATTTGACAGTTCAAAGCGGGAACTTTTCTCACCAAAATGTTACAGACACACTTTTTCTGTAAATTGGCGAGTAATTTCCTTACGTGACAGCTTGTACTCGCCAAAAAAAGTTACAGACACAGTTAAGTGAGAAAAACAGCTGTTTGTTTCAATTTATGGCATTTTTGTTTCATTTCACACATTTCAATCGAAAACTTTCTCGACGCGAGAGTTACAGAACATGGGCACATTTATGTTCTAGGTTTCGACTTGAATTGAAAACGAAAAATTCATAAAACAAAAAAAAAACGAAAAATCGCGTAAATTTTTAATATTTCAAACCAGCCATATAACTGATTAAAAGTCCATAAAACTATAAGGATTCGCAAAAATTAGGTAAAAATTGCTTAATTCGCGAAAATTCTCAAAAATTTGCTAACATCGGCATGATAGCAAAGTCTACTATTCATTATACATAAATCGTTAAAGCTGTAAAGAATCAGAAAACTTATTAAAACAAATCGCTTCTATCGCGAACATGGCTAAAATTCGCGAAAAATCGCAAAATTTTAAACAAACAAAAAAAACTAATTTGAGATCGCTTAAAAAACAAATTGTCTGAAAATAAGATAAAAATCGTTAAAAAATAAGCAGCATTATTAATTGGCAAAACAACTGGTAGGTTTTACAAGAAAAAAGAAGTTAAATCAATTATAAACAGTTTAGTGCAATTATTAATTTATCATATTAAATAGTTTTTTGCTTCTCCTGTAAAATTTGAGAAATGTTAGAAAGGGCTTTTTGCGTTTTAGGTGACGATATGTATGTATTTCATATCATTTTTTAACTGTCATGTTTTTTTTTAACTTTTCTCCGAAAAATCAGCACCATAATGGCTTTTGAACCAAACAAAAGTAATTAGTTTTTCGCAAAGATGATAAGAAACACTATTTGTATAAGTTTATAAATTGTCAATAATTTTATAATTAATTATTATTAAGTTAAAATGCTTAAGCTCGAGGTCAGTTGATGTAAAATTTGTCTTTATTTTATTCCGATATTTCGATATTCCTTGAATATCATCATCAGGGAATGTTTAATTAAATTTTACATTAACCACAATAAAGGAGTAATAGCTCTTCACTCCTTTATTGTGGTTAATGCAAATTTTAATTAAACATTCCCTGATGATGATATTCAAAGAATATCGGAATAAAATAAAGACAAATTTTACATACAACTGACCTCGAGCTTAAGCATTTTAACTTAATATTGAATTTTAAAGGTCGAATAAAAATACAACTTAAGAAAAATTATTATTATTATATGTAAATGTAGTTTTTGTTTTGAACTTTAGGTGGGTGTACTTTTTAAACTTCTGCACGTTTCATTGGGCTGGCGGTTGACTGGCCCCTGGGTGTGCTGCAGCCTGCGGTATAGTTGCACCCGTCGGTGCTACCGGGAAGTAGCACATATATGGGTACGTATGTACCGGCTGTTGCCTACCCGGCTGCTCCCGGCCTTTCTTAATTTTTAAATTCACATACAGGCTTCCAGCGCAATGTGGGCACCTGTAATTATTCTAAGAAAAAAGAAAAAAAATTAAATAAATAAAATAAAATTTTTGAATTTACTCACCGTTCTGCCTGCTCCATCCATATCGTACTGTAGTCACAAATTATGTCCGTTATGAAGTGCTCTGTGGCGTAGTTCCTTGCTTAATAAAAATAACTCATGTTTTTGCACGAGTATTAAGGCTCAACCATAATATGCATAGTTTTGCTTAACCTACTGTCAAAAATTAACAAAATGTCTCTCAAATGTATTAAAGAAAACAAAAACAAAATAAAAAAACATTTGATTCCGTACGGAATGTGCGATTAAATTCGCACCTTGCTTAAGCAAATGACAGTTTCATTAAACTTAGCAAAAAGTTTCCTTAAGTTCAAAATGGTTTGCTTCATATAATTTACATGTATTCGCTCATTCGCTTAAGCCAACTTAATCACATTGTGGTTGGGCCTTTAGGAAGTAATGCAAAGTTTGTGAATTTTTAGTATAAGAATATGCTTAGGTGAGATACCAGATTTTTTATAAGTGGAACAAGCTCATGTTCCTACTAATGCTGCATCGTGTGTGGGAACCTTTTTATAAACAAACATAAAATGTAAAAAATATGTCAACTCTGAAAAACCCTTAGTACAAAAATTCATAAGCTGGCATCCTTTAAAAGTAACAATTTATAATTATTTTTCTTCTTTTTCAGGTGAGTAATGTTTTTATAAAATGTTAAATGTTAAAATACAATTTGGTTTAAGGATTGATGTTTGACTAGTGACGTCAGCAGTCGTCGATGGCTGCGAGTGTAAGACGGCAAATCCATCTGAGGAGATCGAGTGGTTGCGATCGAAACATGTCATGGTAACCTGCCGGCCAGGGTTCGAGCCCGAGCCACGTCAAGAATGAAAGATTATCAATAACAATTTTAATTGATTTTCATGTTGTAAAATTCCTTTCTTCACAAAAATAATTTAATAAAAATTAAATTTCATGAACTTAAGCCTAATTAAAAATATTAAAAATTTGGATTAAAAACCATAAATAGTTCAACAAAATAACCACAATACTAATTATTGTTAAAGCTAAGGCACGAGCTCTATGTGTACATTTGTCCTTCAAGTTGTGCTGAAAAAGGTCAACAGAAAAGAGAAAGACAAAGTGAAAAAACAAAAAATGTACTTGGACTTCAAGAAAAATTCTTGACGAAAGTACGAAAAAACAGAAGTAAAAGAAAAAACATGTAAAATCAATTAAAATGGATAATCATTCAGGAAAGCAAATTTCGATCTACCAAATGTTAAAATACAATTTGGTTTAAGGATTGATGTTTGACTAGTGACGTCAGCAGTCGTCGATGGCTGCGAGTGTAAGACGGCAAATCCATCTGAGGAGATCGAGTGGTTGCGATCGAAACATGTCATGGTAACCTGCCGGCCAGGGTTCGAGCCCGAGCCACGTCAAGAATGAAAGATTATCAATAACAATTTTAATTGATTTTCATGTTGTAAAATTCCTTTCTTCACAAAAATAATTTAATAAAAATTAAATTTCATGAACTTAAGCCTAATTAAAAATATTAAAAATTTGGATTAAAAACCATAAATAGTTCAACAAAATAACCACAATACTAATTATTGTTTTTATAAAATTTAATAATTATATCGTCTTTCGTAAATTATTGTGTTCTATATGATAATATTTTACATCATTTGTCAATATTATATGTTTAAAATTTTGCACACATATGCGTTATGATATAAGGAAAAAAAATCCATAAAAACTCAATTTTGAAATTTTTGCAGATAGGTTATTAGTGGTGTTTTCTTTTCTGACAATAATGTTCCATATATGCTACCATTCGTGCCGGTTTTTGTTCCATTCTAAAAATATATGCAAAAATGTGAGAAGTTGTCGTTTTCCTTTCTAAAAATGTTGCAACAATAAATGGCAAATTTGTTCCATTTCTTACCCGCAGTTATAACTGAGAGTGAGATAATACCCTTTTTTGCATCTGCGTTAAGTACTTTTTTATGCAAGCAAGTATTTTTTTTTTTTTCTTGTGTTTGCGGACAATTTGCGTATACATATTTTGCGCAAAATCTTGCAAAACGGTGTCTGCGTACTCCAAATCTCTTGCAACGAGAGAGCCAAAAAGAGAATTTTTTGACAGTTGGAAGTTAGAGAACTTGCAAAATGTTACTGGAGAAATTTCCGCTTGCAAGATTTTGCAAATAGTTTGAACAGCTGTTTGAATGTAATAGTTTTTGTGAAATGGAAATAAAAATTTAAATTTAACAATGGCAGAGGTAAGTAGCTAGAATTGTGTTGATTTTTAACGTTTATAATAAATTATAATAAACAAAACATTTTACTTCATGCTAGAAACGTCCAAATATACAGTGCGACCGTGGCGTAAGTTGAGTGGAGATGGCAGAACCGATAGAACCAGCAGAACTTTGAGGGACAAACTTTGCAATTGAGAGGCGAGTATTTGGAATTGTGTTCCTGGCGAGCGCTTCACATCCAAATTATTTTTCTCCGTTGTCAAGCTGTTGGAGGGCACTGTATTGGGCATTTCATTCTTTTTTTTCCATTGTAAGCTGGCACTATGTTGGGCAATGTAAGCAAAAGAAGTTTTATAAAAAACCCGACAAATAAAACTAAAAACTAAGAAAAAATTTAATTTACCAAATTAATAACAGTGTAATAAACAAGTTTTTAAATTTACAACACTTTTTAAGCTTTACTTTAATTAATAATTTTTTAATTTACCTCGAGAATTCAATTTTACGTACACACATGCTAAAATTCTTTTGCTTTTTTATTTCAATTATTTACACACCGATCAGCTGTTTTCTTGCAAAATTTCACTGGATACTGTCTGCGTACTTTTTGAGATTTTTTCAGCCGATAGAGTAATATTGGTTTTACTCTCCCAAAAACGAGAGTGATTCTGTAAATTGTTGTTAACAACATAGATAAAAATTAACACCAAGTGGCATCACTGTCAAAAAAAAAAATGGCAAAATAACGAAAAACACGAAGAGGAATAAAAAAAACAAATAAAATTATTAAAACTAAACAGATTTATTTTTAGTTTTTTGTTTTTTTTAAGAAGATAAGCCAAACATTTTACTATTAAATTAAATGCAAATTATTTTATTGCCATTTTTAAGTAATATTATTTCTTTTAACTAAATATTTTTTATTTTTGCGACCTTTAACAATAAATAAACAACACTAACAGCTTACTTAAGGAGCATACAGACGACATGTTTTTGTCATCTGACATGTCAAATTTCCCACTGCAAAACACATACATGTCGTGTGTTACCTTTTTAACTTTGCTTCTGTAAAAGTCAGACGCAAAGTCATCTGACAAAATTTCAATTAGAGCGTGCTCTATTTTCTTCTGACAAACCATCTGACATCAGAAATCTATGCCGGGAAGAAACTGGCAGCGGCGTCAACTATTGACGGAATCATTAGCCGGCTGAAGTTAATATTTTACAATACCAAGATATGTATGCTCATCTCACCATTGAATATAATTTATGTAAATATATACATAAAAACCGTTTAGTTATAAAATTCTAAATTGGTATCTTTAAAATAAAAGAAAAAATGTTAAGATGGCTAAATTATTTTACGGCGCAAATAAATATTTTCGTGGCGGCAGCAAGCTATTTTGAAACCGAGAACTACTTTGGTTTCTGCAATAACAATGCGAAAAAAAACAGAGACAATGTCAGAAGCAAATTACATGTAGGTTTGTGACCGAATATTATAAACCTTATGTAAAACAGCAATTTTGACAGACATGAACAATTACATGTGACTTGAAAATTTGACATGTCAGATGACAAATACATGTCGTGTACGGGCGCCTTTAACTATAACAAGTGCTGTTTAAAATGTTACAGAATAGCAAAATCGTTAATTTGCTTGTTAATTTTTTTTAACAATGACAACTATTGTTAAAATTAATTACAGAGTCGCACTACAGCGCTGCCAGAAGCTTTACTTGGAGGCCGCACGATCAAGTTTTGCCTTTCAATTCCTTTCAATTTGCGAACACTCACTGTTTTTAGTGTTGTGAGTGTGTAACACTTTAAATTCATCACGAGATTGCTTTCACCGTTCCATTTGATTAGCAATTTTTAGAAGGTTGCCTTTATAAATTGTTTTCTTGATGGCATCTTGAAAGTAACTTAACAGTGCAGCCACACGATCAAGATTTTCTTGTTAGTCTTTTACATATACTGATTGTCAAAATATGCAAAAGTTGACAGCTGTGACGTAGGCTGCACGCAAGTTGAAAGCAATTTACTTTTTCAAGATGTCGTCGCTGAGAAAACAACTCAAAATGTTTTGCTATTTTCCACTTTTGATTTTTCTGCACTGTAGGCTGTTCGAAGGGACTTTATCATTTTGCTTATTAATTTTATTAATAAACATATTTCACTATTTTTTAGGTTTTTAGTTAAAATTTTAAAATTCCCGCAACAATTTGTAAAAAAAAGAACTTCAGCTTTTGCCGGCAAAATATTTGTGAAAAAAAAAAACGAAAACAACTTCAAAAGATTTGTAATAAGTGCTGGTTCACACAGGTCAAGTTTACTTGAACAGTTTTATTTAAATTTTCTTTTGAACTTGCGTTCACGTTCATGCACAAAATTAATTTTTGTTTTCTTTTCCTTCAACTTTGTAGCTTTTTATTATATTACGGATGAAAAAAGAAAAGAAAAATAAAAACTGACTGGTACGGTCAAGTATGTACCCCTTTCCATTCTCTTTACCCCTCTCTCCTAAAATCTCAAGACTTGAAGAGTCAAACTTGACCTGTGTGAACCAGCACTAAGCTGTTTTCTTGAACGAAAATTGATACACTCACTGGCAAGAGAATTTTAGAGGCAAGTTCGTATCAATTTTTAAAAGTATGAGTGTATTGGTAAAAAAGTGTGAGTGTATTAAAACTTGATAGCCAACCCTTACTTGAGGGTTACACGATCAAGTTTTCCTACCAAGTTTAATTCAAAAAGTTTTGAAAAAAAAATATATTGTGCATATCTACACACAAATACCTTTAAAATGATATGAAATGAAATCGGTGGACGATAAGATACTTAAAAATCAACCACAAAAAAAAATTGTTCCCGTATTTATATATAAGATAAATCCATTTGTGTAATACATATTATTAAAACTAATGTTATTTATTCTTTGAGTTCTACGTATCTATGTATACATGTATAGTATGTAACAAGGGTAAAGGCCTAGTTAGGCGAACGTTGCTGTACCCGTAATGTACCGCACCGTACTGTAAGCACGTTGGTGCACTTATAGAACATTTAAGAACGTGGTTTATGTTTTTTCTATACATAAACAAAAAACAATAGTATACATAAAGCAAACCACACAGTGATGGGAATCAAAAATGTTTTAAAAAGTACCAAGTGATTTAAATGGTATTAAAAAAGTATTTTGTGTATGTAAAAAACGTTAATAGTTTAATGTTTATATTATAGATTTTCAATAAACAAATTTGTATTTTAGCATATATATTATAACAATAGATATATTGTATTGTGGTGTATGCACCAAACAAGGTTTTGCTACCATTTAAAGCCTTTTATTCTTTTCACATTTCCATTGTATGTGTATATGCATTTGTTTATATGTATTGTACATCTAAACATAAATATATTTGTTTATATGGAAATATGTTGTATATTAAGTTGTTTTGTCTCAATTCCATAGCTTAACTGAAAAAAGTACCAAAAAACGAGCAAAAATACCCGCACTCAATTTAACATACAAACAGCCCAGCACTGCTTTACAACTGTCACGTAACAACGGTATACAAATCTGTTTAATACAGATCGAGACGTTCCGTCAACGTGACATTTAAATTCAGTAAGCATTTGCATTGTTTGCAAATGACAAAACGAACCAGACGTTCCATTAGGGGACGTGAACGTTAGGCTAACTCTGCCTTAACGATTAAGCGCAAAAGAAAAATAATTATGCGTCAATATTTATCATTTCAAAAACTAGGGAATCAAAATCCTCTGATTCATCAGCCAGTGCAATTTTGTTTTGCATGTTGTTTGTTTAAAAAGTGCATTTGAGATGATTGAATAAATTTGTCACAGCACATCTGTGGATATAGAGACCCTTGTCAGGGAAAAAAGGAAGTTGAGAAGACAATGGCAAAATAATCGTTCCCCAACCATCAAGGCCCAACTGCGGTTATGCCAGGCAACTCTACGCAACAAACTGAGACAGAAACACGACTCTGTTGTAGAAGGCTATCTAAACAGCCTAGATGTCACAGAAAACTCCAATTACAACTTATGGAAGGCTGTAAAACATATGCAATGCCCTATAACCCACGTATCTCATATATCATATTTTTAAAAAATCTTTTAAATTCCTATGCGTATTTTCAAATATGTATATACTTCTAAAAATAACCTAAATTTAGAACAATAAACTTATTTTCAAGTTTTTAGAAACACTAAAACGAATTTTGTGTAATTTTTCAGTAATTTTCTGAAATCGATTCCGCAATTCCTGCTATAAGTACTAAAGGGTGGTTAAATTGTAAGGGCCGATGTTGAATGTGAACCACACCTAAACGCCAAGTTTTTTTCCGAATTTTATTTGACATTTCTCTATTTCAGACTTACTCAACTTGAACCATGGAGAGATACACAATCCAACAACGTGTTAAAGTTATCCAGACTTATTATGAAAATGGGCGTTCAAATCAAAATGCATATCGTGCACTTCGTGATTTTGTTGGTCAATTTGATCGTCCAAATGTGCGTACAATCGCAAAAATCGTGGAAAAATTCGAGCAAAATGGGTCTGTAGAAGATGTGAGAACAACAGTGCATGCTCGTACAGCTCGTACTGCAGGAAATATTGCTGCTGTTCGCGATAATGTGGCTGAAGAGCCGTCCACCTCAACTCGTCGTCGTGCCCAACAATTGCACCTCTCACGCTCGTCGTTGATGAACATTATGCATAAAGACTTGCATTTACACGCTTACAAGGTGCAATTGGCTCAAGAACTAAAGCCTCTTGACCATTCCAAACGTCGTGAATGGGCAGAATGGTGGCAAGAAATGCCAACAGTGGATGATCAATTTTCGAAGAAAATCATCTTCAGTGATGAGGCACATTTTCACCTCAGTGGATTCGTCAATAAACAGAATTGCCGCATTTGGGCGAATGAGAATCCAAGAGTGATTGTCGAAAAACCAATGCACCCACAAAGAGTGACTGTTTGGTGCGGTTTATGGGCTGGCGGCATCATCGGGCCGTATATTTTTCCAAAATGAGGCCGGTCAGGCAGTTACTGTGAATGGTGTTCGCTATCGTGAGATGATAACGAACTTTTTATGGCCCGAATTGGAAGATATGGATGTGGACGATATGTGGTTTCAGCAGGACGGTGCCACTTGCCACACAGCTAACGAAACAATGGCTCTTTTGCGCAACAAATTCAATGGCCGTGTTATCTCACGTAATGGCGATGTCAATTGGCCGCCAAGATCATGTGATTTGACACCGTTGGACCTTTTTCTTTGGGGTTATTTGAAAGAAAAGGTGTACGTCGATAAGCCAGCAACAATTCAAGACCTAAAGGATGAGATAATTCGGCACATTAACGGCATAGAACCTCCATTATGCCTCAGGGTCATCGAAAATTTGGACCATCGGATGGAGGTGTGCCGCCGTGGTCGCGGCGCCCATTTGGCCGATATTTTGTTCCATACATAATTGAGTAATACCAATATATCATAATAAAATAAAATTACAATAATTTCCTAAATAGTTTGTGTTTTATTCAAAATCAACATCGGCCCTTGAAACCACCCTTTACTTATCTTTACTACTCTTAAAATCATTTAAAGAAAGTAATTGAAAATCTCCATTGATTAAAACTTCATTTGTTTTCGATTTCGGAACATGGCGTTTTTAAAAAACATCACAAATGGCAATTTTTTCTAAGCAAAAATCTTAAAAAATTATTCGGTTGCTGTTTTGAAAGGGAGTTTTTGTTTTCGATAAATTATAAAAAAAACTTCCGATCATTGGTAACAAATAATGAAAAAATCGTAGTACAAAGCAAAAATTATTCGAGCTTTAATAATTGTATCAAGAAAAATATATTCGTACGTATTATTATTTTACAAACAAGTAACCAAAATGAAAAAAATATTCAAATCTCCACATTGCAAAAAAATAACCAATTTTGGTTAGAAATAACCAAAAACGGCAGCCCTGCATTTATTGTAAGAAATGGGTTATAACTAGGGATTGCTGTTCGGTTTTAACCGAAACCGCGGTTTTAAATGCCTAAAAACCGAAACCGTAAACCGACAAAAAAAAACCTCGGCTTTAGCTTTTACTTCAACAATGTATTTATGCTTGAAGAAATTGCAAATTAAACATCATACCCGTACTTCATATACAAAAACTTTATATATAACAGCCTTCAACAATGACAAGGTATTTCAAAATTCTTAAAATTCAAAATAAGTACTAAGAAGAACAAATGTTATCTTTATAACTCTTAAGTACACACCTAATTTGTGAGGCATAAACTGCCACCTGGGCCACTTGAATTTTGTTTGTTGTGGTTATAGAAAAAACTCACACTAACGAGCACCTGGGCAAGGCTGGGACTACTTTATATGTAGGGCTATAGCAGGATCATTTTGTTGGGAAATAAAATAATTTTTCAAAAAACAGAAAGAAAGAATTCTTAAGTGTTGTGTATGCTTTTTTAAACGTTTCATTTTGATTTTATTTACTGCAGTACATATATTATAGGGAAGGGCCTGACCAGGCCCAGGTACATAAAGTTTCGTTCTATATACTTAATAATTATATAAAAAAAAAAAAACTGGAAAAAAGTCAAAAAATGCCAGGCTAGGCCCAGTTATACACTTAAGAGCGAATAAAAGTACCTGAATTGAAACAAATAAAAAAATTGTATTACATGCAAAAAAATATATATTGTTATGTATTAATTTTACTTTGATAGTTTCAAAACCGAACCGAAACCGACCGGTTTTAATCATTTTAAAACCGAAACCGCGGTTTCACATATTTACGGTTTTTAGCAAACTCTAGTTATAACTACGGTAAGAGAGGAAAACATGGTGCTAATTGTTTGGTGTCGTAACGTGACAAAAAGTAGACTTTTCTGTGGAAATACCCATATAATTCAAATACTTATTTTATTGACTATGAACAATTCACTAAAATATACATAGAAATTCATACATATAAAAAAAATTATCTTTAAAACAAAAAAATGTATATACATATGTATGTATATCAGGCGCGGATTCAGGGGGGGTGAAATAAGGAAATTTCCCCCCCGTAAATTATAAAAATATGTTTTGTTTATTTCGATAATACAAGAGTTCCCATTAATATTATCTTTTTTTAATGTACAAAATTTTTGGAAATCCCAGCAAGGTTTTTTTTTTGTTTTTTTATTGAATCTCTAACGAAATTTTCAATAAATATCCAAATCTTCATCCTAATAGTTATTTATTAGATATTTTCAATGAAACATCTAGTTTACTGTATTCAAATACTTATTATTCTACATTCAATCCCAGCAGGTTGTGTAACCAAAGAGTAAACGTTTGACTTGAAAATGCGTGCGGTTGAATTATTAAAAAGCCTTGGTATTTGCAATATTTATGTTTATATTAATGTGTTATATGAATCAAAATTCTATTCGATAATTTTTGACGAAAGCACGGATTTGTCGGGGAAAGCCAGATTTCCTTACATTTAAGATATTTCACCATACAACAAAATGTTGTTAGGCAAGAATTGTTTTGGCTTTGTTGTAAAAGCATTTGAAGAGCCTTCACAGGATATTGATAATGACGCTGATGTGTCAATTGATGCGATGGCACTATCATCAACAGTTCTTAAAACTTTGACAAATTTTAGTCTTGACCTAAAAAATTGTATAGGAGTTGGAACTGATGGGTGTCGTTTGATGTCAGCAGAAATTGGAGCTGTAAAAAAATTCTGGAAACCGCGGCAAATGCGAAACAAACGCCTTGCTATTTCCCGTAAATCAGGCAAAACACGTTCTTAGTAAAGTATTTGGGAGCCAAACTCTCTACATTATGCGAGACAAGATGGGTGGACCGTCACGACTCAGCTGAACACTTTGCAAGAAGTGTACATCATATAGTAGAAGCTTTGAAAAAAATATCTGAGTGAAAAGGTAATACTTCATCAAGAGCCTTATATTAAGGAACTCACTTAGAACTTTTGAATTTATTTGCGGAATAAACATATTAAGTGTGATACTTATTGTAACACAGCCGCTTAGTATTATTTTACAAAAGCACGATATAGATCTTCAAAAAGGATCAAGCCTTATCAAAACTTTGATCATGTGCCTTGAAGAAAAAAGAAATAAAGCCGAAGAACAATTTAAAGTGATTTTTAAAAAAGTTAAAGTGATTTGCGTTCAAATCGAGGTTCCAACCTAGAAAACAAGATTTGAACGAAATAATCACATCCAAAATGTTGAAGATTTCTACCGAGTTGTAGGTTTCATTCTCTTATTGAATTTATTTTAGAAGATCGCAAAACACCTTTCCAAAAGATATCTTTAATGTATTGAACATACCAAAACTTCTACTCAAAGTGTAATCAAGTCATATATAGATATAAAACTTTTAAAACCGCAACTCGGAATAAACACCTACTAACATCTAAACTTGAGCCTAAACTGTAGCATTGGCAACAAACATGCAAATTATCTAAAATCTATCAGATAACGTTGTAGATGCTTTAATAAACTGTGATGAAGATATCTACCCAAATCTAAGAAAAATATTTCAAATTTTCGTTTCAATGCTCGTAAGTAATGCTACGAGCGAGAGGTCATTTCCTACCCTTCGTCGAATAAAAACATGGCTCAGATCAACAATGACAAACTGAACATAGACTGTACTATCTAAATTTGCCTCACAAGGAAATCATAAATTGTTTATTTAAAAAGATTAGTTTATTTTAATTTATATTGAATATTTTATTTAACCTTATTGTTGAGTTTTTTTTTAATATAATATACACAAATTGCTTTTAATAAACTTTTAAAAACAAATTTTTTTTGTATCATAAAAAATACCCCCCCCCCCCCCCCCCCTAAGGCTCAAGCTGGATCCGCGCCTGATGTATATCCATACATATTTTAATTTATACAAATATATGCTTAGATGTATAAAATTAACAAATGTATACATATCCGCAAACAAACAAAGTCTGGTTTTTAATGGTATCAAAACCTTGTTTAGGTGTATGCACATTTTGAAATTAATGTAAGAACATGTGTACGAATATGATATAATACATATTTGTTTTTTGTAAATCTGTAATATAATTATCAAATATTAAATTATTTATTTATTTACACATGCAAGACATACAGTTTTAATACTATTTAAATCACTTGGTACTTTTTCTGCCAAGCGGTCACTATTTCAACATTTTTAATTCTCATCACTGTGTGTGTTGTTTTATGTATACTAACGCTTTTTTGTTTTTGGTTGTGAAAAACAGCTGACACGTTCTTACATGTTCTATAAGTGCACAAACGAGCTTACAGTACGTTACGGTACTTTACATTGCATTTAATTACATTTACGGTCGGCTAAAGCGGCCTTTAAGGTAGAACTACATAACACGCGTAAGTGCGCGCGCGCTCTGTCGTCTTCTGTCAAAAAAAGTTAAACTAGTGTATTTTCATAGAAAAAGCTACATGCAAAATATTTTGACGCGTTTGCGCCAGAAAGTTGGTTAAATTTGAACTTTTTGACGCGTTGTGTATTTTTGACAAGTAATCAGCTGACAATAAAAAGAATAATTTAACAAATTTGTGAATCATGGAAGAAAAACTTATTGAAGAGCTTAAAAAACATTCAATATTTATATAAAAAGAATAAATTCAATAAAATAACAAAATCTTGATATACTTTCGAACACGTTTTTAAACGTGCGCCAAGATAGCGTCGATAATTATCCACGAAAACGCAAAATTGAATTGGTGCTTTTGGGGGATGAATTGAAAATAGGAATTTAATGCTTTTGGGAATTCAAAATTTAGGAATTTAAGAATAAGGGTGTTCAAATTAATAAACAATAATAAAAATATAAAATATGTATATAAAAGTATTCAAATAATTAAATGAAGTTTATTTATAACTAAAAACAAACATTTTTACTTATAATAAAAAAAGACTTCTTTTATGATAAAAAGACAAATCATAAATATTTAATAAAAATAGTATGTATTTATAAAACAGAATTTGGTGTTTAATTTTTTTTTTTTTGGGGTGAGAGGTAACGTCAGGGAAGAAATTCTAGTTCTCCAGAAATCAGGTTCAGGGTAACGTTAAGGAAAAAACTGCATAGAGTATGAAAGTAGGTGTACTATAGAATATAAAACGCTTTCCGTGCAAAAAATTGCCGGGCCAGTTTTCCAGAAATCTGGGTTCATCCAAAATGGTCAGTAAAAATTGGGATTTAATTTTTAAGGGTGTTAGAGGTAACGCCAAGGAAAAAACTGTATAGATTATGAAAGTAGACGTACTAAAGAATATAAATCGCTTTCCGTGCAAAAAATTGCATGGCCAGTTTTCCAGAAATCTGGGTTCATCCAAAATGGTCAGTAAAAACTGGGATTTAATTTCAAAGGGTGTTAGAGGTAACGTCAAGGAAAAACTGTATAGATTATGAAAGTAGACGTACTAAAGAATATAAATCGCTTTCCGTGCAAAAAATTGCATGGCCAGTTTTCCAGAAATCTGGGTTCATCCAAAATGGTCAGTAAAAACTGGGATTTAATTTTTAAGGGTGTTAGAGGTAACGTCAAGGAAAAACTGTATAGATTATGAAAGTAGACGTACTAAAGAATATAATACGCTTTCCGTGCAAAAAATTGCATGGCCAGTTTTCCAGAAATCTGGGTTCATCCAAAATGGTCAGTAAAAACTGGGATTTAATTTTTAAGGGTGTTAGAGGTAACGTCAAGGAAAAAACTGTATAGATTATGAAAGTAGACGTACTAAAGAATATAAATCGCTTTCCGTGCAAAAAATTGTACGGCCAATTTTCCAGAAATCTGGGTTCCTCCAAAATGGTCAGTAAAAACTGGGATTTCATTTTTAAGGGTGTTAGAGGTAACGTCAAGGAAAAAACTGCATAGATTATGAAAGTAGACGTACTAAAGAATATAAATCGCTTTCCGTGCAAAAAATTGTACGGCCAGTTTTCCAGAAATCTGGGTTCCTCCAAAATGGTCAGTAAAAACTGGGATTTCATTTTTAAGGGTGTTAGAGGTAACGTCAAGGAAAAAACTGTATAGATTATGAAAGAAGACGTACTAAAGAATATAAATCGCTTTCCGTGCAAAAAATTTTACGGCCAGTTTTCCAGAAATCTGGGTTCCTCCAAAATGGTCAGTAAAAACTGGGATTTCATTTTTAAGGGTGTTAGAGGTAACGTCAAGGAAAAAACTGTATAGATTATGAAAGTAGACGTACTAAAGAATATAAATCGCTTTCCGTGCAAAAAATTGTACGGCCAGTTTTCCAGAAATCTGGGTTCCTCCAAAATGGTCAGTAAAAACTGGGATTTAATTTTAAAGGGTGTTAGAGGTAACGTCAAGGAAAAAACTGTATAGATTATGAAAGTAGACGTACTAAAGAATATAAATCGCTTTCCGTGCAAAAAATTGCATGGCCAGTTTTCCAGAAATCTGGGTTCCTCCAAAATGGTCAGTAAAAACTGGGATTTCATTTTTAAGGGTTTTAGAGGTAACGTCAAGGAAAAAACTGTATAGATTATGAAAGTAGACGTACTAAAGAATATAAATCGCTTTCCGTGCAAAAAATTGCATGGCCAGTTTTCCAGAAATCTGGGTTCATCCAAAATGGTCAGTAAAAACTGGGACGGCAATTTTTTGCACGGAAAGTGATTTATATTCTTTAGTACGTCTACTTTCATAATCTATACAGTTTTTTCCTTGACGTTACCTCTAACACCCTTTAAAATGAAATCCCAGTTCTTACTGACCATTTTGGATGAACCCAGATTTCTGGAAAACTGGCCATGCAATTTTTTTGCACGGAAAGCGATTTATATTCTTTAGTACGTCTACTTTATTAATCTGTGCAGTTTTTTCCTTGACGTTACCTCTAACACCCTTAAAAATGAAATCCCAGTTTTTACTGACCATTTTGGATGAACCCAGATTTCTGGAAAACTGGCCATGCAATTTTTTGCACGGAAAGCGATTTATATTCTTTAGTACGTCTACTTTCATAATCTATACAGTTTTTTCCCTGACGTTACCTCTAACACCCTTAAAAATGAAATCCCAGTTTTTACTGACCATTTTGGAGGAACCCAGATTTCTGGAAAACTGGCCGTACAATTTTTTGCACGGAAAGCGATTTATATTCTTTAGTACGTCTACTTTCATAATCTATACAGTTTTTTCCTTGACGTTACCTCTAACACCCTTAAAAATTAAATCCCAGTTTTTACTGACCATTTTGGAGGAACCCAGATTTCTGGAAAACTGGCCGTACAATTTTTTGCACGGAAAGCGATTTATATTCTTTAGTACGTCTACTTTCATAATCTATACAGTTTTTTCCTTGACGTTACCTCTAACACCCTTAAAAATGAAATCCCAGTTTTTACTGACCATTTTGGAGGAACCCAGATTTCTGGAAAACTGGCCATGCAATTTTTTGCACGGAAAGCGATTTATATTCTTTAGTACGTCTACTTTCATAATCTATACAGTTTTTTCCTTGACGTTACCTCTAACACCCTTAAAAATGAAATCCCAGTTTTTACTGACCATTTTGGATGAACCCAGATTTCTGGAAAACTGGCCGTACAATTTTTTGCACGGAAAGCGATTTATATTCTTTAGTACGTCTACTTTCATAATCTATACAGTTTTTCCTTGACGTTACCTCTAACACCCTTTAAAATTAAATCCCAGTTTTTACTGACCATTTTGGATGAACCCAGATTTCTGGAAAACTGGCCGTACAATTTTTTGCACGGAAAGCGATTTATATTCTTTAGTACGTCTACTTTCATAATCTATACAGTTTTTTCCTTGACGTTACCTCTAACACCCTTAAAAATTAAATCCCAGTTTTTACTGACCATTTTGGATGAACCCAGATTTCTGGAAAACTGGCCATGCAATTTTTTGCACGGAAAGCGATTTATATTCTTTAGTACGTCTACTTTCATAATCTATACAGTTTTTTCCTTGACGTTACCTCTAACACCCTTAAAAATTAAATCCCAGTTTTTACTGACCATTTTGGATGAACCCAGATTTCTGGAAAACTGGCCCGGCAATTTTTTGCACGGAAAGCGTTTTATATTCTATAGTACACCTACTTTCATACTCTATGCAGTTTTTTCCTTAACGTTACCCTAAACCTGATTTCTGGAGAACTAGAATTTCTTCCCTGACGTTACCTCTCACCCCAAAAAAAAAAATGAAACACCAAATTCGGTTTTATAAATACATACTATTTTTATTAAATATTTATGATTTGTCTTTTTATCATAAAAGAAGTCTTTTTTTATTATAAGTAAAAATGTTTGTTTTTAGTTATAAATAAACTTCATTTAATTATTTGAATACTTTTATATACATATTTTATATTTTTATTATTGTTTATTAATTTTTTACTCCATTTCAGAGTAATTATTTGCTTAAAATTATACATACTTCCTCATTTTAATTTGAACACCCTAATTCTTAAATTCCAAAATTTTGAATTCCCAAAAGCATTAAATTCCTATTTTCAATTCATCCCCCAAAAGCACCAATTCAATTTTGCGTTTTCGTGGATAATTATCGACGCTATCTTGGCGCACGTGTTTTTAATGCACAAATAAAAAACAGCTGGCAGGAATGGCTTTTGTAACGCGTGTTGTGTAACTTGCAATTTTTTACGCTCTAAAGTTTTTAAACGCACGATACTCGTCGACGAACTAACGCGTGTTATGTACTTCCACCTTTAGTGCTTTTTACGCTTTTTTTGCTCGAAATAGGGCTTTTTAGTGCTTTTTTTAAATTTTAAAGTGCTTTTTGCTCTCAAAAAGTTGGCATCACTGGTAAATACGCAACAAATATAAGAGTCAAGAAATGGTACTGTAGCTCGTTTCTGTATTTCTCGCATCGTAAAATTTCTTACATGAAATGTGAAACAAAAAATTCTACGTTTCTCGATTTATGAGATAAAAGTGTTTCTGTATTTGAATGCGAAAACAGACAAAACAAATTCTGTTTGTACTGGAATATTTCCAGTAATTAAGTGTCAACAAAAGAAATTAATATAAAAAAAAACCGGGCTACCAAATTCAACGATTTATCGTCATTTTGACGATTTTCTTGTTCCGAAATTAACAAAGTGACGTTTTTATGATTTTTTCTAAAAAAGTGACGAAGCAAAAACAAAATCAAAAATATTTTATAATTTTGTTGTTACTTTTTATAGAAATTCATCTTTAATTTTTAATTTTAATTTTTTTTTTTCAAACACTTCTATTTTGTGGCGTTGAAAATTGAAAAAAAAAAAACAATATTAATGTCTGTAGAAAGCAACGACAAATTTATAAAATATTTTTGATTTTGTTTTTGCTTTTAATGAAATTATTGTCCCTTAGTCTTCGAAATAAGATAATTGTAAATATGTTTGTTTATTAGAAAAAAAGATATCTTTAGAAACAAGGGATAAATTTTTATATTTATCCCTATTGTGAAAATTGTCCTCGAAATTGGTTGTCTCTTCCCTGAAAAATGTATCGGCAAAAGCAAAATTTCGAGGGAAAGTAATGGACCGACTTGGCTTATTTTGAACATTTAATACTTGTTATATACATATACAAAATATGACTGAAATTAACCGGTTTAATCGTTAATCGAAAAAAGCCAATTTGAAATTAACCGATCAGTTAATCGGGTAGTAATTAATCGGTTAACCGGTTGACGGTGACCCTAGTATTTAGATAAAAAAATGACTTACTTTTGAATTCGTTCATTTTTGTACAACCCTTGTAAAATTCATTAGTTTTTTCAGTAGAATTGTATGTAGTGCTTTTATGAGTTTCTGATTACTTAACTTATTATTTTGTAGGCGAAGTTTTTACTGGGTCATTAACCCGTTCATTTATGAACCGATTTTTTTAATTTTAACTACCAGGTATTCTACTAAGTCTATTTCAGGTAAAAAAGAAAAATATTATAGGAATATGTAAATTAAAGATTCATACCTCAACCATTTGTAAACCGATATAGTTAAATTTCAATAATATACTATTTCGGACTACATACGATATAAATATAAAACAACGTTGTCACTATCAATTCTAGGTTTTTCGCAAAAATAAAAACCCTGAATATTTATAATGCTGTTATCAAAGCGGATTTAATTTAAAAATTTTCCATTTTGATCTCGGTATTTGTAAATATGTATATTAGAGTGGGTCAATTTGTTCGGGCCCAAAAAAAGTGACAAAGCGTATAGCAAAAAATTAATCTACGGCAAATTCTAAGAACTTTTCCTAAAGAAACCATGGTTTTTGACTTGAAAGTTTGGTGCTCAGAAAATCTGAAAAAAATAATACTTTTTTGGAAATATTTATTGCAATACATGAATAGTTGGCCTGTGTCGCTGAAAGACGGCTTTTTAAAAAGGAAATTTTCTCAGCTTTATATATATGTGCTCATTTTTAGAAAATTCTGTACATAAATAATTGGTTAGGAGATTTTTGTCAAAATGTTCATAGTCAAGCTGGTAAAACAAAAAAAAATGTATATTATTTTTTTTAACCCAATTTTCTATTTTAAATTTACTACCTTTTTAAAAAAGAAACTAAATGAAAAAAATAAAATAAAATTACCCAATAAAAATTTTTCTCATTTTGCGAAGCACTAATACATTTAAAAAAATAAGCGCAATGTTATGTGCTACGAAATAAGACATACAGAAATGCAGTAAAGTATGTAAGTGAAAGAACTCTCAACAACTTAAAAAAATAACATTCGGCATTCCCTTACTACGAAGCAGGTTTGTAAGGGAGAATACTAAAAAATAACTGTGATCGTTACATCTAACAATTTTTATATTCTTTATGTGTCATGAATATATTGCTTCAAAGTGGGAACTCGCCATATAAAATGCATGTTTTCCGTAAGTGCTGGTTCACACTCTTCAAGTTTAAGCCGTCAAGTCTTGAGTTTTTAGGAGAGAGAGGAGAAGAAATGGCATTCTCTCTTCCCTTCTTTCCAAAAAGCTCAGGACTTGACGGCTGAAACTTGAACAGTGTGAACCAGCACTAAGCGCAATGGTAATTGTGTGAACGATAGAATTACAAACTTTTCAGTTTCTCATTGCCTATTTATTTTTTGTTTTTAAATTATGGCCTTTATTATGTAAAACGCAACGCCAAAGAATTACATTGAAAGCAAAACAAATTCATAAATATTTTGTAATTTTCTGTAACTTCCTGTAGAAAGCAACAACAAAATTAAAATTAAAAAAAATGTTAATCGTACGAATTTTCATTAAGAAAAATTTTTGCTTGCGTTTTTAAAATTTTGTATTATGAACAAAATTTTTCTTTAATTTCGGTTTAATTTATTTTTAACAGAAATGCTTTTTTCACCGAGTTTTTTTTAAATCTTTTTTGCTCTCTTATCTCCACTTAAGATGTTTTGTCAAAATGCCGCAGAATTATTTTATTTTAATCAACCTTAATTTAGAATTTAGTTATATTATTTTATTTAAATTTTATGTATCAAAATTGTAACAGTTATAGGTTTCTTATCAGCTTGACTATGATTATTTTGACAAAAACCTCTTAACACTTACTGATGTACAGATTTTTCTAAAAATGAGCACAGATATAGAAAGCTGAGAGAATTTTCTTTTAAACAAGACCTCTTTCAGCGATACAGGCCAACTATTCACCAATTTCAATAAATATTTCCAAAAAAGTATTATTTTTTCAGATTTACTGAACACCAAATTTTCAAGTCAAAAACCGGAAGCTCGATTTTGATTTTAGAACCATAGTTTCTTTAGGAAAAGTTCTTAGAATTTTGCGTAGATTACGATTTTGCTATACGCTTGGTGGTTAAAAAAATTTCCCCACTCTAATGTATATACATATCTATTTTAAAAAAGCATGTATGTTTATTTTATTAAGCTTGGTTTCTTTTTGCTTTTGTAAAAATTTTTTTTTTTTTTTTTTTTTTTTTAAATTATATTTTCTCATGCCTTTGTGTAACTTCTCCAGGGAAAAATAACAATTTTAAATTGTTATCGGATTAAAGAAAACAAATAATTTTTTAAAAAATAATCCTCCAGCTTAACGAACTAAATAAAAATTTAATGAAATTATTAAATACCCCTGAACTTTAACTATGTTTTTGTTTGATTATTTTATAATAAAAGTCGAAACAAATTTGTTTAAAATTGATTTTTAATTGCACGAAAACAAAAAAGACGATCTTTCTTATTTTTTTCTCAGGAAATTGACGATTTTGACACAAATTTATCTGGCAGCACTGATTAAAACCAAAACAAGGAGAGGCTAAAAAAATTTAAAATAACAAAATATAACAATTGTTTTTTGTTTATTTTCATCATATAAATTATGCGTTCATCATTTATATTCCTTCTATTTTTTATTTATTTTAAAAAAATAGTATATAAACATATTTTAAATTCAAAATATCTACATTTTGTTTTTCTCGCCACCAATTTCAAATGCGACTAATTTTGACAGTTCTTGTAAGAAACTTTTCGCAAAATATTGTTACAGAAACACTTTTTCTCATATCCTTCCAATAAATGCTGGAAAATAATTTAAATGACAGATAATTCTCGCAAAGAAAAGATACAGAAACACTTGTGTGAGAAAAACCATTTTTTGTTTCATTTCACACTATTTTTGTTGCAATTCACACGTTTCATGCGAAAAGTTTTACGATGTGAGAAATACAGAAACGGGCTACTGGCCTCTATTTATAAGGTGTATAGATATGGCTATGGTGAACTCATGGATTGTTTATAAGCTAGTAAACGAGAAAATTGCGTTAATTTGCTAGAGTACAAAAGATCTGTCGCCGTCCCTTACTTGAAGATGACTCAAAAGCCGTCTGTCGGCAGACCGAGAACGTCTTCTTCGAAAGTTTTTTCAGATGTTAGATATGATAACAAAGGACATTTTATGAAAAAAACGAGAGAAAAGCGTAGATGCCAGGGACAAAACTGTATATCAAAACCACTTTCATTTTGCGCCAAATGTGTTGTGACACTTTGCAAAGACTGTTTTATCCCATACTAGCATTTAACCCGCTACTTCGTTAACGAACAACAATAAGTGCTAAATTTTTTGGATCTCTTTAATTTTTGATTTTTAAGGTTAGCGGAATCGATTTGGCGAGAGGCCAACCTTCGGTCCAAAAGTCTGCTTTTTAGCTTGAAGAGTTTAGGATGTGCGATGATGAATCAGTCAGTTACTTTACAAATTTATATTAGATGGAGAAAAATGGTGAGAAAACAGTAACAAAATTAGGAACGATTTTCACACCTTAAACTTTTGAATTTCAAAAAAGGTCCAAACCTGTTTTGTATTTTTTAGATAAGCTAAAAATGTGATACAATATTTATTTACCCTTTTACACCCCAAAAAGGCCTTCCTTCAAAAAAGTACCAGACACCTTTCAGTTTATTTTTTTTAATGAACAATAATTAGTATTAAATTTTTTGTATCTCTTTTTGTTTAGGAAATATACGGTTAGCGAATTTTTCTAATAAACAAGAATAAGTGCTGATGTTTTTTATCTCTTTTAGTTTAGGAGGTATGAGGTTCGCGGGATCGATATACATAGGTACAATTTTCACCCCTGAAACGTTCGAATTTCGAAAAAGTACCAAATTCGCATATGTATTTTTTAGATAAGTAACAAATGTTATTTAATTTTTATTTCTATACGTATTGGCTTAAAGGCTAGATTTACTACCTAAAACGACCGAATTTCGTTAAAGTACCAGACACCAATTTGCTTTTTTATTTAATGCACAAAAATAAATATTAAATTAAAAATATTACCAGTTTATTTAAAAAAAATACCAGTTAGAGAACGAAAAAGTAGCAAACAATCTTTCTTACAGATTCTCATTCACTCAGGAGCTTGCATGTTTAATTTTATGTTTCTAGATCCAATAAATACGGATATATAAAAGGTACCAGTTAAAGAACAAAATAGTACCAAAAGCCCTCTTACAGATTTTCATTCACTCAGGACCTTGCATGTTTAATTTTATCTTTCTAGGTCCAATACCAACGGAAATTCAAGAAGTACCAGTCAAAGAATAAAAAAGTAACGAAAAGTTCACTCTTATAGATTTTCATCCACCCAGGACATTGCATTTTGAATTTTATGTTTCTATGTCCAATACTAACGGAAATTCAAAAAGTACCAGTTAAAGAACAAAAAAGTACCAAAAGCCTTCTTACATATTCTCATTCACTCAGGACCTTGCCTGTTTAATTTTATCTTTATAGGGCCAATACCAATGGAAATTCAAAAAGTACCAGTCAAATAATAAAAAAGTACCAACAAATTCACTCTTTTAGATTTTCATCCACCCAGGACATTGCATTTAGAATTTTATGTTTCTAGGTCCAATACTAACGCAAATTCAAAAAGTACCAGTCAATGAACAAAAAAGTACTAAAAAGTTCCCTCATAGATTCTTATCCACTTAGGACATTGCATCTTGAATTTTATGTTTCTAGGTCTAATAATAACGGAAATTTAAAAAGTACCAGTTAAAAAAAAAGAAGCTCAGAAACGCGCTTTTACAGATTATAATTCACTCAAGACATTGCATGTTCAATTTAATTTTTCTACGTCCAATGCTAACGGAAATTCAAAAAGTACTATTTAAAGATCAAAAAAGTACATAAAAGCCCTCTTACAGATTCTCATTCACTCAGGACCTTGCATGTTTAATATCATGTTTCTAGGTCCAATACCAACGGAAATTCAAGAAGTACCAGTCAAAGAATAAAAAAGTACTAAAAAGTTCACTCTTATAGATTTTCATCCACCCAGGACATTGCATTTTTAATTTTATGTTTCTAGGTCCAATGCTAACGGAAATTCAAAAAGTACCAGCTAAAGAACAAAAAAGTACCAAAAGCCCTCTTACAGATTCTCATTCACTCAGGAGCTTGCATGTTTAATTTTATCTTTCTAGGTCCAATACCAACGGAAATTCAAAAAGTACCAGTCAAAGAATAAAAAAGTACCACTCCTTTAGATTTTCATCCACCCAGGACATTGCATTTTGAATTTTATGTTTCTAGGTCCAATACTAACGGAAATTCAAAAAGTACCAGTTAAAGAACAAAAAAGTACCAAAAGTCTTCTTACAGATTCTCATTCACTCAGGACCTTGCAAGTTTAATTTTATCTTTATAGGGCCAATACCAATGGAAATTCAAAAAGTACCAGTCAAATAATAAAAAAGTACCAAAAATTCACTCTTATAGATTTTCATCCACCCAGGACATTGCATTTTGAATTTTATGTTTCTAAGTCCAATACTAACGCAAATTCAAAAAGTACCAGTTAATGAACAAAAAAGTACCAAGAAGTTCCCTCATAGATTCTTATCCACTTAGGACATTGCATCTTGAATTTTATGTTTCTAGGTCTAATAATAACGGAAATTTAAAAAGTACCAGAAAAAAAGAAGCTCAGAAATGCGCTTTTGCAGATTCTCATTCACTCAAGACATTGCAAGTTCAATTTAATTTTTCTACGTCCAATGCTAACAGAAATTCAAAAAGTACTATTTAAAGATCAAAAAAGTACCTAAAAGCCCTCTTACAGATTCTCATTCACTTGGGACCTTGCATGTTTAATTTTATCTTTCTAGATCCAATACCAACGGAAATTCAAGAAATACCAGTCAAAGAATAAAAAAGTACCAAAAAGTTCACTCTTATAGATTTTCATCCTCCCAGGACATTGCATTTTGAATTTTATGTTTCTAGGTCCAATACTAACGCAAACTAAAAAAGTACCAGTTAATGAACAAAAAAGTACCAAAAAGTTCCCTCATAGATTCTTATCCACTCAGGACATTGCATCTTGAATTTTATGTTTCTAGGTCCAATATTAACGATAATTAAAAAAATGCCAGTTGTAGAACCAAAAAGCCAATGAAAAATATCAAATTTCCCGTATTTCCTTTTTTTGGTACTATTTTTCCCCCCACTAAAGTATCAAAAAATTCAGTATTGTAGTGGGGGCTCATTATTAAGTACGAGTATGTTAATGAATGGAGAAAATTTTTTTGTAAAAAAAGTACCAAAAATAGCGACGATTTTCACCCCTTAAATGTTCGAATTTCGAAAAAGTACCAAACGTATATTCGTATTTTTTTCATAGGTTTCGAATGTGGTATAAACTTTGTTTCTATGTTTATTGGTTCAAAATATAGATGGGGTGTCAAAAAAGTACCAAAATTCAGGTTTTACCCGTTTACTCCCTAATAGGGCCAAATTTCAAAAAAGTACCAGACACCTATCCGCTTAGTTTTCTAAAGAACAATGATCAGTGTTATATTTTTTTTGTATCTCATTTAGTTTTGGAGATATAAGGTTACCGCATTTTCCCGTTTTTACCCTTTTTTACCCCCTAAACATTTGAATTTCTAAAAATCCCGTCTTAGTGGATCGATTTGGGGAGTGACCAATCTCTGGTCCAAATTTCAAGTGTCTAGCTTCAGGCGTTTAGGCTGTGCGATGATGAATCAGTGAGTCAGTGAGTCAGTCAGTAACGTTACAATTTTATATATATAGATCATGCAAAATAATCTGCGCTTTATTTTAATAAAACAATAAATTTATTTTGGTTTCATATCAACTATGATACCTCTAAGTCCCAGCGTCCTATTTATAGGACAGGCAATATTTTCCATATTTAAAAAAAAAATAAATAAATATTTGAACTCTTGTGTTATTTTACTTTAATTAAAAACGTTTTACCAAAATAAAAACAAATTTTTTTATTTTTTTAAAGTTGGGCGCTAACCGGTTAAATCAAACACTTTACTTTAGCTGCACTTTTGTGCACGTAACCACAATTGTGTACCTGCACATTAAGGCAGGTAAATGCATTTAAGATAACTGCATTTTTGATTTACCTGTACAATAAATCGTGCAAAGGAGATTGTGCAGCTAAGTCAAAACTACTGTATAACGATACAGATATAATTAAAATATCGATACCTTTACCGAAATAAAAAAAAAAAAAAGTTTAATATCGATATCGAAATTAGTTTCAGTATCCAACCTTGTTATTTGACATGTTAGCGCCCATACAATCCTTGCAAATAATAGTACCAGTCCAAACACGGGCGTAAAGAGTAGCCCGCAATGGACCAGGACCAGTCCGAAAGTTACCCAAGCGTATGGAAAAAACATGGTCTATTTAATATTACGATGTCCTATGGGAGGACATATAACCCACCTTTGGACTACTAAGGAGTAGTTTTAAAACAACTCCATGGTATACTCAAGAGAATTAGTTTTGAAGTCGTTTAAAAACGAAACGTGTCGTTAAAAAACGAAGACATGTCGTCTCACTACAAACACTTTTTTACAATGACATGGTCCATGCTTGCATTACATCGAACCAGTAGATGGAAAAGTCCATTTTATCAAAATGGATCAGGTGGTCCAATTTTATTTGCAAGGATAACATGGGGTTTTCACGTGACAATTTTTTGTCATACCAAACGCCAAAGTCTATAAAAACAAGTTAGAGTGCTATATTCGGCTGTGCCGAATCTTTGATACCCTCCACCGACAGTTCAAATGTTTAAGGAGTAATATCTGTATGACGTATATTTATTTTATGTTTTTGGCGACTAAACTGTTTTCTGGTAGTGGGGTTTATATGGGGCCTAGGGTAAATTGTGGACCAATCATCACGAAATTTCACAGCGTCATTTCTAGTCCTAAAAAACTGTGACGTACCAAATTTTGTTACGATTGCATTATTTTTTACGGTTTTAAGCGTGTTAAACTGTTTTCCGGTAGTAAGGTTTATATGGGGCCTAAGAAAAATTATGGACCGATCGTCACGAAATTTCACAGTGTTATTTGTAGTCCCAAAAAATTGTAACGTGCCAAATTTTGTTACGATAGCGTTATTTTTTACGGTTTTAGGCGTACTAAACTGTTTTCCGGGAGTAGTGTTTATATGGGGCTTAGGGTAAATTATGGACGGATCTTCACGAAATTTGGCAGTGTGATTTTTAGCCGAATAAAATTAATTTTTGCCAAATCTTATCTTATTCCGTGCATTATTCCACCATTTATGTTAGTTTTTGTAACAAAATTATCAATTTTTTTAGGTGGTGGTTCCACATTTTGATTCATAGCTCTGGTCCTAATGAACCGATTTTGCTGGATTTCAATCCCAAACTGCTTAGGATAACTACAAGCAATTTGGCACCAAGTTGTTCGAAAGTGAGCGTGTTTTCAACAGACGGACAGACGGACAGACAGACGGACATGGCTAAATCAACTTAGAAACACTCAAGGACCCAGAATATATATACTTTATAGGGTCTGAGATGAATAATAAAAAAGTTTCACACGGAATGACAAACTGAATATACCCTCATCACAACTTATTGTAGTGGAGGGTATAAAAATCTATTAAGATTTTTGTCAGCGTTTTTTTTTTTATATGAACTTTGACGTTTATTATGACAAAAAATTGTCTGGTGAAGCCAACAGGTAACAGCTAGGGAATAATTAGCTTTGATGAAGGAAAGGTATTTAAAGTTTTGCATAGCCGAATGCGTCACTTTTAATGCGTTTTTTAATTAAGTATTCAATATTTTTTATTGCTGCACACTTATTAAATGTTTACTTTCGCTTTCAAGTTTTTTTTTTTTATTTCAATATACGTATGTTCATATAAATATATGTATTTATATATTTAAAAAAGTTAAAATTCTTATTATTTCCGTTATATAATTTTTTATAATTTAGCTAATAATTTTTTTTGACAAAATCATCAAAATACCAGTTTTTTATTGATATTTAAAGGTTATTGTTTAACAAACGAACAAATTAAATTTATAAAAAGAAGGACGCAAGTGAGATAAACTTATTAATTCAATTGTAATCTTACATAAGAAAAAACGTATAATCAATTTTAAGGTTTAAAAATAAAACAAATAAATGAAGGCATAATTTTTAAGATATGTTTATTTATTTTTCCTTTAAAACCAAAATTTAATCCTTGCAGATTTGCATCGCATTTTGTTTAATAATTTGTTTTATTAACATGACTGTTTCACAAAACTTCTACCCTGCTGTTAGGATTCATCAAATTGCCGTGCTTCAAAATGGTAATGTCACTGTTGTTCCATTTATTGAAACTGCGAGTCCTGCACCTTTGGTGCCCCGAGATGCTAGAGGAAGACGTCTACAAGATGCAGTGCGACCAAATGCAACAATGGTTCCATCAAAAATCCCAGCACCTTCTGTGACTCAAAATTTAATTTTAGAGCCTGTATCTTTACAAGTTGCCATGTAAAATATTTTTTATTTTAATCGAATTAAATTTAATGAAAATTTAGGAACATATGTATGTATGTATGTATGTAAATAGTTCTTTAAGCAATTACAACTTTAAAGGCCAATTTCACCAAGTTCAGATATAGCTAACTATCAGTTATAACTGTCAAAAACATATTTGCATGACATCTGGCAAAAATTTTGCGGCATTGGAGGAGTTGGTTTTGGCGCAAAAAAGATTTCTTTATATCAGGAGTAGGAGAAAAATTGTCCAAATTAGATCGATACACAATATCCGTCAAAAAGTGGGTGTTATAGCCTTTTTACACTGATCAACATCAACCATCCTATCTCATTTTATTCCATTCAACATCTTCCGATTATTTTAGTGTCATCACTGGAAGAGTGGGAATAAGTTCTATATAATTGTGGCATCACTGATTATCACTGCATTTTTTGAAAGCAGCGTTTTCATTTGTCAAGTTTTCTCTTTTATCGTAATGTTATTTTGTTAAGTATTTTTTATATTTTTAAACAAATGGAACTTTAAATACATTTTTGTATTTTCTATTTAAATTTTGGTACTTTTGTAGAAAAAAACATTTTTTTCACAAATAGTGACATTTTTGTTTGATTGTGGATGTTATGCCCTTTGTACACTTGCATACATTTCGGAGGAACGCATGGAAGATGTTGAAAATGTAAAATACGCGTTCATACTTGAAACATCTAACATCTAAGTGCTGGTTCACACAGGTCAAGTTTGACTCTTCAAGTCTTGAGCTTTTAGGAGAGAGGGGTAAAGAGAATGGAAAGGGGTACATACTTGACCGTACCAGTCAGTTTTTATTTTTGTTTTCTTTTTTCATCCGTAATATAATAAAAAGCTACAAAGTTGAAGGAAAAGAAAACAAAAATTAATTTTGTGCATGAACGTGAACGCAAGTTCAAAAGAAAATTTAAATAAAACTGTTCAAGTAAACTTGACATGTGTGAACCGGCACTTAGTGCTCGTCAAGTCTTGAGTTTTTAGGAGAGAGGGGAAATGAAATGGCATTCTCTTTTCCCTTCTCGCCTAAAAACTCAAGACTTAACGAGTCAAACTTGACGTGTATGAACCGGCACTAATATCAATAAAAAATATTACCATTTCTGAAAAAAAACATGTATTTGTTTTAAATCATAGCTGTTCATTGTAAATAATTTTCTTTTAAATATTGGCTCAAAATGAATAATTTACAATTTGTAACTGTTTTTCACAAATTAAAATATGTTAAATTTATTTAATACTTCTTTACATTAAATATAAATCAGTTTTAAATATTTTACGATAATGTCTTTCAAATATTATTTCTTCTCTTGGAAGTTAAATTCACTATTATTTGAATTTATATTATTTAAATTAATATTTTAAAAATATATTCAAATCAATAGAAAAGCACACAAATTTGTTTGAAAAAACTTGAATTTAGAAGAAACAAATAAAATAAATTTGTATAAAACTTATTGAATAAAAAATCTCAGACTTCGTATGAAAAAATTTTATAATTAAAAAAAAGGCCTAAATATTTTAATTCAACAAAAATTTTTTGAATTACTCATAATCTGTTCTTCGATATTAGAATTATTATGTTTTTTTTATTCCAAAATTGAAAACAAATTTATATAATAAGTAAGAGTGGTATTTAAATTGATTTGAAGCACATAACTGTACGTTTCTATTTGAAAAACAATGTCAAGGAAGTTTTATTTCAAAGTGCATGGTCTTACAACCATTCGCTTCGAGCAATTCAACCTCAAAACAACCTCACAAATTGCACTTTACCAAAATTCAAGGAATATAATATTGCTTTTAGTTTCTAGGCAGTTAGTTTTCCGCCGAATTTATGTCTAAATGCCATGGAAAATAACGTGGTGATAGTTAAGTAACCAGTAACTGTATAATATCGTTAATTTTTTAAATTTCCAAATACGATATCGTCTTACTTTTAATGCTTGTATTTAAAAATGGAGCTGAACTTATTTTATCCCAGTATTTTATTACATTGTCTTCCTCATTTTTCAAGAAAAAATTTAAAAAAATTAATAGAAATTTTTGTATTTAAAATTTGTTTGTTTGAATATTTTTATTTTCTACCAATTTTGTTGAATAACAATTCTAAAGCTACAAATCAATTTTTTTTTTATTTGAATCAAATTGATTTGAATATATTCAGCTTAGAATATTTAAATATAAAAAGAATTATAGAAAGTTTTGGGAATCCAACTTATTTAATATTAAAAATTTCGAATAATTTTTTTTATAGTACATTTTAATTAAAAATATCTAAATATATCAGAATTTTATTCGATTTTATAAAAATTATACCACAAATATTTTAACAAAAAATCTTAAACTAAAATTGTTTTTATTTTATTTTATAAAATAGAAATTAAAATTAAAAAAAGTATTTTAATTTTGTATTTAATTCATATCTTACAGCTATGTTTTAAATACTTTTTTCTACAAAAGTGCCAACATTTCAAAAGATAACACTAAAATGTATTTCTAATTCATTTCGTTTAATAATTTTAGCAAAATTAAGCAAAATAAGGCTTTCAAAAAAGGAATAACTTGAGAAATGGTAACGCTGCTTTCAAAGCAAGTGCCGGTTCACACACGTCAAGTTTGACTCATTAAGTCTTGAGGTTTTAGGAGAGAGGGGAAATGAAATGGCGTTCTCTTTTCCCTTCTCGCCTAAAAACTCAAGACTTGACGAGTCAAACTTGAATTGTGTGAACCGGCACAAACTTCCATTTTGTCAGTGATGCCACAATAATAATAGAATTTATTGCCAATTTTCTAGTGATGACACTAAAAGAATCGAAATATGTAAAAGCAGAGTACCGAAACGTTCACTCATTTTTCGGTCCTGAACGAGCGTGAAAAA
Source organism: Pollenia angustigena (assembly GCA_930367215.1). Taxonomy (NCBI): domain Eukaryota; kingdom Metazoa; phylum Arthropoda; class Insecta; order Diptera; family Polleniidae; genus Pollenia; species Pollenia angustigena. The sequence continues at coordinate 73,682,112 of OV884057.1, read as the reverse complement.
TTTAAAATTTTGCTGCTTTTTCACATTCATGAGGGTTAGGAAAAAAAATATATTTTGAATTTCCTCATTCATGAAAAATGAGCAAACAAAAAAATTCATATGTGAATTTGTCAGATATGAAAAATTTTAAAAAATTCACATTCAAATTCCTCATAATGAAAAAAAGCGATTTGCCCGACCATTAACAGCGGGAAAATGAAGTAGTAAAAAGGCCTTATAGAAGGCCTTTTTGCCTATACAAAGTATTCCAGTCGCATTTTAACTGTATTTCTAATTTATGCAGAGTGTCATTAAAGACCAAAGCCTTGCCTTCTCGCATCTAAATAATTAAGAATAAAGTTGTATCCAGTGTATTTCGCGACCTTAGGACAACAAGGTTCTATCTTACATGCTGTTTAGGTGCATATGGGCATATTCGTCAAAAGGTCCACCGTGACCCAAAATTTTAAAGTTATTAAAAGCTGATTATTTTACGATATTGTTATAGAGAAATATTTAGATTTTACTCATTTTATAAATTTACTCATAACTTTGTTCACTTAGGTGAACAATAAGACTGCAAAGTTGTGCAAACGTAATTTCTTATTTGTGAGAATGTTTTATTGTATGTTTTCTTTAATATTATCTTTCTGAAAAGAGGTGATATTTGATAAAAATTATTCCAAACAAATTTTCTTACATGGTCTGTAATCTAAGGAAGAGTTCAAAGAGAAATATGTTATTCCGATTAACGGTAAATTTTTATTTTGTTTTAATCATTATTCAGTTAAATATGATGGAAAAAATTTCACGTTCGAAATGTCACGTATCGACCTAGATTTTGGCTTAAAAAAAAAAAAAAATACAGAAGACTTTGAATCAAACCAAAGACATTTTAATGTTACATTGCTACGTAAAGTTCTGAAAGTAGTTTGACTAAAAAATTGTGTAGTTTGACTAAAAAATTGTATACATGGCCACAAAACTACTTCTATTTTTTTCACGTTCGAACCGCTACTTATTTTGCCATTATCTTTGACCTAGAATAGCGCCCTCCATAATCTTTAGCATGGATAACAGTGCTTTCTTAGTGCTATAATTTAAGGGTTAAGAGAACGTTAAAATATTTGTTGTTTAAAATGTTATTCCATTTTTGATGCGTACGACTGTCACGTTCAACACTTTGGATTTACTCATATAGAACCTTGTTGTCCTAAGGTCACTAACGCGAAGTTAGTAAATTAATAACTAAACTTGCTACACATTCTAACATAAGTGCTAATTAAACTATTTCGACAGGCCTTATCTCAGAAAAGATAATTTGAATTTGTAAAATATTTCATAAAACCCATTATAAAAGACCTTTTCGAAGAAGGCAGAGCGGAATAAGTAAAAGTTTATTTAAAATCTAGTTGTAAACCTTCTTTAAGGCCTGAAAAGTCAAAGCGCTAGCAATTTTTCCCGCTATGCAGCACGATAGCCTGTATGTGCTTTGTAAAATGATTTGTTGGCTTGTAAACTAAAATGTGTTTTGATTTTGTAAAATATTTGTTGATGCCTCTAAAAGGGTCTGTTTTTTTTCGTTTGAAAGACATAAAGGCAAAAATAATTGAAAAAAAATTACTACCTGCAAGAACTGAAGACAACTGAAGATGAAGTCTTGTGAAAAAATTTTGTTTCTGGACCAAGCGCAACGGTGTTTAAAACACTACATTGAACTTTCAAAAACTGGCATAATTTGGCGCGAAACAATAAAATTACATTAATGCAACAATAAAACAAATTTTCTTACCCATCAACTATACCTACTGTCGCTTTGCTTGTGCCGAAACAATACTTTGTTAGTGTTTTCCAAATAACTGTACCTACGTAAGAAAAGTGTTTTCAGCAATAAAAACACATCGTCGCGATTGGAACAGAAACCAAAATATTTTTACAAACACAAAATACCAACAACTTCTTGTGTCTATTTTTTTCTCAATAATTTCTGCATTAAGGCTCAGTTAGTCTTTACTTTCTGTTTCTGTTCTCTTCCGTGCCGTTCTGTTACGAAATTGAAGTAGTTACTTCTTCTGTAGTAACTTATCAGCCATTTATGACAAATTTATTAGTTTTGCACCGTTCATTGTTTATTTCACTAATTTTAATGCACATGAATTTCAAGATATTAAATTTTATGAATTCTTAAAATCAAAGAACAGTTTATTTCAACATAAATATGTATTTTTTATTATTTATTTTGCTGTCACTTACAAATTATTAACAATTTTTTGATTTAAACAACTGAACCGCAACAGAACAGAAAAACTAATCAATTTCATGGGTTTTTTAATAACAAAAACAAATCAGCTGATTCGTAACAGAACAGAAAGTAAAGACTAATTCTGCCTTTAAGGTACGTCTTTTTAACGAAAGAAAAAGTAACCCTATTTAAAGGCACCAAAGAATTGTTTACACAAACAAAAAACATATCGTTAGCTTATATGCAAAACATTATTAGAAAATTTTAAATTGATTTGTTTTGTTGATTAAGATTCACATTACATATTTTTATAAAATTTTAAATTGCTACCTTAAAAAATATCCAAGTTATTTACAAAATTAAAAATTACGTTTCATCAAAAATATAACTTTTTTAACAACATAATGTATAATCACACTCAAGAAAAAAGTTAGTAGAGTTTTTAATTTTTTTTATAAGAACACATTAATATTTTTAAACGTCAAATGTAGGTAATTTGTTTAATAACTGTTACCAGGGTGTTAGTGGAATGAGTGATCCGACTAAAAATTATTGCATAAGAAAAAGTAATAAAAGTGCTGTAAAATTATAAAAGCCGAATCCATATACGTATGTATCAGAGAACAGCTTTATGCGATTGAAAAAAATCGCATTTAATCAGCAACAACAAATACACTCGCTTGCGGTCATACAATCAAACTTGCGCAACCGCAAATATTCGCTGCTGGTTTGCAGTCATTCAAATATTGCACATCGTGCTTTGTTATTTATACAATCGTTAGCTTCGTTTTTTAATAAAGATGTTTGTGTGTTCTTTGCGACAATGATTGTTTTGGCAAAGAAAAAAAAAATACAAACAAAAAAGCCAGAAGTTAAGCAATTATTACTCATGTATTCATTCAGCATTAACTATGTAGTACAAGAAAAAAAATTTAAATGAAACTAAACGCACATATGTAGGTACATACATACAAACAATTTCCATAGAAACAGACTTTTTTTATCTTAAAAAGTACAGTAGTTCTGTATGTAGGTACAATGTATTCTTGTTATTGTTGTTAATTTTAACAAAGCATGAGAGTGGTTTATTGTTGTTATTGTTGTTAATGTTAACAAGCGTCAAGTGGACAATGACTACTTGACTGCAAAAGTATAAGTATGTGTTCTTTTGAATTTACACAGTTGTGTTATATTGCGTGAGCAACAAAAATGCAAATAAAGCACTTTCAATAAAAAACGAATAAATGCAAAAATCAAATGTGTACGAAACGATGTAAAAATTATCAACGTTGAACTTTGTTTTGCAAGCAAAGAGTGAATGTAAATTTTAGCGTATGAATAAATCAAGAAAAATTGTGATTTTGCAGTTCTCTGGTATGTATACAAAATTTATAATAAGTGTGACTATCAGCTTCTCCCTTATAGGACTGTTAGAAATTGTGTAGCCTACCCCATTGTACTTCCAAACGCTAAGAATTTCTAAGAATAAATGGCAACATCTGCAGGTCCTCAGATTTTTGTTTCCCTCAGACTGTCATCATTATTATGATAGTATACTATCATATACATACTTATAAGGTATATTATATACCTTATGAGTTATAATATCTATGTATGTATTTCCTTTTTAATAAATTTAAATACAGTCGAACTTCCCTATAAATGAATCTGTATGGGACCATAAAATTTCTTCATTATAATATAAAAAGTTTATAATACAAAAGAAATATTTTTATTAGTTTATTTAATATAATCTGTTTTTTTTTTATTAGGATTGTATTCTTCCAAGTGGCCCTTCATTAATATCCTCAAATATACAGTTATTCTTCATTTTTTGAATACAGTAGTTTTGACTTAACTGCCTTTTGTTTACGTGCACTTTTGACTTAACTGCACAAAATTGATAATTTTTGGAATTATCTATATATATAAAATTGTAACGTTACTGACTGACTCACTGACTCACTGATTCATCATCGCACAGCCTAAACGCCTGAAGCTAGACACTTGAAATTTGGACCAGAGATTGGTCACTCCCCAAATCGATCCACTAAGACGGGATTTTTGGAAATTCGAATGTTTAGGGGGTAAAAAAGGGTAAAAATGGGAAAATTCGGTAACCTTATATCTCCAAAACTAAAAGAGATACAAAAAAAATTTAATACCTATCGTTGTTCTTTAGAAAAATAATCGGACAGGTGTCTGGTACTTTTTTGAAATTCGGCCCTATTTGGGAGTAAACGGGTAATATCTGAATTTTAGTACTTTTTTGACACCCCATCTATCTTTTGAACCAATAAACATAGAAACAAAGTTAATACCACATTCGAAACCTAACAAAAATATACGAATTTAAATTTGGTACTTTTTCGAAATTCGAACATTTAAGGGGTAAAAATCGTAACTATTTTTGGTACTTTTTTCAAAAAACATTTTTCTCCATTTATTGAAATATTCGTACTAAATTATGGGCTGCCACTATTATACTGAAATTTTTTATACTTTAATGGGGGGAAAATAGTACCAAAAAGGGGAAATACGAGAAATTTGATATTTTACTTAACTTTTTGGTTCTACAACTGGTATTTTTTAAATTATCGTTTATGTTGGCCCTAAAAACATAAGATTCATCAAGCAATGTCCGGAATGGATAAGAATCCATAAGGGGCAGTTTTTGGTACTTTTCTGTTAATTAACTGGTACTTTTTGAATTTCCGTTAGTATTGGCCCTATAAAAATAAAATTAAACATGCAATGTCCCGAATAAATGAGAATCTATAAGAGGGAACTTTTTGGTACTTTTTTGTTCATTAACTGGTACTTTTTGAATTTACGTTAATATTGGACTTAGAAACATAAAATTCAAAATGAAATGTCCTGAGTGGTTAAGAATCCATAAGGGGAAGTTTTTGGTACTTTTCTGTTCATAAAATGGTACTTTTTGAATTTCCGTTAGTATTGGACCTATAAAAATAAAATTAAACATGCAATGTCCTGAATGGATGAAAATCTATAAGAGGAAACTTTTTGGTACTTTTTTGTTCATTAACTGGTACTTTTTGAATTTCTGTTAGTATTGGACCTAGAAACATACAATTCAATATGCAATGCCCTGGATGGATGAGAATCTATAAGAGTGAACTTTTTGGTACTTTTTTAATCTTGGACTGGTACTTTTTGAATTTCCGTTGGTATTGGACATAGACAGATAAAATTAAACATGCAAGGTCCTGGGTGGATAAGAATCTAAGAGGAAAGTTTTTGGTACTTTTTTGTTCATTTACTGGTACTTTTTGAATTTCCGTCAGTATTGGACCTAGAAACATAAAATTAAACATGCACGATACTGTGTAAATGAGAATCTTTAAGTGGGATCTTATTGGTACTTTTTTATTCGTTAGCTGGTACTTTTTGAATTTCCGTTAGTATTGGACCCAGAAACATGCAATTAAACATGGAAGGTCTTGAGTGAATGACAATCTGTTAGAGAGATCTTTTTGGTGCTTTTTCGTTTTTTAACTGGTCCTTTTTTTAAATTTTCGCTAATGTTGGTCTAATGAAAATAAAATTAAACGTGCATGGTCCTGAGTGAATGAGAATCTCTAAAAGCGCTTATAGGTACTTTTTAGTTATTAAACTGGTACTTTTTGAATATCCGTTATTATTGGACTTAGAAACATAAAATTCAAGATGCAATGCCCTAAGTGGATAAGAATATATAAGAGGGAACTTTTTGGTACTTCTTTGTTCTTTAACTGGTACTTTTTGAATTTCCGTTAGTATTGGACCTAGAAACATAAAATTAAACATGCAAGGTCCTGAGTGAATAAAAACCTGTAAGAGGGCTTTTGGTACTATTTTGTTCTTTAACTGGTACCTTTTATATATCCGTATTTATTGGATCTAGAAACATAAAATTAAACATGCAAGCTCCTGAGTGAATGAGAATCTGTAAGAGTTATTTTTTTTTAAATAAACTGGTAATTTTTTTAATTTAATATTTATTTTTGTGCATTAAATAAAAAAGCAAATTGGTGTCTGGTACTTTAACAAAATTTGGTCGTTTTAGGTAGTAAATCTAGCTTTTAAGCCAATACGTATAGAAATAAAAATTAAATAACATTTGTTACTTATCTAAAAAATACAAATGCGAATTTGGTACTTTTTCGAAATTCGAACGTTTCAGGGGTGAAAATTGTACCTATGTATATCGATCCCGCGAACCTCATACCTCCTAAACTAAAAGAGATAAAAAACATCAGCAATTCGCTAACCGTATATTTCCTAAACAAAAAGAGATACAAAAAATTTAATACTAATTATTGTTCATTAAAAAAAATAAACGGAGAGGTGTCTGGTACTTTTTTGAAGGAAGACCTTTTTGGGGTGTAAAAGGGTAAATAAATATGGTATCACATTTTTAGCTTATCTAAAAAATACAAAACAGGTTTGCCCCTTTTTTGAAATTCAAACGTTTAAGGTGTTTTCTCAACATTTTTTCCATCTCTATATAATATTAATTTGTAAAGTAACTGACGGATTCATCATCGCACATCCTAAACTCTTGAAGCTAAAAAGCTGACTTTTGGACCGAAGGTTGTCCTCTCGCCAAATCGATTCCGCTAACCAAAAAAATCCAAAATTAAAGAGATCCAAAAAATATGTCCACGAAGAAAAAGGAGACGCTAACGAAGTAGCGGGTTAAATGCTAGTTCTTTATAATTCCATACAAATTCCTTTTTTAAGTGCACTTTCTATACCTGCACATTTAAGATAAATGCACAAAATTTTTGGCATTTTAAAATGATTTTCATACAAAAAATCAAAGTTAGCTGCACTTTGACTTAACTGCCCAAAATACATATTTTCTGGAATTATTCCTCAAAATCCTTTTTTACGTGCATTTTGTATACCTGCACATTTTTCATATTTTTGGGCAGCTTTAAAATATTTTCATACAAAACATCAAAGATAGCTGCACACATAAAAATATATGGTGACCACTTTTTCACATAAATATCCAATTTAAGCTGTTTATAACAATATAAATCGAATTATTTTGTTTTTTGCCATTAATTTTTATGTTCTTTGTGAATTCTCATTGTTTTTGTTAATGTTTCTTTTATATTAAATAAACACACATACATGTATAAAATGATCTGGTATTTCCCTAGCTAGCATAGGCTGTTTGTTAGACGATTTTGTTTAATATACAACTCCTAAAATAATCTTCTGATGATTATCTGACGAGTCACAAAAACATCTAAATCTTTTTTTAATACCGTTTTTGAAAATGCTATTGCCAATACAACTTTAATAAAACAAACCAGCCTAAGGATCTGTAAAAAAGGATTTTCCGACAGGATGGTGACCGTAAGGTATGTTTTATAGAAATTGTATGAAAATTAGAAGTTTTGGCATGAAAAATACGCTTGATGCCCTTATTTAGTTAGCTCAATCATACGGCTAAGCATTTCACGAGTTGTAAATTGACATGCTTTTTGAAAGACTCGTTAGACAATCTCTACATACATTATAACCGATTCCTTCTACGATTAATATAAGCGTTATGGAAGAATCTCTCATAGGTATAAGCAGTTTCTCCCGTACAAGGAATTGTCTTCAATTAAAAACTGAGCTCGTCGACTATCAAAACCACTCTTTGTGAGATTCCCAGTAGATTGAAAGTGCTAGCTGGGTTGAAATAATATTTTAATAAAATATATATTGATGTATTAAAAAATAATTTTTTTATTCTACTTTTAAATCAAACACTTTACTATAGCTGCACGTTTGTGCAGGTAACCACAATTGTGTACCTGCACATTAAGGCAGGTAAATGCATTTAAGATAACTGCATTTTTGATTTAGCTGCACAAAAAATCGTGCAAAGGAGATTGTGCAGCTAAGTCAAAACTACTGTAATTGCCTTTTTTATTTTGTTTATAAAGTAGTGGAATATACACTGTTTAGCTTTATTTTGTGTTAATCCTTTAGAATTATTAAATTGTAATCATATCTTTCTTTGGAGAAGTACTACTTAGTCCAACATTTATGTTAACTTAATGGGAGCTGCTATCAACACTACGCTTTCCTTCTTCTTATTATTTTTCAGAAATTACCTAATTAAAATTTTACTTTTTTCAACGTACATAGCGCTGTTAGAATGCGATACGGAGTTCTTTTGAAATAATTCGATATATACATGTTGAGTAACCTGAATGGCATTCTAATCACAGGTGCGTCTCAGGTAAATAGGTGACAAACGAGCTGCAATATCCACTGAAACTCAATGCACACCACCTATGTACGGTGGACGTCTGACTGGATGCAATGGGCTAATCACCTGTCCATCTAAAACTAAACGGATTAATGAAACCAAAATAAATGCAAAACTATCGAAAAATCTGATGACGACTATTGGCATGAAAACACGGAAACGATTTGGATCATGTAACGTACTTACTCTATCGGAATCTTCCAAGCTAGCGCAGGCTGAGCGTGAAATGAAAAGATACAACCTACTCTTCCTTGGCCTTTGTGAAGTCCGATGGCCTGAATGTGGAGAACAACAAACATCTCATGGTTCCACATTTATATATTCAGGAAAAGCCTCCAGTGAACCGAGATCTAGTGGCGTGTGCTTTCTTCTTTCTAAAGAGGCAAAAAAAAGCCTAATCGAATGGCAACCTCATGGCGACAGAATAATAGTGATAAAGCTGAAAACAAAAGCTAGGAATCTTACATGTATACAATGCTATGCCCCGACTGACACATCGGATAGACAGGTTTAAGATGAGTTCTACTGTAGGCTCAACTCTGTAATGACCTCGATAAATGAAGGTGACATAAAAATTTTGATGGGTGATTTCAATGCTCAGATTGGTGGCGACAATCGCGGCAGAGAGGCTATAATTGGCAAGCATGGTATTGGACGTATGACCGAAAACGGGGAACTTTTATGCGAAACGTGCTCCAACTTCAAGTTAGTTATTGGAGGCACATTATTTCCCCACAAGAAAGTACATAAAATTACATGGGTATCACCCGACAAGGTTACAGAAAACCAAATAGACCACATCGCGATAAGTAAAATGTGGAGGCACTCACTGCTCCATTTCTCAAACTCCCTCAAACTAAAAACTGAACCTCTGCTAAATAATGTGTCAAATCTCGACACGTACTGGAAACAGGTTAAAGATGCCTTTCTTGAGTCCGCCAAAAACTGCCTCGGTAATCCTGTTAAAAACGTAAAACCATGGATATCTGACCAAACATGGAATTTAATTCAAGAAAGAAGGAAGGTTAAATTATGCATTAACCAAACCAAAACCCGTCAAGCCAAATTGGATTATCAACATCAATATAACATCGCAAATCGAAAAGTCAAACGAAGTGCTAGAAATGATAAAAAGAAAATGGGCAGAAAATCTGGCTTCAGAGGCACAAAAGGCCAACGAATCAAACCGACCGAAAGATATGTACAGGATAGGCTTACCACATTTTAAAATTGCGAAAACGGGACACAACTAAAAAATAATAGAAAAATTTAAACAAATCCATTTACTTATGTAATATTACACTGTGCTAGAAATTTACACTTTTTTTAGACGAGCTGAGAACTTGTAATTTTTACCTAATTTGGGTACGCTGAACCCAGTGATGCTAACCGATTTTTTAGGTTAGCTCTGGTTTTCGAGATATGCCGTTGTTTCGAAAATGGAGGAGGTTGCACAACATATGTTCGCGTAACTCAAAAATGGTTTAGTTTATTAAAATTACTAAAAAAAAAACGAAATTTCGCAATAAACTTTCGCAGTCGTCTAAGAAACATAATTTTTTTTGGAAAAAAAATAATTTTTTTATCAGTTTCGAAATTTTTGTTTTTTAAAAATTCATAAAAAATTGAAAAATACAATCGGAAAAATCGTGCAAAAATTTGAGCAAACCGTGTCTGTAGGAGATGTGAAAACACCAGTGCATGCTCGTGTGGCTGAAGAGCCGTCCACCTCAACTCGTCGTCGTGCCCAACAATTGCACCTCTCACATAAAGACTTGCATTTACACGCTAACAAGGTGCAATTGATGGTCAGAATGATGGCAAGAAATGGCAGTGATGAGGCACATTTTCACCACAGTGGATTCGTCAATAAGCAGAATTGCCGCATTTGGGCGAATGATAATCCAAGATTGATTGTCGAAAAACAATGCACCCGCAAAGAGTGACTGTTTGGTGCGGTTTATGGGCTGGCGGACAGGGTTACCGTTGGAAATTTTCGAAAAGGGTCACAAAAAGGGGATTTTCCAGAAAAAGGGGTCAAAAAAAATGGTATTTCAATAAAAAAAGGGTCAAGTTTTTTATAAGCAGTATTTCCCATTTAAATGAACATAATAAGACCAAGTTTTTTTATAAGCAAACAAAAAAAATAATATTACAGGTAGGAAGAACTCAAAAAACTTAATTTTTTTATGGAATGCTCTGTCCTGTTTTAAACACCTGACAAAAAGTTTATTCTTTATCATTATAGCTAATTTTTTAATACTTTTTATGTAATTTTCCGATTTAGCGATGTCAAAGAAATTTTAGTGTTTGTTTTAAGTTTTGCAATCGTTCGCGAATTGTAACCATTTTCTCGATTAAAGCGATTTTTTTCCTGTAAGTGTCAGATTTTTTAAAGCTTTTACGATTTTTAATAAATATAAGACTTTGCTATCATACCGCTGTTACCAAATATTTGGGAATTTCCGCTTATTTAGCAATGTTTACCTCTTGTTTTCATTCCTGTTAGGGTACTCTCAACACTGTCGATTCAAAAGGGGGCGAAAAGTTAAATACCTTTTGCCATTATTAAGGGCGAATTTTTTGAATAAAACATGCTACTATTTAAGAGAGCAAAACACCAAATTGCATTGTTTTTAATAAAATGTCAAATTTTTGTTTTGAAAAGAAACCACCGTAAAAAATAACAAATATGTATATGAGTTATGTTTGCTTTTAGGGAAATTCTACTTTACTATCAAAAATCAAGGAGAAGAAAGCATGGAATTGTAAGTTTCTACTTTGAGTCTGTTCCATATCAAGCACTTCTGTTCCGCAGTGTTGACAAAAAACAAAATGTGAGAGCTATTTCCAAAAAAGGGTCAAAAAGTGTCACAAAATAGGCGATAATGATACAAAAGTATAATTTAAAAAAAGGGTAATAAAAGGTATCAACACCGTCGAAAAAGGGTCAAATTGATACTTTAGTATCACAACGGTAACGCTGCTGGCGGCATCATCGGGCCGTATTTTTTACAGTTGAATGGTGTTCGCTATCGTAAGATGATAACTTTTTATGGCACGGATGTGGACTATATGTGGTTTCAACAGGATGGTGCCACTTGTCACACAGCTAACGAAACAATGGCTCTTTTGCGCGACAAATTTAATGGCTCTGCAATTTGCTAATTTCGTAACAAAAAATCGCCAAAATTACGATAAATCGTCAAATCTGTTAATGTTAAACGTTGAAATCGGACTTAAAATATTTTTTTAAATGTATCTTATGGGAAAAATTTTATCTTTTTGGAAACTAATATGTATCTTTCTCGAAATTTCACTGGTAACACTGATTGAGATACAAAGTTTACAGCTACAAATAAAAAAAGTAATCAGCTGTGGAATCAAGAGTATATAGTAAATGTATCTGCCTTAGTTGCTTATGTATTGAAAAAATCCAGTTCTATTAAAAAAAAAAATTAGTACTAAAATAAGTGCTAAAGCTCTCGATTTTTTTGATTTGTTGTGCCACACAGAAAAAATTATTGCCGAATTATTTTCAAACAAACGCTTGTTTGAAAATTTTTTTAATTTCTATAAATTTGTTTACTGATTCAAACAATAGTTTTGTTTGATTTTTATTTAACCAACAAAAATGTGGACAACTCTTCAAAAATATAATAAACGCGTTATTGGAATCAAGTCTTCATAATTTTGTACGAAATATTTAACGCACTTTAATGTTGTCGTCTTTTTGCATTTTTTTATTTGATCGTAAGCAACACTTCTTTATGTGAAATATAAGAACAACAACAAAAAACACACACAGTCTATTTTTGGACGCTTTAAAAAAGTGCAACTATAAGAAAAACAATAGCAGAAACAACATTATAAGAAACAAAGTCCCGTATTCAATTTTTTAAAACTGTTTGGTTAAATACATCAAGTATAAAATTAGAATGATGACGAAAAACATATCGAGTCGGTCTGCTGCCGTTTTTGGTTACATTTCTTCTTTAGCAAAGGAAAGGATACAGCTACAGAGAGTGATAAAGAAAAACATTGGTGTTGTGTGTATAAATAAAATAAGACTTCGTTCAAAAATTATTCCAACAAAAATAATGTGTCTCAAAGCCAGCCGGCTGCTCTGCTCTGCCGTCATCTTCTCATACAGTGCTTACTTGCGCGCGTCATTGCTTGTGCAAAAACTTTTTTTTTTATTTTAAAATTTAGTATATGAATTTCAGTTAACTTTTTGTTTGATTCAGTTAAATTATTTGTTTGAAAAAATCAGTGTTTTTTTCAATAAACAAAATTCAAATAAATTGTTTGAATATCCGAATTTGTTTATAGGACCGATTTCAGACAAAAAATTGTTTGATTCTACAAATTTTTTGTTTGAATTGGAAAAATAATTTTTTCTGTGCAGGTAATAAAAAATTTATTAAAAAAACGGGACAAATGGCGTCCAGTTCAGAGTATCGACGAGACACGGGACATTCCACTCTAAAACTGGACTGTCCCGGCCAGTTGGCAAGTCTAGTACAGGATCACGAAATTACTTGATGGTCATAATCACACTAATATGCGGCCACTGCGCAATTGGTGTATACAAAAGAGGGTCAACAGTGAGTATGGGAAGAACATTATCGCAACATTCTGGATAACGCAATCGAAGATGAAGTGGCTGAACTCTGTCAGCACGCACAACATAGTCAAATAAGTGACATGAACATCCAACCTCCTAGCCACGTAGAAATATTAGAAGCAATATCATCGCTAAAAGATCACAAGGCAGCAGGTGATCTTCGAAAAATACATGACAATTTTTACATACAAAAACAAAAATATACATGAATTTTGTTGTTGCCATTCTTTGTTTGAAGGAAATTGCAAAAAAACTTAACCTTCAAATAATTTTTTATGATCTTACTGATGAAAAATTTGTAATACATAATTTTGTTGTTGCATCAGATTATGTCTGTGCATTAGTCAGAGATTTATGCAAATTCCTAAAGCTGTGCAAATAGTGAAGGAAATACGGTTTTAAAACAGTTGCTTTAGAAGCAGAGTGAAGAGCATACATTGCTTTTTATACGCATTTAAAAAAATGGAAAATTTCCACATAAATGCCAATAATTAGCAGTAAAAAGCACAGGTAAGCAATCCATAGCACTTGCCATTCTTGTTGTTCGTATTCATTGCTGCAATTCAGCGCGAATTAATAATAGCATGTAAAAATTTGAGGCAATAATACCATGTTCACACGGACAGCAATATTCGTGTTTCGCTCTCTTATTCCTGTTTCGCGCCCCAAACATGATTGAAACGACTTGTTTCCCCATACAAAATTTTGTGAGCGAAACAGGTCGTTTCATTTTGAAACAGGCTGCGAAACAGGAAAAATGTACTATCATCTCCAATTTTGATAACATTTATCGTTAGTTTATCTGAACTAGCTCTCAAAAAAAAATAAAAATAAAGAAAAAAACAAAATAAAAATTGATGTTTAATAAAATAAAGTGATTATTATAAGATAATAATATCAATAAAAGTGTTAAATAATATATGTTTAAGTTTTATTTACTTTTTTTATCTATTTAAAAAAAAATCACACTAACAACACAAAAAAAATGTCAAAATGAAACAGGAATAAATCGTATGAACAGCATGTTTGACAAACTAGTTTCAAAGAGCGAAACGAGTGGTTTATAACGTCGTATAAACATAGCATAAACCGTGTGTGTATAGCTGCTGTTAGATGTCTTCATAGCTGTATTTTAAATAATAATAATATCGATATTTATATTTTTCCTATCGATATTTTCGACATTTTACGACTATCGATAATATCGATAGTCTATCGATAGTTTCCCAGCACTATTATAAACTCGTCCACAAAAAAGACATTACGCAAAATGCAAATGAAAGTGATGATGATGCACCAACAAAAAAATTAAAAATTGAAGAGGTCGTAAAAATTAATATTAACAAGAGCGTATTTTTAAAATGTTGTGTGGGCCTAGTAACAGTTAAAAATTTACCTTTTCGGATTTTCGATGATGTCGAATTTTTCAAAGTTTGAATCTCGCCGTACGAGAAGAAATTTGAAACAAACCTAAATTCAAGGAATATTGTTGATGTTCTTGAAGTTTCCTATGTAAAATGTTTTATTTGTTAATATGGACATGTTTAATACATTATACTAATTTTTTATTTATTTTAGACAACCAATTTTATGTTATATGGCTAATTATTTAAAAAAAATTTAATGATTAAAAAGAATCTATTCAGGGGCAAATGCAGATATTCACATTAATTTTTTATTAAATAATTGCAACTAGTTGTTTTTTTGTTTAAAACAACAAATTATTGATCAAAAATATTAAAAACAAAAAAGAGTGTATAGTCGGTCAAGCCCGACCATATGATACCCTACACCACAGTATTTAAAAACACATCATGCTTATGTGTCCATGTAAATATGGATTTATCTGTGTTTATAAATTTCATGAAAATCGACTTGAAAGTTTGTGAGAGGCAGAAATTGCCCCCTGCCTCCCCTTGTGGTCCTATTTTTTAAAAACTGTATAGCTAATGTGTCCCTATAGATATGGATCTATCTATGTTTTAAATTTCATTTAAATCGGTTTGAGAGGCAGAAATTGCCCCTATCTCCCCTCGTGGTCCGATTTTTTTTTAAATTTATACATTTTGTGTCCATATAGATATGGTTCTATCTATGTTTTAAATTTTATTAAAATCGGTTTGATAGTTTCTGAGAGGAAGAAATTTCCCCCTATCTTCCCTCGTGGTCCTACGATTCGGCCCATTTTCAATAGGCTTGCTCCTTGATCTCCATAATTGCGACCTGTACTTTGCGCACAAGGTTACATGGACAGCCAGCCAGTCTGCCAGCCAGCCAGCCGGACGGACATCGTTAGTTCGACTCAGAAAGTGATTCTGAGTAGATCGGTATACTTTAAGGTGGGTCTAGGACCACTATTTTAAGGCGTTACACACATCAGCACAAATGCATAATACCCTCTCCACCATTGTGGTGTGGGTATAAAAATAGAATAAACAAATCATAATAATAGTGATGTTAATAAAATAGATAGATATACATAGCTATGGGTACCACAACAAGAGCGCATGCTATTATAATATGAAGTCAAACCTAAGCAAACGTTCAGTTTGCCACAACACAAGCGCATTTCCCCTTATTTATTAATTATTTTTCCTTTTTGAGAAGTGTTCCTATTTCAGCATATTTAGCACATTGAGTTGCAGATTTGCATATTTTTTTTAGAAAATATTCTAACAACTTTTTGGCATATTTCCTTGCCCAAAAGCAGATTTTTTAACATATATTTGCTTTTTAGAAAAGCATTTTTTTAACGACTTACTATACATATTTTTAAAAAATTTCATATTCAGGTTTTTACTACTTCTATTTGTCGCATAATTTATCTTATATATTTTTTAAATAAAACTTTTTATGCAAAAAATTTATATAAAAATTATTTGTTATTTAGCAGCTGCTAAGCAAATTTTTTTTATAAAATTTCAGAAGATTTTTAGCATATTTTTTGTAAAAATTTAGCATATTTTTATAAAATTTAAAATATCAAAAGTTTTATTTTTTAATCTTAGCAGATTTAAAGCATATTTTCTTCATTTAACGATTTAGCAAATTTTTTTTGAAGTTTTGGCATATTTTCATCAAAAAGTTATGGCAGAACTGTTTTTAAGAATATAAAAAAAAATCCTAACAAGTATTTAAATTTTAAAACATCGTTTAGGAATTTTTGTCACATCAAAAATTTAATTTGGCAACGCTGATAATAACATCAATAAATTGTATGCCTATGTGCATGCACATGGGCATTGATGCGTTGCTCATTTCATGCGCCACTCACGAAATGTGCAACAACAAAATGCACATACACATGAGTGTGTAAGGGACAAATATAAAATATCGCTCTAACGCATGTGCATGCGCTAGTTTTTATGTGAGTGTCTTTTTGGCTCATGCGCAAGAGTGTGCAATGTGTGCGCAAATGAGAACTCTAATTATAACTGAGCAGACAGAAGCATGGCAATCGAGTTTGTACCTGATATTTATAGATTTTCAACGTGCATTTGATTCACTTCATCACTCCGCCATATGGAAAGCGATGCTTTGCAAAGGAATACCACATAAAATTATCTGACTCGTAGAAGGCCTATATGCTAATGCAACTTGCTCTGTCCTCCACAGTGGCCAAATCGGCGATAACTTAAACGTTAAAACTGGTGTGAGACAAGGATGCGTCTTATCCCCCTTACTGTTCAACATCGTACTTGATGTTATAATGAGTCAATCTGTGAATCCTGTTCATGGGATCACAATGGGCGTGACAGGTAGACTTACTGATCTAGATTATGCCGATGACATTTGTTTATTTTCACACAACCAACAAGACATGCAGCAAATGTTAAATAGCATCACTGCAAAAGCCTCAAGCGCAGGTCTAATTATAAACATTTCAAAGACAAAATCTATGCGTTTCAATGTAGCAAGCAATTATCATTTATCACTGATGGGGAAACAACTGGAAGATGTCACAACTTTTTGTTACTTGGGCAGTATTTTTGCTACTTCCGGTGGATGCAACGATGATATTCAAAACAGACTGGCAAAAGCTAAGCAAGCTTTTGGAATATTGAATTAGTTCTGGAGGTCAACTAACATCGCAGTGTCTACTAAACTTAAAGTTTTTAATAGCAATGTGAAGTCAGTACTGCTTTATGGCTTGGAGACATGGAACCTAACAAATCCAGATATCCAAAAACTACAGGTCTTCGTCAACAAATGCCTTCGCCGAATCCTTAAAATTTTCTGGCCCCAAACTATTACAAACCCAGAGCTATGGTTTAGAACGCAACAACCTCAAATTGACCACGAGATCAAAATACGCAAGTATAGATGGTTGGGTAATACTCTACGAAAGCCAACCGATGACATCAATAGAAAATCCCTTGACTACAACCCACAGGGAGCAAGAAGAAGGGGTCGCCCTAAAAACACCTGGAGGCGTCAAGTTCAAGCCGAACTTCAAACTGTTGGTATAACCTGGAATGAAGCCATAAGAGAAGCACAAGATAGAAATCGATGGAGATCAATTGAAGCACAGCCGCGAAAAACGTTGTAAACGCAACATTTTGCAAAAACTGTTTTTTGCAGATAAACGTTGACTTTACTCTCTTACACAGTTTAAACATCAAATCAACCAAAACTATGCACCTTAACGCCTTCAAAATGGCGTACAAAGTGTCAGCCAGTGGAAGAACATTGCAAGTTACTAACATAATGATGAAACCGAAATGGTTTTGCAGTGCGGAATAATGTTTTAAAAGCCTTTTGCATTAAAGTTTTTATTATCACTATTTTAAATAATAGAAAAAAAAAATTTTTAAAACAAATAATGCTGCTTGTCAAAAAACGTTTTTTTGCTCTCCTGAAAAATTATTATTTTGTAACTTAAAACGTTATTCGCGGCTGTGCTTCAATTATTGAGGACCTATGTTCCTTATAGGAATTCCAAGGATTACATATATATATATATATATATATATATATATATATATATATATATATATATATATACATGTTATGTTATATGAGTCAAATTTTTATTTGCTAAATTTTTTCATTGTAAAATAAAATTATTTTAAGGAGATCAAAATACTTTTTAATTAGAATGAAAAATATGGCTTTTTAAAATCACTTCGTAGCTAAATTAAATGAAGTTACATTTTCTAGTTTAAACCTTTACTTATTAGTAATAAAATCATTTAAAATTATTACCTATTTTTCCGGTAATTTAAGACAAATATTCAATTATTTAATATTTTAAATGTTTGCTTCACCTAATACTAATATACTTTCGTTGATGATACGTCTTTTTGTTTGTGAAAATTACAAATTTATAAAACGTAACACACACAACTAAAAAATAATAATAAATTTAATATTTTTTCCTTAAAAATATATCGGTTATCGCATTTTTAACTGAAATATTTAAAATTGCTTATAAATCTCAAATAATATACATTTTACAAAGTTTTCTGCTTTGCATGTAAACTTATGAAATGTGATGTTAGGCTGCATTTAAGATGACGATATGTGCAGTTTTTTTAATTTTTTTCAATAATTTTTTCTTTCGAAAAATCCAACAGACACTTTGGCTGGTTGCCTTTACCAAAAATATTTTACACAAACAAATACAGACAGGCATTTCGAGTAGAGCTGCAAAACTATCGATAGTCGGCCCAATCGATAGTTTCGATAGTTAGCTCAAAAACTATCGATACTATCGATAGTATCGAAATGTTTGTATGTGCCATTTTGTAGACACGGTAGTTAATGAGCAAGTATGGGCACCACAACATTGAATGCTTTGCATGTGTGGCATTGTATTGGTTTGTTTTGCATTTGTTGGTTTTATGCTCTTTTGCTCTTTGTTTTTTGTGTATGTATACACATCGTTCGCTCTTTTTGCATTTTCATTTTGCATTTGCCCATAGCTGTTAATGAGGATGGTAAACAATGAAAAAGTTTTAACGTTTTTCAGATATAAAAATCAGCATATTGAATTTAAACTTCAGTGTCATCTATAGTTTATAATAAATATATGTAATCTTTATAAGGGGAGGATAAGAGGAAAACTCTTGTATAGATGCACTTCGTACAAGAAGACAAATTCGTGATGATTCCAACCCTCTTGAACTTGCCAGTGCCAAGTAAGAACTTCTAATAAGTAACGAAACTTTATTGTGCCCGATGAGTTCTTCTTCTGATTGGGGTAGCTATTGGCCAATATGCTGATCGTATTATTGGTTAAGCTGACTCAGTAAAATTGTCACTTGATGGTGGAATATTTTCAACACCAAATACTTGGCCGGACTTACAATACAAGAGCTGCGAAACAGTATCCTCAAGGCTATTTAATGGAACTTCTTGTGATAGCCCTCCCCCAGTCGCTTGAGTGTTTCTTTTATTGTTGGCAAGTTTTTTCTTTATACTTGCCTTGTAGTGTATCCAAACCTGTGCCAAGAATATTATAATTAGATTAAGAAGATTATAAGTGTTTAAAAGAAGTTCTTGTCGTGGTCCTAGACTATATAACTCCAATATAAACTCTTCCCATAACTGCTTAAATGCATTTTTTCATCATACCAAACTTTGGTGTTTTCCGCGGTCAATTTTTAAGTTTCTCCAAATAAGCTAGACAAGCCGCTCAAATTGAGCTTTCCTTTTTATTTTCAAACTAATAAAAGTTTAAAAAAAAACCCGAAAAAGTTATTACAAAAATTTATACGTACGATTTCTCCATTTTGTTTTCGATTTTCACCGAATTCAAAAATAAACTTTAACTGCCAATAACATAACTACTTCTTAGCAGTTGTGTGTATTTAACATTTTTGAGGACCAAACTTTTACAAAGTTGAAAACGGCAATTCCACGAAAAAACAGATACACAACTGAATAGCCAACTGCCTGTTGAGTTGAGAATGGCAATGTGAATTTACCAAAGACAACGAAAATTACAAAAGTGGAGGACCGCAATAGGGGCATTAGTTTATATATTGTAGGTACGATTAACACTATTTTAATATGTTAATAGTACACAATTTTGTAAAAGTAACGAAAAAGTCTATTCTTAAAGTTTCAAAGGCGATTTTTAAAAATTTACTCCTAATCCAATATAATCATCACCTTTTGCGGTTATATTTTTGTTTAAAGTTGTAGTCCCTAAACATTCCTAATGTCAAAGATCGGAAGTAAAATTTAATTATTATTCCATATACTAATTTTAATCCAGTTTTTAGTTACTTTTAAAATTCTGCGATAGTATCGATAGTGATAAAAACTATCGATAGTGCGTCAAAAATAACACTATCGATAGTACTATCGATTGTTTTGCAGCTCTAATTTCGAGCTGTGATCATGCAAACTGTCAAGCAACAACAACATTACTAGTGAGGATCGTTTCTAAAACTTTTTTTTCCTCATTTTTCATGACTGAAGAAAGGCAAAAATGGATTTTTCCTCAAAAACATGAATGAATTTGGCGAAATATTAACCATTCATTTATGACTGTGAAAAAAGTTACATATTTTACAATTTTTGATTAATGAAAAAAATTCAAGAATGGTTGAATATGAGCGATCGCATATGAATTTCTATGAACTCTGTGTAAAAGCGAACAAAATGAGATAGTAACATTCTGTAAGGATGCTGAAAAATTTTGATTTTTAGCCGAATGTATTTCTTATGGGAAAATTCCAACATCTTCGCAACTTGATGTTAAATGTTGACAAGTGTGAAAAGGATATTAGATGTGTGCAATGTAATACCGTTTGTACACTTGCATACATTTCGGAGGAGCGCATGCAAGATGTTGAAAATGTGAAATACGCGTTCACACTTGAAACATCTAACATCTTACATTCTGTAAAGATGTTGAAAAATTTTGATTTTTAGCCCTATGTATTTCGTATGGGAAAATTCCAACATCTTCGCAAATTGATGTTAAATGTTGACAAGTGTGAAAAGGCTATAAACTAGTGTTTCACATATTCTACATCTTTGATGGTAGATGTTGATCAGTGTAAAAAGCCTATTATTATGCCATGTTTCCACGACGATTTGAATCACCTGCTTCGCTCTCTGACTCATGTTTGTGAATCATGGTGTTCACACGACTTTTCTACTTGCTCCGATTTGACAGTTGCCTTTAATGCATTAAACACATTCACCACAGCAGGATACACGACTACAAATGCTGCTGGGTGCAATCATAGTCGTGTAGTGAGCTACTGAATTATGTTGAAGACGGCAGCTGCAATTGAAAAAATATAAACAGCTGTTTTTTTTTACTGTGTGTTTATATTTCAGTGGTGCCACTATCACTTTTTTTGCTTTTATAAAATGAAAAACATGCATAGTTGCAGACTTTTATAAATTATAACTTTGGAAGTTATTTTGTTTAAAAAAAAAACAATTTTTAATTCACTTTTAAAAAACCACTTTATTGATTCATTTTTAAATTAGAACTAAACTTAAGAATTTAATATTAATCATACAACAACTTAAACTGAATATTAATTTGCATGGTAAACAATAACTTAAACTGAATATTAATTTGCATGGTAAACAATAACTTAAACTAAATATTATTTGCATGGTTATCAAAATGACACGCTGTTGTTATTTTGCAATACTTATTACTCAGAATTCTATTGACACGCGCTGTTGTTATTTGGGCAAAACTGCTTACTTGAAAGTTTATTTACCTGTCTGCATTTATGTCAGCAATTTAATTATTGTGAAATAGTTTGTAATAGGGGCATTCAACGTTTCTTGCGTTAACACTTCCCCTTTTAATTTCGAACGTCCCGGTCGATCAAAAATATGGAATATTGGAGATTCTTGTTATGCTGGGTTTTTCAGGTTTTCTGGTATCCGATAATTCTGGCATAGATGTATGTATCGATGGGATTCTAGCGTTGTTGGAATGATGACTGTTTTACCGTTTTTGTCTTGGCTAGCAAAATGACCATGAATATTATCGATATTAGAGAGTGTTATGTATTTATTACTAGATGGCAATCCGTTTTATGTTTGCATATTTTTAGTACTTATCCAATTCTTAATAACAGTTATATTTTATGTACCTTTTGCAAAATGCATATAGAATATACTAATTCATTCCTCTTAACGTTTTACTTGTTGAACAAGCATCCATATTGAATTTTAAATAAATAGTTATTAATTTTGTATATTGAAATATTAAACATACGCGTGTTTTATTTGTACGTAAATATACAACAATTGGCGACGAGGTGAAAAAAAAGAAGGAAATTCAAGTCATACAAAAAAAAAATAATTAAATAAAAAAAACATAACCTTGCAAAATGGACGCTCAAGTGAAGACATTGTTGGAAGCCATTACAAGAATGACGACGGCAATGCAAGTGCCACAGCAGGCATCAAATGCTGGTACTACTAGTGTCAACATAGTTTCAAATTTCGACGCATTTGATCCAAAATCAGAGTCGTTTAAAACGTATAAGGAGCGCGTGGAAATACATTTCCAAATAAAGAAAATTTTTCAAGATAAAAATATGTGTGCAAAGTTGTTGTTACAGTACATGGGCTCATCAACGTACACGTTACTAACAACATTGGTAGCACCTAAAAGCGTGGCCGACCTAAAATATGATGAAATTGTTTTAAAATTGGAAAAGCATTTTTGCCCCAAAAATAACGTTTTGGTTGAGCAGCATACATTTCTGTGCGAAATTCAAAATGATAGCCAGTCAATATCAGATTTTGTTGCAATATTACAAAAGAGATCGACTGAGTGTGATTTTGTGTGTGAGTGCAGGAAGTCAGTAGCAGATATTTTCCTAAAGCTTAGTCTAGACGATATGTTGAATCAGCAAATGTATGCTTATACTCATATGCTTAAAAATAATAACAAATGTCTCTATCAGCATATGCAATATGCTAGGTGTCTAGACGATATGCTGAAAATACTAAATTTTTCAAATTCATCATATGCTAGCAAATGATATTTCAACAAATAAGTTAGCATACAATTTTTGTGTCTACACGATATGTTGAATTTCGTATGTTGTTATGTATGTTGAGTAAAGAGAACATTTGTTTAAAAATTCATATTTATTTATTATTTTATTTAAAATTTGTTATCAATTATCGCCTTTATTGCAAAAATGAATAGTTTTAGTGTAATTAACACTTAAAAAGTAAGAGTGCATTATTGGGCTTGGTCAAATCCGCAAAAAATTAAAATATTTAAGGACTGGATTGATCTTAAAATTATTAGTTAAGTCTCACAGTTTATTAATTTATTTCAGTTCTACCCCTATGGTAAATTATGTGCCGACCAGAATGTTTTATGGATTAAAAATATTGTTCCTATAACCATCGTTAAGTATACCGATCGACTCAATCGCTATCTCAGTCGATATAAGGATGTCCGTCCGGCCGGCTGGCTGGCTGTCCACTTTGTAGTGCGCAAAGTACTTGTCGCAATAATTTGATGAAATGTGGTACATTGGTTCTATTATTTATTGTAATTAAACGATAAGGAACGGTCCATAATTTCTCAAAGATCCCATAAAAACTTCTTTCCGAATAAGAGTCTTTGCGCTCATAAACCATGTTCTATGTTGGTATTAAGACTAAATCTGGGTCAAAAAGTTTTATTGTAAATCTATTGTTCCCATACAAATACCACTCCCAAAAATATTACCAATACCATAACGTCCTTAAAAATGTTGATCGGTTGAGTAATTTTTAGTATTAAAAACATAAATAAGATCAAATTTCAATACAAAACACTTGTATGTTTCAACCGTTTTAAAGTCCCGCTCTCTACGGGATCTATAGTGAGTTTTTTTTTTGCCGATTATCACAAAATTGCATCGTGTTATTTCTAGCCACTTAAAGCTAAATTGGACTATATTTTTCCACAATATCAATATTTTTACGGTTTTGGCGTATTTAAATGATTTCCCAGAGTGGGCTTTATACGGAGCCTATAGTAAATTGTGGGCCGATCTTCTCCAAATTTAGTTGTGTGATTTCTAATTTTATGAAAATATGACCGACCAAATTTTACTATAATAGCGTTATTAGGTACGTCTTAGGCATAGAGAATGGGCTTAACATGGGGCCTATGGTAAATTATGGAACGATCATCTTAATGTGATATCTAGTCATATAAAGTTCTTGCAAAATTAAATAGCAATCGGTTCATTCTGTCGCGAATTTTTGTAAGTTTCTTTAACAGAAATATCAATTTTTAAGGGTGTTGGGGTTCTGGTTAAAAAGAAGAAAATTTACTCAGCTGAGCGAATTCGTTGCTTGATATACCATTAAATTAAGAACCCGGCAAGAAGGAAAAAATTTATAAAGCGAAGCTGATGTTTGTCATACCATATAGTTAATAGCTATATTGAAGCAATTACATAAAGTATATTAAATATTACCACATGTATACTCAAACCTAATATATTAAACAAAAAGATTTATTAGAATATAAATGGTTAACTTTAATAGCCAGGGTTGTCAACTTTAAAATATCAAAAAGCACCAGAACCGATAAAAAAGCGCGTAATTTTAAAAAAAAAGCACTAGATTTTCAAAATTTTATTTTTGATTTTTATTTATTTAAATAATTTTTTTTTTAATAATTCAAATACAGTTTTAAACTGTAAAAAGTAACAAAAAATAAAATTCAATAACATAAAACTAAAAAAACATTACAGTTAAATATTCTTTGTATTATATACAAAGCATTTTAAGTTTTTAATTTAAAATATCACATACTTAAATTAAAGTCTATTGTTTCCTCATCATCATCTGGCCATAGAACGGTTTTAATTTCAAATTCCGATGTTTTATAAACATCATTACTGTTAATTAAAATATTTACTTGATCCGGTATTTCATATCCATCGCAACAGCAATTTTCTCTTTTTAATCCATTTTTAATGTTAAGTAAAGCATTAACTTAAAACATTAAAAGAAATGAGTCCTCAAGTACAATTGATTTTCATAGTTGCAAAAAATAGTACGCAATTAATGGTTGTATTTTTAGTCATTGTGTTAACTGCGCCTACTTGCATTCTAAAATAAAAGCGAAACTTAAGATATTTACAAAATTCTGTGTTTTTTAATAAAACTCTTTTGTTAGGAAATTAAAGATTTGGTGTCACTGATGTTAAAAAAGAAGCACTAAAAAAAGCACTAAGCACTAACTCGAAAAATTTCCGCGTCGAAATTTTTAAAAAGCACTAAAAACAGTGCTAAAAGCACTGAGTTGACAACGCTGTTAATAGCTTCAGAATTTTATACGCTACTGTACCATGCATTATATTATATGAAAGCTTGAAGATTTTGCTAGAAAATATTATATGTAAATAAAAATACCTTAATATCGACAAAATTTTGAGATAAGAGCCATTTTGACAAATTACATTAGTAACTAAAAATATTTTTTGAAATTGGTTCTTAATGGGTTAATAATTCAGCATGTTTTATATACCACGTAAAAGGTATTTGGAAACACGCTTCAGCGCTATCCATATTGCTGAGATCAAATTTATACTTCAATACTTTTATGATCTATATCTCTAAAACGAAGTTCGTTGACCAACATTTTTATTTTCAAAGCACTTCTAAATGGAATTTTTTGTTTGCCGATGAGCTAGAAATCTTGATAAGTGCCGGGGTTATATACAAAATTAAACAAGTAATTGAAAGAATACCAATTTTTATCTATTTTATATGCTACCAAATTTGCCGTATGCTGAAAAGCTTGAATACGACTTTCAACAAATAACATATTTGTCAACATACGTAGAAAGTTTGTTGAAAAGTAAAAATATTGTGTCTAGACGATATGCTATAATTGTGAACAAACGTTTGCTGACTTCGTTAACAAATGCCTGTCATATGTTAGTAAGCATACGTTTGTTGAAAAAATTTGGTGTCTACACGATATGTTGGCGCTGAAAGCAAATTTTTCAACATAAATTTGCTGATTCAACATATCGTGTAGACTAAGCTTAAGATCGCAATTCATCAGGGGTTTACGTGATGGTTATATTCGAGAGCAGTTGTTACAAAAGCCAGAATTAAAATTTTCCGAAATTGTGGAAAAAGCAAAAACACTTGAAGCAGCGAAAATAGACAGCAAGGTCATTTCAAATAATTCAACAGGTTCAACAAGTAATATACTACAAGTGCGTCATCAACATAACAATCAAAGGGGAATAAATCGAAGGCGTAGCGTATCCAGAAATAAAACATCAAAATCATCATCGAGAATCAATTACAGTGACCTAGGCATAGAAGGGTTGTGCCTCAGATGTGGCCGTGCCAATCATATGGCAAATGATTGTACAGTAAACAGGAACAACCTGAAATGTAAATCATGCGGTAAAGTTGGTCACCTTAAGCAAGTTTGTATAAAACACAAAATGAAACAAAGCAAATCTAACAACAACAACAACAACGCTCCTGCAAATTCAATCGAAACGTTCACAACGGAAGAAAATTTTTTTGGAGTCAACCAAATCATCGATATTTATGACAACAATACAGTGCAGTTTCCAAATAAAGATGCCGAAAAATTTTACTCAAATATTTATATTGAAGGGAAGCAACAAAAGTTCGAAGTTGATTCGGGGGCCGGTTATACGTTGATACCGGAAAACGAATTTAATAAATTAAATATAAATACAAAAATAAGAAAATCAAACATAGCATTTCGATCGTATACGGGTGATGTGTTTGAACCATTGGGTGTCGCAGACGTAAACGTTAAGTACAAAAACAGAACATCAAATGAAGAACTGTATGTAGTGTCTGCAAATCGTTCAGCTCTTTTAGGAAGGGTATGGATTCGTCATTTAAAGATAAATTTATCAGATGTCGATCAACGTGAACAACATAAAAATAATGATGGGGGTAAAATTAATTCAATTTCGGATATACAGCTACAATTTCCAAGCATTTTTGAAGAAAAAGTAGGATGTATTCCTGACTTTACATGCAGTCTTAAATTACATGATGGTGCTAAACCTGTGTTTTTGAAGGAAAGGCAGGTACCTTTTGCATTACGCGAAAAAGTTGAACGGGAGTTGGATAGCTTGGAGAAGGACGGTATTATTACCAAAGTTAACACCAGCAATTGGGGTTCACCATTGGTGGTAATTCCTAAACCGGACGGAATGTTCGGTTGTGTGTCGACTACAACGTGGCAGTAAATCCTCAGCTAGAGGCTGCGCACTAGCCTATAAAAAGGATCGATGAAATTTTCAACAATCTAAAGAACGCAAAATATTTCTGTAAGCTGGACTTATATAAGGCGTATTTACACGTTTTGGTAGATGAAGACAGCAAACAAATTCAGACAATTTCTACACACAGAGGTACGTATCAAATGAATAGACTTTCTTTCGGAATTAAAACTGCTCCAGGTGAGTTTAATCGAATCCTAGATCAGATTCTACAAGGACTCGAAGGTACAATTTCATACTTTGATGACATCATCATACATGGGTCAACATTAGAAGCATGCGAACATCGTCTCATAAAGTGTTTTGAAAGGCTAAACAGATACAATTTACATATCAACAAGAACAAGTGCGAGTATTTTAAGGAGCAAGTTAAATACCTTGGCTATGTGGTAAGCAACAACAAAATTTCAAAATGTCCCGAAAAATTACGAGCGATAGTGGATCTGCCACGACCACAGAATATAGAAGATACGAGAAGATTTCTAGGGATGATAACCTACTATTCAAAATTTTTACCAGATGTGTCAACGCTTACTTTTCCACTTCGTCAAATATTAGAGAAAAATAGAAAATTCAAGTGGACAGCTAAATGTGAAAAAGCTTTTAAAAATCTCAAAGAAGAAGTTTTGAAGGATAGAGTTTTGGTACCCTATAACCAATCTTTACCGGTAACGTTAGCGTGTGACGCAAGTCCGACGGGTATTGCTGCTGTATTGTCGCATATAGTCGATGGGGAGGAACGTCCTATTTCATTTATTTCTCGAGCATTAACGAAGGCCGAACAAAATTACAGCCAACTCGACAGGGAGGCCTTGGCGGCTGTAGGAAATATCGCCCAAAGAAAAATGGCCCAAAAAAATAAATGAAAAATCGCCCAAAAAAATTCCATGTAAAATTGGGCCTGAATTCATATGAAAAGTGGCCCAAAATTTTTGGGCTATTTTTCGTTATTATTGGGTGATTTTTCGTTTTTTAAATTTGGTGATTTTTCATTATGAATAAATATTATATGAAAAATAGCCCATTTTTTCACGCCATTTTTCATTTTTAAAATTTCGTCAAAAGCTTACATACTATTTGTCTAAATCAGTTATTATTACTATACGTCGAATTCCTAAATGTTATTTATAAAAATAACGGGACGTATTGCAAAAAGGTGGCATGTCATAACGTCCAGTGTCATAGTGTCCGTGGACAAACTCGAAAGCATAGCCGGCCTTTGGCCGTGCGCAAGGATTTTCTCCTCTTTGATACAACACGTACCGGCTTCGCTAGCTAAAGCTTCTCTGCACAGCCGGCCTTCAGCCGGGGGCAAGGCTTTTCTCCTCTATGGTATAACAAAAATCGGCTTCGCTAACTAAAGCTACTCTGCATAGCCGACCTTCGGCCGGGCGCAAGGATTTTGTCCTCTATGGTATAACAAATACTGGCTTCGCTAACTAAAGCTTATCTGCGAAGTCGGCCTTCGTTCGGAAACAAGGCAGATTTTAGAAGCTTTACTTAGCGAATCCGGTACTTGTTATACCATAAAGCAAAAAATACTTGCGCCCACCCAAAGGCCGTCTGCGCAGAGAAGCTTTAGTTAGCGAAGCCGGTCTTTATTATATCATAGAGGAGAAAATCCTTGCGCCCGGCCGAAGGCCGGCTATGCAGAGAAGCTTTAGTTAGCGAAGCCGGTTTTTGTTATACCATTATATAAAAATTATTTTTTTCTTTGTGGGTCAGTTTTCATTTTTATTTTGGGCCCTTTTTCGTTTTTTTGGGCAAAATTTCATATATAACTTTTTGGGTCATTTTTCATGTTCTTTTGGGCAATTCTTCATTTGGGTGATTTTTCATTTATTTTTTTGGGCCATTTTTCTTTGGGCGATATTTCCTACAGCCGGCCTTGGCAATCATCTTTGCTGTTGATAAATTTTTTATGTATCTTTACGGTAGAGAATTTACGTTATTAACAGATAATCGACCGCTGTCCAGAATATTTCATCAAAATGCTAAGACACCAGCTTTGACTTCAGCAAGATTGCTTCGATATGCTTCTTTTCTACAAGGTTTCAACAATAAAATAGAACATCGTAAAGCTGAAAACAACGTTAACGTGGACTGCTTGTCGAGAGCATCAATCAACGATACACCACATTTTAAACATTTTTTGGATGAAGAGGTACGAGTAATTCAAGAGCAAATCATCAATCAAATTTCAACATTTTCAATTAACGCTACAACCATTGCAAAAGAAACGGATCTTGACTTAGAACTTTCAAAATTAAAAGCAGATTTGTTAAAAGGTGAAAATTTCGACTGCAATTATTCATTTCAAGATGGCGTCTTATTCAAGGGTGATCGTGTTATTATACCAACAAAGTTACGTGAAGAAGTTTTAAAAGAACTACATCATACACACGTTGGTGTTGTAAAAATGAAACAATTAGCTCGGAAGTATTGCTTTTGGAAAGGTATTCGGATATAGAGCGTTTGGTAAAATCGTGTTCCAGTTGTGCTAACGTGAGGAAAGATCCACCGAAGGTTATTATTCATCACTGGGAGGAGCCAAATGAAAATTTCCAAAGGGTTCATATAGACTATGCCGGACCGTTTCAAAACCACCATTTTTTGGTGTTAGTAGATGCTAAGTCAAAATGGCCAGAAATTCGTTTGATAAAAGATGCTCCAACTTCTGAGAAAACAATCACATTATTGCAAAACATTTTTTCTACACATGGCCTTCCCCAAATCATCGTTTCGGATAACGCAACAATTTTTCAAAGTGCAATGTTTAAAGAATACTGTAGTAAAAACGGGATCATTAAAAAATTTATAGCTCCTGGTCATCCAGCTACAAATGGACTTGCTGAAAGATACGTGCAGATTTTAAAAACTAAATTAAAAGCGATGGAAAATGATATTTTACCGTTAAATATCAAAATACAAGAAATTCTTTTTCGGTTGTGGAGGTTTTAATCTGGCAGGATTAATGTTAGCAAAGGCAGAATCGCCGTGTGGAGGATTAATATTTGTTTTCCCTATAACCCTTGGGTATTAAACAGCTGTCAGGGTTTCAGCCAGTGAATAGGCGTTCAAAAGAACTGCCGGAAAGATTGAGCCTCTCAAATTAAAACACAAGGCAAGTAATTGCCAATTTTTTAGTTGTTAATTTTCAAGTCTGATTTTATTTAAATTTACAAGTGCTTATATACTATGTTTGAGATTTTGGCTTAGCCGTTCTAACGTATCCTAATTATCGACAGAGCTATGTTTTTCTCTGTCGGTATTATGAAAATGTCAATATTAATCATTTAAATATTATTGATTTACTCCCTGCAATTGTTCTTGCCCAATCAGAATGTTTTGAGTTTAGAATGCACTCAATTACATTCTTCACTAAATTTAGATTGATCAGTTTTGTTTTTATATTTGTTGTCAGTCAGTTTGCCGTTATTTGATCTAGTAAAATACCCTACTCTGTTTTAATTGGCATATGTAATTATCAGAGTGGTCTAAGGGTATGCGGTGGCAACTTATGAGGTACACTACACGGTATAGAGCTACTCCGCTCGCAAATGGTCAAACTCCATCACAATTATATCTTGGTAGAGATTTAAAAATAAAATTGGATACCATGCGGCCTGTTAAGGAAATCAAATCAACTTTGCGTTCACCTGTGGTTCGTAATATTAGCGTGGGAGAAAGGGTGCAAGTGCGCTGTTTTGAAAAAAACAAGCCAATCTGGAAATTTGGTACAGTTAAATCCAAATTTGGTCAACTTCATTACCAAGTAATACTCGATAATGGTTATGAACTTAAACGTCATATTAATCAACTATATAAATCAAATGTTGAAGTACCGAAAAAGTCCGTTACATTTGCGGAACCACCCGTTGAACAAAAATCAAACTTAGATGAAGTTCACATTGAGCATAGAGTTACTAATCCAGTGATTCAACCAATACCACCTGAAGAATCTCAGTTGATAGCAACGCCGGAGGGGAGCTTAAGAAGATCAAGTCGTGTAAGAAGACCTCCAACTCATTTAGAGGGCCACGTATGCTATTAAGCGTGGGAGATTGTTTTGTATTTATTACTAGATGGCAATCCTTTTTATGTTTGCATATTTTTAGTACTTATCCAATTCTTAATAACAGTTATATTTTATGTACCTTTTGTAAAATGCATATAGAATATACTAATTCATTCCTCTTAACGTTTTACTAGTTGAACAAGCATCCATATTGAATTTTAAATAAATAGTTATTAATTTTGTATATTGAAATATTAAACATACGCGTGTTTTATTTGTACGTAAATATACAACAGAGAGAGACTAAGGTTGACTGTAAATCCCTTTTTGTTTCTGTCATCCAGCAAATCAATTATTTCGGTGTTATTTGCTCGTAATTCTTTCACCATTTCTAATGATAGAGTTTCTTCTATATTCTGGTGCAGATACTTAGTTTGTAAGATAGCCGGTAATGGCTGCAATCTTGTTGTTTCAAAAAAATCGTAAGTTCTATTGGCTATTGTCACAGATGTATTGAAGAACTGTACCACATAGGTTCCAGTAAGATTCAGTATCGATGAAAATTGTTCCATTGAATTGGTTCAGAAGAATTGTTCCTGGTGCAATTTCTTCTAGGGTGGGGATGCCCCGATTGTCTATTAAGCTGCATTTTGCCACTTTACTTTTAATCAAGTTCGCTAGACACATATCGCTTTCAATATAATCCTAATTATTTCTATTGCATATTGTAATATTATTATAACCTTTGCATTCATTTTTCATACCATACATTACATTATCGCATATGAGGATATTTTGATATTTTATTTTGTTCACATATTTTCCTAACTTAATGGGTCTTATTAGCATTATGTTACATGAATTTAAATGTGTGGTAGGTATACTTAATATATAGATAATATAATCATGATTAGATGCTATCTTTATTTCAGAAAACTCAAATGCTTGTTCCTAGTTTATAAAAGGTATGGAATCTTTATTTATTATTTGTTTTACGATATCAATTTCTTAAGCTGTTAATAAGAAGGAATTAACTACGCCCACTTTTGCCCAATGCATGGCATGTTGAATGTTTATTAATTCTTCCTTAACACTGTCTAATTTATATTTAAGTATTGTTATTAATTGTTCTTTTACATTTTCATTTTTATTATAATTATTCTTATGATTAAATGTTTCAATTATACTGTTTGTTATATGAGTTAGTTCATTAACTTTTTCTACTGTTACTTTATTAATAATAGCTTGTTTGTTGTTATTTCTTAGTACTTTGTTTGTTTTTTTTTTTTTTTTTTTTTTTTTGTTAATATTTCGAAATCTTCATGATCGGGGCTTCCTGCAATCCACTTCCATGCGGTGCCTATAAAATCTAGGGATCTTTTTGACCTTGGTTTTAATCTGTCCAGATATGATTGAAGTTCTGTAGCTTCATGATTTAAAAAGGGTTGCAAAAAGTGAGAAGAACTAATATCGTGGTTTAGTGTTTCTTGCAGTTTATTTATTAATTCCTGATATATATTTGTGTCGATGACGTGTATTAATTTAAATGTACCAGTCTGTAATTTTGCTAGTCCAGAGTTCCATGCTACTATTTATGAATTAGAATAGTCCAAAATTTTCACGTCGGCCGAAACCAGTGTTAGAAATGTCCTGAAAATTAGAGTTTTTCTTCTTTAGTTTTTGATATTATTTTTGTGTACTATTTTTCCTGATTTAGTTAAGACTGTAGTGTTCCTATTTTCTTCGACTTTTTCTTTTCTATACGTTTTAATCTTTTATTTTCTTTTACATAAATGGTTTCTCCAGATTCATAAGTTTTGGGTATTGTTTTTTTCTTGTTATGGTAATTCATGTCTTCTACCTGCTTCTGCTGAAGTCTCCTGATAGTATCTAATTTAACCTTCTCTATTTCTTGCGGATTGGTTTTTACTCTACCTAAAAAAAATGTTTATGTTGGTTTTTTCTTTATTGTTGAATGTATGAAATTATTATATTCATAGACAGCTCTATGCAATAATTCTGCAAATGTTCTGTGTGAGTTTTCGGCTTTTAGACAACGCATTAGCTCCGCGATCGTGGAATGAAACCTTTCAATCTGTCCATTCACACTACTGCTATATGGTGGGATCTTAACTACCTTTATTTTATATTAATTTTCTAACATAAAAACGATAGCTGTAGAATTGAAGGACTTCTCATTATCCATAACTATTGTTTCTGGTATACCAAAGGAAAGTATAGGTTCTCGTAGTGGTTCTTTAACATCTTCGATGGCTCGGGACCTTAGCATTCTTGTTTGCGCAAATTTGGAAAATTTATCTATAGCAGTTAATATTATTTTTTTTTTTCTGTGAAGAAAATGTCTATGTGTATGATCTGACCAGGATATTATGGTATTGGTGTGTCTTGTAGCGTGATTTTATTAGGGTGCCTATCGTATTTATTTTCCCTACACACTTTACATAATTTAGTGATCTTTTTATCTTAGAATGCATTTGGGGAAAATAGAATTTTGTTATAAGTTGTGTTTTGCTTTCTATACTATTTCTATGTGCTCTATTATGTTCTTTTATTATCTCACTTTCCTGTTCTTCTTCGTTTTTTAGATCTGTTACTATGGTTCGAGTATATTTTGCCATATATTGTGTAAAATTATCTCTATAAATCTCTTGCAATTTTCCCAAGATGTCGTCAGAAGTTTTTATGCAATTTGTCACGGAGGGATTTAAGTATATTTTTAGCAGTTGAATGAGGGAATCTTCTGTAATGTTGGGTTCATTAATTGTATGCCTATGGTAAGAGGGGAATACAATCTCAAAACTGTAGGTTGATTGTGTTTCTTCATTAGAAATTATTATTTGATTTTTAGAAGCATTGAGTGGTGCGTCTGTAAATTGTATAAGATGATTAGATGAGCTTTCATCGCTATGCTGAGTGGAAGTTAATGCATTTATTTGAGAGCCCTCCTGCGGAGGTCTTGATAAATCGTCGGCGACAACATTTGTACTACCTGGTTTATACTGTAACTCATAATTATAATCTTCAAGAAATGCTTTCCATCTTTTCAGTTTGAAATTTGAATTTTTACAACTTAAGGCATATGTGAGTGGAAGATGATCGGTATACATTTTTAATTTTGGAGACCCATATAAATAGTTTCGAAGCGACTTTAATGACCATACGATTGCGAGCATTTCCTTTTCATTGGTAGCATAATGCTCCTCTGCTCTGTTAAGAGTTCTAGACAGAAATAGAATTGGCCTATTGTCCTGAGATAGGACGGCTCCGAGAGCATAATTTGAGGCATCTGTCGTTAGACAAAACTCTTTATTGAAGTTTGGGTACGCCAGCATTACATCTTCGGAAGCTAATGCCGTTCTCAGTTTATTAAAGGCATCTATAGGGTCCTGACCCAGTTCTATTGGTATCTTTTTGGAGGTGTGCTTAGACGAACGTCCTGCCTCCCCTCTCAAAAGCATTGTCAAGGGCTTAGCAATTTTGGCATAGTCCCTGATAAAGCGCCTATAGTAATTTGAAATTCCTAGAAATGATCTTAACTCCTTGAGTGTTTTGGGTCTTGAAAAGTTTAAAATTGCTTCCACTTTCTTTGGGTTAGTTTTTATTCCTTTGTTTGAGATTATAAAGCCTAAAAATTCTACTTCTTCCCTTAAAAATTCGCATTTGTCCAATTGGACTTTCATGTTTGCACGCTCTAAGGTTTTAAATATAGTATCTAAATTTTCATAGTGTTTCTTTTCGTTTTCTGCGAATATAATTATGTCATCCATATAAACGAAGCATATTTTTCCAATATACTCCCTCAAAATGTCATCTTAGGTACGTTGGAATATGGATGGTGCGTTTTTCAGTCCGAACGGGAGTCGCGTAAAATCGTACTTGCCGTTATTTACTGAAAACGCTGTTTTTTGCCTATTTTTTTTTTTTGAGTGGTATTTGGTGGAAACCACTTTTAAGGTCTAATACCGAGAAGAACTTATTTTGACCAAGTTGCGGGTGTACGTCATTTATTTCCGGAATTGGGTATCGGTCCGGTGTTGTTTGTTCATTTAGTTTTCTGTAGTCAATTACTATCCTAAATTTCTTTTGTCCAATTGCGTCGGCTTTTTTTGGAACTACCCAAATAGGGGAATTGTAGGGCGATTTAGAAGGCCGAATAATCCCTTGTTGCAAGAGCTCCTTTATTTGTTTTTCTACCTCTTCTTTTAAATGCATAGGGTATGGGTAATAACGAGAATATATTGGTTCATCTGTTTTTTTATGAATTTCGGCCACTACAGCCGAAGTATATGTTAAGCTTTCATCTGGTTCACTAAAAAGTGATCTGTTTCCTAAAATGATTCCCTGTAAGTTGTCTTTCTGTTCTTTAGTCAAGTGTTCCGTTCTAATGTCTATATTGTTCACTGAATGAGATGTTTTTTGTTTTATTCTTACTTTTAATTTGCCGTTAATTATCATATAATTTCCTGCTGAATAAATTACTGCCGACAGTTCTTTAAGGCTGTCGTTTCCTAAAATACCATGTATGATCGTCGAATAGAGTTATAAAAGTGTGTTCAGTAATTTTAGTATGTCCGCCTACCGAGTTGGCGAAGAATGATTCTTGATTTGGTACAGGATTCTGCACTAGACCTGGCTGAATATAATTCTTGTTTGATCCAGTGTCAATTAAAAAATTTAAAATCTGTCCGGTTTTCGTCCTGCATTCAATATAAGGTAAGGACGAGTTCGTTAGTCTAAAAAATGGATGTCAACAAAATCGTTAACTTCTACTTGATTTGAAGGTTCTCTATATGGAAATTTCTCTGGATTTTTGGGGGAAGTCTTCTTTGTTCAGGTTGTTGTACATTTGGTCTTTTTCCAAAAAATCTATCATTTTGGGCAGGCCTATTCATATAATTAATGGCCCTGGTTCTAACTGACTGGTCTATGTCCATTGGTTCGGGTCTTGGTTGAGGTTTAGGTTCGGTTGGTCTTGGTGGAGGAACATTTGGATTTGTGTAGCCTTGAGGGCGCATTTGATTGTAATTGTTCTTATGGTAGATCGGAGCGGATACATAAAAGGGTCTTTGGTGAGAGTAAGGTTGTGGCATGTTCGCCAACTGCGGAATAAACTCTTGTTGGTAAATACTGTAATTACTACGGTTATTCTGCTTATTATTGGCAGGTTTGGGATGGTTATGTGAGTTCGCAAATTGCGTTCTCACAATCTGATTTTCCATCTTTAAGCACAGATGAAGTGCCTGTGGCAGGTCTTTTGGTTCCTTCATACCTAGATGTAAGGACATATTTCTTCTAAGGCCTCTAATAAAGGTGTCTGAGGCTTTATCTCGATACGTTTGTGTCAGTAAATCTAGTGCCTCTCTTCCTATATCCATGCAGGATATTTTGTTCATGATCAAGGAAAGGTGAGAGTATACCTGTTGGTAGAATTCCTGAATCTTATTGTTACCTTGCACAAGAGTACTCATTTGGTACTCCAATGTTGTAAGGTCTCTTTTGTCTGCGTAGTGTAACGCAAGACATTTTGTAATACTTTCCCAGTTTAGGGGCGTATTATAAGATTCTAGCGCAGCATCTGCGCTACCCACAATCTTGTTTCTGATAGTGGTTAAAATGGCGTAGTATTTGGGTGTTCCTTTTATGTTTTCATAAATTGTAAGTATCCTGTCTACGCTCTTTCTCAAAAGGGTTTCCGGAGAACTCCCTTAAGCTCCGGACAACGTCAGGGACTTTGTCCAAGTCTGTCAAATTGTTCATGAATCTTTCTTCTATCACTTGGTCTATATTCATATTTGGATCTAAAAATCGTCTGAATGCAAGTTCGCACTGATGTGCGCAGATTCTAGCTATTCTATCGTCCTGATTTTCCCTATTTCCCTCAACTATGGGTACCGCGTTTGGAAGGTTTGCGTTGTTGTTATTATAAAACATATTTAATATTATAATTTTGTTGTTTTAGAAGAAGTAAACAATATAATCGTAACGGCAGATTAAATAAATAAATACATATAAACTGCATTAAAAATAAAAAAAAATTTTCCGTCAACGAGCGTGGTATAGGTCGTAAAAGTTTCAGAACACTTTGGGTACGTACGTTAATGCATGAAAACTATTCATCAATGCTGCAGTGATGCAAAATGATGTTTCTGATTCGTAATTACCAGTTGCAGTTGTGATGCTGATACTTCTTTACTGCACAACAGCTGTGCAAAGTTTGAATTTCAAACGTTTTATAAGCAAACATAAAATAATAATTAAAATGTTATCAGCAATAACGATGTCAAATTTCATTAAAAATATTGAACCAACAAGTGACAGTTTTCTTTTAAATGACAAGAAAAAGCATTACAAAAAAAAAAAAAAACATTTCTTTTATGTAAAAAGCTATTGCTTCAGAAAATTAACTGCAGCAATAATTGCCAAAATTTGCTGCATACAAAAAACTTTTGACACATAAAAGTCTTGTCAAGTTTCTTTAAAGTGATGTTCAAGGCGAATTTATAACAGGTAAGTGCAACTCTACTACAAAACAAGGCGAATTAACTCCATGTATTTTGTTTTTGCAATTTTCTGACTTGTTGTCGAATTTCAGTATAGAAACAAAACAATATTTTGACGTTTCACCATTTTTTTAATTCTGAACGGCTGACGAGTTGAGTTTACCTGGAGTTAATTCGCCTTGGTAATGTTTTTCGATCATTATTGCCCGTCTATACCAGAGATAATTATTGCGACATGTATTGCAGTAAATGTCAAAATTATGTTATCTTTAATGTAGACAGCAATTTCTTGTACATATTTATTGCCGACAATTTATGTTGCAATAATTGTTAGTCCATTTTTGTTGACAATTATTGCTTACATAAAACGTCAAATTTGGTTATATATATATATATATTTGGAGAATAAAGAAGCAAAAAAGAAAAATATAAAAGCAAATTGTGTGAGAAAGAAAATTAATTTGTGAAATGGTAGCAAATTATAATTGTAGTAAAAGAATTAAATTAATAAATTTAATAAACACTAAAATAAAATTACAAAAATTATTTTTATTAATATAATTTTTTTCTTATTCGACCTTTATTATTTAAATTTATATTAGTTTGTTTGAGTTCTTTTTTATATAAAAATATGAATTTTATTAATTTTTTTCTTTTTGTTAAAGTAAAATTAACTGCCTGTTTAACGATGTCGAACGTCAACGTTCGCATAGAAAACTACATTTGAAACAAAAACAAATTTTCGAATATTGTTTTTGTTTTACATATTATTTTCTATGCGAACGTTAACGTTCGATATCGATGAACTGGATGAATATTTTTATATAAAAAAGACCTCAAGCTTAAACAAATTTAATAATAAAGTCGATTAAGAAAGAATTTATATCAATAAAAATAATTTTTGCAAGAAAGCGCCAGTTTTTACAATGCACCTTCTTCCCTGATGTTTTTCAAATTATGAGTTAACAGAAATACGTTTTCCCATGCCTTTAACATAAGCTGAGCAATAAGTAATATTGCTTTGTTATTCTGCCGACGTTATTGCCAACTGGCTGAGATATTTATCTTTAGTGTAGACCTAGGGTTAAACTTTACTTCTGCGCAAGTGATACTTAACAACTGCATTTTAGGTAAAGGCCGAAATACATTGATCAAAATACTCATCAAGCATTGTGGTAGTATTAGTGAAAATGTGTTTGTATGTGTCACACCGACGATGCTGGATGGAAAATCAAAAAATTTAGATATGACGGCGAATATTACGTCAAGCACACGTACACGATGAATTCGCCGACTGGACAAGCATTTGACAAGTGTATTTGGGCCTTAAAACTGGATCAAAGAAGTACTAGTATTATTAGAAACTACTTCAAAATATCTTTCACATGATGTGTTAAAATTTCCGCTAGGAGCAAATTTCCAAATTAAATATTTCTTGAAAGATTTTTCTACAAAACTTTTGTTAGTATATTTATTAAAACATAATCTGCCGTATTCATAAAAAATGAAATAAGTTTGAAATGTTTTTTGCCTCAAAACTTTTGAGGCAAAATTTTCATACAAATTTTTCTTAAAATACATTTCAAAAGACTATGTATGTAATACTTCAAACTTTTATAAACCATATTTTTAGCAACTCCATCATATAGAATTTTATATTTATTAAGCTTTGAAAAATTATATTTTTTAAAATTTCTCAATTTATTTATTAGTTTGAGTATATATATATATATGTATATGAAGTAATAATTTATGTACTTGTTACATATTTAATTATTGTAATATGTACATAATTAATTAAGTGTTCCGCAAGGCCGAAAACCCGCAATAAAGAAAAAGTTTGTTAAGCAAATATCTAGGGTTAAATAAATAAATATCGACATAATTTAAGGATAAAAAAAAAATGGCAGCTACGTGGTATGAATATATAATATTACCTCTTAATTGGTATATCGGTATTATTTAAACGCCATGCAAAACACATTTTGAAGCATTTTCCACTGATTCCCATATTTTATAGATTCATATTTCACCTAAATTGATATGGATAAAGTATTTTGCAACTTTTACGACATATAACTGCTTAACTAGGAGCGTTGGCGTGAAAAACATGTTCCTATAGAACTTCTTTCAAGAATACTAAAAAATTATATAAATATAAATTTGGCGTTGAGCCGAGTTAATATTCTTGTATCAAGCCGTTTCGTTTCTGTTAAACAAAAAAAAAAAAAAAAATTTAAGCCCTCATTCTTCAAATATTTTTTTTTATTAGCAACACTTTTTCTGTTTTGTAGTGGACAAAAATAGAAATTGGTTTAATTTGGCTACAACCATGGTGGAATAAGCAGCACAGAGTATACAGAGGCGTCACGAGACAAAAAATATTGTGTTTTTTTCTGTATTTTTCTTCGAAAGCTGCCCTTTTTGCGTTTTTTGTTTTGATTATGCAATTTGTGTAGATAGTAGCGGCCTGTTTTA
The DNA here is from genome assembly GCA_930367215.1 of Pollenia angustigena. Taxonomy (NCBI): domain Eukaryota; kingdom Metazoa; phylum Arthropoda; class Insecta; order Diptera; family Polleniidae; genus Pollenia; species Pollenia angustigena. The sequence continues at coordinate 73,641,730 of OV884057.1, read as the reverse complement.
CGCATTGTCACTTCACTAACAAAAAACGTTTTCTTTCTCTTTCTTCGAAAGCTGCCCTCGCAAATGATTTAGGCATTTTTCATACATTACTTTTTTCATCTCTGTATACTTTGTGATAAGCAGGTGGAATCGTTACGGCAACAAATACAACATTAAAACAAAAATGGAAATTATATCACCTTTTACGTCAAACGAAAGTCAAAGCGTGCCGCTAAACGTGATGAAATAAATAAATTTTTAGCCAATTTTTATTTAATTATGGTTAATATCTTATTTATTTAAATTTAAAATTATCAAAAACTTTAATAAAACACAATAATCACAGCACAAAACGTGAACTTTTTGTAAACAAAAACTAAACTTTGACATAAACCTAGACAAAAAATGCAAGAGCAAAAAATCGTCATTTGGTTTAGTGCTGCCACCTGTTTATTTCACCATGGCTACAACGACAAAATCAAGGCCTATCCAATAGGTCTGCTTACTACTACAACAATACAACAATACAAAAAACAACAGGCATTTTGTTTGTGTAAAATTCCTCGCGGTTGTCAAAATCTTACTACTACATAGGCAAAACAAAAGGAAAAATGTGTTTTGTGTGCATGTATGTGTGGCAAAAAACCAAAACAGTAAACAAAAATATACACGTATAAGAAAAATGTAAACAACTCTTGATATTGTTGAGGAAAAAACCAAATAAACATCTGGCTTCTTAAGCAGACCTATTGGATAGACCTTGGACAAAATAAGCACAGACAACAACCTGCAGCCATGTACCCGTGTCGTCGTGAAAATAATCATTGCCATATACACACATGTATTCTATTTTTGACATATTGAAGTCGGTAGCTTGCTGTCTCGAATGTGTTTAACTTGAGGGCTACACGATCAAGTTTTGCCTATCAAGTTTTAATACACTCACACTTTTTTACCAATACACTCATACTTTTAAAAATTGATACGAACTTGCCTCTAAAATTCTCTTGCCAGTGAGTGCATCAATTTTCGTTCAAGAAAACATCTTATTACAAATCTTTTGAAGTTGTTTTTGTTTTTTTTCACAAATATTTTGCCGGCAAAAGCTGAAGTTCTTTTTTTTACAAATTGTTGCGGGAATTTTAAAATTTTAACTAAAAACCTAAAAAAATAGTGAAATATGTTTATTAATTAAATTTATTTATAAAATTAATAAGCAAAATGATGTTGTGCGATTCATAGAGCTGTACAGAAGCCATGAAATTTTATGAATCTTTCATCATGTAGGCGAAATGATTTGAAAATAAAAGCCTACGAGTCTATAGCTTCTGAAACAAAAATGCCAGTGGAAGAAGTAAAGAAAAAAATAAAGTCCCTTCGAACAGCCTACAGTGCAGAAAAATCAAAAGTGGAAAATAGCAAAACATTTTGAGTTGTTTTCTCGGCGATGACATCTTGAAAAAGTAAATTGCTTTCAACTTGCGCGCAGCCTACGTCACAGCTGCCAATTTTTGCATATTTTGACAAACAGTATATGTAAAAGACTATCAAGAAAAGCTTGATCGTGTGGCTGCAATGTTACACAGGGTCTCCACCTGAGATAAGATATAAGATTTTTATATCAGCAAACGTCAAATTCAATCGCAGAGAGTATTATCTTACGTGTGGACTCTCAAATAGTGTTAGTATTAATATTATAATAAATGTTATGAGACAGTTGTTATAAGAAATCTTATAACAACTATCTTATAAGATGAGCTGTCAAAAATACACATACATACACACATATAATGTTTAATTTTTTTGTGCAAATAGTGAAAATCTTGTGATAAGAGTTTAAAAAAACAATATTTTTAACAAAAAAACAAGAAAAAACTAAAAAAAAGAGTAAAAACGACACAAGTTTACTGCACGAGAATCATTCGATTATGAAATCTTATAAGATACGTGTTCCCCTTGTTTAAGATTAAGATTAACATGAAGAAATTTGTTCTCTCATTCTGCCGACGTTCTCTCACATATTATATCAGATATTATCTTAGGTGAAGACCCCATGTTAAGCATAATAAACAAATCAGTGTTGTCAACTTTGCATTTTCAAACGCCACAAAATGGAGAAAAAAACGCAGCAAGTTAAGAATTCCTTTTTTATTTAATATATTTATTGAATTAATTTAGCATAATATTTTCATACTAAAAATACAGTAGAATCGTAAATTATAGTTCAAGAGGAGTTTGGCATTTTAAACCAGCCGGTGCAAATTAATAATTTAAATAAATTTTGTGTGTTAATTTCGAAAAATTTGTTTATTATTGCCTATTATTACAATTAAATACCACTTTGAAAGTTTAATAGTTCGAAAAAGTTAACAACCCTTGGAATATTTCGGTTTACTTTTTCGCGATTATACTGTATAACAATTAAACAGTCTTTACAGTTCAGTTTTTAGAAAAAAAAAAATAACTTAACAAACAAAAAACTACACAAATTTGTTTGTATTCATTCAAGGCAAATTCAACAAGGTAAACTCTTTAAAGCAACTGCTCGTCAGCTGTTAAGCCCAATTTTCTTTTTTGCATAATAATATTCATAAAAAGTATTTTGGGTTAGTGACAGGTTTATTAAAAAAATTTTCATAGACAATTCGTTTTATAAACCTTTTATAAATCAAAAATATTTTTTATGAACATGGGGGATAGTAGTTATGTTTGCATTCATTTGTACAAGATGATACATTTTCGTAAATTAATTTAATAAATTCTGTTTAAAACTTTTTAAAAAGAGATTAAGAATTTATTATAATTATTCTAAATTAATAAAGTTAATATTTTTTATATTATTTGTTTATATTATTGTTATCGCAGAAAAAATTTAAAAAGCACCAAAAATGGTGCGAAACGCACCAAGTTGACAACTCTGAAACAATCGATTTGTACAGCTAGTTCAGATAAACTTGCGATAAAAATTGGAGAAGAGAGCAATTTTTCGTGCTTCGCAAGTAGATTCATATTGAATCTACTTGTTTCGCTCTCAAAATTTTGTATGGCGAAGCAGTTGCTTCGTTCATGATTGGGATGTGAAGCATGAATAGAGAGCGAAGCACGTACCGTGGAAACATGGCATTAGACAAGTGGGACTAGAGCTGGCATACAGTCGATACTATCGATAGTTCTGTTTCCATTGGACTATCTTTGGTTTCTTTTCGCTAGCGAAATTAAAGCTTATTTTTTTTAGCAAATTGTCCATTATTGTTTTTCTTTTCGGCAGCAAGACGTCATTCAGTGAATCAAGCGAAATCTACGGCCATGTTCTGACAATCGCACGATTTGAAATCGCAAAACGCCAGATTTATTTTATGATGTTCTGAAACTGGTGCGTTTTGCTTGCGACCTGCCATAGTTTTTTAAAGTTCTTTTCAGCATACTTTTGCAATTTGAAGTCACCAAACTTCTTGCGATTGCGATTTACAGTACACGTATTGTGCAATTTCAAGTCAAGATCGCAAATGTTAAGCGTTTTGCGATTGTCAGAAAATGCCCGCTTATTTATCGGCGGGAACTTTTAATTGGCTCGAACCGTTATTTTCACAGTTTTGTTGAAATCAAAGCAAATCTTACAAAATTTATATTTTCCACTTTTTTTGTTAAAAATGTGAAAATGTCCAAAAAAGTTCCAATATTCTGCGTTTCCAGTTGTCATATGTAATTATAGCACATTATTTAATATTTGCATGTTCTGGTAATCTTTTAGAGCCACTTTTTGGGTTAGAGATAAGCGATTAAATTAACTATAATCTCCGTATTTACTTTTTGAGTTGTATATTTTTAACTTTTTTTGTTAGTTTAAGCACCAACGGTGGTGGTTTAAACCTAAACTTAAACTGTTAACATACACATGTTTAACGTAAAGAACTTTTGCAAAAATATAAACAAAAAATACATTTTAAAATATGATTTATCGCTTAGCACTTTAATATAATGATTTCATTCTATATTTTTTTTCTTTAATATAATTTTTCTTTAAACACAAAAAATTTCTACCTTTTAAAATTCGCGCATTTTCTTCTTTTTCTTTGGAAACATCCATATTTCTTGATAAAATGTTGACATTTGCAAAAAAAATTTACTTAGCGCTACATGGTTAAAGCCACTACCCAAAAATATCTATTTCAATAGATACTAGATTAACTTAATTTAAGAATTAAATTAACTTTAATCTCAAACCCAAAAAGTGTCTCTTAATGGCTTAAAACTAGTTTGCTCAAACTTAAGTTATTGACTCCAAAATGTAACATTAAGAAAACTTCTGCATTATGGGCTCTTAAATTTTGGATGTATAGTACTTTTCGCCTACGGGCATGGCTGGATTTGAAAACTGGGAGTAACACCTTCATACAATATAGGTTTCCGTATATGTATCTAGAGAACAGTTGTTACGAACCGAACCGGCCGTGCTCATGGAAATTGGGGTGGATCTTATCCCTTTTAAGAAAGACTAAGGTTTATTACACAATTATTTAATAACCACAAAATTAAAATTATTTAAAATTAAACAAAACATAAACAAAAACAAGTAAGAGTGCTATATTCGGCTGTGCCGAATCTTATATACCCTTCACCATTGTGCGAGCAGAATACAGAGCAACTAGACAAAAACTAAATAAAACTGGTAAATATTTTTTTTTAAATAAGAGACAACCGGTTTTGAACTTCGCTTTTCATAAGGGCCCAGAATATATGTACTTTATAGGGTGTAGGATCAATATTGTATATACCTTTTTACCTTCGGTGAAGGGTATAAAAAGAGTAATTTTCGGGAATTCAGGGTTCTAATCACTGCATTCGATACTATCGTATCGAATAAACTATTGAATTTTTTTGCATACGATAGACACTGGCGTATCGAATGAAAACTCGATAAATGTAATGTCGAGTTACTCGATGTCGAATGCTATTATTTCAAATTCAATACATTTCATTCGATATCGAGTTTCAAGATACCAAAATAAATAATTTCGATGAATTTTGCTCGATATCGTATGCGGTGATTAGACCCCAGTATTTCAGTTATAACTCATACAAATTTCCGACATTTTGATATATAAGTCATATCCATAGGACGTATAGCAGCCCTAAAATTTAGGTTTTTATAAAAATTTTGATGTTTTTTAGCCCATTTTTTGAGTATTTTGCTCATAAATTACCCATTGTCTAACCGATTTGATAGTTTTATATACCGACGTGTTTAGGAAGAATTTTACCATTCACTTAAGTTATATTTATATATAAACATTTATATAAACTTGTAAATATATATTTTAACAAAGTTAATTATAAAAAAAGAGTAATTTTTGTGGATTCAGTATTTCGGTTATAACTCTGCCATTTTTTAACCGATTTGGCAGATTTATATACCGACGTGTTGAAGAAGAAATTAACCATTTACTTTAGTTATAAAGCTTGGACTCGGGGAGATCTATGGTTCCCGAAAGTTGGGTATTTAAAAAAAAAAATTTAATTTTGGTCATAACTTTTTTGTATCTGAACCGGTTTTCCCGAGTTTTTTATAAAATATGTTCTACTAAAAATTTCCGATATTTTGATATATAAGTCATATCCATAGGACATATGGCAGCCCTTAAATTTAGGTTTTTATAAAATTTTAAATTTTTTTTGTACGGGAGGTACCACGCCCACTTCTCCAATCCCGCCCACATTTTGTAAGATGGTGTGTATTGGCAACCTAAATGTGTGTACCTAATTTGGGAACTTTGGCTCTTGCCGTTCTCAAGATATACAGAAATAAAAAAAATACAACAACAACAAGGGATTTTTGGAAAAATTTAGAGGTAGTCGTGGTTTTTTGCTCATATCTACGTCATTTTTGGACTGATCTGGCTGAATTTCAATAGCAAGAAATGGTGGACTGTATGTAACATAAATTTAAAACAACCTAGCCGCTATCATGTCTGGACTATCCGGAAAACACATATCAAACGTAAGACGGACAGACGGACATCGTTAAATCAACTTCTCTTCTCATATGGACCCAGAATATATATACTTTATGGGGTCTAAAATCAATATTGTGGAAATTACAAACGTTATGACAAACTTATATATGCCCTTTTACACCTGTGGTGAAGGGTATAAAAACATAGTCAAAGTGGTTTAGCTGTTGGTTCCTCTTTTGTATTCTCTACCCTCCCATACCTTGCTATCTAACATAAGTCTAGATTTAAGATAGCCCGTTTATGATCTAACTGATACTGACCCTAATGTTTCATGAGATTATAATTAAAACGTTTAATCTTTCATGATGTAAATTAACATTATTTTATTATACTCTATTAAAAGAATTTAAAAAAAATTTTAACATAATTTGAACTAAAAAGTAATCTATGATTTAATAGTTTTGAATATAGGGAATGTTACTTAAATATTTAAGACAATGTTAATATCATTAATGTAATAAAATGAACAGTTATGTTCAAAATAAAAGTAAAAGTTGAATTGTTTATATGATAATAATTAAGTTAAAAGTTGTATTGTAATTATGAATTAAGTAAAAATTAAAAAAAAAACAAATAAATTATTAAGACACCAAAACTCACCATTTAATTTATTACGAAGACCGCAGGCCTGTTGTCTTGAAAAATTTCGAACTGATGAATCTAGGTTAATTTCCTCTTGATGATGTTGTGTATAAATGGAGTCTCATTTGTTTTTACATACATAGGTAATTAATTATATACATATATGTATAGAAAAAGAAAAATGAAAATTAATGCTTAATTAATTAATTGTTTTTTATACCCTCCACCAAAATTAGTTGTGAAGAGGGTATATTAAGTTTGTCATTCCGTGTGAAACTTTTTTATTATTCATCTCAGACCCCATAAGTTATATCTATTCTGGGTCCTTAAGTAATTCTAAATCGATTAAGCCATGTCCATCTGTCCGTCTGTTGAAAACACGCTCTCTTTCGAACAACTCAAAAGAAATGAACAAACTTGGTGCCAAATCGCTTGTAGTTTGGTATTGAAATCCAGCAAAATCGGTTCAGTAGGACCAGTGCTATGAATCAAAATGTTGAACCACCACCTAAAAAAATTGATAATTTTGTTACAAAAAATAACATAAATGCTGGAACAAGGCACGGAATGAGATAAGATTTTACAAAAATTTGTTTTATTTGACTGGAAATCACGCTGTTGAATTTCGTGAAGATCCGTCCATAATTCACCCTAAGCCCCATATAAACACTACTCCCGGAAAACAGTATAGCACGCCTAAAACCGTAAAAAATAACGCTAGCGTAACAAAATTTGGTACGTCACAGTAATCTATGATTAAGGACTAGAATAACACTGTGAAATTTCGTGACGATCGGTCCATAATTTACCTTAGGCCCCATATAAACCCTACTACCGGAAAACAGTTTAGTACGCCTAAAACCGTAAAAAATAATGCAATGATAACAAATTTTGGCTCGTCACAGTTTTATAGGACTATAAATGACACTGTGAAATTTCGTGAAAATCGGTACATAATTTACCCTAGGCCCAATAGAAACCCTACTCCCGGAAAACAGTTTAGTACACCTAAAACCATAATTAATAATGCTATCATAACAGAAATTGGTACGTCACAATTTTAAAGGATTAGAAATTACGCTGTGAAATTTCGTGATGATCGGTCCATAATTAACCCTAGGCCCCATATTAACCCTACTACAGGAAAACAGTTTAGTCGCCTAAAACCATAATTAATAACAAATCGTCACAGTTTAAGATAATAATAACATCATACAGATATTACTCCTGAAACATTCGAACTGTCGGTGGAGGGTATCAAAGATGGCACTCTTACTTGTTTATATATAATTAAGACATTATTTAATAACAAAATTATACTTATCAGCGCATCTATGATTTCTTTTGATTATATTTCCTTCAGACGTTCAAAATTTCTGAATAATGTGCCCATAACAAAAAAAAAAAAAAAACAACTGTTAACATTGCAAACCGTGCAAAAATAATTCAGTTTTAAGAATGTCAACCACGACTCAGAAAACTAAAACGCTTGAAACTTTTTTTCAAATATGGTAGAAAGGAAAAAACACCCAAACTTTACTATACCGAGGTACTAATAGCTTATTACAATTTTTAAAAAGCAAAAAATAATAGTTTTAAATCACTTTCTCATTGATTAATTTTTAGTAACAGTGTACAAATGCGGACTTACTCAAGTTGAAGGACCAGAGTTGAATACTTAGCCAGAATTATCCATTTAGAATTGAATTGCCAAGTAGAATACTTTTATTTATATGTTTCTCGTTTGACTGATAAGTCCTAACTAACAAACGGTGTTATTTGGTAGGAATTATTCAAGGCGAATTCATCCCAGGTAATCTCGGTACTACAACAAGTACAACTCGTACAAAAACCACAAGCAATTTGTTTTTGTAAAATCATTGTACAATGTCAAAAACAGAAATTAAACAAAACAGAAGCAAAGATAATAAAAGAGAACAAACAAAATTTTGACATCCAACAGTGATTTTAGCTAATATCAGCAGGGCTTTTAAGACCACCTGTAATAAATTCGCCTTGGAATTATTCAAATACATTTCTTAACAATTTAGTACAAATATAATGGCCTCAACGCCCTCTGGTTATAAAATTCAATTTATAGCGAATAGGGTCTCCCCATATGAACATCCCGGCCCCCTTGCAGGGACTGCAAATAATCTTGTCATTTTCAATTCATTTTTTAATTAGCAGAGAGAGACAGGAAGTTCAATAATTATTCTAAAATTCAAATGGGTTTTTCTCTTAATCCCTCTAATATAGGTTGTAAATCATTTGAGCAAATTCATAAGAAATAATATCAATATCAAATTCATTAAATAAAGAATATAAGGTATACATTACGGAAGTGTTGTTTTATTTGGTTGTTTAGATAGCACAGGAGCCGGACAATACCCATCCGAAAATCGTTTCTTGAGCCATGGGTACATCGCCTTCTCCAGGAATGACTCCAGCTTTCAGGATTTTACTATATGACTATTTTCCAAGCACCAAAGAAACGGATTGGGAAATGTAAAATTCGTTATCAGCCAGCTTGAGGTGGGAAAACTTTGTCACAATGGTAGAACTAAGTGATCAAAGAGGCGTTTTCATTGCTAATTGTGACACAATCCTTGCGTCTGCGGCTAGACGGGGTCTATCTTCGATGATAACATGAGCTGACAATACCTTTCATTCTCGAACTTGTATGTTTTCAAGTAAAGTTTGTTAACAAGTTGCTGCTCAATACGGCTATATTGCGAACAGACATCAATCAAAGCTCTAGAAGTAAGCTTGGTGTGAGTGGAAACGATTATCACTTTAACTGTGGAATATCAACTGGCAACTCTATGGCAACTGAGTAGACATTTTTGTTTGCTGTGCGATTTTTTTATTTCTTAATTAAATTTGTTGAGTTTTAAAAATAAATTAAATTATAAAAACGTGCTAAATAAAACAAAAGGAAACAGTATTATTGTTAAATAAGTTAAATTATTAAAATAATTAATTTATTATAACATAAATTGAAATTTTGAGAACATAACCTCAGTTTTTACATCTGCTACGTTCATTAAATATATATCTACATAAATGATGGATGGTAAATGTGATCATTGCGATAAAAATTTTAATAAAAATGATAGTCGTATGAGATGTGCTTTTTGTGATTCCCTCTTTCATCCAGAATGTGCAACTATACTTACTCCATCTCTAACCCGAACTGTTTTGGAAAGTGTCAAAAAAACAAGTGGAAGCCTTACATACAAGTGCAACAAGTGTCTTGCGACCCGCAAAAGTGGGTCAGATGGTGTTTCTAGTAAACTTGACAACTTGGAAAAGTATATGCAAGAAATAACTGCGCAACTAACCGAAATAAAAAAAGATCTTGCCAGTAACATGATTCGCAATGAGAATTTTGAAAAAACTGTTACATCTAAGATAAAAAGACTTGAAGCTGACAACAATTACCTTAGAAAACAAATGAATCGCGCTGATATTATTATTACGGGTTTACCGTCAACTACTGCTAATACGCATTTATACTTTGTAGTAATAGACTTGGCGAAAGTGCTTGGAGTAGAAATTGAATTATCTCACATAAATTTTTGTACTTGGATTGGCAAAAAATCTGGGGTTTTGGTGAAGTTCAACAATGTTTTGATAAGGGATTTAATATTGAAAAGTTATCGCATTAATTATGATTTGACACTGAAGCAAATAATGCATACTGAAAAAGAGGACTCTAGAGTATATCTTAACGATCATCACACACCAATTGTGTCTAAATTCCGATATTATTGTCGTAAATTGGTTGGGAAAAAAATTCGTAAATTTGAAATGGTAAATTGGGACGTTCCTTGTGCTAAATTCTACTTTTTGGACGGAAAACAAGAGGAAGGTGATTTGGAATACGTGGTAAAACTTAATATGACATTAAGCGCTTCTAATGATGCAAATACACAGCCTGTGATGTAATTGAAACTGCTAATGTGAATGGTGAATTATTGCGAGGATAGACATTTGAGTTGATGTAAGATGAAATAATAATTAATTGAATTCTTGTACTATATTTTTATTAAAAAACAAAAAAAAAAATTATTATTCCTTCTTCGTTAATATTTTTATCATCAATTTGTATGAATATTTAATATTTTTACTTTCTTCTCATTTACGCGTAATTTTGTTAACATTCCTCTTTTGCTGTGACTGTTATCATTCCTTGCTTTAATTTTTGTATTATGTTTTGCTCAACTATAAAAAGGTTGCTTATCTTATTAAAAATTGAGTGTTTTATTTTTGCTTAAATTTTTACACGGTTAATACATGGTTTTTTATGAGAAAATATTCATTTAAATTAATGCATTGTTGTTTTCTCTCTTTGTATTATTACTTTTGTAAAAAATTTATACAGTGATGGTAAAACCGGTTGGAATTTGATTATAGTATTTGATCCAATGTGATTTGGAGCAGCAGAAATTAATAGAGACGTTCTTTTTTGTTGTTGTAAGAAGAATTGGCAACAAGATAATAATTGTTTTCTTCTGTGTCTGCTGCCATTTGCATCAGTTCTATTTTGATTCCTCTGTTTTGATGTTATATTGAATCAAATAATGTTGCATTAAGTTGTATTTTTGCTAGCGTAAATTTTTGTTTGTTTTTATATAAATTTTAAAATTTACTTAATTATAAATTTAATTTTAACTCAATTAATTTTTTACTTATTTCCATGTTTTTTTTTTTTTTTTAATTCGCACAGTTAGTGATTTTGTAAGTGGTTATGTATAATTTTATAATGAAATTAAACTTTAAAGTTATTATTATAAGTTTTGGGGAATATTGTATGTTAAGTGCACAAATTTTGAGAGTAACAACGCAATGCAATAATTATGTTGTTAGATAACTTGGGTCCAGTGATTGACGTCAACCGTATAAACAGCAACTTAAGTATTGATAACTTTAATGTATGTCATTTCAACGCCCAAAGTTTGGTGCCATGTAGTAGATCCATCAAATTTGGAGAAGTTAAACATTTAATTGAGAACAGCTTATATGATGTCGTCGGTGTTAGCGAATCGTGGTTTAAGCGGGAGACATCTGATAATGCAGTTGCATTTTCGGGATATCAAGTGTTTAGAAATGATAGGATATGGAGAAGATCTGGTGGAGTGTGCCTTTATATATCCAACAAATTTAAGGCCAGGGTTGTATGTTCTAAAATGGAAGAGGGCGATATAGAAAGTTTGTTTGTTGAGGTGGATTTAGGCAAATCTGAGAAAATTGTGGTTGGTGTTGTGTACCTTCCTGCAGGTAATTTTAGAAAATTTGAAGATTTTTTGGGAGACGTAACAAACCGATTTTCAAACATCATTATGATGGGAGATTTTAATACAGATTTATTTGTTAAGGGACAATTAGTGCGAGATTTTACATCAAGAACAGGTTTATCTATTGTCCATAATGGTATACCTACTCATTTTTGTGAGAGTAGAAATTGTACAACATTAATTGATTATTTTTTGGTATCAGAACCTGAGTTAATTGTTGACAAAACCCAATATCAAATGCCAGTTTTGAATTCAAACCATGCCTTTATATCAATTTCTTATAAAATGGACTTAGGGAGATGGTCGTCGGATTTTTGGTTTAGAGATTATAGTTCATTAAATTTAGAGCAATGTTTTTCTCAATTACAATCGATGGACTTTTCGTATATATATAATAGTACAAGAGTGGATGATCAAGTTGCTTTTTTTAATGCTGCTATTACTGAAATTTTTAACCAACATGTTCCTTTAAAAAAAGTGACTCCATCCGCCCAATCAAAGTATGATAAATGGATGACCTGCCGAGAAATAGAAATTGCTCGAGTAAAACGTAATTTAGCTTTTCGTGCCTACAGAGAGAATAATTCTGATTATAATCGTAGTGTATACAATAAAAATAGAAATAAATTAAAGAATGTGATAAGGAAGCATAGAAGACGGTCGAGTATAAATTACTTTTCTAATTGTAATCAATCTCAATTGTGGCGTAGATTGAGGACAGAGGGTGCATTAGGGCGTTCTCAATTTGTAAGTTCAATTGATGTTGAGGAATTCAATGGTATGTCAATATTACCTCCGTTTGATAATGCTGATATCTCCTTGAGTCAGAATTATTCGTTTGATGAAAATGGGTTTTCTTTTAGAACAGTGGATGAGTTAGAGGTATTTAATGCAATCTGCAGCATTAAATCGAATGCTATAGGTCATGACGGGATTCCTATTAGGTTTATAAAATTAATTTTCCCTATGATTGCCAGACATTTAGTTTTTATGCTGAATTCGGTTATAACTTCCTCAAATTTTCCAAATATTTGGAAAATTGGGCGAGTCATACCTGTTCCAAAGATAAAATCGCCGCGGTCATTATTGGATTATCGACCAATAAATGTTTTATGTAGTTGTTCCAAAGTTCTGGAAATATTGCTAAGAAGTCAGATGCAAGAGCATTTAAAGTCATGTAATTTTGTCAGTAAATTTCAGTCAGGCTTCAGAAAAGGTTACAATACAACGGGATTGACATTGGATGTAGTGGAAAAGTTGAGAGAAAACATGGATAAAAAATTTAATTCTGTTGTTGTATTCCTTGATTTTTCTAAGGCGTTCGATTCTTTGAATCAGTACTTATTAATAAATAAACTAAGTAATCAATTTATGTTTGGCAATTCGTCATGTCGGTTGCTGAGGTCTTATCTTACTGGTCGTAGTCAATTTACAGACTCGGGGGGTATGGTATCGTCAGTTTTGAGTACTTACAGGGGTGTACCTCAGGGGTCCGTATTGGGTCCCCTTCTGTTCATGCTGTATGTTAATGATGTATTTCAACAGGTTGATCATGGATTATGCTATACTTATGCTGATGATATGCAGATTATTGCAGGTGATGATGGAAATGGTCTTAGTCACCTAAGGTTAAACGTAAATATCGTTTTGCAACGAATATTAGAATGGTCAAATAGAAACTTCTTAAACCTTAATCCCTCAAAGACAAGAGCAATACTTTTTTCACATGATCCTGTTACCAGTATAGATATTAATTTGGGTGGTGAAGCTATTGAATTTGTATCTTACTATAAATCACTTGGGTTTTACCTTGACAAAGATTTAGATTTTGGAGTACAAATCAATCATATTATTTCTAGGATATCTTTTTTGTTAAAAAGGTTTTACACGTTAGGTTGTTATCTGCCTATTAACGTTAAAAAGCAATTGGTTTTTTCTGTTTGTTTACCTATTTTTTTGTATGGCATAGAAATTTACAGTGGAACTTCCCAAAATAACATAGCAAAGCTTGAGCACTGCTTTAATAGAATTGTTAGGTATGTATATGGACTTAATTATAGAACACGTATGACCTCTTATGTAATGAAATTTATTGGATGTGATTTTCAAAATTTTATTAATACAAGACTGCTTCTTTTAATGTATAAAATAATTAAGTACGATTGTCCTCCATATTTGAGTGATAGATTTCAATTTGGTAGTTCTACTAGAACGCATATTTTAATTCCGCCAAGATTCATGACGCTAGCTATGAAAAGATCTTTTGTTGTTCGGAGTGTTGGACTTTGGAACTCTGTAGTTCCTTACAATGACAGAAAGTTCTCACATTCTATTAATAAGTTTAAAAAAGTTGTTAGGAGAAATATTTAAGTACGTACATATTTGGTTTATGCTGGGGGATGTCGTCACTCCATTTTGTCTGATGCATTTTTGTTTTGTTGGTGCTCTCAATATTTGTGCATGCGGGGGGTTTTATTATTATACATAAATATTTTTATTTAGGATTAACATTATTAAATATATAAAATTTATAGAATTAAGACTTTAAATTGTTATGCCATATGAATTTAACTGGTTTTATTTGGCCCTAAGGGCTTAAAAACTATTGAACGAATAAATAAATAAATAAATAAATAAATAATAGAGAAATGACGTGTCGGGAAAGAATAGTCGAAACAGAAGTACGACCGTTACTACAGGATGGGGTGATACCTCTACTTCGAGAGTAACGTGTTGAGTTATGTTGACGGTTATGAGTTACCGACTTCTCAAAGTGCAGTAGTATGTGATGTCCTTTGGAACAAATGTGGCAGCCTGTGTCTTGCCGGCAGTTATTTCCAGATTGCTTATGAGCGAGACAATTTGGGCAATAGCCTAACCTCACCACGGCTCTCAAACGTTTCTCCACGCTCATTCTGAGGAAAAATTCGCATTTTCGTAGGGAATGATACACTCATAAAATTATTACAGTAACTGATTGTTGGTTATTAAATTCGTTTTGCGTACTTTTAAAATTGAATTAATATATAGTTATTTTACGAATATTTTTATTTTTTAACATTTATGTTTGTTATTCAAAAAACAAACTACCGAAAAATAATGTTTTTCCGTATTTATTTTGTTATGTAGTTTGATTTTTGTCAGTTAAAATATAATTTTCAAAAGTAAAAACTATTCAGTTTTAACGAATATGCTGTTCAATAAATAAAAAATTAAAAAATTAATGTAAAAATCATTTGTTTTAAATGAAATGTAAATGATCTGTTATAATTTATTGGAGGCCAAAAGGGTTTTGGGTTATCCTTTTAGACTTAGAATTTCTCAGGATGTGAGAAATTGTAAGTCCAGCCGAAAATATTTGTAGGGAAACGAAACAAAAGAAAATTGAGGGAATCAGTTTAAGAAATAAAAAAGCGAGAGCTTAACAAATTAAAGTAAAAAAGCAAGAGATGCTTACCAATTGAGTGATAATCCAAAAGTGACTTTTATTTTTTCTTTTATGTTGCCGCGAAGGCCGTTTTACAAAGTAATGTTTCACATTTCATTTGTTTCACTTAACTTAACGAACAATTCAGGGTTTATAAGTATTTAGGATATAAAGAAATTATAAATATTCTTTTACATTTGGGATTAATTTAAATAATTGTTAGGAGAAGAAAGGGTAAATTCATAAAAATTAGAATAATCGTATAAAATAAAAGAAACATTATAATAAAA
The DNA here is from genome assembly GCA_930367215.1 of Pollenia angustigena. Lineage (NCBI taxonomy): Eukaryota > Metazoa > Arthropoda > Insecta > Diptera > Polleniidae > Pollenia > Pollenia angustigena. The sequence goes on along the minus strand of OV884057.1, from coordinate 73,626,138 downwards.
AGAAAAATAATGAAGAAATTAAATTCTTTGTGCTAATTTAGACATGGCGCCCGTCTTTGCGCTAGTGCAAACTAGTTGAGGGTGTGGCGCACAAGACGTTGGCTAACGACCGGATGGCTTCAGAAAGTATTCTTTGGTTTGGGTTACTACTTTGAACCTGAGTTGGTAACCGATTGGTTGGTGGTTGTGATGTGTCGGTTTGTGGTTGAGGTGATGGTTCGATGGTTGTTGCTAGCGGTGCCCCTGATGAGACATATTCTGCGTCTATTTGCTTCCATCCTGCTATTGCGACGACTGCTTCGTCGTGAGTTTCGATGGTTCCGCTCATTTCTGGTACTGCTTCGATTATTGTTTATACGTTGAATACTGTGGCTCGATCTAGGTGGACTTGGGTCTCGAGCTCGATGTCTGCCCAAGCGTTCGTGCACTCTACGACGTGGTGGATGCAAAAGCGTATGGTGTAGTTGATCGCATTGCAGGCACGTTGTCGGGCTGTCACAATTATGTACGTTGTGTGTTCTAGCCAGGCAATTTAGACAGTATTCAAACCTGCGGACCACTATTTCTCGTTCAGTTGGACCCATTGCTAAGAACGTTCTACAGTACCGAATTGAGTGAAATCTATGGCAAAGCTGACATTGATGAATTTCTGGGTCGCGTGGAGTTGAGTTTCGTCTACAGGAAATAGAAGATGTATAAGTAATGTGGTATGTAATAGAATTGTCTATCGGAAATAGTAAATTTATACGTAATGTTAGGTTAAAGCGCAGTGTAAAATATTTAGGATAATTTAAGCTGGGATTATTAGGGAAGCTCTTATTGAAGTAATGACTAAATGTTACCATTATGGTTTTACTTAATCGGCCTCATTTGAATTATTCTGGGACTCATTAAAAGGTTAGTAGCATAGTTTGGTAATGGGACGTGTGATAACATCTGCTGCGGTACGGACGTCAACAACACGTACCTTGTTATCAGAACCGCTGTAAACCCTTTCTATTCTGCCTAGCCGCCATTCACTGGGTGGAAGCAGGTCATCCATTATCACAACAAAATCATTTAATTTTAAATTAGGTTTTTTGAAATTTCCACTTGTATCTCTTATGTAGAGACTTTAGATATTCTGCCTTCCACCTGCTTGCGAATTGATGGTGCAAAGCTTTCACTTTTTCCCAACGATTGATTAGGGATAACTTATCGGAATAAGTTTCAGGACTTGCCATTATTGGTCCCCCACGGAGAAAGTGCCCTGGGGTCAAAGCTACTAAGTCTGTGGGATCTTCAGAGAGTGCCGAAATGGGACGTGAGTTTAATACGCCTTCTATGCGCGTCAGTACCGTTGTAAACTCTTCAAAATTGAATCTGTGTGCTCCAGCGATTCGCTTTAAATGGAATTTAAAGCTTTTTACAGCTGCTTCCCAGAGACCTCCCATGTGCGGGGCTTGTGGTTGAATAAAGGACCATTCGAAGTTATGAGTAAGATACTTCTGGCCAATCTCTGTAGAGACCGTATTGAGGAAAGTACTAAATTCTTTTCGCATTGCTCTATTAGCTCCTACGAAGTTACGACCATTATCGGATACAAGGCTTTTGTGGGAGGCCTCGCCGTCCAACGAAACGAGCGAACGTTGCGCGGAAAGCTGCGGTGGTGAGACTTGAGCAGGGTTCCAAATGAACAGCTTTTGTGGCGAAGCACACAAAAACGCATACATATCCTTTAATAATAGGGGAATTTCTGAGTGAGGAACTTTTTAGCTCGAAGGGCCCGGCGAAATCAATGCCTGTGATGTGGAAAGGAAACGAGATATTACAGCGATCTGATGGTAAGGCTGCCATTATCTGGGAACACGATTGTTTTTTGTTAATTATACAGGTTTTGCAGTATCTTATAACCTTTTTTACTCGGAGCTTTAGCCGTGAGATAAAGAACTCCGTTTGCACCATGCGGCACATTATATTGCATTCGCCGTGCCCTAGAAATTCATGTAGGTGAGATAAATAGAGATCACAAAACTGAGAATCACGGGGTAGTATAATTGGAAATTTTTCGTTATATGATAACTGAGAATTCGATAATCTCCCGTTCACTCGTACTAACCCATCAGTGTCTAAAAAGGGATTTAGCGTAAATAAAGAACTGGCCTTTGCAATAGGCTGGTGATTTAATAAAGCTTCATATTCCGCTTTGTACTTCTGCTGTTGTGCCAGTACAATAAGTTTCGTTTTGACCAATTTTATTTCCTCTTGGCAAAGTTGACCGTTGTTACGCCCCCAAGAGACGGATGAGTTTGTAATAGAGGCCTTACAATATCGTGTAAAACGCACGACGTATGCTAGAACTCGTAAAGCTCGGGGGTAGGAGGAGAAGCGTTTGAGAATATCCTGCAGAGCGGAACCTTGACAGCTGTTTATAGAAACTTTTACGTATTGAGTTTGCACAGGGATTACCGTATCATGTAGAAGCGGGTTTTGTGTCTGAAGTGGATTTGTCCGTGGCCACTCCGAATCGGGCCTTGTAAGCCAGGGGGGCCCATGCCACCAGAGATTATTATCTATGAGGTCCTGTGGCTTACAGCCTCTAGACCCTAGATCAGCGGGATTGGAATGGGTCGATACATAGCGCCATTTTGCTGTTGGCAGTAGCTTGTGAATTTGACTTACACGGTTAGCAACGTAAACTTCCTTCCAAGTTGATGGGTGTTTGGCAAGCCATCCTAGCACAATTGACGAATCACACCACAGAATTACGGGGCAATTTTTTACTTGAATCGTTGAATCCACGTAATGTACCAATTTAGCTAACGTCACTGCGCCTGATAGTTCTAACCGAGGAAGCGTTATAGACGACAAAGGAGCTACTTTACTTTTAGAAGTTAATAGATTTGTGTACACGACGTGAGTAGATGTTTGAATTCTCAAGTAAACTGTTGCGCAGTATGCTAACTTTGAGGCATCACAGAAACCGTGTATTTGAATTGTGTCACAGGGAGTGAACTGAATCCAACGAGGAATTTGGATTTTCTCAACTTTAGGTAAATCATATATAATTTCATTCCAGATTCGGAGAGAATTTGCACTCACGGCATCATCCCAATCACTTCGCTCCAACCATAATTGTTGAATTAGAATTTTACTTTTTGTGATTATGGGAGATATCCATCCTGCGGGATCAAAGAGTTTGGCTACTGCGGAAAGAATTTTCCGTTTTGTTGTTGTGTTAGTTGGAGGAATGTACTCAAAGAATTAAGTAAATGAATCAGTTAACGCATTCCACCTTATGCCGAGAGTCTTTGTTGAGCTAGAGTCATGAAATTTAAGAATATTTGAATCATAGAGGTCGTCTTTGGAAAAAGTTTCTAGCAAACGGGAGTCATTAGCGGTGATTTTTTAAGTAAAAAACCGGCTGATCTCAGAGTTTGTATTAGTTCATTTTGTGATTCTATGGCGCTTTCAATTGAATGACCTCCAGAGAGAATGTCATCCACATACGTTTCGTTTTGTAATATTCTACAAGCTTTTGGAAATTTCGCTTGACTATCTACCGCTAATTGTAATAAAGTTCTTATGGCCAGGAATGGCGCACAATTTATGCCGAATGTAACTGTCTTAAGTTGATAATCTTTTATTGCCTCCCGGGGGCAACTTTGAAAGAGAATTCTTTGAAATGGGCGGTCTTTGGGATCTATCAGAATCTGACGATACATTTTCTGTATGTCCCCATTAAAAACATATCTATATAATCGCCAGTTTAATATGACAGTCATTAAGTCTGCTTGAAGTGTGGGCCCTGTATATAAAACATCGTTTAATGAGAATCCGGATTTGGTTCGGCGGGAAGCATTGAAAACTACTCTTACTTTCGTAGTTTTGCTTTCTGGACGAATTACTGCATGGTGTGGAAGATAGCATGAATTACATTTGTCCTCTGAGAGGTACTCCCTAGAAGTCGTGTCCTCCATGTGATCGAGAGTAATGTATTCCTTGAGGACTTCATGATACTGTGCGTGTAACAATGGATCTTTTGACAAAGTTTGCTCCATTCGAACATATTGACTTAGAGCCATAAATCTGGATGGGCCTAGAAATTGATCTTTAGGAAATTCTTTCCGAAATGGTATTCGTACCATATACTGACCGTTTGATAGGCGTTTTGTGGTTGCCTTGTAAAATTTTTCACAGTACTCATCCTCAGATGATACAGGACGAGAACCAGGGACTTCTTCTTGCTCCCAAAATGTTCTAATGAGATTGTCCAAATTTGTCTCCTCTGGAGCTTTTACACAAGTTGAGAATGAAGTTACTGGTTGTGTTGGGATTGGACCGCTAAGAACCCACCCGAAAATGGTGTTATAGGCAGAAGCTGAACCACAAATGTCTCTTTTAATACCTGCACGATTTATATATCTTTCACTATCATTGCCTAGAATAAGGTCAACCGGCGCTGACACATTAAAATGCGGATCGGCCAAATCCAGATTTGAAAGCTTAGAGGAATTTGTTACGTTAAAGGATATCGATGGAATTTTATTTGTCAGTTTTGGTAAAACGATGGCAGTGATTTGAAGTCTGAAATTATTAAATCTTGATACCAAAACTAAATCACATTCTTTTTCAGACGTTTGACTTTGACCCCCTATTCCCACGATTTCATACTGAGACCTTCTGCAGTGTATGTTTAAACGACTTCTTATTCGCTCAGACAGAAAAGTCCTTTCTGACCCTGGGTCAATAAGAGCGCGAATTGTAAACACTTCGCCTTGGCATTCGATCTGTACCAGTGCTGTTCGTAATAGAACATTTGTATGATTGGTGGCATAGTTTGCATGAATTTGAGATTTGGAAGCTTGAGATGTAGATGGCTTTTGTTCCCGTTCACTCAACTCGGGAGCTCGAGTATTTTGTGGTTTTGGAAAAGATTTGCCATTTTGCTCTCTTTGGTCATTTTCATTCTGAACCGTTTGGTTACTATTTCGAACATTGTTAACTGAACGCATGTGAAGCAAAGTGTGATGCTTTTTGCCGCAATTAAGACACGTATTTTTGCTTGCGCAGCTCTTTTTTGTATGGGACTGTGATAAACAATTATTGCAAAATTGATTCTTAAATACAAAGTCGACTCTTTCCTGAATTGAAAACTTGCGAAATTGGGAACACGTTCGCAAGCTGTGATCTTGGTCACATATTTTGCACTTGTAATTAAGTTTTTCCTGAGATGCATACATTTGAACTGATTGGGAATCTTTTTTACTTAGAACCGAAGCTTTTGTAACTCTGATAGTCGAAATTCTTTCTACCACTTCGCATCTTTTTAGAATGAAATCACTCAATTGTGACCAAGAAGGCAACTCTCTACTAGCATCTAAGGACTGTTCCCACTGAGCTAACGTTTCGTGTGATAATTTTGAGTAGACTAGGTTAACTAGTATGGGATCCCATCCCTCTACGGACACATCTAAGGTCTGCAGCACTGATAAACAATCTGTAACTGCACTATGGATCCTTTGAAGAGATTCGCACTCCTCAGATTCAGCCGTGGGAATATTAAAGAGATTTCGAATTTGATTATCGACTAGTACCCGAACATTTTCATACCGCAATTTAAGAGCTTGCCATGCCAATGTAAAATTGTTGTCGGTTAACGGAAATCTGTTAACAATTGCCCCCGCTGTATCAGTAGTTTTATTTCGTAAGTGATACAGTTTCTCAGCTAGAGTTAATCTTGGGTGGTTAATATAGACTGCCGTAAACATATCACGAAATGCCGGCCAGTCTTCGTAACCTCCTGAAAATACCCGAGTGTCGCAGGGAGGTAACTTAAGCCCCGTATTGAAATTACTGGTAGATACGTTTGGAGGAATTAAGCCACTGCTAACTCGGGCTTCATCACTCTCTTTCACAACCTTTGCTTCGTCAAGCAGTTTAGAAATGGTTAAGTAATACACCTCCACACAAGCATCATACATTGCTTGTGCGTCGGCTTTGCTTTCCTCTGCTTCTTCAGACAGCATTAGCTCCTCATAAGATATTCCTACCTTGTCCCATCGTGAATCAATATCCTTCATTTTAAGGTCTATTAAGGCCTCCGATTGGCTTACGGGGTCTTGTTCGCATTTTTTACACAATGAAATTAAATGATTAGCGTTAAACGTGAAACGCGCTTGAAGAGATGCCATATTTAAGGGGAGAGACATAAACGCTAAGTCTACCGACCAAAAGATTTCTCAACCCGAGTACTAAAAATTAATCTTGTTTCAGATTATTTTAATTTTGTTTAACTTTCCCCACTTGCAGAAAAGCTTTTTCGTTTATAAAAACTGCGACAAAAATTGCGTAAGTCCGCGAAAGTTGCAATTAAAAAAAATTTTAAGCTGTGGCCGTAAGCCCCCTAAATAGTCCGTAATGCCCGAGTTATAGCCCCGTTTTAAATCGACGCCTTGAGATTTGAATCCAATGAACTACAATGTTATTGTACCCCAGGAAAAAATTTGAAATAGAAAAATCCCTTATAATTTGGATTGTAGCGGTATTAATTTGAAAATCGAAAAATACTTTGTATGTTAATTCGAATTTTAACTATCAATTTCCCCTGTAATTTGGATTGTTAATTCGAATTTTAAACAGAAAAATCCTTTGTAATTTTGATGTTAATTCGAATTTGTAATAGAACAATCCTTTGCAATTCTGATGTTAATTGGAATTTGTAACAAAACAATCCTTTGCGATTTGGATTGTAGCGGTATTTTAATTCGAATTTTAAATAGAAAAATCCTTTGTAATTTGGATTTTAATTCGAATTTGTAATAGAACAATCTTTGCGATTTGGATTGTAGCGGTATTTTAATTCGAATTTCAGAGAGAAAAATCCTTTGTAATTTGGATTTTTAATATTATCATTTTTTCCAGCCTATTACTAACCGTGGAATGCAACTAGCGTTTTGTAATTTGTTAAAGCGTGACTATTTTTAATTTTCACCAGATTCACCCAATTCAGAAAGGGATTAATTAAATTTAGAAAGTTATGTGTATATTCATCAGTATTGTACGTTTCAATCAAAAATAACTTCTGTATTATGTGCCTATTCTTGATTATACATATTGTTAGGTAAGAAAAAAAAAGATTTTCATTAAAAAGCAAGGATCGCTTTTATGCTAGATAAATTAATTTTTATTTTAATTTACGTAATAAATTAATATGTGCTAAGTGTATGAAAGAAAGAAATTTTCACTAAAAAGTAAGGATCGCTTTAATGCTGCATAAATAAATTTTAACTTTTATTTGGGTAACAAATTAATTAGTCCCAGTGTATGAGAAAAAGAAATTTTCATTAAAAAGCAAGGATCGCTTTTATGCTGCATAAATTAATTTTAACTTTAATTTAAGTAATAAATTAATAAGTGCTAAGTGTCTGCGAGAAATAAATTTTCACTAAAAAGCAAGGATCGCTTTAATGCTGCATAAATAAATTTTAACTTTTATTTGGGTAACAAATTAATTAGTCCCAGTGTATGAGAAAAAGAAATTTTCATTAAAAAGCAAGGATCGCTTTTATGCTGCATAAATTAATTTTAACTTTAATTTAAGTAATAAATTAATTAGTGCTAAGTGTCAAAGAGGATCCGTCGCTTCTAGCTAATAAACCAATAAATGAGTTTCTACTTTCTTTATTGAATTCCAGTTGTCTTTTCCAAAAATTTTGATTTTCACAAACTTTTACTTTGCAAGTTAATTAAAACCTGAACCCTTTGCAAAATATTTTTGAAAGAGCCCACTGTGCATTAATTTTTCCGTATAAATTGGCAAACACTACATATCCATACATACATAACCCGTTATCATTAATTTTCCAGTACATATAAATTCCCCCGCACAATTAACTTGCAAAAGTCAGGTTATTTCCAATTGCCAAGAAAATAGGTATTGTATTTCCCTTTGTACGTGTGTAAGTTCCTATCGGTCTATTCCCAATCTCAAAAGAAATCCGTTCTTGTATAATTAACAAATAAATTCATTTTTGTGTTCACCAAAGCCACTTTTATATTTATATACTTTCACTTCTTTCCTTCAATTTGAGCTTCACTAATTTTTATTTTCAAAAAAAATTTTTTTTTTTCCTTTTCAATAGCCGAAGAAACCCCGATTTATTTTCTTTAATTTCCAATAATCCCAACTGTACTTTTTCCAGATATTTGTTCCTTTTCTGTTTAACTTTTTATACAAGAGAGATTGAGCATCAATTTGTAACTTAACATGTATGTAGGTGCGTATGTACATATACATATATGTCGTATGTTATTTTGTTCCGTTTTTAAAGTTGATCTTTTAATGCAAACGGTGGTGGTTTTTGTTACTTGACATTTATGTACACATTAACGTATGTACATATGTACATATGTTTGCGCCGATTTTTTTCTCTTATTTACTTGCAAAGTATATTGACTTTTAAGAACGGTATTATTTTCAACACCAAAAAAAATTGATTTTTTTTTTTCTAACTACCTGTTCCCTGAGTATTTTGGAAATTTGGTTAATTTTTCCCCAAGAGCCTTTTCTCTTTCAAATGCAAACTTTGACACTTTTTGACACTGCAGGAATTCTTGTATTTATGTAGTTATATGTAATTTATTGTTCCCTTTTAATAAGTTTTTATTGGGAATGTACTTACTTTGGCATTATGGAATTTGATGTCTTAATTTCTGAGTGAGATACCTGCGTTTTTACTTCGGAATTGTATTGCTTCTTTTTGGTTTTACTTCGATTATCCAATGGAAACCAGTTTCTGTGGGCCAAGGACCATGTTATAATTTATTGGAGGCCAAAAGGGTTTTGGGTAATCCTTTTAGACTTAGAATTTCTCAGGATGTGAGAAATTGTAAGTCCAGCCGAAAATACTTGTAGGGAAACGAAACAAAAGAAAATTGAGGGAATCAGTTTAAGAAATAAAAAAGCGAGAGCTTAACAAATTAAAGTAAAAAAGCAAGAGATGCTTACCAATTGAGTGATAATCCAAAAGGGACTTTTATTTTTTCTTTTATGTTGCCGCGAAGGCCGTTTTACAAAGTAATGTTTCACATTTCATTTGTTTCACTTAACTTAACGAACAATTCAGGGTTTATAAGTATTTAGGATATAAAGAAATTATAAATATTCCTTACATTTGGGATTAATTTAAATAATTGTTAGGAGAAGAAAGGGTAAATTCATAAAAATTAGAATAATCGTATAAAATAAAAGAAACATTATAATAAAAAGAAAAAAAATGAAGAAATTAAATTCTTTGTGCTAATTTAGACAGATCCGTTTTCTAAATGAATTTTAATTTGCTTAAAATGAATTTTCGTTTGAATTTAACAACATAATATTTTGAGTGTATCTTCTACACAATCTGCATTTAAACGGACTATAGGTTGTGCAGCTTTTATAGAGAATAACGTCATGGTAGGAGGACATATTTTCACCTAAATAAAAGAAATTATTAGTGGTTTTCATTAAGAGAAGAGATTGAAAGGCTTTATGGTTATTGATAATGAAATGGAAAGGAAAAGTTAGGCTGGTAATAAGATAAGTTTAACTATGGGGCGAGTTACAATTCCGCGTTGTGTTTTAATCAGCAACTCTAACCCTTTAATCGGACCCAGTATATGTTTTCGTAACGTGACCTAACCGCCATTCATCAGAAGCATTATCGTCCTTGATGACTACCATATTTCCTACAGATATATTTTCTTGAGGTATTTTCCATTTATTTCTCTTGTGAAGTTCCTTTAAATATTCATTTTTCCAACGATGACAAAATTGTTGCTGGATTGATCGTAATCGTTACCAACGATTTATATAAGGTATTGGTTGGTTAATGAATTTCGGATCGGGAGGAGCGAGAAGGGGACTACCAATTAGAAAATCCCATGGAGTCAAGGCATTTAAGTCCATAGGATCTTCGGACATTGGTGAGATTGGTCTTGAATTAAGACAGGATTCGATTCTGGAAAGTAACGTCGAAAATTCTTCAAAGGTGTATTGAAACGGACCCACGACTTTTCGAAAATGGCTTTTAAAGCTTCCCACAAACCACCCATGTGTGGAGAACCGGGTAGAATAAAATGCCATTTAATATTCTTAAGGGTTAAGCTAGATGTGAGTTCGGTGCGGGATGCCAATAGAAAATCCTTGGCCATTTGTCTGGAAGCGCCGACGAAACTTGTACCGTTATCGGAGAATAATTTAAACGGATAGTCTCGTCTGGCTACAAATCTATGAAATGCCATAATGAAAGAAGGGCTTGAGAGGTCTGTAGTGGCTTCCAAATGAATAGCATTTGTGGCGAAACACACAAAAACGCAAACGTATCCTTTAGTTATACGACAAGCTGCGGCCTGCGAAATCAATTCCAGTATTCTAAAAAGGCCGCTGTAGCTCTGTTCGTTCCGAAGGTAATGCGGCCATTATTTGGCTTCTGGCTCTGCCCCTATCAATGACACACATCCTACAATTACGAATCGTAGTTTTGATAAGATTTTTCAATTTAGGTATCCAAAACTGCATACAAATTAGAGCTACCACTAGCTGATTACCTCCATGGAGTGAGAGGGAATGCGTAAAATTAACTAGTTGTTTGGAAAGTTTGCAGTTATACGGCAGAATTATGGGAAATCGTTCATCATATGATAAAGAATGAGAGTTTGCCAGACGGCCGTTTACGCGAAGTAATAGAATCACGAAATGGATTCAAGTTGAGGATTGAACTTGTTCTAGAGATGTTTTCATTATTTTCGATAGAATTATATTCATTGGGATATGCAATTTTCTGAGCAATTTGGATGAGGCGATCTCGAACATGGGCAATTTCTTGCGCGGATAACATAATAACTTTAGAGTGGAAGGAGTTCCTATACTTAGGGGATGTTCGATGAATGAAACGAAAAACGTAACAGAGTGTTCTGATAGCTTTGGGAAATGTGGAAAATCGATCTAAAATATCAGCGTAATTTGAAAACTGTACTCTTATAGGTTTCTCTTCTTCTTTTGTCTCCAGAAACGTAAGATTCGATTTTGGCCATTGATTGGATGGAAATTGTAACCAGGTAGGTCCATGCCACCATAAATCATTATGAACTAAGTCCTGAGGGTAAACTCCACGGGTCGCGATATCTGCAGGATTATACTGAGATGGAAAGTGATACCAATTATCGCATCCTACTGTTTGTAGAATTTGAGAAACTCTGTTTGCGAAAAATGTTTTCCATTGATGAGGAGATTTGCGTAGCCAGGAAAGCACAATAGTCGAATCACACTATTTGTAAATTTTACAATTTGTCAGGTTAAGACTAGGAAGCATGGAATCTAGAATTTTGGAAAGCAGAACAGCGCCGCACAATTCTAGTCTGGGAAGAGAAATGCATTTTATAGGAGCAACTTTCGATTTCGCAGTAAGAAGATGGGCAGAAATGGATTCAATAGCTTCGATTCGAACATAAATAGATGCTGCATACGGCCTTTCTGAGGCGTCACAGAACCCATGTATTTGAACGTTGCATTTTGGAGTGAATGAAATCCATCGGGGAATTCTTATACTTTCAATTTCTGGATAATGTTGAATAAACAAGTTCCAATCCTGGAGGCAGTCATCAACCAAACTTTCGTCCCAATCGGATTTTGATTCCCATATCTTTCTCATTAGGATTTTAGTCAGTATTATGAAAGGAGAAAGCCAACCTGCAGGATCGAACAATTTGATTATTTCGGACAGGACATGTCTTTTGGTTATATTCTTACGATTTGACACAGCCTTTGCTGAGGAAAAGAATGTTTCAGATTTTGCATTCCATCGTACTCCTAAAGTTTTTGAATTGCTAGTATCGTCAGATATTTTTGAAAAAGATCACTTTTGCTTATGCGAGGATTTCGGCAGAGTTCGACGTCCACTTTCGAATAGAAAACCCAGCTGAATTAAGGGCTTCGTTCAACTGATTCCTAGCTTGGATTGCCGAGGGAATATCGGGTGCGCCGTAAAGTGCGTCGTCAACATACATTGAGTTTTTTAATATATCACTAGCTAAGGGATGACTGTTCTCGGTATCTGATGCTAATTGGATAAGAGTTCGAATTGCCAGGTACGGCGCACAGTTAAGCCCAAAAGTTACTGTTTTTAATTCGTAATCTTCGATTTCATTATTCTTGGAAGTACGGAAAAGAATTCGCTGAAAGGGAGTGTCATTTGGACTAACGAGTATTTGTCGATACATTTTCTCTATGTCGCAGTTAAAAGCATATCGATGAAATCTCCATTTTAGGAGAAGGACAATGAGATCATTTTGCAAGACAGGGCCTGTGTATAATATATCATTCAACGAAAAACCATTGGAAGATGGACAAGAAGCGTTAAACACAACCCTTATTTTAGTCGTAGAACTGTCTGGCTTGACCACCGCATGGTGTGGAAGGTAAAAGTTTTTAAAATTTTGTGTTTCGGAGGGTGGAGACACTTTCGTCATGTGCGCAAGGTCGAAGTATTCTTGGATCACGGCATCGTATATAGCCTTCTGTTCCGGATTCTTAGAAAGACGTAGTTCATTACGTAGAAATTGAGCTAGAGCGATATTCCTAGACTTTCCTAAGTAATCTGTTTCATTTATCTTTGACTTCTTAAAAGCCAGAGATACGACATATCTTCCATTTTCTGTTCGCTGGGTAGTTTGTGCATAAAATTGTTCGCAAAAACGATCTGCTTGAGATAGGATTGGTTTTTGAGGAACGTCCTCCACCTCCCAAAAACGCATTAGCTGTTTTTCTAGGGATACTGAAGAAACACATGATAGTATACGAGTGGACGGGGATGAAGTTTGGGCTAAGGTCCCCGAAATTACCCAACTAAAAATGGTTTCCTTAGCTTTCAATCTTCCGTACACATTCCTCTTGAAGCCGTCCAACTCATACTTGTCCATTGTATCTTCACCGATAAGAATGTCTATTTGTGAACATTCATAAAAATTTGGATCAGCTAAACTTAAATTAGACAATTTTGAAACAATTTTTGCGTCCACATAATTACTTGGAAGGTTTCCTGAAAGTTCCTTTATAACGAGTACGTCTATTGTGACCTTAGTGTTACTATAACCATTAGAACCAAGTACGATCGAACATACTTTTCGAGATATTGCAGAAATTGACACGTTCAAGCCGCTTATTTCGGCTTTTACAGATCTGTATGAAAGACCAATACGTTTAAAAAGCCTTTCTGAAATAAATGTTCCATCAGAACCTGAATCGAAAAATGCCTATGCAGGAAATTCGATTCCCTTGCAATATACTTGAGTCATTGCAGTAGCTAGGAGATCAGATTTTGAATTTGCGGAAAAACATGATCGAATATTAGCGGATGTGCTGGGTTCAGTTGAGAGTGGGGTTAAGCTATCGGAGGTGGGACTAAGAGTCGAAGAACCATTTTCCCTGTGCAAAAGAGTATTATGTCTTTTACGACAGGTACGGCAGTTAAATGTGCTAGTGCAGTCTTTTACACGATGATGCCCAGCAAAACAATTTATACATAATTCAAGCCTTTTTATACATGAAACTCTTTCATCTATATTCATTTGTAGAAATTTCGAGCATTGTCGAATAAAATGTTGACCAGTAGTGCAACTACGACATTGGTAGGTTTCGTTAGGAATGACATTAGAGTGATTGTTCTTAACTTTTCCGGAGTCATTTCTATGATCGAAATGGGTTTTATATGTGGAAGATGCAGAAGCCCCTTTAACTTCAGAAACAGTTTCGAGGGTTTGAAAACGGATGGTTAGAAATTGTTTCGTTTGAGACCATTTTGGAATTTGTGTTCTATTAGAGAGGAATTGTTCCCAAAGGGAAAGAGTAGTCTCTGGAAGACGTGTTGAACAAATATAGACAAATATAGCATCCCAGTTCTCTATATTGATTTTATAAAGTTCTAAGGAAGAAACACAACTATTGATTTGTCGTTGCAAGGTTTTAATTTCGTCACAAGATTCATTTAAAACTTGGGGCAGGTTGAGAAGCAAACGAAGTTGACTATTGACGAGCATTCTTTTGTTTTCAAATCGTTCCTGTAGGCTCTGCCATGCTAGCTCAAAACCTTCATTCGTAGGTGGATGTTTTTTTACAATGTCCTTCGCTTCACCGCTGGTATTTCTATTTAAATAAAAAAGTTTCTGGACATTGCAAAGACGAGGATTATTAATATAAAGTGCAGTAAATAAATCCCTAAATGTAGGCCATGATTCGTAATCCCCATCGAAAACGTCCGTATCGCAAGGAGGGAGATGTACATTATTAAGGGTCATGGTTTGGGAGATATTTGGTTGTGGGTTTTGTCTTGCACTCGATAATTCCTGAATATGTGAGTTCAAGCGAGATATAAATCTAACATACGTGGTGTAGGCGGACTGATGCCTAGATGCTATAGTTTCCTCATCTGCTTTTACAGAGCCCCCATCATCATTATTAGATTCACTTCTATTTACCTCTTCAAGGCATTTCTGGTAAATATTTTTTACTCCGTCCCAAATGGACCTCATTTCGTCGCGATGTACCTCCAATGAGTAAACCGAGGATCCCTGAATTTGTGATTCATCAAATTCTGCATCGAATCGAATAAGTTCATCCGTGGCCCGAATGTATTGTTGCAAATAGGACACATTTGTAGGGACAGACACTAATCACAACGAAAAGAAAGTGGGATTAAAGTGTACTAACAATGAATAACGATTTGAATTTATGGATTGTATTGAAAAACTTGAAAAGACTAACGGTATTCTAAAAATTACTTTTTTTTCTTTGCGCACTGTCCGTATGTAATATTTGTAGCTATTAAAAAAAACGAACGGTACTTAATACTGGTTGTACCCACTTTTCCCGTGTTACGCTAATATGTATAATATAAGCTTTCTTCCAACACAACGAATTTAATGCTCTTTTGAATTATATCACTTTTTGCATGTTTTGTGTTTAATTTATTAGCGTATTTTTTGGACTTTTTCTTTATTTTTGGTTTTAAAACTTTATTTTTCGCGTTAACACCTTTTGCTTGATTTTTCTTTCTGCACAGACAATTACTTTTTGTGTACATATATTAAATTGTTTCTGCACTCATACACTTATCGACCTTTACTAAATTTGTTCGTAGCCGGCACCTTCAACACAGAGTACTAATAATCTGTACTTAGTAATCTGTGACGTTCAATGATCAAAGAAAAACTAAAAAGTTGATGCAATGGAAAGTTGTGAGTGACTTACATAAATGTTTCGTGGTTGTCTCTTCTATCGTCGTTTTTTTTTTTTTTTTTTTTTATAGAGGTGTACAACTATGTACGTGTAGTTGACAGCTTTTGATAAAATAAGGTCGGGTTCCTTCGAAAATTATGACTTTTCGTTAGGAGTATAGGTACTTTGGTTTTTCTAGTATTAGAATTTGGATAATTATTTTTATAACAATGTTTATTAATTAATTAATAATTTATTAAAAAAAATAGTCGAAATAATTTGCGATGGAAGATATCCTTTTGGACCTTCGTGTAATGGATATAGTCTTAAAAGTTGATGTGTCCTTATAAGGTTCAATTTTAGTGGATATACCTATCAATAGGTTGATAAATCCGGTTCGATGAGGACCATGTACAAATGCGGACTTACTCAAGTTGAAGGACCAGAGTTGAATACTTAGCCAGAATTATCCAAATAAAACCAAGTAGAATTGAATTGCCAAGTAGAATACTTTTATTTAGATGTTTCTCGTTTGACTGATAAGTAGGGTAGCCAGATATGGAATTGACAAAAAAAGTACATTGATGAAAAAAAAGCAGTACATTTAAGAAAAAAAAGTACATTTATTTTGTTATTAAAAAACGTTTAAAAAATTCATTAAATAACATAAAATAACAATTTATTCAGTAAAGAACATAAAAATGAGATTGTAAATCAAAATTTAATTAAAATATCTAAAACAGCACGATATTTTACAATAACTTCAAAAAACTTCACATAAATCGCTCTGGTAAAATGTTTGACATTCGTTTTGTTTTGATTCAGAGTGGAAGTATATCGAAGGCTTTGGCTTAAAATTTTGCTTGAAACCAAACGTTTAATAAGTATAGCAAAAACGCAGTATAGCAAAAACGCCAGCCGATCTCTGCTTAATATACGTAATGATATTATCCACAGAGATCTCAACGTCCCCACTATCCAGGAGGAAATTAAAAAATATTCAATAAGCTACATCGATAAACTAATGGTACACCCTAACTACCTCGCTCGGGGTTTGCTTCAGTTCGAAGGTCACCAGAGGCTAAAAAGAACCGATACTTTGAGCCTTACTAGAAGACAGTCTTAAAAATTTGAATACAGCGGTTAGTGGTTACACAGGTAACAACTAATAAACAACAAGTAGAATTAAGATTTGAATACATATTGTAAATTTCGATAAGAAAGATTCAATAATAAAAATAAATTATTAAAAAAAAAAAAAAAAAAAAAAAAAAAAAAGATCTCTGCTTTTCTACTTATATAATGTAAGAAAACCATCTAAATTCAAAGCCAAAGCCTTCAATGTACTTGTACCCTCAATCGCCATTGTAGATATTTTTACTGGGTGTTTCAAAAAACTTTTTTTCTACACTAAAAAAAAATACTAAAAACGTTAAGCACAGAAAAAAAGTACAAAAAGAAATACAAAAGGCTAAAAAAGTACTTTTTTAGGTGTTATGCAGAAAGCAGTACATTGATGAAAAAAAGTACGTGTACTGCTGAAAAAAGTACGTCTGGCAAGCCTACTGATAAGTCTTAACCAAGGCGAATTTACTTCAGGTGTCGGCGAGACTACAACAAGTCAACAACACAAGAAACAACATGTATTTTGTTTTTATTTTTCGGTCATGTAATGTCAAAAACAGGGCGAATTAATATATATATGAATTCGCCTTGTATAAAACAGTTGACTAAAGCAGGGCTACCAGATTTGGGGGTCTACAAGGGAAGTCCCAAAATTAATGCATTAAAAAGTATACCCTTCACCACAGGTGGTGAAAAAGTGTATATGTATGTATGTATTAAAGTTTGTCATTCAAAATTGATCTTAGACCCTATAAAGTATATACATATGTTCTGGGTCCTTACGATGAGCAGAGTTGATTTAACAATGTCCGTCTGTGTGTTTTTCTGAAATAAGACTTATCTTAAAGTTACACATTCCAATGACCATAACTTTGTTTTTGAAATTATGTGTGGAACAATGTAATTTAAGCATTTAAAAGGTTTATGTAAACTTTGTCAATTTCTATTTTTATCCCTTTTTTCAACATATTAATTCTAAAATTAGCAACTCTGATAAACTAATTTAAAATCTACCACAAAAAAAATTTTACGTCAAAAATTATATTTTTTATTTTTTTTATTTGTGCAATAAGAACTGATTTTATATGTTAAAATGTGAAAAATATTTATAAAAAATTAAAATAATTAGATGTGTTGTAATAAATATCTGGAACAATCCCAATTTTCCAAAATATTTGATGCAAGAATTCGTGACATTTGTGTTGTTTTTGTTTCTCTCAAGTGTGTTGAATTCACACAGGACATGTACATGTGAGAGAATAAAATTTTAAAAAAGAGTCGTGTTCAGTGTTGCCACCAGCAAAATTAAAAATTACACTTGAGATGAAACAAAATTACCCGATTTTAATAAAATTACACCTGATATAAAATTGGAAACAAAAACACAACAAACTCGTTGAAAGAAGATCAATATAAGTCAAACTGTTAAGATTCTTATTGTAATTTTAATTAAATTAACAAAATTCAAAATAAAGAATTAAAAACAATTAATAAAATATAAATAAAACTAAAATAATGCGTTTAACTTCCACATTTGGTTGCATATATGTATCTAGGGAAGGTTCAAAATGCTCATTGCCATTCCTTTATAATGAGTGTTTTTTAGCCCCATAGAGTTTATGAAATGTAAGCTGTCAAACGAACAGTCATACTGCTTTCACTTTTTGCTCAGGCTCATCATCATGAATTGATTCATGGTTGAACAACGCCATCAAACTATCCAAATATACTTTGAAAATCACCCATCGATTTTCGCAACTTATAGGCTACTTCATGATTAAACTGACTCAACTTATAGAAAATACTTCAAGGTCGTTGATTGTTAACCGTAGGGCTGTGCAGACACTGGTTTATGCTGATAAGCCAGCAACAGTTGACGTCTTGGAGCCAGCAATGCTCGAAAATTATGAACAAAATTGGACGTCTGCAATGCGGTTTGTTATTTGTTTCAAATGGTAATGCCTTGTATCAATAAGGTGCATGGTCTTAAGAAATACCCTTTGTACCTTATTCAGTAAGCAAAATACCAGCAGGGCTTAATACAACTGTCCCTTAATTCAGTTTTACAATATAAAGGGCGTTAAATATTCTTCAAACAAAAGCATTAAAAAGTATCAAGATAAAAATAAAATTAATTACATCTTGGAATATAGGAAACATATCTTCCCCCAGACTAGTTTTTAGTGTGAATAACTTTTTTCAATATACTTCAGGTTCTTAACCACTATGATAGACATCTTTATCCAAGTCTAAGGGTCCATCTTGCGACATCCACTACCAAACTTATAAAAATATATATTAAATGATTGAAGTCTTTTCTTAAAAAGAAAGCGAGACTTTGGTTCAGAAGACTGTGCATATTTTAGCATATTTAGCTCAAATCGAATCTTGATTTTATTTGGGTATCTGAAGTAAGAATTTCAAATAACACCTGAATTAAACCTAAGAGAAATTACCCACGATCTATCCACGACAGTAAACATTTTACCAAATTCGGGTAATTACCCACAAAGTGGCAACACTGGTCGTGTTACTTATTATACTTTGGTCTTAACTAACAAACGGTGTTATTTGGTAGGAATCAAGGCGAATTTACTTCAGTGGTGCGATTCACTAACTTTTAACGATCCGACAATCGTAATATTTGTCGACATTTATATTCGCTTGCAGTAACGATAGTGTGATTCTGTAATTTTTTTTAACGATAATACACAGCTGTTTTTTTTGTAACATCTCTGTCTACAAAATGTTAAAAAAAAAAGAAAAGCACAAAAGAGAATAAAATAAAAACATATGAAATTGTTCTTAACCCCCCTTGTTACACATATTTTTTCATTTAAAATGCACTGAAAAAGGTCTGGCCAGACTCATAAGTAAGACGAAGGGTTAATTTGTGGTTTTATATTTTTTTTTTTTTTTGAATTTTACATTTAGAATTTTATTTTTGTTCTTAATTTGCTTTCTTTTTGCAAATTTTAAATTTATTATTTTGTTTTTGTTCATACATATACATATGAATATATGTATCTTTATATGTATGTAAGCTATTTTAAACATAAAAAACATTTTATCGAAAAATAAATACAAACTAAATTATTGTCGCTAAGATAACGACAAAAAAATTGCTTAAAGTAACAGCTGACTTTAAACGACAGCGAATATCGTTAAAAAATTTACAGAATAGCATATTCGATAAATTTTCGTTATACTTATTTTAACGATTCGATTATCGTTATAAAATTTAGTGAATCGCACTACAGGTGGCGTTGAAAAGACAGCCGGTTATTTTTTTTTTTTGTCATGCCAGAAATGTCAAAAGTTTTGTTTATATGTGCTTTTTAAAATTGTGTTTTTAAATTAAAATTTTGCTTTACAACTTATAAATGAAAAAATTAAACAATAAAGAAATGATTAATGGAGCTATGTATTAAAATTAAGTGAAAATCTTTTTTATATCACAAAAACTAATTTTTACCATTTCCAATATGTATATATAAAAGGTATTTTTATAATTATGTGCAGTTTTAGTACTTAAATGCATAAACTGAACAAAGAAAAGAAACGGCTTAGATTACACTACGTAACCAAAAAAATCTTTTTGTTTGTTTAAGTGAATTTTTTGCTTTTATCTAATGAATTAGGTCGTACATATAATATAATGAGTGTTCTTTCCTCTACCTAAACGTTTTTTTAGTATATAAACCGCTATTTTAAAAATGATGGAGGTTTCACCACACATTTTAGCATAACTCAAGAACAGTTTGTCCGATTTGATTAAGTAAAAACTCCGAGAATCCGCAGCTACATTACCTCCAAGTTACTCTTACACTGTTTTTTGATAAAGTGAATAGTTTTGGAAATATTCAGAAACTTTTTCCAAAAATTTTTTTTTTTCATGCAAAATTGGAAAAAAATTTTTGTCTTAAAATTCATAAAAAACCAAAAAAGTAACAAATGCTCTTTTTTGATCTTAAGTTATAAACATAAATATGTTACAAATAAAACTAGCCACATTTCAATAAAATCGATTAACAAGTTTTGGTTTAATTCTCAACTAAGTGATGGTATCTCATTTTGATAAAATTTGTATATGAATTTTAATATTTGTGTGAGTATATAGTCGGTTATTGAAATCAAGTAGGACATCGTCGGATAAGATCGCCTTTAATATTTTAGTTAATTAGATTTAATTTCTTTTTTTGTAATTACTAGTTTAAATATTTTGTGCACAAATTTGTGACGAGCCACTCTAATGCTAAAAGCAAATTCCCCAAAACAAATAGCAACAACTACAGTGTACTCCAAACAGCAAACTTCCAATCGTGCATAAGTACATATGTACTTGTATGATAAAGATGGTTGACAGTCTATGCAAGTTGTTGTTGCTAATTGTTTTCGTCAAAACTGCAAAAAGGAATAAAACCAATAACGATCATTATAGCAAAGAGAATATTGGGGAAGAGAACAATAACAACAGCACTTGTGAGGCAGGAGAAGATCCTTATGCCTCCACTGCATATAAAACTAGGACTAATTAAACAATTTGTCAAGGCATTAGATCCTAGTTCTGAAGCTTTCAAATATCTACAAACAATTTTCCCAAAATTGTCTGAGGCAAAGATCAAGGGTGGAATTTTCGTGGGTCCTCAGGTTAGGACATTAATGAAAGATGGTGAATTCATGAGGAAGCTTCTACCACTTGAAAGAAAAGCATGGAAGAGCTTCATTGATATAGTTAATGGCTTCTTGGGCAATCACAGAGTAGATAATTACAAGGAAGTGGTTTAGCATCTTACCGAGAACTACCATAACATGGGATGCAGAATGTCTCTGAAGTTGCATGTTCTTCACTCACACCTAGAAGTGTTCAAGTCAAATTCTGGCGCATACTCAGAAGAACGTGGTGAACGTTTTCACCAGGACATTCAAGCCTTTGAAAAGCGATACCAAGGGCAGTACAATGAACGGATGCTTGGCGACTATATCTGGAATTTAATCAGAGAAAATGACCAAATCTACAAGAGGAAAGGTTGAAAAACAAACCATTTTTAAACAGTATTATTAAGAGCATCCTGAATTTAAGGATTCAAGTGTATTTTTCGTTTTATTATCATATAAAAGCATACCTTCATTAAAATTAAGCTGTTTAACAATCTTTTATGCACACTCTTATCTATCTGTACCATGAAAAATAAAGGCACTATTTAAAAATTTGAAAATTCGATGTCATTTCTTAAAAAACGATTAGCCAGACATCAGTTAAAGTTTTTCTTCAGTTTAGAGACATAACCAATGAGAAACAGCAAAAAAATTCACTTAAACAAAATTTTGTTACATAGTGTTATTTTTAATACAACATTCAATTTAACCGAATTTGGGAATTAATGCTCACAAAAATTGCAGAAGTTTATGTTATAAAAACAGTTTTTTTCTTAATTTTAAAAATTATTAATTTGTTTTTTAATTTTTTTACCCAAATGTTTTTATTAATTTTAGTCTAGGGATGCCAGATAATTTTTTTTCCAATCCCAAATTTAAAATAAAAAGTTCCTATAATATCCCCCCCAAAAATAAAAAGCACACAAATGCATTATTTTTAAGAAATTATTTAATTTTAAAATTACATAATAGTGGGGATTAATTTTATCTTATAAATTTGTATTTTAAATTTATATAAGTATAGATAAGTACACTAAAACAATTTACAATTTGGTAATTATCTTTCAAATTCTGACCAAAAATCTATGTTATTAAGAAAGAGGGAAAGTTTATCATTTAGTTTCAGGAGTCTGCCTGAAAATTCCCGTTTAACCATTTAATATCGTTGACGAACATTTGAAGTTGTGACATTTCAAATATAGAGAATTCAGGTTATAACAACGACCCCACAAACACATCAATTTAACGCGTAAAATATCCATTGCCTTAGCCGTTATATTGGTGGACATACGTTTGAAAGTGTTTTACTTCTTAGAGTATTAACAGGTAAACCTGAACAAAAGGAGAAAACGTTTTTTTTATAAGAAAAATTCTGCTGATACACATTTTAAATAAAAAACTAATATAGCGTGCAGTTAATCCGATTTTTTAGCCGCCGGGTATTGGAGTTGCTCTATAATTTGTTTAATATACATAAATGGTATTAATATGAGTTTTGTACATCAAAACACTTACATATCTTATATATGTTGCCCTGTAAAAGAAACAGAACGATCAATAATTTTCCCAAAAAGAAAAATATGTAGTTTATTTTTACATTCTCAGTTTAAACCCGAAATTAATTTTTGTTATCTAATTTGAGATAGGAACCCCAAATCTGGTAGCCCTGCTTTAGTCAACTGTTTTATACAAGGCGAATTCATATATATATTAATTCGCCTTGTTTTTGACATTACATGACCGAAAAATAAAAACAAAATACATGTTGTTTTTTGTGTTGTTGACTTGTTGTAGTCTCGCCGCCACCTGAAGTAAATTCGCCTTGGTAGGAATTATTCAAGGCGAATTTATAACAGGTAAGTGCAACTCAACAACTACAAAACATGGCGAATTAACTCCACGTATTTTGTTTTTGCAATTTTCTGACTTGTTGTCAAATTTCAGTATAGAAACAAAACAATATTTTGACGTTTCACCATTTTTTTAATTCGCCGTGGATACAGCTGATGAACGGCTGACGAGTTGAGCTTACCTGGAGTAAATTCGCCTTGGAATTATTCAAATACATTTCTTAACAATTTAGTACAAATATAATGGCCTCAACGCCCTCTGGATATAAAATTCAATTTATAGCGAATAGGGTTTCCCCATATGAACAAACAGCAATTGACAATTTTCAATATTCAATATTCTGCCGTTTAAATACAGATACTGGCAACCCTGGAATAAAGCTTTAAAATTAATGTTACAACAACAATGAACAAGATCCATGACGAAAGAACAAATTTATTGTAGTGCGATTAGGGATGAAACGATACCTCTAAGGTATCGATACTTTTACTCGATGTGGTATCGCTCGTAAAGTATCGCTACCTACTTAGTATTGAAAAAAAAGTATCGATACTTACTTGTATCGGTACTTGTATCGTTTGTATGATAAAAGAATAGAAAGCACCATTTCAAAACTTTCTTAATAGTGTTTTAGTACTATACAATAAAATAAGAACAACGGCCTATTAGTATTTTTGTGCAAAATGAAAAGTGTAAAGATTGAGACCTCTTTTAGTTACCACCTAGCACCAATTTCCTTTATAAAAATCATTTATATCTTAGGAAACAAAATTTTATAGAACGTTCAGGATAACAACCTTCATTCACCTTTTATTCCAGAAATCAACAATGTCACTATGTATTTATTTTAAATGTTAATATGTATTTTATTTTTAAAATGATAAATATATAATAAAGGGTAGTAAAACAATAATCCACGATATTAATTGTGAGTCAGTCCTTAACGTCAAGTTTTTGCGCAACTTAAATTGAAAAATTTTTTTTTCCAATTACGGATTATAAAGGAAAAATATGTGGTTTAATGTAAAAAATTAAAAAAAAGAAGAAAAACCTTCCACAATTCGCAGATTTTCGTATTTTTTTAAATTCACCTCAAACTCACTTCCGTTTTATGTCATGTACTATATGCACTTATTTTGCTCGATATTTTGAACAACAAGGTTCCGATTTTAATGATTTTTTTTTCATATATAGTACCCTCTAAATGAAAAATAATGATACAAAAAATTTTACAGTTAATACTATTTTTGCAAAATTTCTATCTCTCTGAAGGCGTACAAATGTCACGTACTATGACATGGAAATTCCCATATAGGGGTTATTGAAATATTTGGCCAGTTTTATCAAAAAATTTGGTTATATGTGGATTTATATGATCTACAAATGCGGCTACGAATCTATGTATGCACACATTTGATCATCATATCGAAGAATATTTTATAAAGCTTCGCTATAAACTAAAGCTATTATAATAAGCCAAAGGAACCATATTAGCAAATTAAAAAAAAAAAATTAACTTTAAGTTTCCTCTCCTCAGACCACAGAATCTTAATTCCAATGATAAATAGAGGTAACTTAAGACAGTTTTGAAATACTAAAAATTGAATTGAAGATCGTTGATGTTGAAATAATATCAACTACAAACACAAAAAGAATATACCCTGTAGGAAGTCAAACACATTTTTAAGTAACTTCAAATTGGTTTTTTTATAACCACAACTAGTTGGTTAAGTGACTTTTTTCCTTGTCGACGACTCACTATTTTAACATAGGCATGTCATAGGCTGTAGTCAATTGGTTATCTCTGCATGACTTTTAAATTGACTACTAATTACTTATTTTTAACCAATTTGTAAGTAATTAATAGTATAGTCGGCTTATAATAAATTATTTAAATTTTAAAATATTTTTGTCAAAAATATATATGTATGTATGTTTGTACATATAAACATACATACATATATATACATATCGCACCTTATCAACAAGAGGGTATCAACTCAAAATTTTTATTTTTTCACTTTTTGGTAAAAATCGACACGTAACATTCATATCTACCCGCTGTTTAAATACCGTGCTATTTTGTCTACTTTTTGGTAATGAAAAGTTTGGTTTAAAAATTCTTTTTCATATGCCTGTAATGTAAAATTAAAAATTGTTTTGCTTCTACTGAACTTTTTTAAATTTTGAGTTAATACCCTCTTGTTGATAAGGTGCGATATGTTCATATATAAAAATTATTTAAGAAGATTTTGCATCAAATTGCTTTAAATGATGATGTATAATACATGCTGAAATAAAAACGCTGCATAATTTCTTGTACATAAACAGATTTGTATTGCTTTCATTTTGAATTATTTTCAATTATTATTATTATTTTAATACGTTTGTGTATATTTTTTTTCATTTGACTTCATGGCATGCTTGTTTTACTTATTTTGTTTCTATTTGTGTTTTATGTGTGCCTCTATGCAATATGTTTGATTGATATCTGCATGAGACTTAAACCAATTTGTAGTCATTTGAAAAACAGTTAATTTATAGTTAGTGTTTTTTGCAACTGACTATTTTATTTACTACAGGGATATTTATTAAAATACATACATATGTACAAATAATACATGAATAGTACATTTACCATTAACATCAATTCAATTAGATAAAATTATGCACAACAAAAAATTACCAAATTAAAATATTTTTTTTTTTTTTAAATGATTATGTATTTAAATGAAGCTTCTTAACAAAATTGAAATTTTTCCCAATAATAAATTTGAAAAGAAAAAATTTTGAAATTTCTAAACAAAATTGATTCAAATAAAATAATTACTAAAGTGAAAATATTTAAGGTAAAAAAAAAAAACAAAAAAAATATTGTTTCAAAAGCAGCCTCACACAGTAAGAGCTACAATTTACAAATTTGGTACAAATTTCTTGGTTACCAATGCACAACATCTGTTAAAAAGTGAATCGAATTGGGGAAGTGAGCGTGCAGAAATCCAAATTCTTTATATCGGGTGATTTTTTAAGAGCTATAGGAAAGTTAAAAAAAAACACATAAAATTCAGAAAAATTCATGAAATCTTTATTTGAATCGATAGTACGGTCCATATAATTTAATGTTTGAAGATTATTTCATGCAAATGTTGAACGTGACTGCGCCTCAAATGGTCCATCCGCTTAGTCCAATTTTGGCATACTCTTTCCAACATTTCGGCCGATATCTCACGAATAAATGCTTCAATGTAGTCTTCCAATGCATCAATTGAAGCGGGCATGTGTGTATAGACATGAGCTTTAACATAGCCCCACAAAAAATAGTCTAAAGCAGACCATACACCACAGAGTATACAGAGGCGTCACGAGACAGAAAATATTGTGTTTTTTTTCTGTCTTTTTCTTCGAAAGCTGCCCTTTTGCGTTTTTTGTTTTGATTATGCAATTTGTGTAGATAGTAGCGGCCTGTTTTTACGCATTGTCACTTCACTAACAAAAAACGTTTTCTTTCTCTTTCTTCGAAAGCTGCCCTCGCAAATGATTTAGGCATTTTTCATACGTCACTTTTTTCATCTCTGTATACTTTGTGATTTCGTGAAGATCGGTTCATAATTTACCATAGGCCCCATATAAACCTTACTCCCGGAAAACAGCTTAGTACGCCTAAAAACGTAAAAAATAATGCAATCATAACAAATTTTGGCTCGTCACAGTTTTAAAAGACTATAAATGATACTGTGAAATTTCGTGAAGATCGGTTCATAATTTACCCTAGGCCCCATAGAAACCCTACTCCCGGAAAACAGTTTAGTACACCTAAAACCATAATTAATAATGCTATCATAACAGAAATTGGTACGTCACAGTTTAAAAGGACTAGAAATGACGCTGTGAAATTTCGTGATGATCGGTCCATAATTTACCCTAGGCCCCATCAGGCGCGGATTCAGGGGGGGGGGTGTTATGTACTTCCACCTTTAGTGCTTTTTACGCTTTTTTTGCTCGAAATAGTGCTTTTTAGTGCTTTTTTTAAATTTTAAAGTGCTTTTTGCTCTCAAAAAGTTGGCATCACTGGTAAATACGCAACAAATATAAGAGTCAAGAAATGGTACTGTAGCTCGTTTCTGTATTTCTCGCATCGTAAAATTTCTTACATGAAGTGTGAAACAAAAAATTCTACGTTTCTCGATTTATGAGATAAAAGTGTTTCTGTATTTGAATGCGAAAACAGACACAACAAATTCTGTTTGTACTGGAATATTTCCAGTAATTAAGTGTCAAATAAAAGCGAAACGTCAACAAAAGAAATTAATATAAAAAAAACCGGGCTACCAAATTTGACGATTTATCGTCATTTTGACGATTTTCTTGTTCCGAAATTAACAAAGTGACGTTTTTATGATTTTTTCTAAAAAAGTGACGAAGCAAAAACAAAATCAAAAATATTTTATAATTTTGTTGTTACTTTTTATAGAAATTCATCTTTAATTTTAATTTTTTTTTTCAAACACTTCTATTTTGTGGCGTTGAAAATTGAAAAAAAAAACAATATTAATGTCTGTAGAAAGCAACAACAAATTTATAAAATATTTTTGATTTTGTTTTTGCTTTTAATGAAATTATTGTCCCTTAGTCTTCGAAATAAGATAATTGTAAATATGTTTGTTTATTAGAAAAAAAGATATCTTTAGAAACAAGGGTTAAATTTTTATATTTATCCCTATTGTGAAAATTGTCCTCGAAATTGGTTGTCTCTTCCCTGAAAAATGTATCGGCAAAAGCAAAATTTCGAGGGAAAGTAATGGACCGACTTGGCTTATTTTGAACATTTAATACTTGTTATATACATATACAAAATATGACTGAAATTAACCGGTTTAATCGTTAATCGAAAAAAGCCAATTTGAAATTAACCGATCAGTTAATCGGGTAGTAATTAATCGGTTAACCGGTTGACGGTGACCCTAGTATTTAGATAAAAAAATGACTTACTTTTGAATTCGTTCATTTTTGTACAACCCTTGTAAAATTCATTAGTTTTTTCAGTAGAATTGTATGTAGTGCTTTTATGAGTTTCTGATTACTTAACTTATTATTTTGTAGGCGAAGTTTTTACTGGGTCATTAACCCGTTCATTTATGAACCGATTTTTTTAATTTTAACTACCAGGTATTCTACTAAGTCTATTTCAGGTAAAAAAGAAAAATATTATAGGAATATGTAAATTAAAGATTCATACCTCAACCATTTGTAAACCGATATAGTTAAATTTCAATAATATACTATTTCGGACTACATACGATATAAATATAAAACAACGTTGTCACTATCAATTCTAGGTTTTTCGCAAAAATAAAAACCCTGAATATTTATAATGCTGTTATCAAAGCGGATTTAATTTAAAAATTTTCCATTTTGATCTCGGTATTTGTAAATATGTATATTAGAGTGGGTCAATTTGTTCGGGCCCAAAAAAAGTGACAAAGCGTATAGCAAAAAATTAATCTACGGCAAATTCTAAGAACTTTTCCTAAAGAAACCATGGTTTTTGACTTGAAAGTTTGGTGCTCAGAAAATCTGAAAAAAAATAATACTTTTTTGGAAATATTTATTGCAATACATGAATAGTTGGCCTGTGTCGCTGAAAGACGGCTTTTTAAAAAGGAAATTTTCTCAGCTTTATATATATGTGCTCATTTTTAGAAAATTCTGTACATAAATAATTGGTTAGGAGATTTTTGTCAAAATGTTCATAGTCAAGCTGGTAAAACAAAAAAAAATGTATATTATTTTTTTTAACCCAATTTTCTATTTTAAATTTACTACCTTTTTAAAAAAGAAACTAAATGAAAAAAATAAAATAAAATTACCCAATAAAAATTTTTCTCATTTTGCGAAGCACTAATACATTTAAAAAAATAAGCGCAATGTTATGTGCTACGAAATAAGACATACAGAAATGCAGTAAAGTATGTAAGTGAAAGAACTCTCAACAACTTAAAAAAATAACATTCGGCATTCCCTTACTACGAAGCAGGTTTGTAAGGGAGAATACTAAAAAATAACTGTGATCGTTACATCTAACAATTTTTATATGCTTTATGTGTCATGAATATATTGCTTCAAAGTGGGAACTCGCCATATAAAATGCATGTTTTCCGTAAGTGCTGGTTCACACTCTTCAAGTTTAAGCCGTCAAGTCTTGAGTTTTTAGGAGAGAGAGGAGAAGAAATGGCATTCTCTCTTCCCTTCTTTCCAAAAAGCTCAGGACTTGACGGCTGAAACTTGAACAGTGTGAACCAGCACTAAGCGCAATGGTAATTGTGTGAACGATAGAATTACAAACTTTTCAGTTTCTCATTGCCTATTTATTTTTTGTTTTTAAATTATGGCCTTTATTATGTAAAACGCAACGCCAAAGAATTACATTGAAAGCAAAACAAATTCATAAATATTTTGTAATTTTCTGTAACTTCCTGTAGAAAGCAACAACAAAATTAAAATTAAAAAAAATGTTAATCGTACGAATTTTCATTAAGAAAAATTTTTGCTTGCGTTTTTAAAATTTTGTATTATGAACAGCGTTTTTAAAATTTTGTATTATGAACAAAATTTTTCTTTAATTTCGGTTTAATTTATTTTTAACAGAAATGCTTTTTTCACCGAGTTTTTTTTAAATCTTTTTTGCTCTCTTATCTCCACTTAAGATGTTTTGTCAAAATGCCGCAGAATTATTTTATTTTAATCAACCTTAATTTAGAATTTAGTTATATTATTTTATTTAAATTTTATGTATCAAAATTGTAACAGTTTTAGGTTTCTTATCAGCTTGACTATGATTATTTTGACAAAAACCTCTTAACACTTACTGATGTACAGATTTTTCTAAAAATGAGCACAGATATAGAAAGCTGAGAGAATTTTCTTTTAAACAAGACCTCTTTCAGCGATACAGGCCAACTATTCACCAATTTCAATAAATATTTCCAAAAAAGTATTATTTTTTCAGATTTACTGAACACCAAATTTTCAAGTCAAAAACCGGAAGCTCGATTTTGATTTTAGAACCATAGTTTCTTTAGGAAAAGTTCTTAGAATTTTGCGTAGATTACGATTTTGCTATACGCTTGGTGGTTAAAAAAATTTCCCCACTCTAATGTATATACATATCTATTTTAAAAAAGCATGTATGTTTATTTTATTAAGCTTGGTTTCTTTTTGCTTTTGTAAAAATTTTTTTTTTTTTTTTTTTTTTAAATTATATTTTCTCATGCCTTTGTGTAACTTCTCCAGGGAAAAATAAAAATTTTAAATTGTTATCGGATTAAAGAAAATAAATAATTTTTTAAAAAATAATCCTCCAGCTTAACGAAATAAATAAAAATTTAATGAAATTATTAAATACCCCTGAACTTTAACTATGTTTTTGTTTGATTATTTTATAATAAAAGTCGAAACAAATTTGTTTAAAATTGATTTTTAATTGCACGAAAACAAAAAAGACGATCTTTCTTATTTTTTTCTCAGGAAATTGACGATTTTGACACAAATTTATCTGGCAGCACTAATTAAAACCAAAACAAGGAGAGGCTAAAAAAATTTAAAATAACAAAATATAACAATTGTTTTTTGTTTATTTTCATCATATAAATTATGCGTTCATCATTTATATTCCTTCTATTTTTTATTTATTTTAAAAAAATAGTATATAAACATATTTTAAATTCAAAATATCTACATTTTGTTTTTCTCGCCACCAATTTCAAATGCGACTAATTTTGACAGTTCTTGTAAGAAACTTTTCGCAAAATATTGTTACAGAAACACTTTTTCTCATATCCTTCCAATAAATGCTGGAAAATAATTTAAATGACAGATAATTCTCGCAAAGAAAAGATACAGAAACACTTGTGTGAGAAAAACCATTTTTTGTTTCATTTCACACTATTTTTGTTGCAATTCACACGTTTCATGCGAAAAGTTTTACGATGTGAGAAATACAGAAACGGGCTACTGGCCTCTATTTATAAGGTGTATAGATATGGCTATGGTGAACTCATGGATTGTTTATAAGCTAGTAAACGAGAAAATTGCGTTAATTTGCTAGAGTACAAAAGATCTGTCGCCGTCCCTTACTTGAAGATGACTCAAAAGCCGTCTGTCGGCAGACCGAGAACGTCTTCTTCGAAAGTTTTTTCAGATGTTAGATATGATAACAAAGGACATTTTATGAAAAAACGAGAGAAAAGCGTAGATGCCAGGGACAAAACTGTATATCAAAACCACTTTCATTTTGCGCCAAATGTGTTGTGACACTTTGCAAAGACTGTTTTATCCCATACTAGCATTTAACCCGCTACTTCGTTAGCTTCTCCTTTTTCTTCGTGGACTTATTTTTATGCCAAAGTTTATTTTCAAAAAAGTACCAGGCACCTGTCCCCTTATTTTTTTTTAACGAACAACAATAAGTGCTAAATTTTTTGGATCTCTTTAATTTTTGATTTTTAAGGTTAGCGGAATCGATTTGGCGAGAGGCCAACCTTCGGTCCAAAAGTCTGCTTTTTAGCTTGAAGAGTTTAGGATGTGCGATGATGAATCAGTCAGTTACTTTACAAATTTATATTATATAGAGATGGAGAAATATGGTGAGAAAACAGTAACAAAATTAGGAACGATTTTCACACCTTAAACTTTTGAATTTCAAAAAAGGTCCAAACCTGTTTTGTATTTCTTAGATAAGCTAAAAATGTGATACAATATTTATTTACCCTTTTACACCCCAAAAAGGCCTTCCTTCAAAAAAGTACCAGACACCTTTCCGTTTATTTTTTTTAATGAACAATAATTAGTATTCAATTTTTTGTATCTCTTTTTGTTTAGGAAATATACGGTTAGCGAATTTTTCTTATAAACAAGAATAAGTGCTGATGTTTTTTATCTCTTTTAGTTTAGGAGGTATGAGGTTCGCGGGATCGATATACATAGGTACAATTTTCACCCCTGAAACGTTCGAATTTCGAAAAAGTACCAAATTCGCATATGTATTTTTTAGATAAGTAACAAATGTTATTTAATTTTTATTTCTATACGTATTGGCTTAAAGGCTAGATTTACTACCTAAAACGACCGAATTTCGTTAAAGTACCAGACACCAATTTGCTTTTTTATTTAATGCACAAAAATAAATATTAAATTAAAAATATTACCAGTTTATTTAAAAAAAATACCAGTTAGAGAACGAAAAAGTAGCAAAAAATCTTTCTTACAGATTCTCATTCACTCAGGAGCTTGCATGTTTAATTTTATGTTTCTAGATCCAATAAATACGGATATATAAAAGGTAGCAGTTAAAGAACAAAATAGTACCAAAAGCCCTCTTACAGATTTTCATTCACTCAGGACCTTGCATGTTTAATTTTATCTTTCTAGGTCCAATACCAACGGAAATTCAAGAAGTACCAGTCAAAGAATAAAAAAGTAACGAAAAGTTCACTCTTATAGATTTTCATCCACCCAGGACATTGCATTTTGAATTTTATGTTTCTAGGTCCAATACTAACGGAAATTCAAAAAGTACCAGTTAAAGAACAAAAAAGTACCAAAAGCCTTCTTACAGATTCTCATTCACTCAGGACCTTGCCTGTTTAATTTTATCTTTATAGGGCCAATACCAATGGAAATTCAAAAAGTACCAGTCAAATAATAAAAAAGTACCAACAAATTCACTCTTTTAGATTTTCATCCACCCAGGACATTGCATTTAGAATTTTATGTTTCTAGGTCCAATACTAACGCAAATTCAAAAAGTACCAGTCAATGAACAAAAAAGTACTAAAAAGTTCCCTCATAGATTCTTATCCACTTAGGACATTGCATCTTGAATTTTATGTTTCTAGGTCTAATAATAACGGAAATTTAAAAAGCACCAGTTAAAAAAAAGAAGCTCAGAAACGCGCTTTTACAGATTATAATTCACTCAAGACATTGCATGTTCAATTTAATTTTTCTACGTCCAATGCTAACGGAAATTCAAAAAGTACTATTTAAAGATCAAAAAAGTACCTAAAAGCCCTCTTACAGATTCTCATTCACTCAGGACCTTGCATGTTTAATATCATGTTTCTAGGTCCAATACCAACGGAAATTCAAGAAGTACCAGTCAAAGAATAAAAAAGTACTAAAAAGTTCACTCTTATAGATTTTCATCCACCCAGGACATTGCATTTTTAATTTTATGTTTCTAGGTCCAATGCTAACGGAAATTCAAAAAGTACCAGCTAAAGAACAAAAAAGTACCAAAAGCGCTCTTACAGATTCTCATTCACTCAGGAGCTTGCATGTTTAATTTTATCTTTCTAGGTCCAATACCAACGGAAATTCAAAAAGTACCAGTCAAAGAATAAAAAAGTACCACTCTTATAGATTTTCATCCACCCAGGACATTGCATTTTGAATTTTATGTTTCTAGGTCCAATACTAACGGAAATTCAAAAAGTACCAGTTAAAGAACAAAAAAGTACCAAAAGTCTTCTTACAGATTCTCATTCACTCAGGACCTTGCAAGTTTAATTTTATCTTTATAGGGCCAATACCAATGGAAATTCAAAAAGTACCAGTCAAATAATAAAAAAGTACCAAAAATTCACTCTTATAGATTTTCATCCACCCAGGACATCGCATTTTGAATTTTATGTTTCTAAGTCCAATACTAACGCAAATTCAAAAAGTACCAGTTAATGAACAAAAAAGTACCAAGAAGTTCCCTCATAGATTCTTATCCACTTAGGACATTGCATCTTGAATTTTATGTTTCTAGGTCTAATAATAACGGAAATTTAAAAAGTACCAGAAAAAAAGAAGCTCAGAAATGCGCTTTTGCACATTCTCATTCACTCAAGACATTGCATGTTCAATTTAATTTTTCTACGTCCAATGCTAACGGAAATTCAAAAAGTACTATTTAAAGATCAAAAAAGTACCTAAAAGCCCTCTTACAGATTCTCATTCACTTGGGACCTTGCATCTTTAATTTTATCTTTCTAGGTCCAATACCAACGGAAATTCAAGAAATACCAGTCAAAGAATAAAAAAGTACCAAAAAGTTCACTCTTATAGATTTTCATCCTCCCAGGACATTGCATTTTGAATTTTATGTTTCTAGGTCCAATACTAACGCAAACTAAAAAAGTACCAGTTAATGAACAAAAAAGTACCAAAAAGTTCCCTCATAGATTCTCATCCACTCAGGACATTGCATCTTGAATTTTATGTTTCTAGGTCCAATATTAACGATAATTAAAAAAATGCCAGTTGTAGAACCAAAAAGCCAATGAAAAATATCAAATTTCCCGTATTTCCTTTTTTTGGTACTATTATTCCCCCCACTAAAGTATCAAAAAATTCAGTATGTAGTGGGGGCTCATTATTAAGTACGAGTATGTTAATGAATGGAGAAAAATTTTTTGTAAAAAAAGTACCAAAAATAGCGACGATTTTCACCCCTTAAATGTTCGAATTTCGAAAAAGTACCAAAGTATATTCGTATTTTTTTCATAGGTTTCGAATGTGGTATAAACTTTGTTTCTATGTTTATTGGTTCAAAAGATAGATGGGTTTTACCCGTTTACTCCCTAATAGGGCCAAATTTCAAAAAAGTACCAGACACCTATCCGCTTATTTTTCTAAAGAACAATGATCAGTGTTATATTTTTTTTGTATCTCATTTAGTTTTGGAGATATAAGGTTACCGCATTTTCCCGTTTTTACCCTTTTTTACCCCCTAAACATTTGAATTTCCAAAAATCCCGTCTTAGTGGATCGATTTGGGGAGTGACCAATCTCTGGTCCAAATTTCAAGTGTCTAGCTTCAGGCGTTTAGGCTGTGCGATGATGAATCAGTGAGTCAGTCAGTAACGTTACAATTTTATATATATAGATCATGCAAAATAATCTGCGCTTTATTTTAATAAAACAATAAATTTATTTTGGTTTCATATCAACTATGATACCTCTAAGTCCCAGCGTCCTATTTATAGGACGGGCAATATTTTCCATATTTAAAAAAAAAAATAAATAAATATTTGAACTCTTGTGTTATTTTACTTTAATTAAAAACGTTTTACCAAAATAAAAACAAATTTTTTTATTTTTTTAAAGTTGGGCGCTAACCGGTTAAATCAAACACTTTACTTTAGCTGCACTTTTGTGCACGTAACCACAATTGTGTACCTGCACATTAAGGCAGGTAAATGCATTTAAGATAACTGCATTTTTGATTTACCTGTACAATAAATCGTGCAAAGGAGATTGTGCAGCTAAGTCAAAACTACTGTATAACGATACAGATATAATTAAAATATCGATACCTTTACCGAAATAAAAAAAAAAAAAAGTTTAATATCGATATCGAAATTAGTTTCAGTATCCAACCTTGTTATTTGACATGTTAGCGCCCATACAATCCTTGCAAATAATAGTACCAGTCCAAACACGGGCGTAAAGAGTAGCCCGCAATGGACCAGGACCAGTCCGAAAGTTACCCAAGCGTATGGAAAAAACATGGTCTATTTAATATTACGATGTCCTATGGGAGGACATATAACCCACCTTTGGACTACTAAGGAGTAGTTTTAAAACAACTCCATGGTATACTCAAGAGAATTAGTTTTGAAGTCGTTTAAAAACGAAACGTGTCGTTAAAAAACGAAGACATGTCGTCTCACTACAAACACTTTTTTACAATGACATGGTCCATGCTTGCATTACATCGAACCAGTAGATGGAAAAGTCCATTTTATCAAAATGGATCAGGTGGTCCAATTTTATTTGCAAGGATAACATGGGGTTTTCACGTGACAATTTTTTGTCATACCAAACGCCAAAGTCTATAAAAACAAGTTAGAGTGCTATATTCGGCTGTGCCGAATCTTTGATACCCTCCACCGACAGTTCAAATGTTTAAGGAGTAATATCTGTATGACGTATATTTATTTTATGTTTTTGGCGACTAAACTGTTTTCTGGTAGTGGGGTTTATATGGGGCCTAGGGTAAATTGTGGACCAATCATCACGAAATTTCACAGTGTTATTTCTAGTCCCAAAAAATTGTAACGTGCCAAATTTTGTTACGATAGCGTTATTTTTTACGGTTTTAGGCGTACTAAACTGTTTTCCGGGAGTAGTGTTTATATGGGGCTTAGGGTAAATTATGGACGGATCTTCACGAAATTTGGCAGTGTGATTTTTAGCCGAATAAAATTAATTTTTGCCAAATCTTATCTTATTCCGTGCATTATTCCACCATTTATGTTAGTTTTTGTAACAAAATTATCAATTTTTTTAGGTGGTGGTTCCACATTTTGATTCATAGCTCTGGTCCTAATGAACCGATTTTGCTGGATTTCAATCCCAAACTGCTTAGGATAACTACAAGCAATTTGGCACCAAGTTTGTTCATTTCTTTTGAGTTGTTCGAAAGTGAGCGTGTTTTCAACAGACGGACAGACAGACGGACATGGCTAAATCAACTTAGAAACACTCAAGGACCCAGAATATATATACTTTATAGGGTCTGAGATGAATAATAAAAAAGTTTCACACGGAATGACAAACTGAATATACCCTCATCACAACTTATTGTAGTGGAGGGTATAAAAATCTATTAAGATTTTTGTCAGCGTTTTTTTTTTATATGAACTTTGACGTTTATTATGACAAAAAATTGTCTGGTGAAGCCAACAGGTAACAGCTAGGGAATAATTAGCTTTGATGAAGGAAAGGTATTTAAAGTTTTGCATAGCCGAATGCGTCACTTTTAATGCGTTTTTTAATTAAGTATTCAATATTTTTTATTGCTGCACACTTATTAAATGTTTACTTTCGCTTTCAAGTTTTTTTTTTTTATTTCAATATACGTATGTTCATATAAATATATGTATTTATATATTTAAAAAAGTTAAAATTCTTATTATTTCCGTTATATAATTTTTTATAATTTAGCTAATAATTTTTTTTGACAAAATCATCAAAATACCAGTTTTTTATTGATATTTAAAGGTTATTGTTTAACAAACGAACAAATTAAATTTATAAAAAGAAGGACGCAAGTGAGATAAACTTATTAATTCAATTGTAATCTTACATAAGAAAAAACGTATAATCAATTTTAAGGTTTAAAAATAAAACAAATAAATGAAGGCATAATTTTTAAGATATGTTTATTTATTTTTCCTTTAAAACCAAAATTTAATCCTTGCAGATTTGCATCGCATTTTGTTTAATAATTTGTTTTATTAACATGACTGTTTCACAAAACTTCTACCCTGCTGTTAGGATTCATCAAATTGCCGTGCTTCAAAATGGTAATGTCACTGTTGTTCCATTTATTGAAACTGCGAGTCCTGCACCTTTGGTGCCCCGAGATGCTAGAGGAAGACGTCTACAAGATGCAGTGCGACCAAATGCAACAATGGTTCCATCAAAAATCCCAGCACCTTCTGTGACTCAAAATTTAATTTTAGAGCCTGTATCTTTACAAGTTGCCATGTAAAATATTTTTTATTTTAATCGAATTAAATTTAATGAAAATTTAGGAACATATGTATGTATGTATGTATGTAAATAGTTCTTTAAGCAATTACAACTTTAAAGGCCAATTTCACCAAGTTCAGATATAACTAACTATCAGTTATAACTGTCAAAAACATATTTGCATGACATCTGGCAAAAATTTTGCGGCATTGGAGGAGTTGGTTTTGGCGCAAAAAAGATTTCTTTATATCAGAAGAACGGTAGGAGAAAAATTGTCCAAATTAGATCGATACACAATATCCGTCAAAAAGTGGGTGTTATAGCCTTTTTACACTGATCAACATCAACCATCCTATCTCATTTTATTCCATTCAACATCTTCCGATTATTTTAGTGTCATCACTGGAAGAGTGGGAATAAGTTCTATATAATTGTGGCATCACTGATTATCACTGCATTTTTTGAAAGCAGCGTTTTCATTTGTCAAGTTTTCTCTTTTATCGTAATGTTATTTTGTTAAGTATTTTTTATATTTTTAAACAAATGGAACTTTAAATACATTTTTGTATTTTCTATTTAAATTTTGGTACTTTTGTAGAAAAAAACATTTTTTTCACAAATAGTGACATTTTTGTTTGATTGTGGATGTTATGCCCTTTGTACACTTGCATACATTTCGGAGGAACGCATGGAAGATGTTGAAAATGTAAAATACGCGTTCACACTTGAAACATCTAACATCTAAGTGCTGGTTCACACAGGTCAAGTTTGACTCTTCAAGTCTTGAGCTTTTAGGAGAGAGGGGTAAAGAGAATGGAAAGGGGTACATACTTGACCGTACCAGTCAGTTTTTATTTTTGTTTTCTTTTTTCATCCGTAATATAATAAAAAGCTACAAAGTTGAAGGAAAAGAAAACAAAAATTAATTTTGTGCATGAACGTGAACGCAAGTTCAAAAGAAAATTTAAATAAAACTGTTCAAGTAAACTTGACATGTGTGAACCGGCACTTAGTGCTCGTCAAGTCTTGAGTTTTTAGGAGAGAGGGGAAATGAAATGGCATTCTCTTTTCCCTTCTCGCCTAAAAACTCAAGACTTAACGAGTCAAACTTGACGTGTATGAACCGGCACTAATATCAATAAAAAATATTACCATTTCTGAAAAAAAACATGTATTTGTTTTAAATCATAGCTGTTCATTGTAAATAATTTTCTTTTAAATATTGGCTCAAAATGAATAATTTACAATTTGTAACTGTTTTTCACAAATTAAAATATGTTAAATTTATTTAATACTTCTTTACATTAAATATAAATCAGTTTTAAATATTTTACGATAATGTCTTTCAAATATTATTTCTTCTCTTGGAAGTTAAATTCACTATTATTTGAATTTATATTATTCAAAGTAATATTTTAAAAATATATTCAAATCAATAGAAAAGCACACAAATTTGTTTGAAAAAACTTGAATTTAGAAGAAACAAATAAAATAAATTTGTATAAAACTTATTGAATAAAAAATCTCAGACTTCGTATGAAAAAATTTTATAATTAAAAAAAAGGCCTAAATATTTTAATTCAACAAAAATTTTTTGAATTACTCATAATCTGTTCTTCGATATTAGAATTATTATGTTTTTTTTATTCCAAAATTGAAAACAAATTTATATAATAAGTAAGAGTGGTATTTAAATTGATTTGAAGCACATAACTGTACGTTTCTATTTGAAAAACAATGTCAAGGAAGTTTTATTTCAAAGTGCATGGTCTTACAACCATTCGCTTCGAGCAATTCAACCTCAAAACAACCTCACAAATTGCACTTTACCAAAATTCAAGGAATATAATATTGCTTTTAGTTTCTAGGCAGTTAGTTTTCCGCCGAATTTATGTCTAAATGCCATGGAAAATAACGTGGTGATAGTTAAGTAACCAGTAACTGTATAATATCGTTAATTTTTTAAATTTCCAAATACGATATCGTCTTACTTTTAATGCTTGTATTTAAAAATGGAGCTGAACTTATTTTATCCCAGTATTTTATTACATTGTCTTCCTCATTTTTCAAGAAAAAATTTAAAAAAATTAATAGAAATTTTTGTATTTAAAATTTGTTTGTTTGAATATTTTTATTTTCTACCAATTTTGTTGAATAAAAATTCTAAAGCTACAAATCAATTTTTTTTTTATTTGAATCAAATTGATTTGAATATATTCAGCTTAGAATATTTGAATATAAAAAGAATTATAGAAAGTTTTGGGAATCCAACTTATTTAATATTAAAAATTTCGAATAATTTTTTTTATAGTACATTTTAATTAAAAATATCTAAATATATCAGAATTTTATTCGATTTTATAAAAATTATACCACAAATATTTTAACAAAAAATCTTAAACTAAAATTGTTTTTATTTTATTTTATAATATAGAAATTAAAATTAAAAAAAGTATTTTAATTTTGTATTTAATTCATATCTTACAGCTATGTTTTAAATACTTTTTTCTACAAAAGTGCCAACATTTCAAAAGATAACACTAAAATGTATTTCTAATTCATTTCGTTTAATAATTTTAGCAAAATTAAGCAAAATAAGGCTTTCAAAAAAGGAATAACTTGAGAAATGGTAACGCTGCTTTCAAAGCAAGTGCCGGTTCACACACGTCAAGTTTGACTCATTAAGTCTTGAGGTTTTAGGAGAGAGGGGAAATGAAATGGCGTTCTCTTTTCCCTTCTCGCCTAAAAACTCAAGACTTGACGAGTCAAACTTGAATTGTGTGAACCGGCACAAACTTCCATTTTGTCAGTGATGCCACAATAATAATAGAATTTATTGCCAATTTTCTAGTGATGACACTAAAAGAATCGAAATATGTAAAAGCAGAGTACCGAAACGTTCACTCATTTTTCGGTCCTGAACGAGCGTGAAAAATTTAAAATTTTGCTGCTTTTTCACATTCATGAGGGTTAGGAAAAAAAATATATTTTGAATTTCCTCATTCATGAAAAATGAGCAAACAAAAAAATTCATATGTGAATTTGTCAGATATGAAAAATTTAATAATGAAAAAAAAGCGATTTGCCCGACCATTAACAGCGGGAAAATGAAGTAGTAAAAAGGCCTTATAGAAGGCCTTTTTGCCTATATAAAGTATTCCAGTCGCATTTTAACTGTATTTCTAATTTATGCAGAGTGTCACTAAAGACCAAAGCCTTGCCTTCTCGCATCTAAATAATTAAGAATAAAGTTGTATCCAGTGTATTTCGCGACCTTGGGAAAACAAGGTTCTATCTTGCATGCTGTTTAGGTGCATATGGGCATATTCGTCAAAAGGTCCACCGTGACCCAAAATTTTAAAGTTATTAAAAGCTGATTATTTTACGATATTGTTATAGAGAAATATTTAGATTTTACTCATTTTATAAATTTACTCATAACTTTGTTCACCTAGGTGAACAATAAGACTGCAAAGTTGTGCAAACGTAATTTCTTATTTGTGAGAATGTTTTATTGTATGTTTTCTTTAATATTATCTTTCTGAAAAGAGGTGATATTTGATAAAAATTATTCCAAACAAATTTTCTTACATGGTCTGTAATCTAAGGAAGAGTTCAAAGAGAAATATGTTATTCCGATTAACGGTAAATTTTTATTTTGTTTTAATCATTATTCAGTTAAATATGATGGTAAAAATTTCACGTTCGAAATGTCACGTATCGACCTAGATTTTGGCTTAAAAAAAAGAAAATACAGAAGACTTTGAATCAAACCAAAGACATTTTAATGTTACATTGCTACGTAAAGTTATGAAAGTAGTTTGACTAAAAAATTGTGTCAGGTTTCGCTGAATTACGCCTTTTTATACATGGCCACAAAACTACTTCTATTTTTTTCACGTTCGAACCGCTACTTATTTTGCCATTATCTTTGACCTAGAATAGCGCCCTCCATAATCTTTAGCATGGATAACAGTGCTTTCTTAGTTCTATACAGTGATGTTAACCGTACGGTAATTACCCTTTTTTAGGGTAATTTTGGGCCGCAAAAGGTAGCAAGGTAATTTTTTTTTAAATACGGTAATTTAAAGAAATTTGGATTTTTGGTATACATATATGTACTAACATAAGTAGGTTTTATAATTTTAACTTTTACGAGGTGATTTTCAGTTTAAAAATAGATAAATTTTACAACAAAAAATTACTCTTTTTTATTATTAATTTTATATTAAAAATTAACAATTCTTAAACATATAAATAGTATTTTATTTTTTGATATCAGATTTTTACCGTGCGTAGATATGACCACTGTTCATCGATTTCTTGCAAAAAGTAACAATTGAAAAATTTGAGCTGACTCTCTTTAGAGCAACAAGTGCAATATATACGCTAAGCGTATTAAATAAAAATATTTTGAGTTGAATGAATATACATATGGGGATATCCGTCAAAAGGTCCACCGTGTCCGAAAATTTAAAAGTTATTAAAAGCTGATTATTTTACGATATTATTATAGAGAAATATTTAGATTTTACTAATTTTATAAATTTACCCACAAATTTTTTCACTTAGATGAACAATCAGACTGCAAAGTTGTGCAAACGTAATTTCTTATTTTTGAGAATGTTTTATTGTACGTTTTCTTTACTATTATCTTCCTGAAAAGAGGTTATATTTGATAAAAATTATTCCAAAATAAATTTCT
The DNA here is from genome assembly GCA_930367215.1 of Pollenia angustigena. Lineage (NCBI taxonomy): Eukaryota > Metazoa > Arthropoda > Insecta > Diptera > Polleniidae > Pollenia > Pollenia angustigena. The sequence continues at coordinate 73,584,040 of OV884057.1, read as the reverse complement.
TACATGGTCTGTAATCTAAGGAAGAGTTCAAAGAGCAATATGCTATTCGGATTAACGGTAAATTTTTACTTTGTTTTAATCATTATTCAGTTCAATTATTATGGAATTTCACGTTCAAAATGCCACGTATCGACCCAGATTTTGGCTTAAAAAAAAGAAAATACAGAAGATTTTTGAATCAAACGAAAGACATTTTAATGTTACGTTGCTACGTAAAATTCTCAAAGTAGTTTGACTAAAAAATTGTGCCAGGTTTCGCTGAATTACGCTTTTTTATACATGGCCACAAAAACTACTTCTATTTTTTTCACGTTCGAACCACTACTTCTTTTGCCATTATCTTTGACCTAAAATCGCGCCCTCCACAAACTTTAGCATAGATAACAGTACTTTCTTAGTGCTATAATTTAAGGGTTAAGAGAACGTAAAAATATTTGTTGTTTAAAATGTTATTGCATTTTTTATGCGTACGGCTGTCATTTGGATTTACCCATATATGAACCTATTTTATTCAAAATTATTTTACTTCCTTATTCATAAAAAATAAAATTCTTGTTGAAAATGTATTTTAACACAAAACTTTCCATTGAAATTTTTCTAAAAACACATTTAACAGGAAATGGACCTATTGCTTTTAATATAAATTTTACTACACAATCAATCGCCTGTCATTTGGAAACAGCATATTAATGTTTTGATAAAAAAAATATTTGCGTAAGGTAATTTCTTCTCAAAAAAGGTAATTTTAAGAGGTCCGCAAGGTAATGAAAAAATAAAAGTTAACATCACTGGTTCTATAATTTAAGGGTTAAGAGAACGTTAAAATATTTGTTGTTTAAAATGTTATTCCATTTTTGATGCGTACGACTGTCACGTTCAACACTTTGGATTTACTCATATAGAACCTTGTTGTCCTAAGTCACTAACGCGAAGTTAGTAAATTAATAACTAAACTTGCTACACATTCTAACATAAGTGCTAATTAAACTATTTCGACAGGCCTTATCTCAGAAAAGATAATTTGAATTTGTAAAATATTTCATAAAACCCATTCTAAAAGACCTTTTCGAAGAAGGCAGAGCGGAATAAGTAAAAGTTTATTTAAAATCTAGTTGTAAACCTTCTTTAAGGCCTGAAAAGTCAAAGCGCTAGCAATTTTTCCCGCTATGCAGCACGATAGCCTGTAAGTGCTTTGTAAAATTATTTGATGGCTTGTAAACAGGGTTGTTAGATGTGACGATTTTTCGTCATTTTGACGATTTATTTGTGAAAATACAGTAAAATGACGATTGACGATTTTTAAACTAAAAGTAATAGTGATATGACGATTTTTTGGCATCAATAAAACACTTACAAGAAATATTAACAATTATATTGGGAACAGTTCAAAACGTAAAAATCATTTTTCGAAATACAAAAATTATTATTAGAAAAGTTTTTTCCTATCACAAACCAGGTGGTTTTCATTAGAAGCACTTGTAAGTTCGCTTTTTAAAAATTGGTTAAATCCGCTTTGGGTTTAATGATTTCGATTTTCGTAGCTACATACGATTTCATTTTTTCGCTGAAGTCATAAACATATTTGAAGAATTTTTCTATTTGCGTGTAAAATGCCAAATTCCCATTTAATTCTGTTAGGTAAGTTATTCTAAGTATAGTTGAGTGTTAGGAAGTAAGAAGTTAGTTCTTAATAATAATAGAAAAATAAGTGCAAACTGAAGAAAATGCACTAGTTTGGAACTAAAATTGGACGTCATAAAACGTTTCAAGTCGGGTAAAAAGACTGTTGATATAGACAGAACCCTTGGATTGTCACCTTCAACAGTAAAAACTATTTGCATTAGTAATAGCGATAAAAATTAATCAATTAAAGATAGCTCGAGTTAATAGCAAATGAGATTTTATTTTTATTTAATGTTTTTGTGAATATGGATAAATGAAATAAATAAATGTTTGTTTTTTTTATGAAAATATATTTTTTCTTATGTATTTCATTTAAAATGATAAATATGTTTCACCCCACTTGCTGAAATAAATAGAACAAAACTTAACCATATCACTTTCTTTATCATAAATATAATTTCTTGCTAAAAATTTATATTTTTGTACCACTCAATGTAATAAATTGTCTCCAATTTGTAAAATTTAAATATTTGACGATTTGTTGACGATTTTGTTAACTGTTCATGACGATTTTGACGAATTTTGTTCAAACTTTTGACGTTTTTTGAAGAAAAAAGCCTAACAACCCTGCTTGTAAACTAAAATGTGTTTTGATTTTGTAAAATATTTGTTGATGCCTCTAAAAGGGTCTGTTTTTTCGTTTGAAAGACATAAAGGCAAAAATAATTGAAAAAAAATTACTACCTGCAAGAACTGAAGACAACTGAAGATGAAGTCTTGTGAAAAAATTTTGTTTCTGGACCAAGCGCAACGGTGTTTAAAACACTACATTGAACTTTCAAAAACTGGCATAATTTGGCGCGAAACAATAAAATTACATTAATGCAACAATAAAACAAATTTTCTTACCCATCAACTATACCTACTGTCGCTTTGCTTGTGCCGAAACAATACTTTGTTAGTGTTTTCCAAATAACTGTACCTACGTAAGAAAAGTGTTTTCAGCAATAAAAACACATCGTCGCGATTGGAACAGAAACCAAAATATTTTTACAAACACAAAATACCAACAACTTCTTGTGTCTATTTTTTTCTCAATAATTTCTGCATTAAGGTACGTCTTTTTAACGAAAGAAAAAGTAACCCTATTTAAAGGCACCAAAGAATTGTTTACACAAACAAAAAACATATCGTTAGCTTATATGCAAAACATTATTAGAAAATTTTAAATTGATTTGTTTTGTTGATTAAGATTCACATTACATATTTTTATAAAATTTTAAATTGCTACCTTAAAAAAATATCCAAGTTATTTACAAAATTAAAAATTACGTTTCATCAAAAATATAACTTTTTTAACAACATAATGTATAATCACACTCAAGAAAAAAGTTAGTAGAGTTTTTAATTTTTTTTATAAGAACACATTAATATTTTTAAACGTCAAATGTAGGTAATTTGTTTAATAACTGTTACCAGGGTGTTAGTGGAATGAGTGATCCGACTAAAAATTATTGCATAAGAAAAAGTAATAAAAGTGCTGTAAAATTATAAAAGCCGAATCCATATACGTATGTATCAGAGAACAGCTTTATGCGATTGAAAAAAATCGCATTTAATCGGCAACAACAAATACACTCGCTTGCGGTCATACAATCAAACTTGCGCAACCGCAAATATTCGCTGCTGGTTTGCAGTCATTCAAATATTGCACATCGTGCTTTGTTATTTATACAATCGTTAGCTTCGTTTTTTAATAAAGATGTTTGTGTGTTCTTTGCGACAATGATTGTTTTGGCAAAGAAAAAAAATACAAACAAAAAAGCCAGAAGTTAAGCAATTATTACTCATGTATTCATTCAGCATTTACTATGTAGTACAAGAAAAAAAATTTAAATGAAACTAAACGCACATATGTAGGTACATACATACAAACAATTTCCATAGAAACAGACTTTTTTTATCTTAAAAAGTACAGTAGTTCTGTATGTAGGTACAATGTATTCTTGTTATTGTTGTTTTTATTGTTGTTAATTTTAACAAAGCATGAGAGTGGTTTATTGTTGTTATTGTTGTTAATGTTAACAAGCGTCAAGTGGACAATGACTACTTGACTGCAAAAGTATAAGTATGTGTTCTTTTGAATTTACACAGTTGTGTTATATTGCGTGAGCAACAAAAATGCAAATAAAGCACTTTCAATAAAAAACGAATAAATGCAAAAATCAAATGTGTACGAAACGATGTAAAAATTACCAACGTTGAACTTTTTTTTACAAGCAAAGAGTGAATGTAAATTTTAGCGTATGAATAAATCAAGAAAAATTGTGATTTTGCAGTTCTCTGGTATGTATACAAAATTTATAATAAGTGTGACTATCAGCTTCTCCCTTATAGGACTGTTAGAAATTGTGTAGCCTACCCCATTGTACTTCCAAACGCTAAGAATTTCTATGAATAAATGGCAACATCTGCAGGTCCTCAGATTTTTGTTTCCCTCAGACTGTCATCATTATTATGATAGTATACTATCATATACATACTTATAAGGTATATTATATACCTTATGAGTTATAATATCTATGTATGTATTTCCTTTTTAATAAATTTAAATACAGTCGAACTTCCCTATAAATGAATCTGTATGGGACCATAAAATTTCTTCATTATAATATAAAAAGTTTATAATACAAAAGAAATATTTTTATTAGTTTATTTAATATAATCTGTTTTTTTTATTAGGATTGTATTTTTCCAAGTGGCCCTTCATTAATATCCTCAAAAATACAGTTATTCTTCATTTTTTGAATACAGTAGTTTTGACTTAACTGCCTTTTGTTTACGTGCACTTTTGAGTTAACTGCACAAAATTGATAATTTTTGGAATTATTCTTTATAATTCCATACAAATTCCTTTTTTAAGTGCACTTTCTATACCTGCACATTTAAGATAAATGCACAAAATTTTTGGCATTTTAAAATGATTTTCATCAGTGTTACCACCAGCAAGATTCAAAATTACACTTGAGATGAAGCAAAATTACGCGATTTAAAAGAAATTACACCTGATATAAAATTTACGTTCTATTTAATAAAAATACATTTACAAAGAAGCAAAAACACAACAAACTCATTAAAACAAGATCAATATTAGTCAAACTGTTAATTTTATTATTATTAACAAAAAATAACATTAAAGACTTAAATTAATAAAACATGAAATAAAACTGCTAAAATAATGAGTTTAACTTCCACATTTGGTTGATATATCTTGGGAAGGTTTAAAATGTTCCTTGTCATTGCTTCATTATGGATGCTTTTGTCAGCTGTCAAACGAACTGTCATACTGTTTTCACTTTTTGATCAGGCATATCATCATGAATAGATTCATACTTGAACAACGCCACCAAATTATGCAAATATACTTTGAAAGCAGCCATCGATTTTAGCAACTTAAAGGTGACTTCATGACTTAAATGACGCAACTTTTTTTCATAAATGAAGGTGATGTGTTGATTTAGAGAAAATAAACTGTCAATTAGACTTCAAGGCCGTGCGATGTGAAGCTTTTCCGTAGGGTTGTGAAGTCAGTGGTTAATGCTGATAAACCAGCAACAATCGGTGTCTTGGAGGTCAACATTGTTCATTTTATTCGAAAAAGAGAAACAAAATTGGACGTCTGCAATGCGTTTCGTCAAGGACAGGCCTATTTTTTTTGTTTTAAAACAGTTTCAAATGGTTATGCCGTGTATCAATCTGCGATTAAAATAATTGTTTTTTTGTGTTTAAGTTTCATTTCATTTTAAGTTTCATGGTCCTAAAAAATACCCTTTAAATTAATAAAATTAATTATATGTTGCAATATTGGAAACATACCTTCCCCCCAGGCAAGTTTTTAGTTTGAATAACTTTTTCAATAAACTTCAGGTTCTAAATCGCTATGATAGGCATCTTTATCCAAATCTAAGGGTCAATATTGCGACATTCATTACCAAACATTTGAAAATATATGTTTGTTTAATAATTGAAGTCGTTTCTTAAAAAGAAACCGAGTTTTTGGTTCAGAAGGATGTGCATTTCTTAGCAACAATATTTAAAAAACAATAAATGTCATCATTGAAATCGAATCTTGATTTTATTTGGGCATCTGAAGTAAAAATTTCAAATTATACCTAAATTACGCCTAAGAGAAATTACCCACGCTCTACCCACGACCGTAAAAATTACACCAAATTCGGGTAATTACCCACAAAGTGGCAACACTGATTTTCATACAAAAAATCAAAGTTAGCTGCACTTTGACTTAACTGCCCAAAATACATATTTTCTGGAATTATTCCTCAAAATCCTTTTTTACGTGCATTTTGTATACCTGCACATTTTTCATATTTTTGGGCAGCTTTAAAATATTTTCATACAAAACATCAAAGATAGCTGCACACATAAAAATATATGGTGACCACTTTTTCACATAAATATCCAATTTAAGCTGTTTATAAAAGTATAAATCGAATTATTTTGTTTTTTCCCATAAATTTTTATGTTCTTTGTGAATTCTCATTGTTTTTGTTAATGTTTCTTTTATATTAAATAAACACACATACATGTATAAAATGATCTGGTATTTCCCTAGCTAGCATAGGCTGTTTGTTAGACGATTTTGTTTAATATACAACTCCTAAAATAATCTTCTGATGATTATCTGACGAGTCACAAAAACATCTAAATCTTTTTTTAATACCGTTTTTGAAAATGCTATTGCCAATACAACTTTAATAAAACAAACCGGCCTAAGGATCTGTAAAAAAGGATTTTCCGACAGGATGGTGACCGTAATGTATGTTTTATAGAAATTGTATGAAAATTAGAAGTTTTGGCATGAAAAATACGCTTGATGCCCTTATTTAGTTAGCTCAATCATACGGCTAAGCATTTCACGAGTTGTAAATTGGCATGCTTTTTGAAAGACTCGTTAGACAATCTCTACATACATTATAACCGATTCCCTCTACGATTAATATAAGCGTTATGAAAGAATCTCTCATAGGTATAAGCAGTTTCTCCCGTACAAGGAATTGTCTTCAATTAAAAACTGAGCTCGTCGACTATCAAAACCACTCTTTGTGAGATTCCCAGTAGATTGAAAATGCTAGCTGGGTTGAAATAATATTTTAATAAAATATATATTGATGTATTAAAAAATAATTTTTTTATTCTACTTTTAAATCAAACACTTTACTATAGCTGCACTTTTGTGCAGGTAACCACAATTGTGTACCTTCACATTAAGGCAGGCAAATGCATTTAAGATAACTGCATTTTTAATTTACCTGCGCAAAAAATCGTGCAAAGGAAATTGTGCAGCTAAGTCAAAACTAATGTAGTAACTTAATAACTGAAAGGCAATCTGGGTTTCGACCTGGACATAGTTGTGTCACTGCACTTATTGATGTTTCTGAGGAAATACGTAAAAGTATTGATAGTGCTCATGTTTCGTTGCTTGTCCTATTGGATCATTCAAAAGCCTTCGATATGGTCGATCATGATAAAATGTTCAATTTCTCAACTGCTTCTGTACGTCTAATTACCTCATACCTCACATATAGAAGACAGTCAGTTTTTGCCAATAACATAAGATCTCATTCACTTAATGTAACAAAAGGTGTTCCACAAGGTTCCATACTTGGACCATTACTTTTTACTATGTATATAAACGACTTGGCAAACCAATTGTTATATTGCAACATCCATATCTATGCTGACGATGTACAAATATACATAAGCTCCCCTGAGAATTTTGATCTCAGACGTGTACATTCATGGGCAACTGCAAATGGTCTCTGCATTAATCCGTGCAAGTCAAAGTGCATAGTTATAAAAAGTAAATCGTCAAGAACTAACTTTTTACCAGAAGTTGCATTAAACGATCAAAGAATTGAAGTTGTAAGGACAGCAAAAAATCTTGGCATATTATTTAACAGTACTCTTACATGGAGTGACCAAATTAATATAGCTTCTGGAAGAACATATGCTCTTTTGCGAACGCTATGGAGAACACAAAAATTTATTCCTATAAGAATTCGTTTAATTCTTGCAAAAACATATTTAATTCCTACTTTGTTATACGGATGTGAAATTTTTGGAAGTAGTGATTCAAGCAGCTTGAGGAAATTGGAACTTAGTTATAATGCAGTGATTAGATATGTGTATGGTCTAAGGAGATTTGATCATATTTCACCATATGCAAGTGACTTATATGGAGAAACTTTTATCAACTTGTTGAAAATAAGAACATTAACTCTATTGCATAAAATTATTAATAAACGTATGCCTATGTATCTCTATAGGAGACTCTCGTTTACCCGTTCGCAAAGATCCAATGATTTGATGCATGTCAGATACCGAACTCTACAGTCATCGTGGCAATTTTATACCCACTCAATTCGTCTTTGGAACTTATTACCCCCAATCATTCAATTTACTAGTAATCCAATGCATTTTAAAAGGGCAATATATAACTTGTTTCATTAACAAATATACATGTAAATATCATTGTTTTCTTCTATTTTTTACTATTTATATATTCTTTATTAGTTGCGTTCGAGAACACAAAAGTTTTAACTATTTTTTATCAAATAATTATCAAATATGTATGTAATTTTAAATTTTGTAAAAAATTTTGTTAAATTTAGTTATACAAATTTCCATTTACCTTTTCTAATCCTGTACTGAATTTATAAGAATTAATGTCTTGTTGTACAGGATAACAATATGATAAATAAATAAATAAATAAAATAGCAACAAGATTCATAAGACTAGCAATAATTTGTTTGAGTTAAATTCGATATAGTATTTACATAAAGGCGAAAAAGCGTTTGCAATTTTTAAATTGTACTTAATTTGCACTGGAGTACTTTATTACTTTTGCACTGCTAATAGTAGTAAAAAAAGTACAATTGTACTACCAACTTTATCATCCCTGCTCAGAAATAAACTACGAACAAAAACAAAAGGAATTTGCGAGTACAGCAAAGAGCGTACTCCCCCGCTATTCTCTTTTCCCCTCCCTTCCATTAACTCAAGACCAGCGTTGCCATTTTGGTGCCTTTCGGGTATTTTTTGGTGCTTTTTTGCTCATGCCTTTTACAATATTTATTTTTTTTTTGTACCATTTTTTAAAACTTCGATTATATTGAGGATGATTAAGATGAGATTTGCTATTTGGGGTACAATTTTTGCAAGGCCTGTAAAGATTTTAAGGTTTCAAATGATAAAAAAACTGATAAAAGAAAGTTGCATTCGTTTTACCAAAAACTTTATTTACGAGGTTAGAGCTAGGCTTCCTAGCAATTTGGAAATTTTACAAAACGTTTACTTTTTTGCGTTGACAACATATTTTGTTTATTCAAATTTGGGATGTCATTAAGTTTTATAAGGAATGGTCGGTCATTGCAAATTTTCGGTAATTGCAACAGGACAGATTTTTTCTAACTACGAAAATCTAGCTCGCACTTTATTACTGTTTTACGACCAATTCAAACCCAGCTGATGATGATCCAAATGATTTGGTTGATATAATTTTTATTGAAGGTAATCTATGTATGTATATATACATAAATCGGCTAAGGCAAAACAGTTAAGAACACTTTCTCCTCCGTATGTCAACCGTTTTGAACAAAATATACACCATTTAAGAGGTAGAAGTGCACAATGTATATTTTATTAAAATCTGTTCAATAATTTCAGAGTTATAAGCGTTCAAAATTGTAACTAACAAAAATGCAAAATAAATAAATAAAAATTTATTTTCAATTATAAAATAATAAAAATTAGGGTGATCGATTATTCGACATTTTTCAGAAACCGGTTTTCGAATATTTCGACTATAAAAATCAAACCAGGCAAAACAGTTAAGAACGCTTTCTTCCATTGTTTGTCAACCGAACCTCTATGGGGAGAAAAAAGGGGAAATATGGGAAACTAAATTTCTTTTTTTTTACTTTTCTGTGCTTCATTTGATAATTGTTAAATTTTCTGTAATATAGAACTTAGAAACATAATATCATAGGTGTAGATCCTGAGTGAGGGATAACCTATAAGATAAAAAATGCTGGTATTTTTTGTTTTTCATCTGGAACTTTTTGAAAATTCGTTAACATTCGACTAAGAACATGTTAGGGGAGCTTTTTGGTACTTTTCGTTGTACATCTGGTACTTTGATTAATTTTCGTTAATATTAGACATAGAAACATAAAATTAAACGTGCAACGTCCTGAGTGGATGACAATACATATATATAATCGAGACTTTTTGATACTTTTTTGTTTTTCAATTGGTATTTTTTATACGGAACTTACAAAATTAAATTAAGTCACGTAGAAGATAATATATAAACCGGAGGTTCGTCCCTCGCCAAATCGATCCTCTTTGAAGGAAAAAATAAATGCTCGAAACAAATAAATTCATATATCGTCATCTTAAAGGCCTAATAACCTATCTGCAAAAATTTCAAAATTGAGTTTTTTATGGATTTTTATTCCCTATATCATAACGCATATGTGTGCAAAATTTTGAACACGTAATATTACAAATGACAAAGTTTTTGTACCTAGAGGACCGTTACGCACAAAAAAAGAGAAAAATAAGTCATAAAAAATCACGATGAAAGTTTAATTTTGTTGCATAGTGTAATTTAAACAAACATTAAGTCCTTAGGTTAGGTTAGGTTCCATGGGCAGCCATCAAAAGACAGCTCACTTGGGTCCTTCAGTGGTCCCTTTGTGATACCCGGCGCCAATGCCCATCTCCTAGATCAGTCATCCAGATGGCGTCACTGCAGGTTCCAACCACTTCGTCTTCCTAATGAAGAGAAGGAGCGATTTCAGTTCTGTCATGGACAGATCCCCCAAACAGGAAAACATCGGTTCCCCAAGGTATTTTTCCCTGATGCCCCGCAGTCCAGGGCAATGACAAAGGAAGTGAAGAACAGTCTCCTCTTCCTCCTCGTTCTGACAACTCCTACAGTAGTCATTAAATTCCAGACCCATCCTCGCAGCATGAGTCCCCACCGGCCAGTGTCCAGTTAAAACCGATATCACCGTCCTAATCTGGTTCCTGTTGAAACCAAGTAGAGAGCTAGTTCTCCGTTCATCATATCCAGGCCAAAGGATCCTGGATATCAAGCAGGTGGATTCACAGGTCCACCGCATCTGCGCAACTCTATACGACTCGCGCCTGATGAGTAATTTACAGTGAGCCATTGGAAGACCAACAAATTGATCGATGAATACGTCATCCATGCGACCACCTTGTCTGGCCAGCCCATCTGCCATTAGATTACCCGGGCACTCCGAGTGACCCGGTATCCATATAAGCGTTACCCTTGAATGTTTCGCAATCTCATCCAAAGACATCCGACATTCTACAGTTAACCTAGATGTCGTGTAGACACCCGCTAGGGAAGCAAGGGCAGCCTTGCTGTCAGTAAATATACGTATATCTCCCGATATGCGATGATACCTCAGCCAGTTTGCCGCCCGCCTTATAGCCGAGATTTCCGCCTGCAGGACACTGCATCCGTCCGGCAGACGAAAGGAAACCTTCACATCCAGTTCCTCTATGAAGAAACCTCCGCCAACTCTCTCACCCTTCCTCGAACCATCAGTATAAACCCCTAGGGTAGGTTCTCGGAAGGAATCAGACAGCACGTCGCCGTCCTTGTTTTTGCTTGAACCAGTAAAAGAAACTACTACTGTAATTATTTAATGTTTATAATATTCATGTGTATAAAGAAATTTTTATTTAATCATACTAATTAGTACTGCAGATAGGTTATTTGGTTTCAGATTTTTACAATTCCAAAAAACCTAAGTGTCATAACCAGGGCAAGGGACTTCATGCAAATGCATGTTTGTTGTCGGCACTCTGAGACCCACCTAAAGTTAATATCTTTGCGAATCACAATATTTCCAGTAAAATGGCATCAATTTGTTAGTGCATATTTTTGCATATTTTGCTTTAAATGCATGTTTTTGCATATTTTGATATAAATGCATATTTTTCGTCATATTTCGTTATAAATTCACATTTTTCGTCATATTTTGTTATATTTATAAAAAAAAAATTGCTCTTTTCTTAGTTTTTTGTTTAGAAATATTTTCTGTTCAAGGCGAGTTCATTATAAGGTGTAGTCAGTGAATCAGCTGGCTATAGATGTTTCAGCCCTGAAACAGTTAAAATAGTATGGGAAAATCTGCTAACTTCGATATTTTCAAGGAGCAAAAACAACATGTTGGTGTTTGGTACTGAACTACCTACATTTTATTATAAATTCACCTTGTTTCTTTTACTTTTAAAAAGTAGCACATACAAAAATTTTACAATTTGTATAAATGTGCACATAATTGTAGAAGTAACAATAAAACAGTTTTTGACATTTCATTTTGTTCGCGGTTTTTTTTACTTGAAGAAGCAGCAAATAAAAATAATGTTCGGAGAAGAAAAAATAGAACTCAACATAATATTTTTGATTTACGGTGTAAGAAGTATGACCTAAAATCTAAAAAGTATTAAAAAAAAAATAAATTGTTTTTAAGGAAAAAAATGCCAAAAGAAAAAATATCAAAAAATAATCTTTTAAATAAGTGTTTTTTTGAGTCTTCAAAATAGAGGGAAAAGTACTTTTTTGCAAAGTTTACAAAAAGGTGTTTCATTTAAAAATTTCAAGTAAATCAGCACCTTCAAAGCCAGAAACGCAAAGAAAATCAACTTTTGGGGATAAGACTAGCAAATTTAGTTTTGAATTGTATAATGCTCTGGTGTCTGTAGGTATAACAATGAAACCATTCCTACGGAAACAACCCTTATAAAAACTTATATCGCCAAGTTGTACACTATACAACTATGTGACATTGTTGAAAGAATTAAGTGACATAATTTGTGGCTGTCTATTGACGAAGCAATGGACACTGAAGGACGTTTCGTTGTCTACGTAATTGGGATCTTGAATGCAGAAGAAGATCTTGAATGCAGAAGAAGAACAGAGTAAACACAAATTTTTGTTAAATATTGTAAAGTTGGAAAAGGTGGATCATGCTTCAATAGCTCGAACTTTCAAAGATTCAATTTCTCTTTTAGAATCCTTTAATAAAAATAAAATTTTGCTCTACTTGCCCTTTTTTTTAAGATATCTTACTCAAAAATGTTACATGTCACATGCTAAGCTCATGCCATGCATGAAAGTTTTTAAAGTCACCTTTGCGTTTTGTAGCATGATTGCATTATTTTAGTAATGATGAATTCATTACTTTAAGTGACTGACATCCAAATATCATATGTCACACTAAATGCACTCATGCTAAATTGTGAAAAGTTATTTGAAACCCATTTTTTTCCAACGTGGGAAAATATATAAAATACACACAAACATGTATTTTAATTAGGCTAAGCTAAATTCTCATAAGTAGTATATAAGGTAGAATAATTTATAATTTAAGAACAATTAAAAAATAAACACAGTGAAGAGTGCAACTCGATTGCACCTTCCATAGAAATAAAACTGAAAGAAATTGTTTTTATTTACATGGCGATCCTGCCAGGAGCAGGCTTTTGGAGTGCTCAAATATAGAGCACCCAAAGCAAAATTATTAATAGTCCTTTGGAGTGCTAAATTAAAAAGCACCCAAGGTGTGAAATATTAAATTTTAAACCAATTCTGGCGGACAGCCAAGTCTCCGCCAGATGCCTGAAGAAGGAAGAAGGTCCATAGCTATTGACCTTGGAACCAGGGACATAACATTATTTCGGGTCCCTGCTTGGACAATACAGGGCGAGGAATGAAAAAAAAGCCGAGGATTACTATGAGAGCAACTTATTAAATTAAAAAAAAAAAAAAAAAAAATAACTAACCCTAAAATTAAATGAAGTGCACCTAGAGTGTACTCATAGGTCGGTAGGCGTTAACCGCCGTTGACAAAAAAAAAAAAAAAATATATATATATATATAAGTAATAACAACTTAGAAAAAAAAATAATAACAATCATATTTGTTATTTCTAAAGCATTTTTTTTTTTGGTTGCAAATATCTCTCATACCACCGCATCAAATTTAATGAATGATGTCCCATTTTAAAGTTTATTTCTAACACTAATGACTGAAAATAATTAGAAATCAAAAATTAATATTTTCATTGATAAAAGTTATATTAATAAAATGTATTGAAGTTACTAAAATTTCTATTAATTATTTTCATTTTATGTTACAAAAATTAAATTAGATATAGAAAATAAAAACAAAAACAAAAAAAAAATTAAATTAAATATAAATATAGATAAAAAAAAAAAAAAAAATGGGGAAACCTAACTCTAAAATAGAAAAACCGAACGCAAATGTAGTCAATAACTTAGAAATTATAGATCATACTGAACAAATTGATTCGTTGTGGACACTTTTCCTTATAGCTATAATTATTAGTACAGTAGACTTACTTTTAAAATTTTACCTACTTCATAAGAAATCCCTTAAGAGAAAATATGTAAGTCGAGCAAATGACTTAGATAAAGTATAGGAAAGAAAAAAAAATCAAAGAAAATATAAATATATAATAATAACAAATAATAAATAGAGCACTTAAATGGAATGGAACCAAATTGTAAACAAAGCCAGATTAATTAAGGAAGAATTCGAATGTACATACAAATGCCTAAATGTTGATAGACCTATCAGAGAAGAAACAATAAAACTTCATTTTAATAACCTTTTTAAAAATCTCGAGAAAATACGAGTTTTATTTAACGTTTATTATAACAGACTTACATTATCACATCAAGCTGCAGCAGATGCATTTTTTTTTAGATTTAAAAAATAAAATTACAAAAATAGCAGCAAAAAAGGCTATAACAATAGAATTACCTAATTCAATACACGAAAGTGAACCTTACAACTTCACTATACCATCGACAACAGACACAATGACCCAAACAATCGTTGAATTTCTCAATACAGCTTCCAAGCTAATTACAGACTTCGATGGGAAGCCTGAAAATCTGACATCCTTTATCGATTCATTAAATTTAGTTGATACAATTAAAGGTCAACATGAGTTAGCTGCAGTATCCTTAATAAAAACCAAATTAAAAGGAACGGCTAGGAATTTAATAACTAATGAATCAAACATATCAGATATAATAACCAAACTCAAAGTTAGCGTGAAAGGCGAATCCTATGAAGTCCTTTCTGCAAAAATAATGAGTACAAAACAATTCAATAAAACACCAAACGCTTATTGTAACGAAATAGAAAACCTAGCGAAATCCTTAGAAAATGCATATGTATATCTCAGATGGTTTGCCATGCCAATTAGCAACCAAATACTCGACGCAAGTTGCTGTAAAAGCACTTACTAAAAACTGCACCCTTGATAAAGTAAAACTTATCATGGAGGCAGGACAATTTAACAGTTTGAAGCTGTTGGTAAATTTATAAATAGTGGCACAGAGGCAACTGGGCAACAAAATGCCATATTATATTTTGGACAGAAACCAAACAACAATTTCCGAGGAAATTATGTAAAATTTAATAAAAGAAAAAATTATCCACGATATAATAACGACAATAATAACACCAACAATAGTAATAATACTAATAGGAATAACTTCAACAACAGAAACCAACAAAGGTACAATAACAATCAAAGAACCAGAAACTACGTCAGAGCAACAGACTCAAATGAAAATGATTCGGAAAACTCGAATCATCCCCTAAGAGAAACTCAGTAAATAATAAAGTATATAATCTGAACCTCAGTTTTTGTTTCTTCATTAATATTCAAATAGATAAAACTAACACCACAGTAAAACTACTAATAGACACAGGAGCTGACATTTCACTAATAAAAAAAACACATTTCAAACTAAACCAAATAAATATTAACAAAACAACCACATTGACTGGAATAGGACAAGGTAAAATTAAATCAATTGGTAGTACATTTTTCGTTTTAAAATTTAAGAATTTCTTGATACCCCATAACTTTCAAGTAGTACAAAATGATTTTCCAATACCATGTGACGGAATCATTGGAATGGATTTCATTAAAAAATACAATTGTATATTAAATTTCAATGAAAATAATGATTACCTTATCCTACGCCCCTTTAATATACCACAATCAATAGAAATACCGATTACGAATAACTGCGATGATATTATTTTACCACCAAGATCCGAAGTAATACGGCAAGTTAATTTTATTAACTGCGATAATGAAATACTAATTCCAAATCAAGAGCTTGAGACAGGTGTTTTCATTGCAAACACATTGGTAAAATCTAATAAAGCATTTATTCGTATTCTAAATACAAATAACACTATAACAACAGTTAATAAAAGTAAAATAAAAACCGAAAACCTTTTCGAATATGACATAATAGAAAGAAATCCAACTAAAAATCTAGACAGAAAATCAGAAGTAGTGAGTAGTGTTCTGTCTTTTGTCGTGTACACACGTCTTTACGTTCCGTCCGTTAAATTTGTTCTAATTGTAAAAAAAAAAAAAAAAAATTAATTAAAATTAGTGCCCGTGCAGTTAAAAAAAAAAAATAAACATAAACATAAAAATTAATAAACTTTGCAATAAACTTAAACAAAACAGAAATAAAA
Source organism: Pollenia angustigena (assembly GCA_930367215.1). Taxonomy (NCBI): domain Eukaryota; kingdom Metazoa; phylum Arthropoda; class Insecta; order Diptera; family Polleniidae; genus Pollenia; species Pollenia angustigena. The sequence continues at coordinate 73,567,757 of OV884057.1, read as the reverse complement.
CAAATTGAACAACAAACAAACAAAACCAAAATTACAAAATCACTTATTTACAAAATTGACAACAAATCTTGAATAAATAATAAACAAACAAACAACCGTTTTAAAACAATACAACAATTACAACATAACAAAAGCAAGCAATACAATAAACAACAACAACAATAAAAAATAAAAAATAAAAATAATAATTCGTCAGTGATAGCCTTTTTTCAACGATCAGGGCTTTTATGGCCCTTTTTATGGCATTGTTCCTTGTGTTCCTTTGTTAACAGTCCTTTTCATTTTTGTTAGTACGAATGTTCTTGTGTTAATCGTTGTTGAACTGTTTTGGTGATGAAGGTATAACACTGATCACCAAACGGTTTTTTTTAACGACTTTTAACATAGCGAATATCGGTACTTTGCGTTTGATTTGAATTTTTTTATGTTGTGATGAGAGGTCGGTTTAGAATCGACTTTTGCAATATACGTGGGCTGAGAGCGAATTTTTTCTCTGTGTATGCTCACGTTTGTCTCCACCGGCCGGATGTTTTCGCCTTATGTGAAACTCAGGTATCTGAAAATTCCGATCCACTTGATTTTCAGATTCCTGGGTATCACCTTCTATCCCTCTTTAATCTTCATCGGGGTCTTGCTATATACATACGCAATGAAGTTGTGTATCAATGCCAGCAATCAATGGGCATGCTTGATGCGGAATTTAACTGTCTTTGGGTTAAATTCAAAATCGATGCACACTATTTGCATTTCGGATTTCTTTACAGAAGTCCAAATGCGGGAAGGGATATTACCTTATCGGGCTTCGACTCCCTTTCCGACTCAATAGCGAAGATTCTTGAGAATTGTCCCGACAGTGAAATCGTTGTTGCTGGTGATTTTAATGTCCACAATTCTTCTTGGCTTCACCACTCGGGCCGTACAACTTATGAAGGCCAATATGTTGAGCTTTTTGCTGCGCACAACCACCTCGTGCAAATGGTGAATGAACCAACACATATTCCGTGTGTTGACGGGCACCAACACAATACCCTTGACCTCTTCCTCTCTTCGCACCCTCAAAAGTACGATGTTGAGGTTCTAGCACCTCTCGGCAACTCGGATCATTGCACCATTTCCGCCTCTTTTCCGTTCTCCGAACTTCGGAACGTTTCACGACGGGCTACGAAACGATCAATATTTGTTTACGGAAAAGCACGTTGGGCTGAGCTCAATGACTTTTTTCGGCATTTCAATTGGAAACTCTGTTTCCTGGACAATGACGTCAATGCCATGGCGAAAATGGTTGAAAACGTAATAATGCTGGGAATGAAAATCTTCATCCCAGTTAAAAAAGCTTCGAATAAACCTCGATCCAAATCTTGGTTTAATCAGTCGTGCAAATCAGCAGTCAGATCCAGAGCATTCAGAAATTGGCGTAAAAATAAAAACGTTGATACTGAATTGCTACGCAAAATGGCAAGGTCTTCGTGTGCCAAAGTACTTAGACGGGAAAAAACTCTTCACGAGCAACGTCTTCGTGCTGAAGTTCTTGCTGCTCCCCGGGGTAGTAAAAGCTTCTGGTCATTCGTTAAAAGAGTAAGGGTTAATGCTAGTTCTTCAATACCAACTCTTTTAAAGGATGGCCGATCATTCACGGACCCGGTTGATAAGGCTAATTGTTTTGCCGAATTATTTGCTAATAATTCTTACCTACCGGATAGCAATCAATCACTACCCGAACTCGAAAAAGTATCCGTAACTATGCCTAGAATATTTTCTCGGGGTCGAGCTGTTAAAAGGGTTCTTGCGGATCTCGACATAAACAAGTCTCCTGGGCCGGATGGTATACCTGCACTGGTCTTGAAGCAGTGCTCTTCGACGCTAGCTCGTCCCTTAGCAAATCTTTTCAACACTTTATACCGTGCCGCGGAATTTCCAGTCTGCTGGAAAGTTGCTAACGTAACGCCAATTCCTAAAAAGGGAACCGCTAATAACCCTGAAAATTACCGCCCAATTGCAATTTGTTCGGCACTTTCCAAAGTTATGGAGAGTATGGTAAATTACCATCTTGTCAAATATTTAGAATCAAACTACCTACTAAGCGACCGCCAGTATGGCTTTCGTAGAGGTCGCTCTACTGGAGACTTACTAGCTCTGTTATCGGAAAAATGGTGCCATTCCATTCACCATTTTGGCGAAAGTAAGGTAATTGCTTTGGATATTTCTAAGGCGTTTGACAGAGTCTGGCATGGTGCACTCTTGTCAAAACTTGCTGTATTTGGTGTCGGTGATAATTTCTCTCGATTTATATCGAGTTTTCTCAGAGATCGCACTATACGAGTTGTTATAGATGGGGTTTCGTCAAACGAGTTCAAGATTCATTCAGGGGTGCCGCAAGGCTCCGTTCTTTCTCCTACTCTATTTCTTATCTTTCTAAACGACCTCCTTTGTCAAACTTACAATCCTATCTACTCTTTTGCAGATGACAGCAACCTTTGCAACTCGTTCTCATTCGAATGTAGACCAAGCGTGTCCGATGTCGCTGCTATGAGGCAGAATATGAATGATACGCTTGGCCGAGACCTTGACATAATCTCGGAATGGGGTCGTGCGAATAGGGTTGATTTTAATGCCCGAAAAACCCAATGTTGCGTGCTGACGCATAAACGCGCGACAAATCAAGGTGCCTCATCTGTATATATGGGTGGTATAATTATTGAGGAATCAGAATCTCTTGATGTTCTGGGCATGAGGATACAATGTGATGTCCGATGGACAGAACATATATTCAAGGTGTCGAAAGAAGCATTCAAGTGCCTCGGTTTTCTAAGACGGTGTAAGATATACTTCACTTCATCTGATCTCCTTACTATTTATACCACCTATATCCGACCGCGTATGGAATACAACTCTCATGTGTGGGCCGGTGCTTCAAAGTCTATTTTGGAGCTTCTCGACCGCGTGCAGGAGAGGGCGAAGGTTCTCATTGGTGACAGTAGGGTATCCAATTCTATTGACTCCCTCGAGCACCGTCGCAATGTGGGTTGTATTTGTCTGTTTTATCGTTACTACAATGGGATGTGTTCTCACGAAATTAGGGATCTGGTTCCCGAAACCCGTACGTTTGTTCGTAATACACGTTTTTCCTCAAGAGCCCATCCTTATGTGGTCGATTGGCAGGTGAATCGTACAACGCATTACAGAGAGAATTCATTTTTTTCCCGCACAGTTCGTATGTGGAATAACCTTCCTGCAGAAGTCTTCCCTCTCACTTACAACATGATTAAGTTCAAATCGAATGTTCACAAACACTACTCCCTCTATCCTCCTTCCCACAACCTATTTTCCTAGTTCCAACACAATGCAATGCATTAGTAGGGGTCATCCCCTGAGTGCTGGTCCTAACAGTAAAAAAAAAAAAAAAAAAAAAAAAAATATTAAAAATTTTGCAGGAAAATTTTCCCGAACAATTTAAAAATGAATTAACTGAGCTTTGTGCCTCATACAACGATATTTTCGGTTTAGAATCAGAAACAATCACAACTAACAATTTTTATGAACAAAAATTGAGAGTAAAGGATTTACAACCGGTGTACATCAAGTACTACCGTATACCACATGCACACAAAGAGGAAATAGATAGGCAGGTTAAAAACCTAATAGACGATAAAATAGTTGAACCATCAAATTCTGAGTACAACAGCCCAATTCTGTTGGTACCAAAAAAGTCACTTCCAAATTCAGGGACAAAAAGATGGAACCTAGTAGTAGATTATAGACAGCTAAATAAGAAATTAATGGCAGACAAATTTCCATTACCGAGAATAGATGACATTCTAGACCAACTCGGCAGAGCAAAGTATTTCTCATGTCTGGATCTGATGTCTGGATTTCACCAAATTGGATTGGAGATAAACTCTAGAGATCTGACTTCATTTTCAACAACAAATGGATCTTATAGGTTTACTAGATTGCCCTATGGTTTGAAAATAGCCCCTAATTCTTTTCAAAGAATGATGACACTCGCTTTATGTGGTTTGCGACCAGACCAGGCATTCCTTTACATGGATGACTTGGTTGTGTTAGGTTGCTCAGAAAAGCACATGCTTTCTAATTTAAAAAATGTTTTCGAATTATGCAGGAAGCACAATCTTAAATTACACCCCGAAAAATGCTCATTCTTTATGAAAGAAGTAACCTTCCTTGGACATAAGTGTACTAACAAAGGAATACTCCCAGATGATAGTAAATATTCGATAATTGAAAATTATCCAGCACCAAAAGATGCTGATAGTGCTAAAAGATTTGTAGCTTTTTGTAATTATTATCGAAGGTTTATTCCAAACTTCTCAGAACACTCGAGGCATATAACAAGATTGTCCAAGAAAGGTGTACCCTTCGAATGGAGTAATGATTGTGATATCGCGTTTAAACATTTAAAGAAAGCATTAATGAGCCCAACACTACTACAATACCCAGACTTCACAAAGTAATTTTGTATAATAACAGATGCAAGCAAATATGCCTGCGGCGCAGTTCTAACACAAGAACATGAAGGAAAATATTTACCAGTTGCATATGCATCAAAAACGTTTACCAAGGGCGAGAGCAATAAGTCAACCATTGAACAAGAACTAACTGCCATACATTGGGCCATAACGCATTTCAAACCATACATTTATGGGAAAAAGTTTTTGGTTCGCAGTGATCACAGACCACTTTCTTATTTATTTTCAATGAAAAATCCAAGCTCAAAATTAACGAGGATGAGACTCGACTTGGAGGAGTATGATTTTACAGTGGAATATCTTAGGGGAAAAGATAATTACGTTGCAGACGCACTATCGCGTATAACTATAAATGATTTCAAAGACATGAATCAAAAAGTTTCTTCAGTATTAAGAGTCACGACTCGATCGATGGCCAATAAAGGAGAAAAAATCAGTAGTTCTAATAAACAGCATAACAATAATTCTAGTAAAGATAAGCCCAGTATATATGTACCCTTAACAAACTCTGACGTCAGAAAATACTATAAACTAAAGATTTCCCCCGGGAGATGTTATATCAAACGAGGAAAATCTATAGTAACATATATACAAATTAAAGATTTGTTTACTAACGAGAACTTTGACTTAGGTCAATTTTTCTCTAGGCTCGAAAATGTGGCCGGTAAACATAATGTTTATAAATTACAAGTGGCACCTAGTGAGAAAATTTTTGAATTTATCTCTATAAATGAATTCAAAAAAATGGGCAATAAATTTTTGAATAAAATTAAAGTAGCGCTACTAAATGAGGTGACCCAACTAGATAGTAAGAATGCCAAGGCAATTCTCGATATAATGCTGAAACATCACGATGACCCCATAGAAGGTGGACATTGTGGAACATATAGAACAATACAGAAAATTAAAAGATACTACTACTGGAAAAATATGTCGAAAGACATATCTAAATATGTAAAATCATGTCATAAATGTCAAACAACAAAGACAACTAAACATTTGAAAAGTCCAATGACCATTACAGAGACACCAAACAAACCATTTGACACGGTGTATGTAGACACAATAGGTCCATTTCCAAAATCAATTTACGGAAATGAATATGCAATCACGATAATATGTGATTTAACTAAGTACTTAGTAACTATACCAATACCAGACAAAAGCGCTAAAACAATAGCTAAGGTTATATTTGCTAATTTTATACTTACCTATGGTCCAATGAAGACGTTCATTTCGGACATGGGAACAGAATATAAAAATTCTATCCTATCGGAAATTTGTGATTTATTAAAAATTGAAAAACTAACTTCAACAGCTTACCATCATCAAACATTAGGAACAATAGAAAGAAGTCATAGGACCTTTAATGAATATGTACGTTCTTATATTTCAGTGGACAAAACAGACTGGGATGAATGGTTAAAATACTTCACATACTGTTTTAACACAACACCTTCAACAGTGCATAATTAATGTCCATATGAATTAGTTTTTTCAAAACTTCCAAATAAATTTCAACAATTTGATAATGTAGATAGAATTTCTCCACTATATAATATAGATGACTTTGCCAAAGAAGCAAAATTTAGGTTAGAAGTAGCATATAAGAGGGCCCAAATATTATTAGACAGAAATAAAAATAAGCAAAAACTTAATTATGATAGGAAAATAATAGACCATAATTTTAAAATAGGAGATTTAGTTTTACTAAAAAATGAAGCAGGACATAAGTTAGATAACCAATATAAGGGACCATATAAAATTAAGAAAATAGATATAAGAAATAATATAACCATAGTAGATAATAAAACAAAAAAAGAACAAATAGTTCATAAAAATAGAATTAAGTTATATCATACTGGCTAAAATAAAATAAATAATAAAATTAAAATTAAGTAAAAAAAAAAAAAAAATGTTAATAAAATAATAAATTGTAATAAAACAATTAAAATAAATTTTTAAAAACTACTAATAAAAACCTCAAATTGTTGTAAAAGAATGTCCATGGCACAACATTTTGTTATATGAACATTCTTATGAAAACGGAGGTGTAGCATGATTGCATTATTTTAGTAATGATGAATTCATTACTTTAAGTGACTGACATCCAAATATCATATGTCACACTAAATGCACTCATGCTAAATTGTGAAAAGTTATTTGAAACCCATTTTTTTCCAACGTGGGAAAATATATAAAATACACACAAACATGTATTTTAATTAGGCTAAGCTAAATTCTCATAAGTAGTATATAAGGTAGAATAATTTATAATTTAAGAACAATTAAAAAATAAACACAGTGAAGAGTGCAACTCGATTGCACCTTCCATAGAAATAAAACTGAATGAAATTGTTTTTATTTACAGTTTCAACCATGTATAACAAGATGGGGTACCTGGTTGCAGGCAGTTGAGTATTATGCCAAAAATTTTGAAGAATTTAAAGATGTGGTAAATAATTTTAATGAAAATAATGCAGTCGCGATAAAAAAGGAAACAATATTTTAAATGTACCTAATATAAAGGCTCAATTAGAATTTATACACTCAAACAATGGGTTTCTAGTCGAGACAATAACCCAACTTCAGGGGTTTAAATCATTGAACATCTCGGTTAAACTCGTTGATGACGCTGTCATTAAAATAAGAAAAGTAGAAGGTCAAATCGGCGAAAAAATAAAAGCCAAAATTTATGCAGTTTTAAAAAAGAATATTTTTAATTTACCTTCCAGTAAAGAAAAAATTGTAGACAATATTTAAAATGACCACTTTTAAATATCCACCTATTACATCCGTTGATGTCGAACGAACACTTTCAATGCTTAAAACTGTTTGAAGACCAAATAGAATGAGTTTTACATTTGATAACTTAAAAAAAAACTTATTTATTTATATATGTAAATATATCTTGACCTACTACTACTTTGTAAACTATGTTTAAAGTTTTTAAAACTGAATGAAATGTAGTTATGTTTTTTTTTTGTTAAATATGGCTAAATAAATATATTTTTAATGCATATTTTTTACTTTTATTTTTGCATATTTTACGATTTTTAGTGCATGTTTTATTCGCATATTTTGCGATTTTAAGTGCATGAACTTCCTTGCCCTGGTCATAACATAAGCTGTGATTAGAAAAGCAAAATTTTCCCAACCGATATATATTACTGGTTTCATTTTAATCAAAATGTGTAATTTTCGTTTCAATATCGTTAATAGTTCCAATTTTATTACGTTTTTTCCCTCTCCTGTAAACTTTTGAAAACTGCAGATAGGTTATTTCGTCTTTTAGGTGACGATATACTTAGATGAATTATGTTTTCTTCATATTTACAAAAAAAAGTTATGGTCGAATTTTGACCATAAGGCGAACACTAGTAATAATAAATTTAAAAATGTTTATATACAAATGTAAATATATTTATTATTTAATCTTAAAAGAAAATGGTCCCCATCAACGCCATCGCCTTTTTTTAAATTTTGGAGGTATATAATATTCGGCAACGAGTTTTGTGTTAAATTAAATTTAAAAAATTGCTAAGTGCTTTTTTACGCTTTTTTTTGTTCAAAATAGTGCTTTTTAGTGCGTTTTTTAAATTTTAAAGTGCTTTTTGCTCTCAAAAAGTTGGCATCACTGCTCAAGACTTTGCAAAGTAAACTTTGTCTGTCTAAAAGGGGACTTACTTGTTTTATTTATAATACCTTTTATTTAAATATATTTAAATTTATCAGCATTCCATTCGATTTTATAAAACCCTATTAAATTGTTAAGATTAAAATAAAAATTATAATTAAATAAAAAATATTTGTATCTATTTGTACACACTTTTTTTCTATTTAGAAAAATTTAAGAATAAAACATTTAATTTTTGATTATATCAATTTATTTAGTTTCAGTGAAGTCTTGAGGGAAAAAACCTTTACAATTTGTTTATTTGTATGTATATATAGGAAAGAAACCAGAGTCTCTGGCGGGAATCGAAACCCGCAACCCCGCGTTTGATAGACTAGCTCACTACTAGCTAGCCTACCGGGGTGTTGTATTACCACACGATTTAAATTGAGCTTTTAACACTTATTGTACAATGTTGCACCTTAGTTAGCGCGGAATATCTTGTGTTATCGAATGATGTAAATATTTTGTAAATAAACCGAAAACTCGGATTTTTGAACGCAATATTTCGAAAGTTTTAAAATTTTGATATTGGATCATTATTAACATAGGTTTTTTTCAAATATCGTCGGAAATACATAACCGATTTAAGAGTAAATACATACATAACTTGACAACGGCTTTCAAAAAACAATAGAATAAAAAAAATTTATATGTTAAACAGTTATAAAAATCAAATTTCGAAATAACAAAAGGAAACAAAGACAAGAAACAAACGAATGTAAAAAAAATTGCCGCACATAATTCACTCGCATTGATTTCGGGGAATTTCTGCATTTATTTATAGTTAGCTTAGACCGTATTTACATTATGCAATTAACGCCGCAACTTTCGCATGCAATTTTTTGTTTGTTAGCAAGAGGTCTAGGGATGAAAACGGGGTTGAAAAAGTTGAAAAAATGCTTGAAAAAAAATGTAAATATAAATGTGAAAAAAGTTTCGTAGTAACTACTTTAAAAGAAAATAGAAAAAAAAATCGGCGTTAATTCCATAGATCTAAATGCGGTCTTATAGTTAGTTGTTAAAAAGTTAATTATAAATGCGTTACTTTTGTAGTCGACTGCCAAATTGCTTGCAGGGCGTGTACATACTAAAGGTCTGCATGACTACATTTAAAAGGCATATGAATACATTCATGTGTTTTTTAAGTAAGTAAAGTTAAGTACAACAAACGATTTAAGTACGCAGTGCTTTACATTTTATGTTTAAAAAACAAATGAATAAACACACAAGGCAAAAGAGAAAAGAAAACAACTGTATTTAAACAGAAAAAAATACTACCACATTCAAATAAAACAGACATAATAAAATGTGTATAAGTTTCGAATATAATATTATTTAGATGTTTTACTCATAACATGAATACATTAATACCCTGCAAATAATAGGACCAGTCCAAACACGCGTGTAAAGAGTAGTCCACAAGGGACCAGGACTAGTCCTTAAGTAACCCAAACGTATGGAAAAAACCTGGTCTATTTAACATTACGATGTCCTAGGAGAGGACCATATAACCCACCTTTGGACCACTAAGGAGTAGTTTTAAAACTACTCCATGGTATATAACCCACCTTTGGACCACTAAGGACTAGTTTTAAAACTACTCCATGGTATACTCAAGAGGATTAGTTTTGAAGTCGTTTAAAAACGAAAGCATGTCGTTAAAAAACGAAGACATGTCGTCTCACTACAAACACTTTTTAACAATGACATGGTCCATGCTTGCATTACATCGGACTAGTCCATGGAGTAGTCCATTTTATTAAAATGGGTCAGGTGGTCCAATTTTATTTGCAGGGTATTATTACTAGCAACTTTTGTTATGGAAATCGAAAACGTAAAACGCAAGAATTTTAAAGTCCTTTTTAATATACTTTTAATCCAATTTTTATAATTTTTGTTGCAAAATTCTGTTTGATAGAGATATATTTGTAATGAAAATAAACATAAGTACTAATTTTACTATGTAGTATTTCTTGCACACTGTCTAACTGTTACCATATACTTGTGTGTGTTTGCATTTACAAATTGAGTAAATAAATATTCAAAGAAAAAGAGTGAATAGAATGTGTGCCTTTCTTGTGATAAAGTAAAACACAGACTACACTCTCTTTTATATTTTAACTCTTAAACTCTGTAAACCAGTACTTAACTATTTAAATATTTGAATGCTTGTGTGTAATAAACAAATGAATGTATTCTTGCAGCCCTTTAGTACATACCCTGTCATCAAGCGCTATGGTAGTATTAGGGAAAATGTGTTTGAGGGAGTTTACACGGTGTCTATTCAGACATGTCTAAAGCTACGGTCACACTTATTAAATATTTGACCAAATAAGCGTAACCCCTACTTTTGTTAATAGTAAGTGAGATTTAACATGGTCTTAATATCACAAAATAAGTTTATTATACTACTAGACATATCAAAAAACTGTTTTTAAAAGATCTGGTATTATAATCAAAATAAATATTGGATTTAAAGGAAATGATTATTTAGTTTGCTTGTTGGTCCCGTTTTTTTCGTCAAATATTTGACAAGTGTGACCGTAGCTTAACAAACACGTTAGTTTTGTTTGTAGGCGATCGGGGAAGGAAAGAAAGAGGGGTTGCCAAACAGACATGAAATGAGTTTTCAAGTTTTGGATGGAAAATCAAAAAATTTAGATATGACGGCGAATATCAGGTTCAGCACACGTTAAGAATCAAGGCGAACTCATGTAAACCACAGCAGAGCACAATGTAAACGGTGGTGTCGGTGGTGTTTTGGTTTAATCTGACAATAAAAGTTTGAATGCAATTTTTAATAAAAAGATGTGAAAAATTTTATAATATAGCCCCATAAAATTTTAAAGCAAGATGCATTTTGGCATTTGTGTACCAGAATAAACATTTTTTTTAATTGGGTTACTCCTTTTTTATATTAAGCCATTGAAGTATGGGTTTTTAAAATAAATTTTATTTATTTTTAATACAAATAAATAATTGTGACCTACATAGATGAAAATAGTTCATCAGGCATGTTCTGAAAATCGCAAGATTTCAAATCACTGGTGATTTTAAAATCACAATTGTGATTTAAGCGTGTTTTAAAAACTACAAAAGTTTTAACTTGGTTTGAAATGATGGAACGAAATAAGCAAGTAATTTTTAATCGGCGGCCAATAAGCTGACCGGTTTAAAATCATAATTAAGAAAAAAATTACTGTCCGAACATCTTTCTTGTAATTTCAATTTACTTTCACAAAAAGTGAATTTCAGAACATACCTGTATTTTTCAATTATAAACAATGACATGGTTTTAAATTGCTTGAAAAATGTTGTTTGCGATTTTTAAAGAACCAGATGAAATAAATATATTTTGGTTTATGTTTACAGCTTTATTTTGGGATTGTTACTAAATTCAAACTTATAATTATATTTTATAATGTTTTGAATGTATATTTGCCGTTAAATTAATGCTGGCATATGTTTTAAGTGCTATCTAAGTATTAATTAATTAATTATAAAATGTTTAACAAAAAAAAAAAATAAAAACATGTAATTTTTAGTAAGAAAATTGATTTGTTAGAAGGAGAATGTAATTTAGGTGAGTAAGTAAATGAAGTATTGGAAGATTAATTAAATTATATAGTAAGTAGTGATTAAAGTATTTTTTAGCATTTGTTTGTGTATATATGTGATTAAATATATAGAATAGAGTTCCTTCTAATGTAATTTAAATTAGCTTAAATTTTTTTTAATAAATAAGAATAATGTTAAAATACATAATTAAACTGAAAGTATAATTGTTACATTACTTGATTAAAATTAAATTAAAAGAATTATTAAAACGAGAATAATTTTTTTAGAATCGATGGACAATGCCTAACTGGATGCTATGCAATAATATCATGTCGCACTGGCAGTTGAATTAACATTCTTATTTGTTGGAGACGCATTTAAATTACTTGATGTCACAGCACCAGCAGCTGCAATGGTAGCGGTGGTGTTAATAGATGTAGCTTCTATACCAGCAGAAGCATTTAAATTATTGTAATTCACTGTTGTTGACGTTACTACATTGCTTTCATCAACTACAGCAACATTTCCAACAGACGCCGGCGGTAAGGAGGCAGTATAATTAGTTGATTTATCAATGGCAGGTGAAACTGACTGAAGAGTTACTGCTACTACGTTATTATTATCAGCAGCAAGCCCACTGTAAGAAGCAACCATATTGGCGTTATCTGTTATAGGCTGACCAGCCGTGGATGTTGATGATGTAGAACTTATGTTTAGTTGAATAACAGAATTGTTGTTGGCATTTTCAATGGAAGCTCCCGATAGGGAGAGCTCATCTGCCGAATCGTCAGCACATAAATCAGTTTGTACTCCCTTCTCTTCCAGCAAATGTTCATTTATGCGAATAGGGCGGCTGTATGAACCAAACTGCTTAGATATTTGTAACAATTCGCGCAAAGTTTTGTTCTCCAGGCGTAAACGAGTTATTTGGTCAATGTCAAATTCATCATCAATGCTGGCCGCTCTTTGCATTACGGCTGCCATTTCATTAATTTTTTCCCTTTGTTCGCGAATAATTTTCCACAATTTTTCGTTATACACTTCCTTAAAGTTGAGCTTGCTTTCCAGCACTTTACTATTGGTGTGTTCGCGATATTTTTGCATTATCAATTCCATGGCACGTTCGTAGTCTTCAATACACACTTTAAGTTCACGATTCTCTTTAAGTATTTCCGAACTATTGGCATTTTGTTGTTGTATACGATTAACCATGTCAACGTTGGACTTATTGTTAGCAATACGATTCAATGAATCCATGTCGTCTTGAAACTGTCGGAGACTTTCAACAAAGCGATTGTTACCTTCCGCCTCTTCAAGTAGCGCACTGCTTAGGGCGTCTAATTCTTTGACGCGACTTGCCATTCTCTGTGCATCCATAATAATTTGTCCAACCGTTATGTTTGCCATGATATAAGCAGCTTATACTTTTTTCTATTTATTTCTTAAAAATTCACTCTCTCTTTTGGTTGTATTTGGTAATCGATTGCTTTAATTTTAGCTGTGCTCAATCTTTTTTTTAGCTAATTTTGTTGAAAACTGTAAACGAAATTTCATCAAAATAATTTTTTATTTTCAAGGGAACAAAAGAAACTTGCAATGACAGCTCATTTTGACAACTTCATAAAAACATACACTGCATTACCATTTTATGTAGAGTGGTGCTAACTTTGTCTTGAATTATTAACTTATGGGAAGGTTACTTCACGACCAAAACAGCAATTTGTGATGTATTTACACTACGTCGAATTGCTACTGTTCACGCTCATATGCCTTGGCTCATATCTTGAGGCATATTTTTCATAGCGAAGAAAAATATTAGCACTAAAACACAAAATATTAAATATTTACATGCTGAAACACTAAGTCTACAAGTCACCTTTTAGAAAGGCAAAGTTTACTTTGCAAAGTCTTGAGCAAGGCGAATTTAACAAGTTAAGCGGCCCATACACTTGCTATATTATTGTATATGATATTCGCCATATTATTTCCATTTTGTCCCATACCATGCAATAAGTCGCACACAGGTTTTATTCATACAATAAAAAGGTGAACATAACCTATAGGAATAACATAAACAGCATTGTACAATGTTGCCAACACATTTCACTTTCTTTTCGTTGTACAATAAAAACTAAAAATCTTTTGATTGTTGCCAATATATTATGCAACCTTCGAATATCACATATACATTGGCGATATAATTGTTCAATACGTAAAATTGAACAATTTTACTGCAAGTGTATGTGCCGCTTTAAGTGCAACTCTACAACTACAAAAAGCCCCATGTATTTTTTTTTCATTTTAATAGGTCTGTGTTCATACGGCTCTTGTCTTATTGACATGATTGCTACTTTATATGCGAGAGGGACGAGGGGAAAAGAAACGAGTACACAGATGCATGTACTGTTTTTACGTTTTGCTTTTTCATTCGTTGCTTAATTTTGTTATTGTTTTCAATATCAAAAAAGCACATATGCATACGCACGACTATACAAAAGAAAAAACATGTCGTCAACATGACATGAATCATTTGAACGCCAATTCATGGTTCAAAGAAGAAAAAGGAAGAATCTTATCAATAGGACATGAGCCGTATGAACTCAGGCTAGGCGGCTGTCAAAAATGCCGACAAGGCAAAAATTGATTGAAAAACAAAATAAAAATTTTGTTTGGGTTATAAAAGAGATTATTAAATTCACTTTAACTAATTGCAGTTTTTCTAAGAAATTTTTTCGGTTATTTTGGCGCAAAACATAAATAAAATTATATTTTGACGTTTCCCTATTTTTTTGTTAGTTCGCCGTGGAAACAGCTGATGAACGGCTGACAAGTTTAGTTTACCTTCTTAAATTCGCCTTGGTCTTGAGCTTATAGGAGGGAGGGAAAAGAGAATAACGAGGGAGTACACACTTAATTTTTCATTTTGGTGTTAAGAAAATGATAGAAAGAAATGACCGAATGTGACCGAAAACTTTATTTCGGTCATTTCTTTCTATCATTTTCTTAACACCAAAATGAAAAATGTGACTACTCGCTCATTCTTTTTTTGTAGGGGTGCTTATACCTGACACTCGAAGCCGATGTGACATTGCAGACGTTCAGAACGCCAGTAGCACATATCGTTGACGGCGACCAAAATTTACTAAAAATTGAAAATTTTTCAACGACGGCGGCGAAAATACAATCGTCGGCTATACCAAATTGTGTAAAGAGCGACTTTAATGTTTGTTGTTTGCAAATGATCTTTGGACACATTCGTATATTTAGTTAAAATGTTAAAAGCAAAATAATAAAACAATGAAAAATGTGCCAAGAACAAAATAATATTATTATTATTCTTTGCATTTTTAATTGTTTTTTAGTGTTAAAATTTTTTCTCGCCCCATTTTTATTCGTGAGTTTATTTGACAGTTCAAAGCGGGAACTTTTCTCACCCAAAAATTTACAGACACACTTTTTCTGTAAATTGGCAAGTAATTTCCTTACGTGACAGCTTGTACTCGCCAAAAAAGTTACAGACACAGTTAAGTGAGAAAAACAGCTGTTTGTTTCAATTTATGGCATTTTTGTTTCATTTCACACATTTCAATCGAAAACTTTCTCGACGCGAGAGTTACAGAACACGGGCACAGTTCTCAAAACATATTTCAAAATAAACCACAAATAAAACAGTTCTAGTTATTTATTTATTCATAACATGGGTACTAGACATAAGTATGGCATATAACGAACTTTTCTGTTTAACGAACAGGCCTGACAAAGTACTGGTTCGTTAAACCGGAAAACTACTGTACTACGTCATCAAACGGTAAAACGACTCATGTCTTACTTGAGGGTTACACGATCAAGTTTTGACTATCAATTTTTAATACACTCACATTTTTTTACCAATACATTCATACTTTTAAAAATTGATACAAACTTGCCTTTAAAATTCTCTTGCCAGTGAGTGTTTCAATTTACGTTCAAGAAAACAGCTGATTTCAAGGTTAGTGAGCAAATTTTTCGTTTCTCTTATACATTTTTTTTTTTAATGACATCTCGAAAGTAAATTGCTTTCAACTTGCGTGCAGCCTACGTCACAGCTGCCAATTTTTGCATATTTTGACAAACAGTATATGTAAAAGACTATCAAGAAAAGCTTGATCGTGTGGCTGCAATGTTATTGACATGGTTCTTTCTTTTTCTTCTTTGAACTTTCATTGGCTGTCAAACAATTCATGTCATGTTGGTAACATGCTTTTTTAGTCTTTATACTGCGGCCACACGATCAAGTTTTTCTTGATAGTATTTTAAATATACTGCTTGCACAGAGCACACACAGGCGTCACGAGAAAGAAAATATTGTGTTTTTATCTGTCTTTTTCTTCGAAAGCTGCCCTTTTTGCATTTTTTGTTTTGATTACGCAATTTGTGGTGATAGTAGCGGCATGTTTTTACACATTGTCACTTCACTACTAAAAAACGTTTTCTTCTCTTTCTTCAAAAGCTGCCCTCGCAAATGATTTAGGCATTTTCCATACGTAACTTTTTTCATCTCTTTATGCTTTGTGACTGCTTGCCAAAATTTTCATAAATTGAAAGCTGTGACGTAGGCTACACTCAATATGCAAGCAAGTAACTTTCAAGATGTCATCAAGAAAACAAATTATAAAGACAAACATGTATTCAGATGTTAAATTGAAAGTAAAATTGCTAAACAAATGGAAAGGTGAAATTGAAAGCCATCTCGTTGTCAATTTAAAAAGTTTAATGGCGATTTCTTTTCTGAGAAAAATGTTGCATTAATGTTACATGTTCTACATTTTTGTGTTCGTTTGTACAAAAAATACAACTGTGGGAAAAATTTTCAAGTTCTTTTGTGAATATGTTGATGAAAAACATGCAAAACATGTTGCATGTTTTACCCTTATGGCGATTTCTTTTCTGAGAAAAATATGTTACAGTATATACATGTTACATTTTCTAATGTTACCTATAATCACTGGAAGTGTTACATGTTGTGCAATTTGAGTAGAACACAATTAGCTGCTTTTATTTACAACTATTACACTTTCATCATTAATGTACTTTATGAGCGATTTTTAAAGCTATTTGAGCGGTTTCTGCACGCTATTATGGCTTGGAACCAAATATTGACACCGTTCTTAGGCGCTTATATGTATAAACATACTCTTTTTGAAAATGATCATAAACATGGAAGATGGAATTTTCAAGCTTAAAGCTTTTTGAGCTCAATTAGTTTGCATTTTGGTACTAATTGCTTAAACTGTTTTGTTCTTAAATATATGAAACTTATTAAAAAAAAGGTTTTTTTCTTTTCACCACTCATTTTTTTCATCAAAATGAACAGGCGCAAATCTAAGATATAATGAAGCATTTTTGCGTATGCTAGACACTGGGTAAAACTGAGTGCAAAACCAATAAACAACAAGCTGATACAAAACTTCATTATTTAAAAATGTACTGTTTAAAAAACTGTTGAAACTATCTATCTATTTTGTGAAAACAAACTTTAATTCAAAATCTAATTTCTGAAAATAAAAAATGTTCCTTTGAGAAAAAAATCATAAAATCATATTTTGGTCAAAAAATCATCAAACATGTGATAAAATCATTATTCTGGCAACGCTGAGCGTAGTACTATTTCTCGAAAGATTTGCAATTTTGTTGCACCAATTTTTTAAAAATTCAGCTTTGAAATTGCATTAGTGTGAAGTTTATAAAATTCCAGTCTTGCAATTTTCGTATTTTTTTCTTGTCTTTCCTCTTCTCTTTTTTATATTTTATATAAAAATACAAATACACCTACAGCCAACTTCAAGATTGAAATTATGTTTGTATTGTAATTTTCGAGTATGTACATGAAACTGAGTTACTCTCCCAAATCTTTTCACCACTGTTAACAATTGACTCATACTACATTAATACCTACGCAAAATCTAGTACTTACGAGATTTCGAGCCAAATCTTGTTGATTTTGACTAGATTTCCCATACAAAACCAAATCTACTTCGTGACTAGATTTCGACGAATAATACTTGTCATTTTCGTGACACATTGCATTCACACTAGGTGCGTTTGAGTAATTTTACAGTAAAATGCAGTAAATGAGTAAACTCACAAAAAGCTGTTGTCCAAAAAAGTACGCGAACGCAAATTTGTAAAAAAATCGTAAAATAAAGCCAACAGCTGACGGCAAATAATTGAAGTGTTGAAAAATATTGACACTTTTGACTACTTAACTCGTTTTCTTATCGGTACTCGATTAAATACTTTTTATAGCACGAACATTTTTGGAAAATACAAGCAAACTACTTTATGTAATCTTTCATATTTGTTTGTTTTTTATTTAATTTGATTTTACTTATTTGTAGCGGGTTAAATTATTTAAAAGAACATGAATAATTTTTTTGCTATTGATTACTTAAGTATCCAAATACTTCACACTGCTTCACAAACAAGTTTAATTAATTAATATTAATTCACTTTCTGTTTTGGTTTAATTTTTATTTAAACTTTTCTTTTATTTAACAAATTTTTCACAATTTGTATGCTTTTTATTTCTTACTTTTGTTTGTTTACCTTTTGAAACAAATGTTTTTTTGATTTGCTAAATTTTACTGCAAAAATTTCTGCAGTAAAAATTTTTAAATACTCACTTTTCGCTATCAATTTATGTTCTCATTTACTGCATTTTGTGTACTCGAACGCAATTTCGTAAAATGCAGTAAATTTTAGTAAAAAATAGTAAAAACTTTTGTGTTCTCGAACGCAACTACTATCACACTTTGTCATATTAGCTCTGTTTCTTTACTTTTTGGGTAAAGTTCGTGAAAAGCAAGCATCAATTTCTCTCATAAAGAGACAAAATTACACAAAAGTACGGGAACAGAAAAACCATGCACAAAATAAAAAGTGATTGTTTTGATAGTTTTTACATAACAATAAAAGTTAATGCCACTTTTGAAAAATTGTATATTGACTGCAGAAATAAACTAATTTTACCAAAAATTAAACACTTTTACAATAACTAACATTATGTTTTCCTAATATTTCTACACAAAACTTTATATTTACGTACATTTTTTCACTCCACAACACTTTTTCCAAAATTTGGTTCATGAATTTTTTCCTTTGCATTTCATTGTTTTGTTTATGTTTTACAGCTGTTTGACAATTTACACAATTGCACGAAGAAAAATTCTGGGCTGTTTCGTGCAAGAAGAAGAAGAATTTTATTCTCTCAAATCCGCTCTCATACAAATTAAAAGTACGGGAACGCTTTTCGTGCAAATTGGGATCCCGAGGGATCCCAAAGTAGAGTAAAGAAACAGAGCTATTACTTGAGTTTTTGACATGTATTAATACAAAGTATATTAGTCTAGCCTTTATTAATAAAAGGTAATGCAAATTTTTTAATGTATATTTCTTTTTGTGTTTGTATGTGTAACGAAAAAACTTTTAGTCATTTGTTTTGTTATAAAAACAAAATCTCGCTTATGTCAAAAAAGTATAATGTAAACTCACTAGTTTCGAAGAAGATTTTAAATCAAATCTACAAGATTTCGGCGTAATGCAAATGTAGTATAAGGTTTTGCTGTACTTTTATAAAATTACCCGCTAAATTGACAATTAAGCGTTTTTTGAAATCTGATTTGACGGGAAGTGTTCAAAAAATTGGCAACGTTGCTGGTAATGTCAGTCGATAGCGAGCGTATTTTACACGCACAGACGTGCAAAATTTTCCTTTTTGGTTTAATGTCGGTCTGCATCGAGTGCTGTGTATTGAAATTTCGAAATGTCAGTCGATAGCGACTAGGTACATTCGATTGTTTATGAAATCTTCATCGACAGCAAAATAACTCTCGAAATTTTATTTTTTTATGAAAATTCAAAACAATATGTTTTACTTATTTAATTTTAAAAGGAATTGTTATTAATAAGTGAAAAATTTTGTATATAAACAAATGAATAATAAAATGTAAGTAAGCATATTATATGTAAGTTAGCACATTATTTATCAAACACAAAATGCTGTTTAATTTCTAAAATATGTAGGTCAAATCTAATAAAAATAAATGCCGTTCAGAAGGAAATTTTAGGTGATTTCATGGCTGCTCATACTGATTTGGCCAAAGGTGCAATACCAAATTCTGCACAAGGTAAAGAAATTGTGAATAGGCTGTGGGAAACCTTGACAATTAAACTAAACGCATCGGGACCCCCAATAAAAGATTCAAAATCTTGGCGAAAGGTATTAAAAATAAGATTAGTTAGTTTGTATTAAAAACAAAAAAAAAATTGCAGGTATTTTCTGATCAGAAGCAAAGTGTGAAAAGAAAGTTTTTATTTAACAAATCATCGCTAATGAAAACTGAAGGAGGCCCATATAAAGAAAAAATTTTAAATTCGGTAGAGGAACAAATTTTGGAAGCAGCAGGCATTGCGATGGCTGTCGATGGCTTAACCAAAATAACAGTAGATGGTTCAAAAACTGATTTGCCACCAGAAGATTTGCAAAGCAGCTTTTCTGACGTGCCACCACAAGATTTTGGCAGTAGGTTTTTGTATGTTTTCGATTCCGATGAAGATGATTCTAGTCTACAGCAGCCAGAAAAGAAACCCAAATTGCAGATCCCCGAAACGCCTTTAATGAACAAAAGCTCAAAAACAAACCTACATGAACATTTAAAAAATACAGACGAGTTTTACAAGCTGTTATTTGATAAAATAGATAGTTTAATAAAGTTGAAGAAAAAAACAGTAGCAATAAAGGAAGCGGAACATAATATAAATATGGAAATAAAAAGAATTGAATTGCAAATTAAAATTAAGGAACTAGAAAAATTAAACTAAAAAAAGTTTATAACATGTATGGTATGTAAGTATGTATATGAATGTTTTTTTTTTGTTTGTTTATTAAATTTTTAATTTACTAATATGTAATACACTCCAATTATTGTTTACAAATCAGTGAACAAATTTATGCAGTAAATAAAGAAAGTTTATACATTTTTTTCTTTTGTTTTTTCATATTTTATTTTTATACCCACACCACAATAGTGGAGAGGGTGTTATGCATTTGTGCTGATGTGTGTAACGCCTTAAAATATTGGTCCTATACCCACCTTGAAGTATACCGATCGACTCAGAATCACTTTCTGAGTCGAACTAAAGATGTCCGTCCGGCTGGCTGGCTGGATGTTTTGGATTTTGGAGATAATTTGATAAAATTTGGGACATAGGTTCTTATTGACAAAAGGACTAAGCCTATTGAAAATGGGCCAAATCGTAGGACCACGAGGGAAGATAGGGGGAAATTTCTTCCTCTCTGAAACTATCAAACCGATTTTAATGAAATTTAAAACTTACATAGAACCATATCTTTGTGGACACAAAAGGGATGTATTTTTTAAAAAATATGACCGCGAGGGGAGATGCGCCAATTTCTGCCTCTCAAACCGATTTTAATGAAATTCAAAACATAGATAGATCCATATCTATATGCACATAAGCTATACAGTTTTTCAAAAATAGAACCACAAGGGGAGGTAGGGGGCAATTTCTGCCCCTCACAAACTTTTAACCCGATTTTAATGGGTTTTATAAACATAGATAAATCCATATTTATATGGACATATAAGCATAATGTGTTTTTTAATACTATGGTGTAGGGTGGGTACGTTCGTAAATGCAGTTGCTGCGCATCAGTTGCGCATTAGTAAAATTGGATGTTCGTAAATGCATCACTTGTAAGAAACTTGGCATTACTTTCATATGTCAAAAGTTTTTTTATGCAGTGATGCCGCAGCTCTGCAGCAAATATTAGCAATTATTTCATCAGTTAATTTTCTGATGCAATAACTTTTAACATAAAAGAAATTATTTTATTTTTCTTTTTTTAAGCTTTTTCATGTAATTTATAAGAAAACTATTACTTTTTGGTTAAATATTTTTAATAAAATTTGTCATAGCTATTGTTGAAAATTTTTTTTTTAAATTTAAAAATTTAGCCCGTGTTCAAAAATTCAAACTTTGCACAGCTGTTGTGCAGTAAAAAAAAAATCAGCATCACAAGCGCAACTGCAGCAGTGATGCATAGTTTTGATGCATTTACGAACGTACCCGGTATCATATGGCGGGCTTGACCGACTATACTTTCTTACTTGTTATACATACATACATATGTCATTTTAAAATTTGAGAGCATCGTCATTTAGGGTTTGTTTTAGAACAGGCATTTCCAAAAATTTTTTGGTTGTATATATTTTATAAGTTGTATAACACAAAGGTACAAGATAAAAATTTTTTGTGTTGATAAAATATTTGTAGCAATTCTTTACCAATTCAATGTCGGTGATTTTAAAACTGCACTTTTTTTATTCGGAAGCTTTTTGACTCTAAATCAGTTTCAAATATGTTATCAAACATTTGTAAAAAAATTTAAGATTTTTATGTTTTAAAAATTCATAAAAAATGATTCATATTCATTCATATTCAAATTCATATTCATATTCAAATTCATAAAAAATGATTCATAAAGTGATGCATAGTTTTGATGCATTTACGAACGTACCCGGTATCATATGGCGGGCTTGACCGACTATACTTTCTTACTTGTTATACATACATATGTCATTTTAAAATTTGAGAGCATCGTCATTTAGGGTTTGTTTTAGAACAGGCATTTCCAAAAATTTTTTGGTTGTATATATTTTATAAGTTGTATAACACAAAGGTACAAGATAAAAATTTTTTGTGTTGATAAAATATTTGTAGCAATTCTTTACCAATTCAATGTCGGTGATTTTAAAACTGCACTTTTTTTATTCGGAAGCTTTTTGACTCTAAATCAGTTTCAAATATGTTATCAAACAATTGTAAAAAAATTTAAGATTTTTATGTTTTAAAAATTCATAAAAAATAAATATTGCACGCAAATCACAGCTGATAGAAAAAAAGTACAGTTTTAAAATCAGCGATATTGAATTGGCAAAGAACTGCTACACATTTTCTAGCAACACAAAAAATGTTTAATTTTGTTCCCTTGTGTTATACAACTTATAAAATAAAATCTTCTAAATTTATACTTTTATGGCAGGTTTGTAATAGCAGAATGCTTTTCAAATGGGATGAAGATAATTTAATTTACGTTGCTTGGAACAAATAAATTTTAAATCTGAAAAAATTTGTTCGCATAGGTAAGTAGTGCCGAATAAAGAGAGGCACTTAAATTAATTTTTTTTCATTTCAGGATAGAACTCGCCATCCAAATCTTTCCAGAACTCTACAATATTATTTTCTTCTAGACCATTTACTACGCTTCGTAGTGTGATTAGTTCTGATTGAATATCAAATTCGAAGTTGCTTACATCGCAACGAAAAAGGTTTTCAAAAAGATCTAATAGCGGTTGTAAAATTACAAAATCTTGAAACCTGTCTTGGAAATTATTGAACAAAGTGTTTCAAATATTTCGGCATATTCATATCTTTTGTCGATTTCGAGATTTCTATAAACAAGTGACGTTTTTGGAAAATTGGAAAAATCACCAGTTTTAATTTGGGAAAAAATTAGAAACTGCTGTCACATTTGCTTTTATCTGTATAGGGTTACACATAAATTGTAGCAAAACAAAACTTTTTTAACTTGTTTTTTAAATATTTTTACTTACTTAAGAAAAGAGTTTTAAAAGAAAAAAACACACCGACGCGATTGGTACAGAAACAAAAATATTTTTACAAGCACAAAATACCACCAAATTCTTGTGGCTATTTTTTTCTTAATAATTTCTGCATTTAGGTACGTCTTTTTAACGAAAGAAAAAGGGACCCTTTTACATGCATCAAAGAATTTTTTTCACAAACAAACCACATATCGTTAGCTTAAATGCAAAACAATGTAGATATTATTTGAAAATTTTAAATTTTTGTTGATTAGGATTCCCGTTACATATGTATTTTTATAAAATTTTAAACTGCTATCTTAAAAAATAACGAAGTTATTTACAAAATTAAAAATGACGTATCATCAAATACATAATATTAATAAAAGAGAATGTATGTATGTATGTATATTTGTATATATATATATATATTTGTGCCTTATAGGAGGCCAAACCACTTGACCGATGGCCTTGAAATTTTCACAGCATGTAACTGTGACCCTGGAAGAGACATTAGGCTATATAAAATTGTGACTGGGCAAAGGGGCCACGCCCATACAACCCAACATTTTAAATCGTGGTATCTATGATATTTTGTCACCTACGGCGATAATACTTGGTATATATGTTGTTGGCATGAATAGAAATACGTTTAATTAAAAAAGTGGACGTGGACTCGCCCCTTTATAGAAAAAGTTAGAAGCGGTATATCTAATAAACTACTGAACTGTTCGTCTCAAATTTTCACAGAAGGCTATTGTTCTGAATTAATGTGTCGTAGGGTTCAAAAAGGTGTGATTGGACAAAGGGGCGGTGCCATATTTTTTCGTGGATGCCAATATTAAATATCGCATATTTTAAGAGCCGCTGCAAGCATTCCGTTGAACTTTTGGTAGATGGATCTTCTGAGCCCCAAAATTGAAATAAAATAGCAGCGGGGGAAGTGGTACCCCCCATAGGTCGCCAATGTTTAATATCCCATATCTTAAGAACTGTTATAGTGAGAATATTCAAACTTTGTGGAAGTCATTCTTATGGCGCAGGGGGAGCAATACCTCCCATAAGATGCAAATATTAATTATCGCGTTACTGAAGAACTATGATATCTAGAGTCTTCAAACGTGATAAAATCCACTATTAAGGTAAATTTAAAAGAAAAATAGGCGGGGTTGACGGAGGGAGAACAATACCCCCCATAAAACGAAACTACTGAATGCCACGGAATTCTCTTACTACGAAGCAGCTAATAAATTTTTGTTTATATATATTGTAAATACTTTCAGTTTTATTTTATAACGATGGGGTTAGCGAAGCACACCGGGTTAAGCTAGTAATGTATAAACACACTCAAGAAAAAAATTAGCAGAGTTTCTAATTCTTTTCATAAGAACACATTAATATTTTTAAACACCAAAACTAGGTAGTCTGTTTTATAACTATTACTACGGTGTTAGTGGAATTAGTGATCAGATAATAATTTATAATAATAATTTTTAGTATTGCATAAGAAGAAATAAAAAAGTGCTGTAAAATTATAAGAACCGAATCCATATTCGTATGTAAAATAAAACCTATAATAAGTGTGACTATCAGCTTCTTCCACATATAGGGATGAAACGATACGAGTAAATACAAGTACATATTCGATACTTTTATAAAAGTACAAAGTATTTTTGTAATCGATACTTAGCAACCGAGTACCAAGTAGTATCGGTAAAAAAATACTTGGTATCGGTCAAAAGTAATCGTTTAACTTTGGTATTGAAATTAATCTTAAATTTTTGATTACTTTCCAAAGCTGGAGCAGCAGTAACGGTATCAAGAAGTCGTTTGACCAGTAAACACTAGGGATGCCAATCCCGAATACCGAAAACCCGGGACTATTCTAAAAATTTAAGTCCCGAATCCCGGGGTTTGATATAAAAATCCCGAGATTTTGGGCTAAGTAAAAATTCAATATTAAAACATACTGGCCATGAATCTAATTTTTAACTGGTTACAAAAAAGTCATTAGTGAATAAATGTTACATGCAATGCATTATGTACCACGAAAACAAAATCAGATGGTGGGTCTTTTTTCTAAGTGGATGATAATAGAACTGCGCACGCAAAATGTAAGTTGGGTTCTACCAAAAGTCTTTTGACACATATAAGTTTATTTTATTAGATAAATACTTCTTATATATAATTCAGATACAATAAATTAAATATTGTCATATAGCATATATGTAGTTATGTATTTACGATACCACCCAGAAGTGTTGAATGCGAATATTGGTTTCGTCGGCAGCATATGTTTGCGATAAAATAAGATATCAATTATCTGACGTCATTGATTTGTTTAAGAATCTTTTTAAAATATAAGTTTTTATACGTAATACTTCCATATTACTTTAAAAGAATACTTTAAAAAGTTTTATTTTGTAATGAGTTTAATTTTCTTCATGAATTAATTTGTTTTAATTCTTATACATAAACATTAAATTATAATTATATGAATTTTAAAATTGGCTTTTATATCTGATCCCGATCTGGTCCCGTTTGGCATCTCTAGACCACACCTATAAACCACATATCGTCTAGATCCATTTCCTCAATTTTTGGCTATAGGAAGTCCGTTATCATCCCGCGATAGCGAACACCATTCACGATAATTGCTTGGCCGACCTCATTTTCGAAGACGCCGCTAGCCGCAGAACTAACTGAGGAGCATGCACATATATTATCCCATTTCCTACAGACCCGGTTTGCTGAAATTTACGCGCAATTCTCCCGATTGTGGAAACATTTGGTCGATTATACTGACCAAAAAAATCACGATGTGCATTAAATGCATTTTGATTGAACGCCCATTTTCGTAAAAGGCTTTATTAATCTTAACGCGCTGCTCAATTGTGTACCTTTCAATAATCGAAGTTGTCAAATATTGAAACAAAAAACTTGACGTTAAGGTGTGACTCACAATTAACATAATGGATTATGGTGTTACCACCCTTAATTATATATTTATCAATTTAAAAATAAAATACATAAATTATTTAGCTTAATTTCTTCGACCTTCTTAATATTATTTCCTTTTTTTAAAACATTTGTTTGAAATATAAAAAAACCAAAAAATCCCTGAAGCTATCCATTGAGATAGCGAAATATTGGATAAATTTTAAATAAATATTCTTTATATAAAACGGACCTTGAGCTTGAGAAATTATTGAAAGGAAATAAAATACATCTTTACATTTAAGATAAATTCATAGTGACATTGTTGATTTCTGGAGTAAAAGGTGAATGAAGGATGTTATCCTGAACGTTCTATAAAACTTGTTTCTTAAGATAAAAAGATTTTTCGAAAGGAAATTGGTACTAGGTTGTAACTAAAAGTGGTCTCAATCTTTACACTTGTCGTTTTGCACAAAAATTCTAATAGGTCGAAGTTCTTATTTTATTGTTTAGTAATAAAACACTAATAAGAACGTTTTTAAATGCTGGGATCTAATTACCGCATACGATATCGAGCAAAATTGATCGAAATTTTTTATTTTGGTATTATGACTCTCGATATCGAATGAAATGTATCGTAATTTGAGATGATAGCATTCGATATCGAGTAACCAAAGCCATTACAACTCTCTAGTTTTCATTCGATACGTCAGTATCTATCGAATGCAGAAAAATACGATAGTTTACTCGATACGATAGCTTACTCGATATCGAATGCGGTAATTAGGCCCCTGCTTTCTATTCTTTTATCATACAAACCGATACAAGTACCCATACAAGTAACTAAGAATCGATACTTTTTTTTCGATTCTAAGTAGGTATCGATACTTTACGAGCGATACCACATCGAGTAAAAGTATCGATACCTTAGAGGTATCGTTTCATCCCTATCCACATAGGACTGTTAGACATTTTGAAATTTTCAGCCTACGGCATTGCACTCCCAAACACTAAGAATTTCCAAGAATAAATGGCAACATATGCAGGATTCATAGCTAAATTTAATGAAGTACATTTTTTAGTTTATACCACTACTTATTAGTAATAAAAATCAATAAAAAATTATACATAATAGGTATGTCATAATATCTATAATAATATAAATTTTCCACATTGTTAAATGCAGTACTTCCTGCGCGCTGCATCAGAAAAGCAAAC
The DNA here is from genome assembly GCA_930367215.1 of Pollenia angustigena. Classification (NCBI taxonomy): domain Eukaryota; kingdom Metazoa; phylum Arthropoda; class Insecta; order Diptera; family Polleniidae; genus Pollenia; species Pollenia angustigena. The sequence goes on along the minus strand of OV884057.1, from coordinate 73,540,212 downwards.
TAATTTTACCATGTCGACGCAAACATAATGATGCTACATATTAATCGTGTGATTATCATATACATATTCTATTTTTCCGGTAATTTTAAACAAATATTTAATTATTTAATATTTTAAATGTTTGTTTTACTTAATACTAATATACTTTCGTTGATGATACGTCTTTTTGTTTCTGAAAATTACAAATTAATGTAACGTAACACACACAACTTAGAATACAATCAGCCCAATTATGAATAAAAATTCCCCGGGAGTTTTCTCCCTTTTCCCTATGTTAATTCAATGGTAAAAATGGGAAAAGGGAAAAAACTCCCGGGGAATTTTTATTCATAATTGGGCTGATTATTTTTTCCTTAAAAATATTTTGGTTAACGCATTTTTATCTGAAATATTACCAATTTCTTTTAAATCTCAAATAATTACAATTTTACAAAGTTCTTTGCTTTGCATGTAAACTTATGAAATGTTATATTATTCTACATTTAAGTCTTAAAATTTTAACTCTAAATAAAAATTGCACGCAAGGCATTGGATGTTACCAAAATCATTTTTGACCGCACAATATTTTTTGAGTGTTAGCTGAAACAAAATAATATAGCATCCGCTAGACATGTACACTTGTCGAAGTCACATCGACGACTGAATTGAAGAGCATAAAAATTTGTGTATGTATTGGTGTGCACAATTGTGCAAAGAAATGGAAATCCCTGTTTTAGAATCTAAAATTTAGATCAGCGAAGGGCAGATAGAGAACATTGAATAAAAGAGAGTAAATCAGTTGATTAACAATTAGAGAATTTTTTGAAAAGTTGTTCAAACTATATGTAAATATGCAAAACAAAAAAAAAAAAAATTCAGTAAAACTATTATTATTACATATATAATTCATCAAGTTTTCATAAACGGTAAAATATATATATGCATATTGTCACCTGAAATCGAAAAGACCATGGCAAAAACTTCAAAATGTACCATTTTTATGTAAATATTCCATAAAAAAAAGGAATACAATAAAAAAACTTGATTATTATATAATTCATCATTCCACATGATTGCTGAAACGTTTTTAAAACAAGCTGAACAAAACATACATAAGCACAGCTTGATCACAACACAATAAATATATTGTCTGTGTACCACTACGAAATTGCAAAATTTGCCAAAATAACAACATGCGCAACAGTCCTGCCAAGGTATATTTATAGCAGGTAGTCTCGGAAAGCCAGCTGTTTATTTTTTATTTGCTTGTTTTGTGATACGAACTGTCAAATGTTGTATAGTAAACAAATTTTTTGTCTTTATCTTTTGTCTCTTTTCAACCCCTTTACTGTTTGACAGTTTGTATCACATAACAACAATAAAAATCCCTGTTATTTGTTTTATTGTACAATTGTTGTAATCTCGCGGCTACCTGCTATAAATATACCTTGAGTCCTGCTTTGTTGAAATTTATTAAGCAACTGAATACAATTTTATTTTTTTTCCTTCTGTTGTATGTATTTGTTTTTCGGGTTGCCTTTGTTCAAGGCGAATTCATCACAGGTAATCTCGGTACTACAACAAGTACAACTCGTAAAAAACCCACAAGCAATTTGTTTTTGTAAAATCATTGTACAATGTCAAAAACAGAAATAAAACAAAACAGAAGCAAAGATAATAAAAGAGAATAAACAAAATTTTGACATCCAATAGTGATTTTAGCTAATATCAGCAGGGCTTTTAAGACTACCTGTAAAAAAATTCGCCTTGCCTTTGTTACTGTTTATGCATGTACAAATGAATTCAAGATTTTCAGCAAGGCGAATTTATAACAGGTAAGTGCAACCAAGGCGAATTTATAGGTAGTAATAGCACGTGGCCTTAGAAAATCTTGGAAGCAGCCTGTATTCTTTGACTATGATTGTAAAATGAGCAAAGCAATCCTCAACAATATTATATGCGAACTATACAGAGCAGGTTTTCCCGTGGTGGCAATAGTTTGTGATATGGGCCCAACTAATCGTAAGTTGTGGAAAGATTTAGGTATCACTACAGGTAAGTAAAGTATATACTCCGAACACCAAGAAATTTCTAACAAAAAACACAACTTCTAACCCCACACAACTGCAAACATTTTCGAGGACGAATCATATTGATATTGTTTGAAATGTCAGTATTTTTTTATAAAGGAAATTAACATTGAAACTTCGATGTTCAAATAGACGGGTAATTAAAAAAATAGTAAATTAATTAACTTAAGATTAAATAAAGGCTTTATGAAACGGATTTTCATACGAAATCCGTTTAATAACCCCTTTATTAACATGTTTTATTTTTTATAAATAAGGCAGTAAAATTTTAAAGATAATAAAATTAGGGTTTAAAGTAGTTAGGATTAAATCGGTGATTGTTATTAATATTACATACAATATATTCGAAAAAACCGGCTACTTTAGAATTTCGTTAATAAAGACGTAATATTAAGAGATTAGTTATCTATAAGAACGGGTTAATAATTTTTTTATTTAAGATTTAAAATTAAGATCTTATTAGTTAAGACAGTTAGTTAATCGTTAAGTGATAGAATAAATAAAAAGATAAATAAATTAAATTTATTACTAGTTAATAAGATTCGTCGTTAGTACAAACATAAAACTAAAAATTCAACAGTAAATATTTTTTAACTAATATTTCCAAAATTCTTTAGATAAACCATGGTTTCCCAATCCGGCACGTGCTGATGAAAAAGTGTTTACTTTTGCCGATGTTCCACATTTGTTAAAGCTGATCAGAAACCATTATCTTGACACAGGACTGAAGTATAAGGATGAAATGGTTTGCTCTAAAACAATTGTGGAATTGCGAAAGTTAACGGCAAATTCGGATTTATCCATTACTTACAAGTTGACAGATGAACATATAACAGTGAAAGGAGCAGGTAAGATATAACATGATTGAATGAAACATGTAATGAATAACATTTTTGCAACTTTTTAGGAAGACAAAAAGTGAAACTAGCAGCGCAGTTGTTTTCGCACACAACTGCCAATGCTATTAGAAGGTGCCACTCCCACGGTATGGAATTGTACAAACCAACTCTTACTGCTGACTTTATCCAGCTTGTAAATGATTGGTTTGATGTCCATAATTCGAAATTAGGCACTTTCAACTACCCTGGAAAGGTAAGATTTGTTATTGCGTAAAACATATTGCTTTGTTTAGCACTAATTTTCCTCCCCAAGAACCATATGGTATAGCACTAGAATCCCAAAACCGGATATTAAATGCGATGAACGATTTTATGTCATCGCCAATTATTCCCAATAAAAATTCTTTAGAGCATTTTCAAAAGGGAATTTTAATTTCAAATTCAGCTTTGGCTATGCTCCTAAAATATGTCAAAAAATACAGCATGACATATTTATTGACCAACAGGCTCAACCAAGACATTTTGGAGAATTTCTTCGGTGCCATAAGAAGCAGAGGTGGTTTAAATGACCATCCTTCGCCAATGGACTTTAAATATAGGCTTCGAAAATACATTCTGGGTAAGTTTTTAACAAAAGAAAAAATTTAAGACTATATGCAATCTCTTTTTTTATGTTTAGCCAGAAATACGGAGCACCTTAACGGACAAGGAAATGTAGAAGAGGATGACACGGAATGGCTCAACAGTTCCAATGTTAATGAAGTCCAGAATCCATGCAGAACTGATAATGTTACAGACTCTATTGAACCGTTACCTACTGAAAACGAAGAAAACTAACTTGACTGCTTTGATGGTTCGAATATCAAAGATGTTGGCTTACTTCAAGAAGACGCTTTAGAGTATATATCCGGGTATATAATACGAAAGCTCAATCTCGAAGGATATGAATGTCATGAAAACTCTTATTCGTGGGTCGATCAAGTGTCGAAGGTTTCCCTTAAAAAGCCAAAGAACAGTTTTCTTGCAGAAATGAAAAAACTGGAAGTAATATTTGGGAAAATTAATGGAAAGGAAATATTGCATTGCACACAGCTTAAAAAAAAATTGCTAGACCAAAGCAAATCGGTCGACCTACCAGAACACATAAAGCAAATGTTTTTTAAATGCCGCATATATTTCCGAATTCGAATGCAGAAGTCAAAGCAACGGTTTATGGGATTTAGTAAACTTTTAAAAATAAAATTTTAAAAGTAAGTATTATTAATTTTGTAACACAAAAAATTTATCTAATTTTTTATTTATTAGCTAACTATTTATGGAGGCACACGTTTGCAACTATATGCTACAAAGGAAAATAGTTCAGCAAACACAAGTGCTAGGAAGGTTCCATAATATCATCTTTTTTTATTTTTAAGGTAAGTCCGGCATAAATATCAAAAATATTATGTTTATTTTTTCATTAAAACTATAAATGAATTTTTAATTTCTTTAATACCATGAATGAGACGAAAATGATTAAGCCAATGAACCAAAGAAATGAGATAGACTAATTTGCTGGCGTTTTAGGTTTATTTATGTTTTTAAGTTTAAGTATTTTAGTTTAAGAATATAATCAAAAGTTATATATGTATGTATTACTATAGAGCAATTCCATATGAAAGCGATCACCTTTTGGACGACCCCTCTCCGATTTTAAAATAAATAGTCTCAATCGATTGCCCAGCAAAAAATAATGTACCTACATATTTTTTTTTTTTTTATAGTGACTGGTTTAGTGGTGGTGTACACCACTGTCATGTGACAAAATTGAAGAATTCTTCATAAGGGACCTCATTGAAAGTTGAAAACTACTAAAGCGATCGCAACGAGTGATAGCTCGTTGGAAAGGTATTGAATCAGGCTTTAATTGAAAAATAAAATTTTCCTAATTTTTCTTCGAAATTTACCTTTAAATTTTCCCATGAAAATTAAATTTTCCGATTTTCCACAGAAGCTCCTAAATTTTCCGGCTAATTTTTTTTTTTGGATTCCTCATAATTTTTGCTTTAAGAATCAGCAATAAAAAATGGGCCCCGACTCTTTGTTTGGACAGGAGAAGAGCATTTAAGAGACCACCTTGTTAAAAATACATTTTAAAAATTATTTTACAGTTAAAAATACATTTATGAAGAAAAAATCAATTTTTTTTAAGAGTCCCAAGTTGAGTGTGTAGTGAATATGGTCTGCCTGCCTTCACAAGATCGGCCATAAATCCATGGATAATAGCAGCAGTGGCATGTAATGGCACACCAAACCCGACTGAGGCTACAGGTCATAAAATGTTTTGTAAATTTTTTAAATTACCAGGTAATAAATATTTCGCCTAAAATGACACGTGCAGAAACAAGTCATAAAACACGGATTTTCCATAAATATGGCGAAATATTTATTACCTGGTAATTTAAAAAATTTGCAAAACATTTTATGACCTGTGGTCGGCTTATTGGCAGTAACCAATTAAGTCCCTCTTTAAAAAACATTTTATGACCAGTAGTTCACGCAAATTTTCCTATTAAAGAAAAGCAAATATCGCTTATTTTTTTTTACCTATTTTTTACCAAAAAATAAATATAAATACTTCACACACTCTGAGTCAAATTTCAGTTGAATATTAAACGTGAAAGTGTTAAAGTGTTTTTTTTTTTGTAAAATCGATTTGTCTCAACAAGCAAATGCATTGAAACAAATGCAGCCACAATCCGAGAGTGAAATGACAAGTGAACAAAATGTTTCATCTGATAGTGAGGCAGACATTCCGATGGTCAATATGTCTTTGAGTCCTTTGAATGAGGCTATTACCACTTTAGGTGAAACGCCTATTAGAAAAAGAAAGTTGCGAAGTGAAACATACAGGAAAGAGAAAAAAGGCGACAATATTTGATGAAGGCTCTGATAACGAATGCAGTCAAGCAGATGACGTTGATGACGGCAAACAAATGATTGAGCAGTTGAAAAGAAAATTCAATTTAGCGACCACTTTTCCGGAGAAATATCTCATTTTATCTGTGCTGCCTCAATCATGGTCTATACGCAAGATTTCTGAACAGTTTCAAACATCTTTTTACATCGCGAGAAGAAGCAAAGAATTAGTTCGACAGAAGGGCATATTGGCGACTCCCACCAAGAAATTTGGCTCAAGGACCCTCAGCGAAGCAACGGTGAAATTGATTCAAGATTTTTACTGCAATGATGACAACAGCCGCGCCTGCCCAGGTACACGTGACTATGTTATCACACGTGAAGATGGAGAAAAAGTACACAAGCAGCGCAGATTATTATTATGTAATCTATCCGAAGCATACCATCAGTTCAATGAGAAATACCCAGCAGAAAAAGTGGGATTTTCTAAGTTTGCCATCCTACGACCAAAAGAATGCGTGCTGGCATTAGACAGGCACGGAACGCATTCAGTCTGCGTTTGCATGTTTCATCAAAACATCAAATTAATTTTCTTTCCATGCAAGAAATTGAAAGTATTTCACGGTGAAATTGAAACATATAGGGACCTCCTGTCGAAGTCGTTGTGCGCATACTCCACGGAAAATTGTCATCTGCCCAAATGTGACAATTGTCCGAAGATTGACGAGCTAGAGCAATATTTGGCGGAAAAGTTTGAACAGCTGTTAATTCAGGAGGTGCATTTCAAACAGTGGATAATTAGCAGCGGCAGATGTTCCCTTGAGACCGTGGTAAAGCAGATTCCGGAATTCATCGAGGAATTCGGATTCAAGTTGAATGAACTGAAGGCGCACCATTTCATATCCGAGATGCAATCGAAATTTCTAAAGGAAAGTAAGGAGAAATTAGCCCAAAATGAATGCATTGTGATAAGCGACTTTGCCGAGAATTACACTTTTCTCGTTCAGGATGAAATTCAGGCTTATCACTGGGCAAACGACCAGTGCACGGTGCATCCTTTTTGCATTTATTTCAAAAACGAAGACCCCTTTATTAACATGTTTTATTTTTTATAAATAAGGCAGTAAAATTTTAAAGATAATAAAATTAGGGTTTAAAGTAGTTAGGATTAAATCGGTGATTGTTATTAACATTACATACAATATATTCGAAAAAACCGGCTACTTTAGAATTTCGTTAATAAAGACGTAATATTAAGAGATTAGTTATCTATAAGAAGGGGTTAATAATTTTTTTATTTAAGATTTAAAATTAAGATCTTATTAGTTAAGACAGTTAGTTAATCGTTAAGTGATAGAATAAATAAAAAGATAAATAAATTAAATTTATTACTAGTTAATAAGATTCGTCGTTAGTACAAACATAAAACTAAAAATTCAACAGTAAATATTTTTTAACTAATATTTCCAAAATTCTTTAGATAAACCATGGTTTCCCAATCCGGCACGTGCTGATGAAAAAGTGTTTACTTTTGCCGATGTTCCACATTTGTTAAAGCTGATCAGAAACCATTATCTTGACACAGGACTGAAGTATAAGGATGAAATGGTTTGCTCTAAAACAATTGTGGAATTGCGAAAGTTAACGGCAAATTCGGATTTATCCATTACTTACAAGTTGACAGATGAACATATAACAGTGAAAGGAGCAGGTAAGATATAACATGATTGAATGAAACATGTAATGAATAACATTTTTGCAACTTTTTAGGAAGACAAAAAGTGAAACTAGCAGCGCAGTTGTTTTCGCACACAACTGCCAATGCTATTAGAAGGTGCCACTCCCACGGTATGGAATTGTACAAACCAACTCTTACTGCTGACTTTATCCAGCTTGTAAATGATTGGTTTGATGTCCATAATTCGAAATTAGGCACTTTCAACTACCCTGGAAAGGTAAGATTTGTTATTGCGTAAAACATATTGCTTTGTTTAGCACTAATTTTCCTCCCCAAGAACCATATGGTATAGCACTAGAATCCCAAAACCGGATATTAAATGCGATGAACGATTTTATGTCATCGCCAATTATTCCCAATAAAAATTCTTTAGAGCATTTTCAAAAGGGAATTTTAATTTCAAATTCAGCTTTGGCTATGCTCCTAAAATATGTCAAAAAATACAGCATGACATATTTATTGACCAACAGGCTCAACCAAGACATTTTGGAGAATTTCTTCGGTGCCATAAGAAGCAGAGGTGGTTTAAATGACCATCCTTCGCCAATGGACTTTAAATATAGGCTTCGAAAATACATTCTGGGTAAGTTTTTAACAAAAGAAAAAATTTAAGACTATATGCAATCTCTTTTTTTATGTTTAGCCAGAAATACGGAGCACCTTAACGGACAAGGAAATGTAGAAGAGGATGACACGGAATGGCTCAACAGTTCCAATGTTAATGAAGTCCAGAATCCACGCAGAACTGATAATGTTACAGACTCTATTGAACCGTTACCTACTGAAAACGAAGAAAACTAACTTGACTGCTTTGATGGTTCGAATATCAAAGATGTTGGCTTACTTCAAGAAGACGCTTTAGAGTATATATCCGGGTATATAATACGAAAGCTCAATCTCGAAGGATATGAATGTCATGAAAACTCTTATTCGTGGGTCGATCAAGGGTCGAAGGTTTCCCTTAAAAAGCCAAAGAACAGTTTTCTTGCAGAAATGAAAAAACTGGAAGTAATATTTGGGAAAATTAATGGAAAGGAAATATTGCATTGCACACAGCTTAAAAAAAAATTGCTAGACCAAAGCTAATCGGTCGACCTACCAGAACACATAAAGCAAATGTTTTTTAAATGCCGCATATATTTCCGAATTCGAATGCAGAAGTCAAAGCAACGGTTTATGGGATTTAGTAAACTTTTAAAAATAAAATTTTAAAAGTAAGTATTATTAATTTTGTAACACAAAAAATTTATCTAATTTTTTATTTATTAGCTAACTATTTATGGAGGCACACGTTTGCAACTATATGCTACAAAGGAAAATAGTTCAGCAAACACAAGTGCTAGGAAGGTTCCATAATATCATCTTTTTTTATTTTTAAGGTAAGTCCGGCATAAATATCAAAAATATTATGTTTATTTTTTCATTAAAACTATAAATGAATTTTTAATTTCTTTAATACCATGAATGAGACGAAAATGATTAAGCCAATGAACCAAAGAAATGAGATAGACTAATTTGCTGGCGTTTTAGGTTTATTTATGTTTTTAAGTTTAAGTATTTTAGTTTAAGAATATAATCAAAAGTTATATATGTATGTATTACTATAGAGCAATTCCATATGAAAGCGATCACCTTTTGGACGACCCCTCTCCGATTTTAAAATAAATAGTCTCAATCGATTGCCCAGCAAAAAATAATGTACCTACATATTTTTTTTTTTATAGTGACTGGTTTAGTGGTGGTGTACACCACTGTCATGTGACAAAATTGAAGAATTCTTCATAAGGGACCTCATTGAAAGTTGAAAACTACTAAAGCGATCGCAACGAGTGATAGCTCGTTGGAAAGGTATTGAATCAGGCTTTAATTGAAAAATAAAATTTTCCTAATTTTTCTTCGAAATTTACCTTTAAATTTTCCCATGAAAATTAAATTTTCCGATTTTCCACAGAAGCTCCTAAATTTTCCGGCTAATTTTTTTTTTTGGATTCCTCATAATTTTTGCTTTAAGAATCAGCAATAAAAAAATGGGCCCCGACTCCTTGTTTGGACAGGAGAAGAGCATTTAAGAGACCACCTTGTTAAAAATACATTTTAAAAATTATTTTACAGTTAAAAATACATTTATGAAGAAAAAATCAATTTTTTTTAAGAGTCCCAAGTTGAGTGTGTAGTGAATATGGTCTGCCTGCCTTCACAAGATCGGCCATAAATCCATGGATAATAGCAGCAGTGGCATGTAATGGCACACCAAACCCGACTGAGGCTACAGGTCATAAAATGTTTTGTAAATTTTTTAAATTACCAGGTAATAAATATTTCGCCTAAAATGACACGTGCAGAAACAAGTCATAAAACACGGATTTTCCATAAATATGGCGAAATATTTATTACCTGGTAATTTAAAAAATTTGCAAAACATTTTATGACCTGTGGTCGGCTTATTGGCAGTAACCAATTAAGTCCCTCTTTAAAAAACATTTTATGACCAGTAGTTCACGCAAATTTTCCTATTAAAGAAAAGCAAATATCGCTTATTTTTTTTTACCTATTTTTTACCAAAAAATAAATATAAATACTTCACACACTCTGAGTCAAATTTCAGTTGAATATTAAACGTGAAAGTGTTAAAGTGTTTTTTTTTTTGTAAAATCGATTTGTCTCAACAAGCAAATGCATTGAAACAAATGCAGCCACAATCCGAGAGTGAAATGACAAGTGAACAAAATGTTTCATCTGATAGTGAGGCAGACATTCCGATGGTCAATATGTCTTTGAGTCCTTTGAATGAGGCTATTACCACTTTAGGTGAAACGCCTATTAGAAAAAGAAAGTTGCGAAGTGAAACATACAGGAAAGAGAAAAAAGGCAAGGTTATGAGTGCAATCACGGTATGGAATTGTACAAACCAACTCTTACTGCTGACTTTATCCAGCTTGTAAATGATTGGTTTGATGTCCATAATTCGAAATTAGGCACTTTCAACTACCCTGGAAAGGTAAGATTTGTTATTGCGTAAAACATATTGCTTTGTTTAGCACTAATTTTCCTCCCCAAGAACCATATGGTATAGCACTAGAATCCCAAAACCGGATATTAAATGCGATGAACGATTTTATGTCATCGCCAATTATTCCCAATAAAAATTCTTTAGAGCATTTTCAAAAGGGAATTTTAATTTCAAATTCAGCTTTGGCTATGCTCCTAAAATATGTCAAAAAATACAGCATGACATATTTATTGACCAACAGGCTCAACCAAGACATTTTGGAGAATTTCTTCGGTGCCATAAGAAGCAGAGGTGGTTTAAATGACCATCCTTCGCCAATGGACTTTAAATATAGGCTTCGAAAATACATTCTGGGTAAGTTTTTAACAAAAGAAAAAATTTAAGACTATATGCAATCTCTTTTTTTATGTTTAGCCAGAAATACGGAGCACCTTAACGGACAAGGAAATGTAGAAGAGGATGACACGGAATGGCTCAACAGTTCCAATGTTAATGAAGTCCAGAATCCACGCAGAACTGATAATGTTACAGACTCTATTGAACCGTTACCTACTGAAAACGAAGAAAACTAACTTGACTGCTTTGATGGTTCGAATATCAAAGATGTTGGCTTACTTCAAGAAGACGCTTTAGAGTATATATCCGGGTATATAATACGAAAGCTCAATCTCGAAGGATATGAATGTCATGAAAACTCTTATTCGTGGGTCGATCAAGTGTCGAAGGTTTCCCTTAAAAAGCCAAAGAACAGTTTTCTTGCAGAAATGAAAAAACTGGAAGTAATATTTGGGAAAATTAATGGAAAGGAAATATTGCATTGCACACAGCTTAAAAAAAAATTGCTAGACCAAAGCAAATCGGTCGACCTACCAGAACACATAAAGCAAATGTTTTTTAAATGCCGCATATATTTCCGAATTCGAATGCAGAAGTCAAAGCAACGGTTTATGGGATTTAGTAAACTTTTAAAAATAAAATTTTAAAAGTAAGTATTATTAATTTTGTAACACAAAAAATTTATCTAATTTTTTATTTATTAGCTAACTATTTATGGAGGCACACGTTTGCAACTATATGCTACAAAGGAAAATAGTTCAGCAAACACAAGTGCTAGGAAGGTTCCATAATATCATCTTTTTTTATTTTTAAGGTAAGTCCGGCATAAATATCAAAAATATTATGTTTATTTTTTCATTAAAACTATAAATGAATTTTTAATTTCTTTAATACCATGAATGAGACGAAAATGATTAAGCCAATGAACCAAAGAAATGAGATAGACTAATTTGCTGGCGTTTTAGGTTTATTTATGTTTTTAAGTTTAAGTATTTTAGTTTAAGAATATAATCAAAAGTTATATATGTATGTATTACTATAGAGCAATTCCATATGAAAGCGATCACCTTTTGGACGACCCCTCTCCGATTTTAAAATAAATAGTCTCAATCGATTGCCCAGCAAAAAATAATGTACCTACATATTTTTTTTTTTTTTTATAGTGACTGGTTTAGTGGTGGTGTACACCACTGTTATGTGACAAAATTGAAGAATTCTTCATAAGGGACCTCATTGAAAGTTGAAAACTACTAAAGCGATCGCAACGAGTGATAGCTCGTTGGAAAGGTATTGAATCAGGCTTTAATTGAAAAATAAAATTTTCCTAATTTTTCTTCGAAATTTACCTTTAAATTTTCCCATGAAAATTAAATTTTCCGATTTTCCACAGAAGCTCCTAAATTTTCCGGCTAATTTTTTTTTTTGGATTCCTCATAATTTTTGCTTTAAGAATCAGCAATAAAAAAATGGGCCCCGACTCCTTGTTTGGACAGGAGAAGAGCATTTAAGAGACCACCTTGTTAAAAATACATTTTAAAAATTATTTTACAGTTAAAAATACATTTATGAAGAAAAAATCAATTTTTTTTAAGAGTCCCAAGTTGAGTGTGTAGTGAATATGGTCTGCCTGCCTTCACAAGATCGGCCATAAATCCATGGATAATAGCAGCAGTGGCATGTAATGGCACACCAAACCCGACTGAGGCTACAGGTCATAAAATGTTTTGTAAATTTTTTAAATTACCAGGTAATAAATATTTCGCCTAAAATGACACGTGCAGAAACAAGTCATAAAACACGGATTTTCCATAAATATGGCGAAATATTTATTACCTGGTAATTTAAAAAATTTGCAAAACATTTTATGACCTGTGGTCGGCTTATTGGCAGTAACCAATTAAGTCCCTCTTTAAAAAACATTTTATGACCAGTAGTTCACGCAAATTTTCCTATTAAAGAAAAGCAAATATCGCTTATTTTTTTTTACCTATTTTTTACCAAAAAATAAATATAAATACTTCACACACTCTGAGTCAAATTTCAGTTGAATATTAAACGTGAAAGTGTTAAAGTGTTTTTTTTTTTGTAAAATCGATTTGTCTCAACAAGCAAATGCATTGAAACAAATGCAGCCACAATCCGAGAGTGAAATGACAAGTGAACAAAATGTTTCATCTGATAGTGAGGCAGACATTCCGATGGTCAATATGTCTTTGAGTCCTTTGAATGAGGCTATTACCACTTTAGGTGAAACGCCTATTAGAAAAAGAAAGTTGCGAAGTGAAACATACAGGAAAGAGAAAAAAGGCAAGGTTATGAGTGCAATCACGGTATGGAATTGTACAAACCAACTCTTACTGCTGACTTTATCCAGCTTGTAAATGATTGGTTTGATGTCCATAATTCGAAATTAGGCACTTTCAACTACCCTGGAAAGGTAAGATTTGTTATTGCGTAAAACATATTGCTTTGTTTAGCACTAATTTTCCTCCCCAAGAACCATATGGTATAGCACTAGAATCCCAAAACCGGATATTAAATGCGATGAACGATTTTATGTCATCGCCAATTATTCCCAATAAAAATTCTTTAGAGCATTTTCAAAAGGGAATTTTAATTTCAAATTCAGCTTTGGCTATGCTCCTAAAATATGTCAAAAAATACAGCATGACATATTTATTGACCAACAGGCTCAACCAAGACATTTTGGAGAATTTCTTCGGTGCCATAAGAAGCAGAGGTGGTTTAAATGACCATCCTTCGCCAATGGACTTTAAATATAGGCTTCGAAAATACATTCTGGGTAAGTTTTTAACAAAAGAAAAAATTTAAGACTATATGCAATCTCTTTTTTTATGTTTAGCCAGAAATACGGAGCACCTTAACGGACAAGGAAATGTAGAAGAGGATGACACGGAATGGCTCAACAGTTCCAATGTTAATGAAGTCCAGAATCCACGCAGAACTGATAATGTTACAGACTCTATTGAACCGTTACCTACTGAAAACGAAGAAAACTAACTTGACTGCTTTGATGGTTCGAATATCAAAGATGTTGGCTTACTTCAAGAAGACGCTTTAGAGTATATATCCGGGTATATAATACGAAAGCTCAATCTCGAAGGATATGAATGTCATGAAAACTCTTATTCGTGGGTCGATCAAGTGTCGAAGGTTTCCCTTAAAAAGCCAAAGAACAGTTTTCTTGCAGAAATGAAAAAACTGGAAGTAATATTTGGGAAAATTAATGGAAAGGAAATATTGCATTGCACACAGCTTAAAAAAAAATTGCTAGACCAAAGCAAATCGGTCGACCTACCAGAACACATAAAGCAAATGTTTTTTAAATGCCGCATATATTTCCGAATTCGAATGCAGAAGTCAAAGCAACGGTTTATGGGATTTAGTAAACTTTTAAAAATAAAATTTTAAAAGTAAGTATTATTAATTTTGTAACACAAAAAATTTATCTAATTTTTTATTTATTAGCTAACTATTTATGGAGGCACACGTTTGCAACTATATGCTACAAAGGAAAATAGTTCAGCAAACACAAGTGCTAGGAAGGTTCCATAATATCATCTTTTTTTATTTTTAAGGTAAGTCCGGCATAAATATCAAAAATATTATGTTTATTTTTTCATTAAAACTATAAATGAATTTTTAATTTCTTTAATACCATGAATGAGACGAAAATGATTAAGCCAATGAACCAAAGAAATGAGATAGACTAATTTGCTGGCGTTTTAGGTTTATTTATGTTTTTAAGTTTAAGTATTTTAGTTTAAGAATATAATCAAAAGTTATATATGTATGTATTACTATAGAGCAATTCCATATGAAAGCGATCACCTTTTGGACGACCCCTCTCCGATTTTAAAATAAATAGTCTCAATCGATTGCCCAGCAAAAAATAATGTACCTACATATTTTTTTTTTTTTTTATAGTGACTGGTTTAGTGGTGGTGTACACCACTGTCATGTGACAAAATTGAAGAATTCTTCATAAGGGACCTCATTGAAAGTTGAAAACTACTAAAGCGATCGCAACGAGTGATAGCTCGTTGGAAAGGTATTGAATCAGGCTTTAATTGAAAAATAAAATTTTCCTAATTTTTCTTCGAAATTTACCTTTAAATTTTCCCATGAAAATTAAATTTTCCGATTTTCCACAGAAGCTCCTAAATTTTCCGGCTAATTTTTTTTTTTGGATTCCTCATAATTTTTGCTTTAAGAATCAGCAATAAAAAAATGGGCCCCGACTCCTTGTTTGGACAGGAGAAGAGCATTTAAGAGACCACCTTGTTAAAAATACATTTTAAAAATTATTTTACAGTTAAAAATACATTTATGAAGAAAAAATCAATTTTTTTTAAGAGTCCCAAGTTGAGTGTGTAGTGAATATGGTCTGCCTGCCTTCACAAGATCGGCCATAAATCCATGGATAATAGCAGCAGTGGCATGTAATGGCACACCAAACCCGACTGAGGCTACAGGTCATAAAATGTTTTGTAAATTTTTTAAATTACCAGGTAATAAATATTTCGCCTAAAATGACACGTGCAGAAACAAGTCATAAAACACGGATTTTCCATAAATATGGCGAAATATTTATTACCTGGTAATTTAAAAAATTTGCAAAACATTTTATGACCTGTGGTCGGCTTATTGGCAGTAACCAATTAAGTCCCTCTTTAAAAAACATTTTATGACCAGTAGTTCACGCAAATTTTCCTATTAAAGAAAAGCAAATATCGCTTATTTTTTTTTACCTATTTTTTACCAAAAAATAAATATAAATACTTCACACACTCTGAGTCAAATTTCAGTTGAATATTAAACGTGAAAGTGTTAAAGTGTTTTTTTTTTTGTAAAATCGATTTGTCTCAACAAGCAAATGCATTGAAACAAATGCAGCCACAATCCGAGAGTGAAATGACAAGTGAACAAAATGTTTCATCTGATAGTGAGGCAGACATTCCGATGGTCAATATGTCTTTGAGTCCTTTGAATGAGGCTATTACCACTTTAGGTGAAACGCCTATTAGAAAAAGAAAGTTGCGAAGTGAAACATACAGGAAAGAGAAAAAAGGCAAGGTTATGAGTGCAATCGCGACAATATTTGATGAAGGCTCTGATAACGAATGCAGTCAAGCAGATGACGTTGATGACGGCAAACAAATGATTGAGCTGTTGAAAAGAAAATTCAATTTAGCGACCACTTTTCCGGAGAAATATCTCATTTTATTTGTGCTGCCTCAATCATGGTCTATACGCAAGATTTCTGAACAGTTTCAAACATCTTTTTACATCGCGAGAAGAAGCAAAGAATTAGTTCGACAGAAGGGCATATTGGCGACTCCCACCAAGAAATTTGACTCAAGGACCCTCAGCGAAGCAACGGTGAAATTGATTCAAGATTTTTACTGCAATGATGACAACAGCCGCGCCTGCCCAGGTACACGTGACTATGTTATCACACGTGAAGATGGAGAAAAAGTACACAAGCAGCGCAGATTATTATTATGTAATCTATCCGAAGCATACCATCAGTTCAATGAGAAATACCCAGCAGAAAAAGTGGGATTTTCTAAGTTTGCCATCCTACGACCAAAAGAATGCGTGCTGGCATTAGACAGGCACGGAACGCATTCAGTCTGCGTTTGCATGTTTCATCAAAACATCAAATTAATTTTCTTTCCATGCAAGAAATTGAAAGTATTTCACGGTGAAATTGAAACATATAGGGACCTCCTGTCGAAGTCGTTGTGCGCATACTCCACGGAAAATTGTCATCTGCCCAAATGTGACAATTGTCCGAAGATTGACGAGCTAGAGCAATATTTGGCGGAAAAGTTTGAACAGCTGTTAATTCAGGAGGTGCATTTCAAACAGTGGATAATTAGCAGCGGCAGATGTTCCCTTGAGACCGTGGTAAAGCAGATTCCGGAATTCATCGAGGAATTCGGATTCAAGTTGAATGAACTGAAGGCGCACCATTTCATATCCGAGATGCAATCGAAATTTCTAAAGGAAAGTAAGGAGAAATTAGCCCAAAATGAATGCATTGTGATAAGCGACTTTGCCGAGAATTACACTTTTCTCGTTCAGGATGAAATTCAGGCTTATCACTGGGCAAACGACCAGTGCACGGTGCATCCTTTTTGCATTTATTTCAAAAACGAAGATAACGAACTACAGACCGTAAGCCTTGTTGTCGCGGAGAGTTTAGCTCATAATTATGCGTCCGTTTATTTATTTCAAATGAAACTGTTTGAATTCTTAAGATCAAAATTCGATGCAATCGACAAAGTAACGTTTTTCTCAGACGGCGCGGCTTCTCAGTACAAGAATAAAAAAAATTTTTACAATCTTTGCATAATTGAAGAAGAACAAAACTGCAAGGTCGAGTGGCACTTTTTCTTGACGTCCCACGGTAAGGGCCCATGCGATGCGTTAGGGGGAACCCTAAAACGCATGGCGAATAAGGCAAGTTTGCAAAGGCCATATACTGACCAAGGTCTATCCAATAGGTCTGCTTAAGAAGCCAGATGTTTATTTGGTTTTTTCCTCAACGATATCAAGAGTTGTTTACATTTTTCTTATACGTGTATATTTTTGTTTACTTTTTTGGTTTTTTGCCACACATACATGCACACAAAACACATTTTTCCTTTTGTTTTGCCTATGTAGTAGTAAGATTTTGACAACGGCGAGGAATTTTACACAAACAAAATGCCTGTTGTTTTTTGTATTGTTGTATTGTTGTAGTAGTAAGCAGACCTATTGGATAGGCCTTGATACTGACCAGATCTTAAATGTACAACATTTGTTTTCGTGGATTCAAAGCAAGGAAATTGCCATTAACACAGTCTTATGCACTCAAAAAGAACACGATGCCATGGAGCGACGAATTCAAAACAGATATAATAATGTCAAAATTATAACTGGAACGCAAAAGTTTCACTGCTTCATACCAAATATTTCTGATATGTCAATTAATGTAAAGCGGTACTCTTCGTCTGCCGACGTGCTAAATTTAAAGTCACTTTAATTTTATAATGATGCCAAGACAATTGAAATTTTTAATAAATATTGTAATTAAGTATAAGCAGCAAAATAAGAATGATTTTTTCTTCATAAATGTATTTTTAACTGTAAAATAATTTTTAAAATGTATTTTTAACAAGGTGGTCTCTTAAATGCTCTTCTCCTGTCCAAACAAGGAGTCGGGGCCCATTTTTTTATTGCTGATTCTTAAAGCAAAAATTATGAGGAATCCAAAAAAAAAAATTAGCCGGAAAATTTAGGAGCTTCTGTGGAAAATCGGAAAATTTAATTTTCATGGAAAAATTTATAGGTAAATTTCTAAGAAAAATTAGGAAAATTTTAATTAAAGCCCGATTCAATACCTTTCAAACGAGCTATCACTCGTTGCGATCGCTTTAGTAGTTTTTTTTTAAAACAACTTTCAATGAGGTCCCTTATGAAGAATTCTTCAATTTTGTCACATGACAGTGGTGTACACCACCACTAAACCAGTCACTATAAAAAAAAAAAAATATGTAGGTACATTATTTTTTGCTGGGCAATCGATTGAGACTATTTATTTTAAAATCGGAGAGGGGTCGTCCAAAAATTTGCCAATTTTGATCGTTTTCATATGGAATTGCTCTATATTATTTCTTTAAATTTTATTTTATTAACTTCTTTGATTTGTACCTTATAATAGTTGCGTTCGAGAACACAAAAGTTTTTACTATTTTTACTAAATTTTACTGCATTTTACGAAATTGCGTTCGAGTACACAAAATGCAGTAAATGAGAACATAAATTGAGAGCGAAAAGTGACAGTTCTTGTCTGAGTATTTACAAATTTTTACTGCAGAAATTTTTGCAGTAAAATTTAGTAAATCAAAAAAACATATGTTTCAAAGGTAAACAAACAAAAGTAACAAATAAAAACATACAAATTGTGAAAAAATTGTTAAATAAAAGAAAAGTTGAAATAAAAATTAAACCAAAACAAAAAGTGAATAAATATTAATCAACTGAACTTGTTTGTGTAGCATTTATTTGGCTAAATACAAACTTTTGAAATTTTGTTTTGTTGTGTTAATTTTTTAGAGTTGTAAGAGTGTGAAGTATTTGGGTACTTAAGTAATCAATAGCAAAAAAATTATTCATGTTCTTTTAAATAATTTAACCCGCTACAAATTAGTAAAATCAAATAAAATAAAAAACAAACAAATATGAAAGATTACATAAAATAGTTTGTATTTTTCAAAAATGTTCGTGTTATTAAAAGTATTTAATGGAGTACCGATAAGAAAACGAGTTTAGTAGTCAAAAGTGTCAATATTTTTCAACACTTCAATTATTTGCCATCAGCTGTTGCCTTTATTTTACGAATTTTTACTAATTTTGCGTTCGCGTACTTTTTTGGACAACAGCTTTTTGTGAGAGAAAATTTTTTAGTTTACTCATTTACTGCATTTTTCTGTAAAAGTACTCAAACGCACCTAATATAACTACAGGGGAAACCACGTTAAAAAACGCGCCAAGTACACTACCCCAAAGGTGGCTTGGAAACGTGTACAAAAAAATTTTTAATTAAACATTAAATGCAAATAAAAAAAAATTTTTAAACCAACCTTTTCATTACCAACAAGTAAGAAAGAATGGTCGGTCAAGCCCGACCATATGATACCCTACACCACAGTAATTAAAAAACATCATGCTTATGTGTCCATATAAATATGGATTTATCTATGTTTATAAGCTTCGTTAAAATGTTACATAAAATGTCTATATAGTTTTTGCGCTCGTTTGCAGAAAGAGATAGGTTTTCATTGACAGATTCAAATCGAAGGTAATTGGGCCGTATTAATGTCTATCGATGCTAAGTTGCGAAAATGTACCATTTGAATATTTCCATAATCAACGTAAAACACTTTAAACATTTTATAGTCATCATCTTGAGACACAATTTTGGCTTTGAACCAAAGGCCATCAATATAGCGAGATAGAACTAGATCGAACATAAGTGGCGGTTTACGTCTTCATCATTCCAAACAAGAGGAGTGCTGGTTTTGTAAATATTGGTAATTTGCGCATAAAATCTATCCAATCGTCCGACATAGGTTGGCGTAATGTTAATAATACTTCCAAGTTTGCAGTTCACACCTCCCATAACTGCCTTCATTGCATTGCTGGTGTTTAAAGGTTCCTCAAAAAGAACCTCTTATTCTTCTTTTGTCAATTGTTTCGGTATCGCAGAGTTGGAGTCTGTATTGAATGAAATATTTTCTATTGTTATTTTCTCTAAGATATTCACCCTTATTGTGTTTGGCGTATTTAAAATACGCCTACGACAGTTTGGTAATAGATTAAAGGAAAAAAGTTCACGTTCTCTTTAATCTATTACCAAACAGTCGTAGGCGTATTTTAAATACGCCAAACACAATAAGGGTGAATATCTTTTGCGAACTCATTGGCTTTGTCCACAAATTCGGCATGAAGAATATTGCACCCTACTCATAAACACTTTTAAATTACCTTTTTTATATTCCAGTGTCTTCAATTTGTCTTCTATTGATTCTCTCGATAAAAAATGTAAAATATTTTTTTGATCATTTTATGATTAGATTTCAGTGGCAATATTTCTCCGGTATCTAATATAAAACAAGGATAAATTTCCTCGTTCACTTCAGCATCGTACAACGTCTTAGAGCCTAGTACAGCTCTATAAATCTGCTTATCTAACACACAACCAAAAACTTCAAAAGTTGATGGCATATCATGGTATTGACGCAAATCCACAGACTTTGAAAGCTCAACTATTGCTGTTCGATATTCAGAAGAGTTATTGAATATATAAAAACTTAAGTTGCTTAAATTATTAATGAAAGTGACTGTGCCATTTATGATGTCGTTTTCTTTGTAAACTTTTCTTAAATTTAACCTTGGATATACGAAATCCTCACCAGTTTCTTAAGTTTAACATTTCCATTCGCCACACCAAACACGTTTTAGTTGGCTTAAATCTAGTTTACCGACGCAGCTCCAAATAAAAAAAAAAGTATCTAGGTAGATAGAAAATTAAAAAATAAGAAGAAAAAATTAAATAAAAAAGTTGGCGGAAACGCTTAGTTTTCGAGTTATGGACGTTTTAAGTTTTTATATAAAAGTGTGATTTTCCACTACATTTTTATCTTTATATGGTCAATATTGGTATCATTTTAAAGCTTTTGACTTAGCGAAGCCGGTACTTACTATCCCAAAGAGGAGCAAATCCTTGCGCCCGGCCGAAGGCTGGCTATGCAGAGTAGCTTTACTTAGCGAAGCAGGTTCTTGCTATACCATAGAGGAGAAAATCCTTGCGCCCGGCCGAAGGCCGGCTATGCAGAGAAGCTTTAGTTAGCGAAGCCGGTATTTGTCAAACCAAAGAGGAGCAAATCTTTGCGCACGGCCGAAGGCCGGCTATGCAGAGAAGCTTTAGTTAGCGAAGCCGGTATTTGTCATACCAAAGAGGAGCAAATCTTTGCGCCCGGCCGAAGGTCGGCTATGCAGAGTAGTTTTACTTAGCGAAGCGGGTTCTTGCTATACCATAGATTAGAAATTCCTTGCGCCCGGCCGAAGGCCGGCTATGCAGAGAAGCTTTAGTTAGCGAAGCCGGTATGTGTCATACCAAAGAGGAGCAAATCTTTGCTATGCAGAGAAGCTTAACTTAGCGAAGCCGGTTTTTGCTATACCATAGCCCATGTTTATAATTTGATTACGTTTGTATTACACTTTTATTTAAATAAACTACATACTAACCTGGTGCACTTCTGTAATATTTTGATGTAAAATGCAAAAAAGAATGTAATGTGAGGTAAAGAGATAGTAATTTTCAAATAAATTTTGTATATCTAAAAAGATATGGTCAAAAGCTTTGAAATGATACCAATATTGGCCATATAACGATAAAAATGTAGTGGAAAATCGGACCTTTATGTACAAATTTAAAACGTCCATAACTTGAAATCTAAGCGTTTCCGCCAACTTTTTTATTTTATTTTTTCTCCTTATTTTTAAATTTTCTATTACCCTGGGTACTTTTTCTTTTATTTGGAGCTGCGTCGTTAAACTAGATTTGTTCCCATTTGGTACCAAAAACCGATGGCGTCTGGTAGATTAATAAATTTCTACTCAAAACATCCAAGAAGAACAATTATAAATACAGCGACCAACTTCATTAAGAGAGTTCTAGAAATAAGTGACAAAGTTTTCCACCCAATAAATATCTGCAAAATAAGGAATATATTAAGTAAAAACGAATTTCCAAATAAAACCATTAATGAACTAATTAACAGAGTAAAAACTACGATAGCAAAAGGAACAACTAAAAGGGAACGACCACCAATGATATATAAGACTATGACATATGTAGAAGATTTTTCCGAACGAATTAAACATTCCAACATTTATAATCGGGAAAAATATGAATAAGCTTTTAAAACTGAAAATACAACAAAAAAACTTTTTAATAATATGTATATTCAACATTTTTCATTTTCGGAAGGAAATAATTCCCAGTTTCTTTTTAATAATATGAAATCTAAGATTGAAAAAGAGGAAAAATCGCATTTAGTTTACAGAATACACTGTAATGGAGACAAAACTGACGCATGCGGAAAAGTATATGTTGGCACGACAAAAAACAAATTAAAAACCAGACTTGCAGCACATAATTCAGATGAAAAGGCTACTTACAAACCATTAGAACAGAAAACTGCATTAGCAGCCCACTGTACTGTAACTGGACATAAACCAAATTTTAATAATGTAGACATATTGGTGGGAGAGCACAACTACAAGAAGAGATTTACTCTTGAGATGCTACATATAATTGATCAAGAGACAGAAAAGACATTAAATTTTAAGAAAGACACAGAAAGATGTGCAAAAATTTATAAACATGCAATAGACAAACACAAATCAAAGAAAGCTTTATCAGAGAAGTGTTAAATTCGTCCGAGTTTTTAAACTTTTATTGTTTATTTATTTAAATGTAAATATTGAATTTGTTTTGTGTAAAATATTTTGTATTTTTAATGGTATTTTTGCTTTTTTGTATTTTTAAAAAGATTCCCCTGATGATGGTCAGAGATTTTGACCGAAATATTGGAAAAATATAAAAATAAATAAAAATAAAATAAAAAGTTTTTTGAATTTTATTTATTATTTATATAGGACCTCAAGCCAAAATAATAAAACAACAAAAAAATTAATTTTCCACAATATACAAATATGAGATTATTTAAACAAAAAATTTTTGTACAATGACGGTTGAGTGTGATACGTTAAAAAAATAAACCTCTCACTTGCAAGTGTTGCCTCAGCGGCAAAAATAACCTTAGTAACAAATGGTAGGATGAACTCAAACACAGATGCAATGGAAACATCTCAAGTAAAAAGTTGCCAAAAGCCTCAAGTACAAGTTGGTAGGGACAGGTACATAACAGTGCTTAAACGGGGTCGCAGCCCTACCTCTGCAGCAGTTGCTTCGGCCTCAAAAGTACCAACTTTAGATAAAATAAACTCTCAAAATCGTTTTGCAATTCTGGAGGATGAATCCTCTGAAGCACCAATCGTCATAAAATCTTATAAGCCATATCTTATGCTGGGTTCACACCAGAGAACCTCAAAACTCACTATTTTTGTGCATTTATTCATACGCTAAAATTTACAATAACTCTATACATGCAAAACAAAGTTCAACGTTGGTAATTTTTTTTCCTTTCGTACACATTTGATATTTTCATTTATTCGTTTTTTATTGAAAGTGCTTTATTTGCATTTTTGTTGCTCACGCAATATAACACAACTGAGTAAATTCAAAAGAGCACATTCTCTATACTTTTGTTTACATTAACAACAACAACAATAAACAACGATGAGACGCTTTTTCAAAATTAACAACAATAACAAAAATACATTGTACCTACTACTACTACTACTGTACTTTTTGTTTCTATGGAAATTGTGTGTACCTACATAAGTATGTGTGTTTAGTTTCATTTAAATTTTTTTTTTTCTTGTACTACATAGTTAATGCTGAATAAATACATGAGTAATGATTGTTTGATTTCTGGCTCTTTCGTTTGTATTTTTTGTTTATTTACCAAGCAATCATTTGCGCTCAGAACACTTAGAATCTGTATAAAAAAAAAACGAAGGTAACGATTGTATAAATAACAAAGCACGATGTGCGTTATTTGAATGACAGCAAACCAGCAGCGAATATTTGCGGTTGCGCGAGTTTGACTGTATGACCGTAAGCGTGTGTATTTGTTGTCGTTAATTAAATGCGATTTTTTTTCAATTGCAAAAAGCTATTCTCTGGTACACACCAGATAATGACAAAAGTATCATTTTAAGTACTCTTTCAATATTAGTGAGAAAACATGTACGGACATGTATGGGTAAAGATCAAAACCATACACATACCCTGCAAATAATAGGACCAGTCCAAACACGCGTGTAAAGAGTAGTCCACAAGGGACCAGGACTAGTCCACAAGTAACCCAAACGTATGGAAAAAACCTGGTCTATTTAACATTACGATGTCCTAGGAGAGGACCATATAACCCACCTTTGGACCACTAAGGAGTAGTTTTAAAACTACTCCATGGTATATAACCCACCTTTGGACCAGTAACGAGTAGTTTTAAAACTACTCCATGGTATACTCAAGAGGATTAGTTTTGAAGTCGTTTAAACACGAAAGCATGTCGTTAAAAAACGAAGACATGTCGTCTCACTACAAACACTTTTTAACAATGGCATGGTCCATGCTTGCATTACATCGGACTAGTCCATGGAGTAGTCCATTTTATCAAAATGGGTCAGGTGGTCCAATTTTATTTGCAGGGTATGTACGTACCAATACCCATTACAAGCTAAAGTTGAATATGTATAGGTATGTATACGCCCTGCAAATAAAATTGGACCACCTGATCCATTTTGATAAAATGGACTACTCCATGGACTGGTCCGGTGTAATGCAAGCATGGACCATGTCATTGTTAAAAAGTGTTTGTAGTGAGACGACATGTCTTCGTTTTTTAACGACATGCTTTCGTTTTTAAACGATTTCAAAACTAGTCCTCTTGAGTATACCATGGAGTAGTTTTAAAACTACTCCTTAGTGGTCCAAAGGTGGGTTATATGGTCCTCTCCTAGGACATCGTAATGTTAAATAGACCAGGTTTTTCCATACGTTTGGGTTAGTTTTGGCCTAGTCCTGGTCCATTGTGGACTACTCTTTACACGCGTGTTTGGACTGGTCCTATTATTTGCAGGGCGCTGCCAATGTGTATTTGCATATTCATTCTTCTTTTTGATATAAAGAAAATTTCTGTTAGCTATCTGCAATACCCATATACTAAGTATGTGTATTACCGTAGGTATAACGTAAATATACAGAGCGCGAGAGAGAGCAGGGATGGCAAATGCAATTTTAAAAATGTTGAAACTAGGCAAATTTTTTTTGTGTTGTTATTCAGAAAAATATCAAGATAATTTTAAAGCTTTTTAACATTTGACTAAGGCGGCAATTTCTGCTTCTCCGAAACTATCTAACAGGGGTCTAATCACTGCATTCGATACTATCGTATCGAATAAACTATTGCATTTTTTTGTATACGATAGACACTGGCGTATCGAATGAAAATTCGATAAATGTAATGTCGAGTTACTCGATGTCGAATGCTATTATTTCAAATTCAATACATTTCATTCGATATCGAGTTTCAAGATACAAAAATAAATAATTTCGATCAATTTTGCTCGATATCGTATGCGGTGATTAGACCCCAGATCTTAAAAAAATTTCAAACATAGATATATCCATATTAATATGAACACACAAGCTTTATTTATTTTTTTAAAAATAGGGCCCCGAGGGAAGCTCGAGGGTATTTTCTGCCTCTCCAAAGCTATCTAACAGATTATAATGATATTTAAAACATAGATAGATACATATTTGTGTAGACACATAAGCTATGTATTTAAAAAAAAATTAGGATAACGAGGGGAGATAGGGGGCGACTTATGCCTCTCGAAAATCATTTATTTTCTCTAAAATTTCTTGATAATTTTCCATACTTTAAATTTATAATTTTTCAGATGCCTCATACATACATACACTGGATGAAATTTTTAAAGAAAAACTCTTCTTTACAACTTATTAAAAAGAAATGTTTGAATTTTAAAACGTTACAGAAAGGCGTCTAAAGGTGCTATCAGACGGGATGTATTTTACATATGTACTGTCAAATTTTCCATCTGTAAAAGTTGTACACATCGTGTGATACATATGAAACTTTGCATGTGTAATGCTGGGTACACACAATGCAACCTACATGCAATCTGTTTCAATGCAACCTCAAAATATCAAAGCGTATTGATGTTGATGCAATCTAGAATGAATGAAAATGAATTTAATTCACTAGATTGCGTAAACGCGTTGCATAGTGTGTACCCAGCATAAAATACATGTGGAAATACATACATATGTAACTTTTTCACGCGCACATAGCATAGGTAGACGACACGAGATGGAAGATATTGTTTTTTATGTATGCATGTAAGTATTGATTTGTATGTTGTGCTAATAAGAAAGAGTAAAACAACCACTCACTACATATTTATTTATAGCGTTTGCTTAAGATACATGTACACGACAAGTTTTTTACATCTGACTTGTCAACTTTTCATGTCACATGTTGCTGTGCATGTGTGTTACAATTGCTGTTTAACAAAGTTTTTTTTTAATTATTGTTATTGTGTTTGGCGTATTTAAAATACGCCTACGACTGTTTGGTAATAGATTAAAGAAAACAAATTCACGTTCTCTTTAATCTATAACCAAATAGTAGTAGGCGTGTTTTAAATACGCCAAACACAATAAGTGTGAATATTCGATCAAAAACGAACATGTAATTTGCCCCTCGTGGTCATAGTTTGAAAAAAATACATAGCTAATGTGTCCAAATAAATAAAAACCTTTATATTTTTTAAATTTTATTGAAATCTATAGTTTCGGAGAGGCAGAAATTGCCCCCTATAACCCTTTTAGTCATATTTTTTTAAAAAATACGTAGCTTATGTGTCTATGTAAATATGGATCTATCTATGTTTTAAATTTCATTAAGATCTGTTGGATAGTTTTGGAGAGGAATAAATTGCTCCCTATCTCCCCTCGTTATCCTATTTTTTAAATAAATACATAGCTCAAGTGTCTATATAAATATGAATCTATCTAGTTTTAAATTTCATTAAAATCTGTCAGATAGCTTCGGAGAGCAGAAATTGCTCCTTCCCACCCCTCGTGGTCCTATTTTGTATAAATATGTATAGCTTATGTGTAGTTTTACATAGGTACTGCTGATGTAACGGACAAATTTATTTTAAATATCATAAATAATACACACAAAAAAATAATTTAGGCAATTTTACCAATGTTTAGGCAATTTCAATTTATATAGAAATAAAAAACTAAGTTTAATTACCTAAATTAATTGGTAATATATACAAGAAGTATTACCCAACATTTGTGTTAATATTACTAATCGAGTTAGGTATCTTCTTCGAAATTTATAATATATGAAGTTCTATTTTATTTTATTGTCAATAGGAATTTTTAGTGGAAAAAACGTTTAAATTAAATTAAAAAAAAAAAAACAAACTACGTGTATAAAAATTTTAAAGGTATGTATAACTAAAACTTTCTTAATTAAATTATAAAACATCTGTAAGTTGAATAAAATATATACTTTTTAGATTCAAAAATCCATTAGAAGATATTTCAAGAATCAAACAAGGAAAAATAATCACAAAAGTCAAGTTAAACACAATCCTGGCATCTAATTAAGAGAATCACTTTCAAAATGTATCTCTGTTTACAAATTCAAGATAATTTCAAATTCATATACATAAATGCAAACAAGCCTTTATTCGAGCGACAGTTTGCTTTATCATTTAAATCCGAAAAGCTGTAATAAAAGTATTCCTGTAATATTTCACGAAAATTCGAGAACAATTGCCAGTTATAAAGATTTACTATACATATACTTTTACCTGGTGACTGGTGATTTAAAAATACTATAAAATCAAGTACTTAAACAAAAACATCAATCAAACCTATCAAATCTCTGAAGAATTGCAAATAATGACTATATATATGTTTATATATGTATGTACATATATGTTTTTTGATTACAACATTATAAAAGAAGTTAACTTTAAATTTGCAATAATGTTTTAGTGTATATCATCATGTTTAATTGCATACTTGTATACATGGTGGAATAAACAGGTGGCAGCACTAAGCCAGATGACGATTTTTTGCTCTTGCATTGTTTGTCTAGGTTTATGTCAAAGTTTTGTTTATAATTTCAAAAGATTTTGTATTCCCAAAAATTGAAATTACTTTTTGATAATAAACAGGCAAGTGCACGGCCTAAAAAACACTTAATTGACAACATCTTTTGTAAGTTGTTGTTGTTTTTATTTTGTTTTTCTTAACCTACTTACAACTACAATTAATTTGAGAGAATTTCAACTAATTTTAGTGGGGAATGTAAGATGAGATAAACCCACTGTTGTTTATTGTTGATGTGTTTTGTTCAAGCTTTGATATTGTTACAAGTGGAACTGTTGCTATAATTCTTATACGTTTAACAGTTTTATTTGGTTTAATATCTTTAGTTTTTCTAAAATCTTTATGGATGAAGTTTCCTGATGATCTGGCCTAAGCAACCAGTGAAATGCGCATAGGAATAGCTTATCCCATCAACAATAAATTTCAAGTGTTTTTGTCAAGAATAATACTGGGAATTAAGCACGAATAACAAAATCTTTTGAAATTAAAATTTTGTATTCCCAAAAATTGAAATTACTTTTTGATAGTTTTGTTTATGTTTACAAAAAGTCCCCGTTTTGTGCTGTGATTATTGGCCCATAATCATAGTCGAACGCTAAAGTCGGTTCTTGTTAAAAACAACTTTAAAAGAAAAACATTCTTTTAATTATTTTAATACTATAGTCGAAATTAAAGTATGTTTTAAATTGAACCGACTTATACTGGGTGCCACCTCAAATGTAGAAAATTTTTCATACAACATACAAGAAAATATAAGCAAGTGGCAACTCTAAGCAGCTGACATTACAAATTAAAATATAAATAAAACACTGCATACCTTGTAGCGTTGAAAGATTAAAAAACGCAATGTGAATTTATTGTAGAAAGCAACAACAAAATTACAAAATATTTTTGACTTTGTTTTTGCTTGCATTGCAATTTTTGGCATTGCGTTTTACACAATTAGGGCCTATACATATGTATGTATTTTGTGTTAAAAGATAAAATATTTCCTCCAAATCAATAATAAATGTAAAATATCGACCAATATCTTGTAACATAAACATTTTTAACTTTTTGCAGGAATTTTTCATTTGGCAAAAACAGCTGATGCTGTTGTTAAATGAGTTAAACACAACTTCAGCTAGTTTTTAAATTAACACCGGTTTTAACGTGTAAAGTATGCTTTTGCTTGTCTATTACTACGTTTATACGCACCACTTATTCGCAAATAAAGATATTGCAAGTAGAGAATATTGCCGCATAAACAGTGAATTAAATTTTTATTTGCGAATAGCTAACTCATGAAAACAATTCCTGATTAACGACACTATTTGCAAATAAGATTTTAAGCATTGCCACACTTTTAACCCTTTTACGTTTTTATTTCAATGTGACACATTCATATGACAACAAAAGTAAAATTAAATCAAAATGTGCAAATAAATTTTAAAATACACAATAATTTTTGATCTTTTTCATTTAAAAAATAAAAAGTTTATATACATACAGTGCTACTAAATGAATAAATTTTCCATCTGGCATCACTTAGAAGTAAGAATTTTCATTAAGAAATAGACATATAAACAGTAAGTTAGTTAATCGCAAATAATTTTTATTCGCGAATAGGCTACGTATAAACGTAGTATATAGTAGATTAAAAACATATTTTTTATAAAAGTTTACTTTAAAACCTTAAAGTATGCTTTGTTTATGACTATAGTTATGGGCCATTGTATTTCATTAAAGTTTTTGATCATTTTAAATGAAAATAATTAAGATATTGACCATAATTAAATAAAAATTGGCCAAAAATTTATTTATTTCATCACGTTCAGCGGCACGCTTTGATTTTTGTTTAAACTATTTTTTGACGTAAATGGTGATATAATTTCCATTTTTGTTGTAATGTTGTATTTGCTGCCGTAACGATGCCACCTGCTTATTCCACCATGCTTGTATATGCATAAATAACATTAGACTGTCCCAGGAAATTTTTTTTTCGAATTCAGATATGAGTACCCTCCAAATTGTTTCCTTTTGATCCGAATAACCGAAATATGAAATATTATTGTGATCGGATAACGTTTACCAGTGTCGACTTGAAGTCAAAGTTTGAGATAAAGGCCAGTGTGAAAGCCATAGAATAATCTTGGAATTTAAAACCATCTTTTAATTTAACTTGTGTAATACACATTTATTTATTAAAAATATGCTAATATTCAGTGTTTTCTGAATCCTCTAACCACGCCCCCTACATCCCCCCCCCCCCCATGCTGGTACTGTACTGTTGCCCTGCCACAAGTCCTAAGTTCCTGCCTAAGACCATCTGGACATGGTAAGTGATATAATGTAAACAAACCATTAAATATTATAATTAATCAATTTATATAAAATTAATTAACCAAAATAAATTTAGTTGTATGGGTACATTAAATTTTCTTTTTAAGGTTTGTTTGTTAAATTCAGGATTCATCTGTCTGTGTTCTTAAGGTTTTTTCACAGTATTAAAAAAAATTCGCACGCATAGTTTGATGAGAGATGGAAGAACCCACTTACATAAATTTGATTCCAAAAGTTTAATGTTTGGCCTAGGCGCTGTATGAACAAACATTTATTTATTTATTTTAATTGTGAAAGCAATTTTGCGTTGTTGCTAGTTGGTTTTTCTGTATAGCTATCTAACGGTAATTTTGCTTCAATACCACAAGCATTGTTTTCATTCAGCGATGGTTTTTTATGTATGCTTCATTAAGCCTAGATTACACTATCTCACAAGTCTTACGTATTCCATAATACTTTGTGAGATAGAAATCTAATGAGTTTTGATGCGACTGTCAAAAAATCTAATGTAAAATGACAGTTTGTGTTCACACCATCACACAAAGTATAAACACTCACACATGAAATAAAATGCAACCCTGATCCAATGAAAAGTATTATTGTTTAGAAATTTTTCAAAAAACGATGAAGTCGTATGGGATGTCAAACTTTTTTCATAATACTTTTCATTTTCGTGACACATTGCATTCACACTATCAGACTTTGTCATATTACTTGAGTTTTTGACATGTATTAATACAAAGTATTATAGTGTAATCTAGCCTTTAGTAAGAGAATTGTTTTAATTCAGTCAACATGTCAGTGGTGCTGCGAAGTTTTAAAAAATCCATATTTTTAATTGGGGAAGTAAAACATCAAATTACAGGTTTAAAACTTCCCTCAAATAAACAAGTGCTTTCAGTTTTATTCTATTCTTCTATTCTCGATGGATGGCAAGGGCAATTTATTCATTAAAAATAGTATTACTTAGCTCTCAGTTTAAAATATCAAAGCGAGATAAGGAGGCTTTGTTAGATGTCTGCCTTTTCATCGCAACAACATACGTCAAACCTTGGGTAAAATGTATTTTGGCTGTAAAAGCACCTTACCAAGATATGTGTTTTTTGAAGGCTTTGAAAGCTTATGAAAAAATTGACAAATGCCTTTCAAAAGCAACGTTGCAAAAGTTTTGCCAGCATTTATGGTACTTGACAGATGAAGTATGTATGTTGTCTCTATTTGACGATGATGTAGATCAAAAAACTAAAGCGAAAATGGTGGCTAACTTAAGGAATGAAATTCCGTTAGCAACAGGTAAACGCTACATCCCATCGAAAGAAGAACTTTGCGGCTCACTTTACGGTTAGTCTTGCATATACTAATAATAGATTTCATTTCTTTCAATAAATACTTCAATATACAATTGATAACAGTTTTCCCTTTTTATTTTTAGACAAAAATATAGATGACTTTATTTCATTTAAAAGCAAATCCTTATTTAATCGGCTTAAAATCGACGACAGTTTTCTAAGCGAATGTCCCACTACGTGGCAAACTAATGCATCATTTCAACAAAGTAAAGAGAAAGTTAATGCACTGAGAGCGGTTAATGATACTGCTGAAAGAGCGGTTAAGTTAGTAAAGGATTTTCATGGCTTAATTACAGCTGAAGAGGAGCAAAAGCAATATTTACTACGTTGTGCACAAGAACACAGACAGATGTATCCGGACTGTAATAAACAAACTTTAAAAACAAAATTTAATGAATATAGATAATAAAATCTAAAACTTTAAAATTAATATATATATATATTTTTTTGTCTACATTATATCACTTACCATGTCCAGATGGTCTTAGGCAGGAACTTAGGACTTGTGGCAGGGCAACAGCACAGTACCAGCATGGGGGGGGGATGTAGGGGGCATGGTTAGAGGATTCAGAAAACACTGAATATTAGCATATTTTTAATAAATAAATGTGTATTACACAAGTAAAATTAAAAGATGGTTTAAAATTCTAAGATTATTCTATGGCTTTCACACTGGCCTTTATCTCAAACTTTGACTTCAAGTCGACACTGGTAAACGTTATCCGATCACAATAATATTTCATATTTCGGTTATTCGGATCAAAAGGAAAAAATTTGGAGGGTACTCATATCTGAATTCGAAAAAAAAAAATTCCCCATACAAGCTTGGGACAGTCTAATGTACATACATGCATACAATTATAATAACTTATGAAAAATTACGAATTGATCAATAAAATATTATAATCAGGTATGTGATGAAAATCGATCGATTTCAAAACGAACGCTTTTAAAAGGTGTGATGAATTTCGAGGAAGTTTAAAATCAATTTCTGAATTATAGTCTTCAATTTTCGTTCAGAATACCCTTCAGTTAACGTATATTATATAAAATTTAAAAGTATAAAGGCTGAAAATAAAAGGAATATGTATTAAAAAAACATTTTAAAAGATACTGAAAACGATATTTTCGGTTTCAAATCGTTTCGTTTTTAAAATCGATTTCCATCACATACCTGAATGAAATGAAAAAGGATGTTAATTTTTTTTAAATAAAGTAAAAAAAAAAATATTCAATTAACTTTCAATTAATGTTCTTCTACAAAATTTAACTTAGATAATTTTCCAAAAATAAAAATATAAAATTACTTTTCTTTATGGATATATTACCAATCATAAAATCATGAATTCACATTGATATCATTGGTAGTTTTCCAAAGTTTTTAAGTTATTTTAACAAATCCATCTGAGGAGATCGAGTGGTTGCGATCGAAACATGTCATGGTAACCTGCCGGCCAGGGTTCGAGCCCGAGCCACGTCAAGAATGAAAGATTATCAATAATAATTTTAATAAATTTTCATGTTGTAAAATTCCTTTCTTCATAAAAATAATTTAATGAAAATTAAATTTCATGAACTTAAGCCTAATTAAAAATATTAAAAATTTGGATTAAAAACCATAAATAGTTCAACAAAATAACCACAATACTAATTATTGTTAAAGCTAAGGCACGAGCTCTATGTGTACATTTGTCCTTCAAGTTGTGCTGAAAAAGGTCAACAGAAAAGAGAAAGACAAAATGAAAAAACAAAAAAATGTACTTGGACTTCAAGAAAAATTCTTGACAAAAGTACGAAAAAACAGAAGTAAAGAAAAAACATGTAAAATCAATTAAAATGGATAATCATTCAGGAAAGCAAATTTCGATCTACCAAATTTTTAATTACAATTTGGTTTAAGGATTGATGTTTGACTATTGACGTCAGCAGTCGTCGATGGCTGCGAGTGTAAGACGGCAAATCCATCTGAGGAGATCGAGTGGTTGCGATCGAAACATGTCATGGTAACCTGCCGGCCAGGGTTCGAGCCCGAGCCACGTCAAGAATGAAAGATTATCAATAACAATTTTAATAAATTTTCATGTTGTAAAATTCCTTTCTTCATAAAAATAATTTAATGAAAATTAAATTTCATGAACTTAAGCCTAATTAAAAATATTAAAAATTTGGATTAAAAACCATAAATAGTTCAACAAAATAACCACAATACTAATTATTTTAACAAAATTTTTAGATCCTTTTTCGAACATGGAAATTACCTAAGTTATTAGTTATATTACCTAAAAAACGTTGATACTGCCATGCTACCCTTGCGCTTAGATAAACGTATACGATATTTTTAGGTAATTTTTCGTATGATTTTTTTTCCCATACCTGCCTAGTGACAAAGCACATTTTTGGTATTGAACAACATCTGCATAATATTCATGTATTTTTGTTTAATGAATGTGGTTGCGTGAGGATATTGCCGTGCATAAGTATAAGTAATAACCAGGGAAACCAGAAATATGCAATTGCATGTTTTTCCTTGTGCGACTAATGAAGGCAGAAACAATATATTTATCCGTTTTAGAGCTTTTTATGAATTTTGGCATCGATTTGTTAGTGCATATTTTTGCATATTTTACCATTTGCAGCATGTTTGAGTTAAAAGAGCATTTTTGCAGCATTTTTTAGGTTTATAGCGCATATTTTGCCTTTTTAATGCATATTTTGATACATATTAAATTTTTTTTAGATGCCTACAATAGCTTTCGCAGCAAATAAAAACATTTTTTTTAATTCGAAAATCTGTTACTTTAATTACGACATCTTCATTTAATTTTTACTCATAAATTTAAAGACAAAGCAGGTTGTCATTAAGAATAAATGTTATGCGATTTGAATCTAGACCAATCTTTTAGTATTCCTATTGACTCAGAATCACTTTTTAAAGTGATATAACGATGTCCGTCCATTCGCCTGGCTGGTTGTCTGTCCATGTTAGCATTGTGCGCAGAGTACAAGTTCCAATTTTGTAGATAATTTGATCAAATATGGACGAAGTCTATCCAAATGGTGAGAACCGGTCTATAATTTCACATCCAAATTAGACTCTTTGTGTCCGCAAGCTATCTAATTATGATGGTATTTAAAACAAATTCGTGCCAAAAATATTTTACTTCAAATTTTGCTCAAAGCTCCCGCCCTTAACTAGCTTTAAATTCCTTTTAAATTTTAACATTTGTTAAAAATTTAGCGACCGTACCCAAAATCCCTTTAAGAAAAACACCCACATGGATTTTAATATCTGGATAATATTCGGCGCAAACATCTCTTATATGAATTTTAACCTTTTTTTGGTTTTTTTTTTAGATTTTGTTATTAAAGTGTTGAATATTGTGTCTTCAAATGAGCAATTTTAATTTTTTGGGCATATTTTTAACATTTTTCAGGGCATATTTTCCAGTTTTTAGTGCATATTTAATGCGCATAAAACGTGTTTTTTAGAGCATATTTCTGGTTTCCCTGGTAATAACCATACTTTTTGCGTTATAAATATGTGTATACACAATAACGAAAAGCGTGGGTAAATACATATGTATATTATTCTTATGGGTACTTTGTTCATTCTCTGGTACACACAGTGCAATCTGTTTCAATGCAACCTCAAAATATCAAAGCGTTTTGATCAAGGCCCATTGAAAAGGTCTGCGCAAGAAGCCTGATGATCACTGTTTTCGTTCTTTTGAGCTTTCAAAAGTTGGTTACATACACGTTTTTTCCTTTTGCTTGTATATGTGGTAGTAAGTTTTTGACAGCTTAAAAGAAAAAGTTTTTTGTTTTTGTACAAGTAAGCAGACCTGATAGATGGGCCTTGGTTTTGATGTTGATGCAATCTGGAATGAATGAAAATGAATTTAATTCACTAGATTGCGTAAATGCGTTGCATAGTGTGTACCCAGCATCAGGGAGCAAAACTATAGTGAGTTAATAAAGAGCGTGATCTCGGTAAAAGATGAAAATTCGTTTTACGTAGCGGCAATCAAGCGTGGTAATACAAACGAGACAAAAATACAGGTCAATCATGAGAATGATTTTAGTAAACTAACAAACAAATTCGAAGCCCTTAAAAAAAGCTTTTATAAATATCAACTGAAGAGCAGCAAAGGTCTTCAGGTAGTGATCAAGGGCATAGACTCGTGCGTGGACCCTGAAGAAATTAAAACCTTTTTGGAAGAGAAAGGCTTTAAAATAAAAAACGTTACAAATATTAAAAATAGGGGAAAAAATCCCCAACCTTTATTTCGAGTGGAGTTAGAACCTGGCGACGTTAAGCTTAAAAAAATGAAACGCATCCTATTTATAATTTAAAATATATTCTTTACAGAAGAATAACTATAGAGGAGCCGCACAAAAGAAATGGTCCCGTTCAATGTCTCAACTGCCAAGAATTTGGCCATACTAGGGCATTCTGCTATTTACCCCCTGTTTGCGTAGTATGTGGTGAATTACATGGTGCAGTCCAGTGCGATAAGTCTAAAAATGACCCCAATGTAGAGCTGCAAAACAATCGATAGTACTATCGATAGTTTTATTATTGGCGGACTATCGATAGTTTTTATCACTATCGATACTATCGGAAAATTTTAAAAGTAACTGCAAAGTTGATTAGATGTAGTCAACGAAACATTTTTAACAACTCATTAACTTTTTTAGTTCTTTGAGAAAAAGGAAAACGTACTTAAGTTGACTTAACCAAAAATGTACAGATGCAACAACAACTAGAAACAATGGCATCCTTCAGATCTTCACAATCAAAATTACACACGGGTAAAGTTTCAACTATTTTGTACTACTTTTCAGGAAGTTATAGAAGAATTACTCCTTGCGTACATATCTTTTTTCAATGTGTAATAATATTTGGAATAAAAACTTAAGTTTACTTCCGATCTGTGACATAGGGAATGTTTAGGAACAAAAACTCTAGAAAAAATATAGCCGCAGATAAGTGATGATTCATACCTACCTTATATAAACTTAATTAATTCAAAGAGTGTTACCTTGTTTTTTCAGCTAAAATAATGTTAAGTTTTAAAAAAATAATAGCAGCCAGGGTTTTTAGAAGTGTTTTCTCGCTAAATGTGGCTATTTTTTTTACCTGTTTGTCATTTTTATACCCTCCACCACAATTAGTTGTGAAGAGGGTATATTAAGTTTGTCATTCCGTGTGAAACTTTTTTATTATTCATCTCAGACCCCATAAAGTATATATATTCTGGGTCCTTGAGTAATTCTAAGTCGATTTAGCCATGTCCGTCTGTCTGTCCGTCTGTTGAAAACAATCTCACTTTCGAACAACTCAAAATAAATGAACAAACTTGGTGCCAAATTGCTTTTAGTTATCCTAAGCAGTTTGGGATTGAAATCCAGCAAAATCGGTAGGACCAGAGCTATGAAGCAAAATGTGGAACCACCACCTAAAAAAATTGATAATTTTGTTACAAAAAATAGCATAAATGCTTGAACAAGGCACGGAATGAGATAAGATTTTGCAAAAATTTGTTTTATTTTACTGGAAATGACGCTGTTAAATTTCGTGAAGATCCGTCCATAATTTACCCTAAGCCCCATATAAACACTACTCCCGGAAAACAGTTTAGTACGCCTAAAACCGTAAAAAATAACGCTACCGTAACAAAATTTGGTACGTCACAGTTTTTTAGGACTAGAAATAACATTGTGAAATTTCGTGACGATCGGTCCATAATTTACCTTAGGCCCCATATAAACCCTACTACCGGAAAACAGTTTAATATGCCTAAAACCGCAAAAAATAATGCAATCATAACAAATTTTGGCTCGTCACAGTTTAATAGGACTATAAATGATACTGTGAAATTTCGTGAAGATCGGTACATAATTTACACTAGGCCCCATAGAAACCCTACTCCCGGAAAACATTTTAGTACACCTAAAACCATAATTAATAATGCTATCATAACAGAAATTGGTACGTCACAGTTTAAAAGGACTAGAAATGACGCTGTGAAATTTCGTGATGATCGGTCCATAATTTACCCTAGGCCCCATCAGGCGCGGATTCAGGGGGGGGGGGAAATAAGGAAATTTCCCCCCCGTAAATTATAAAAATATGTTTTGTTAATTTCGATAATACAAGAATTCCCAATAATAATATTTTTTTAATGTAAAAAATTTTTGGAAACCTAGCAAGGTTTTTTTTGTCTTTTTTTTATGGAATCTCTAACGAAATTTTCAATAAGTTTTTTTTATTTTTTTTATTGAATCTCTAACGATTTTCAATAAGTATCCAAATCTTAATCTTAATAGCTATTTATTAGATAATTCCAATGAAACATCTAGTTTATCGTATTCAAATACTTATTATTCTACATTCAATCCCAGCAGGTGCCATCTATATCCAAAGACTAAACGTCTGACTTGATAATGCGTGCGGTTGAATTATAAATAAGCCTTATTATGTATATGCAATATTTATGTATATATGTGTTATATGAATCACAATTCTATTCGATAATTTTGCCGAAAGCACGGATTTGTCGGGGAAAAGCCAGATTTCCTTATCTTTTAGATATTTTAACATACAACAAAAAGTTTTTAGGGAAGAATTTACTGGCTTTGTTGCAAACGCATTTAAAGAGGCTTCAAAAGATATTTATGACGTTGATGTGTCAATTGATGCGAAGGCACTATCATCAATAGTTCTCAAAGCTTTGACAAATTTTGTGTAGGAGATGGAACAGATGGGTGGGACCACTGATGTCAGCAGAAAATGGAGCTGTTAAAAATTTCTGGAAAAGCGACAAATGCGAAACAAACGCCTTGCTATTCCCATAAATCGAACAACTCAATTTCTAAAAGCAATAAAGTGCCATTAATACAAAAAGTTGTATCATTTGTTAAAGAAACGACAAAATTTTTTAAATATAATCATCCTAAGCGAAAAACAGTTCTAGCAAAGTATTTGGGAGCCAAACTCTCTTCATTATGTGTCTTTGCAACAAGTGTACATCATATAGTAGAATATTTGGAAAAAATATCTGAGTGGAAAGGTAGTATCTCTACCTCTATATTAAGGAACTCACTTAGTACTATTAAATTTATTTGCGGAATATACATATTTAGTGCGATACCTGTTGTAACACAGCCACTTATCATTTTACAAAAGCAAGATATAGATCTCCAAAAAGGATCAAGCCTTATCAAAATTTTAATCATGTGCCTTGAAGAAAAAAGAAATAAAGCCGAAGA
Source organism: Pollenia angustigena (assembly GCA_930367215.1). Lineage (NCBI taxonomy): Eukaryota > Metazoa > Arthropoda > Insecta > Diptera > Polleniidae > Pollenia > Pollenia angustigena. The sequence goes on along the minus strand of OV884057.1, from coordinate 73,500,948 downwards.
ACAATTAAAAGCGATTTTTGAAAATGTTAAAGTTAGTTCAAATCGAAAAGACAAGATTTGAACGAAGTAATCACGTCCAAAATGTTGAAGATTACTACCGAGTTGTAGGTTACATTCATCTTATTGAATTTATTTTAGAAGATCTCGTAACCACTTTCCCAATAGATATCCCAAATGTATTGAACATACCTAAACTTCTACCTCAAAGTGTAATCAAGTCATATACAGATACAAAACTGTTAAAACCACAAGCTAATCAGCTGATTATATTTGATTAAAGAGATAAACACCTACTAACATCTAAACTTGAGCCTGATCTAACAGATAACGTTGTAGATGCTTTAATAAGCTGTGATGAAGATATCTACCCAAATCTAAGATAAATATTTTAAATTTTCGTTTCAATGCTCGTCAGTAAAGCTAAGAGCGGGAGGCCATGATTTCACAAGGAAATCATAAATTGCTTATTTAAAAAGATTAATGTATATTGAAATGATCTTATATTTTATTTAACCTTTTTGTAAAGTTTTTTTTCGAATTTTCTTTTTTGACTTGGTTTGTTGTTTATTCATTAATGATTATAAAATTTAATAAATGTTTATTAAGGTAAATTTTCATAGAAAATTTGGTTTTCAAGCCTTTATTAAATTTAAAATATTTTTATGAATACAGGCATAAATACATAAAATAAGCAACTGTATAACAAAAATGTAAAGTTTTTTTTTGGGTTTAAAATTATCACTGTTTCATACATCCGCCAAACAAATCATCTATCACAACATCTATCATTTGCCATTAAAATTTAGTTTATTAAAAAAACCGCGAAAAGAGTCGCGATTTTTTTTGCGCCTTTCTTAGAAAATACTTTAAATTTTGTAATTAAATGTTAATTTTGGATAGTAAGGAAAAAATTGAAATTCAAAACTTTATCGCGTTGTGTGAGGAAACGTTCTTCACGATCGCGGAAAGGTAATACATCATTTCTTAATATTTTTTAACGGTCTATACGGCTATCCGATGAAGAACTTGATATTCGCAAAAATTGCAAAAAGTACTTACCCTAACACATATTTTTTTTAATAAACTTTTAAAAACAAATTTTTGACTTTTTTGTATCATACAAAATTTCCCCCCCCTAAGGCTCGAGCTGGATCCGCGCCTGGGCCCCATATAAACCCTACTACCGGAAAACAGTTTAGTCGCCTAAAACCATAATTAATAACAAATCGTCACAGTTTAAGACAGTGACGGGCACATTTGCAAATCCTATGTACGCGTGCATAGGAATAAAAATGCTGCTTGTGCGACGTCGACACATGTACACTATAAACTTCTTTGTGTGTCTGTGACAATGTACCCTGCAAATAATAGGACCAGTCCAAACACGCGTGTAAAGAGTAGTCCACAAGGGACCAGGACTAGTCCACAAGTAACCCAAACGTATGGAAAAAACCTGGTCTATTTAACATTACGATGTCCTAGGAGAGGACCATATAACCCACCTTTGGACCACTAAGGAGTAGTTTTAAAACTACTCCATGGTATATAACCCACCTTTGGACCAGTAAGGAGTAGTTTTAAAACTGCTCCATGGTATACTCAAGAGGATTAGTTTTGAAGTCGTTTAAACACGAAAGCATGTCGTTAAAAAACGAAGACATGTCGTCTCACTACAAACACTTTTTAACAATGGTATGGTCCATGCTTGCATTACATCGGACTAGTCCATGGAGTAGTCCATTTTATCAAAATGGGTCAGGTGGTCCAATTTTATTTGCAGGGTACGTTCGGCTGTTGCTTTGTTGTTATTTCGTCAACACAAGCATAAATGTGATAGTATATGTGTGCCCTTCACTGGTTTAAGATAATAATAACATCATACAGATATTACTCCTTAAACATTCGAACTGTCGGTGGAGGGTATCAAAGATTCGGCACAGCCGAATATAGCACTCTAACTTGTTTCTTAACGAAAAGTCTTAAAAAAATTAATTGGGTTATTTTGTAAAAGACTTTATTCTATTTCCTTGAACATTTTTTGAAAATTCAAAAACTTTTTATATAAATAAATTTTCAACGCAAGGGTTACGAAATAACCTTTTACATTTCTATCTTAAGTTGAATATTTTTACGTCGAAGGTAAAAAAACTGACTGACTGATGACACTTAACCGTCTCTATATCTACAGTCAGCCTCAAAAGAAAGTGTACACCGTACAGTCCGTAGATGTTAAAAGGGGGAGAGTACAAAAAATCTGTTTTTATGTTTACTTGTTTATTTTAATAAAAAAAATTTGTTATTTATTTCTTCTCCTCATTTTCAAATTAACATTTATCTCAGAAAACGCATCTGAAGGCAAATCTTTCAGAAATTGGCAGTACTATTGGCAGATGTCATAATAATATGAAAAAAAAAACAAAATATAAGGTAAGTAAAAAAATTTTAAAGACCTTCCCCCTCTAGCAGACCTAAAACTTTGTCCGACGCGGAGAAGAGGACAATAGTGCGAAGAGTAAAGACTAATTCCTGGCGCAGTACAGGAAAAATAGCAGAGGAACGAGCAATAATATTAGGAGCAAGTGTCAGCGACAGCACAAAGTATACAGAGATGAAAAAAGTGACGTATGAAAAATGCCTAAATCATTTGCGAGGGCAGCTTTCGAAGAAAGACAAAGAAAACGTTTTTTGTTAGTGAAGTGACAATGCGTAAAAACAGGCCGCTACTATCTACACAAATTGCATAATCAAAACAAAAAACGCAAAAGGGCAGCTTTCGAAGAAAAATACAGAAAAAAACAAAATATTTTCTGTCTCGTGACGCCTCTGTATACTCTGTGGCGACAGTACTGTTCGCCAAGCACTACATGAAAATGGGATATATCGTAGTGTTCCCAAAAAAAAGCCACTTGTATCTGTAAAAATCCAAAAAATCGTACAGAAGTGGTACATAGAAACTTTTCGATACTATCGATAGTTTTTAAGCTAACTATCGAAACTATCGATTGGGCCGACTATCGATAGTTTTGCAGCTCTACCCCAATGTAAAAAAATATAGCAACTGTGGCGGCAATCACACGGCCAATTATAGAGGCGGCAATCACACGGCCAATTATAGAGGATCGTCAAGCAGTCGGCTGGACCGAAAACTAATCCCCCTCAAATGCAGGTACCAAATCAAGTAAACACTCATGACATTCAGGCTCCGCAGCCTAGTAATAACAGAACCTCTTATGCTAACATCCTAAAATCAAAACATGTGCCAAACCAAGGTGCTTCGCCTAGTAATGATGAAACTCCAGTTTCTAATTTAAGTTGTCTAGAAAAAACCATGGAAACATTAGTGCAAACAGTAAATAACTTTACAAACACAATGGGTAATATGATGCAGGAGATTCTAAGAATGCAATCGATGTTATTGCAAGCTGTACTTAACAAACCATGAACTGTTTTAAAATCTGTTTTTGGAACGCAAACGGCATCCGCCAACATAAAAATGAATTAGAATACTTTCTAAAAAACAAACAAATAGATGTCATGTTGGTTTCTGAAACTCACTTGACCTCAAGAAATACGTTTAAAATCGATGGTAAGGACCCTCGAGATAGAGCATGTGGAGGCTCTGCCATTTTGATAAAAGCCCGAATCAAACACTACTTAATGTTTGATCATTGTGAAGATTATCTGCAAGCAACGAACATTTGTGTTGAAGAGCTGAATAGAAACATATTAATCTCATCCTTATACTCACCACCTACACTTGCAATATCAGAAAGCCAATATTATAAATATTATAAGTCATTGGGGCCCTGTTTCCTGGCCACAGAGTATACAGAGGCGTCACGAGACAGAAAATATTGTGTTTTTTTCTGTCTTTTTCTTCGAAAGCTGCCCTTTTTGCGTTTTTTGTTTTGATTATGCAATTTGTGTAGATAGTAGCGGCCTGTTTTTACGCATTGTCACTTCACTAACAAAAAACGTTTTCTTTCTCTTTCTTCGAAAGCTGCCCTCGCAAATGATTTAGGCCTTTTTCATACGTCACTTTTTTCATCTCTGTATACTTTGTGTTCCTGGCTGCTGGCGATTATAATGCTAAACATACCTTCTGGGGGTCACGACTAATAACACCAAAGGGTCGTGTTTTGTTTAATACAATCTCTAAAATGAATTTAAATGTTGTCGCGAGCGGACAACCAACATATTGGCCTGCTGATCCGCAAAAAATTCCAGATGTTATCGATTTCGGCGTGGTTAAAAACATCCCCACAGAAACGATTCACGTTGAAGCTTCGTTAGGATTATCCTCTGATCACACACCTACAATAGTTACCATAACAAACACCATTATAATTGTATCTCCCTCTGGTTACATAGCGACGTCCGCTACACAAATAAATTGGTTAAAATATAAAAAATATCTTAGTACCCATTGCACAGAAAATATACCGCTTAGCACACCGGAAAATGTGGATCTATCTATTGTCAATTTTGACAGTTATCTTAAACTAGCTGTTCAACATTCCTGCAAAACCCTCAAAAAAATTAAAATATAACAAGTTTACAGATCCCCGCAACTTAAGAATTTATTAAAATAGTGCACAAAAAGGCTAAGAAAATTACTGCAGAATCAGGAAACGGCTTCTCTAGAAAAATATCTTAAGGAACTTGTTGCAACTCCACAATCTGACTACTCATTATGGCGTGCAGCTAGAAATCTAAAAAGGCCAGTTATATCCAAGCCACCATTAAGAAACTTGAATTATAGTTGGGCAAGAAACGATATTGAAAAAGGAAATCTGTTTGTTAGTCACTTGAAAAACGTATTTACACCAAATATATATCACAATATTGCGGTCGAGTTACCACCTGTTGCTGCTAGATCAGCTTTTCACCTTAGATTTGAGTTAAGAGAAATCGAAACGTTCATTTGTGACTAAAACACTAAGAAGACACCTGGTATTGATAAGATCAGTAATAAAATGCTTTTAGAGCTACCTCGCATAGCAAAGAAAATTATTCTTTTTATTTTTCATGATATTTTACGCCTTGAATACTATCCTCAAAAATGGAAGGTTTCCTTAGTTACCATGATACCAAAGCCAGGTAAAGATCATACAAAAGCTGAGTCTTACAGGCCTATTAGCTTATTAGCAAATATGTCAAAGCTGTTTGAGAAATTATTAGTTTAAAAATTAACACCGATTTTAAGTGAAAATAGATGTATTCCAAACCATCAGTTCGGATTTAGAAGAAAACACAGCACAATCGAACAGACTCATCGAATATTAAATGTCATAAGAGTTGCGAATCAGCTCTTGACGAGTACGGACGTGTATCAGTGAGTAACAAAAATAAAGAAAAAAAAAAAAAAATAATAAAAAAATTGGAAGTGAAAAAAAATATTTGCCGTGGGTGAAAAAAAAAAATATTTGTAATAGGTGAAAAAAAGAACAATAACTAGTGTGCCCGAAGTAGGGTAGCCAGATTTTAAATTCGGGAAAACAGTACATTGGTTATGAAAAAACAGTACAATTAGGAAAAAACAGTACATTTTTTTACGAAAGCATAAGTATTTATTCAATATTTACAATTCTAAAACAACAATAATATCAGAGGAAAGATTAACATTTAATGGTTTTTATATACAAAATGAGCAACAATTTGTATGAAATTGTTTCTGACGTTTAAAACATTTTTACATAATTTTGTAAAAAATAATAATAAATACATAATATTGTTGTGGCTGAAATTTGCAAACGGTTTCTTAATGCAAATTGTGTGTGGTTGTAAAAGAATTTGTTGCTCTATTATAAACACTAAATGAAAATGTTTTTTTTTTTGATTGTGAACGAAGCTTTAATATCTTAGTTTAAATTTAACTTGAAAAACATACTCATTGAATGAGTTAGTAGAATTTACTTAAAACATATTGGTAATTAAAGCAATTTTCACCACACACATACAGGTATGTTCTAGGTTTCGACTCGAATTGAAAACGAAAAATTTTTTAAATCCGCATAATTCATAAATTGGTGTTCTCAAATCCGCATGTTTTTGTGTATTCGAAGTTTTTGTTCGAAAAAACTTTTTTTGGACTAAAGATCGTTAATTTGCATGATAGCAATGTCATATATTTTTTAAAAATCGGAATGCTGTAAAGAATCACAGGAAAAAATAGCTTCTATCGCGAACATGGCTAAAATTCGCGAAAAATTGCAAACTTTTAAACAAACACTAAAATTATTTCGAATCGCTAAATCGGTAAAAAAAAAACAAAATGTCGGAAAATAACAAAAAAAAAATTGCAAAAATAGCGAAAAATGGCGTAAATTTTTAATATTTCAAACCAGACATATAATTGATGAAAAGTCCCTAAACGTATAAGGATTGGCAAAAATGAGGTAAAAATTGCTAAATTCGCGGAAATTCGCAAAAATTTGCTAACATCGGCATTATAGCAAAGTCTACTATTTATTATAAATCGTTAAAGCTGTAAAGAATCAGAAAACTTACTGAAACAAATCGCTTCTATCGCGACCATGGCTAAAATTCGCGAAAAATCGCAAAATTTTAAACAAACAAAAAAACTAATTTGAGATCGCTAAATCGATTAAAAAAACAAATTGTCTGAAAATAACATAAAAATCGTTAAAAAAAATAAGCTGTAATTACATCAAAATAATGAAAAAGTCGATTTTAAGTTAGGAACTTTTGCATTTTAGATAACGATATATTTTTGATTTAATTGGATAAAGAAGATTTTAAGCTAAAAACAAAATTTATTTCTTTATTAAAAATGTTATCAAATAATAGAATAAAAGTCGATTCGTTTTACTTTCACCAACCCATTACTACTCTAATTGAAAACGAATAAAAACTTGTGGATGTGAAATGCAGAACACCAAAAATGCTAAAGTAATCCACTTTCGAGTGGATTCGTATTCTAGAACACACCCGATAGTGTGGAACTATCGTATAAATTTCAGAAAATATTTGTTTCCTTCTTTAATTAATTTTCTGATATCAGACTAATTTTAATTTAACTACGGCCAATTTCAGCTTTATTACTATAACTGTATTTTGTAATATAGACATTTATAGTTAAGTATAACTGAACTTGGTGAAATTGGAATTTTGACAAAACAATAGACGCAGTACAAAAATTCTAAATATTTTACAACTTTTTTGTTTGCAACACAACAACAATTTCTTTAAACTAAATATTGTAAAATATTAGGATATTATGATAATATAGCTTGATAGCATACCGTTAAAAATTTAATTTGTGTATTACATAAACACGGTTATTCTTAATATCTTTATTTTTTGGAGACTAATCCAAAAAATCAGTACAAAAAACAGTACAAAGTGTAAAAAACAGTACATTTGCGTACTGTTTTGGGTGTTGTGAATAAAACAGTACAATTGACAAAAATCAGTACATGTACTGCTAAAAACAGTACGTCTGGCAACCCTAGCCCGAAGAGATTTGTGAATGAGCCTCACAAATACTCCCAATAAGGAGAGTAGGCCCAGCACAAATAGCAGAAATGCTTATATTGTGGTAAGCTCCCCGAGCGTGAGCAATGAAAACATTCGATACCCAGAATTAAACAAAAATTATTTAAGTGCAAAAATTGCCAGCGCAACTGGTTTTCCATACAGCAATTTGAGTTCAAGTGTGCCCAACCTGAGCAAGTGTGTTGATCCGACCGTAAATGTGGTTCAAAGTGTGAAGTCGTCTGACCAGAAGAATAATAACGAAAAACCTGCAACATCACGATTTGCATTAACAAATACAGGAGCTGTGCCAAAAACTATTAAAGTGCAAACGGGCATGGACAGATATATGTATAACAATAACTAAGAGAAAGGCTATCCCTAGGTCCAACCAACAGGAACGCATGGCCAAACAATACAAAGGCTCTAAGGGCACTGCTGCACGTTCAATAAATATCGTGATATTTCTAGTATCACGATATTTATTGAACGTGTAGCATGCAATATTGATGGATCGCGATCCATATCGCAGAATGGCCTAAAATATGAAATCCATATCGCGGATCGTGGATCGCGTGATAAATATTGAACGTGTAGCATTTTCATGATATTAAATAGTCATGATACGTCAGGAAAAAGTGTCAAAATAAAAGAAATAAAATACGCAGTGAAAAAATTAAACAAATAAAAAGTAAAACAATTGACAAAATTTGTGTAAAGTTTATTGAAATAAAGGGTAATGGCAGAAGACAGTGAAATCGAGTGGGTTCTGCCGGTGGAATCGGAATTAACCAGTGAAAAAATTATTTGTAAAAGATTTCATTTTTAATTTGGAGGCATTGCCGGAATTGTGAACTCGTCGGCTAAAGCTAATTCCGACAAAATAAAAAGAGCGACTGCACAGCAAAAATTATAAAAGGTTTTAAAAAAGCAAGCAAAATAGCTAAACAGGCTTTCTTTTGGTTTTCTCGCGACATTGATAAACGACCCGCACAGCACAAAAATAACATAAATACTGACGCGATAAATATTGAACATGTAGCATACGCTCGTGATCCATCAATATTTGAAAATGGATCGCGATCCAAATATCACGATATTTATTGAACGTGTAGCAGTGCCCTAACGTAGTCTCTTTGCCAACAAATGGTAACAGATTCTCTGTACTATCCATACCTGACGATGAAGAAGCAGAATCAGCTAATGGGACAGCCACTAAAGAAGTTAAACCGCCACCTATCTATCTGCGAGAGCAAACATCAAATAGCATAGTCAACATGTTGACTCAACTTGTAGGTAGGGATGAAACGATACCTCTAAGGTATCGATACTTTTACTCGATGTGGTATCGCTCGTAAAGTATCGATACCTACTTAGTATCGAAAAAAAAGTATCGATATTTACATACTTGTATCGGTACTTGTATCGGTTTGTATCATAAAAGAATAGACAGCTGCATTTAAAAACGTTCTTACTAGTGTTTTAGTACTATACAATACAAGAGGAACTACGACCCACTAAAATTTTTGTGCAAAACAAAAATTGTAAAGATTGACACCACTTTTAGTTACTACCAAGTACCAATTTTCTCTCGAAAAATCTTTTTTATCGTAGGAAACAAAATTTTTATAGAACGTTCAGGATAACAACCTTTTATTTACCTTTTATTCCAGAAATTAACAATGTCACTATGTATTTATTTTAAATGTAAATATGTATTTTATTTTTAAATTGATAAATATACAGTAATTTTGACTTAACTGCCTTTTGTTTAAGTGCACTTTTCACCTAACTCCACAAAATTAATATTTTTAAAACCTTTTCTTTAGCTTCACTTCGGAAAATCAAATCTTGTAACGTTAATTTAACCGCCTTATACTCAATGCAAATGGATAAAATTTTGCAGGCATACATTAGACTGGTCCTTATTTTTTGACTTAAAAATTTTTAATGCAGCACCCTCTTAAAATTTTATTTTTAGCAAAAAAAAATCGTTATGTAAAAGTTTAAAGTTGATATTTTGATATTAACACGTGCCGCATTAGGATTTAAAGGTCGTGCATATGTAAGTCCAACTAGCACATGCATTTGGCATATTTTTGTACCAAGACTAATATTTTTGCCTGTTTATATAAAAAAAAACTCAAATTATAAATTCATACGTCCATACAAAGGTACGTGTACATTTATTTATTTATGACAATTCTTATTACTACCATAGAAGAACATACAATTTTTTACACATGCATATGTAAATAAATGTTTTAAAGCTCAATGCGGCGGCACGTGTTTGTTTTAAGATATTGTCTTGAAATTTTTACAGAATCATATTTTTGCTATAATTAACAATTTAAAAGAGCGCTGCATTAAATATATTACAAAAAAAATCTATGGTCATTAGACTGGTCCTTATTTTTTGACATCAAAATTTTTAATGCAGCACCCTCTTAAAATTTTATTTTTAGCAAAAAAAATCGTTATGTAAAAGTTTAAAGTTGATATTTGATATTAACACGTGCCGCATTAGGATTTAAAGGTCGTGCATATGAGTTGGACTTACATATGCACGACCTTTAAATCCTAATGCGGCACGTGTTAGTATCAAATATCAACTTTAAACTTTTACATAACGATTTTTTTTGCTAAAAATAAAATTTTAAGAGGGTGCTGCATTAAAAATTTTGATGTCAAAAAATAAGGACCAGTCTAGCATACATATTCCTGACGACAATACACAAATACATGGGCGTAGCCAGGATAAAAATTAGGGGGCGGGCACCATTTTTTTAAATGTTCTTATTTGTCATTATTCTTTAAAATTCCATACAAATTTTTTTTTTAAATGCACTTTCTATACCTGCACATTTGAGATAAATGCCCAAAATTATTTTCATACAAAAAATCAAAGTTAGCTGCACTTTGACTTAGCTGTCCAAAATACATATTTTCTGTAATTATTCTTCAAAATCCTTTTTACGTGCCTTTTGTATACCTGCATATTTATCATATTTTTGGGCAGTTGTAAAATATTTTCTTTTAAAACATCAAAGATAGCTGCTTACATAAAAAATTATGGTGTCGACTTTTTCACATAAATATCCAATTTAAGCTGTTTATAAAAACAAAAATCGCAAACAAGTCAAGTTGGCATCATTATAATTCATTAATTTTGTTTGCATGTACCTACACTCATGAATTTGGTTTGTGGTTACAGCAACTTAACCACGATTATATGAAAGGAATAGTAAATCTTAGGCCTGGAACAGAATAAAGTAGTTGCAGTAGTATATAAAGCTGCCGAATGCTCTGTAGCGCAACTTAGTTCAAAATTTCGAATTTTCGTTACAACTGCAACGACTTCTACAACTATGTATTCTGTTGACACTTCTTTGAAACTGCCGTTTTTAACTTTTGATAGCTTGCAGCGCTATTCTTAACGTTTTACTACAGCGAAAATTCTGTTCCCCACTTTATTGTTACCAATTTGGCTACCTCGTTCATTACAAAAATGCATAACAGATGACTACAGGTTGTTTAAACGTCATTGTTATTATCAATTCATTGATAAAAACGTTGTTACTCCTCTTTCAAACACTTTATTTCAGTTATGCAGGTAACCAAAATTGCTTACCTGCACATTAAGGCAGCTAAATAAATTTAAGATAGCTGAATTTTTGATTTATCTGCACAAAAAATCGTGCAAAGGAGATTTTACAGCTAAGTCAAAATTATGTATAATAAAGGGTGGTAAAACCATAATCCACTATGTTAATTGTAAGTCACACCTTAACGTCAAGTTTTTTGCGCAACTTAAATTGACCTTTCTTTGTATTTAACAACTTCTATAATTGAGAGGCACACAATTGAGCAGCGCGTTAAGATTGTTAAAGCCTTTTACGAAAATGGGCGTTCAATCAAAATGCATTTCGTGCACATCGTGATTTTTTTGGTCAGCAGAATCGACCAAATGTTTCCACAATCGGGATAATTGTGCGCAAATTTTAGCAAACTGGGTCTGTAGAAAATGGGAAAACATATGTGCATGCTCGCCCAGTTAGTTCTGCGGCTCGCGGCGTTATTGGGCCTCTATTTCTTTGAAATTGAGGTTGGCCAAGCAATTACCGTGAATGGTGTTCGCTATCGCGAGATGATAACGGACTTCCTATAGCCAGAAATTGAGGAAATGGACCTAGACGATATGTGGTTTTTAGGTGTTTACTGGTCAAACGGTTTCTTGATACCGTTACAGCTGCTCCAGCCTTGGAAAAAAATCAAAACTTTAAGATTAATTTTAATACCAAAGTAAAACGATTACTTTTGACCGATATCGAGTATATTTTTACCGATACTACTTGGTACTCGGTTGCTAAGTATCGATTACAAAAATAGTTGGTACTTACATATATAAAAGTATCGAATATGTACTTGTATTTACTCGTATCGTTTCATCCCTACTTGTAGGTAAGAATAATTTCTACGTCGTTTCTATACGACGCGGGCAAATTCAAGAGACCAAAATTCAAGCCAGTACAGAAACGAACTTTCGTATTATATCAAAACACCTGGACGCAGAAAATAAAAGTTACTATACATACCAATTAAAAAGTGCTAACGGATTGATTATTGTCATAAAAGGCATAGATAGTTCTGTTCCTACAGAGATATAAAATCTGCCGTAGAGCAAGAGGGGTATGGGGTAAAATCTGTGCATAATATTTTGAACAGGAATAAAGTTCCTCAACCACTGCACCGCATTGAGATATCGTTTGATTCATCGGTTCTCAAACCCAAAAATTCAATTCATCCCATATACAACTTGCGCTACCTACTCAACAGAAGAATAACTGTTGAGGAGCCATTAAAACGAAAGGGTCCCTCCCAATGCACAAACTGTCAGGAATATGGGCATACAAAATCATATTGTAAATTGCCTCACGTATGTGTGGTTTGTGGCGACGCTCATAAAACCGCCGAATGTAATCGCTCTAAATCTGACCCGAATGTTAAGAAATGCAGCAACTGTGGCGAAAATCACACGGCAAACTATAGGGGTTGTAAAGTCTTCTTGCATTTATTAAAACCTGCTTTAGTTCAAAAATATACTCACTCCCAATATGGTCCGCCACATGCGCCCAGCCAAGCTGCTGGCTCAATTGCTAGTACTACACAAACAAACAAACAAAACCAATAATATGCCCAAGTCCAAAAAGGAAACCCTAATGCGAAAAATCCCCCGAGTACTTCCAACGCAAAGCAACCTCCGTACGCTAATGTTCCTAGGGAAGGTCTACAAATGCCTACCTCAATTGAAAATTTAATTCAAACTATGAATAACTTCATGGCCACTATGCAGAACATGTTTCAGGAAATGATGCGAAACCAGAACATGCTCCTGTAAGTTCTACTCAACAAAAAATGAATTAGTTAAAAATATGTTTCTGGAATGCAAACGGGCTATCCCAACATAAACACGAAGTTGCAAACTTTCTTCATAGGCATGAAATCGACGTACTTCTTGTCTCTGAAACACACTTTACTCATAAAAACTGCTTAAGGGTAAATGGTTACCTTACAAAACATCCCAGCGGACGAGCTTGTGGTGGCACAGCCATAATTGTGCACAAACACATCAGACACTTACCATTGCCAGAGTTCGAAGAAGATTGTATCCAGGCCACATCTATAAATCTTACTGATTTCAATCTAACGTTAACATCAGTTTATTGTCCCCCGAAGCACAAAATTTTAAACGATAAATTTCTCAACTTCTTCTCCACATTGGGCCAGAAATTCATTGCTGCTGGCGACTACAACGCTAAACATACATATTGGGGCTCCAGACTTATTAGTCCTAGAGGTAATCAGCTATACAATACCGTAACTGCAAATAATTTTGATGTGGTATCGAGTGGTAAGCCTACCAATTGGCCAACCGACTTCAATAAGCTACCAGACCTTATTGACTTTGCTGTAATTAAAAACATCAAGCGCGATAAGGTACTTGTTAGTTCCTCCTATGATCTTTCGTCTGATCATTCACCTTCAATCCTCATTTTAAAAGGTAACTCTGACGCTGCAGCTGCAAACTTTATTTCCTATCCAAACAGAAACACAAATTGGTTAAAGTATAAAATGTATGTGAGCTCTCACCTATCACAGTGCATTCCCCTAAAAAATTCATCTGACATCCAAATAGCTGTCGACCGATTTACAGAAGTCTTGGATACTGCAGCAAGAAATGCAACCCCAATCAAGCGGACAATTAAACGTGCTCCTTACAATACATCGACGGATATAGAGGCCCTTATCAGAGAAAAAAGGAAGTTAAGAAGACAATGGCAAAACAGTCGTTCCCCAACCACTAAGGCCCAACTACAATTATGCCTGACCACACTTCGCAACAAATTGAGACAGAACCACGAGTCCGCAATAGAAGGCTATCTAAACAGCCTAGACGCCACAAAAAACTCCAATTATAGCTTATGGAAGGCTGTACGGCATATGAAATGCCCTATAACCCAAGAATCTCCATTAAGACTGGAAAACCGCACTTGGGCCAAAAACACACATGAAAAATTAAACGCTTTCGCGGGCCACCTTGAGAAAGTTTTCACGCCACATGATGCACATACTTGTTCCTGTCGTCCAATCATTCCTGATAAGGTAAACCATCCATTAAAATTTAACATAACTCAAGTAAAATCTGCAATAGAAAAAGTGAATATTAGAAAATTTCCCGGACCTGACCGCATCACAGGGTCAATGATAAGAAACCTACCATCGTCTGCTTCCAGAATCTTGCTGCTCATTTTTAACGCTATATTAAGAGTCGGATACTTCCCATCCTCATGGAAGAGGTCTATAATTGTTATGATTCCCAAGCCAGGAAAAGATGCTAGCCAGGTTGCGTCGTACAGACCGATAAGCTTATTGTCAATCCTATCGAAGCTTTTCGAACAAATATTCGTTTTAAGTATAACTCCTCATCTAAATGAACACGACATTATCCCGGATCACCAGTTCGGATTCAATGCGAAACATGGTACAATAGAACAAGTGCATAGAATTGTCACCCTTATTAGATCGGCGTTTGAGAAAAAGCAATACTGCTCAGCCCTGTTTATAGACATTTCCCAAGCATTTGACAAAGTTTGGCATGATGGGCTACTCATCAAAATAACACGAATGCTTCCTCAAAACACTCACAAGCTTCTGGAGAGCTATCTAACAGGCAGAACATTCATAGTAAGGTCGCAAGATAAATACTCCCCCCTCAAGAAAATTACTGCTGGTGTTCCCCAAGGCAGCATATTAGGACCGCTTCTATATATAATATACACAGCGGATATGTCAACAAACCTGAGCACGCATAACTCTACATTTGCAGACGACACAGCATTTATTAGCGTTAACCATGACCCAAAAGTCGCATCGCAAAATCTGCAGTCCCACATCAATGAACTAGAGGCATGGCTAGTAAAATGGAGAATAAAGGTTAACCCGGCTAAATGTGTTCACTTAACTTTCACGCTCAGAAGACAAACGTGCCCAGCAGTAAAAATAAATAACATCACTGTTCCGGTAGAAAACCATGTAAAGTACTTGGGAATTCATATAGATAGACGCTTGACCTGGTCTCGTCACATCGAAGCGAAAATAACGGCTATGAAACTTAAAGCAGCTCAACTACATTGGCTTCTCGGTGGAAACTCAAACTTGTCTTTAGACAACAAAATTCTTCTATACAAGTCCATCATAAAACCAATATGGACATATGGCATCCAATTATGGGGTACTGCATGCGCATCTAACATCCAAAAGCTTCAAAGAAGACAGTCTAGAATATTACGACAAATTGTCTGCGCCCCATGGTATATACGTAATGATATTATCCACAGAGATCTAAACGTCCCCACTATCCAGGAGGAAATTAAAAAATATTCAATAAGCTACATCGATAAACTAATGGTCCACCCTAACTACCTCGCTCGGGGTTTGCTTCAGTTCGAAGGTCACGAGAGGCTAAAAAGAACCGATACTTTGAGCCTAACTAGAAGACAGTCTTAAAATTTGAATACAGCAGTTAGTGGTTACACTGGTAACATCTAATAAACAACAAGTAGAATTAAGATTTGAATACATATTGTAAATTTCGATAAGAAAGATTCAATAATAAAAAAAAAAAATAAGAAAAGCATTTGAAGAAAATAAATATTGCTCAGCACTCTTCATCGATGTTTCGCAAGCTTTTGATAAAGTCTGGCATGAAGGCTTATTACATAAATTAAAGCAAAATTTACCAGCAAACACACACAAGCTGCTAGAAAGCTACTTAGTCGGTCGTCAATTTATTATTAAAGAAGGAAATTTCTTAAGTTCACTTCAGCCCATTGACGCTGGAGTCCCACAAGGCAGCATCCTGGGCCCCCTATTATACTTAATTTATACTTCGGACATGCCAACAAGCAACTACACACAAACTTCAACATCTGCAGACGATACAGCTTTTCTAAGCGTCCACGAAAATCGTTATGAAGCATCGCGTTACTTACAGATTCATATATTTCAACTAGAAATATGGTTAAGACAATGGAGGATAATGGTTAATGAGCAAAAATGCGTACATATAACCAGGGTAGGAAAAAATTCGACTCGCGAGCACAATTCGAGTCAACTCGCTGGTTTTAAAATTTGTGCTTGCGAGTTTTATTTTTAAACTCGCGAGCACAAATTTTTTTCAACTCGTAAGATTTTTGTGCTCGACTCGTAAGCATAAAACGACTCGTTTTAAAATTTGTACTTACGAGTTTTATTTTTCAACTCGTAAGCACAAATTTTATTCGAGCAGAAAACGAGTTGAAATCGAGCAACTCGTAAAAATTATTGTTTGCTTGTGCGAAGTAAAAATATACATACGTATGTATTTGTTAAGGAAAGAATGGAAGGCAAGACGTGTGGGAAAAGGTTGTTAAAGTAATGTTCATACACAATGCTAGTCCTAAACATGTAAATAAGTATGTATGTATGTTTAAAAATAGGTATGCATGCAAAATGTTTAATGATGTGTAATAAAAAGTATGCGTTCTTCAGGCTCATTTTATTCGTAATATACTAGGCTTTCTCATTAATGATTTATGAGTTTAAAAAAAGTATTATTTACTTACTTTGCATAAAAAAAGCTTGTCGCCGCTAATTTCTAAATAACTCCGAAACAGTGAAAAACATAAAAAATGTTATTCGTATGACTTAAAGGACACATTATTCCTAATCATTTGTTGGTGTTTTGATGAAAATCGGGGATAATCGTTCATAGGTAGGTAGGTAGAAAGGCCGGTGTGAAGTTTCCTTCACACCTTCACCCAGAGACCAATATGGTCCATTGTGACGCCTTAATTAGAGATAGCCAAGAAGGCATAAGTAGGTGAAATAAGCAGCAGAAGCATAAGACAGATCCGAAAGATGGGTAGAAAAGAAAGGAAGGAAAAGAAGGTAAAGGACCAACCCCGAGAGAAATCCCTTAAACCAAATCCGCCCTACGAGCGGTTAGCACCCAGTCTCCCCTCGCGCAGCCAGGCCATCCCCATTACGAATCCTATCAGATTCTCGAGTCCGCAACCCGAGACATCCCCTAATTCGCCCAGGAATCTACTGCCCAGCCACCTCAACCTGCTACCCTGCAGCCTGGGACAGTGGCACAGAAGGTGCTCAACTGACTCCAACTCCTCAGGGTCCTCGCACAACCTGCATATATCCGACAAGTCGGATCCCATCCTCACCGCCATCCTGCCTATCATACAGTGGCCCGTGATAATTCCTATCATGGTCCTAACGCAGACCCTGCTCCTGCCCAACAGCGACACCGAATCGGACTTCCTAAGCACCGGCCACAGTGTCCGCGATACCCGACAGTTCGTTCGGCTCCCCCAGGCCCGATTGGTCACGCTCATTATCCATTCCCTAATTCTACTAAAATAGAAGCCCAATGGAGGCCTAACCGCCTCCACACAGTCAGGACCCTCCAACTCTGAGCCCTGTCTTGCCAACTCATCAGCAATCTCGTTGCCGCCTATATCGCAATGACCCGGCACCCAGCATAACCTTAGCAGATACTCCCCTAAGGCTCCCCTCAGAGCCCTCCTACACTCATCAACCAGCTTGGAGTTCACATAACAGCCCCTTACGGCCATAAGAGCCGCCTGGCTGTCCACGTATATAGTGACCTCCGAGCCCCTATCAATGTTGTCCCTCATCAGTTCCACGGCCCTCCAGACCCCCAGAACCTCCGCCTGAAAAACACTGCAGTCGCCAGGAAGCCTATATGACCTTCTTATGTTCAGATCCTCAATGTAGACCCCTGCACCCGTGCCCCTCATCTTTGAGCCATCAGTGAAAATAGCAAATCCACCAAATAATCTGCTCCTGCCCGACCAGCTCTCCCTAGAGGGCATTATTACCTCTGGCAACCGACAAAAATCCAAACTGGTGCCAACATATTCAGTGGATCCCGGCGGTCCCAGGCAATAGCCACCAGCCTCAATCTCACCCAGGATCCGTGAGTGACCCTGAGTGTCATTCCTCGTAAGTCCTAACTCCCTCAGTCTAAGGATGCTCCTGGCCGCCATTCCCATCACATACTGCTCAATAGGCAAAAGATGTAGAATGACATCCAGGGCAGCCTGAGGAGTACTTCTCATGGCACCTGTCATGCCAATTGAAGCACACCTCTGAGCCTTAGAAAGAAGTTTCCTACGACTTGCCAATCTCAATGATTCCCACCAAACACAGCATCCATACGCAAGAATGGGTCTAACCACCGAAGTGTACAGCCATCCCACCACTGACGGCCGGAGTCCCCAGCTCCTACCTATCGATGATCTGCAAGCATAGTAAGCATTGAGACCCCTTTTGAGTCTCTCTTGAGTATTCCTACCCCATGACAGCTTGCTGTCCAGAAAAACCCCCAGATACTTAGCACTATCAGATAGTCCAAGCTCCACTCCTCCCAGTACCGGCAGTCTAAACTCCTCCACCTTGTACCTCCTAGTGAAAAGAACCAACTCCGTCTTCTCCGGGTTTACTCCCAGTCCCTTGTCACTTGCCCATGCCGCCAGTTCGCCCAGCGCCCCTTGCATGATGTCGCTAATTGTCGGCAGAAACTTGCCCGACACCAATATCACCACATCATCCGCGTAGGCTACGACCTTCTGACCCATTCTGTCAAAACGTCTCAGAACGACATTGACGGCCAAGAGCCACAATAAGGGAGAGAGAACTCCCCCCTGTGGGGTCCCTCTAGTCACCGATTTCCTTAAGCGTTCGTTTCCCCAGTCCGAGTGAATAACTCTGCTGCTAAGCATCATAGTTATCCATTCGACCAAGAACAACGGAACCCTTAGGTCAATCAGTGCCTGTCTTATGGCCTCTATCCTCAAATTGTTAAAGGCGCCCTCTATGTCAAGGAATGCCGCCAGGGTGTATTCCCTGGTTCGCAAACCCCGCTCCACATAACCAACCACATCATGCAACGCACTCTCAACAGATCTACCTTTAAGGTAGGCGTGTTGAGCGCCGCTGACGATGCCGGCGTCAATCTTCGTCCTCAGATGTAGATCAATCAGTCTTTCCAACGTCTTCAAGAGAAAAGACGACAAGCTGATTGGTCTAAAATCCTTGGGTTTAGAGTGACAGTTGTGATGAAATGTATTAGCATAACCGCCTAATTTCGGGTGAAATATTAGTCAACCTCTTAAAAAAATCTAGAATTGCAAACGAATTTAAATTTACTGCTTTAAAATCTTTATATTCTATATATTTTTATTTAAAGGCTTGAATTTTTTGCTTTTGCACTATTACTCAGTAATAAATGAATTAAGCATTTTTTATGGCAACTGAACACTTTTCTCTATAAAAAGAATGGTTGGCAAGACGTTGGGTTGTAAAAGAAATGGTTGTACCCGAATATAAGTATGTACTAATGTGATTAAACATGTAGATAAGTACATATGTATGGACACTAGGGTACAACCAAAATAAGGCCCTATCACCACGCTGTAGCCTATATTGTGCTGAAATCGAAAAATGTTTCCTCAGGTCATTTCGGAACAAAAACGTTCCGCGTCGAAGTCGATTTCTGAAAGCCCTTTAAATTTTTTTTTTTTTTTTTCAAAATTTTTTATTTTATAAATTTTTATTTAAAAAAAAAATTGGTTTTCCCAAAGAAATTTCTTTTTGATAATAAACAGGCAAGTGCACGGCCTAAAAAACACTTAATTGACAACATGCGTTTGTAAGTTATTGTTGTTGTTTTAAGTTTGTTTTTCTTAACATATGTACTTACAACTACAATTAATGTTGGGAGAATTTTAACTAATTGTAGTGGGGGATGTAAGATGAGATAAACTCACTGTTTATTGTTAGGGTTGCCATTTTTTAAATTAGAAAAATCAGTACATCGTAAGAAAAATACTAGTACATTCGAAAAAAACCAGTACACAAATTTTTACCCAAAATTTTATTGAATTCATTAGTTTTAGAAAATTACACATTAAAAATTATTAATTTTTCTATTTTTTAAGGCAAGAACTTAACAAAATACATTAATAAAAACATCACGTCAAATTATTAAATATAGATAGAAGTAATGTCATTGATCGGCACATTTGTTGTAAATGCACAAAAAATTCTTAATTCATACAAATTATTGTCAATATAATGAGGTTATTCAGGAGGTCTCCTATCTAGCCATATTGTTATAGGTTATAATTTTAAATCCACTTAAAATTTTATGTTTTTGAATTTTGAAATGCAATAATGACACTTCTTTTTTTTAATACAAAGTATATGGTAAGTTAAGAGTAAACAAAAATAAAACGTAAGACTGAATTTTAACTAGGTAATTCATAACAAATCAAAAGTAATAAGGGAAGTAAACCAGTTTTAAACAAGTAAAATTATTTGGAGGCAAAATTTAAAATACCAGTACATTTGCGTACTGATTTGGGTGTTATGCATAAACCAGTACATTAAATAAAAACCACCAGTACACGTACTACTGGTAAAATCAGTACGAATGGCAACCCTATTTATTGTTGATGTTTTTTGTTTAAACTTTGATATTGTTACAAGTAGAACTGTTTTATTTGGTTTAATATCTTTAGTTTTTCTAAAATCTTTATGGATAAAGTTTCCTGATGATCTGGCCTAAGCAACCAGTGAAATGCGCATAGGAATAGCTTATCCCATCAACAATAAATTTCAAGTGTTTTTATCAAGAATAAAAACTGGGAAATAAGCACGAATAACAAAATCTTTTGAAATTATAACACTACGTGACAATTTTTTGACCAAATGAACTTGACACCTAATCTTTATGTAAAATTTTCCGCTGAATCTGAAGTCATAATTGTCAAAAGTAGAACAGTTTTTGAGATATTCCAAAATAACCGTTATTTGTGTTTTTAAAAAAGATGCTTGACTGAAATGATTAGCTGTCAGATTCATTTGGTCACGACTTTGTTGAAATTTTGTCACGTAGTGTAGTTATTAAATTATTTACATTTCTTAATTATATGATTATAATCAAAATTACAATCTAAAAACTATCTTTGTTAAGTGAAATTAACTTTAGATAAAGAGTTCGTGTTGATTTGCATTGGGGGAAAATTTCTTGTACGACTTTGATGGCGCGTGCCGCACAAATGTTGCTGCGTTGTGTTTTTGGAATTCATCTTTCACCCAATGTCTTTAAAACCATATCCGAGCATTAGTAAAGCCCGATAATGATTTCTTTCAGGCTTCGAAGTCATTTTTATTGTAACAATGCTCTAAAAACCAAATGTTGTATCAAGGGCCACATATAAAATTTTGAAAAAACAGAGTTGCATTAGAAAAAATCGGTTGTTTGTAACTAGTTTATCTCAAAAGCTAGTTACAAACCTGTTTATGGTTTGTATGGATAAATAAGTTTCACAAACTAGTTTATTACCATAAACAACTTATAAACTGTTTATGGTGTAGGTGTAAATGCATTATTTCTGACCCCAAACTTAATTGCATTTGACGCGGAACCTTTTTTAATGATATTTTTGAGATATATATATATATAGCCCTTTTAAAATACCGATTTAGCTTATTTTTCATTTAGCTTTATTCATCACTGATAGTAACTAACATTTATTTGCAATCAGGCGCGGATCCAGCTCAAGCCTTACGGGGGGGGAATTTTGTATGATATAAAGAAAGTAAAAAATTTGTTTGTAAAAGTTTATTAAAAACAATATGTGTACATTATATAAAAAAAAACAAAACAATAGGGTTAAATAAAATATAAGATCCGTTCAATATAAATTAATCTTTTTAAATAAGTAAATTGTGATTTCCTTGTGAGGCAAATTTAGATAGTACAGTCTATCTTCGGTCATTGTTGATCTGAGCCATGTTTTTATTCGACGAAGGGTTGGAAATGACCTCTCGCTGGTAGCATTACTGACGAGCATTGACACGAAAATTTGAAATATTTTTCTTAGATTTGGGTAGATATCTTCATCACAGTTTATTAAAACATCTACAACGTTATCTGATAGATTTTCAGATATTTTCCATGTTTGTTGCCAATGCAACAGTTCAGGCTCAAGTTAAAATGTGTTAATCTCGTTTATCAAATATAATCAGCTCATCAGCTAGTGGTGGTTTTAAAATAATTGGTATATGGGCAAATCTCAAAAACAGTCCACAAACCAAAAGTTTTTCAAATTAATTTTTTTTAGATGTATGTATAATTTAATTTTTATATTTAAAAATATGTATTTCGACGATCATTAATACAATAATTTTTACCATATACTACCCCTTCCCTGATCTCTTGATGTTACACATGAATTTAACATTATTTTAGGTGCTTTTTGAGCTTAAAATAGCACTTACAGCAGACTCATCACAATATAACTTTCTTCATTCATTAATGATCACAAAATTAGTTTATATATATAATTTTTTTGTTAAAATAAATAAAATTGGGTTTATTACATAGTACTAAAAAACTGAAGCGTGCGTTGTAAGGCGTGCGTCACAAAGGGTTCACGGCTTTTATAAAAAAATTACAACATTTTTAAGCTGCGAAAAGTGTTTTTAGAGTTCTCTTATATTCATCTTTCTTTAAGGAATTAGACTTTGTATACCTTATGATGCAAAATTCGCTAAAAATTGGGAAAACACACTTCAACTTTTAAAGTTGCTTCTAAGTTTTGTGGCGTGCGTCGCAAAACTTTGTGATCAATTACTTCGCAACAAATGCGTGCTAAGAAATTATAATATATGCCATTCGTAAGTTCATATTAATGTCACTAAATGCTATATCTCTTTTGAAAGGCCAAAAAATTTTTATATATCAATCAGAAAACACGTGCAAGTGTAGCGTTCGTTATGCAGGATTTGTCCATATGCCTTGATTACACTTTGAGGTTGAAGTTTAGGTATGTTCAATACATTTAGGATATCTATTGGAAAAGATGTTTTGAGATCTTCTAAAATAAATTCAATAGGAGGAATGTAAACTACAACTCGGTAGTAATCTTCAACATTTTGGAATTGGTTATTTCGTTCAAATCTTGTCTTTTCGATTGGAACCTCGATTTGAACGCAAATAACTTTAACTTTTTCAAAAATCGCTTTAAATTGTTCTTCGGCTTTATTTCTTTTTTCTTCAAGGCACATGATACAAATTTTGATAAGGCTTTATCCTTTTTGAATATCTATATCTTGCTTTTGTAAAATTATACTAAGTGGCTGTGTTACAATAAGTATCACACTTAATATGTATGTATATTCCGCAAATAAATGTAAAAGTACTAAGTGAGTCCTTAATATAAAGTTAGAGATACTACCTTTCCACTCAGATATTTTTTCCCAAGCTTCTACTATATGACGTACTTTGCTAAAACTGATTTTCGCATGGGGTGATTATATTTAAAAAATAAAATTAAAATAATTAAAAAAAAAAAATTTTGTCGTTTCTTTGAGAAATGATATAATTTTTTGTATTAATGGCACTTTAATGCTTTTATAAATTGAATTGTTCGATTTATGGGAATAGCATTTGTCGCTTTCTAGAAATTTTGAACAGCTCCATTTTCTGCTGACATCAGAGGACACCCATCTGTTCCATCTTCTACACAATTTTTTAGGTCAAGACCAAAATTTGTCAAAGCATTAAGAACTATTGATGATAGTGCCTTCGCATCAATTGACACATCAACGTCATAAATATACTTTGAAGCCTCTTCAAATGCGTTTACAACAAAGCCAATAAATTCTTCCCTGAAAACTTTTTGTTGTATGTTGAAATATCTAAAAGATAAGGAAATCTGGCTTTTCCCCGACAAATCAGTGCTTTCGTAAAAAAATTATCGAATAGAATTTTGATTCATATAACACATACATATATACATAAATATTGCAAGTACTAAGGGTTTTTAATAATTCAACCGCACGCATTATCAAGTCTTTGGTTATACATAGATGGCACCTGCTGGGATTGAATATAGAATAAAAGATAATTGAATACGGTAAACTAGTAGTTTCTTTGGAAATATCTATTAAATAACTATTAGGATTAAGATATGGATACTTATTGAAAATCGTTAGAGATTCAATAAAAAAAAAATTAAAAAATACTTATTGAAAATTTCGTTAGAGATTCCATAAAAAAAAGGAAAAAAACCTTGCTGGGATTTCAAAAAATTGTTTACATTAAAAAAAATATTATTATTGGGAAATTTCCTTATTTCCCCCCCTGAATCCGCGCCTGTTTGCAATACTATGTTAGTAAATATTTCCCAATTTAAAATTAAAACTCTTTTACCATAGTTTTTTTATGTTTTTAAAACGTATTACATGATTGCATTCCTTTACACGAATTCTTTCCTTTGCTATTTCTACTTCATGATTAGTTAAGCTTGTGACATCATCATTTTTGTTGTATCAATATAAACATTTTCCTTATTTTTGTATAAATATGCTATTGTTGTTGTATGTCTTCGATGATACAGTTATTCATGCATAGTATGCACGCCTACCCAGCAAATAAAATTGGACCACCTGATCTATTTTGATAAAATGGATTACTCCATGGACTGGTCCGATGTAATGCAAGCATGGACCATGTCATTGTTGATAAGTGTTTGTAGTGAGACGACATGTCTTCGTTTTTTAACGACGTGCTTTCGTTTTAAACGACTTCAAAACTAGTCCTCTTGAGTATACCATGGAGTAGTTTTAAAACTACTCCTTAGTAGTCCAAAGATGGGTTATATGGTCCTCTCCTAGGACATCGTAATGTTAAATAGACCATGTTTTTCCATACGTTTGGGTTATTTTTGGACTAGTCCTGGTCCCTTGTGGGATACTCTTTACACGCGTGTTTGGACTGGTCCTGTTATTTGCAGGGTATTTATCCACGCATACAAACAAATAAACCAGAAAAAAATTTTGTTTAGAAAAAATTTACAACCAAAAATAAAACTCGCGAGTAATTCTTTTCAGCTCGACTTACGAATTGAGTTTTATTTTGGACTCCTAAAATTTTAATTCTTTTCGCGAGTTATATTTTTTTTACTCGCGAGCAGAAAAGAAAAATTATTTTAAATATGGAAAATAAAACTCGCTCGCAATCTCCGTACTCTGCATATAACATTCACCTTGCGCCGGGAATCTTGCCCCCCTATTACAATCAATAATCAAATAATTCCTCAACATTCGCATGTAAAATATCTCGGTATACATCTGGATCGGCGATTAACGTGGAAATGCCATATAGAGGCAAAATTAACTCAAATGAAACTAAAAGCCATTCAAATTAAATGGCTTATTGGAAGAAATTCTGTCCTTAGTCTCGATTGTAAGCTTCTACTTTACAACTCTATATTAAAGCCTATCTGGTGCTACGGTATTCAAATATGGGGCACTGCCTCGGCCTCTAATATCGAAAAAATTCAAAGGCGCCACAATAAACTTCTTCGAATAATCTTCGAATAATCACAGCCTTCTTCGAATAATCACAGCCGCTCCCTGGTATGTTAAAAACTAAAAATTCATAAGGATCTCAAAGTGCCATTAGTAAAAACTATGATTACAAAATATGCAGTAAAATATTTTAAAAGGCTTGAACAACACCCAAATCCACTGGCTCGAAATATTTTAAATCATGGCGGCCACACTCGCTTAAGAAGAAGAGACACTGCAGCACTTACCCAATTAGATGAGCGATAAACACCTACATATACATGTGAACGGAACCCGTGATGAAAAAAATTTTTGTCTGGCATTGGCAGGACATAAATAAAGCATTAGGATAAGATTTGATTTATTATTGTTAGTTAGTTCATCACAGGTGGTGAATAGGGTATATATAAGTTTGTCATTCCGTTTGTAATTTCTTTAATATTGATGTTTGACCCTATAAAGTATATATATTCTGGGTCCTTATGGGAAGCGAAGTTGATTTAACGATGTCCGTCTGTCCGTTGAAATGGATTTTCCGAAGACGCCATGTATGATGGGGCCCATATTATTATACATTTATGTCACATATGGTCCGGAATTGTTTCCTATTGAACCCCAGACAGATCTGTCCAAAAATGGCGGAGTTGTGAGCAAAAAACCACGACTACCTCTAATTTTTCCCTTGTGGTTGCGGTTTTTGTTTATTTTTTTATGCGAACGAGTTGAATATAAGGCATAACAAACAGGGTTTAAAAAAACTAATATATTAGTCATATACATATATGCATAATTTTAAACACAAGCTAACAGAAAATCTAAAAATATTAAATAATCAACAACCGTAATATATTTAAATGCATCCCTGTGTTAATATAATTTCTAGTTAAACTCAAAAATATTTAACCAGTAGCAAATTTTTAATATTACAATGCGCAAAATATTAATATTTTCCCCGTATAAATATATTTTCTATAGACATATTCAAATATTTTTAGTCACCATAAATATTAAATTTTGTGTGTCTTCAATATCAATATATTAGTCCCCTTTTAGACAGGCAAAGTTTACTTTGCAAAGTCTTGTGTAGTTCTCTTTTAAACTTTGTTTGGTGTTTAGACACACAAAGTTTAATTTGACAAATTTTTGTTTATTCGTTGTTGCAGCCTGCATACAGGGTTGATAAATGGCATTTTTTTAAATGTACTAAATACCGAAAAAAAATTTACATTTTTTACCCTAATTGTACTTAATGCCAAAAAAACATTTTTTACAAGTTTTATTATTTGCATTACAAAAAATTTACATTGAAATGAACTTGTGCTATACATTTATATTTGAAATATACCTTTGGCAATTAACAAAAAGAAAAATTAAGTGAATAATAAGGAATTTAGACGAAGAATCTTAAGCTTGTTTTTTTAGATTTGAAAGTGGAACAGGTTAAAAAAATGTTTTAACTACCCACTTAAAACTTCGCCTGCAAAATAATGTGTTAAGTAATCAGGAAAATGTTAAAATACTACTTCCAATTCTTCTGAAAGAACCAATGAATTTTACAAGGGATGTCCCAAAATGAATGCATTTTTATGTAAGTCATTATTTTTTTCCTACATATAGAAGTAATTATAGTAGTTAGAAGAAAGCTACTAAATAATTAGTGCAAGAAGCTATTCATTTTAAAAAAGTGGGCGAAGTTTTTACTGGGTAGTAATGCCCGTAATTTCTACTAAAAGTATCTAGCTGTGTATAGATATCTATGGTGCAAGGAATTTTTCATAATTTTAACACATATGACTTGCTTACTGGTTAAAGTGTATTATATGTTCCACCATTGATAAAAATACAAATGTTGTCATATTTAAAAACTTATATGGGCATTTCCTCGGAATGGTCTACCAGGATGAAAAAATAAAATGTTGATTATCATCGTCTTTTATTGTTTATTATTTTAAAAAAAAATTCTATGTTTTTTTAAAAGAATGGTTTCATAGCATATCTCAGCTATTTTACTTGAGGAAATTACGCTGAAAACTGGAACATTTTTTATTTTCTAAGTATTTAAGCTACTTCTAAAGACATTTTTATATACTAATTTTACATGCAAAAAATATGTTATATTTACACTCTTTCTTCATAATCTCTCCATTACATTCAATTGTAAAAGGAGTATTAAGATTTTTAATAAGGAAATTTGAAGATATTTATGGTAAAATGCATGGTGATAATAATAAAAAAACATTTGGAAAAATCATACGTTCGCAACCCGTACGTTAGCTTCCGGCACATAAGCCAATTAAAAAAAAACCAAGAGAGATATTTTATTTTGTAAATACTGGATGGAGACCGACATTAATACACTCTTAAACTAAATTAATCACTTTTGAATATTACGATCCATAACGCAGATTTTTACATTTCACTACTGTCAGCCAAAGTTGACTTCTATTTTGCGTACGTTCGTGACCACATGTTTATAACTATGTATTATTATAAAAAATTTAAACTCGATGAATCCATCCATCTTTTGCACTAAACTTAGAGATACCCAAATGCTATCGAATCGCCAAAAAAAAAAATTATTTGTACATCAAAAGCGTACGAACGTACGTTAGTGACCCCAAGAAATGCCCATATATAAAATATTTAATTAAAAAATTACAACAATCAGGTATAGTAAGGAACATAAAATTATTATTTTTAAAGAAGATGAAAGTTCGGTTGGTGTATGAAATTAGTTTTGTAACATATTTCTATACATATTTAATTTTTTTTATTTTAAACTATAGCAACAAGATTCATAAGACTGTAGCAATAATTTGTTTGAATTAAACTCGATATAGTATTTACATAAAGGCGATTTCTTTGCTTTGTTTTTATCATATTTTGGTAGGAAAAAGATTTTGCAATTTTTAAATTGTACTAAATTTGCACTGGAGTACTTTATTACTTTTGCACTGCTAATAGTAGTAAAAAAAGTACAATTGTACTACCAACTTTATCATCCCTGCTCAGAAATAAACTACGAACGAAAAGCAAAAGGAATTTGCGAGTACAGCAAAGTTCGTACTCCCCCGCTATTCTCTTTTCCCCTCCCTCCCATAAACTCAAGACTTTGCAAAGTAAACTTTGCCTGTCTAAAAGGGGACTTACTGCCACACATTACAAACTGCCGAAGTATGTGCTGGTTCACACAGGTCAAGTTTACTTGAACAGTTTTATTTAAATTTTCTTTTGAACTTGCGTTCACGTTCATGCACAAAATGAATTTTTGTTTTCTTTTCCTTCAACTTTGTAGCTTTTTATTATATTACGGATGAAAAAAGAAAAGAAAAATAAAAACTGACTGGTACGGTCAAGTATGTACCCCTTTCCATTCTCTTTACCCCTCTCTCCTAAAAGCTCAAGACTTGAAGAGTCAAACTTGACCTGTGTGCACCAGCACTATATGCGAAATTTACGAATATAAATACCATAACAAAACAAAATATGACCGTCTTGTTGATCATCGACTGCCAAAATATGCGACACAAAATATGCGACTATTACACACAAAATATTTAAATATTTCAGGGTGAATAGTAAACAAATTATTAGTCGAAAAATAAACTAATAATAGTCGCAATACACTAAAGTGATTATTTGTTTAACAAAAAAAAAAATTGTTAACTGCTAGACGAATACTGTACAATATTTCAAGCGTAAAGCTTCGTACAGACGATGGTCAGATCTTACAATATTGGTAAGCAGCGTTGCTTAAATTGCATTAAAATTGGCTAAAATGTCTTACAACTGTGTGAACATTGTAAGCTCATTTGTATTTGCAGATGTGCAAAATTAATGCATCTGACAATGGACCATTGTCAGAAAAATTTTGCTGTTGGCAACGCCTGCTTACAATATTGTAAGATCTGACCATCGTCTGTACGAAGCTTAACAACGACAATTATTTTTATATACATACATACATATAAGGAAAACAACAGGATTTGGCATTAACAAAGCCAGCGCTTTGGAAACTACCAATATTTACTTAAACTATCTATTATTACCAGGCACGTATGCCTTCACCGCCGTCTACGCCCCGCTCTATACGCACAACGCCCGCTTTTCCACCAGCTCCAAAATTAGCAAGAGCTAAATTAAAATCTTCATCGTTAGATCATGAAATCTTTTTAACATCAAGTCGCAAATTAAGACCTTTGCTATCAAGTTCTTCAGTAGAATGGCATCAACATCATCATCCCCAACTACAGCATCAAACATCTATCGCTCATACAATACCACGTACTGGTTCAACCTCATCTTTAGCCAGTAGTATACAATTTCCCTCCTCATTAACAGCAGCAAATAATTATCAAGATTTTAAGCTTGATATTATTAATCAGGGAAAATGTCTTTGTGGTCAATATATACGGGCCCGTCTAAGACGAGCAGGAGTTTTAAATCGCAAAGCCATACAAAGACTACGTTGCATACTAGAGCCATCTTCAGAAGTAGTTTATGAAGTCTTTCCAACGCTTAATAGTATGGGCGAAGAACTGGAAGGTATGCATCCACGTATTTACACAAGTGTTTCGCGACAACTGTCCCGAGCACCCTACGGCGAATTGGTAGATAGTGATACAGCACCAATGCTCTTAAATCTAGTGGCCAAAGAGTTGTTCTCACGCAATCAGGACAAAGAACGCATAACATGGGCAAAAATAATTTCGGTATTTGCTGTATGTGGTGGTTTTGCCATTGACTGTGTTCGTCAGGGGCACTATGACTATTTGCAGTTCTTAATCGACGGTGTTGGTGATATAATTGAAGACGACTTGGTTCAATGGCTGGCAGAGCGTGGTGGTTGGTTAGGTTTGCAACAACACATAAGGCCTAAGGGGTCACACAGTTTTAGATTTTTGGATTGGCTAACATTGTTTGTTGCGATTTCAGCCAGTCTCTATTTAATAGCAAATTTCATTAAGCACTTTGGTTGCCATTGTTATTCATTGTTATTTTAATTAAATAATATTAAACTTAAGCGATTAATTGACAGACAGCTAATCAAAATCGAAAGAACTTTGCAAATTGTCTTTAATTTTGTTTAAATTTTAAAAATTTGTGAAACCATTAAATAAATTTCATTTTGAATAAAATTTCTTTCGATTGCGAATGGCTACTGTTGGTTGGTATATTTTAATAATTTCTTTATTAAAACTTGTTAAATTTTTTTATTTTATTGACATTAAAAATAATTTGTTGGAACTTTTTCGTTATTAAAAAAAAAAAAAAAAAAAAAAATACGAAGAACAAAATATTTTTGTGTGTACATACAAAAAAGGTTAAAAAGAGAAAAGATTTAAAATAAGAAATGCTTTGTATGATGTGTTGGTAGATTAAAATATAATTACTTAATGGTTTTGTTATTTATTGAAAAAAGGTGAATTATGATTGAAAGGAGAGTTTTTAATTTGAGTGCAAAAATATTGAAAAATTAACTAATGTTTTAAGAAAACATATACATAGTTAGTATTTATAAAAATAGAAACAGGGAATTATTTCCTTCCGAAGGTAACTTTTATATTATATTCAACATTTTTCATTTTTCGAATTTATTCTATGAGCTAAATTTCAGTTATGTATTTTATAAAGCTTTTTTGTAATAGTTCTATTCCTTCAATTTTTCAGAAATGGCTTTATACACTACCAGACTATTATATTGTATTTTCTTTTTACATTTTACCTTAGCCTTCCTTTGGAAAGCAATGAGGTATATTTTATGTACAGAAAAATTTACAATTATTAGACACCAGCAGAATGTAATGCATTTTCTGGCCCGTTACGGCCTTCGTCAGCATTCTTTGTGTCTCACTGGATAGTGTTACTTTATAAATTGAATGTATTTAACTCAACTATTTTAACAAATAGAAACTGGGAATTATTTCCCAGTGATATGCCAAGGACAAAATGAAATGGGTGTTTGGACTAGTGGTTCAAAAATTAAGTTCAGGTACAAAAGTGCGTTTGTATTTTGAGAAATTTATTTACAACAGTCAAAGTATATTTTATAAGGGGAAACATTTTTATGTGTGGGTGTGTAGATCAGAGTTTTAAGACCTATGCATTTTGTTTTTAGCTTGGCTCATTTAACTGTTGATGATAATGGATGAATTCAAAATAGAACAACCTATCGCGATATTGTAACAGAAGCTCAAAAAATGGGATGTAGTGTAAATGTAGGTAGAATGCTGCTTATATGGTCTGTTACAAGGCGAATTCAACAAGGTAAGCTCAACTCGTCAGCCGTTCATCAGCTGTCTCCATGGCGAATTAAAAAATAATAGGGAAACGTGAAAGTATAATTTTGTTCAAGGCCTATCCAATAGGTCTGCTTACTACTACAACAATACAACAATACAAAAAACAACAGGCATTTTGTTTGTGTAAAATTCCTCGCCGTTGTCAAAATCTTACTACTACATAGGCAAAACAAAAGGAAAAATGTGTTTTGTGTGCATGTATGTGTGGCAAAAAAGTAGACAAAAATATACACGTATAAGGAAAATGTAAACAACTCTTGATATCGTTGAGGAAAAAACCAAATAAACATCTGGCTTCTTAAGCAGACCTATTGGATAGACCTTGATTTTGTTTATGTTTTACGCCAAAATAACCGAAAAAATTTCTTAGAAAAACGGCGAATAATTAAAGTGAATTTAATAATCTCTTTTATTACCCAAACGAAATGTTTGTTTTGTTTTTCAATCAATTTTTACATTGTTAGCATATTTGACAGCCGCCTATTAAATTGCAAAAAAATACATGGGGCTTTTTGTAGTTGTAGAGTTGCACTTACCTTGTTAAATTCGCCTTGGTCTGTTAGAGAAAAGAACATTTGAAGAAGTGATCAGTTGTAAAGGCTATGCAGATACATATGTATGGTATGTATGTATGTAGATATGTCTATATGTACATATAAATAGTTGTTAGCGACAAGGAAATCTTCGAAAACTGATATTGTGTATTGCGTTATACAAGTTGATTAAAAAAAAAAGATTGTTATGACTTTTCTTGTTTTTTATAAGTATGTAATTTGGAAAAGAAATGTTTTTCAGAGTATTGCTGTTTTTTTTTTTGTTTCTATCATAAATATTTTTTAAGGTAAAACATTTCTGTTTGCTATATGCACTTGCGTAGACATTTGTTAATTTAGCAATAATTATGACGCCAACATTAACCGGACCCAAATTTTCATGCAAGTAGCGATCCTTTTTTATGAACTTCTTTTTGGCTTATTTTATACACTTGTGACCTTTTCATTTGTTGTTGCATATACAAATAACAAGCAAAGGCAGCAACACCTTGTGATATCATATACACAAACTTATGCAAATTTATGATCTGTGCTTTTCTGTTGTTTTTTGGCGGAAAATAAAGGCTTATTTATTTTTTCACTTGTTTTTTTTTTACAACAGTAATAGGAAAAAAAGTATGAATAATTATGACGCCAACATTTACGCAGAAAAATAATTGTACACACCATCTGAGGCAAGTGATGCGCATATGTATGCATGAAGATCCTTTTTGTATAGAACATCGCACATAAATGTAATTAAATTATTAAATAAAACTGAACCTGAGCATATCCTGTCCCATTTTTATCTACACACAAAAAAATAATCTAAGTAACTTTACCAAGGCCTGCATAGATAACTTATTTTTATATAAGCTCAAAAGAACAAGTTTAATTACCTAACTTAATTGGTAATTAACAATAAGAATTGCCTAAAATGTTTGTTAATACTACTTATTGAGTTAGGTATCTTCTTCGATTTTATTTTGTTGTCAGTTGGAAATATATTTTTTAATAAATTTAATTAAATAAGAAGCAATCGTTCGGTAAAATTGCTTAATGAAACGGAATTACTGCAAAGCTATTTAAATAAAGGATCAGTCGTTAGAAATTCTTATAAAGTAACGAGATCATTTATTTCAAATTAAAAGTTTAATATTGAATTACCAATTTCAATTCTTCTTCTATCAGAATACCTTTCTCTATAATTTGGTCTTTGATCCCATACACCTTATTGACTGGCAAAGGTGAGATCCCTGTTGGTATTCGTTATCAATGTTTAGAATAAAAAACGTAAGATCGAAAATTTGATACATTTTTGGTTGTACCACGTTTTATTGGTACATTTGCACGAGTCGTGTTATTACACTGGTACATTCTTACTAATAAAAAGAATTATTCATCTTGTAACTAATTAAAATTAACTTATTACTTTGCATAAACGTAATTATTCCATTTAAGAGGCAATGTATTCCTTAGTTCCATCTACTGGTCTAGTTTAATGTCGTGATGAAATCGAAGATTAGAGTCCGTCTAAAGCGAATCTACTTGAAGAAGCTTCAGATAAATATGGCAAAGATTTTAATGATGTAAGACAAAATTTCGTAAGTACTTAAGGCACAATTCATAACGAATTAATTTAACTTGTCACCTCTGTATTTCAAGGGTGCCGTGCCCATGGAATAGTGGCAATGTGCTTGTGTCGTTTGTATGAAACTGCAGTTTTTTTAGAATGAAATATGTATACTAGAGTGGGTCAATTTGTTCGGGCCCAAAAAAAGTGACAAAGCGTATAGCAAAATCGTAATCTACGGAAAATTCTAAGAACTTTTCCTAAAGAAACCATGGCTCGAAAATCAAAATCGAGCTTCCGGTTTTTGACTTGAAAGTTTGGTGCTCAGAAAATCTGAAAAAAATAATACTTTTTTGGAAATATTTATTGAAATTGGTGAATAGTTGGCCTGTATCGCTGGAAGAGGGCTTGTTTAAAAGGAAATCTTCTCAGCTTTATATATGTGTGCTCATTTTTAGAAAAATCTGTACATCAACAATTGGTTACGAGGTTTTTGTCAAAATAATCATAGCCAAGCTGATAAGAAACCTAAAACTGTTACAATTTTGATACACAAAAGTTGAATAAAATAATTTAATTAAATTTTTATTCAAAGTTGATTAAAATAAAATAATTCTGCAGCAATTTGACAAAACATCACAAGTGGAGATAAGAGAGCACAAAAGATTAAAAAAAAATCTCGGTGAAAAAAGCTTTTTTGATCAAAAATAAAATAAACCGAAATTAAACAAAAAATTTTGTTCATAATACAAAATTTTAAAAACGTAAGCAAAAATGTTTTTTAATGAAAATTCGTCCGATTAACACCATTTTTTCAACTTTTTAATTTTGACTTAAGATGTTTTGTCAAAATGCCATAGAATTGATTAATCAAAACTTAATTAAACGAAAATGTCTTTAAACAAAATGAAAGCAAAAACTGGAAATAAAAAAAATATATATTTTTAATATTATTCTATTTTTTATTAAAACGCAATTTTTTGCAAAATTCACAACTTAAAAAAAGGAAGCGATTAAAATAAAAATAAAAAATTTTTAATATTTCTAATTAGGCTTAAGTTCATGAAATTTAATTTTCATTAAATTATTCTTATGAAGAAAGGAATTTTACAACATGCAAATTAATTAAAATTGTTATTGATAATCCTTCATTCTTGACGTGGCTCGGGCTCGAACCCTGGCCGGCAGGTTACCATGACATGTTTCGATCGCAACCACTCGATCTCCTCAGATGGATTTGCCGTCTTACACTCGCAGCCATCGACGACTGCTGACGTCAATAGTCAAACATCAATCCTTAAACCAAATTGTATTTTAACATTTGGTAGATCGAAATTTGCTTTCCTGAATGATTATCCATTTTAATTGATTTTACATGTTTTTTCCTTACTTCTGTTTTTTCGCACTTTTGTCAAGAATTTTTCTTGAAGTCCAAGTACATTTTTTGTTTTTTTTTTCATTTTGTCCTTCTCTTTGCCGTTGACCTTTTTAAATTCCTTTCTTCATAAGAATAATTTAATGAAAATTAAATTTCATGAACTTAAGCCTAATTAGAAATATTAAAAATTTGGATTAAAACCCATAAATAGTTCAACAAAATAACCACAATACTAATTATTGTTAAAGCTAAGGCACGAGCTCTGTGTGTACATTTGTCCTTCAAGTTGTGCTGAAAAAGGTCAACGGCAAAGAGAAGGACAAAATGAAAAAAAAAGAAAAAAAAACAAAAAATGTACTTGGACTTCAAGAAAAATTCTTGACAAAAGTGCGAAAAAACAGAAGTAAGGAAAAAACATGTAAAATCAATTAAAATGGATAATCATTCAGGAAAGCAAATTTCGATCTACCAAATGTTAAAATACAATTTGGTTTAAGGATTGATGTTTGACTATTGACGTCAGCAGTCGTCGATGGCTGCGAGTGTAAGACGGCAAATCCATCTGAGGAGATCGAGTGGTTGCGATCGAAACATGTCATGGTAACCTGCCGGCCAGGGTTCGAGCGAGAGCCACGTCAAGAATGAAGGATTATCAATAACAATTTTAATTAATTTGCATGTTGTAAAATTCCTTTCTTCATAAGAATAATTTAATGAAAATTAAATTTCATGAACTTAAGCCTAATTAGAAATATTAAAAATTTGGATTAAAACCCATAAATAGTTCAACAAAATAACCACAATACTAATTATTTTTTAAAATAAAAAATTTATAAAAAAAATACTGGCCAAGCCGGGGGTAAATAAATTTATGGCGATTTCTTTTCTGAGAAAAATATGTTACAGTATATACATGTTACATTTTCTAATGTTACCTATAATCACTCGAAGTGTTACATGTTGTGCAATTTCAATAGAACACAATTAGTCCTTTTATTTACAACTATTACACTTTTTTTTAACGCTATTTAAGCGGTTTCTGCACGCTATTACGGGTTGGAAACAAATATTAACATCACTAATGGCTTATACAAATTAAAACGTTTATAATATAAATATACTTTTTTTGATTTTAATGTGTAAATATTTTTATATTTTGTTTTAAAACAAATTGTTTACAAAATTATAAGCGGTATGAATTATGACAAACAAAATAAAGCATTTGTTCTACAAAGAAAGTAGTAAGTACCAAAGCTGTAGAACAGGGCAGTATGAACACCTTAAGTAAAAGTAAGGGTAAAATATGCAACATGTTTTGCACGTTTTTCATCAGCATATTCACAAAAGAACTTGAAAATTTTTCCCACAGTTGTATTTTTTGTACAAACGAACACAAAAATGTAGAACATGTAACATTAATGCAACATTTTTCTCAGAAAAGAAATCGCCATTAGATTCGGCATATAGCTGCAATTTACATACAATATCTTTTTTGCTATTCATTCGTGGTATTCTGTTGCGGCTTTTAATAGTAACTGCCAAAATATCATCTCGATTACATTCTATGGCACGTGGGAAACCATGGTAAGCAATTGTACAAATCTCTCAGTTCCCTGAATATGTGCCGGTAACCCTAGATCAGTAAACGGTTGATGCAAGGCGAATTTACTTTCAGGTGGCGTTGAAAACACAGCTGTGCTACTTTTTTCTTGCATAATTGGGTAGAGAAATGTCAAAAGTTGTTTACATTTTTTTTCATATTATGTAGAGAAATGTCAAAATATTTGTATATGTATATTACAAGTGGACGTTTTTTAAAATAAAATTTTAAAAAAACCTCGGACGTGAAAAATTAATTATTATTAATAATAAAAGTGTAGATTTTGTGAAAATTAATTATTATTAATAATAAAGGTGTAGATTTGGTTGTTTATACAACAAAATAAAACTGCAAAAGTGTTTATTTATTTAAAACAAAAGTGTTAAGCCATGAAAAGTTGCAA
Organism: Pollenia angustigena; assembly: GCA_930367215.1. Lineage (NCBI taxonomy): Eukaryota > Metazoa > Arthropoda > Insecta > Diptera > Polleniidae > Pollenia > Pollenia angustigena. Next base: position 73,463,665 of record OV884057.1, on the reverse strand, counting down.
AAAGAAGCAAAAACCTGGAAATGGTAGCTTCTTCAGCGTGCCCAATGATGACCGTAGGCTGAAGTGGAGCAAAATTAATAGTTTGAACTTTCCCGGCATGCAGTAGTTTGCGCTGACCACTTTGCGCCAACAAGCATTATTAGGCTACAAAAAAGTGCTGCATTGTTTCCGGATGCTGTGCCAATGTAAGTAAATGGGTATATAAATTAAACTTTTCGTAGCTTGTTTCAAAAACATATTGTGCGTTGTTATAATGTACATTACTATTATAAATATAGAATGCCCGACCAAAAAAACAATGCATTGTTGCCGGATGCTGTACCAGAGTAAGTAAATGTTTTTAAAATTATACTTTATATGACTTCAAAAAAATATGTTTTGTGCATTATTATAACTATAGATTGCCCGAAATACAAAATGCACTACCGTCAACATATAACCCTGTAACATACATAACCCCCCTGTCAGTGTACAACAATCCAGTTAAATCCCGTGAAGAGTATGCAATGCAGTTTTTGCCTCAGTATCAAGGAACGTTCGTAGTTCTTGACAATAATACAAAATTCCAAGAAAAGATGTTCTCTGATAAAGAAACACAAACTAGGTAAGTTTCTTATATAATTCTAAAATATGATTTCCTAACAAATTTGTATATATCTGTGACAAAAAGGAAAAAGTTCTTATGTTGACTTAAGCCAAATTGAGTTAATGGTACCTTTAAGATCATCACGATCAAAAGTAAACATTGGCAAAATTTTAACTATGATGTACTATTTTTTAGGAAGTTATATGAACATGACTTTTTGGTTATCTTCTTTCAAAGTACAATAACTTTTTGACATGAAGATTTTTTAGAAATACATGTAAGCCTTAAAATCTAGCCGTAGAGAAGTGTTTATTACTACCGTTAAAGTTGAAAATGTATCTCCTACAAACCTAAAAAAATAGACTTAAAAACTTATTCCCTACTGCCGCAGATAACAAATTTCTTTTATAAAGCAATAATATTTTGTATTACAGTCCAGAAGCTCCAAGTTACATTGAATATTTTACGAATAAAATTCAAAGCTTGGAGACAGAAGTCAAAGAGCTGAAATGTAACTTGGCCAAGGCAAATTCAGTCGTAGACGCAATGCGTAAAATTTTTACTGATGGACAGGTCCGCAAAATCATGTTTCCCGGCAACATTAATTGGAGATGGCCAGATATTTCTAGCGCAATTTGTTTGCATGCTGCCGGCCCTAGAGCATATAGCCACTTATACAAGAAAGGGTTTCCACTACCTCACGTTTCGACGTTGCAGCGCTGGAGCCGTAAAGTAAACCTCAAGGAAGGCATACTTACAACAGCCATAGATTTTATGCGTGAAATCACCGATCTTAATTCCGAGGATAAAATATGTGTATTAGTTTTCGACGAGATGAAGGTAGTGGAAACCTTTGAGTATGATGAAGTGCTGACGAAGTAAGAACGCCAGTAAATTATGTCCAAGTGGTTATGGTTCGAGGCCTTCGTAAATCGTGGAAGCAACCGGTATTTTATAGTTTTGACTGCCAAATGACAGTCGAACTTATAGAAAATATAACGGCTGAACTGCACAAAGTTGGGTTCCTTGTTGTATCAATGGTATGCGACATGGGACCCACTAATCGTAAGTTATGGAGAGAGTTAAATATTTCGCCAGGTAAGTTTTTACATAAAAACCAAAACGTTCATATTGAAATCAAATTTTTAAACCTCTTTCTTGCATCATTTTCTTCGCCGAGGATAAATGATTAAAATATTGGTTAGATTTTCTTCGCGTTCTATTATCTTCATTCGAATGCACAAACGGTAAATAAAAAATCGGTAGTATTAAACATTTCTAATAAATATTTAAGTTCCACGGTAAATTTAAATAGTTTTTTATAGATATGTAATAAGTTTTAGGATAAATTAAATTTTAAATAATATTAGGGACGTAATTAAGTTCAACGGCAAATTTAAATTTAATTAATTTTTTATAGATAATAAGTTTTACGATTAATTTAACTTTAATTAATATTTAAGACGATATTAAGTTCAACGGTAAATTTAAATTTAATTAATTTTTTATAGATAATAAGTTTTACGATTAATTTAATTTTAAATAATATTTAAGACGTAAGTTCAACGGTAAATTAAAATTAAACAAATTTTTAAGAGAGTTTTACGATAAATATAATTTTTAAGACGTGTTTAAGTTTCACGGTAAATTTAATTAATTTTTAAGAGGTAATTAGTATAGTAATAATTTAATTAATTTTTAACACATAGTTATGTTTTACTTTTGCTAAAAATTTAAATGTTAAAAACTTTGCTAATATTGTTTTATTTCAATAACCGAATGCTTTTTAGAAAAGCCATGGTTCCCGCACCCTATAAATAAGTCGGATAAAATTTTTGTTTTTGCTGATGCACCACACCTTGTCAAATTAATCAGAAATCATTTTCTTGACACTGGATTAGTTTATAAAAATAATTTAATAACATCACGCACCTTTGTTGATTTGATGAAGTATACATCAGCTAGCGACGTCTCAATAACCTTTAAATTAAGCAACGAGCACCTTGATGTGAAAGGTCCAGGTAGTAAACCAATTATAAAATAATACATGATCAATGATATTTAGAATTTTATTTTTTCCAAATTTCTAGGTAGACAAAAAGTAAAGCTTGCGACGCAGCTATTTTCGAATACGTCAGCAAAAGCTATTCTTCGGTGCTTTTCTTTAGGCATGGAAATGTGCAATCCAGTTATTACCGCTGAATTTGTGCAATTGGTAAACGACTGGTTTGATGTACACAACTCAACGCTGGATACATTTAATTACCCTGGGAAGGTAAATTTGGAAAATTGGTTTATTGCAAACGAATAAGTAACAAATTTAATTTAAGGAACCATTTGGAATTGCGCTGGAACGACAGCAACAAATTTTAAAGCGCATGACGGAGGTAATGAGTTCTCCTATAATCCCAAATAAAAAATCTTTAGAGTTTTTCCAAAAAGGTATAATAACTTCCAATAATTCCTTGGAAATGCTCCTTAGCTACGTTTCGTCAAAATTTAAAATGCAGTATGTATGCACCAAGCGGTTAAATCAAGATATACTTGAGAACTTCTTTGGGGCAATACGTAGCAAAGGAGGCTTAAATGACAAAAGATTTTAAATATCGGCTGCGGAAATATATATTAGGTATGTTATAAAAAAATTGTAATTCGTTATCTTCTTATTAATTGAGTTGTTAATTTTCAGCAAGAAACACGGAACACCTTAGCGGTACTGGCAACGTTGGTTATGACACAACTGAGTGGCTTAACAATAGCAACGAACAATTAAGCAACAACCGGTTTTCGGAATATGAACCATCGAAATGTCTGCCAGACCTGCTAGAAGACGACGACAGGGAACCAGAACCCGATACACTAGATGACCTAGATGTAACCCATTTTCCAGACATCGGTGCTCTTCAAGAAGATGCGTTGGAATACATATCTGGGTACATCATCCGAAAGCTTCACCTTGAAGAGCACCTATGTCAAGAAAATTCGTTTACATATGTCGATCAGTTATCGAAAGGCTTTTTAAAAAAACCTGCTTGGTCATTTGTGGAACAAATTAAAGCTCTTGAGGGAATTTTTTATAAAATAAATGGGCTTGAAATTTCAAATTCAAAATTCCTCCATGAAAGACTGCTTAAGGAAAGCGAATTTATCGAGCTATCCGAACAAATAAAAGCTTTTTTTTTCAAGTGTCGTATTCGTAAGTAAATTCGCCTTGGGTTGATGCTTGTAGTAAATGGCGGCTCAGAAAAATTGCTATCGTCCAAGGCGAATTGACTAGAAGGTGAGGTCAACTCTACAACTACAATGCGTCAAAAATATTGCTAGTAAAAAAACAGGTTAATTTACATAAAAAACTAGTTTGTATACAAACTTTGACAAGTCGACCACCGAAAAAAAACACCATATGTTGACTTGACCCCACCTTCTAGTCAATTCGCCTTGCTATCGTCCATCTCCAATTTAAAAAATTGTATTACTTGGTGGCCACACGATCAAGTTTTGCCTTTCAATTTGCAATACACTCTCAGTTTTTTACTAACACACTCACACTTTTTAAATTGACCACGAGATGGCTTTCAATTTCACCTTTCCATTTGTTTGGCAATTTACTTTCAATTTAACAGCTGAGTACAAGTTTGTCTCTGTTGTTGTTGACATCTTGGAAGTAAATTGCTTACAAATTGAGTGCAGCCTACGTCACAGCTTTCAATTTATGTAAATTTTGACAAGCAGTATATGTAAAAGACTATCAAGAACAACTTGAACGTGTGGCCGCAGGGTTAGCTATAACAACATAAATTTCTAAAATACAATTTGACACTTTCAGAAGTTACAATTGGACATTTTTGAAGTTAAATTGGAAATTCCTGAAATATAGTTAGAAAATTCTGATATAAAATTGGAAATGGTGTAGTAAGAAACATAGGCCCTAATTATATAATTCGCAACGTTACGCCAAAGAATTACACTGAAAGCAAAAACAAAGTCATAAATATTTTGTAATTTTGTTGTTGATTTCTACAGAAATTCTTTTTGCAAAATTTTAAAACGGTACGTGAGCTTTTGTAGAAAGCAACAACAAAATTACAAAATATTTATGAATTTGTTTTGCTTTCAAAGTAATTCTTTGGCGTTGCGTTTTACATAATAAGGGACATAATTTAAAAACAAAAAATAAATAGGTACATAATGAGAAACTGAAAAAGTTTGCAACTCTATCGTTCACACAATTTACCGTTAAAATTCTCACGTTTATTCCATTTTAGAAATGTATGGTAAACAAAAATAATTTTTTTTAATAAAAATTTTCACTTTTTCGACGCGTTTTCAAGAATAGCAAGCAATATTTAAAAAATGTACAAAACCTCGTATTAAGCGCATAAGTTAATAAGTGCTATTATGGTTTAAAGGTTATGTTGGGCCTTGTGACCCAGAATGTAATGGTTCAATTTCTGGTTTGGCCAGTGTTTTTTCTTTTAAACACATTTTTATTGAAGTCGTTACCCAATAAATAATGGAGCTTCGAGCGAAGCAGGTTTGTAAGGAAGACATGAATTTTATATGGCGAGTTCCCACTTTGAAGCAATACATTTATGACACACAAAGCATATAAAAATTGTTAGATGTAACGATCAGCTTTACACACTGATACAGTTATTTTTTAGTATTCTCCCTTACAAACCTGCTTCGTAGTAAGGGAATGCCGTAGCACTTGAAAAATTTTTTTTTTAAGTTGTTGAGAGCTCTTTCGCTTACATACTTTACTGCATTTCTGTATGTCTCATTGCGTAGCGCATAACATTGCGCTTATTTTTTTAAATGTACCTACCATTAGTGCTTCGCAAAATGCGAAAAATTTTTATTGGGTAGTTTTATTTTATCTTTTTCATTTAGCTTCTTTTTTAAAAGGTAGTGAATTTAAAATAGAAAATTGGGTTAAAAAAAATAAATTTTTTTTATTTTACCAGCTTGACTATGAACATTTTGACAAAAATCTCCTTACCAATTATTGATGAACAAAACTTTCTAAAAATGAGCACACATATATAAAGATGAGAAAATTTCCTTTTAAACAAGCCCTCTTCCAGCGATACAGGCCAACTATTCACCAATTTCAATAAATATTTCCAAAAAAGTATTATTTTTTTCAGATTTTCTGAGTACCAAACTTTCAAGTCAAAAACCGGAAGCTCGATTTTGATTTTCGAGCCATGGTTTCTTTAGGAAAAGTTCTTAGAATTTTCCGTAGATTACGATTTTGCTATACGCTTTGTCACTTTTTTTGGGCCCGAACAAATTGACCCACTCTAGTATACATATTTCATTCTAAAAAAACTGCAGTTTCACACAAACGACACAAGCACGTTGCCACTATTCCATGGGCACGGCACCCTTGAAATACAGAGGTGACAAGTTAAATTAATTCGTTATGAATTGTGCCTTAAGTTCTTACGAAATTTTGTCTTACATCATTAAAATCTTTGCCATATTTATCTGAAGCTTCTTCAAGTAGATTCGCTTTAGAAGGGCTCTAATCTTCGATTTCATCACGACATTAAACTAGACCAGTAGATTAAACTAAGGAATACATTGCCTCTTAAATAGAATAATTACGTTTATGCAAAGTAATTAGTTAATTTTAATTAGGTAATTTTAATTAGTTACAAGATGAATAATTCTTTTTATTAGTAAGAATGTACCAGTGTAATAACACGACTCGTGCAAATGTACCAATAAAACGTGGTACAACCAAAAATGTATCAAATTTTCGATCTTACGTTTTTTATTCTAAACATTGATAACGAATACCAACAGGGATCTCACCTTTGTCAGTCAATAAGGTGTATGGGATCAAAGACCAAATTATAGAGAAAGGTATCCTGATAGAAGAAGAATTGAAATTGGTAATTCAATATTAAACTTTTAATTTGAAATAAATGATCTCGTTACTTTATAAGAATTTCTAACGACTGATCCTTTATTTAAATAGCTCTGCAGTAATTCCGTTTCATTAAGCAATTTTACCGAACGATTGCTTCTTATTTAATTAAATTTATTAAAAAATATATTTCCAACTGACAACAAAATAAAATCGAAGAAGATACCTTACTCAATAAGTAGTATTAACAAACATTTTAGGCAATTCTTATTGTTAATTACCAATTAAGTTAGGTAATTAAACTTGTTCTTTTGAGCTTATATAAAAATAAGTTATCTATGCAGGCCTTGGTAAAGTTACTTAGATTATTTTTTTGTGTGTAGATAAAAATGGGACAGGATATGCTCAGGTTCAGTTTTATTTAATAATTTAATTACATTTATGTGCGATGTTCTATACAAAAAGGATCTTCATGCATACATATGCGCATCACTTGCCTCAGATGGTGTGTACAATTCATTTTCTGCGTAAATGTTGGCGTCATAATTATTCATACTTTTTTTCCTATTCCTGTTGTAAAAAAACAAGTGAAAAAATAAATAAGCCTTTATTTTCCGCCAAAAAACAACAGAAAAGCACAGATCATAAATTTGCATACGTTTGTGTATATGATATCACAAGGTGTTGCTGCCTTTGCTTGTCATTTGTATATGCAACAACAAATGAAAAGGTCACAAGTGTATAAAATAAGCCAAAAAAAATTTCATAAAAAAGGATCGCTACTTGCATGAAAATTTGGGTTCGGTTAATGTTGGCGTCATAATTACACTATGGAACATTTTTGGGATTATTGTCTGGGGGGTGAGAAATTCCAAGTCAGGGTGATGGTACTAGGTCAGTATAGTATGTATGACATTTTAAATTTTTTCCTTATTATCAAAAAGTAATTTCAATTTTTGGGAATACACAATTTTCATTTCAAAAGATTTTGCTTGTTTTATTGTATTTCTGCCCTTGAATAGTATCATAGACTCATCGACAGACAGTAAGCTGCCTAGTACCACTGTACACTTCTTCAAACTTATGGTTCAAACCATTAATGACTGGTCTAATTTTCAGCAAGCGATCGCTACTATTTTTTTGAATCAAGGTGTTATCTTTGCAATGTAAATATCTAAGGATCATTTCAAACCTATTGCGCCTAATAGTTTTGCTAACTATGGATGTTGCCAAATCTTCGCTCGTACTCCAATAGTCTTTCCAACTTGGGAGTCTGTGATATCCCATATAAAAATGTATTCCTAAAAAGGCAAAAAATTCTGGTTTCTGAAAACTGAGTGTACGATTCTGTTGAGTTGCGTAAAGATTTGACTGAAAAATAATGTCGTCCACGATGTTATCAATAAATGAAACGAAATAATCTGTTGGGGTTTTTAGGGAATCAAAAAAACCAGACACAGGCCCTTCCATCATACAAAATTCTGGTATTGCTGCATCATGTTCTTTCACCTTCTATTGTCGATTGGGCTCAAAATTACTCTTACGACTAGTACTTGTTAAATCCGCGCTTAAAACAACCTCAGAGATAACTTCTTAATCAGCAATAACACTGCTTTCAACTATTTCATCATTACTATTTTTGTTCTAAAAGCCTACTAAACTCGTCTTCATCGGCCGCAAAATCCTCGTCCAATTTCTTCTTAGTTTTTAGTTCTATTTGTCGGGTTTTTTATAGAAAACTTCTTTTGCTTACATTGCCCAACATAGTGCCGGCTTACAATCGAAAAAAAAAAAAAAATGAAATGCCCAATACAGTGCCCTCCAACAGCTTCACAACGGAGAAAAATAATTTGGATATGAAGTGCTCGCCAGGAACACAATTCCAAATACTCGCCTCTTCAATTGCAAAGTTTGTCCCACAAAGTTCTGCTGGTTCTATCGGTTCTGCCATCTCCACTCCACTTACGCTACGGTCGCACTGTACAGTTGGACGTTTCTAGCATGAAGTAAAATGTTTTGTTTATTATAATTTATTATAAACGTTAAAAATCAACACAATTCTAACTACTTACCTCTGCCATTGTTAAATTTCAATTTTTATTTTCATTTCACAAAAACTATTTCATTTAAACAGCTGTTTCAAACTATTTGCAAAATCTTGCAAGCCGAAATTTCTCCAGTAACATTTTGCGGGTTCTCTTACTTCCAACTGTCAAAAAATTCTCTTTTTGGCTCTCTCGCTGCAAGACTTTGGAGTACGCAGACAACATTTTGCGCAAAATATGTGTACGCAGACAGACCTACTATTGAAAAATAAACAACTGAACAGCTGATCACTTGCATGTACTTGTAATAAATATACTTTGATGTGGGTAAAAAGAAAAAAACAAAATTAAAAAACAAATTGCTTCATTTTATTGTCTTCGTAAGAAAACAACAAAAAAAAACCAATTATTGCCAGGGCTTCTCTGCTTTCGTCAATGCTCTTGAAACAAACCAAGGCGAATTTATAACAGGTAAGTGCTACCATGGTGAAATAAACAGGTGGCAGCACTACGTCGGATGACGATTTTTTGCTCTTGCATTGTTTGTCTAGGTTTATGTCAAAGTTTTGTTTATGTTTACAAAAAGTCCACGATTTGTGCTGTGATTATTGTATTTTATTGCAGTTTTTGATAATTTAAAATTAAAATAAATAAGATATTGCATAATTAAATAAAAATTGGCTAAAAAAATATTTATTTCATAACGTTCAGCGCCACGCTTTGATTTTTGTTAAACGTATTTTTTGACTTAAACGGTGATATAACTTCCATTTTTGTTGTACTGTTGTATTTGTTGCCGTAGCGATGCCACCTGCTTATTCCACCATGAGTGCAACTCTACTACTACAAAAAGTCCCATGTATGCCCCATGTATTTTGTTTTTGCAATTTTCCGACTTTCAGTATAGAAACAAAACAATATTTTGACGTTTCACCATTTTTTTAATTCGCCGTGGATACAGCTGACGAGTTGAGCTTACCTGGAGTTGATTCGCCTTGAAACAAACGATAAAAGGCGCTCAATCCCGTCTATGACGTGAGATAGGACCACAAAGTATACAGAGATAAAAAAGTGACGTATGAAAAATGCCTAAATCACTTGCGAGGGCAGCTTTCGAAGAAAGAGAAAGAAAACGTTTCTTGTTAGTGAAGTGACAATGCGTAAAAAAAGGCCGCTACTATCTACACAAATTGCATAATCAAAACAAAAAACGCAAAAAGGGCAGCTTTCGAAGAAAAATACATAAAAAACACAATATTTTCTGTCTCGTGACGCCTCTGTATACTCTGTGGATAGGACTGCAGCTATGCCTGTTGGGCTTGCGTCGCACGCTAAATTTGCTGGCAAAGTTGGGTCATACGGCACTTTAACTCTATCCTCCTTCCAGCTTTACTGGAATTTTCTATTAACTTCTAGAGGTTGGCGTAGTGGGAACGTTGTTGTTGATACATCTGGCAGGAATTTTGGTTATCATGCCGAGAAATCTTCTTAGGTCCTCCTTGTTTTGTAGGCGTGGTAGTTCAATAATTGCCCTGAAAATAAAATTGGACCACCTGATCCATTTTGATAAAATGGACTACTCCATGGACTGGTCCGATGTAATGCAATCATGGACCATGTCATTGTTAAAAAGGGTTTGTAGTGAGACGAAATGTCTTCGTTTTTTAACGACGTGCTTTCGTTTTTAAACGACTTCAAAACTAATCCTCTTGTGTATACCATGGAGTAGTTTTAAAACTACTCCTTAGTGGTCCAAAGGTGGGTTATATGGTCCTCTCTTAGGACATCTTAATGTTAAATAGACCAGGTTTTTTCCATACGTTTGGGTTACTTTTGGACTAGTCCTGGTCCCTTGTGGACTACTTTTTACACGCGTGTTTGGACTGGTCCTATTATTTGCATGGTGCATGTACCTTCTCTGGACATTATGAAAACTTATTGTCGCTCACAATTAGGGTTTCTAATTTCCCGGAAACCAAAAAATCTTATTCCCGGGAATCCCGGGATTTCTTTGAATAAAACAATGATATCATTAAATGAGTTCAAGACAAACGTGTTTACTTTTTTAAAATAGTGTACACATATACCTTCCAAAAAAAAATTAGCTTTATGAATTCCAAAGAAAATCAAAACGTGCTCTCGCTTTCTACAGACGTTGGTTTTATAGTAAGAAGCGCATCATACAAAGATAATAAACAAGTTAGAGTGCTATATTCGGCTGTGCCGAATCTTTGATACCCTCCACCGACAGTTCGAATGTTTAATGAGTAATATCTATATGATGTCTATTTATTATTAATTTATCTTTATACAAATAGACATCTGCGTTAAAATTGGCTGCGGTTTAAATCTAAATTAAATTATTGACCGACATTCAGAAAGTTTTATGCTTTTCATAGCAATTTTAAATAGCTTGAGTAAAATATCATGATTCGTAACAGTTTAAGCCGAACTTAAAAGATTTTCAGGAGGTGAATTTATATTGGAGCCATAGTAAGCTATGAACTTATGCAGCGGTGAAATTAGAAATTAGAAAGGCGTACTAAACTGTTTTCCGGGAGTAGGGTTTATATGGGGCCTAAGGTTTATTATGGACCGATCTTCACGAAATTTATTAATGTGATTTCTAGTCATATAAACTGTGAAGAATAACATTTTATTCTGATAGCATTATTTTTTACGGATTGAGGCGTACTAAACTGTTTTCCAAGAGTAGGGTTTATATGGGGCCTAAGGTTAAATATGGACCGATCTTCACGAAATTTATTAGTGTGATTTCTAGTCATACAAACTGTGAAGTATAACATTTTATTCTGATAGCCTCGGGTAAATTATGGACCGCTTTTCATAAAATTCCACAGTGTCATTGCTCCTCCTATAAAACTCTGACACACAAATTTCTATTATGAAAGCGTTGTTACTTATGGTTTTAGGCGTACTAAACTGTTTTCCGGGAGTAGGGTTTATATAGGGCCTAGGGTAAATTATGGACCGACCCTCACGAAATTTCACAGTGTTGTTTGTAGTCCTATAAAACTGTGACGAGCCAAAATTTGTTATGATAGCATTATTAATTATGGTCTTATTAATAATAAAAAAGTTTCACACGGAATGACAAACTTAGTATACCCTCTTCACAACTAATTTTGGTGGAGGGTATTAAAATAACAAGTTTTATAAATAAACTACGTCACTACAACAAGTTCATTAGGATCAATATGAACTTAAATCAGTTATTCGACATTTACTTTTTTATGCTTTTTTTTTTTGTTTTAAAATTCCCTGTTTTCTAGTTATTATTCCATGTGTAATTTTGAACGTTTTTTTTTTGATTTTGCTGAAAACTAAAAGTTTTTGGCGAATTATTTAAGTTATAATGCCAGGGTATCACACAATTTTTGGAGCTTTAACCGCAAAACCTCGTTCGACCTAAACCTTCGTATAAGAAGGCGAGAGCTTCCAGAATCCGCTCCAGAGTATTTTGGTCTCCACCAGTAAACGTCTGAGTTATTTCCTTGGTACTCCACCGGTAAAACGTCTGAGTTATATATGATTCTCCACCAGTCACATTGAGTTTTTTTCTTTGGTTCTCCACCAGACAACACATTAAAACATTGAGGTTTAAAACGATTGCATAAAGTTAATGTAGAAACCGCAAAAACTGTAACTGGGTAAAGTTATACGACGCCGAAACACTTACCAATACGGGGTCACAACGCAAAACGCAACAAAAGCAGACAAACAAAAACGACCTGTTTGTCCTTAAGAAATAATGAAAAAAAGCGCGAGCTGCTTCTCCACTCAGATCAGTTTTACGAGTGAATTTTGAACGTGAAGTTCATTCATCAGGTGCCATTAACTCAAATTAAGGTTGAATTAACTTAAGTACTTTTTCCTTTCTGCCACAGAATTAAAAATATTGATGCACCGCTAAAAATTTGCGTCGAGTTTGACTCGTCAAGTCTTGAGTTTTTAGGAGAGAGGGGAAAATAAATGGCATTCTCTTTTCCTTTCTCTCCTTGAAACTCAAGACTTGACGAGTCAAATTTAATGTGTGTGAACCGGCACTTATCAACTTTGCAGTTGCTGTTGAAAATTTTCGATAGTATTGATAGTAATAAACACCTATCGATAGTTCTCCAAAAATAAAACTGTCGATGCAACTATCGATTATTTTCCAGCTCTATTGTGTACAGCCAAGGCGAATTTATGTAAATGTCATGAAAAAATAATTCGCTTTGTATATATGTAGCTGTTGAAAACAAAAGAAACAAATTACATCGTAGAAAATTGTGAAATAGTGTTCGAAAAATCTATTAATTTTTTATAAGTTTATCATGTGTAGAAAAATTAACATCATTTTAACGTAAATATATTCGTTAATAATAAAAATACACAATATTGTTTTGGTACCCAACGAACTAAAAATTTCTTAAACGAAAACTATACAAACAAAAACATTTATCGATTATTAAAATTGCTCTGTTGTAAAAAAGAAATAAGAAAATACATTTAATTAGCATTGGAATTCGATCCCACTTTGTTAAAATTAGCTACAGATGAGGTTTTACTCGCTAATAAAGAACGATAATGTTATCAAGCAACACATTTTCGGCACTTCTAGCCGGCCCATTATGGTTAATTCATTATCATTAGCTATTGTGTTTGTTTTCGGTACCAGTTGCTGTGATGCAACTGCTACAGACATCGCGCTTGATGCTAAGGCGACATTAACGCATCGCATTGACAGCCTTAACCTTCTTGTGTACACCTTCCTGCTGACCTTAACTGTATTGACAATATGGTTGTTTAAGCACCATCGGGTTTCATGGTTACATGAGACTGGCCTTGCTGTGATATATGGTGAGTGTTGATTTTTTCATATTGTAAATCCTCCACCCTCTAATTTTCAATAGATTTACATAGCTAAGGTGAGTCTGTGCGTTTTAAATAGACATGCACATACATTAATATCCACTTAAATACACTACATAGGTACCATGTAAAATATGATGAGTTTTTTTGCATTTGAATTTTTTTCTTTTTTTTAGGGACCCCACAAATCGATTTATTATTGTTAGCAGTTTCTTGATGTTTTTTTATTTGCTTTTGATCTTTTCCTTTCTTTTTTATATCCACACTACTAGTGGAGAGTGTTTTATGCATTTGTGCTGATGTTTCCAACACCATAAAATATTGGTCCAAGACCTTTAAGCATACCGATCGACTCTTTTTGAGTCGATTTCATGATTTCCGTCCGTATATGTATAAACTGTGCGCAAAGTACAGTTTGCAATTTTACAGATAATTTGATAAAATTTGTTTAATAGTTTTTAATTGGCACAAGGACCAAGTCTTTGAGCCCAAAAACCGTCTTATTATGTTGGTATTAAATTAAATTTTGTCCAAACTTATTGAATTTTTTATTGGAATTTGTCCATATTTGACTATAGCTCCCATACTAATACTATTCCCGAAAATAGCTTTTAATGCCGTAACTTTCTTAAGCCGTGTGTCCCCTACCAAGGTTTCTTGCTTTTGTCGTGTAAACACGACAAAGTCACGATTAAAAATGTTTTTCTTGTTTTTTTTTTTTTTAATAAAATGATTTAAAATATTTTTTTTGTTTTCCTATCTGTTGTCAAAAATCGAAGAGTAACTAGAAGCCGGTCTGTGGGAGGTATAGCCAATCTCATTTTAGTATCCTGCTTTTGAATAATTGTTTGAATTAAAGATAAAATGTATTCAAAAAAATTCGACATTCTCAGAAAATTTTTCAACTGCATGGAATCTTCGGTGCGCAATTCTTCAAGTAATGTACCTATTTTGGAAACTTAAATCGACGCGCAGCACCCAATTTCTCGCCCAAATACCTACTTCTTTTTGTTTCTATTTTTTTCATTTGTAGTTTCTTTTAAATTAAATATAGTGAGTGGCATTAGTTTTATTTGTCTAGAAATGACAACAACACTTCTTGTTTAATCCTAAAACGCTAATGTGATGAGATTAGGTTCTGTTTAGTTTTATACGACTATAAGTCATATGTATAGTATTATTGTAAATACGACATAACGAAACTGAAGCTGTGTTGCCTGCAGCGAAATCAGATGAAATTGCGTATACTGAAACTTTATATCTAGGTGAGGTAACATAGCGTCTTCACCTGACAATTTTTTGTCATTCCAAAAGTCAAAGTCTATATAAAAAAACTCGAAAATTTTTGTCAGCGTTTTTTTAATATGAAGTTTGACGTTTGGTATGACAAAACATTGTCAGGTGAAGACGCTATGTTAGGTTAGGTAAGAAAGGCTGGTGCGAACTAAACTTCACACCGTCACACAGAGACACTTTAAACAGTGGAAGAATTCTAGTATCAAAGAATAGGGGAAGTAAATAGTGAAAGAACAGGAGAAGAAAAAGAAGTGGAAGATACAAAATCGGACAGCACAAGTAAAAACAACCCTACCAAACAGAAAACTGCCCTACATGTACTCATTTTCAGCAGCCCAAGCCTAAGGCAGTGACATAGAAAGAGCTCAACTCTCTCCAACTCCTCTGGATCCTCACACAACCTACATATATCATACAAGTCAGATTCCATTCGCACCGCCATCCTGCCTATCGTACAGTGGCCCGTGATAATACCTATCATGGTCCTGACGCAGGCCCTACTATTGCCCAGCAGCGTATCCGAATTTGACCTACAAAGCAACGTTCACCGCCTGCGGTTTCGGCTCCGCTAAACCCGATTAGTCCCGCTCAAAACCCATTTCCTAATTCTTCCAAAGTATAAGCGCATTGGAGAACTGTCTTAGCTTCCTCAGTCTAAGAATGCTCCTGGCTGCAACTCCCCCCCAGTCCCAAGCTTCCTTAAGCGCTCGGTTCCCCAGTCCGAGTGAATAACTTTTCTGCTTAGTATTAGCTATTCATTCGACTAAGAATAACGGATCCCCTTAGTCACGTAATAGCTTCTATCCTCAAACAACTCAGTTGAGTTATAGGGGTATTCACGTCACAAGTTGCACCCTTGCAAAAAAGCAAAAGTTCAAAAATATAACAACAACCACGAAGGCAATTATTAGCGCACAACTAATTGTCTGTGTGGTTGTTGTTATATTTTTGCACTTTTGCTTTTTTGCAAGTGTGCAACTTGTGACGTGAATACCCTTATAATTTCTTAATTTTTGTATTATGGTTTACAACCTTGCAATATTGTGGTGAACAAAAACATAACAAAAATTACAACTGAAGGCCCGTAATAGGGGCCTTAAATTTGAGAAAAGTCGGTAGAAGGATATGCCTACCTACATTTGTTATCATAATGTATCAAAAGTTGGTGCCTGGCTGTTAAATTTAACATTCTAGCCGGTTTTAATTTCTGTTGCATTCGGCGCAAGGACAATTTAAGCTAAAGTTAGGATTATAATTCGCTAACAATTCCGAAAAAATTGAGTTTTTGATTTGCTGTAAGTTTTGCTTCATTTGTTGCATCTACCATACATCCTTTTTCTCAAAAACTGACTTTTACCTGCATTAAAGTTTTTTAACCTTTTTGTAAATAATGCCTCTTAGCTCCGTTGTAATTTTGGATTCATTGAGAGTAATGAAATAAATATTTATAATCAAAAAGAAAAACTAATAAAAAAAATGGTTTTTAAAATTGTTTTTACATTTTTAAATCAATCTTTTTTCTGAGAGAAAAATAAAAATCAAAAAATAACTGTTATTTTTGTTAAAAAAAATCAATATGTGTGTGCTAAAAATCGAAAACGTTAAAGAAATTTGAAAGTTGTTTTTAATACACTTTTAATCAAATTTTTATTATAAAATTCTGTTTAATAGAGAAATCTTTGAATAATATTTGTCATTAAATTCTTTTATTACAGAAATCTTATTAAAAATCGACTTAAAATTCTTGCGTTTTACGTTTTCGATTTCCAGCACACCCCTGTATGTTTTATCATAGACAAGTTCATAAGGATCGATATGGTTAACTTGAATCAGTTGTCCGACATATATTTCTACATGCTTTATTTTGTTTAAAAATTTCCATATACAAGTTAAATAAAAATACGTTTTATTTAGTTCGAGTACTTGACTACGACTAAAGTTGTAATCAAGCAATATTTTATTTATAAAAATATTTTTTAAATCAATTATGTTTAGTCGACATTTACAGAAATTTACAATAAAACAATTTTTAAATAAATTATGTTAAATCAGCATTAATAAAAAAACAGTTTTCAGATTAATTATGTTTACTAAACTTCAGACATGTCGTCAGCGTTTACAGAAATAATTCTTATTAATTTTAACAGTTGCGAAACTTATTATAGTTGGGTCACATAACAATGGGAAAGGAAGTTGAACAAACTGTAAAAAGAACCAATGCAATTGGCGCGTGTAGGTAACATCGGCAAAGCGTGTAAAAATAATTATTATTAGTGGTATTTACCACCAGACGGATTAAGATTAGGGGTGTTCATATGAAAATGTTTTGGGAGTTAACTCCTCCCCCTTTAAATTCCAACTTCCATGTTGGAAGAACCAATATCTTGACACTCCTTGGCCTGGACTAATACCGTTTCTATTTTTAGTGTTTTCTTTCTAGGAAAAAATCGTTTGATTATGAACCATATGAACCCCAGGGTAAATATTCCGAGAAGGGTGAGGCTTAAAAATGTTGAGACCTGATTCTTATGTGTCAGCTCGCGAATTTCTTCTATATTGTTAAGATGTAAATCTTCAAGTTTCTCTAGGGATAATATCTCTTCATATGAAGTCATTACGTTAGAAGATTGCACGATAGCTGGCAGGGGTCTAGCCATAGTTCTATATTTATTAAAGTACTCTGCATCTCCGATGGAAATAGAAGTGTTGTGGAACTTTACTAAAAAGGTTCCATTGAGAGTGAGTTGTTCATTTTCTATCATTATTGGACCCGAATACCCATTTAAGAGTACTAGACCCGCCATAATTTCCTCTATGATTGGTAGATGATGGTAGTTTGTCATGGGACAAAATGAAGGTATTCCTGATAACAGGTTAGGCAAGCATTTCGTGTCTGTAATATTTCGAACATTTTCTCGTCTGCAAAGTAATACTTCGTTAATTTCCTTGCAGCGACTTTTTACCTCTAATATAGATTTGTCGCATATAATAAAATTTTCGTTTCCTAAATTAATTGCACGTTTTCCTTTCCTTACAGGTCTTGCAAATAACCTTTTACAAATAACATCTTCTGTTTTAGGTAAATTTAGTATAAAGATAAGTTCTGCTTCACTAGAGCTTATCTTGACTTCACCGAACTCGAGTGCCTCTATAATGTTCAGATAGGGTAGGCTCTGATTTGTGAAAAATTCCTTAACGGCCGTCAATTCTAGGTCAGAAAGGATAAAGGAATTAATGATTCCTCCCTTAGCCCACTGGATAGCATAGTTAACGTTTCTTAGTTCTTCGCTAATAATTTTAAGTTTCTGTTCGATATCTTTAATCAGCTCGACTTTTAAGTCATTTGTAGTTTTAATAGTATTAAGTATTGAATTAGTTCTGTTGGTGATAATCTGTAGTCTTTCTTCAACTGCTCTATTAATGATCATTTGGTTATTATTGTTTGTTATTATATTTTGTGAGTAGTCTGACAAAATCTGAAAGTCGTCGTGATCAGGTGTCCCAGCGATCCATTTCAAAGCAGTACCTAAAATATTTATAGATCTTGCCGTCCGTCTAGGTTTCAGTTCGTTCAAGGCTTTCCTTTGTTGGTTTATTCCGTACAGTAAAAAGTTGAAGTTGTTATCTTTCCTGCTAATATCTCTTCGGACAGTTTCTTCTAGCTTTGTTAGTAGTTCATTGTATTGGTTCAGCTTAATAACGTGCAGTATCTTAAAGTCTCCAATTATCAGTTTTGATTGGCCTATTTCTGTAGCTATTACTTGAGAGTTCGAATAATCTAATATTTGTGTCTCCGGTCTGGTTGAAGCGATCGCTAACCTGTAAAAATAGCATCAATTAATTCCTTATTAAGTCTTTATGGACAATTCTTTTCGACTCGGTTAAAACAGTTCCTCCCTTGTCTTCTTTAACCGTTTCCTGTTTATACCTCGGAGTTAGTTTATTACCTAATCTTTTATTACACTTTACAAAAATGGCTTCTCCTGGCATATAAGTCCTATTTTCCGTTCTGTTTTTGTTGTGTGTCTTTAGGTCCTTGGTTTGTTTCTCTAATATCTTATTGGTGATGGAAAGTCTGTCCTTTTTTTGGTTGGAGGGGTCGATACAAGTTCTTCCGAAAAATGCATCTATAGGTTTTTTGTTTATAGTAGAGTGTATGGAATAGTTATATTTATTAATAGAATTTTGTAAAAGGTCTTCGAAGGAGCTGTAAATTTTTTCGGCGTTTAGGCATCTCATTATTTCTGTCAAGGTGGAATGGAAACGCTCTACCTGGCCGTTTACTGTGCTAGTATACGGAGGAGTGCGGTAAATTTTTATTCCTAACTGATCTTCTAGCATAAATGTAATGACAGAGGAA
This sequence comes from Pollenia angustigena, assembly GCA_930367215.1. Taxonomy (NCBI): domain Eukaryota; kingdom Metazoa; phylum Arthropoda; class Insecta; order Diptera; family Polleniidae; genus Pollenia; species Pollenia angustigena. The sequence continues at coordinate 73,444,625 of OV884057.1, read as the reverse complement.
TTTAAAGATTTCTCATTATCTATTACTATGTTTTCGGGTGTTCCGAAAGAAATCAGTAATTCCCTTAGAGGTGTTTTGATGTCCTCAGTTGCCCTTGATTTAATAATTTTAGCCTGCGCGTATTTTGAGAATTTATCAATTGCAGTCAGAATGACTCTGTTATTTGTATGGTATAAGTCGAGATGAATAAATTGTCCTGGATACTCTGGTAATGGAGTAAGTTTTAAGACTGCCTTGCTTGGATGTCTTTCGTATTTATTTTCTCGACAAATTTTGCACTGTTTGATTATTTTAGATATTTTTGCTTGCATTTGCGGGAAATAGAATTTTTGTAAAAGTTGGGTTTTGTTTTCTTTCGCATGTCGGTGTGCTCTTCTATGTTCGTTTAGTATTTCTGTCTGCTGTTCTGTATCAGATATCAGGTCCTTTACCATTATTCTGGTATACCTGAGCTTATATTGTCCGAAATGTTTGGCGTAGATGTCTTGAATTTTTCCTAAAATATGATCTTCTGTACTGATAGCGTTTGTCACTGACGGGTTCAAATATTTCTTTAGTAATAATTTTAATTTATCTTTTGTGAAGTCTGTGTCGGTTATAGTGTGTCTGTGGTAAGTTGGGAATACTACTTCAAATTTATATGCTGGGTTGCCAATCAAAATTATTAGTTGGTTTTTGAACACATTGATAGGGGTGTCCGAAAAAGGTATTAAGTTATGGTTTGAACTTTCATCACTATGCTGCGTAGGTGTCAGAGAGTTGATTTGTGTTGGTCTAGAGAGTGCATCGGCTACGATATTATTGCTTCCAGGTTTGTATTTCAGTACGTAATTATATTCTTCTAAAATGGCCTTCCAACGTTTGAGTTTGCTATTCGTATTTTTGCTGCTGAGTGCGTATGTAAGGGGTTGATGGTCTGTAAAAATCTTCACCGTAGATGCTCCATACAGGTAGTTTCTTAGAGATTTTAGGGCCCAAATTATGGCAAGCATTTCCTTTTCGTTAGTAGCGTAATGCTCTTCGCACTTATTAAGTGTCCTTGAAATAAATGTGATAGGTTTTCCATCTTGCTCTAAAACAGCGCCAATCGCGTAATTGGAAGCATCAGTTGTCAGATGGAATTCCCGATCAAAGTTAGGAAAGGAAAGCATAACGTCCTCTGATGACAGAGTTCGTTTTATTTTATTAAAAGCCTCTAAAGCATCGTTATTTAAAATTATAGGAATCTTTGATGACATTTTTTTGGACATGCGTCCCTCCTCCCCTCTTAAAAGTGAGGTAAGGGGTTTTGCGATTTTCGCATAATCCTTGATGAAACGCCTATAAAAGCCTGACATTCCTAAGAATGATCTTAACTCCTTTATGTTAGTTGGGGGTTTTAATGTTTGAATAGCTTTAACTTTGGTGGGATTTGTTTTTATACCTTCTGTGGAGATAATAAAGCCTAAATATTCTACTTCTTTTTTTAAAAACTCGCATTTGTTGAGTTGGACTTTCACATTAGCTTTTTGAAGGGTGTCGAAAATTATTTCTAAATTGTCAAGATGAGTTTGTTCGTTTGTACCAAAAATTATGATGTCATCTATATAAACGTAACAGATTTTTCCTATATGTTCCCTTAGGATGTCGTCCAGGGCTCTTTGGAAAATTGCAGGCGAGTTCCTAAGGCCAAATGGCAATCGAGTAAATTCGTATTTCGCATTATTAACTGAGAATGCTGTTTTTTCCATATCCTCTTCTTTAAGGGGAATTTGGTGAAAACCGCTCTTTAAGTCAATAACGGAAAACCATTTGTTACTACCAAGTTGGGCAAGGACTTCATTAATTTCCGGTATCGGATATCTGTCGGGAATGGTGACTTCATTGAGTTTTCTAAAGTCTATAACCATTCTACTTTCTTTAATTCCTGAAGCATTAATTTTTTTTGGGACAACCCAAACTGGAGCATTATATGGGGATTTAGAGGGTCGGATTATATTATGGTCGAGGTGTTTTTGGATATGTTCCTCTATGGCGTCTTTCATTGCCATCGGGTAAGGATAATGTCTTGAATAAATTGGTGTATCAGTTGTTGTCCTTATCTCGGCCTTTACAGTGGTGATAAAGGTTAATTTTTCGTCCGGGTCTGAGAAAAGATTTGGATATTTCTGACAGATTAATTTTAGCTTATGTCTCTGATTGTCTGTTAAATGATCTGTTCTGATGTCTATGGCATTTACTGATTGCGATAGCTGTTGATTTATGCGGATCCTTATTGAATTTTTAATTAACATGAGATTTTTTGAAGTAAAAATTATAGCGTTAAGTTTTTTTAGGCTGTCGTTGCCAAGTATGCCATGGAACGATTTCAAATTAGGTAATATAAAGAATTTTAGTTTTTCCGTTTGAATACCGAATAAGTTAATGAACGTATGGTGTGTTATTGGAATTTTTCCACCAACAGAGTTAGCTAGAAAAGAAGTTTCGTTTTCTATTGGGTTTTTTATGAGAGAATCCTGAATGTAGTTTTTGTTGGATCCTGTGTCTATTAGAAATTTAAGAATTTGTCCGTCAGCCGTCTTGCACTCAAAATATGGTAGAGTAGAGTAGGTTAGCCTAAAAAATGTATATCTGAAAATTCGTTTACTTGTTCATTATCTTCCTGTCCAAAATACTGTTCGATGTATTCAGTCAGTTCTTCGTCCGGTTCATTTATTTGTTGCAGCTCTAAACTGTCGTTTGTTAGTTCATCGTTTAAATTTGTTTCCGTATTACTTGCCTCAATGTTATTAACTCTTTGTAACTTTGCTGGATGATGTGCTTGTGCCGATGGTGGAAGTGGTCTTACGCCTGAAAACCTTTCATTATTCGGGGCTGGCCTATTCATGTAATTGACCATTCTTGATCTTAAGGACGAGTCTACCTCCATTGGAACTGGGGGTTTTTGTTGAGTAGGTCTTGGTGGCGTTTGGTAATTGTTTCTGAATAGTAACTGTTGATTTTGAGTCGTCTGTGGGTTGAAATATTTATTAGTATTCATGGGTGTCGCTTGGGGGTTTAATCTTTGACTGTATTGCGGTGTTTGCGAGCGCACATTGTTTTGATGAGGATAGTTTATTTGATAACGTGATATATGGGGCAAATGAGATAATTGAGGGTAGAAAGTTTGGTTCTGATTATGATTATGGTTATTAGGTTTACGTTGCGAATTTGGGGGTGTCCTGGTAGTATTGATTGCATACTGTGTCCTAATCTGTTGGTTTTCTAATTTTAAACATAAGTGTAAAGCTTCGTGTAAGTCAGAAGGTTCTCTTATTCCTAAGAGTCTTGGCAAGTCGCCTCTAAGTCCTCTTACAAAGGTGTCCAGTGCCTTGTTGCGGTACGTTTTGGTTAATAAATGAATGGCTGTCTCACTTTCCTCCATACATGCAATTTTATTTAATATTAGGGACAGATGGGCGTAAATTTCTTTGTAAAAGTCCTGTACTGAATTATTACCCTGTGTCATGGAAGACATTTGGTATTCCAGCGTTCCTAAATCCCTCTTGTCTGCGTAATGTGTAGTAAGGCATTTTATTATGCAGTCCCAGTTAAGTGGAGTATTATAGGACTCCAACGCAATATCCGCGTTGCCCGTAATTTTGTTTCTTACAACGTTCAATATTCCGAAGTATTTAGGCGTTCCCTTGAGTGAATCATAAATCTTAAGAACCCTTTCTACACTTTTCTTCCATGATCCGAACTCTGTCGGGTTCCCAGAAAAATCTCTAAGACATTTTACTATGTCTGGAATTTTGTCAAGATCCGTTAGATTGTTGTTGTACTGTGTGTCTATTCCCTGGTCTACTAATATCACTTCTCTATTTCTGGCCTGTCGTTCTTCCTCATAAGCTCTTCTAACTAAATTTACGATCTGTGCTTCAATTTCGGCAGTTACAACTTGGTTTCCAGGGGCTTGGTTGGAATTTAGAACTGGGGGTCTGATAAGGTTATTAGGATTAGCCATTTTGATTGTTTAATCTTTTTTGGCGTAAATTATAATAAAAATGTCTTCGTTCTCTACTTAAAGGTACCCTTTGTCTTGTCTCTGTTCGTTTACTGTCGTATTCTACTCCTGAATCTCCTGAGGAGGTTATCCAGTCTAAGTTTTCTGTCGTGGATCCGTCTGTATCGTAACTAGAGTCGGACATAAGTTTGGGAAACTTTTTTCACACTCAGAGCTGATATTGAACTTTTCTTTTGATCTGAAGTTTAGGTTTTTTTTTCCTTTTCCTATATCTCTTATTCGGAAGGTCTGCACTTGGTTTTTTCTTACAACTTGTTCTAGACTTAAGGCTATTCGAAAATGAAAATGTTTGTGTTTAAAAATTTCATCAATTTATTTCGAATTTCGCGTGTTTTTTTTTCCTTCCTAAAAAAAAATTGTTTGTCACTATAATCCTAACTTAACTTACTTTTTTTATTTTTATTTTATTTCTAATAATAATGCACTTCTTAAAAATTTCACTTAACTTACATTACTATAAGGAGTTGTTGCATCATTTTCAATTGACTTCTTATATTCTTGGTTGTTGGTTTGTTAATTTTATTGGTGGCACTTCTTTGGGTTGCTTTTGTTGATGGTGTTGATTTCGTAATTGAGATTATTGTTGTTTCTGCTCCCTTAGTTTTGTAGATAATGTTTATTTGGCTTATTCTTCTTAAAATTTTTGAGCACAACGTAATAAGCTTTCTTTTATTTATAGTAAAAAGTTGTTGTTTTTCTTTTTTCTTTTTAAATAAAAGGTTGGAGTAAACTACGATATTAAGTAACAAGTCCTTAGAATTTGTGCAATTACTTAAGGAACGATTTTGATAACGTTGATATTGATGAGGCACACTTCGTTTATTTATTGTATTCTTAATTTTTTAAATAATTTAGTATTACACTTCCTTTATTTATAAGCTTAAAGTGTTCACTTAAAATTTAAGTTACAACCGTGGTTGGTAATCAAGAATTCATCCGTTTCACTATTTACTTCGGTTCTCTAATTACTCTTAGATCCGCGGCGTGTTTGTATTCTACGGAATTTTAACACAATTAAAAAAATAATATTTTAAAGTTTTTTTTCTTTTTAACACTACTTCAGTGTTTTATTTAAATTTTATGTTGGGCGCCAGTTAAATAAAAATACGTTTTATTTAGTTCGAGTACTTGACTACGACTAAAGTTGTAATCAAGCAATATTTTATTTATAAAAATATTTTTTAAATCAATTATGTTTAGTCGACATTTACAGAAATTTACAATAAAACAATTTTTAAATAAATTATGTTAAATCAGCATTAATAAAAAAACAGTTTTCAGATTAATTATGTTTACTAAACTTCAGACATGTCGTCAGCGTTTACAGAAATAATTCTTATTAATTTTAACAGTTGCGAAACTTATTATAGTTGGGTCACATAACAATGGGAAAGGAAGTTGAACAAACTGTAAAAAGAACCAATGCAATTGGCGCGTGTAGGTAAAAGTGCAACATCGGCAAAGCGTGTAAAAATAATTATTATTAGTGGTATTTACCACCAGACGGATTAAGATTAGGGGTGTTCATATGAAAATGTTTTGGGAGTTAACTTACATAACTGTTATTTTCGATTTTTCCTGAAAAAAATAGAAATTTAATTTCGGTCCTTATGTCTCACGATTACAGTGTTGCCAATTTAGCCATTTAGTGACTAGAATAAGCCATTTTGACCCTGTTTAGCCATTAAAAAATGAATTTAGCCATTAGCCAATTTTCAACTTGTTTAGCCATACAATTTTGTTGCCGTTTTTCTTTTAAAAGAATAATTTTTATTTTATTATAAAAATTTATAAAAGCAAAATAAACATTTTGAACAATTAAAACGCCTTAAATTTAAATCACAACTTTTACAAATGTTGAAAATCACTATAAACTATGACGCTGAAACATCTTTCAAAATAAAGGAACAGTATTCCACTATTAAATTTATAAAATGGATTAACACAAACATCGCTGTTTCTTTGAGGTTGCAAGTATTTCAATAAAGGGATGCAGGCGGTAACAATTGTTTTAGAAATTTCAGAATAGACTGAAATGGTGTAATGCTGAAGTAGAGAGGGGGTTCAGACAAGTAAACATAGTTAAAAGTAATTTGAGAAACAGGTTACAAAAAATCTGGCTGGTTCCAAAATAATTGTAGAGCGCGATCTTACTCATGAAAAACAGCAGGACAAACGTGTGATGTTCGAGATAAAAAAAAAACTAAAGAAAATAAACCAAAATACCCGTGTTATGGTACGTAGTGCTCGCATAAAAATAGATGAAAACTGGTTTTGGTGGAATAAGCAGAAAAAGTTAGTAAGTGGAACAAATGATGTGAACATGCTTCTTCAAACCCTATATGGGGAAGGCATAAATTCAGTAAATTTAAATTATTATGAAATCTTAAACAATTTATCGTCAAAAAACATTTAAATAAATTTAGAAATACTATTTTAAATAAAAATTTAATTGTAAAACCTACTTGCAAATATAATGAATCAAATATTTTTAATAAATCAATATGTTTAAAAATTATATCATATAATATAAACGGTCTAGAAAATAAAATTTTTTTAAATGATTTTTTCCAATATATAAAAAGTTTTGATGTATTTGTGCTGTTAGAAACTCATATACTTGAGGAAAAGGTAGAACGTTTTAAAAAATTTTTTTGTGGCTATGATATGTATTGGAATCCGGCATTTAAAAATAGTAGATTCGGAAGAGGAATAGGTGGGTCTGTCTACGGTGTGAAAAAAGACGTAGCAAAACATAATATACATTTTAATTTCAAAAAAACCGGAGAAATAGTATCGATTATAATAAAAAACAACAACAAAACTTTAAATATAGTGCCTCTTTATCTAAGAGAAGCTAACTGGATGGCAGATTTTGAAAAAGTAAAACATTTTTTAATAAACGAAAACGTAGAAAATCCGATTTTGATTGGCGACCTAAACATCAGAATAGGAAATATACAACAACCATTAGATGATTTTTTTAAATCGACTTTTAAAGCCGGTTTGGACACGAGGAAATCTATAGACGTAACCGAAAATAAAAAGGGAAAATCTTTCATTGAGGTATGCGAAGACTTTGGGTTACATGTATTAAATGGGTGTACAAAAGGCGATGAAAATGGCAATCTAACTTATATAAGCGGAGTAGGGCAATCAGTCAACGATATATGCGCCTCATCACATGCAAATTTAGAGTGTATTGAAAGTTTTTCGGTAGAAAGTAAAGGATGGTCTGACCATATGCCAATTGTTTTAACTATAAATATTAAAGGAAGAAATTTAGAAGAACCAATGAAGTTACTACCAAAGCTAAAGTGGGATGAAAGCAAAAAAGAGATTTATAAAGAAAAACTTAATCAACAGTTAAATATTTATAAACAACAAAAGGATGTATTAAATTTGCAAGATTTCATAAACGTCATCAACATAGCAAACCCTTATAAACACAAAAATGAAGTACATATCACAACAGAAAACAAATGGTTTAATTTCAAGTGCTATAACATGAGGGAAAAGTCTTTTAGAGCTCTTACCACATTTCGTCTAAACCCAACAACAAGCAACAGAGAAAAATATATTATCGAAAATAAAAAATATAAAGAAATTTGTGAGAGAAGTAAATACGAATATTACAGAAAGATAGAAAACCAGATCAATTTAGTAAAAACTGGTAAAGATTGGTGGAATCTTATTAAAGAAATAAAAAACAAAGAAATGCAGTCGAAGCCTGATATACCGGCAAATGTATTCAAACAATATTTTTCCACTCTTTTGAATACGCCTGATATTTCACATAATATAATGTATGCTGCAATGAAATATACGGATGAAGATCTAGATCAACCTATTTCTACTTCTGAAATAAAACACGTACTAGCTAAAGCCAAGAAAAACAAAGCCCCTGGAGAGGACCGAGTCAGCTATGAATTCTTTAAGAACTCAACGGATATTTTTGTGGAAGAGCTGGCAAACACATACAACATCTTATATGAAACAGCAAATTTGGATGAAAAATTTACGACAAGTATACTTTTTCCAATTTATAAGAAGGGGGAAAGGAATACTGTGAGTAATTATCGTGGTATATCTTTTATAAATACAATTGCAAAAATTTTTATGGGCATTCTAAATAAACGTCTTAATTCGTGGCTAACTAAATACAATAAACTCTCCGAATACCAAGCTGGATTTAGAGAAGGATACTCAACGGTTGATAATTTATATAGTTTATCCGCAATTGCTCACCTTAAGTTCAAAGAAAACAAAAAATTTTACGCTTTTTTCGTGGACTTCAATGCAGCGTTTGATAAAATCTCAAGGAAATCTTTGGTTTATAAACTTAATACTATTGGCGTATCAACAAAAATGGTTCAAATGATCGAAACCATATATAGTAACACTAAATTTAAGGTATGGGATGGTGAGGAGGTCTCAGATGAGTTTGAAACTGGTTCTGGAGTTAAACAAGGCTGTTTACTTTCACCAACACTTTTTTCAATATATCTAAACGATTTGCACGAACATATAGGAGGAGGAATAAATATAGGATCTACACATGTAAGATTACTAATGTATGCTGACGACATCGTGATTTTAGCTGATGATATCTTAACAATGCAACAAATGATAAATCAACTTGAAAGATATTGTGAGATGTGGAACCTGCAGGTCAATTTGAGCAAATCAGAAATTATGATATTCAGAAAAGGAGGAAGAATCGCAAGACGGGAAAGATGGACCTTTAATGGTGAGCCTGTAAAAATCACAAATGAATATACGTATTTGGGAGTTACTTTATCACCTAAAATGTCTTTTAAAAAACACGTTGAAAAAAGAAATTTATCTGCAAAAAACAGCATTAATGCAACATGGAATGATTTTTTGGCGAAAAAAGAGATATGCTTAAGAGCAAAATGAAATTTGTTTAAATCTGTATGCCGTGGAATTCAGTCTTATGCCGCCCAAATATGGGGATTTTCTTCTTTTGAAGAAGTAGATAAACTTTTACGATTCTTTTTAAAAAAAATTTTAAAACTGCCACCTTTTACACCCACATATATATTGATACTGGAAACTGGTGTAGAGAATAATTTTATATTTACATTGGATTTACATCTAAGATATATTATTAGAACATTACATGATTACAACAACGACCGTTTACCAAACCAGCTTACAAGAATTATTATGCAAAAAAAAGTATATTGGTATGAGCAAATAGATGCACTAGCTAATGAAGTAAATACCTCCAGTATTTCCGAGTGTTCTACAAAAGAAAGCTGGGAACAATTAAGATTTGATATTTTATCAGGATTGAAACGTAAAGAACTACAAAATCAGTTAGAAAAAGCAGCTACTACAAACCGGTTTTACTCTAAACTCAATTACACGAGGCCTCAATCATATTTTGAAATTTCAAATAACACGACAGCTATTAGCTACATATTCAAAGTTAGAAGTGACCTGCTTGAATTAAATGGAACAAGGTTTCAGCAGCAAAGATCCCGTGATTGCTCGTTATGCAATCTTAATCAGATTGAAAATATCTTACATTTCATAGCCATATGTCCTATTTTGCGTCATATCAGATATAAACATTTTAAAAAGTTTACCTTGACTGAAAATGAGTTAATAATTATTGTAAACAACCCTACAGAAAATTTTAAAGAAATATATGGATTCATTACACATGCAATAGGTTACAGGAAGGAGCTCTTAAATGAGTTTAACTATTAACCTTGTTATATAATACACAAAAACATTATCATATTTATCTCTCTCCGACTGACGACATTAAGTCATAGTCGTACGTTCTTATTTTTTTTAATTTTTATTTTTGTTTATTATTATTTTATTTATTATTTTAAAAAAATTGTTATCACAAAGAAATGAATTAAATAAAGAACATTTAACTAACTAACTAACAGGTTACATTAAGCAACCGTTAATTCAATTCAATTCAATTCAATTTCAATTTATTGCAGGTAATATAAAAGCCTCATTAGGCCAATAAACTATATTACAAAGAAATATACCTGAGTTAATAATTAAAATATTTAAATTACTTAAATTTAGAATTTGACTTAAATCCCTAGGTCCCAAACCAAAATAAATATCAATATATGTACACATATACATGCACATATATATATATATTTAAAAGTAGAATTAAATAGAAAATATCAAAAGACAATTGATCCCATAAATATATAAGCAACATCACGTTTAAATTAAGTATGAAGAATTGTTCACTATAAGTTCGTAAGAACAGCCAAAATTTTCACACGAAAGGCATTATTTGAGTGTGAAAACACACGAAGCTCAATGGGTAATGTGTTCCAACGACGTGCAATTCTTACAATAAAAGACCTTTCAAATAAAGCATTGTTAATTCTAGGCAATATAATTTGAGGGTTCCTTGTTGAATGGGAAAAAAGAAATTTGGAATAAAGTTGCGTGGGAAACCCGCTTTTTATAATTTTATAGAAAAACACCAAGTTACGTAAAGTTATTAAATTACCGAAAGAACAGCCCATGAAGCGTTTAACATATTCAGATATGTGATCATTTTTACGAACACCATAAACGTACCGTACAACCGTGTTAACGATACGACCTAACTTAGAGGTTATATAATTCATTGAACCAGAAAAAACTTCAAGACCATATAAGATCTGTGGCATTAAAACTGCATGAGCCAAACGCAATTTAATTCGTTGTGGCAAATAAATATTCGTAGAGTAAAGTTGCCGCACTAACCCTGAAACTTTCCAGCTAATGTTATCAATATGAGTCTCAAAGTTTAAACATTTATCTAAATAAATTCCTAGACACTTCAACCGATCCACGAAGTTCACGCATGTTTCACCAACATGTATGTTCAAATCAAGTAAATGCTGCTCATTAATACCAAAAGCAAGAGCTTTAGTCTTTGACGAATTTATAGATAGGCAATTTTCATTAGACCAATATAGAAAACGTTGAAGAATATCATTGATATTTAAACATAATCTATTAATTTCCGATTTCCCGCCATTAAACAAAAGTAATACGTCATCAGCGAACAAAAATGATTTACATATATGGTTATCAATATAACTTGATAGGTCATTAACGTATAACGTGAAGAGAATGGGTCCCAAAACTGAGCCTTGGGGTACACCAGATGTCAGATGTAGTAGATTAGAGTATACATTGTTAACATCTACAAACTGAACACGACCCGTCAAATACGAATAAATCAACTTGCAAGCCGTGGCGGAAAAATTAAATATTTCTCTTAATTTCCTTATCAAAATTCGGAAGTTAACAGAATTAAATGCTTTAGTCAAGTCAAGTGATACTAAGGTCGCTACCCTATTATCATTCAAATGACATCTGATGTCATCAGTTAGGCTAAGTAAAAGAGATGTAGTACTATGACCACGGCGAAAAGCATATTGCGAAGAAACAATACTATTGCGAACAAATGACAATATCTGATTTTATCAATTAGGTATATCTTTTTACCATAACAATACAATATTTATACCACCACCACAATAGTGGAGAGGGAACTATGCGTTTGTGCTGATGTCTGTAACACCTTAAAATATGGTCCTTAGCCCACCTTTACGCATGCCGATTGACTTGGAATCACTTTCTGAGTCGAATTAACGATGTTTGTCCGGCTGGCTGGCTGTCCATGTAAACCTTGTGCGCAAAGTACAGGTCGCAATTTAGAGATTATTTGATAAAATTTGGTACAAACGTTCTAATGTTGTATAGGGCATCATAAAGTCGGGTTTAACCGACTATACTTTCTTACTTGTTTTTATATCCTTCCACAATATTGATCCTACAACCTATAAAGTATATATATTCTGGGTCCTTATGAAAAGCGAAGTTCAAATCCGGTTGTCCGTCTGTCCGTGTGTATGTTGGACTAGGTTGATGTATTTTTATGTCACATATACTCCGTTTAAGTTTGCTATTGAAATTCAGCCAGATCGGTCCAAAAATGACGGAGATATGAGCAAAAAACCACGACTACCTCTTAATTTTTCCAAAAATCCCTTGTTGTTGTTGTATTTTCTTTATTTCTGTATATCTTGAGAACGGCAAGAGCCAACGTTTCCAAATTAGGTACACACATTTAGGTTGCCAATACACACCATCCTACAAAATGTGGGCGGGATTGGAGAAGTGGGCGTGGTACCTCCCGTACAAAAAAAATTAAAAATTGTATAAAAACCTAAATTTTAGGGCTACCATATGTCCTATGCATATGACTTATATATCAAAATATCGAACAGTAGTTAGTAGAACATTTTTTATAAAAAACTCGGGAAAATCGGTTCAGATACAAAAAAGTGAACCATAGATCTCCCCGAGTCCAAGCTTTATAGCTAAAGTAAATGGTAAATTTCTTCTTAAACACGTCGGTATATAAATCTGTCAAATCGGTTAAAAAATGGCTGAGTTATGAGCAAAAAACCACGACTACCTAAAATTTTTTCGAAAAATCCCTTGTGGTTGTTGTATTTTTATTACTTTTTGCTGTATATCTGGGGAACGGCAAAAGCCAAAGTTTCCAAATTAGGTACACACATTAAGGTTGCCAATACACACCATCCTACAAAATGTGGGCAGTATTAAAATAAAAATTGTATAAAAACCTAAATTTTAGGGCTGCCATATGTCCTATGGATTTGACTGATATATCAAAATATCGGAAATTTTAAGAGAACATATTTTGCAGAATGTTCTGAAACAGTGTTTACTTTTCAGTTTTTTTTTTTTTATATTTTTTATAACTAAAGTAAATGGTAAATTTCTTCTTCAACACGTCGGTATATAAATCTGCCAAATCGGTTAAAACATGGCTAAGTTATAACCGAAATACTGAATCCTCAAAAATTACTCTTTTTATAATTAACTAACCACGTCGGTATATAAAAATATCAAATCGGTTAGACAATGGGTAATTTATGAGCAAAATTCTCCAAAAATGGGCTAAAAAACATCAAAATTTTTATAAAAACCTAAATTTTAGGGCTGCCATGTGTCCTATGTATATGACATATATACAAAAATGCCGGAAATTTGTATGAGTTATAACCGAAATACTGGGGTCTAATCACCGCATACGATATCGAGCATAATTCATCGAAATTATTTATTTTGGTATCTTGAAACTCTATATCGAATGAAATGTATTGAATTTGAAATAATAGCATTCGACATCGAGTAACTCGACATTACATATGTATATCGAGTTTTCATTCGATACGCCAGTGTCTATCGTATGCAAAAAAATTCAATAGTTTATTCGATACGATAGTATCGAATGCGGTGATTAGACCCCTGAATTCCCGAAAATTACTCTTTTTATACCCTTCACCGAAGGTAAAAAAGGTATATATAACTAATTTCTACAATATTGATCCTACACCCTATAAAGTATATACATATATATATTCTGGGCCCTTATGAAAAGCGAAGTTCAAAACCGGTTGTCTCTTATTTAAAAAAAAATATTTACCAGTTTTATTTAGTTTTTGTCTAGTTGCTCTGTATTCTGCTCGCACAATGGTGAAGGGCATATAAGATTCGGCACAGCCGAATACAGCACTCCTACTTGTTTATTGTAGATCTGGACTCAAAAGGTTGGGTAAATGTTGTCGTGATAATGATTTACGTTCAAATTATTTAAAACTTATGATTATTTTAAACTAATGAGTGATTCCTATGAGATGAACAATCGAATCGAATTTTTCGATGATTTAATTCTTTAATATTTATTTATTTTAATATTAATTTACGTTTATTCTTATTTAACAAATTAATCTTAACTTACAATTTCATCGTAAACAACTTTAAATAATTTTATTATTTTTTGTTATTGAATTTTAATGTGTTTTTATTTAAAAAAGCTTTTAGCCATTTTTTGACCATTTTTTTCGGTAAATTAAGCCATTTTTGGTTACCAAGTTTTGGCAACACTGCACGATTAACAAAGAGACAGTAAAATTGAGTTCGTGAAGTTGGTGGTTCATTGTATAAAGTAAATATTAAGCCAAAAGGAAAGGAAAATTGAGTTAATTTGTCAAAAAAAAAAAAAATCGTTATTGCAGTTGTATCACGAATGCTGGGGACACCAGGATAAACGGAATATCAGAAAATTGTAAAGTTCTATTTTGACCATTAATGTAAAAATTAGTTACAATATTTGTGAACCTTGGATTAATGGTAAGGCACATAGTATTATTATCTGCTGATATATGTGGACTATGTTTAATCTTTTGGTAAAAATAAATACTTGGTAATATTTAAAGATGTATTTAGCAAATATTGTTTCGGCTATCTGCTTAAATTTTAAGCCTTAAAACGATGGCTGAGGTAAAAGATACTTTTAAAATAGTATTAAATTTAGCAAGAACTCAAGGCCATCCAATTAAAGAATTTTTACAGATAATGGTGGAGAATTTGTTAATGATGAGGTGCATAAGATATTAAGTGAATTTGGAGTAATACACAGAATCAGTGTTTATCCCCATATTTCGTAAAAATCCCCAGGGGATTTTTTAGGGAAAAGCACTTTTTTGGTTGGAGATATTTGGGGATAATATATTATTATAAATTCCTTTTTTGCAATGGCAAGACCGATTTGGTCAAGATTTGGGCTCAAATTTTAGTCTTTTTTGCGGTTTAAACTTTTTCAAGAACTTGTTGAAATAGTAGTTTTAAATATGGGTTTGTACCAACTAGCGTTACTTCTGTTGAACTAGTCTTTTCTGTAATGAATACAACCAAAATCAATATTTGTAACAGAATGCAATATAAGTTATTAGAATTATTAAGAATAAATACACACTTTAAAATAATGCAGCCTTGCTGTGACAAATTTATTCAATCATCTCAAATGCACTTTTTAAGCAAACAACATGTAAAATAAAATTGCACTGGCTGATGAATCAGAGGATTTTGATTCCCTAGTTTTTGAAATGATAAATATTGACGCATAATTATTTTTCTTTGCGTTTAAACGTTACCCTTGTTACATACTATACATGTGTACATACATATGTAGATACGTAGAACTCAAAGAATAAATAACATTAGTTTTAATAATATAACACAAATGGATTTATTTATATAAACCGATGTACGCATATTTTTCCATTGACATAATATTATGTATTTTATTTTTAAGAAAATGTGGCGATTTTTGGGGATAAGAAACTAGCTATTTTGGGGATTTTTGGGGATGAAAAATCGAAAATTGGGGATAAGGCTTAAAATAAAACTGGGAGCCCTGCACAGAATTACTGCACCACACATACCACAACAAGATAGAAATGGCTCGGATATTTAAATTTTAAGGCCGCTTTAGCCGACCGTAAATGTAATTAAATGCAATGTAAAGTACCGTAACGTACTGTAAGTAAGAACGTGTCAGCTGTTTTTCACAACCAAAAACAAAAAAGCATATGTAAACATAAAACAACACACACAGTGATGAGAATTAAAAATGTTGAAATGGTGGCCGCTTTGCAGAAAAAGTACCAAGTGATTTAAATAGTATTAAAACTGTATTTCTTGCATGTATAAATAAATAAATAATTTAATATTTGATATTAATATTACAGATTTACAAAAAACAAATATGTATTATATCATATTTTTACACATGTTCTTACATTAATTTCAAAATGTGCATACACCTAAACAAGGTTTTGATACCACTAAAAACCAGACTGTTTGCTTGTGGATATGTATACATTTGTTAATTTTATACATCTAAACATATATTTGTATAAATGAAAATATGTATGGATTGTAACTTATTTTGTCAAAAGTCCACAGATATTATAACTGAAAAAGTACCAAACAAAAAAAGTGATTTTACCCGCATTGCATTTAAAATATAAGCAGCCCATCTCTATCTACAACTGTCACGTAACCTCGTAATGAAATTCTATTTTCTACAGGTTGCCACGTTACGGTTACGTGACATTACAGTCAGTTAAGCATTTGCATTGCTTTCCATATAACAGAAACGATCAGCTGTTTACATTACATTTACATTTCTACATTTACGGTCGGCTAATGGGACCTTTATAATAAAAATGCAAACTTTCCTAATGAAATTTGTGCAAAATTCTATAGAAGGAAAAAGTTCATATGAACTTTGGTTTGGTAGAATTATTGGATGTGAATGCTTTACTCATCTACAAAGTCAGAAATGGAAGTAAATTTACTCCAAAGCAATAAAAGGATACCTTATTGGATACGATGAAGATAAACAATATCGTTTTTATAATGAAGACGGTAAAAGTTTAATTGTGTCCAGAGATGTAAAATTTAATAAAAGTTTAAAAGACTGTAAAGAAAGAAATTTAGCAAAAGATGATGGCACAGCTGAAGTAATAATGATGCAATATGAAACACCATTAGTAAGTGTCGACGATCCATTTCTTAATAATGAAGGCATTGCTGTTGATGTACAAGATGAAACGCCAATTGCGTTATTAAATGACATATCAGAAGAAAATAGAAGTATTAGAGAATAAATTTACTCGTTTGAGACATTAACTATAAGGGTATTCATTTCAGTTTTTTTATTTGTTGGAAAAGTGGAAAAATGTAATTTTTGTTACAACAAACACAAGGAAAAACTTTTCCACCGAAAGTTGCAATTTAAACAAGCTTTAACCAAGTGTAAAAAAATCAGATTGGAAAATTACAATTTTACAATTTTTAAAGAGTTGGCAATTCACAAACGTCCAATTGAGTGTGGTTGCCACCATATTAAAAATTTTGTTATTTTTCACAAAAAGCACTAAAATTTACATCTCTTTTTAAGATAATCAACTATGATTCTTTAAACTCCATTTTTATTTAATCAAATTTTACTTTTTTAAAACGTCGTTTTTCAAAACTAAATTAAAAATTAATTCTATACAAAAAAATATAAAAAAAGAATTTAAAAATGACGTGACAATTAAATAATCAATTAATTCAATTTTAACTCTTATTTGTCATCTTGAAAAATATCAATTACTTCCAAGAATTATGTGACAGATTTTTGTTTTTGACAGTTTTGTACCTTTAACTAAAAAAAATACCGTTCACGTCAATAAGGTGTAATTTTCCTTTTTTCCATTTTTCTAACTAAAAAATTTTTGAAATGAATACCCTTTATGTGTTTTGTTCTTGTTTTTTAAAATTATTGCTTTTTACAATTGTTTCGTTAACCTTCGTGTTGCGTGTGTGTGAAATTCACGAAAAGTGCTGAAAATCGTTTTTCATCGTCCAAATATCTGTAACTTTTGAACCGATAGAGATAATTTGCAATTTTTTTTGCAGGAGAGAAGACTTCTTGAACTTTTTTACAGTTTTAATTTTGTTAAAATCCGTTCAGTAGTTGTTGAGAAATTTAAGGTCAAAGTTGAACTTTTGATGTTTTTTAGCATTTAGTATGAAAATTCTAATGATTGAGATTGAGAATTATGGTATTTTTTATTCAAAAAGTGGGATGTATTTCAGCCCACTGTTTTAAGAACTTTTTAATCTACATAACTGCCAAATTTCATTAATATATCTTTGTTCATGTCAGATTTATAGAATGTCAAACCTTAAAATTATTATTTTTTACTCATATTGAAAGCCCTTTTATTCATTTACACTATACATATAAACAGGGAAACCAGAAATATGCAATTGCATGTTTTTCCTTGTGCGACTAATGAAGGCAGAAACAATATATTTATCCGTTTTAGAGCTTTTTATGAATTTTGGCATCGATTTGTTAGTGCATATTTTTGCATATTTTACCATTTGCAGCATATTTTAGTTAAAAGAGCCTTTTTGCAGCATTTTTTAGGTTTATAGCGCATATTTTGCTTTTTTAATGCATATTTTGATACATATTAAATTTTTTTTTAGATGCCTACAATAGCTTTCGCAGCAAATAAAAACATTTTTTTTAATTTCGACATCTTCATTTAATTTTTACTCATAAATTGTAAGACAAAGCAGGTTGTCATTAAGGATAAATGTTATGCGATTTGTATCTAGACCAATCTTTTAGTATTCCGATTGACTCAGAATCACTTTTTAAAGTGATCTAACAATGTCCATCAATTCGCCTGGCTGGTTGTCTGTCCATGTTAGCCTTGTGGGCAGAGTAAAAGTTCCAATTTTGTAGATAATTTGATATGATATGATATTTAATATGGACAAAGTCTATCCAAATGGTAAGAACCGGTCTATAATTTCACATCCAAATTAGACCCTTTGTGTCCGCAAGCAAACTTATTATGATGGTATTTAAATTAAATTCGTGCCAAAAATATTTTACTTCAAATTTTATTATTTTCGAATCCGTTCACATTTGCTCAAAGCTCCCGTCCTTAACTAGCTTTAAATTCCTTTTAAATGTTAACATTTGTTAAAAATTTAGCGACCGTACCTAAAATCCCTTTAAGACAAACACCTATATGGATTTTAATATCTGGATAATATTCGGCGCAAACATCTCTTATATGAATTTTAACCTTTTTTAGGTTTTTTTTTTAGATTTTGTTATTAAATTGTTGAATATTGTGTCTTCAAATGAGCAATTTTAGTTTTTAGGGCATATTTTTAACATTTTTCAGGGCATATTTTTTAGTTTTAAGTGCATATTTAATGCGCATAAGAAGTGTTTTTTAGAGCATATTTCTGGTTTCCCTGCATATAAATAATAATTTTAATGTTTGACATTCTATAAATCTAACATAAATAAAGGTATCATAATGAATTTTGGCAGTTATGTAGATTAAAAAGTTCTAAAAACTGTGGACTGAAAAACAACCCCATTTTTGATTAAGAAATACTCAACTTCCCAATCCCGGAAAACGGCTTAAAATTTTTTTTTTTTTGTTCAAAAAAGGCAATATACTCGATATTGATCAGAATTTTCTAGAAAATAATGGACATATTAGAAATCATTACTGTTCTAATTGTATAAAAATCGGTGTGTGGAATTATTAGCATTTTTTACTCAAATTTTTGTTTGAAAAATTTGATTTGGAATAGGGCATATGGGAGTATAAATGTCAAACTGACTAAAAATTGCTTCTACAAGCATACTCATAATGTTTTCTTTCGAAAAATATAAACATTTTTATATATTTCTGGAGAAAATATTTTTTTATCAGCGTAAGAACAAACGAGTATTCGTATTACCTTTATATGCATATACATTCGCCTCGTATATACCACTATACCTTTAAAAAAAAAATACATTAATACCTATGATCATTTTGTGAATAGGTTTCTACATTATCAACTCTACAATAGGTTCAACTGGAACCAGTTCCACTAAAATACATTTAAATTAAAAAAATAAATACGTGTAAATTTTTAAATGTTTATTTTCGTTTTTACTTAAATAGCAATAACGACAAAAAAACATATTTTTTGCTTAAATAACAATAAAAGTTAATTATATCTACTATTCATTCGAATTGCCTCCAAATATTCCATACTTGGTTTTGTATTACCTCTGTCCTGTAGCAGACCTTTTGCTTCTTCATCTAAGTCCCGATGTTCTACATTCCATTGACTTCGAATGCTAGAGATGAGCGGATCTGTCGTTGCCAACAGTATATTAAACAGATCTTCATTTGTAAAATCTCGTGACATTTTTCTGGTATTGTGCTCCCTATAAAATCTGTAATCTTTATTCCTTTTTTCCTGGACTTTCTCTGACAGATCTCCTAGTGGTACTAAATGATCCCTAATGACATCCTCTCCATGATAAAGGATTTTATGAATGGTTGCAGACATATTTCTCTACGAATAATTGGTAGTATATATTCGAGCTGTTTCCTTGGCATAATCCCCAAATTTTCTATAATCAATTTGTTCATTGCATGCAAGTACATCAATGATTGTTTTAAATCTTATATAAGACTTATATCAACACCTATTATTTCAGATGCTTTTTTGGGACCAGAAAAGAGCCTTCTTGCTGTATTCCCATCATTCGTATTGCCTGATCCTTGTTTTGGTTTGTCTATAATCAACCCACATTTGCGAAATTCATCCTGAACATGCTTCTTTTTATGCTTCTTAAATCCTTGTTGGTGTCATTGTTTCTTATTGATCCTGTAGGTACAAAACCCAAATCATAACTGATTTTTAGTATGTGCTCCATAATTTGTATGAAGTTCTTGTATGTAGTGGCGATAATCTTAGTATTATCTAATGATTTTTCCGGGACTTGGTTTAATTTGCTTAATTTGCAGTTCCGATCATATTTCAGTGCTGCAGGAACATAAATTGAGTTTTCCTTCGATGTTACTTAAAACATCTTCCTCCTTTTTATTTTTTTTTTTTTTTTTTTTTTTTTTTAACGATAAACCAACACTCAGGGGATGCCCCCTATATATGCAGTGCATTGTGTTGATCAGGAAAATAAGGTTTGGGAAGGAGGAAAGAGGGAATAGTGTTTGTGGACATTTGACTTGAATCTTAATAAATTATAAGTACCGGGAAAGACCTCTGCGGGAAGTTTATTCCACATACGGATAGTTCGACTGAAAAACGAATTTTCTCTATAATGCGTTGTGCGAAACACAGGACAATCGACTACAAACGGATGTGATCCACTGGATGAGCGAGTATTACGAAGAAATACTCGGGCGGGTGGAATAAGTTCACTTATCTCAGTGGAACACCTCCCATGGTAATATCGATAGAAAAGTGTCACACAACCCACATTCCGACGATGCCCCAATGAGTCAATAGAGTTGGATACCCTACTG
Source organism: Pollenia angustigena (assembly GCA_930367215.1). Classification (NCBI taxonomy): domain Eukaryota; kingdom Metazoa; phylum Arthropoda; class Insecta; order Diptera; family Polleniidae; genus Pollenia; species Pollenia angustigena. Next base: position 73,423,781 of record OV884057.1, on the reverse strand, counting down.
TCATTGATGAGCTTCACCGCCCTCCTTTGTACACGGTCCAGAAGGTTCAAAATAGACTTTGAAGCCCCTGCCCATATATGGGAGTTGTATTCCATCTTCGGTCGGATATAGGTGGTATAGATAGTAAGGAGATCGGAGGAAGTGAAGTATTTCTTGCACCGTTTTAAAAAACCTAAACACTTGAATGCCTCTTTCGACACTTTGAAAACGTGTTTATTCCAGCGGACATCGCACTGTATTCTCATGCCCAGAACATCAAGAGTATCCGATTCCTTAATATCAATGCCACCCATTAATACAGATGACATAGTTGGTCCCACGGCCCGTCTGTGGGTCAACATACAACATTGGGTCTTGCGTGCATTAAATTCGACCCTATTCGCTTGACCCCACTCAGAGATTGCAGCTAGGTCCTGATTAAGAGTGTCATTCATATTTTGCCTTTTGCCCCCAATCTCAACAAGGCTTGACCTATGATCGAAGGAATATGAATGACAAATGTTGCTGTCATCTGCAAAAGAGTAGATAGGATTTGAAGTATGACCAAGAAGGTCATTAAGAAATATAAGAAATAGCGTAGGAGAAAGGACAGAACCTTGCGGTGCCCCTGAATTTACCTGAAACTCGTTTGATGCAATCCCATCTATAACAACACGTATAGTGCGATCACTGAGGAAACTCGATATAAATCGAGAGAAATCATTACCGACACCAAAAGCAATAAGCTTTGACACAAGCGCACCATGCCACACCCGATCAAACGCCTTGGAAATATCCAGAGCAACCACTTTGCATTCACCAAAGCGGTGAATGGACCGACTCCAACGTTCTGAAAGAAACGCTAACAGGTCTCCTGTAGATCGGCTACCACGAAAACCATACTGTCTGTCACTGAGAAGTGAATTTGTCTCCAGATACTTCACAAGATGGTAATTAACCATGCTCTCCATCACCTTCGAGAGCGAAGAGCAAATTGCGATTGGGCGGTAATTATCAGGGTTAGTAGCCTCACTCTTCGGATAATTCTTTATAGCTGAAGCTCTCCATTTTTATAGATATTTACAAATTAGATTGTTATTGCTTAGATATATTTTAACAACTAAGATTTTATTCGAATACCACTGGCTTTTATACATAGCTTGCGTTATACTGTGTTTAAAGGTAGCAAAATAAGCTAAAATAAAAAACTAAAATGGGCTAAAGTAGGGTACGCTTAAAATCCCACAGGTATTGGTAATTATATAATATAAAATACCTAGCACCACTTGGCCTGGTACACTTATATTCCAGTCATATGAATAGGTAAAATAAAAAGAGCAAAAGAAATGTTGCGAATAATTTTACACAAACTAAAAAAGTGTTCTATAGGCTGGTCCAAACAGGTACAAAAGTGCATTTGGGTTTAAAGTGGATACTCTTACCTTCCTACAGCTAGTAAAATCTCTCTAACCCCTTTTGACCCTCATAAATTATATTCTTTTGAACTTCAGTTTGATTAAAATATAGAACCTGAAAAAATATTTAATAACACAGCAGGTATAATCGGTACAGTAATACAACATAACATTATTTAAAGACTGCTTTACTACCAATATAAAAAGTGTTGAACCTACTATTGATAACAGTTTGACATAAAACATAATCCACCCGATTTAAAAACTAGAAAAAACGTTATAAAATCAAGCCAAAAAATCCGTTTTATCCGAATATCTCCAATGGCAAAGGAGATAACCTAAACATTTAAGCATATTTTTTGTAATTCAGCTTAAGCTTAATTTTTTTTTTGCAATCCATAAATATATTTTTGGTGAATTTTTTAAAAGTTTGAATTTCCGATGTTACCAATTTTAAAGGTCCGCAAGTCACTCTCCCGACCCTCCATGGACCCGTGTTCTTTCAATTCAACTCAAAAGCTATCCGGCCATGACAGTTTAAAATTTCATTCAAATATGTTCAGCCGTTCATAAGAAGCAAATTCAAAACAAAACGTTCGTAAACCATTGTGTTATATTTCAGTCATATGAGCAGCTTAAATAAAAAGAGCAAACAAAAATGTTGCGAGTAATTTCATTAAAATAAAAAAGTGTTCAACAGACAGTTCCAAACAGTTGCACAAGTATATATGGGGTTAAAGAGGACACTTTCAGCTTTCTGATGGTACTCAAATCTCTTTTACCCATTTTGACCCTAACAAGTTCTACTCCTCTAAAATTCGGATTTAACTAAAATATAGAACCTGGGGAAACATTTAATAACACATCAGGTATAAATGATACAGTAATGTAATGAACCACTTCTTAAAGACTACTATCCCACTAATGGGTAAAAACATATGAAATCAACCAATGAGTTGACCGCACCGATTTCGAATTGGATGAAATTTGGTACGAAGGGAAAGTTAAACATAATAATAGCGTTTGCCAACTTTCAGTGTCTTAGCTCTCCTACTGGCCATTCCAAGTTGGAAGAAATCAATAAAAGTGCACTCAGATGCCTTAACACAATTTTTAATATCTCGAAAAGTATTCATTGTACGTTAATAATAAAGGTTTATGTATTTCATGAAATGTACCAAAATACAAAAAGGTGACAAATTACAAAAAGAAGGACAAATCAAATGTAACGGAACTTTTTCGACTTTTCTTTGCTTAAACTCTTTTTCTCCATTGCTAAACCTTTAATAAAAAGTACAACATAATGTATTATCATTATTAAACACTTTATTACAGCATATTTATTTATTTCTGAAGGATTCCTATTAAAAAATCTGCATCTGCCGAGTAACGCTTGACTTTAATTTTTTTTTTATCTACAGGTTCAATAGAATGCAGCTTTTGAGTTCCAGGAATAGTACGCAAATCTTTAAAACGAATTTGAAGGAACCGTGCTTCTTCTTCGTGGTCTTTTAGAGTTAAAAACTCGAAATTAAAGTTCAAAAAATTTTGCAGGCACCATTCATATAATTGTTTTGGAGTAGTAATTTGACCTTGTAATGGACGCTGTAAACTAGCTCGACGTGCCTCTCTCTTTACGGTACCTCCAAGACAAGACCGTCTTTTGGGCCTTTTCCATGGCTTGTTGCAAAAAAATGCCACTCAGCATTACATCCAAAATCTTCCATATGATAACATAAATTGATAAAGTTCTTTTTATTTTTAAACTGGGCAGCACTACCGTCTGAAAAATACGTGATTTTCTTCGGGGTTGTTTTAAACTTTTTTCTTAAAAATACATTCAGGTGGCGATGGAACAGGTGAACAGCTACATAATCGTGTACAAGACAATCAGATATTATGAAGTTTGTATGTTGTGTTTTTCCATCTGATTTAAAATAAATAGCAATTGGGTATAAAGTGGCCTGAGAGTTGTTCCAGTGAAATCCCTGGACTTCATCCTGAATAGTAAAAGAAGCATTTTCTGAAAAATCGCAAACTGCTATATACTCATTTTCTTCCAAATTTGATTTTCTTTCGCTCAGATATGCTGCCTGCTGTTTTGCAATAAATGAATGAGGTAATAGAATTTGAAGCTTTTCACACAGGGAATCCACAAAAACGTCGGCTTGGCCAATCATGGTCTCCAAATTATCCCTATCTACACTAACCCATTGTTTATATGTTATTTCATCTATATCATATTGCTCTAGTAATTGATTTAGTTTTGCTTTTTAATTTTCAATTCCTGGACACTTGTTACATTTACGTAGGTGACACTTTGAAGAAGATGGAATGCATGTCATTTGTTTCAAACAATCTTTGTAACATTCAAGCTGATAATTCGGAACACCAGCAGTTAATTTTTTTTAATTTATAGCAACAATCATCAGCTTCACATTTTGATGCTTTGTACAAACACACACGTTATGAGATCCACTCGCATTTGCTAGAATTATATTCCTCGGACGAAGTTGGCAAAACTTGGAAATACCTATTTTATTCCATCATGTCGTTCCTTGAATAAGGCGTACATTTCTCTTAAGTTTCCAAGCAAAAGTCTTTTATTTTTTCCTGACTTTTGTACCATTTTCAAAAACAGACACGAAATCTTTCTGTCCGGTCATACACCTGCTGACGTCATCGGATTCATAAAATGATTTTACTAAACTGCTCGTCACTGGTGAAATTTGACTTCCCAGTTTTGCGTTAGGCGTACTCATCACACCCTTTGTTTCAACCAAATGCTTAACTTTTCGCGCGATATAGTTTGTAACCAGGAATTCTTCCTCAATTTTATGTATTGTCCAGCTTTTTGCTAAAATTGTTAGCAGTTGGATTTTCTCACTATTTTTTGTTAATGTTTTAAACTTTTCTTTTAATTGTTCTATTATTTCGGATTGTGGGCACATATGCGAAGTTGATTGTGCTGAACCGTGGAAAATTTTGTCTTGAATCGAATCACTTATTTTCCTGAATTTTGCATCTCTGTACCGTTTTTCATGTAACTTCTTCTTTTTTATCGGAGATTGTTCCAGATACGGTAAATATTGGTTTAATTTTGAAATAGCAACTTCCTCCGTGCCTGACGCAATGTCATCTTCTTCCGTGCCTGACGCAATGTCATCGAAAGTATCTACATTTTCGTTTATGTCTGAACCTTCTTCCAAATAAGATTTATTAGATTTCTTCACATGCGAAAATTTTATTCTACATGTCCCACAAATTTTATTTGAGATCGTAATGTTTTTATCCTTAGTATACTGTAGCATCCATTCTTGGACTTGTCTTAAACTTTTATTGCACCCAGTGTGACCGGATTTTTTAAAAGGATTACAGCAAAATGTTGAATTGAATGGCATATTTTTTATTTAAATACCACAACCGAATGAATTGTGCACGACTTTTTTGTATTGACAATAATTATAATTTATTTAAATATTTAGACTCTTTTTTTTGCCTTTTCAAACGATCAAGTCACTTTAACACTATAACACTTTGACGTTTAGCACTTATGAAATCTAGTATTCAACTGAAGTTTGACTTAGAGTCTCTGAACTATTAATACTGTTTTTTTTTGGTACAAAAAAATAGATTTCAGGTAAAAAATAAACGCCTTGCTTTTCTTGAATTGGAAAATTTGCGTGAACTACGGGTCATAAAATGTTTTTTAAATAGGGACTGAATTTGCTACTGCCAATAAGCCGGCCACAGGTCATAAAATATTTGTACATTTTTTGTGTGAACAGGCAATAAATATTTCGCCTTGGTTATAAAGTCGAAAAAGTTCCGTTACATTTGATTTGTCCTTCTTTTTGTAATTTGTCACCTTTTTGTGTTTTGGTACATTTCATGAAATACATAAACCTTCGCCTGCTTTTTTCTTAATAACTCATGTTGTAATAAAGACTCCACATTGAAGACAAACAGACTTGTACAAAACATAATAAGAATTAACATATATATTTTTTTAAAATTTTAAAAACATTGATTTTCGAGATATATCCTTTGGAAATTTTAGTCCTTTTTTATTAACTTGATCGTTGATCGAAAATTAAAAAAAAAAAAATTTTGGAATGGCGATGTTTTTGTCTGTAAAATGAGCCCTTTATTATTAACGTACAATGAATACTTTTCGAGATATTAAAAATTGTGTTAAGGCATCTGAGTGCATTTTTGTTGATTTTTGCCAACTTGGAATGGCCATAATTCTGAAAGTTGGAAGGCTATATGTCTGAAAGTTGGCAAATATTATTGTGCCGATCCATAGATCATGTGTACAAAATTTTATCAAATTTGGAGGTGCTGAGGTCAGAAATGTTAATATTTTCGGTTGATTTCATATGTTTTTACCCTAATAGAACAAAAAAAATTTCGTCCAATTATTGATAACGGTTTGCGAGAAATCATAATTTAGTTCTGATCAAATTTACAAAAATTAATTTTTTTCTAAAACAACATAAAATATTTGTTTCCAGCAGCATGGATACCTTAGTTCTAATATGTTTGCTATCGAATGGCATTAAAATTTTTGAAATCGGCGATGACAAAAAATTGGACTTTTGGCCGATAAAATTCAATTTTCAGCCACAGTGCGACCCCCGGGGGCATAGCGTGAGGATCGTTGATTTATAGTTCTTCAGATAAAATATCGGTTAAAAACAGTTCCGAAGAAGAATTTGAAGATGATGAGCACGGGAATCTGACGAAGAAAATTAACCAATTTCAAAACGATTAAGAGATAAAACATCTGATGATTTTTGAAAATGTTTAAACGGAATAGAGACTCTCGTTACATATAATGACGCAATCAAAAGTAAAGAAAGCTCAATGTGGAAATATGCCATGAAATCGGAAATAAAGTCTCTAAGAGAAAAACAAGTATGGGTTATGGAATGTTTACCCAAAGATAAAAAGGCTCTTTCCTCAAAGAGGGTTTATACATAAAGTAAAGACCGAAATATAAATAAATGAGCCGTTTATTTTGAAAGTGGCATAAGTCATTTCGGTTTTTAAGTCGAGATATTTAAGGGTTTGCGTTTTAACACGTTTAAAAATATGGATGCTAACTTTCGAGAAGATTCACTTGTATTTGATACATCATGATAATGATATTTTTCTCAGTATTATTATTATTTATTATTATTATTTATTATTAATTAACTCGATTTTTTTTGAAAAAGTGACTAATGCCACTTTCAAAATAAACGGCTCAAATATAAAACGAGATTGGTGATTAAAGGGCTCAATCAAAAGGAAGTGATTGATTGTCAAAATATTCATTTTGTCAATGTTATGTTTCAACTGCATTTTTATACGGAGAATTAGAAAAAACAAATTTTTATGAAACAAAAATAAGGGTTTGAAGATGTTACAAAAATAACTAAATCGAAGTCTGTATGCACTAAAACAATCCCCAAGATGTTGGATCCAAAGGCTTGGCAACTTTCTTTTAAGACTTGGTCTTAAATCATGTGAGTCTGATCCTGATATACAGGGGTGTGCTGGAAATCGCAAACGCAAAACGCAAGAATTTTAAAAGTCGTTTTTTAGTAAGATTTCTGTAATAAAAGAATTTTATGACAAATATTATACAAACATTTTTCTATTAAACAGAATTTTATAACAAAAATTATAAAAATTTGATTAAAAGTGTATTATAAACAGCCTACAAATTCTTGCGTTTTGCGTTTGCGATTTCCAGCACACCCCCCATAAAGAAAAAATAACTATAAGTCAAAAAGCCTATGCGAAAAAGTTATTGGAAATGTTTAATTTTTCAAATGGCTAAAGTGTTTCAACCCCAGGGCAAGAAAAAACGGAAACAAAATTTCCTTATAGACAAGCTATTAGTGGAATTATGTATTTGATGCTTGGGAGTAGACCAGATCTAGCCTGCATTCTTGGATTTTTTTCCTTAACATTAGACAACACCTCACACGCCAATGTGATGCGACTTAAAAGAGTTTTTTAGATACATTGCCGGTATTACAAAATAAATAATTTGGTTAAGTTGTTTATACGCTGATAATTCAGCTGCAGTTTACCACAAAATTCTGAATATCATCAGAGAACAAAACACATAGCTCTCAAACATTTATTTTTTCGTGAAAAAGTAATTAAACAAAAATTAAATGTCAAACATATTTCTACACATTATCAACTAGCAGATATTATGACAAAACCAATGCAGCCGCAAAGACTTAAGTATCTTAGAAAAAAGGGCAAGTGTTAAAGATTTACATATGTTTAGTTAACAATAATAATATTTTACACTACATACTTAGGTCCAATAGACTACACTTCCCTGTAGGAAGTTAAACACATTTATAACTAACTTCAAAATGGTTTTTTTATAACCACATCTAGTTGATTAAGTGACTTTTTTCCTTGTCGACGACTCACTATTTTAACATAGGCATGTCATAGGCAGTAGTCAATTGGCCATCTTTGCATGACTTTTTAACTGACTACTAACACCTAATTTTCACGATGATTTAAAAGACATGTCTTTTTTGTAGTTCTTTTTTAAAGAAACTTCCAAAGACATGTTCAATTTTCACAATGTTTCTTATTTTGTTTGATTTTTTTTATTTTCCTTATAAATGTATGTATGTATTGAATTTTTTTGACTTAAATTTGTTTATTTTTTTTATATTTTAATAAGCAATTGTAATTTCGAAATAAAAATTCAACATAAATTAAAAAACAAAATTAAATGCAAAAAGGAATGTCAGAAAAAACACAGAAAATACGATTCATGTCTTTTTTTCTACCCTGCTTACTTCTCTCCCCCGCTCGCTATCAAACTAAAAAAGACATGTTTCAAAAATAGGGGAAAAAATCATCATGAAAATTGGGTGTAACTACTTATTTTTCAACCTATTTGTAATTAATTAAAAGTATTGTCAGTTTATAATAAATTATTTAAATTATTTTATTTAATTTTTGTCAAAAAAATATATGTACATATGAACATGCATATATATTTTGATATAGAAATAATTATTTATGAAAATTTTGCATTAAACTGCCCAAAATGATGATGTATAGTAGTCCTGAAATAAATACGCCACATTGATTTAATTTTTAATTATTTTAAAATGTTTGTATATATTTTTTTCATTTGACTTCATGGCATGCTTGTTTTACTTATTTTGGTTTTATTTGTGTTTTACGTGTGCCTTTTTGGTTGATATCTGCATGAGATTTAAACCAATTTGTTATGATTTAAAAAAAAGTTAATTTATAGTTAGTGTTTTTTGCAACTGACTATTTAATTTACTACAGGGTTAGTTTAATCTAGTAATTTTGTATGTATGTATAAACTTCAATAAAAACTTTTACTACATATAAAAATTATAAAACGATTTTGCTCAAGAAAATTAACCCAGCTAGCATTTTGTAAAATTTTTAATCATAATCGAGTATTTTTTGACTCTTCAACGCAATTAAAAAATCAGAATATGCGCTCATTTTCTGATCATAAATGATACTTCTGTCGGTAGAAAATGGTACCCTACCCGCGGTTCTTCTTGATGAGTCATTTGTGATAAGTTTTTTTTATTAGTTTAGAGTAATTTTAGATTCTTTTCTAATGGTATATATGATCATTTTCAAATAATTTTCTAGTCATTTGTCAGTCCTTTTTAACTTCTTTTCTGCGTCTTTTTTGATTCATATATAAGACATATTTCTAATCGCCTATGAGTCATTACTCAGTAGTTTTTTTGTTATTTAGGAGTCTTTTTATAAAAATTTATCAGTCTATTTCTATTCATTTAAGAGCCTTTTCTATTTTTTTTTGCGATCGTTTTTCGAGTCATTTTTCAGTCTTATTTCGCTGCACATACGAGTCACTTTCTAGTCATTTATTAGTCTACATAGATTGCGATCGTTTTTCGAGTCATTTATCAGTGGTACTGGTAATCGTATTTGACATCTTTCAGTTCTTTTTCCTTATAAAAGTGACTCGTTTAATTAACATTTAAAACAAAAACAAATTTTGAAATGTAAATGTGCAGTTTATAGAACACGACCGCCTTACTCGTCAAAATTTCGAAATTTGTTTTTGTTTTAAATGTAAGTTAAACGGACGAGTAAGGCGCTCGTGTTCTATAAACACCACATAAATGTTAATTAAACGAGTCACTTTTGCACTCGCGTTCTAAAAACAGGCAGTAAATAAATTTTTTATATGTACATTTAAATTTATTAAAAACAATAAATTAATCCAACAAAAAAAAAATACTAAAATTAATAATAATAATAATAACAATAACAATAATAATAATTTGGTGAATTTTTTAAAAGTTTGAATTTCCGATGTTACCAATTTTAGAGGTCCGCAAGTCAATCTCCCGACCCTCCATGGACCCGTGTTCTTTCAATTCAACTCAAAAGCTACCCGGCCATGACAGTTTAAAATTTCATTCAAATATGTTCAGCCGTTCATAAGAAGCAAATTCCAAACAAAACGTTCGTAAACCATTGTGTTATATTTCAGTCATATGAGCAGCTTAAATAAAAAGAGCAAACAAAAATGTTGCGAGTAATTTCATTAAAATAAAAAAGTGTTCAACAGACAGTTCCAAACAGTTGCACAAGTATATATGGGGTTAAAGAGGACACTTTCAGCTTTCTGATGGAACTCAAATCTCTTTAACCCATTTTGACCCTTACAAGTTCTACTCCTCTAAAATAATAATAATAATAATAATAATAATAATAATAATAATAACAATAACAATAATAATTATAATAATGATAATAATAATAATAATAATAACAATAATAATAATAATAATAAATAATAATGTGAGCGAAGAATATCTGGAACCAAAAAACGAATACGAAACGGATACCAACACAGAATTATAGCTAATTTTTAACGATTTTTATGTTATTTTTCAACAATTTGTTTTTTTAACCGATTAAGCGATCTCAAATTAAGTTTAGGGTGTGTTTAAAATTTTGCAATTTTTTGCGAATTTTAGCCATGTTCGCGATAAAAACAATTTGTTTCTATAAGTTTTCGATTCTTTATAGCTTTGGCGATTTATAATAAATAGTAGAATTTTGCTATCATGCCGCTGTTTTTGCAAATTTTTGCGAATTTCCGCTAATTAAGACATTTTTACCGAATTTTTGCCATTCCTTATAGTTTTAGGGACTTTCAATCAATTTTTTGGCTCGTTTGAAATATAAAAAATGTTCGCGAATTTTCGCCATTTTTGCAATATTTTTTATTTTTTTACCCATTAGCGATTTCAAATAAAATGTAGGGCTTTTTTACAAACTTGCAATTTTTCGCGAATTTAGCCATTTTCACGATAGAAGCGATTTTTTCCTGTGATTCTTTACAGCTCTTACGATTTTTAATAAATATTATACAAACTGAAATCACAACATAAGTCTCAAAAGCAAATATCATTTTTTTAGTGTCGTCGAATTTTCTTATTTTTAAAGGATTTGTTGCAAATAAAATAGTTTAATGCATAAACAATTAATCAACAACACATTGAATATTTTATTTAAGTAATTTATTATGACGGCCATCTTACAATAGTCGCAAAAATAACAAAGTGATTTCAAAAAGTGGTTTACGTAGCTGAACGTTTTGAAATCACAAAATAATATGCCCAGAACACCTTTCTTGTGATTTCAAATCACTTTCATAAAATGTGATTTTCATATTTGTTATTAGGGTAGCGGTTAGAGCTGCAAAACAATCGATAGTACTATCGATAGTTTTATTTTTGGCGGACTATCGATAGTTTTTATCACAATCGATACTATCGGAAAATTTTAAAAGCAACTGCAAAGTTGAATGGAACATTTTTAACAACTCATTCGATGCAAGTTTTAAGCAGTGCATAAACTTTATTGGATCTTTGGAAAAAAGCAAAAGGAAAAAGTACTTAAGTTGACTTAACCTAAATTCGAGTTTATTTTTAAATCTTCATATTTAAAAGTGCACATGCAACCACAACTTGAAACAATGATACCTTTGAGATCTTCATAATCAAAATTACACACGGGTAAAGTTTTAATTATTTTCTACTAAATACTTTTCAGGAAGTTATATAAAAATTACTCCTTGCGTACATATCTTTTATCAATATGTAATAATATTTGGAATAAAAACTTAAGTTTACTTCCGATATGTGTCATAAGTAGTGTTGGGAAACTATCGATAGACTATCGATATTATCGATAGTCTTAAAATATCGGTAGGAAAAATATTAATATCGATATTTTTATTATTTAAAATACAGCTATGATGACATCTTATTATTAACTCGCGCTGAATTACAGCAATGAATACAAACAACAAGAATGGCAAGTGGTATGGATTGCTAAGCAGTGCTTTTTTAGGCCTGCTGCTAATTAAAGGCCTTTAAGTCGAAATTTGTACATGTTTATATAGGGACTGAAATGTCAAATATTTTTGTAATGTAAAAAAAATGCAAATCCAAATGCAATTGCAAGCATATGACCAAAACAATGAACGACCATTAGAGGATAAGTCCGCTAGATTGATTAGCTTTTTGGGTTTAGAATTTAGAAACAATTTTTAATGTTGCAACGGAATATCTTATAGTCCCTGTTACTTCGGTTCCTTCAGAAAGGTACTTCTCAATTTTTAAAAAACTGCCATCTTAAATAACGTGCGTATATACATACGTCTCATACATTCATAATTAAAAATAAAAAAATAATTAAAGTTTTCCTGCACAAGTACAAACATTCAGTCGATAGTAATATCGATATATCGATAAAGAAATCTGAACTATCGATAAATATCGATAGTATCCCAGCACTAGTCACAAGGAATGTTTAGGAATAAAAACTTTTAAAAAAATATATCCGCAGATAAGTGATTATTATATTCGACTAGACTAAATTTTCAAAAAATCCCCTTTAAAACTTAAAAAATTTAATGGAAATACCACTTTTTTCTTATTTCCACAGAATTGTGTACTAATTTACATACTAACATAATGTTAGTCGTACCTACCTTATTTAAACCAAATTAATTCAAAGAGTGTTAGCTTTTTTATTTAGCTAAAATAACTTTAAGTTAAAAAAAAAAAATAGTAGCCTGCGTGATATTTTCTCGCTAAATGTGGCTATTTTTTACCTGTTTGTCCTTTTTCTTAACGAAAAGTCTTAAAAAATTAATGGGGTTATTTTGTGAAAGACTTTATTCTACTTTCTTGAAAAATTTTTACACAAATTTTTGAAAATTTAAAAAATTTTATATGAATAAATTTTCAACGCAAGGGTTACTAAATAACCGTTTAAATTTCTAGAATTAAGTTGAATTTTGTTGACATCGAAGGTGAAAAAAACTGACAAACCTGATGACAATTAACCGTCTCTATATCTATATAAAGTTTATATTAATTATAAACTATAGATCACACTGAAATTTAAAGTGAATATGCTGGGGTTTATACCTGAAAAAGGTTTTCTGTACATAAAGTTTTAAAACTTTTTAAATTTTAACCACTTTCAATGACTATTGTCTGTGGAGACGGTATACCGCACATATAAACTTTTCGATACTATCGATAGTTTTTAAGCTAACTATCGAAACTATCGATTGGGCCGACTATCGATAGTTTTGCAGCTCTAGTAGCGGTTTCCAAGAAAATTCATGTTTTTTGACGATTACCTATGAACGATGACATTTGCTCTCTTCATCGCAGCATGCCTACACCAAGGGCAAGTCTGTAGAGATGGCGCTTCACTCACTGGTCGGCTACATTGAGAAATCCCTTGAATTTCGGGAATACTCACTTGTGGCCTTTCTGGACATTGAGGGAGCTTTCAACAATTTGTAGATTTATTGGTAATCTACTCGACAATAGGATCATTGATGGGTGCTACTAATGTTTGCAGATTTGTGAATAGGGGCACCCCGCAAGGTGGGGTTCTGTCCCCTCTACTATGGAACCTGACGGTGAACACTTTGCTGGGCCGGTTCGACGGATTATGGAATCTTCATTACAGATTCTAAGCTCTTGGAGCATTTCCTGTGGAAAACTGAGTTGGTACTCTTTACCAGGAAGTACAAGGTTGGCAACTTTAGGCTTCCTAGGCTAAACGGCACGGAGCTGAGGCTCTCGAACAGTGCCAAATATTTGGGCGTAATTCTCGATAGCAAACTATCATGGGAACTCAACGTTCGGACGAGGGTTGATAGGGCTATTGTGGCCTTATACACCTGCAAAAGATCCTTAGGCAGTAGCTGGGTCCTGGGCCCCAGGGGCGGTGGTAAAACCGATCCTCTTCTATGGGGTCATAGTGTGGTGGCCTGCCATGGAGAGGGGACGGCACTGCAGGATGCTTGAGAAAGTATATAGGGTGGCTGCACTGATGATCACATGATCACTCCGCTCAACACCGACGAAGGCACTGTTTACTATGCTGAACTGGTTGCCGATTGACATCATGGCCGAACAATAGGCCCTGACTTCCGCTATGAGACTGGGGGCGGTGGGCCGATGGTCTACGCTGAACTATGGTCATGCCAGGGTCACGCGTCATACGACCTGGCGGAGCTGGACTATTGCACTTCGGAACCCTTTTTCGGTGCTTTGTTCACGGTTCATCATGGTAATTATGATGAGCTGCTCGATAATACGTGATCTCTGGAACCGACCCTATGGGTCTACACCGATGGTTCCAGGATTGGCGATAGAGTTCCTGGGCAACCATACTGCGGACAGTCTGGCCAAACGGGGCTGTGTCTTGGACGACATGTTCGTCGACGGCCTGATTGGCACTTCAATGGCCCGCTGCAAGACTCTCATTAGACGGGAGTCGTACAGAAGGGCTCAGGGGAGATGGCAGGGGGAGCATACCTGCTTGATGGCCAGAACTCTATGGAACTCGGCAGGGACCGGATAAGGACAGTGCTATCGGTCATCACGAGTCACTGGGTGATAGGGACTCATGCTAGGAGGATGGGTCTTGCGTATAATGACTACTGTAGGAGTTGTCATGATGAGGAGGAGGAGGAGGAGACGGTGTTTCACTTTCTCTGCCAATGCCCCGGTCTGGGAGGCATTAGGTTTAGGCATTTTGGGAGACCGGAATTGCCATGTCTGGACGATTTGTCCAATGCGGGACTGACATCGATCTCCTTGTTCTGCAGGGAATCGGGATGGTTCGAGACTGCAGTGACCTCTGGGGAATAGTCTGGTGGATACTGGCTGACTCTTGTCACTGGCTAGGGCTATCACAAAGGGACCGCTATAAGGACCCAAGTGAGTCGTCATCGTGACGGATACCCATTTAACCTAACCTAACCTATGACAATGTCGACCAATTATCTTTCCGAACCATTAAATTTGCGTTAAAATGTCATCGGCATGTTTTTGCATATTTTTGGCAAATTTTGACATTTTTAAGTTATTTCCAAGGCCCATTGAATAGGTCTGCGCAAGAAGCCTGATGATCATTGTTTATGTTATTTTTAGTTTTCAAAAGTTATTTACATTTTGCTTACATGTGCATGTATATGTTTGCTTACGTTTATTGTTTTTTCCCACACATACGTTTATGGTATGCCACACATACACGTTTTTTCCTTTCCTTTCCCTGTAGTAAATAAAATAGTCAGTTGCAAAAACACTAACTATAAATTAACTATTTTTCAAATGACTACAAATTTGTTTAAATCTCATGCAGATATCAACCAAACATTTTTCATAGAGGCACACGTAAAACACAAACAAAAGAAAATAAGTAAAACAAGCATGCCATGAAGTCAAATGAAAAAATATATAAAAACATATTTAAATAATAATAATTATTGAAAATAATTAAAAATGAACGCAATACAAATCTGTTTATGAACAAGAAATTATGAAGCGTATTTATTTCAGAACTATTATTCATAATCATTTAATGCAATTTCATGCAAAATTTTGTTAAATAATTATTTCTATATAAAAATATACATACATATGAGCCGTTTATTTTGAAAGGGGCATTAGTCACTTTTTCAAAAAAAATCGAGTTAATAATAAATAATAATAATAAATAATAATAATACTGAGAAAAATATCATTATCATGATGTATCAAATACAAGTGAATCTTCTCGAAAGTTAGCATCCATATTTTTAAACGTGTTAAAACGCAAACCCTTAAATATCTTAAAAACCGAAATGACTTATGCCACTTTCAAAATAAACGGCTCATATGTACGTAGATAAATACATACATATATTTTTTTTGACAAAAATTACTTAAAATTTAAATAATTTATTATAAACTGACTATACTATTAATTAACTACAAATAGGTTGAAAAATAAGTAGTTAGTAGTCAGTTTAAAAGTCATTCGAAGATGGCCAATTGATGACATGCCTATGTTAAAATAATGAGTCGTCGACAAGGAAAAAAGTCACTTAATCAATTAGATGTGGTTATAAAAAAACCAGTTTGAAGTTACTTAAGAATGTGTTTGACTTCCTACAGCGTTCCTTTTGCTTTGTATATGTGGTAGTAAGTTTTTGACAACTAAAAAGAAATTTTACACAAACGAAATACATGTGGTTTTTTGTTTTTGTTCATGTAAGCAGACCTGAGTACGACAGGGCTGCCCTCTATCGCCACTACTATTTGCAGTGGTAATGGACTGTTTTATGGAGGAACTGTGCAAGAAGAAAAGAGGTGTTGTGTGGAGTTTTCAAAGACATCTGGAGAATTAAGAATATGCAGATGATATTTGCCTTCTTTCACACAAACTTTCGGACATGCAAGATAAAACAAACGATCTTGTGAAGATAGCCAGAAAAGTTGGCTTGGAAATAAATAAAAAAGACGTACGCCATGCGTCTACATAATAGAAGCAACGGTCATATCACCATCAACAACCACCGAATAGAATACGTTGACTGCTTCTGCTACTTAGGGAGCAGAATGTCTACAAGCGGTGGCATTAATGAGGACATTTCGAATAGGCTCAATAAAGCAAGGAATGCATTTGGAAGACTAAAAAATATATGGCGAGCACCACAAATCACGAGAACAACAAAGATCCGCATTTTCAACGCTTGTGTTAAGTCGACCCTTTTATACGGGAGTGAAACATGGCTGGCCAGTGAATCGATCAGGCAGCGGTTACAAGTTTTTATTAATAAAAGCCTTCGGATTATATGTGGAATATACTGGCTAAACACAATAACAAACGAAAACCTCTGGAGCTTAGCCAAAGAAGAGCCTATACACATACAGATAAAACGCAGAAAGTGGAAATGGATAGGACACACCTTAAGAAAGCCAGTACATAATTTAACCAGGATGGCACTTGAATGGAATCCACATGGAAGCAGAAAAAGAGGTCGACCCAAAAATACCTGGCGTAGGTCTGTAAGGAGAGAACTTGCGGACATCAAAAAATCATGGGAAGAGGCAAAAATAATTGCGAACAATAGATTAAGTTGGAAATATCTTGTTGAAGCCCTATGTTCCCTCGAGGAATAAATAAAGAAAAAAAAGCAGACCTGATAGATGGGCCTTGGTTATTTCTTTTTTAAATTTCCATAAAAAAAAGTTCCTCAAAAAATTTCCAAATACATACACATACATACATAAAAAATCTTAAAAAAAAATTTTTTAAATACATAAATACCCAGCCAGCAAAATAATCCGACGTCGCACAGAGGAGTATTTGGCCTGAAAAGCTGGCCAAAATTATTAAACGTGTTTTTTGAATTAAAAGTTTTAGTTTTTTGATAGTTTTAGGTGTAGTATGATATAAAAAGTCTAGTGGCAGATTTTGAAAAAATTACACTGCGCAACAAAAGTACACTGCGCAACAAAAAAATTTTTCTCTACCATAGAAATAAAAGTATGTGGACTATATGGATTTTGATGCCCTTAATTCAAATCTGTTTTCCGTTTTTCTCTAGTACGTAAGGATTTTCTTTTACAGGCGTGGCATACTTCACCCCCTAAATCGTTGGGTTGCCTTATATATTTTGCCATAACTTGAAAACGTGTTCTCCGCTTTTAAAAGCAGGAGGATCAGAAGATGCACCGGAAAATTCTGCTTAAACTAACCATGCACATTTATTTTATATCTATTACTATTTTGGAGTTATTAAAAATTTAATGGCGAAAAAAAAATTTACATGCAAAATGCGTAAAATTTTTTGTTTTCAAAATGCAATAAAAAAAATTTAAGAACCAAAAAGTTTAAATTTTTCTAAAAGCCACATTCCTAAGGAATAAAAGTTGGTATAAATCGCAAAACTCAATTAACAAATGTTGATTTTAAAGGTTTAAACTCATTCTTGACAGACTGTATGTACATACTTACATATGATTTACAGCCCCATTTGGTTATAAGTTCCAAGAAATTTAGCTCTTCATAGTCTAACTGCTGCAAAACCTCTTCAAGGTATATACATAAACGTGTTGCTGTATGTTCGAGGAGAGATTGGAGCTTCACTTCCGCTAATGTTTCAGTAACGGTTATGGCATCTTCATTGGGATAACAATTTTTTTGCATTTTTTAGTAACGAGTAACATGGATACACATTTTTATTGGCATTGTATACAATTTCATATTGCATTTTCGTGAGCTCTGCATTTACAAAGAGTGCTAAAGCTCCTTCCGCTGAAAGTTTATTCACAGGGTTGACTTCAGAAGTTGTTAATGATCGCTTGCAAATTCTTGCTTTTCTTGGGGATCTCGTTATATCCATTATTAATTTAGCCGCATCATTATGTCCCGCTGCTCTTTGACTCATGGATGCAGCAAATGTTGTTAATTGGTGACGAACTTCTTCAGTTTTTCTCCGCTTTGTTCTATCACTGGCTTCATTAAATTCTTTTCGTGGTCGCCCTGAAGACGAACTGCCCAATACTGTAACAATTCCTTCCATCCGTTTAGTGTTTGTGCTGAAAAAGCGGTCCTCTTTTCGTTGTGCCGAAAGCCAATATCTTTTGAAACAATTTTTGAAATTTTTCAAACACTGCTTCAGTGCTAATATGTCCCCATCCCCTTGACATTTTGAAATTTCGCTCAATTTTCTGACCAAAAAATCCAATTTCTCGTCCATGGTTCCAGCATTAGATTTTTTCACTATTTGGAATAGCTGTAATCTTGTGTAAACTTGTTCCATGTTGACTCTCGAAGTTACAAAACGGTTTTGATAAAAAATGGGTGCAATAACCCTTTATAAGTATTTTCAAGCGCATGCTTTAATGCCTTAATTTGATGGTAGCCTGAAACCTGGGTGTCCATGTATTTTTTATGTACCTATATTTATTTTTTGTAAACTTTTTTTTGTTTTTTTTTAGAGCAGGCATATAAAAATATCTTTTATGGGGATGTGTGCGACATTCCCTTAAAACTATTTTGGATAATTAAGAATTTTTGCAAATTATAAATACAAATAGGCAGGTATTAATATTGTGAAGTGTTAAAAGTGATGTGAATAACAGTTGAAATCAATAATTCAAAATACATAACAGTTTATGACGATATAAAGGTATAAGAGCAAAATAGAAGAAATGTGAAAATTTAAAAAAAATCGTCAAAAATAATGGCGCAAACTTGCGCACACTTTTTTTTGGATTCTAAAATTAGAGATTCCAAATTTTATTGTGGTATCAAACATAATTCGTAGACATGCTAACCTCACCTTTAAAAACCGCAAAAAAATATCATATAAACATCCAGAAACCGAAAAAAAAACATTTAAATCTCATATAATTTTCTTCACTTTCCTGACTTTAGCAGGGTCTCAGAGCTACAAATCGCAACTAAAAGTCTTCAAAATTTACAATTTAATGTAAAATATTGTTGTCTGTCGAGCTGCGTACTTAGTTCTTAAGATTTCTTAAAATTCAGTTTTGCCTTTTTGGCCAGCTTTTCAGGCCAAATACTCTGTGCGTCGTTCAGATATCTGAGAGAAACGTCGGCAAAAAAGTCGGTTGGTTGACACGAATTCTGACAGACATGTCGTGGGAAATTTTGGTTTTTTGTCGGCATTTCTGATAGATATCTAACAGAAGTCTAATGAAAAAGGCATGGGAAATTCTTATGTGTTAGCCGAGATTTTTTTTGCTTTCGAACTGATAGCTGAAAGAAATAATTGTATTGCAAAATATGTACATAATTATAAATTTTACACGTATGTACCGTTTTTATGCTTTTTATCTTGAACAAATAAAATAAAATTAAAATTATTTCCAACTGAATGACAATTGTCATTATTTTAAAAAAAATAATAAGTCTCTTTAGACAAATCTGAATGAATTCCGTCGGAATTCTATTGGACATATCTGTACATATATTCCCCCCCGATATATCCATGCAAAATCGATCAGAAATCGGCCAGACAGTAAGAATATTCAATGTCTAACAGAAATCTGAACGAAATCTCTAAGAATGAAGTCAGACATTTGCACGAAATGTCTGATTCCGACTGTGTCGAAGTATTTTGCTGGCTGGGTAATTTCTTAATTATATACTAGCGGATCCGGCGAACTTCGTCTCGACCCAACGTTATTCTTTATATTGACTGGTTCTGAGAAAAAAGTAAGGGAAACAGAGTAGCGAAATCAAAATGCTAAACTTTTTCTGAATAAACTTTAAAGTTTACAAAAATGAAGGGATATCAAAGAAGAGAACAAAGGAAAGACACAAAAATAAGATATTTCAATGAAGCGAAGTCCGACTCCACTAATCAGTTTTTTTACAATTCAAATAATGAAGACAAACAAAAGATACTGACGAAGAATGAAGAAACGTACGTAAAAAATGAATCTTGTTGTCACTACGGTACGAATAACGAAACGAACCGAAAAAAATCCGTATAGTCGAGCGCAAAACGTTTTTTATCACAATGATTTCCACAATTATCATCAAAATAAATAAATTGCAGCAAGAAAAATAGCACATTTACTGTAGAAAATTACAATGCCAAAATGACACTTGTCAGATTGCGCAAAGTCCAAGTCATTGTATAACGTCATGGCTGAGAACTTTCTATTTTTTCATTTGGAAAGCCATTAAGGAATAATTTCACACAAAATTTCGTACAAAAAAATCAATTTTTGATTTTTCAATTTTCCGACTTTTGCGTAGGGATTTTCCAATTTTCCGCATTTCGCATTTTCCGCAATTTTCCATGATTTACACTAAGAACTTTCTATTGTTTGATTTGGAAAGCCATTAAGGATTCCTTCAAAGTGGATCGATTTGGCGAGGGACCAACCTCCGGTTTATATTTTATCTTCTACGTGAGTTAATTTAATTTTGTAAGTTCAGTATAAATAATACCAATTGAAAAACAAAAAAGTATCAAAAAGTCTCGTTTTCATCCACTCAGGACGTTGTCTGTTTAAAAAATTGTTTTTGTTTTTTTTTTTTAATTTAAAATTTTTTTTATCCGGAATGTTTTTTTTTTCTTTTCCAAGGCGAATTCATAAAGGTGACATTTTCCAGTCATCTGTTTATTGTTTATTTTTTTGGGTGTATACTGAATGTCAAGCTTTGTTTAAATTTTGTGAAAAAAATAATTCAAATTTAAAATTCAATAAAAATTTAAATAATTGAAAAAAAAAACTTATTTAAATTATATAAAACAAAAAAAGTGAAAAAATATAAACACAAGAAATTTAAGATGCGTAAGGAATAAGTGGAGCCACAATTAATTTGCAATTGAGGAGTTTCTTAAGCAATTGTGTATATTTTATTAACAAAAAAATTTTATATTTTCAACAAATATTTTTGACATTCACTCTAACTTTTTACAAAAACCAAATACATAGTATTTTTCAATAAAAAGGGATAGCTAGCATAACTCTATCTCATGATGCGGTCACCTTTATAAATTCGCCTTGGTCTTTTCCTTTAAGATACTTTTGGTCGCTTTTTGGGATGCGAGTGGCTTATGTAAAAAAAAAAATAATTTTTAACTCTAGACGAGAGTTTTTCAATTTTTAGCACACGGACTATTTTGAATTTTTTCCTATTTGTGTTTAAGTGTTTCTTAAGCCTTAAAAATAAAACTTATGCAAAGAAACTAGACAAATTAACCTTTCCGACGGTATGTTACAAACCCAACTTATATTTTATACCTTCGATACTGTAATGCCCACAATATATTAATCCCAGGAATAAAATCACTTTTTTCTGTAGAAATGTTGACAAATTAAATTCTTTTTATTAATTTGTAATAATAATTAAATTAATATAAAATTATAATAATAATAATTTCTAATAATAATAATAAAAAGATAAATAATTTAATAAAATTTTATCTTAATCACATTTTATATCCTAATTTTTTTTACATTTAATTTGTTGTAGCTGATGAAGTGTTTAAGTTTGCAAATTTTCAAATACCCAGTCTTTCACCCTCCCTATGTATCGCCCTTATTTTCAGCTTTTTTTGCCAATCTTTTGTTGGCGTTACTTCGTTTAGCTGTTGATTTCGCTGCTGGTTTTGGAAAGGAATCGAATTGTGTAGAGGCAGAAAACTTTTTCCGCTTGAGTCTTCCATCGTCAAGCGGTATAAAAGCATGGTATTGAGCGGTGCCATCGATTGTTCCAGCAGCATCGAATCTGCTCTTCAGAGTTTTCAATGTTTCCGCATGATCCCCTTTGCTACTAAAAACTATTTCAGTTTCTTTACAATAATTCTTTGCCCAATGGAATAAAGCAGTCGCATCTAAGATGCGATCTTGGTGAGAGCACAGGAGACTATACATCGCTGCATTTCTTTTGAGGTTTGCTCCAACACCATCACATACTTCTTTACCATGTGCAGTAGGATGAAAATGCCACTCAGCTAAAAGATTTGCGAAGCTACTTTTGTTTTTAAAATGTTGACGAGCTCCGTGCGAAATGTATACCTTTTTTACTGTAAAATTACATTTAAGATAATTAAGTATTATCTTCTGGTATTCATAAACTGAAACGATATCATGTTTGAAATCGTCGGATATGATTGCCATACTTTTGTGTTCCAGTTTTTCCTCTTTCATGTAGTAAATAACTACTGTGAATATAGTTGCTTGGTCGTTATAGAAGTGGAATGACTGCATGGCATCCTGAAGAACATATGCATTTACAGTTCTCTGCGAAATCAAACGAAATAACGAAATCACCAGACTTCAAATGTATCTTCAAATCCTTGAAGAATGACCACTGCTCTTTGACTAAAAAGTCATGGGTTCTCAAATTTAGCAATCCTCTACACATTTCTTCCACAAAATCATCTACATTTGAAATGATTGTTTTCAATGTGCATCTTTCAGTCTGAAGCCAAGATTAAAATTTTATCTTCTCAATACATTCTCGCTCAAAAGAGTTAATACAATTCTCTTTGATGAATGTTGTTTCCAGACAATTTGAACATTCGCCTAAGTGGCAAGAAGTTGTTGCATTAGGACACATAGTCAATTTAGGGCAATCGCGGTAATCGTGCAATTCTTCTTGTGAATCATCTGTTAAAAACCTTAAGTTAATTTCCTTTAACATCAGTTTAACATTTTCATGGTAAATGCAAACACATACTGTGTGAGTTCCGCTGCTTCCTGCCAAAACGCAGTGTTTTGGCTACAGTTGGGTAAATTTTGTGAAGCCAATTTTGACATCATCGTGTTCTGTTTGAAATGTTGCGAATAACTCATTCAGGTTGCAGAGAACCATTCTCTTTTGCATTTGAACTTTCTTGCCATCGATTCGTACGGACATCCATTCTATCATCCCTGGCATCAAGCGACTCATATCATCTCGCTGATAAAACTGAGTTACTAGAGCTTCAGTTTCGCACTCTAAAGTTTTCCCCTTCTTTTTGTTTGGGAGTGTGAGAATACCATGCTCAGCAACCAATTTTTTAGCAATTCTTGCTTTTCGTTGAGACGTTCCAAACTCAGCCAATATTTTTGCACAACTCCATGTGGATGGAGCAAGCGTAAGAAGTTGAATTTTTTCAACTCTGTGACGTCTTGTATTTCTCTTTTATTTGTTCCAGAACTTCTACTGCATCCTTATGATATTTGTTTTGACACTCATTCTTTGAACGTATACCTTCTACTGAAAAGTAAGAATAACCATTTTGTCTTCATCTGGGATAACTTCAACGCAAGGCTCATTACTATTCAAGTCCGGTAATTCGTTAAACTTTCCTAGCTCTTTCCTGCTTGACCCACAAATTATCCACCGTTTTGACAGCGTAGGGAATTTTGTTAATAAGCCGTCGGATATATTTCGCATATCCGATGATTTGTGAACTTTTTTGTTAAAGGGATTAAAACAAAAAGAAGCAAATATATCACTTTGAAGCTTTGCCTTTTTCGGAGCTGTAGACATTGTAAAAATTAATTATGTAAATAACACACGTCTAAGCTGTAACGCTGTTTCAAAAAAACTGAATACCGAAAGTCTTTAGAATGACAATAAATAGTTTTTTTAAGATCATATAGGTAGTGAATTTTAATGAAGGTGTCTAATTTTTTTTTGAGGGTGAAGAAGGGCTTAGTTGGGTTAACCGCATGTTACATAATAAAAATAATAAAGTACCTTTTTAACCAATATTACTAATAATAATAAAAATAAGCCACCTGTAAATTTTCACCTTCTAAACATAATATTAAAAAACTACCTGTTAACTTCTATCTTCTCTTCACCCACATTTTAAAGGCAAGTGTCATAAAATAATAAATCATCTGGTATTTCGGAGAATGGCCATAAAATATTTCCACCTGATTTAAAAACTTGTCTCTGGGGCACCTGATATTTTGACAACAAAAATCACATTAAGTATTACGTGCGCTCAAATCTGTTTATTTTTTTATGTAGGAAAAATTAAAAATATAATTATATGTCAACATTTCTACAGAAAAAAAGTGATTTTATTCCTGGGATTAACATATTGTGGGCATTACAGTATCGAAGGTATAAAATATAAGTTGGGTTTGTAACATACCGTTGGAAAGGTTAATTTGTCTAGTTTCTTTGCATACGTTTTATTTTGTTTTTTTTTTTTTTTTTGTTTTATTGTTTTGATAAAATTACTATTCTTATCTAACTGCTAAAGAATGCCTCATAGAAGGCCTCGGCTCTTTGGTGTAAAAGATAACATACACCTTCCACACTCGCTTCTATGAGAAGGGAGTAAAGAAGGAGTAACATTTTTGTATTGTTTTTTTGCACAAACAAAAGCAAAATAATTATTTTTTGATAACGTTACCATTCTTATGTTCCTGCTAAAGAAGCGAGAGCGGAAGGCCTTCTCCGCAATGACAACGTGTGTAAAAAAGATATGAGTATGGAATGGAGCGAGCAGGCCTTGTATATCCAAAAGAAGGAGTACAGAGGCCTTCTAGAAGGCATCCGTACTCCTTCTTTTTCCCGCTGGGTCTCTGCGACCGCACACAAGCACATAATATCTTTGTGTTGCATTCGGGTCTTGCTTATCACATTATTAAAGTTTAAGGCATCGTAAAACCCTTAATTGCTAAAGCCCTTATGACACTACATTTTTTATTCATTAATTGATATAGAATTGATAGAAAGAAACAGTAAATGCTTGAAAGAGCAAACTATAAAAAATGTAAACAAAGTTTTTTAGTTTTTTTTCTCTTGTTATGGTTTTGTTTCAGGGATGGCGTTGAGAATTTTTAAAATTGTATCAACAACTTTTAAAAATTGTACTTTTTTACCACAATTGTGCTAAAAGATTTTTTTAGTTAAAATTAAGTTTATTTATGTTTTTAAAAAACACCACAAAAATGTATTATAAATCTTAGTTTAAAAATTACAATTGAAACAACTTAGCCATCCCTGTTCTGTTATTTTATTAACCCTAGAAGCCTAACCTATTTTAGTAATACATAAAGCATAAACATATGTTTTAGAGGCGTACATGTACTAATAATTACCTCTGGGCCAAATTGTACTTAGTTATATAGTTTGTTTTTAATGAAATTTTAGATTGGAACACAAACTATAGGATGGTTAATTTTCAAGGGCCGATGTTGATTTTGAATAAAACACAAACTATTTAGGAAATTATTGTAATTTTATTTTATTATGATATATTGGTATTACTCAATTATGTATGGAACAAAATATCGGCCAAATGGGCGCCGCGACCACGGCGGCACACCTCCATCCGATGGTCCAAATTTTCGATGACCCTGAGGCATAATGGAGGTTCTATGGCGTTAATGTGCCGAATTATCTCATCCTTTAGCTCTTGAATTGTTGCTGGCTTATCGACGTACACCTTTTCTTTCAAATAACCCCAAAGAAAAAAGTCCAACGGTGTCAAATCACATGATATTGGCGGCCAATTGACATCGCCATTACGTGAGATAACACGGCCATTGAATTTGTTGCGCAAAAGAGCCATTGTTTCGTTAGCTGTGTGGCAAGTGGCACCGTCCTGCTGAAACCACATATCGTCCACATCCATATCTTCCAATTCGGGCCATAAAAAGTTCGTTATCATCTCACGATAGCGAACACCATTCACAGTAACTGCCTGACCGGCCTCATTTTGGAAAAAATACGGCCCGAAGATGCCGCCAGCCCATAAACCGCACCAAACAGTCACTCTTTGTGGGTGCATTGGTTTTTCGACAATCACTCTTGGATTCTCATTCGCCCAAATGCGGCAATTCTGCTTATTGACGAATACACTGAGGGGAAAATGTGCCTCACACTGAATCACGAAGTGCACGATATGCATTTTGATTTGAACGCCCATTTTCATAATAAGTCTGGATAACTTTAACACGTTGTTGGATTGTGTATCTCTCCATGGTTCAAATTGAGTAAGTCTGAAATAGAGAAATGTCAAATAAAATTCGATAAAAAACTTGGCGTTTAGGTGTGGTTCACATTCAACATCGGCCCTTACAATTTAACCACCCTTTAATAACAAAACACACTTTTTATAATAAAAACATTAACTCAAACATATTTATTCTTACACATTTAAAAAAAAAAAATAACAAAGTTTGCAAACATAAAAACTATAATATCAACTGTCCCATACAGTGTTATAAGCATAGAAAATAAACTAATTGCTTCAAACAATTTATAAAACAAAAAAAAAAAACAATTCAATATTTTACTAAAATGATTTGCTTTCCTTATAGCTAAAGTAATCAGGCTTTGAATGACTAGATATGTATATGTAATTTAGGAGCAGTCTACACATACATCATGTTTATGCTCACAACATACCGGTATTTTGCACTTATAACACACTATTTTTGACATCCTCTTTTTTTGTAGGAGCAGAAAGAGCAATATCTTCGTTTTTTAAGTTCTGGTTCTTCTGATTGAGACTCATCATGTGAACTTTTAGGATCGCCGAGAATTGTACTTATATTGTCTCGCACAGATCTATTCAGAGTTGGGGCTTGTAGCCTTTTTTCCATCCAAATCTGTAGAGAGTTGCTTCATGTATTCTCTGCGATTTAAAGGCTTTTTATTATTTGCCACCATGTTGTGACTATAAATTATAGCACTATTCACAAATGACATGTTCAGAATACCGTAAAATACAGCCATTGGCTATCTATTTGTCTT
Organism: Pollenia angustigena; assembly: GCA_930367215.1. Lineage (NCBI taxonomy): Eukaryota > Metazoa > Arthropoda > Insecta > Diptera > Polleniidae > Pollenia > Pollenia angustigena. The sequence goes on along the minus strand of OV884057.1, from coordinate 73,396,764 downwards.
ACGGCTGCATGACATTGACGAACACATCTGATCAAATGAATCTACTCCTCCTTTTGTTTGGTTGTAGAAATGAATCATGCCTGGTTTTCCACTTGAATCATTAGTTATTGCGTCCTCATCACAAGAGGATAATAGGTAAACCATCTTTGAGGGCTTTGGCTTATAAGATACCAGTGTCAGTGGGCCATCAAAGCAAAAAACAGAAGTACCAACAGTTCGGGATCTTGAATTTTTAAGTTTTTCAGGAATTTCTCTCTTATTTGAACGTATTGTGCCAACTATTGTCAATTTGTAAGGCGGCTAAAGAAGATTTTTAGCCAGGGGAACTGATGTGAACCAGTTATCGCATGTTATGTTCCTATTAGAACCATGAATTGTTTTCGACAATTTTTTTTACATAAAATTCACCAAGTGGAATGCCTCCATTATTTGTGGTTCTTCCAGTATATGGATCCGCATCAATCATGTACTTGGACGTTGCGTCGCACATCATCGGAAACTTGATTCCATACTTGCTGGGCTTATTCGGAATGTAAATCCGGAAGGGACATCTGCCTCTAAACCCAAGCAACTGCTCATCAATTGTTACTTCCGATCCAGGAATGTAATTGTTTCGGCATTGCTTTATAAACATTTCCCAAAAATATCTAGCTGGAACGAATGCGTCATTTGGTCGAAGCATCGGACGCAACGTTTTATCGTCCATTCTTAGGCATCTAGCTAAAAACTCAAATCTTTCTTTGCTCATTACTGAAACGTATCGTGTGCCTGAAAAAGTAGAATCAAACAATTCATCTGCTGAAAGGTGGTTATCCTTCATAACAGCAGTCAGAGTTAGAATGCCTATAAATGCACGAATCTCTAAGTATAGAGTGTCTTTATGAGTCGCTGTTATTTTTGATATATTTTTCGTTTAGTTATTATTTCGATATTGGTCCACTTAACAATTTCATTTAAAATTTCGTCTGTTATGAAGAGATTGAAAATTTGCGCGGGATCAAATATATTTTTGGATATGCTTGATGGACCCCGAGATGCACGAACTATATTTATTGCTTTTGTTCTGTGAGATAATGTGCCCTTACTGGTTGACCAAATATGTCCATTCTTACCACGAAGAATTTTGTCAAAAATACGGTATACTCGTTCGGAATTAAAAGGAACTGGAACGTCAGCAGTATCTACATCTTCTTCAGTGCAGGAATTTACTTGTGTATCCTCACTATCGCAGCTGTTTTCATCATTGTTTTCAACGTTCTGGACACAGTTCTCTTCATCTCCTTCTTCTTCTGTAGCCGAATCGTCTAAAGTAAGGTGATCATCTTCGCATAAGATGGCAAAAATATCGTCAGCGTTCAATTTATTATATCGTGACATATTCACAAGTTCTATAAGATTCATACAGAAACTTTTTTTTATGAGAATTTGCCCATAAACCGCTAATTCAGTAACACTTTTAATATTTCAAGCTTAAAATGTCAATTTTAAGTTGAACAATTTTACATTTTTTTTTTTTGACATAACTTCATTTTTTATCGATAACTTTAGTAAAATTTTTGACAGTTTGCCATTTATCTTAATACAGCTGAACCCTTCGCACTTGGTAAATTTTTCTATTACTTTATATTTGCACTGTTCACCAAAACTTGAACAATGCATTAAAAATGTAGTGTCATAAGGGCTTTAATAATCCGATATTACTCTGGATTTTAGAAAGGCGTTGGAAGACCTACCATCTTCAGGCAAACTTCTGTCTACAATTTCTTCTATCGACAGCCGCTGTCTTAAGCTATTTTTCCATTGGACCAAGTTCGGCAATTTTTGATGTCGTTGGATTATCTTCCACTACATCGTTTTCAATGGTAGTATTGTGGCACTTGCAAATTGTAAAGATATACATATGTATATAATTTAAAAAAAAATTGTATTATAACCCAGTTGGCCATGTCTTCAAGACAACGTCAGGGACGCGTACACGACCGAAAGTAAATCCCTGACGACTCTTAGGGTATTGATGGGCTGTGAATTCCAACTAGTGAATTCCAGGGCCTTCATGGGCTGTGAATTCCAACTAGTGAATTCCAAACTAATGAAATGGCCGATGAGTTTGAGATACTGGGCTCGAAAATAGTGGATACTGGATGTGTGGAGACAGTCAGACCTCCAATAGGCTTTTGATTAATAAGGGAATGGGTTCTGAACTTAACATATCGTCGACATAATATGCAAACCTGCTAACTTCCAATAACTTTTAATCGAAACAACAAATTTTTCATATTTCATATGCGCAGCTGGAGAGAAAACCTAAAAATATACATTGTTGGTTTGACACACTTTAAGACTTAATTTGAAGAAAAACTACATGCTGATCGACGAGGTGTATCTTTCTCTTCCACACGGCATTAAAATCTCAGTTTACTTAAAATGTGGATTTAGCAGGTTTGCATATTGAGCCTACGATATAGCAATGTAGTCAGCAGGAACATTTATTTTTTGTGTTTCTTGTCCTATAAATTCACGTATTCTAATTGCACAATTGAAATACAGCCGCGAATAACGTTATAAGTTACAAAAGAATTATGTATATTTAACAGGCAGGATTATTTATTTTTTAACTTTTTTTATTATCAAAAATATTGATAATAAAAGCAAAACATCAAGAAATATTAATTTTAAATTACATACAAACTTAAAGTTTTGAATTTTTTTTAGTAGAGGACAACGTTAGCGACAATTGCATGCATTTTGTCGTCAAAGTGGTTCGAAACACGATAAAATGAATGCAATGGTCGCTAAGTTGTCCTCAATAAAGTCTAATTGAAGACAAGATGAGCGACAATTGCATGCATTTTTCGTCAGTGTGGTTTGAAACACGACAAAATGCATGCAATGGTTGTCCTCAATAAATGTATATTCAAGACAAATTTAAAAAAAAGTCTCCAAAAAAGTCATAATAACAATTTTTAACACGACAATATACACGTTTTCTTACTTAAGTTGTCGCCATCAATGTTATATAGGCGACAAATTCAAAAATGTTCGGAAGACATCGTTGATGACATTTGCGTCTATGACCATTTGGCCAACTGGGAATACAATGACAACAGTTTTTACTTTCAATATATGATTTATATAAATCAATTCAATCAATTAAGCTTTTTGTTTATTTCTAAATTTTTCACCCGAAATTGAAAAATTCCCTTTCTTCAAAATTTTTTAACGTTTGACTTAAAAACAAAACAGCTGATACAATTGAGAAGATGAGATACAAAACTCGTTCGTTGCAAAATTAGAAATACGAGATAGCAAATGATGCTTACAGTTCTTTTGGCGCTTTATTAGACGAAATATTCTGATTGCATGTCCGTGCTAAAAACATGGAAGAGGACATGCATTGATACAATTAGTATATCATTTCATTTCGTATTTTAAATTTTGTAACAAACGAGTTTTGCAACCCACCAACTCAATTGTTTGATAAGATTTGTTAAATAAAAACATAAAATACATTTTTGATATACAATGAGTTCTCAACACGGTTTTTGCTTACTAAAAATTGAGATTAATTACAACCAGGGCTATAGCATCAATATTTTTTAACTTTCCTACATTTTGTAAAAAAAAAACTAAAAACTTATGAGAATAAATCAAATTCTAGGCTTTTATTTAATTTATTTTTTAATAAAAAAAGGTTGTTCGATTAATCGACATAAATTAATCGATTTCGAAAATCGGCGTTTTGAAATTATTCGAACAAGAGTTTAGTTTTGTTTGATCGATTAATCGAATTATTCTTAATCTGTTGACAACTCTAGTCCGTATTGAAAAACCCTCGTCCAGAGTTAGAAATTATTTTTTTTTACATAAGCCACTCGCATCCCAAAAAGCGACCAAAAGTACCTTAAAGGAAAAGACATAAGCTTTCTTTTGAGCAAAAAAAAAAAAAACATTCCGGACAGAATTTACTAATAAAGTGACCTCACAAGCGCAGCTGTTTGCAGTGATTTTCTTTGTGTGTGACGTTTGTCGTCATTTTTTTTGTTTATTTACTTTTTTTTATAAGGCATTTTGACACTTGCCGTCTCAATTCTAGCAACAAAATGCATGTTGTTTTTTTTATTGTTTCATTGTTGTAGTACTGAGGTCACTTTGTTAATACATTTTGATTTCGGATAAAAAAAAATTTTAGATTTAAATTTAAAAACAAAATTTTAAAAAAACAAAAAAAAAAATCTTTCAAAATATTGATCAAATAGCTATCGAAGCTACTTGGGACAAATTTTGCTAACACCAATAGGTAATAAGTTACATGGATGAGAAAGAACACAGCATATGCTAAAAATTAAAAAAATCCTTGTCTAGAGTTAGAAATTATTTTTTTTTTACATAAGCCACTCGCATCCCAAAAATTGATCAAAAGTACCTTAAAGGAAAAGACATAAGCTTTCTTTTGAACAAAAAAAAAAAAAAAAACATTCCCGCTAAAAAAAAAATAAAAAAAAGTTTTAAATTAAAAAAAAAAATTGAACAAATTTTTTTAAAAAAACAAAAAAAATTTTTTTCAAAAGATGGATTAAATAGCTATCGAAGCTACTTAGGACAAATTTTGCTAACACCAATAGGTAATAAGTTACATGGATAAGAATGAACACCTGTATGGCCACTAACTCAGAAACTTTTAGACCGATATTGTTAAAAATGTGTGTCTAAGCTACTATCCAATAGGACTGACCTTGGTGCAAATTTCATCCAAATCGGAGGACATCGATTTCAAAATTGGGTCACTTGACATGAATCCCCCATATTTTTAATTCTTTTTATTGAAATGTTACATATTGCAGTGTAAATATTTGTATACAATTTTAAAGTAGTAATTTTATTAAAGATTATTATAAATATTTATTTTTTTAATATAAATGAGTTTGAAGTACAAAAATGAATGATAAATGGATTTAAAACAGAACAATCTTTGATTTTTAAATTTAGCACTTTTTAAGTCTTTTTGACTCCTCGGTTGGCACGTTTTGCCATTGAATAGTTTGCATCTCTGTGAACTAGTTTCAGAGATCGAAACGAGTGTTTTATATCGTCGTATGAACATAGCATAAAACATAAATGCCTGATATAATTTTGAAACCAAATTGCCTAATATGTATAAATAATTACACATTAGAATACAACATTTAAAGGTGGGGTGCTTTAAAACCATGGGAGATAAGGCCATGATGGCTTTATTGCTCAATTGAATGGGAGATAAAGCCATAATGGCCTTATTGCCCAATCATTGAGAGATAATGTCATATTTAAAATTTTGCGAAATGAGAGATATAGCCATATTTTTTTTTCGCAAATGAGAGATAAAACCATATTTTCTCAGAATATTGTTATGCATGGTGTAAACATTCTGTAAAAGGGAAAATCCTTAGTTATCATTGAAAAACATTTTTTTATTCTTGTGACGGACACAGGAAAACTTTATTCAGCGAAGCCACCTGCCGTGTACTACTGGAGGAAAAAACCCCTAAGCGCGGCCGCAGGCCGCCACGCAGAAATACTTTAGTATGCGAAGCCAGATTTCAATACTTGACTTTAGTGTTTCCGGAAGTGAAAACTATTAATCAATGTAAAATGCAAAAGTTCTTCAAAACTGAAATGAGAGATAAAGCCATTTTCTAATATCGCTAATGTGAGCTAAGGCCATGATGGCTTTATCTCCCATTCAAATAAACAAAAAAAAAATAAAAGACTTTATCTCCCTTTTGAATGAGAGATAAAGCCATCATGGCGTTATCTCCCATGGTTTTAAAGCACTCCACCCTTTTAAACAGTAATAAGCAGGGAAACCAATAATATGCAATTGAATGTTTTCCCTTCTGTGACCAATGAAGGTACAAACAATATATTTATCCGTTTTAGAGCAGCGAAGGGCAGATTAGTTGATTTACACTTAGAGAAATTTTTGAAAAGTTTTTCAAACTGTATGTAAATTTGCAAAACAAAAAATAATTAAGTAAAAATATTATTATTATATAATTTATCAAGTTTTACTTAACGGTAAAATATATAAATATATATATGGCTATTTCCAAAAAAACGTCAACCACAAAAAATGGGAAAAAAAAATTTTCTTTTCAAGATTTATTTAGCACATACTTGTGTATATTAGAAAATATGCATTTGGAACAACAATACTCTAATCTAAGGCATATTTATGATCTGAAAAATATTTTTTATTAAGTTTCTTATATAAAGGATTATAAATAGCAACATAAAAAAATTTTAAATCATGGTGGAAAAATTGTCCCGTTTACAATGTCCTGTTTACAATTTCTTTAACAATTTATTTAAAAAAATGTAATTCATATTTTATTTTAAAATCGAAACCATTTTTAGGGCACATTAGTACGCAACATTTTAAAATTAATCCCAATAAAATATTGTGTCAGGTTTCGCAGAAATCACTGTTTAAACGGTTACCCCTTAAAACCCACTTCCGTTTTTTGTCCCGTTTACAATCACTGGTTTTTTGCAATTATCTCCGAAACCACGACAGTAAGCGAAAAATTTCATTTGCGGAAATTAAAGAGCTAATTGAGAGTTAAAAGAATCATTAATTTAAAAAATGAAAATCAGGTTGTTTTTTACAGTTTTGTCAATATAAACGTGTGCGAATGTCCCGTTTACAATCTTGGAAGTGCCCATATGTCACCTGAAATCGGAAAGACCGTGAGTAAAACTTCAAAATGTGTACTATTTTTATGTAAATATGCAAAAGAAAAAAGGAATTCATCATCCCACATGATTACTGAAAAGTTTTTAAAACAAGCTGAAAAAAACATACATAAGCACAGCTTGATCACAACACAATAAATATATTGTCAGTGTACCACTACGAAATTGCAAAATTTGCCAAAATAACAACATGCGCAACAGTCATGCTTTGTTGAAATTTATTAAGCAACTGAATACAATTTTACTTTTTTTCCTTCTGTTGTATTTGTTTTTTCGGGTTGCCTTTGTGTAAATCAAAGATAGGCAAACACATACATGTGTATTTCATAATAATGTTAGTGCTATATGACTCTCCCGCTCTCATTGTTTTGCAGCGTTGCCCTAATTATTTTTTTTTAAATTTGATCGAACTTCATAATAATCCGTTACTGGACAACATTGAAATACATGATGGTGACATAAAAGAAGAACTTAAAAAAATGCAAGTTGATTTATCTTTACCTCTAGAAAGTGGAATAAACTTCTGGAAAAAAATATCAACAAAAACATATATCCAAAAAGAAAAAATTAAATTCTAAATATGTATTCGATGTTTGGATCAACCTTCATATGTGAGTCTTCATTTAGTTTTTTTGAAGTTTATAAAAAATTAACACATAAATCGTCTCACAGATGAACATCTCGAAGACCTCAAAAGTTTTGAAAAAGTTAAGTTCTTTTTTCTGTCACCATTATGTGTTTCAATGTTACATAATAATGGATTATAATGAAGTTCGATCAAGCCTTTAAAAGGCAAAAATGTCGTTAGAAATATAATACCAAAATTGAAAGAAAAAAATTGTAATGTAAAACTGCACAATTTACAAAAAAGCTTATTTTTTACAAAGAATGATAAAAAAGAACTTTAAAAAAAAACAATTTACAAAAAACTTATTTTTTAAACAAAGAATTTGTATTTTGTATTTATTATTAATAATTGCCTTTCTAAAGCAATAAGATATAAAATCTTAAGAATAACAGCTTTAGAATCAGATGAGTTATCAGATATATTTGTTTAAACTAAATATACTCATCTAGTGAAATATAACATAAATGAACATTAATAACATTTTAAATATAACATAAATGAACATTAATAACATTTTAAATTTGAAGTACAATGTAATAAAGAATAATAGAATAACAAGAAGATAATACATTTATAATTTAAAACTTTATGCATAGTACGTCATTAACAATTTTTTGAATTTCATTGCGTTGCTGGTGAGTTGAATATTTGTAGGAAGATGGTTCCAGAGATATATAGTGTAAACGAAAAATTGGTTAAAATTATAAAATAAAACTTTTTTTTATAATTCTTTTAACAAAAAAAATCACATTTGGCAACGCTGCTCAAGCAACAAGCGTAACACAACATACCTGTGTGACTGCTCATGCGAGACTGAATTGTTTTCATTTTTTTCTTCTGTACGTGTGCTTAAGTACGTGTAAATAAGAGAATAACAAAGCGCCCATGGGCGGCCTTTTGCCTATCTCTGGTGTAAATATACCAACACACAGAGTTGCCAATTTAGCGCCTTTGGCGCTAGATTTAGCGCTTTTTAATTGTCGAAAATGCGCATATTTCTTCCTTAGCGCTTTTTTTTAAAAGAGCGCTAAATTAGCGCTTTTTTAGATACCCGACATTTTTGTACTTTTATTTGCATACATTAAAATCAAGACACATTAAAACAAAATTTGTTTCCGTTTTTTAAATTCTTTTGATGTATAGGTTCTCTGAAATGCATACTATACAAGGAAAGAAGTTTATTATTTTCTAAAGTAATCCATTTCGTTTCTTAAAACAAAAAAATTCAAAAATAATTTCCTGATTTTAACTTGTTTTGTTCCTATGTATTTAGTAAAACTTTCTGAAATAAACAAACATTTTCTCATGATCAAAAAATTGAAGTTTTTGGTATATGATCAAAAATTTCTTAAAACAAGATATACAAAAGTAGCTTAGTTTTATTAAAAACAAAAAAGATATTTCTGAAATCAAGCAGCATTTATTTAATATAAGTCTGATTTTTTTGATTTTTAAACAGAATCGAATTTCTTGCATCAAGAAACAAATTGACTTTAGCTTGCTGAATCCAAATAGTTTATTCAACCACGTCTAGTTAACATTTTGTTTACTGATCTTCATGATTTCATGTCTTATTTTATTCTTAATATACCTGGAGTTCTGATAAATGAGGTTAGCGCTGTAAAATCTTTGTATTTGATATATTTCTATTTAAAACGATTTTCTTTTTGACGGCCAGTGTAATAAATAAAACTTGGTTCTTAAACATTTCATTAAGTTTTTTGTTATTTAAATTTTAATTAGCGCTTTTTAGCGCTTTTTGATTGGGGGCACGGCGCTTTTTGATTAGAAATAGTTCACAACCCTGCCTACACAAGGTAAACTCGTTGGCCCATATGTTTGTCAGCTGATTACCCCTAGTTGCAGTGTGACCACAACTAAAAAAAAATTGGATGCTAAATGAGGGTTAAAACAATGCTAAAAATAAAATTTGAAAATGCTAAAAAAATGCTTAATTTTCTTAAATAATTGTAACATTTTAATGAATGAATTATACATTAATTTACCTGAAAATATTATATTTCTTTTAAATAAAATGAAGTTCAAATAGAAATAAATTATATACATATGTACATAGATTTATTTAATAAAAACAATTCAGTAGTTTGACAAAAGTTAGCGATTTTTAAACCAAAAAAACAAAAGTCCCTATCTACAAAATATTACAAAAAAACTGTTAAGGTGCAACCATAATGTGCTTTAGTTGGCTTTAGCAAATATGCGAATACATGTAAATCATATGAGGCAAACCATTTTGAACTTAAAGAAAATTTTTGTTAAGTTTTATGAAACTGTCATTTGCTTAAGCAAAGTGCGAAACTGATCGCACATTCCGTAGGGAATCAAAGGTTTTTTGATTTTGTTTTTTTAAATACATTTGATTTTTGACAGTGGGTTAAGCAAGGCTATGCATATTATGGTTGGGCCTTTAGGTTTTACAAGAAAATTAAAAGAAATTATAAACAGTTTAAGGCGATTAATAAATTTATCATTTTAAATAGTTTTTTTTGTAAAATTTTAAAAATGTTAGATGTTAATAATGGCTAAAGTCTAAATTTCGTGTTTTGAGATATTAAGGGTTTTGTCTAAAATGAATTGTGTGTTGTATTGTGAAAGTTAAAATATAAATGAGTATAGCTTTATTAATAATGACATTTTATACTTGAAATTTAGCATCGTGAAGAAGATAATAAGAATATGTAATAAAATTAAAAAGCACTTAAGTCATTATTATTTATTGCCACAGATATATATTATTAAATACAAAATATAAGTAAAAACAAAAACTATCATTGAAAACATAAAAGGCTAAGCATGTTCAGTAAATTTAATTACACATTAAATACACCATTATATGAATAGTTTTCCTTAATTTCCAAAGTGTTGGTCAAAATACCATTAGAATATGATCTGGGGGCAAATCGCGACATTCGATATCGATCGAAATTGCAATACAATTTACATGGGAATTTCGATCGATGTCGAATGTCGCGATTTGCCTCCTGTTTTCATCATATTCTAAACACCTATCCAGAATTCAATAGTTGAACTTTGGTTCATCAATTCGTATGCATTCAGCTTTTGCCACTGCTGTTCCAAAACCGTTATTTCTTCTGTAGTAAAATCTACCATTTCTTCTTTAATATTTTTTTTTTTTTTTGTGTTTGAAGGGTTGCTATTATTATACATTTGTATAAACGTATAAATGACAAAATACAATTATAGAGATTGACAGAAGTGATAAGTTATACATATTGTGAAATAGCAATATACAATTTTTAAGATTAAAAAATGCTAAATAATGCTAAAAAATGTTACAAAAATGCTGAAAATAATGCTAAATGCTATTTGAAAAATTCGTTGCTAAATCAAAATAAATAATGCTAAATTTAGCAGTGAAAATGCTAAAAGGGTCACACTGCCTAGTTGGTAATCTTCTGATGATTATCTGACGATTAACAAAAACCCAAAAATCGTTTTTTTTTTAATTATTACTTTTTTTATAAGTTTTTTGACATGCTCGTCTTTTAGTCTTGGAATGAACCTTTTGCGACTCTCTGTAAGAGTCATATAACAATTACTAAATAAGAGCGTTTTTGAAATATAAAAATTCTATTGTCAATACAATTTCAATAAAACAAACCGACCTAAGGATCTGTAAATAAAGGATTTTCCGACAGGATAGTGTTTCTTGCGCAATCTGAAAGGTTTGTTTCATGTAAATTGTATGAAAATTAGAAGTCGTAAGTAAATTTTAAAAGGTAAATTTTAATATTTTTTAACAATGTTTACCAATTATTGTAGGAAGTGAATGTTAATTATTTATAAACGATTCCACGTCATGAAGGCGCATCTCAGGAACAAGTGTGTGGAAACACCGTTTGTTCTTCTTTTCTGAAATATTCTTCTTACTGCTATTCTTTTTACTTTCAACCTTTTTTGATAAATTTGCAAAGTAAATGGGTTTTATGCAATTCAATAAATAATAAAATAAATTTTCTTCTTTCGTCCATTTTCACACACTTTTATAAAAAAATCTAATAGATTGCTAACTCTGCTGCCACTTTGTATAATCGTTTAAATCTGTAAACCATATGGTAGCTTTGTTTGTCCGGACAAATTTTCCGAGATGGGTGAATCGTTCTGCAGAACACTCTCTGTAAAAAAATTATTGTCCGGTCAAAAATATTGTTCGGAACGCTTGGGTGAATCGAGCTTTAACGTCAAATTTCGTGTATATGAGAAAAAATTTGTACATGTGTGCCGTAAATTGTTTTTGTTTTATATGAAGACAATTTGGTACCTTTTATAGAGCAGAATGTATACACTCCCAAATGAGTCTACCTTGTGTAAATATACCTTGGTTACTGTTTATGCATGAAGCAATGAATTCAAGATTTTACAGTTTGTGGGCAGTAGCAAGGCGAATTCAACAAGGCAAACTCAACTCGTCAGCCGTTCATCAGCTGGGGTCTTATCACCGCATTCGATACTATCGTATCGAATAAACTATCGAATTTTTTTGCATACGATAGACACTGACGTATCGAATGAAAACTCGATAAATGTAATGTCGAGTTACTCGATATCGAATGCTATTATTTCAAATTAAATACATTTCACTCGATATCGAGTTTCATGATACCAAAATAAATAATTTCGATAAATTTTGCTCGATATCGTATACGGTGATTAGAACCCTGTCTCCACGGCGAATTAAAAAAAAAAATAGGGAAACGTCAAAGTATAATTTTGTTTATGTTTTGCGCCAAAATAACCGAAAAAATTTCTTAGAAAAACTGCGAATAATTAAAGTGAATTTAATAATCTCTTTTATTACCCAAACAAAATTTTTATTTTGTTTTTCAATCAATTTTTGCCTTGTTAGCATTTTTGACAGTTGCCTATTAAATTGCAAAAAATACATGGGGCTTTTTGTAGTTGTAGACAAGGCGAATTAACTCCAGGTAAGCTCAACTCGTCAGCCGTTCATCAGCTGTATCCACGGCGAATTAAAAAAAATGGTGAAACGTCAAAATATTGTTTTGTTTTTATACTGAAATTTGACAACAAGTCAGAAAATTGCAAACACAAAATACATGGAGTTAATTCGCCTTGTTTTGTAGTTGTAGAGTTGCACTTACCTGTTATAAATACGCCTTGGTTGTAGAGTTGCACTTACCTTGTTAAATTCGCCTTGGGCAGTAGTAAATGAGGGAAAACAACATCACACTAACACGTGTATGTGTTAAACGGTAAATTTTTTCACATTCTGATTTCAATATAAATATCAAGGTATATTTATACCAGGTAGTCTCGGAAAGCCAGCTGGTTATTTTTTATTTGCTTGTTTCGTGATACAAACTGTCAAATGTTGTATAGTAAACAAGTAAACAGGGTTTTTTTGTTTTATCTTTTGCCTTTTTTGTCTCTTTTCAACCCCTTTGCTGTTTGACAGTTCGTATCACAAAACAACAATAAAAAGCCCTGTTGTTTGTTTTATTGCACAATTGTTGTAATCTCGCGGCTACCTGCTATAAATATACCTTGGTAAATATTGTTGTTTCTTCTTTTTTGGACTGCTAAAAATAGTTTTTTTTATCTATTTTAACCCTCCTTTTTTTAAGTTAAAATGTAGTATAATAAAACAAGTGTATGGTTTGTTTTGGGGATTTTAAGGAATACCTTTGTATGGCAATTTTAGCATTATTAGCAGCTCTGGTAAAAAAACACGATGAGTAAATGTAAAAACCCGAAAAACTTCGTAATACAGGCATCGATTTGTTAGTGCATATTTTTGCATATTAGATAAACGAGCATTTTTTGCAGCATTTTTAAGCTTATAGCGTATATATTGCGTTTTATGCTGGGTACACACAGTGCAATCTACATGCAATCTGTTTCAGTGCAACCTCAAAATATCAAAGCGTTTTGATGTTGATGCAATCTGGAATGAATGAAAATAAATTTAATTCACTAGATTGCGTAAATGCGTTGCATAGTGTGTACCCAGCATTAAAGGCATATATTGATACATGCTCAATGTTTTTAGATGCCTTTAAGCAAATAAAAAAAATTTTTTTTTTCGAAATTCTGGTTACTTGTCCTTCAATTTCGCCATCTATGTACATTTACCTTTTACCTTAAAATTGTAAGACAAAGCAGTAGGCTTATTCTGAATTGCGATGCGAAAATCAATGCGATGCGAAAATACCACAAACAATTATTTATTTTTAATTTGACGTTTATTTGAGCAGCGTTGCCACGATTTAAAATAAATTGCGAATGCTATTGCGAAAGTATAACAAAATACCAATTTTCTTACGCATCGCACTTCATTTGCGCATCGCACTTCATTTGCGCATCGCACTTCATTTGCGCATCGCTTTGATTTTCGCATCGCAATTCAGAATAAGCCTCCAGGTTGTCATTAGAGGTAAATGTTATGCGATGTGTATAATATATATAAATCTAGACCAATATTTTAGTATACCGATTGACACAGAACCACATTTTAAAGTGAATTGCTGTTTTCAATTAACGAATAGTTCGAATAATTAATGTCGATTAATCGATTATTCGAAAATATGTTTTTTCAACGTATTAGTTTTTTTCTATGTAAAAAAACAAGCCGAGACTTTTACCACAATGTTTTATATGACGATGATTTGTTTGAGACGAATGAAAACAACCTTCTACCAGAACTTTACAAGACTTAAAATTAATAAAATTGTTAAAAAATCAAAGAGATTCAAGTGGTATAATGGAAGACTACCAAATTTTAGAAAATATGTATAAGAAAAATAACAGAGAAATTGGATATGATTTTTGACGCTTTACTTTCAATCTTTCTAACGTCAACAATAAGTGAAAATTTTTTTTATAAATCAAGTTTTATCAAAACAAAAGAAAGAAATCGTTTAAAAAGTAAACATTTGAAAGATTATTTTCTTTCTTGAAATACATTTTGTTAAATTGTTGTTACTTTTTTAATAAAATTTTTATGTTAAAAAATGTAATTTTTGGCCTTATTCTTAAACTTCTAAACTATCACAGCACAAAACATAAACAAAACTTTGACATAAACTATGCAAAAGCAAAAAATCGTCATCTGGCATAGTGCTGCCAACTGTTTATTTCACCTTGATTTGAACATGACACCGGCATTAATTTGTTCACCCCCACAAGAAATGAATGAGCGAGTAGTCACGAAATAAAGTTTTCGGTCACATTCGGTCATTTCTTTCTATAATTTTCTTAACACCGAAATGAAAAATGTGACTACTCGCTCATTCATTTCTTGTAGGGACTTTTTGTATGTGGCGAATACGTGTTGATGTTCATGTTCTGATTGACCTCAATTTTTGTTGTTGTGGTGTTTGGTTGTATACAGAAAATACATTGTATGGCTGACATCATGGCACGATTCTACACGAGTAGAATTCATGTGCGACAAGCTGTTCTTACCAAGTTGATGGATAGTGGAGACGGGTAGTAAATACCTTTAACTTCCTTTTAAATGTTAAAATTAATTAACAATTAAGCGACCGCACCTAAATTTAAGCCTAATATGGGCTTAAGAGATAATAGGTATTCTTAGGTTTTTTTAAATTGTTGAATATTTTGTCTTTAAATAAGCAATTTTTGATTTTTTAGGACATATTTTTACAATTTTCTGGGCATATTTTCCAGTTTTTACTGCATATTTAATACTCATAAAATGCGTTGCTTAGAGCTTATTTCTGGTTTCCCTAGTTCCTTGAGTTGTCTGTCCATTCAATACCTTGCTTTGATAATACAAGGCAATTTACGTACATATATGTATATAAACATTTAAAATTATTGTTGACATTTAAAATATTTATTGTAAGAAATATATAATTTTTAATTAAATATGTAACATTTGAGGGGATTATACATTAGAGTGGGTTAATTTGTTGTCAAAATCGTAATCTACGACGAATTCTTAGAAGGTTTGCCAAGGAAACCATGGGTCTGATATCAAAATCGAGCCAATTTTTAAAGACAAACTTTTCTTTTCGTATTTTATATATCGAGGGCTTATATTCAATACCCGCCATACACCAATTATTGGAAAATGACTTTTTGATGGCAAATTGTTCACTGATGCCAACTTTATCTCTGACAAAAATTTCAGAAAAAAAAATTAATATAAGTTCTTTTTTTTAAATATTTGTGATACCGCTATCAACCGCACGATTTTTTTAATGCAATACCCGCCATACGCCACACATTGGTTGAAGTTCATAGAACGAGCGGTAAAAAATAGAAGAAGTTGTTGAAGGATAATGAAACTTGGCACATAGGCATTTGTTTGAATCAAGAAAAAAATGGAAAAATCAAAATGAATCGCCCACTTTTACGCCCACCTCCCATACAAAGTGAAAATTAAATTTTAAGCTACGGCATTGTTTTTTGGCACATAGTATTTTTAAGCACTCGTAATCATTTGTGTGATATTTAAAAAATATCCGCCCACTTTTACGCCCACCTCCCATACAAAGTGAAAATTAAATTTTGACCTATGGCATTGTTTTTTGGCACATAGCATTTTGAAACACTCTTAATCATTTGTGTGAACTTTGATTTCTGCCTTGATTTCTAATAAATCAACTCCATTTTCACAAAAAATAAATATTATAATTGTAAAATGGGCTCCTGAATATATATACCTGATCACACCCACCTCCCATAGAAAAAACAAATAGAAAAAACATGAATACGTAATTCAAGCATAGTCTTTTAATAATTTTTTAACATCATTATCGAGTTGCAGAACAGTTAAATTAACAGTAAAATTATATGCATTTGCATACTGCTCAGTTACTAATCCAGCCAAGTAAATGGAAACATCTTCAAGATTTGAAGCCGGTTATACCACTAGAATATCATTACTTTTATGATAATTTAGTTCAGATGGAGTCAAAGTAATAAGGAGCAATGTGACAATGTCCAATTTGAATTACCTTTTTTAATTATATTTATTTTTTTGTTGTTATTGAATTCTTTTATGTTAGAAAAACGTTAAACAATTGCTTAATTTAATAAAATTACATATTAGAGCAAAAAAACATATTTTTATTACTGTGCAATTACCGCTATATGCCATAAAAATATTTGAAGATTTCAGTTGCAATACCCGACATCAACCATATCGCTACGAATAGAGTTAAAAGCTCTACTTTTTTTATAAGGGTGACTTAGTAGTCATATTTAAAAAATATTATAGAAGAAAGATTAATTCATACCTTAAGAATTTTCGAAAGAAACAGTTTTTTCTCTCTCCTGAAAAATTGTATTTTGGCGGATGGCGGGTATTGAATATAAGCCGTCGATATATTTTTTTTAATGTGTTAAAATTAAAATTAAAAAAAAACTTAGAAGAAAATGTATTATGTATATGAAAATTAATGCACTTCTTATTTCAAAATTATTTAATTTAAAGGTCTTGCTTGCTTTTTATGGTAGGTGTTGCGTTTCGGCTTTCAACCGTGACTGCCCTAACACCAACGCTTGTCAGTAGTTGCACAAATCGCTCGGTTCCTTGAATGTGTGGAGGAATTTGTGGATCCGTAAGTGGTGGATCGTCAATTTGTATGTATTCGAGCAAATGGTCAAAGGGTATGTTTGCAATGAATGGCAGCTCCGATAAAATGCTATCGTTATCTAAATTATCATGTCGACATAATTGGTGCAGTTAAAATTTAAAGTGGGTTTTTTGTAAGCTCTTAATTTTGTTGGGTCGTAAAGTTTTTCACGATAATATAAATTTTATTTTAAAGCCCTCTGGCGCACTTCGTTTCTGGCGTCAACAAGCAAAAAGCACATTTTCCGATTGAGCAAAATATTAGTTATTTTGAACAACATTATTTACAATTTCGCGCAGATTTCATAACAAATGTTGCTAAAATTTTTAAATTTTCGGATGGTGAATTTATAGTTACATACAATCTTAAAAGTCTAATAGCTTTGGTTAACCAGGTTTTATATTGCCTAAACTTTATGGACAAAAATCTTTATGAATCGCATTAGCTGTCTGGAACAAGTACTTAACGTCTGTTGAAAGTATTTTTTCTGTTCTGACGACATGGCAGGGGTCATATTCCAGAGCGAAATAGGTCAAAGTCGGATACAACCTACAAGAGAACAAGTTACCTATTTAGAACCAAAAATAGAGAAATGTATAAATGTAAATGCCAGTATTGGTGACCTCACCATCACGGCAAATACCAAAAAGATCTAAGTTCTTTTTTACAAAGAAGTCCTACAGCTGTATTTGTTTTATACCAGCGTCCTCAGCATTGGGTACTAAATGGCCCAAAAGCCCTGTTTTAGGTTCTCGCACAACCACGATGTGAGATTCTTTAACCATCCTCGGGTGAAGTTTATTGTTAATGTTCTCCATTGGCAATAATTCATCTTTTCTGCCATCAAAAGAGAATGCTAGCACGATGGAGTCCCTGTTTTATTTTTCAAGCACTAAATCCCTTATTTTTTTTCGTTTCTCGCGCTACTTTACACTTGTCCATAATAATAAGTTCCCCATTGTCGTCTTTAAATCCTACATCTTTTAAAAGTGCCGTAGCCAAACATGCAGCAACTCTGTCTGATACACCAAATCTGTCGCACATCATAGCATAATTAGGTGTATCAAACCTTTTCGTATACGGACCGCGCTTAAGAAGAACTGCCCTTTCTTAATTTGGTGTTCTATATAAAATCTTCATCAACGTCCATGTCCGATGTCTCAGGCCGGTAAGATGAATCTCCAGTAGTAGTCGGATACGATTCCAAATCAACAATATCCGTAAGGACTTCTGGAATTGTCAGCTTTCTTACGGTATGCTGATCAGTCAGAAATTAGTGTAAATGATCAGGCGTTAAACCACATTAACAACGATTACTTTGTAAATTGCACTTGCATTTTCCGATATAGAACAAACTTTTTTTTTTGCCTCAACAAATGCGGTGTATTTGTTAGAATGAAAACATTTTGTTTTCATTTTTACACCGATCACTCAGAAAAAACTGGGCAAATTTAATTCGTGTAACCTGACATACGCAGTAAATTTGATTCCGTGTGACTTGATAATGTTATATCATTAGCAGAAAAAGAACCAATTGATATATCAGACTCCATAAAACAAAACACACTTAAATGTGTTGAATAAGCAATCGATTGCATGTGTAAAAGAAGCTGTGTTGCTTTTTTATTAGGCATTTTAGTTAAAGGTCACTATGTTAATTTTAAATTTAAATTTTTCCTGTACCATTTAACGATAAGTTTTGCTTTGTCCCATGATTTAATGTCAATTTTGATTAAAAGCTTTTTTAAATTTAACCTTAACATCAAAATTTCATGACCTTCCGAAAGCTCATGAAATTTTCTTTCAAACAAGCCCAAACATAATCCTTTTTGTCAAGTTTCTTAGAAGATTCTATAAAATGTTAGCATATTTTAACAAAAAAAAAAAAAAAAAAAAAAAAAAAAAGAAGATTTTGTCGCTAAAAACGGGAAGCTCGATTTTGACTTTAAACCCCTGGTTTCTTGGGCAAACCTTCTACGATTTCGTCGTAGATTACGATTTTGACAACCGCTTGGACGGGAAAAAAATTGACCCACACTTTATACATATGAACTAAAGTAGGTGAGACAGTCATTTTAGAAACATATTTTTTTTTTTTGAAAATTTCGAAATTTTTGTTTTTTTAAAACGGAATAAAAAAATAAGAAATTGCAACTATGTTTTTAATTTTTTCTATAGGAAACAAAGATTTTTTTATGTTTACATGTTTACAATTTTTGATTTTATTCACAAAAGAGGCAGAATATAATTCATATATGTATACTGAAGAAAAAGTCCCATAACTGTCTATGAGTCGCCCCTAGGAGGATAAAATGTATGACCTACCTCCATTAGTTTTTTGTCGACTTTTAGCCTAACTTAAAGATAATTTTATTGCGGAATGTCGGTTTTTAAGCTAAATAAACTAAACCGTTCGAAATAACGGTTTATCTCGAAAACAAGAGCTAACCTAAAAGCACCACCTGATTAAGCGTACCCGAATTAGTTTAAACTTTCAAATTCTATCAAAGTGTTATTAATTAACTCTCCAAATTTTCAATTAAAAGTTTACTTTGTTCTTTTCTCCAATATTTTCCAAATTGGGAAATGACACACACATTTTTTTTAATAAGAAAATAATTACTTCTACGAAATCATGGAATGAAATGTTTCAATTAAAGATTAAAATGGGAAGTTTATCAAATTTATTATTGTTTTGGGTGAAACTTTGTTGTTCATATATTATGAACTCTTATATACGATAGAAACTCATCTTCACGGCTTTAAAAAAAGGCAATTCTCCTGTTTATTATCGCAGTTGTTGCAAATACGTTCGGCTAAGTAACCATAAAATTGTTCATTCTGTTGTGGTTCAAATTTGTTGCAAAGTGACTTTACTATCTGGAACATGTCAACTATTATTATGTTGTAATACTCCTCAAATTTTATTTTTAAAACGCATAATAAAAGGATTTCCTATCATGATTACAAAGTCAAGGTATCTTCAGCAAGTTCAGTTTCAAAAAATTTACTTAAAACAGTTGAACCACAATTTTGGGACAACAAGTAAGCTTTTAAGACTGGATTGTTTTTTTTTATCTTTCCACAATCGAAAATTCTTTGTTGAACATCTCAAAAAAAGTGCACGAAATCCATTTAATTCGTTTGTGTTTAAGTTATGATATTTTCCGAACATGGGTATCCCGCAGGCTAGTTGGTAGTGAGTTAGTCTATCAGTTCGGGGGGTTGCGGTTTCGATTCACTACAACGGACTTAAGGTATAGTTTCTTCTGCTATTTTGCCATTGCTGTTTGAAACGTGCATACAGTGACACTCCTGGCCCAGATGTTTTTCTGAATTTGCATTCAAACGCCTGACTTGCATTTTACCACTTAAAATTGTAGCTCATAAATAGGCCAACTAAAAAAAGCAAACGCTCATTTTTTGGTTTACAAGATAGAATGTTTTTAATTGAAAACAAATTCCGATCATAAAAAACAAGAAAAATTAACTATATTTGTTAGGGGGGGTTTTTTTGCTATTATCGACTTTTTAGTTATTTTTGCAATATAGGTTTATTACTTATTTTGCCATTTTAAGATAACACTACGTGACAATTTTTTATCCAAATGAATTTGACACCTAATCTTTATGTAAAATTTTCCGCTGAATCCGAATATGAAGTCAGAATTGTCTAAAGTAGAACATTTTTTGAGATTTTCCAAAATAACCGTTATTTGTGTTTTTAAAAAAGATGCTGTGACTGAAATGCAAATATCCAAAAATTAAAATGTTAGCCTATTTCAATACGAACATTTTGTGCCCAATAGGATCCAGATCGGTGCTAAAATGACAAAGTTATAGAAGATTAATTGAATTAACCCACAACAAATAAATAAGGCTATTCATTTCAAAATTTTTTTGGTTGGAAAAATGGAAAAAAGGAAAATTACACCTTATTGACGAGAACGGTATTTTTTTAGTTAAAGGTACAAAACTGTCAAAAACAAAAATCTCATATAATTCTTGGAAATAATTGATATTTTGCAAAACTTTGTTGAAATTTTGTCACGTAGTGTTATTTTTAATTTTTTCATACCAAAAAAAAAACTAATAAATTTTTGCAAAAATCGTTAATATTTTTTTTTTTTGATGTGTAACCTTTTTTATAAACACTAAAAAATCAACAATTTTTGTTCCGAAAGAACTCTGGTTTAAAGAAACCGTTCAACGTTATGTAATATTTTGTGTTTCCCTTGTGCTATATCATCCCAACAACCTATATTATCTCTGAATGCTATTATACCCACATCACAAGAGTGGAAAGGGTATTATGCATTTGTGCTGATGAGTGTTATACCTTAAAATAGTGGCCCTAAAGTACACCGATCGACTCAGAATCACTTTTTGAGTCGATCTTAAGATGTCCGTCCGACTGGCTGTCGATGTAACCTTGTGCGCAAAGTACAGGTCGAAATTTTAAAGATAATTTAATCAAATTTGGTACTTAGGTTTTAATTGGCACAAGGGCGAAACGGTCCGGAAGAACTTTTTCTATGTACAAGAACGGTCTGACTCCAAATATGTTTTTAAACGCTTTTTTAAGAGCTTAAAACTGTTTTAGTGCCTTTTTTGGTTGCCCCACTCATAAATATTTACACTGAAATTCAATAGGAAACTCAAGCTAAACTGATACTGGTATTCCAGTCAAACATAATAATGTAAATATGCACAGTGAAATTAATGCGTTGAATTACAGTGAAATTTCAGTCTCAAAAACTTCGTAATTAAACATGAATTCAAGTATTGAAGGCAAGTAAAAATCAAACTTATACCAATATTAATCAATTCTACAATTCTGATGGAAATCAAACTCATATACAAAATTTTTTGTTTTCGGTTATTTTTCATTTATCGAAAGAAATATCCTAATGTAAAAAAGTTCAAGGTAGGTGCATTAGTGAGAGTTTTCATTATTTGCCCATGTAATGTCTTTTTTTAATTCCCTAAGCTAATTTGTAATACATTTGTATGTATATAATTTTGAAAAAAGACTGCTGTAAGTAAATGTGAAGAAGCATTACTCCCGTTTTGGTAACCAACTCATTTTATTATATCAGATAGCAATTCACTTATTTCGGATACCACCTAGTAGGAGATAATCGTCGAAAGGCATAGAAAATAATAAGAATAGAAATTCCAATGATGTACCGTAATTAGCAGGTAACGGCAGATTATGACTTGAATTAGTAGGGGGCTGCGAAAATCCTATCAGCATTAACTCATTTGAATTAATTCAAAATCAATTCAAATGAATTGGATACGAATTGCAATTCATTTTTTTCTAACTCATTTGAATTAATTCAAAGGCAATTCAAAAAATTAATTGCAATTCATGTTGCCCAATTCAAATGAAATGACTCACATTTCATTCAATTCATTTTTTTGTGTGAAAAGAATAAATTCAAAATTTGCTAATTCAGTGCATGAATGATTCACGAATTAATTCAAAAATGACTGATTCATTTACACGGAAAGTATTATTTACTAAATATGGCTTGAACCAAGAAAATTTTGCATGATTCTCGTCCAAGCCAAAAATTACTTATTTCAAAAACACTTTACTAAATAAGAACAAAATAAGTTAAAATCAAGAAATTTTCGGCTTGGACGAGAATCATGCAAAATTTACTTCCTTGTTTGTATTCATTCATTCAATCAATATTCGAATTTTACTCATGTTGGAAGTTTTCTTACATACATATCGTCGGCTTTTTATGCAAACCTGATAACTCCCTTTCAGCACATTTTACAGGAGAGACAAAAAACTTTTTATATTTCATAATTGCAGAATGAGAGAAAACCAAAAATATAGTTCGTTTTACACACTTCAAGACCAAAATTGAAGAAAAACTACAATACGAAAGCAATTCTTCTAGATGATAAACTAGCAATATTGCCAGATAACCACTTATAAGAAAATAGGAAGATATCGTCAAAATATTATTATGCAGATAAAAAGATGATTTTGCATTTTAAAAAATATTTATTTATTTTGATTTTGATAAATTTGATTTAGCGCTTATTACAATTCATATGAATATAACCTCTAATAGTTTTGATTATTATGTTATTTTGCACTACAGGCTGCTGTTTTCCAGTCCATGTAAACTTTGTAACCAAACTATCGATACTGTTTCAACTCATCATCGTAATTGAGTGGAAATTAAGGATAGATATTCGCTTATCTCGATTCTATGTTTGGCGATAGGGATGAAACGATACCTCAAAGGTATCGATACTTTTACTCGATGTGGTATCGCTCGAAAAGTATCGATACCTACTTGGAATCAAAAAGAAAGTATCGATACTTAGTTACTTGTATGAGTACTTGTATCAGTTTGTATGATAAAAGAATAGAAAGCAGCATTTAAAAGCGTTCTTATTAGTGTTTTATTACCATAGAATAAAATAAGAACTTCGACCTATTAGAATTTTTGTGCAAAACGATAAGTGTAAAGATTGAGACCACTTTTAGTTACAACCTAGTACCAATTTCCATTCGAAAAATCTTTTTTTATCTTAGGAAACAAAATTTTGAAGAACGTTCGGGATAACAACCTTCATTCACCTTTTATTCCAGAAATCAACAATGTCACTATGAATTTATCTTAAATGTAAATATGTATTTTATTTCCTTTCAATAATTTCTCAAGCTTAAGGTCCGTTTTATATAAAGAATATTTATTTTAAATTTATACAATATTTCGCTATCTCAATGGATAGCTTCTTCAGGGATTTTTTGTTTTTTTTTTATATTTCAAAAAATTTTTTTAAAAAAAGGAAATAATATTAAGAAGGTCGAAGAACTTAAGCTAAATAATTTATGTATTTTATTTTTAAATTGATAAATATATAATAAAGGGTGGTAAAACCATAATCCATGATGTTAATTGTGAGTCACACCTTAACGTCAAGTTTTTTGCGCAACTTAAATTGACCTATCTTTGTTTCAGTATTTGACAACTTCGATTATTGAGAGGTACACAATTGAGCTGCGCGTTAAGATTAATAAAGCCTTTAACGAAAATGGACGTTCAATCAAAATGCATTTAATGCACATCGTGATTTTTTTGGTCAGTATAATCGACCAAATGTTTCCACAATCGGGAGAATTGCGCGTAAATTTCAGCAAACCGGGTCTGTAGGAAATGGGAAAATATATGTGCATGTTCCCCAGTTAGTTCTGCGGCTGGCGGCGTCTTCGAAAATGAGGTCGGCCAAGCAATTATCGTGAATGGTGTTCGCTATCGCGGGATGATAACGGACTTCCTATAGCCAGAAATTGAGAAAATGGACCTAGACGATATGTGGTTTACAGGTGTGGACTAGGGTTGCAAACGGGACCAGGTTTTTTGAAACCAGGGATTCGGGATTTTTAATTCAAAAAAAGCGATCCCGGGACGGATCGGGATTTCATATATAAAAGCCAATTTTAAAATTCATATAATTATAATTTAATGTTTATTTATAAGAACTAAAACAAATTAATTCATGAAGAAAATTAAACTCATTACAAAATAAAACTGTTTAATGTATTCTTTTAAAGTAATATGGAAGTATTATGTATTAAAACTTATATTTTAAAAAAGATTCTTAAACGAATTAATGACGTCAGATAATTGATACCTTATTTTATTGCGACGAAACCAATATTCGCATTCAACACTTCTGGGTGGTATCGTAAATAAATAACTACATATATGCTATATGACAATATTTAATTTATTTTATCTCAATTATATATATGCAAGTATTAATCTAATAAAATAAACTTATATGTGTCAAAAGACCTTTGGTAGAACTCCCTTAAGTTGTTAACACCTTTTTGCACTACTTGCATTTTGTGTGCGCAGTTCTATTATCATCCACTTAAAAAAAAAACCCACCATCTGATTTTGTTTTCGTGGTTCATAGTGCATTGCATGTAACATTTATTCACTTGTGACTTTTTTTGTAACCAGTTAAAAACTAGATTTATGGCCAGTATGATTTAATATTGAATTTTTACTAAGCCCAAAATCTCGGGTTTTTATATCACACCCCGGGATTCGGGACTTAAATTTTTAGAATAATCCAGAGTTTTCGGTATTCGGGATTAACATCTCTAGTGTTTACTGGTCAAACGGTTTCTTGATACCAAAGTTAAACCATTACTTTTGTCCGATACCGAGTATTTTTTACCGATACTACTTGGTACTCGGTTGCTAAGTATCGATTACAAACATACTTGGTACTTATATTAAAGTATCGAATATGTACTTGTATTTACTCGTATCGTTTCATCCCTATTTGGCGATCTTCATTGTTTTATATCAACCTTTACTGCGCAAGTCTTCCAATTGCTGTTGTTTGTTCCACCCAGTGTTGCCAAAAGTAGGGAAAAATCCCTACATGTAGGATTTTTTGTTACTAAAATAGGAGCGTAGGGAAAATCGGACAGATTTTTTATATCCGCCAAAATGTAGGTATTTTTTCTCATATTGCAGTGTATACGAAATAAATGCAAAAATTGAATTTTAATTAATGATTTAATATTTAAAGAAATGGAATTCTTAAGTATCGAACATATTTTGGGACAAAAAAAAGATAAGTACAATTTAACTAAAGCCTCAATGATCTTTTGTATGAGTGTAGAACAACCGCATAAAATTAATTTTATTGTGAAACTAATTTGTTTTGAAAGATGGAAAAACTATAATGACGAGGTTGTGTTTCCAAATTTATAAAAACTGGTTCGGATTTTGTTTGCTTTACCCAATGCAAATGGTGATGCAGTGAGACCACAAGAAAGCGATACATATTGAGCCACACAACTTCAAGTTTAATTTGTATTATAAGATCATTTTTGCCACAAAAACGGAAGAGGATGCATTAATTTCGAATATACTAATGGTCACTTTAGAAAATTCAGTTCAAACGAACTGAAATTGAAATCGACGAAGATTCTTAATTAAATTATTGTAAAAATTAAAGCAGCTTTTCCTGAATTCAAAAGTGGTTCAGGTATATTAAAGGAAATATTTTTTTGAGAGAGTTTTATTGTACCTGAATTAAATTAAAGTGATCATATAAAGATTACCTGCCGTATTCATAAAAATAATTTTATTTTAATAAAGGCTTGGTAAACTTCATAAATGTTTATGGATACGGGGGTACATATTTTTTTTTAAACCTCTTGTTTTTTTCATTGAATTTAAAAAAATTTTAAAAAAATACATAATTTATTTTTTGTTTGTTTTATTACTTATTTTTGTTGTTAGTTTGAGCTTTACTAAACTTATGCGAATGAAATTAGTTTTTTATTACTATTGTTTCTTCTTAAACTTTAATGACTAACACGCGTAGGGATTTTTGTAGGGAACATTTTTGAAACGTGTAGGGTAAAATCGGATTTTTTTTAGTATGCGTAGGTATTTTTCAAAAAATCTTTTGGCAACACTGGTTCCACCATATTTTTTAAAACATCAAACTCCTCTCAATTGCATCCACTTTGAGGGCTGAGCAAAATCTGGCATAAGTTAAAAGGAAACAGATTATTAATTAACACATTGAATTAATTGAAATATTTACCTTTTGCAGAATATTTTGGCAAATAATTTTTTAGTTTTAATAATTGGATTACTTTTTATTTATTTTTTTTTTATGACGTTTTAAATTTAAAATAGTTTTCTGGTATATTGTCTAATTTTCTCAAAAACGATAAAAGAAAGAAAATAAAAAAAATTACTTGATTATTTTTTTCTATATGATAATTTAGGGATATTGCCTTAGGCGATGTCTTCCATTTGTTTGCAGGGTTAATTATATGTAATAAAAACCAGTCCGTTAAACTTAAATTTTTTTTTTTCAGAAACTGATTAATGAAATTTTGATTAATTAATCGCATAAAATAACTTGTTTTAAACAAAAATGCAAAATTTGTGATTTTTAAATATTTTTATATTAAGTTAAATAAAAGCTTTTAAAAATAATTTGTTTTTTATTGACTCAGAACAAATTTATTTTTTAAGGTTTAATTGTGGGTGCTGCCATACGGTATTCGGCTTCATCAAAACCCCTAGTACATTTGGAAGTTGAACCTGAACCGAATTCTAAATTTAACCAAACTTTGCCACCAGATACGCTTTGGTTGCAAGTAAGTTACATGAAGCGAGAAACTATAAAAAAAAAATTTAATTTTTTTATCGACAGTTTCCTGGCAAGCTAACACCACCCGACAATAGTGAACCCTTAGAGAATAAAACATATGCATACACCTTTCGAAGTCAAGTTTACGATGTAGTAGAAAATGAAATCGATTTGAAAGCTACGTTTGATCCTGAGATTTTTTTTAATATAATTTTACCACCAATTATATTCCATGCAGGATATAGTTTGAAAAAGGTATTGAGCATAAAACAATTTTTTTTTAAACTATGGATCTGTATTAACGATTTTATTTTTTAAGAAATATTTTTTTCGTAATTTGGGTGCCATTTTAACATTTGCTTTATTAGGCACAACTTTATCAGCGTTCCTAATCGGTGCAATTATGTACGGTTGTGTGAAGCTGATGCCATCGTATTTGAGCAGCAGTTTTACATTTCTGGACACACTGTATTTTGGAGCGTTGATTTCCCCAACAGATCCACTAACAATACTGGCCATATTTCATGATCTACATGTTGATGTCAATCTTTATGCGCTGGTTTTTGGTGAATCTGTTTTAAACGATGCGGTTGCCATTGTTTTGAGTGGGTAAGTCGAGTATGAACTAAATACTAAATGAAAATTAAATTGTTTTAATGAATGGTATGGTTATATGTATTTTTCTAATATTTTTTAGGGCAATACAAAACTATGGAGAGCACTATTCTAGTACGGGTGAATTTGAGACTTATGCTTTCTTCCGAGCTTTGAGTGATTTCTTTGGCATTTTTATGTTGTCATTATTAATTGGAGCTTTGATGGGCTGTTTCACTGCATTGATATCCTTTTTAAAACTAATTTTTGTTTTCATTTTTATTTTAATTTTTTTTTTTTTGACCCTACAATTTATATTTGATTGCATATGCTATTCCTTAATTTATTTCACACTTGACTAAATTTACTCGTGTTCGAGATTTTCCTCTATTGGAGTCGGCACTTTTTGTCCTAATGTCATACAGTACATTTCTTATAGCGGAAGCTTCCGAACTAACTGGCGTTGTAGCAGTATTATTCTGTGGAATCTGTCAGGCTCATTATACATACAACAATTTATCTGAGAATTCGCGCACGAGAACCAAAGAAATATTTGAGTTATTAAATTTCTTGGCAGAGAATTTTATATTTTCATATATTGGTGTTTCTATGTTTACCTTTCCCAAACATCATTTTGATGCTGTTTTCATAATAACTGGTTTTGTAAGTGACTTAAGGCAAAAAATTAGAAAAATATACCAATTTCGGGTTTTATTTATAGATATGTGCGGCTATTGGAAGAGCTGTTAATATCTATCCGCTATCTTGGTTGCTGAATTTAAATCGTAATCCAAAAATTTCTTCAAATTTTCAACACATGCTATTTTTTGCTGGTAAATAATTATTAGATTTTAGTCACGATGCCATACTTTTAAAAATGACTTTGCATTCTTTTTAAAGGTTTGCGAGGCGCCATGTCGTTTGCTTTAGCCATACGCAATACCATATCAGAGGCTCGTCAGACTATGCTGACGGCAACGTCTTTAATTGTTATATTTACTGTTGTTATACAGGGCGGAGCATCAAATTTTCTATTGAGTTGGCTTAAGATACCGTAAGTCAATGCTTTTAATGCATTTTTGTCTAGAGTCATAATAAATATATCTATTATTAAAATTACAGTGTGGGTGTTGATGAAGAGACTGAACAATTAAATAATTATCAGGTTCACAGTGTGAGTATTAAAAATTTAATTTTTTTTCCAACACTAAAGTGTAGATTTTCTTCGTTTTTTTTTTTTTTGTATACCTACTTATTTTGTTCTTTTTTTGTCGCTGCAATGTACATTGTGTACATTTTTTTTATAAATTTGCAAGCTTTTTTGTAACATTTATTTAATTCATTGCTTATTTGTAACATTAAAATTTGCATTTTAAATTCTTTATCTATTTAAAAGATAATATTGCTTTATTTTTTTAATATTTTTCAACATCTTTGTATGCAAAATTACAAAAAAAAGGTTTACAATTCAATGGAAAATACAACAAACGCGGTATGTGTAAATATTATTCATCAATTTTCAATTTATGTGTGAAATATTTTAGTTACATGTCGTCAACTCATTATTGGTTTGGCGCATATGCCAAAAAGTCGTAGAGGAGAAAAAGGACAAAGAAGATTAAAATGAAGATGTATACGATAGAATTTTTTATATTTTCTACGCTACTTCCGGCATATGTTTTGAAGAAAATTGTAAATTTTTGTTAATGCTCATGAACGAACTTGGAAGTTAATAGTATTTTATTGAAAGTGAAAAGTTTTGTTTTGTGCCACATTTCTACGTTTATTTCTAATACTTACGGCTGTGTATTTTGTTTTTACTACTTTTTTTCTTACGGCAAGGAAGCGAAGCAAGAGTAAAATTTATTTTCTTGCTGTCATTTTATTTTGATTTCGCTTTAACTACTCGTTTTTCTTACGGCAATGGAGCCAAGCAAGAGTAAAATTTTTAATATTTTTAATTAGGCTAAATTCATACAATTTTGTTTAAGGATTGTTGTTTGACTATTGACGTCAGCAGTCGTCGATGGCTGCGAGTGTTAAACGGCAAACCCCTCTGAAGAGATTAGGTGGCTGCAATCGAAACATGTAAGGGTAACCTGTCCGTAAAAACGCCTGTGTTTGAGCCCAGCTTCAGTCAAGAATGAAAAATTATCAATAAATTTTAATTAATTTCATGTTGTAAAATTCCTTTCTTCATAAAAATAATTTAATGAAAATTAAATTTTATGAACTTTAGCCTAATTAAAAATTTGGATTAAAAACCATAAATAGTTCAACAAAATAACCACAATACTAATAAGAGTTAAATTTATTTTGTACGTTTTTGTATGAGGAATTTGCAGCATTTACCAGTCAGTGGTGTGTAGAGCAAAACAATACTTAATAAACTTTAAAAAAGTTGATATGGAGCAAAATTAATGCTTAGCATCTCTCCTGCTCGTGAAACATGTTTTGGATTCAGAAAGGTGGCATTTAAAAAATATATACCCTATACCTTACGATAATTTTTTAAAAAGGGTTAGTAGGCCAAACTAATAATGAGCCGACGGTATGTATAGGTACATTAGTCACTCACTTAAACATTAATTTATCCACAAAATAATATTTAACTATTTTACTAATTGACTATAGTTCGAAAAAATATATATTTAGAAAGAAAATTTGTATATTAATGCCCGTTTGCATTTAACGATTTTTGTACTCTTACAATTCGTTTTGTATTCTTATTCATTCGTTTGGTCTTAAAACGGTTATTCATGTAGTTAAGGGTTGCGACGAATGTTTGCTAATTTATAATATTTGCATCCGCTACAGTGTATGCGAACATTTAAAGCGAATATCTAATAACGCGAAGCAAATCAATAACATATTGCAACTTTTTAAGAACAAAAAACTCGAAATTACTTTTAAACAAGCATTAAAAAGCTAATTAAAGCTAAAAGAATTTACGATTATCAACGTACTACTAAAGAGTATTAAATCATTCATTCATATTTGTGTATAAAATGTATAACTTGGTAGAATTGAATGGATTGTAATATATATCTGGAACCGAATTTCTATAGCAATTTTAAAATTTAAAAACTTTTTTAAACCTAATTTCTTTAATTATAAAAAATGTAATTTGTTATTTTTTGCCTTGTACGTTTTTATATTTTTTATATGTAAATATTATACATATTGTAAAGGGCATAATAAACCTCACAAATGGCTTGGCAAACATGTCAAAATTTTACGTTTTTACAAACATTTTGTGTTGTTAATTGGGGTGTTTGCTGTTTGGACAAACAATTGAAGCAATGTTTACAGAAATATTAAAAGTTTTTAATATTTGGCAAACTTTTTGTGGCGTCTAATGCTAAATGTATACAATTAATTTTAAATATTAAATTAAATTTTTTAGTAGTATTGCTTGCCACAAAACAGCTCGTTGTTTAAATCACTTTTTACTTTAAATTGTTTGCCTTTTTTATAATTTCTTCTCCGTTTTAAGCTAAAGCAACAAAATTGACGCAGTACTATTGGCATCTGCATTTATTGAAAACAAAACTAAAATTGATGTTTGTACGGACAATATTTGTGTTGTTTGTTGGCAAACCCCAAAAGGAAACATAGTGTGTGTTTGCCAAGCATTTTGTGCGGTTTATTATGCCCTTAAGCGTTCGCTTTCGCAAAAATTAAATTTTATTATTCGCTTTCGCATTCCCTTAACACACATTCGCAACACCTTTAATTGCAAAAGCAACTTTAAAGAAAAAAAGAAAAAAGTGTAGACACAAAAATCGCTTAATGTAAAATTGCACTTATCAGTGTTGCCAGAATTTTCTTTAAAATACCCTCGCAGGCACAAAAAATATAAGATTTTTCCCTACATATAATGCAAATATATAATATTCTTATAAATCCCTACAAATTTTGTATTAATAGTTTGGTTAAAAACACAAATATTAATGGAGAAAATTTGTTATTTTCCATTTTTTTTTTAATTTATTGTACATATGTACATTCTAATATAAGTGATCTGCAAAATTCAAATTATATGTGTCTGTAAATATGTAACCAAACAAAAAAATTTAACAAATGTAGCGAAACGACATCACAAAATACTAACTTAGGTAATGGGGAATTAAAGCATAAAAAATTATGTCGATACCTCCCATAGTTTTGTTTTTGCGAATGAGCCCAATTTCCTTACTGTTATTAATTTGAAATAAAACTTATTCCGAATATTATAGTCCAGAAAGTTTTAAATATACTCTAAAGGCCCAACTATAATGTGCTAAAGTTGGCTTAAGCAAATGTGCGAATACATGTAAATTATATGAGGCAAACCATATTGAACTTAAGGAAACTTTTTTTATGAAACTGTTATTTGCTTAAGCAAGGTGCGAATCTAATCGCACATTCCGTACGGAATCAAATGTTTTTTTATTTGGTTGTTATTTTCTTAAGTACATTTGAGAGAGTTTAAATAAAAGAGAGTTAATAATTTGCTTACACTTAGAGACATTATTTGAAAGTTCTTCAAAGTGTATGTATATATGCAATGAAAAGGAATTCAGTAAAAAACTTATGGCATACATATAATCATAAAATCCACCCAGTTTTCAATAACGGTAAAAAGTATATACATTAGACTGGTCGCATCTTGTATGGTATTTTTTTTTTTTAAATTTAATTGTTTGCGCTGCTTAAAATATGAGGTTTGGTGTAAGAAATCATTATCTAATTTTTTAGGTCAATCCGACGGTGCCTAGCCATATTATAAAAAAAAACATATTTTCTAAATTTAAAAAAAAAATTGCGACCAGTCTAATATACATATAGTCACCTAAAATGGATAAGGCCGTTAGTGACAACTTAAAATCAATTTTTTTGATTGACTACGTTGTAATTAGCTGCGTTCGTTTACCCCAAAATTTGTACAACTTTGTACTGGATTTTACCGAAATGCGTTCGCGTACACATTAATTTGTAAAATTTTCATATTACTCACCTACTGATTTTACTGGGATTTTACTGGAAAAGTAAACAAGCTGAAAAAAACCTTCATAGACACAGCTTGATGTCAACACAATTAATATTTAACCAGTGTACCACAACAAAATTGCATAATTTGCCCAAATACCAACAACGACAAACTACGTTGAAATTTATTAACCCTCCGTGCTACACATGTTTTGATTTTCCATTCAAAATGCATTGGAAAAGGTCCGGCCGGTTTAATGAGTAAGATGAAGGGTTGAGCAACTGAAAAAAGTTTATGTTTCGCTTTTTCTTGCGATTCGTAAAACTGCTCTGGGCGGGGAAGTAGCTAGCGCCTCTTTGTCGTTATCGTTTAAATACAAATAGGCCGTGTTTGCTTGTTTTCTTTTCGTGCGTTTAACGTGTCACCCCGCATTGGTTAGTGGCGTGGTGTCGCATAACTGTACCGAGTTACAGTGTCAGCATTACCTAGCATTTACACATGCCACTGCCAGTTCGAAAAACTCAATAAACTCACACTTTTTTTACTTATACACTCACATTTTCCGCAATGGTAGCTACAGTGGCAGCAAAAATTGCATGCGAGTGGAAATTTGGCACTTGCTTGCCATTAAATGACAAACCAGGAACAATGTTACCCTGTTAAAAATTTAATGCAAATTTACTGGATTATTGTCAAATTGTTATTAAAGATTTAACTTGATAAATGTATTATGTATTAAGATTTTTTGAAACTCGCATTAATAAAAGCAAGTTTGTTAATTAAAGAGCATTAATATTGTTAAAATAATGCTTATATAATAAATGTTAACCATTTCCCCAAAAATGTGCCTATATGATTAACTCGGTAACTCTATTTGTTTTTTTTTTGTCCTTTTTTTAATTTGAGAAGTAAACAAATTATCTCAAGTTGACGCTTCAACGACATTATGAAATTGAACTCGCAGTGGCATGTGTAAACACAAAAGCCAATGTCATGAGATTCGACTATTTCGAACAAATTTTCTTTGATAAATTCCAAAAAAAAAAAATTCTCCCTTTGGTATTTGTATTTAGGGTTGCCTTTGTGGGCAGTAAAGCCCTGCACGAATGCATTTGAATGCCGTTTCAAATCATTCGTTTGTTTTTCAACTAATGATTGTCGATTGCATTTTGCTAACGAATCAAACTCTGTATTGTGAAAAACACATAAAGCACGAAAAGAACATAAACACACAAATGCAAATGAATTTAAATTTGTGTGTTATAAACGACCAAATACGAAGTGTAAAGAGCACGGAATATACTCCACACAACAACGAATCAAACGAATAACACAAACTACACCAAATCAAACGAATCGCACGAATCAAACGAATCACACCAAACAACAGTAACGAAATAGGTGATATGAATTATCTTATTTTTTTATTATTAGGTATGACTAGTAAATTTGTATTGAGCAAAAAAACAAATGAAGATGCAAGATATTTTTATACGATGTTTAAGTTTTAATTTTAAATTATTTTATTCAAAAGTTACAAAAATATATTTTTAAATATTTAATTAAAAGTAAAAAGAAATGAAAAGCTAAATTCAATTAATTGCAAAATAAAGATAAAAATAATAGGTATATTGAGCAAAATGGCTTAAAATAAAAATTAATTTGTACAGTTTAAAAATTTTAAAGATCTTTTATTTTTTGTCATCATAAAGTTTTTTCTGTTAAGATGAAACAAAATAACATAGCATCCGCCAGACATGTACACTTGGCTAAGTCACATCGACGTACCAGGGCTGCCAGATTTGACGTTTTATCGTCATTTTGACGATTTTTTGTTCCGAAATTAGCAAACTGCCGATTTGCTGATTTTTGTCTAAAAAGTGACGATTTTTTCAGTCTCCAAAGTCTGAATAAAACATTGCATTATCGGAAAATTTCGTTTTTAAATCTTGGAATGTTTTACAGCCGTACCTTAATAAGAGCGGAAGGCGGAACGTTTTCTTTCGCTTAGCTTTTACGCTGATATGCCATTACAAAGCGAGAGCGTTAACGTTGTGTCACGAACAGTAGTTCTTTCTTGTTTAATAAAACCCACAAATTATAAATAAAAATAGAGTTAAAAACGCTAGATTGACCAAGAAATAGACAAATTTCCATTATTAATTAACAATAGCGGGGCGGTTGAATAGTGACAATTGTAGATTTTGTGGGGTACCAGGGGAAAAGGAGACGGTAGAGCACTTGTTATGCTACTGTCCGGCACTCGTGCGCTCCAGGGCGAACTGTCTGGGAGATCATTATCTCCAAGATCTCGGGGAAGTCTCTGGAATTGGGTTAATGAGACTCCTGGCATTCGTCAAGAGAGTGTGGGGTACTCTGGATACCATCACATCTGACTGACCTTTTTACTTTCTTCTGTGGGTTATCGTACAATTGTGGTAACGCTAGGGACCTATTTGGTCTATGCGGGGTCTTTGTGACCGGCCACTCTAACCTAACCTAACAGCTGATTTTGTTTGCATTACAAACTTATGCTGTAAAATTTTTCGATTATTCGATACTCAATACTTTTCATTTTAGTACTTTATAGTACTCGATACCTTTAACAGATTTAAATTTTTATTTATATTTACATAATAGGGTTGAATAATCTAGCAATAAAAAGGAAATATTGTAATTAAAAATTGAATTTTATTCACATTGAAGAAAGTTAGGCCCTATTAGCTTGACAAAAATAATATTCAGGATTCGTGATATTTTTAAAATATTTGTGGATATTATTCTAGGTCTAGAAGCTTTGAAATTGTTGATATAAACATATTGTTACGAAAGTAACTTGAGTTATTAATTAGATTAATTTATTAGTTATCTTGTGTTGATTAGTTATTTAGTATTTGTTAGTTATTTTATTAGCTTAAATTGTTATTGAATAAGTTATG
Organism: Pollenia angustigena; assembly: GCA_930367215.1. Taxonomy (NCBI): domain Eukaryota; kingdom Metazoa; phylum Arthropoda; class Insecta; order Diptera; family Polleniidae; genus Pollenia; species Pollenia angustigena. The sequence goes on along the minus strand of OV884057.1, from coordinate 73,361,121 downwards.
CACACTTCTAGTGTAAAAATCAATGTACAGATGTTATGTTAAAATTGTTGTGCATAATTGTACATCAACCCCACTGTAAATACTAGAATGTTCGTTATTAACGCCTAAAAGTATGCTTCAGTTTATGATGCCTAATCACTCAATTAAGTCAGCCATATAGATAGTAAATATAGCTGAATAAGTTTAATTAACAAAATAGCCGTTATGAGGCGAACTTTCTAGAGCCATGTAGACGTTACTAGTATCATCTACACATCTTGGCTAGAGTATAAATAGAATCGAAAGAGATGGCATAAGATCATTCTAAGTTCAGACTTTGCCAATAACGCATCACGCGGAGAAAGTTATAAAAATTGTAGTGAGTTGTGAATAAAAGCTGTAAATTACGGTTGTTGAAGTGACTAAGTTCTAAATAAAGCTGTGTAAATAATAAATATGTTAGTGCTATAAATTAAAGTGTTGTGTTTATTTAATTTTATTAAAGTGCAATAAAGAACTCAAGAGGTTTATTGTAAAGGAAATAAACCGAAAACTTTTTTTAAAAGGCAGTAACGTAACAATATGTACATCAAATGAGTCGTAGAACCATTCAAATTACAGATTTGTCAAAGTTAAAAAAGTTTTCTGTAATTTTGAACCCAAGTGCATTTAAGGGTTAATTTTCATTTTTGCATTTTTTTTTTGTCTCCGTATGACTAGAGTATATTTTTCTAAAGTTTCGTATAAATCGGCACAAAAATCAGGGACCGTAACAGTTATTCCTTTTTTCATAAAAGTCAGATGAAAACAGTTATTTTCTGATTTTTATTTTTTTGAACAAAAATAACTGTTATTTTTTTATTTTTTCGATCAAAAATAACTGTTATTTTTTTATTTTTATTTTTTCGATCAAAAATAACAGTTATTTATTTGATTTTTATTTTTTTGAACAAAAAAACAGTTATATATTGATTTTTATTATTTCGGGCAAAAATAAAAGTTATTCTCTAAAGAAATGTACGTGATTTAATAATTTAGTAGACTTTAAATTTTTATTTTAATGTGTAATTATCATTGGAATTTCATAGGTAGTTAAAAGTAATTATTAAAAGCAACTAAATTATAAAATCACGTGCATTTCTTTAGAAAATAACTGTTATTTTTGATCGAAAAAATAAAAATCAAAAATAACCGTAAATTATGTCAAAAAATAACTGTTAAGTTTGATCGAAAATTTAAAAATCAATATATTTTATCATTGACAAGTGCATAAGAAACAATATGGTTTACTTGAATCAGCTTTTCGACGTTTAGTTCTATATGCTTTTTTTGTTTTAAAATTCGAATATAACTGTTATTTTCGGCCCCTGACAAAAATATGTAATATTTCGCTGTCATAATTTGACCTTTGACCTTCATGATTTAAGGGTTAATGTTTTCCGATTTTAGTAAAACATTAGAGTAGATTTAAAATTATCTGGACTATAATTATTTTACTTAAAATTCATAACAATGAGGAAATTGGGCTAGTTCAAAAATGCCCAAAAACTTAGTTTTTCACGAAAATCGTAAAATTTAAATCGCAGGTACGAAAAACTAAGGGATGTATTGACACAATTTTTTCCTACTTGTATTCCCTATTATATACTAAACAAACCCCAATTTGATGATAAAAAAAAATTATGAAATTTTTTTAACAAAATTTTTGAAAATTTGAAAATGGAGTTTTTAAACAAAAACTTATACAAAAGTAAATACAGGTATATTTAAAGAACTTTTTTATTATTTAATTATTTAATTTCTACATTTGACATCTTGTTAACTTTACTTTTGTCATCTTCTTAGTGTATACTTTCAGACATCAATTTTTAAAGAAAGTAAATTTATTATATTTATTTTCATATTATTCGAAGGTTCAAATTACAATTTTTAAAAGCTTTTATACTTTAACAGTCTTATTCCTTCAATATTTTTCAGGAATATTTTCTATGCGCTATCAGAATTTTCGTTTGTATATTTCTGTTACGAGGCTTACTTTAGCTCTCCTTTGGCTAGCAATGATGTTAATTGTAAAGAAAATTTATACAGCTATTAGCAGGGCTGCCAGATAAATTTGTGAAGAAATCGTCAATTTCCTAAGAAAAAATAAAAAAATCGTCTTTTACGTTTCGAAAAATCGTCAAAAAAATCGGACAACTTAAAATTATATTTTTTTTAAACAAATTTTGTTCGATTTTTGTAAAAAAAAAACTTTTAAACAAAAACCATAACTACTTCATACCCAGCTTGCATTTTTAATCGTGTAAGAGATACTGGGAGTCTCATGAAGAGCGTCTTTGATCGTCGATGACCACCTTTTTTAATCGTGGAAGATTCCTCACGCGGGAAAAACTGTAAGACGACTGAGATTCTTCTATAGCACATCGAAAGACGCTTCTTCAATCGTTTAAGACGTTGGTATAGATTATCTAACGAGTCTTTTATGTCAAGAATCGTATGAGAGTCCTGAAGATATTGGGCCATGTCACAGAGTACAATTCCGTTCGGAATTGAAGAAAACATTTTTGTTTGTTGATGGAAAGTGTATTTTGATAGTTTTATGGCCTTTCAGATACAGACAACTCGCATACCGTTCATGAAAACAAAAATGGTTTCATTCCGAAACATTTTTCGTCATTTTCTGAAGCACCAAAATACGGAATGAATTCCGTTTCCGAACGGAATTGTACTCTGTGACATGGCTGATTATCTTACTTCCCGTGAAATGTACGCCGTATAATTGTCTAAAAAATGCTTTATACACAGTTGTAAAAGGTTCATTCGATGATGGATTGACGAATGATAAACAAAGTAAAACATTGTTGTTTTTGTACTCTGAAAATAATCATTTAAAGATTTTCTTCAGACTTGCATATTGCAGCCGTACCTAAACAAAAGCGGCACGCGTTTTCTACACAGCAATAATTATTGGAGAATTATTTTCAAACAAACACTTGTTTGAAAATTTGTTTGATTTCTACAAATTTGTTTACTGATTCAATTAATATTTTTGTTTGATTTTTATTTAACCAACAAAAATGTTGACAACTATTCAAAAATATTATATACGCGTTATTGGTTTCAAGTTTTCATAATTTTGTATGAAATATTTAACGCTCCTTAATTTTGTCGTTGTTTTGCATTTTTTTATTTGATCGTAAGCAACACTTCTTTATGTGAAATATATGAACTACAACAAAAAACACATGCAGTCTATTTTTGGACGCTTTAAAAAAGTACAGCAATAAGAAAAATGATAAAATAGCGTGACGAGGTTTGTAGTAAAAAAAAACAACAAAAACAATTGCAGGTAAAAGAACGTTTCACTGTTTTTAAACAACAGAAACAACAACAACATTATAAGAAACAAAATAAATTTTTGATTGGTTTCAAAGTTGGTAAAAAAAACAAAATCCCGTATTAAATTTATTCAAACTGTTTACTTAAATACATCAAATACAAAAATAGAATGATGACGAAAACCATATCGAGCCGGTGTGCCGTCGTTTTTGGTTACATTTCTTCTTCATTAGCAAAGAAAAGGATGCAGCAACAGTAAGTGATGAAGCATTGTGTGTATAAATAAGACTTCGTTCAAAAATTATTCCAACAAAAAATGTGTCTCAAAGCTAGCCGGCCGCTCTGCTTCATCTTCTTCAACAGTGCTTGCTTGTGCAAAAACTTTTTTCTTTGATTCAGCAAAATTATTTGTTTGAAATGTATATGAATTTCAGTAAACTTTTTGTTTGATTCAGTTAAATTATTTTTTTGAAAAAATCGGCGTTTTTTTCAATAAACAAAATGCAAATAAATTGCTTGAATTTGTTTATAGGACCGATTTCAGACAAAAAATTGTTTGGTTCTACAAATTTTTTGTTTGAATTGGAAAAATAATTTTTTCTGTGTAGTTTGAATAGTTTTGAATAGAACGGCTTTAACGCTTTCCAGTTGGAAACACCGATTTTGATTGCTCGTTTAATAGTATAGTTTGCCGCTATCGTTAATTAATAATGATGGCAATTTAGCAATTTCGGTCAATCTAGCGTTTTTATCTCTATTTTTATTTATAATTTGTGGGTTTTATTAAACAAGACAGCTATCACTACTGTTCGTTGACAACGTTGACGCCCTTGCTTTGCTATGGCATATCAGCGTTAAAGCTAAGCGAAAGAAAACGTTCCGCCCTCCGCTCTTGTTAAGGTACGGCTGTTAAACATTCCTAGATAAAAAAAACGAACGTGTCAGAAAATTTAATGTTTTCTTCAGAATTTGGAGACGGAACAAAATCGTCACTTTTTAGAAAAAAATCCGCAAATCGGCACTTTGCTAACTTCGGAACAAAACATCGTCAAAATGACGATAAATCTCAAATCTGGCAGCCGTGGCTATTAGATACCAACAGAATGTAATGGATTTTCTGGCCCGATATTGAAGGAATAAGACTGTTAAAGTACATATCGTCATCTTAAAGACCTAATAACCTATCTGCAAAAATTTAAAAATTGAGTTTTTATGGATTTGTATTCCCTATATCATAACGCATATGTCTGCAAAATTTTGAACATATATTATTACAAATGACAAAGTTTTTGTACCTAGAGGACCGTTACGCACAAAAAAAGAGAAAAATAAATCATCAAAAATCACTACAAAAGTTTAATTTTGTTGCATAGTGTAATTTAAACAAACATTAAGTGCTTGTTTTTGCTTAAACTAGTAAAAGAAGAAACTACTACTGTAATTATTTTATGTATATAAAATTCATGTGTAAAGAAATTTTTATTTATTCATACTAATAAGTACTGCAGATAGGTTATTTGGTTTCAGAATTTTACAATTCCAAAAAACCTAAGTGTCATAACATAAGCTGTGATGAGAAAAACAAAATTTTCCGATATATAATACTGGTTTCATTTTAATCAAAATGTGTAATTTTCATTTCAATATCGTTAATAGTTCCAATTTTATAACGTTTTTTCCCTCTCCTGTAAACTTTTGAAAACAGCAGATAGGTTATTTCGTCTTTTAGGTGACGATATTAAAGCTTTTAAAAATTGTAATATGACTTAGAATACACATTCGAATAATATGAACATTTATATAATAAATAAATGTGAAAGTACATTTATTTTAAATTTGATACTTAATAGTTAAAAAAAAACAGGTAATAGTTTAAAAAATGTATCCTTTTGCATTATTTCCTGCAGATAACTACACCAGCTATTTATCTAAATGACTCATCATTCATCATTTAGACAAACAGAGTTGTTGTATTTTTTTTTTAATAATGTTAACCTTGATGACACAAATTCTAAATAAAATATTAAGAGTGTAAAAGAAATTCTTTTCTTAAACGAAATACTAAATTAAATTTAATGTTAAAGAAAAATTAAGTATTTCCTTTGCAAAAAATTTCCTTAACTTGTTTAAAATTATTTGTTCATACAGTATTTATCGCTTATTTGCACATCGGTTATAAGAATTTTTCGCTTTTATGCATCCATACTTGTGCAATTACAGTTTGCTATTGAAAATAGCCGAAATTGTTTCGTGTATAAGCATTTGCTAAATTCATATCCATCTTTTATGAATTACAATCAGCCCTATCGCAAACAACTACTCCCATGAAAATATTCCCATATTTTTTTATTTCGTATTGTGAATGATTCCCATAACAAATTTTTTGGGAATAAATTCCCAAAATTAAAAAATTTGGCATCGCCAATGTTTACTCCCGCGAATTTTTTTAATAAATAAATTCGCAACAAGTGTTAATGTGAACGAGAAGGGAACATGTAAATTTTGATTTATGTTCTAAAGTAGGACTAAATTAAATTACTTTTTCCTCTTATTGAAGGAGTGTACATAAAGAAAATGAAGATAAACACTATTCATTATTTATTTTATCATATTTTTATTAGTATTTTATTTTGTATATTTTTCTTTCACAATACAGGCACTGACAATGTACTCACAATAGAGACTTTTGTTTACAAAGCACTAACTTTTTACTCCCAAAATATTTGCGATACCGATTTGTTGGGGATGGGAATTTAGGTTTGATCCCATGTATCATATTCCCATAACATTCGCGATAGGGGTGAATATAATACATACAATTTAATCAATTGCGTTAAAAAAAAATTCTCATATAAGCATTGTTTCAAACTTGAGTCCCAATACAATAAAAATCGGACAAAATTATTTCGTCAAAATTAAATTTGCTGTATTTTAATCAAACATTCATGCACTTTCGATGCAAATAAAATACCGTTTTTTACAATGTAGATGAAAATAAGCGCGTTTTTATAACCACATTATATGCATATAAGCGGATTTTATAAATGCATTTCTCGCTTAAAAGCACCAAAAACGTGCATTTTATGAAATGCTTAAAAGCGATAAATAGTGTAGTACGTATGTATGTTTATAACACAGCTACAACTTACTGCAGACAATCCTTGATTAGATTAGAATTACTTATTTCTATAATTGTTGTCACCAATAATGTTTTTTCTTTTGTGTTTTTAATGACCATAATAATAGAATTAGCATAATATTTAAAAAAAGTCTGGTGGTTATTTACAGGATTGTGGAGATTTGGAGAATAATATCGCATCAGGAAATGGAATCGGTAGCAATGGTAGGCGCAATGAAAAAGCTGTTCTTGCCAGACTATGGGGAAGCTTTGATACAAAGTAAGTATTAAAATATTGTAATAATGTTTGTTTTTACATATCCTGTCTTCTAAACGCTTCTTAAATTTATAGAATATTAGGTTAAATTAGGTTAAGTAGGGTTATGGGCCCAAGGGCACACCTCCACCCGGAGACCAAAGGGTTAGAGGAAAGAGAGAAGAAAATAATTGATATATAGAGTCAAGATAAGTATCACAGAACGATACTCTCCCTATAGTCCCCTCATCAAAAATAATCGGTCTATTTCCCTGACAAAACCCAGTGGATCGACTGAATTACATCTAGCGATACTCCCCAGTTCGTCTTGAAACTTATTGCCCAGTAAAAGCATCTAATCTGTGCCATAACGCCTTACTACTGCGAATAAACTATATCATACCAAATGAAAATTCGTTCGATTAGCTAATTCGACTGCTGTCGAAAATCGAATTTAGTTCATAATAGGCACCTAAATTTTGAAACCAAATTAGTTTTCCAAATATGTATGTGAAATAAAAATCTATGTACCTCCTTTTTTTCTCTACTGCCATCCAGACAGCGAACACTTACATTCAGATATTTTAAATTTAATTTATCTGACCATTCATCAACATAAATAGAAAACTTGTTCTTAAAAAGTTGAACATATTCATCTTGTTTTTGCTAGCAGAATTCCATTATTAACTTCCATATTGTTGTAGAACTTGATGGAATTTCTAAATTGAAAGATTTTAGGTAAGTCTGTGCCATTTTTTATACCCTCCCCCACAGTTTTATAGAACTAGAAATGACACCGAAATTTGGTGAAGATCGGTGCATAACTTACCATAGGCCTCATTTAAAGCCCACTCTGGTAAAATAATTAAATACGCGGTAAACTTTCTTCCAGTTTAGCTTCATATGGCCAGAAAAAATGTTATGCAATTTTGTGATATACGGTCCATGATCTACCTTAGATTCCATTTTAGCAGCCTTCTGAAATTGCACCGCTGTATTGAAATTTATGTTTTTTAATGCCAGAAATCGTTCTGCAGAATTTGGGATGATTGGTTCATAGCTTACCATGGCTTTTATATAATTTGTTCTCCTGAAAATCATGTAAGTTCAGCTTAAACAGATATTCTACTCAAGCTTTTTAAAATTGATTCTGATTGTCGGTCAATAATTTTATATAGGTCTAAACTGCAACAAATTTTAATGCAGATGTCTGTTTTTACAAAGATTATAATAATAAATAGACATCATACAGATATTACTCCTAAAACATTCGAAGTGTCGGTGGAGGGTATCAAAGATTCGGCACAGCCGAATCTAGCACTCTAAAGGTGCTATCAGACGGTATGTATTTTACATATCGACCCCTAACAGCGAAAATAATGTAAGCGCCAAAAATCAAATTTTACAGGAGAGAGCTTTTTTGTTTTATTTCATATTAATTTTGTATGAAATTTGTCGCTTACACTAAAATTGTTTTTGCTATAAAATCGTAACGGTACATTATGTGACCATGATATTTTAGGAGATGATGCAAGTGTTGCCAATAAAGTCATTTATTAAAAAAAACGAAAATTTAAAATCATGTCGCTTACATTATTTTCGCTGTTAGGGCTCGATATGTACTGTCAAATTTTCCATCTGTAAAAGTTGTACACATCGTGTGATGCATATGAAACTTTGCATGTGTAAAATACATGTGGAAATAAATATGTAATTTTTTCGATTAGAACACTCTATTTTCCTGTGACAAACATAAACAAAACAGCTGGTTTGTTTTGAAACGAAATTGTTTGAAAAAATATATTTTAAAGAAAAACTAAAGAAAATGGATAATGAACATGGAAAAGTAAGTATTTTTCGATTTTTAATAAATTAAATTATGTTTATTATATTTATTGAAGGTATTTAATGAATCAGTTAATTTTTAATTTTTTGTACATATTATTGTTTTGAAATAATATGTATAAAATAAATGTTTATCTGCAGGGACAAAACTCTTCACAGTTTGAGGACTCTTGTGAGTCATCGCAGCTCCTTGAAAGTGATGTATCTCCTGCACAAGTTAGTAAAAGAAGTAAAGTGGAGAATCATACGCCCGTGTCAAGCCGCAGCATGAATCAAGAAGATGCTGTACTTGAAGTAGCAGTGAATGCTTTACAAAATGTTTGCAGTGCCAATAAGACTTCTGTTAATGAGAAGGATGAAGCTTTTTGTAATTTTATTAAATTAGAGCTTAATGAAATAACTAATGAAAGCATTAAAGATGATTTAGTAGAGAAGATCACGAATGCACACCAACACAACGGAAAACTTTTCCGATTTCAGTTCAATGTTATAATAATATAAGTATTACTTGAATGTTTGAAAATAATTACTGTTATGTACTTTAATGTTTGAATTAAATACATTTTTATTTATTAATTAAAATATTTATTAGAAAATTAAAAATTGGATTTTTTTACAGCATCATTTTGCCAAGGAACTGTACCCACTGTATTAAAATATTCGGAAAATGTATCCCGTACCCTTCTCCCCTCATCTCCTGAACGGTTAATTTGGCTCCTTTGAAGATTAGTCATGCTCACTTCATTTCGTCAGGATCCTCTTTGAAAGCTCAAAGTGTTGGTATTTTCTGAATCCAACATTTTTGAATCAAACCCATCTCGTTTTCTAATGTGCAAAGCGCACGAAGCTAGCGTTATTTTTTCCACTTTTTCGATTTCCAAGTCTATTTCCTTTTGAAATATTTGGAATTTATTTGCCAAAATTCCGAACGCATTTTCAACTACTCGGCGTGCCCGGCTTAATCTATAGTTGAAAATTTTGTTTGCATTTGCTAACCTCTCCCCATAAGGTTTCAACATTCTTGATGTCAACCGGAAAGCGTCATCTGCAACAAATACGAAAGGAACTTTTTTGTTTGTCCCAGGTAAATAATCATCCAAAGGAAAATCGAAAAGGTTTTTTGTTATGGCTTCACACAGTGACGACTCATTAAATACTGCTGCGTCGTTTGCTCTTCCATTGGCACCAACATTTACATATAAAAAGTTATAGTTTGCGTCCACAACGGCCAGCAGTATTAAGCTATGGAATACTTTATAATTGTAATTGAATGATCCATCTTAAAAGAGAATGTTGAAAATTTATTAAAATAGTATAATTTTTTACATATTTATAAGATTAATACCTATGGCACCCAAACAAAAATGAAAATTCCATTTCAGCTCAAAATCATCGGCAATGCTCTTCCATTCACTTGCAATTCGGGGAACCTTAAGAAGTTATTTGTTTGCTAAGTTGCACAGTTTACGTTAAAATTTCCGAATTTATACATACCTTCAAAAAATCATCTTTTAAGACCGAGTAAATGGCGTCAATCGTTTCCGGTATGATTACGGAGATAGCTGCTTGCGAAATACGAAATCCGTATGCTAATTGTGTGTATTTTTCTCCAGTTGCTAAAAACCTTAAGGTCAAAAGTAACCTAAATAAAAACATTTTTTAAATATGATCAATAAAGTCTACAATAACTTGGGTTATACACAGCTTTACCTTGCAGTACTAGAAATAGCCTCACGCATTACAGTGTTTTGCTTAGAGATTAAGGGAGACACTTTTCCCAACAACTCGGAGAAGGACGTTTGGGTCTTCCAAACGCAGTTCGTCCATAGCCATTGATGCGAACCCTAGTCCAGAATCCCTTCGAAGCAGCCACTTATGACTCCATAAAGACCGATTCTTTTTGAATTTATTTTTTTGTTTCTGTTTTTTTATTTTTATTGCAGATATTACTGCAATAATGCTGGACGCTACAATTATTTTATCAGCAGTTGTTACATCCAATTTACTTTTAAAAACTTTATAATTTCAGCAGCTTTATAATTAAAACAATTTATACACTTTAAAAAGTCAGCATTTGTTTACATTTATAGGTTATGTCATACGGAAAAACATAAGCAGGTGTGATAGCAAAAATTATGAATCGTATGTAAAATGGAAATTTTGACATACATACGGAATATATATGGGTAAGAAAAGTGGCAGTACATATATAAAATACATACCGTCTGATAGCACCTTACCTAGCATTTACACATGCCACTGCCAGTTCGAAAAACTCAATACACTCACACTTTTTTACTAATACACTCACAGCTCCAGTGGCAGCAAAAATTGCATGCGAGTGGAAATTTGGCACTTGCATGCCACTAAATATCAAAACGATAAACAATGTTACCCTGTTAAAAATTTAATACACATTTACTGGATTGTTGTCAAATTGCTGTTGAAGTTTTAACTTAATAAAGAATTATTATGATTAATTTTTTAAAAACGCGCATAAATAAAAGCAAGTTTATTAATAATAAAACATTTATATCGGTTAAATAATGCTAATATAAATAAATGAAAAAATTTCCCCAAAAATGTGCCATTATGATTAACTCGGTAACTCTATTTTGTTTTCTGGTACTTTTTTTTTAATTTGAGAAGTAAACAAATTTGCTCAAGTTGACGCTTCTACGACATTTTGAAAATGAACTCGCAGTGGCATGTGTATTCACAAAAGTTAATGGCATGAGATTCGACTATTTCGAACAAATTTCCTTTGATAATATGTATACAACAGTGGCATGCCACTACTTGCATGTGTAAAGGCAGGGTTAACTTGTTTTTTATTCAATCTTTAGCAACACGATTTGGATTTTTTTTGAATTTTTTTAGTGTAGAAATTTGGGTATTAATACATATATGGTAGGTTTATCGTCAGTGCTTTGAATGTAGTTTTGATTTCTCAAAAGTAATGATGTCGATGGCCCTTTATATGATAAGACTTTTGGGCACTTTAAGCATTGAGCTTTACGTTTTTTTGCCTTTAGAACTTATTTCATTTACAAAGAAATTTACTGCGGCAAGGTTAATATTTACTTTAAAGAACAATTGTTCTTATTAATTGCAAACTTAGATTATTTAGCCAATTCACAATCAGCCATGATCTGCAATTCAAACAAAATTTAAAAACCATCATATGTTCAAAGTTTATGAAAAACTTTTCTTATATTTACGTCATACTTTGAGGACCACTTATCAGCGATGCCAACTTAGTGCTTTTTGCACTTTTTATGGTGCTTTTTGATACCTCAAAACGCCAAAATTTTATCCTTAGTGCCAAACTAAGAAAAAGCACTAACTTGGTGCTTTTTCAATTTTTTGTTAGTGCCTTTGGTGCTTTTTACAATTTTTATTGTTTTTCTACCATTTTTTAAAACTTCCATTATATAGAGGATGATTTAGATGAGCTTTGCTATTTGGGGTACAATTTTGAGTAGGCCTGTAAAGATTATAAGATTTCAAATGATAAAAAAAGTGATAAAAGAAAGTTGAATTCGTTTTACCAATAATCATATTTACGAAGTTAGAACTAGGAAATTTTACAAACTATTAAGAGTTGACAATATATTAAGTAATCGTAGTAAAAACGATGTATTTGTTTTAGGTAAACTTTTTTTTAAAGATTTTGACACTGTTTCAAAAATAGAATTGTGAATGGAAAAATAAACAACGAACATATCTTTTTTAGATAGAAGTCAACGATTTTAATTGTCCAATTTTGTATCTAGCATTTTAAGTTTTCCATACTCTAACGCTGTCGTTGAAAGAACATTTAGTTCGATGAACTACAATTAATCAAAAATCGGAAACCGATTATCCTTAAACTCTGTTAATTCAATTCTATACGTTATATGTGGACTTCGTCGGTATAATTCATGCTGTAATGATTACAATCAACCATCTAATGTCTGTAGAGATCTTTCTTCCAATAAAACATAGAAAAAATCAAATTAAATATTACTTTAAAACTGTTTTATTGCCCAATTCAAACTCAGCTAATGATGATTTGGATGATATTATTTTTTTGAAGATAATAATATATTATTATAAGTATATTTAATGTATACATTAAAAATGTTTATATACAAATGTTAATATATTTATTATTTAATTTTAAATGAAAATGGTCCCACATCAACGCCGTCGCCTTTTTTTCAATGTTGGAGGTATATAATATTCGGCATAGCCGAATGCAACTTATTTTGTGTTTAATTATATTATAAAAATGGCTTAGTGCTTTTTTACGATTTTTTTTGCTCGAAATAGTGCTTTTTGGTGCTTTTTTAAATTTTAAAGTGCTTTTTGCTCTCAAAAAGTTGGCATCACTGCCACTTATATTTAACAGAACTACTCTTTAAATCTGGGAAAGATACGTTGATTTAAAAAAAATGGATTAAAAACCTTATCTGTTTCAATTTCACTCGAACTCGATTTCCAGAACATGGCCGAATATGTTCTAAAATGATAAGTGCTTAAGTTCTATTTTAGTCTAAATAGCACTATTGTGAACAGACTGTTGTATTATCATATGCTTAATTAGTGTAAACGTCAAAATTAAATGATGAAAAAAAAAATAAAAGCATAACTTTTTTAATTACGCGAATAATTAAATAAAAATAATTACTTAAAGTTTATAAAGTCGTAGAAAATACAATCAATATGACAAAATCGAAAAATTTAGTATTTTTTAGCGCAATTACTTTTAACTCTTTTTATTCTTTTATTAACTTTGAACTTACTTCCTACAAAATAAGTGTTGTATTTTTGAAAAGCAGCTTTAGACGTATTTAAGTGTGTCCTAAAAGTGGGCTCTGGTATAAAATTGCATGTGTTCATTTCATATAAAATCAAATTAAACCGAACTTTACCACAATATCATTATTTGTTGAGGTTTCATTCATATTAAAGAGTCTTTCGAAAAGTGGACCTATGGTAAATTATGCACAGATCACAAAATTCTGAAGTCTGACTTATAGTCTCACTAACCGACCCGACAAACGTTGTTTTGCCATATAACTAATTTCTTTCAGATTTTACAGTGTCCGCATGCCAAATTTTAGGAAACCCGGTTAATTAGTCTCAAAGATAATAAAAATTATAGGCTATAGTTCCTTCCAAATGTTGCACTATTTGCCTGCCAAATTGTAAGAAAAGTGGTTGATTAGTTAATAAGATATAGGGAGGGGGAGCTTTTTCTCCTCTTGCCCTATTTCACACCCTATTTCCTATTTCCTTTCAGATGGTACAGTGCCTGCATGCCAAATTTTAAGAAAACTGGTTGATTAGTTAAGAAGATATAGGGAAGGGGAGCTTTTGTCCCTCTTGCCGTATTTTAGGCTTTCAAGCGATATAAAATATACTTTACGACCTACTCTCATAAAAGCCGTTTCGGAGGAGGGACTCCTGGCCCGATTGTTTTGCAAACTTAACATAAACCATCTACAGACTATCCCCAACGTACCCTGAAACTTTGGTTGAAATCGGTCGGCCCGTTTCCGCAGTTAGTGGTGACATCAAAGTGTACACTTCTTTTTATATATGTATATAGAATAGATAGATACATATATGCGATTACTATTTGAAGTCACTAAATTGGTGTGTTCGAAATCGCAATCACAAAAAATGTTGTTATTTCAACTCGCAACTAATTCCATGTCAAAACGCCCAAGAGTGGGACACGACCCCTTCCTATTTTAATGAAATTTGGTGAGAAGGTTCCTTTTATCTTATTAGGAACATAAACATATGTATGAACGAAACAAAATTTAAAAATCATATGTTTTTAAAATGTCATAATTTCGCCGAATTAGAGTCTAAACACAATATTTGCGGGAGAGAAAAATTAACATAATACAACGGAAGACGGCGACGGAAATAGTTGTAATTTTTTTTTGTTTAAATTTTTATTCATTTATTTGTGTACACATTTTTATCATGTTGTTTGTTTTCAATAATGTTGTGAACATAGCCAACTACAGGGTTGTCAGATTTTTTTGAGCTCTATCGCCAAACCGGATGTTAGAAATCGCCAAAAATCGCCAAACGTCAATTTGGTTCAGTTTTTGTAATTTTTTTTTTTTAATTAAATTTTACATACAAAAAACGCTAGTATAATATGTGAGTCAAAAATCGCCAAAAACTGAGAAAAAATACAAAAAATTCGCTAAAAGTAAATTTTGTTTTGTTTCTGTATTTTTTTTTTTAACTAATAAAAATGGAGATCGTATAAGTATTCAGTTAAAAAAGCTTAAATTAAGTACACAAGTATATAAGATCGTAAACTTCAGCCTCACTGATTTCATTACTGGAGTTTTTACCTGCATATATACTATTAGAATTAAATAGTGACTGAATATAAAATTCACTCAAACTGATAACAAGACAAAAATCATGTGGAAAAAAGTTGTAAGTTTTTTTTTTATATTAGTAATGATAACAAAAAATAACAAGCTGTTAAACAAAATCGCCGAAATAATATAAATGGTAAAAATAGCCAAGTTAATCGCCAGTTACATCAGAAATCGCCACAAAAGTCGCCAGTCGCCAAATGGGAAATCCTATCGCCAAGCACGTTTCAAAATCGCCACGTTTGGCGAGAAATCGCCATATCTGACAGCCCTGGCCAACTATTCAAAAACTATGGCAACATCAGAAAGAGAACGAGCATCAAAAATTGAGAGACAAGGCGAATTAAATTCGCTTTGTTGAGAGAGAAAGAAAGTCCGCAATGAAAATAAAATAGATTTTATTTTATGCCGTTCCGCACTGCGGTTTTTTACTTAAAAATCGTATGAAAAACCGCACCGCACTTAAAAACCCTGAAACTTTGAAGGAGGTGTTTTTTTCTTTTTTAAGATATGATTTTTTTTCTTTCACAACCTTTAAAAAAAATCTTAAAATAGAATTTTAATATTGTAATTTTGAGCAACAAGTACACTGTGCTAGTTGCAAAAACAGACCAGCCACGCACCTGGCATTTTGCCCTAATTGGGGCACGCTGAATCCAGTGGTTTTTTTGTGGGTTTTTTTTTTTTTAGGTAAGCTCTTGTTTTCAAGATATACCGTTATTTCGAAAATGTAAGAGGTTGCACAGCATATATTCGCGTAACTCAAAAACGGTTTAGTTTATTGAAATAACAAAAAAAAAAAACCGAAATTCGGCAATAAATAATAAAGTGGGGTTGGTCATACATTTGACCTATCTAGTATCTTCCTACGCGTTTATGCTGTGCAACCTCTTACATTTTCGAAATAACGGTATATCTTGAAAATAAGAGCTAACCTAAAAAAACGGTTAGCACCACTGGATTCAGCGTGCCCCAATTAGGGTAAAATGTTCTCTTTAATTCTCTTTAAAATTACATTAAAATCATCTTCGTATGTCAAGTAGTTTTCGATATATTGAAGAAATAAGCTCAACATTCGGCTAATTTAAATTTAATTTTAAAATTTTTTCATTCATATGTATATGTTCCCTATAAAATAAAAGGAACCTTCTCACCTAATTACATTAAAATCGGAAGGGGTCGTGTCCCACTCTTGGTCGTTTTGACATGGAAATACCCTTATATTTTTCTTTTTCTATGACAATACGGTCGTAGCCGGCGTACGATATAGAATTAGATCTAAGTCGACGTACGACCTAGATACGCTTTTACGTTTACGCCATCTATTGTGTGTCTTGTATAAAATATTATTCGTTTTAATTTGCCAACGTATCTACGTCGTACGCTACTGCGTTCATACGGTTCAGTTGTGTTCCTATGGATATGAAATTTATGTGTTTTTATTTCATGTCTTTTAAAAAAATAAAAATTGTTGATCAATTTCAATAAAAAAAATAATTAATTAAAATTGTTTCTTCTTTTATTTGACTACGTGTTACTTTTGCTAACAAAACGCGCGAACCGCAACACACGTAAAAAAGAAATTCGCAATTTGAACTCACAAGTGATTTGTCAATCGCCTATTTATAGTGCAATTGGTTAAAAAAAATTAGTTTATAACTTTCCAACAACTGCTTACATATATGTATATTGTTTACATCAATTTATTCTTTGCTAAGATTTATAAAAACTGGATTTTTTAGGTACATGAAACCGCTGTTAACACATTCAAGACCAACATTATTGGAAACTTTGCCTGTGTGTTGTAATCCTGTGGCACGACTTTTAACTACTACCGAACAGTTAACACAGGTAATACTAGAACTTAAATACATATAATGATAATTATGTGAATTTCTTTTTATAAGTATATTTTATAAATATTTCATCATGTTTTTGGCCACATGTTTATTGTAAATATTTTATTATGTTGCTTGCACGTTAGGATGGTGCGTTAAGACGCACGGATTCAGATTCTGATATTTGCATAGACGACAATGACGTTGCTCGCAGTCGAAGCGGAAGTGGTGGTGGTGGTTCGGTTACGGGCGGGACAGGTGATCTACGCCGTAACTCTATTAGTCGCGTAAGTATCCTATTTACGGCAGATAATCGTAGTACTCTTGCTAGATACAAAAACTTTGAATGATAAAAAAAAAACTTTCGTTGTGCTATTACAAATCTACTAGTCATTTTATTGTGTTAAAACATTTTATTAATATAACAAGAAACAAAATGAACAATAATACATTTTAAAAATAGAACCACTACACAAAATTACTATCAAAATATTTTGAATAAGAACCAAACAATTAACAAAAATGTCGTTATACTATTTTAACCCACTAAAAACATTTGTCTTCAAATCTATAACTGTTAACAAAATTGGCTTGTAATTAAAAAAACATTTGTATATTTTATGTTTATTTCAAACGCTTTATCTAGTCCCGTTTCTAATCGGTCACAACTATCTTCAAACTTTAAAGTACTAATTTAAATTAATATTGTGTTTGGATTATTCATAAATTATTTCTTTTGTATTTCTTTTTGTGATTTCCTTTTTTTATTTATTTTTATTTAATATATAACTTAATAATGTAGTAAACAATTAACAAACAAACAATAACTTGTAAATATGTATGTACGTATAATGTAGGTATTTATTTAAAATGTCTATTTTATTTTATTTTATTCATATTTTTGCATGCTGTTGTGATCAAAATTATTGAATTAGTTATAAGAAGATTTTTAAATCTTCAAATAATAAAAAAAAATTATAATAAACAAATGTTAAATTTTTTCTTCTTTTCTTTAATAATTTCATTTGGTTCTCTTTATCTCGTTCTATTTTTTTTTTTGGTGGATTTGTTCTAAATTTAAATAAAAACTATGTCTAACCCATAAACAAATTACATATATAACAATCTCTAAAACTAAACAATAACAACAACAAATTCATATTTTGACTGTCAAAATTAAATATCAAACCTAAAATCCGAAAAAAAATTATTTATTCTGTGTTTGAATTAAGTCGAATATATTGAATGAAACTAATCAAATAATCGACGATCTTACTGTGGTAACAAATAATTTTATGTAAAAGAAAAAATTCAAAGAAATATGAAAGACCGACAAAAAATATATGTATTTAAATATAGAACGGTTGTTTACCAAAGACAAATGATAAAAACAATAAAGTTGTACAAACTAGTAAAAAAAGGTTGGTTTTTTTTTTTTTTTGTTAACTACTGTACTATTTGTCCTTCACACTTCTTTTCAGCTCTTTTTTCAGCTGTTATGTTTGTAGTTTTTGGTTTGCATGCTTTTTAGTTTTTCTAATATAATACTATCTGTTTAATTTAAAAATGGCCAATAATTAAATTAAGGAAATAACAGGGAGATGAATTAGAAAAAAAACATCTGTTAATAATTTTGCAATCATAATGGAATTACAGATCACTGTAATTAAACTACTCTGTTTTACTTTATATAATCAATTCTGTGTCATTTTGAGAAAACATCTTAAGTCGAGATAATTTAGCAAAAAAGCTAAAAAAAAACTCGGTGAAAAAATCATTTTTGTCAAATAATAAAATAAACCAAAATTAAAAAAAAATTTCGTTTATAAAACAAAATTTAAAAAACGTAAACAAATATGCTTTTAAATTCAATTTAAAAAAATTAATATTTGATTTTAATTTAGTACTCGTATTATATTAAATATCAACTTTTCATATCTGATAAAACCCATTGGTTATTGTACTATTTATTAAAGATGAAACCTTTCTCTAAAAAAATTTATAAAATAATCTTTTGTCAAAATATGGTACATCAACAAAATTTCATAACTTCCAAGTCTTTTTGCGCTTTTAAACGAGAAACGACACTATAAAAGCTCGCTTAAAGAGTGAGTCAGACAAAACTTATACACACTATTCTAGCCAAAACTTATCCTTGATCCAACATATTTTTAATATTTTTTTAAGTTAGCTTTTAAAAATATGTCAGATATTGAGGGGGGTTCTGGAAATCGAAAACGTAAAACGCAAGAATTTGAAAGTGGTTTTTAATACACTTTTAATCTAATTTTTATAATCTTTGTTATAAAATTCCGTTTAATAGAGAAAACTTTGTATAATATTTGTCATAAAATTGTTTTATTACAGAAATCTTATTCAAAAACGAAGTTTAAAATTCTTGCGTTTTGCGATTTCGATTTCCAGACCACCCCTGATTATCTTTTCTAAATCACTTGTTTTTATTTGTCATTTCGGTGAAGTTGTAGGCAGAGTTTGTTTTATAAATTTTTAAAAAACAAAAATTTTGAAAGTAAACAATTTTTTTCAACGCCAAGACGAAATAGATCCCGTTACTGGAACAACAACAAAATCGCTTGTTTTTTGCAAGGGGTCAATTACCACCTCGTAGGACATCCTCGTGTTAAATTCGCCACTGAAAACCATGTGAGGAAGTTTGTAGTGGAATATACACGTACACTGTACGTCGTACAGAGCTAGTACGTCATACCACTGGGATACCATAAATATCACACACTTGCAATAAAGTACCCTACAAGAAGACTACCGGCAATTTTTGTTATACGACCGGCAGTGTTGACCGATATATTGGTTAAATTTTCTATTAGCTTATTAAGAGCAAAATGAAAAACTAACTGAAATTCTTGTGTACATGTGATTTTGCCTCTCTATCATACTTATGAATTCCACTCGACTACGTAACAAACTCATATCTGTACTGCTTACTCTGCTGCTTTTTATTATTCAATACTAACCTTAACAATGGTTAACACTTACTAGTTATTTATAACGTTAATATTGGTTAGAACTAACGTTTATAAAATAATCACCCTTATCATGAATTCCACATGTGAAAATTTCCGAATAAAATTTTTTATTCACATGGATTTTAATTTCGTATCATGAATTCCATGTGAATAAAATAACATACCTGATTTTAAAAGCCTGTGTCATTATATTCGGAGTTGTAAACAAGAAACAATTAATGTATTTAAGAAAACTGTTTTTGGAAATTTATGGAACTAAATTTTTTCGGGAAAATTTGTATAGCTTTGTGACAGGAAGAAGATTTTCGCGAACAACATGCTGTTGTATTTTCTCGTTATTGACAATAATCGATTACTATTAATTTGTAATTTAAGACGATTACCTCAAAGAGCAACAAACCTACGCGAAAATTGCCGAAATTCGGAAAAGTTTGCAAAAATAGCGAAGATTCGCGAAAATTTTTAATATTTCAAACAAGCCATAAAATGAATTAAAAGGCCCTGAAACTATAAGGAATTGCACAAATTCGGTAAAAATTGCAAAATTAGCGGAAATTCGCAAAAATTTGCTAAAAGTGGAATCATAGCAAAGTCTAATATTTATTAAAAATCGTTAAAGCTGTAAAGAATCAGAAAACTTATAGGAAAAAATCGCTTATATCGCCAACTTGGCTAAAATTCGCAAAAAATTGCAAACTTGGAAACAAACTCTAAAATTTATTTGAAATCGCTTAATCGGCAAAAGAAGCAAAATGTCGGAAAATAACAAAAAAAAAAAAAATCCAAAAATAGCGAAAATTCGCGAAAATTTTTAATATTTCAAACAAGCCATAAAACTGATTAAAAGACCCTAAAACTATAAGGAATGGCAAAATTTTGGTAAAAATTGCTATATTAACGGAAATTCGAAAAAATTTGCTAAGCGCGGCAAGATAGCAAATAAATTTATTAATAATCGGTAAAGCTATAAAGAATCAGAAAATTTACAGTAAAAATAGCTCTTATCGCAAACATGGCAAAAATTTGCGAAAAATTCTAAAATTTATTTGAAATCGCGAAATCGGTTATATGGAAATTATTAAAAAATATTTATTTGCTCCTTATTTACCGTTTTACTCCTACATATGTATGTAAATGAAATAAATGAAATTTGTGCATTTGAAACGTTGTTATACCCTCCATCACCATCAGTGGTGAATGAGGGTATACTTGGTTTGTCATTCCGTACGCCTAAAACCGTTTTAAATAACGCTATCATAATAAAATTCGGTACGTGACAGTTTTGTAGAACTAGAAATTATACTGTAAAATTTCGTGAAGATCGGCCCATAATTTACCATATGCCTCATATAAACCCTACTTTCGGAAAGGAGTTTAGCATCGGGGGAGGGTATTAAAGATTCGGCCTAGCCGAATATAGCACTCTAACTTGTTTTTTTTTAAATTTTAAATATAAACTTACATTTTCTTCCTTTTCCGACAGACAAATCTTTGTAAATTATTTTCTTCATAAATTGGTAAAATAGTTCACATATGAGCTCTTCACAATCGTGTGAATTTTTTGAAAACAAGTAAATTCGAAAGAAATTTTTTCGGAGTTTAAAAATGTAAATAATCCTAAATTTTCACAACACATTTTATTCATGATACCAACTCTTCACACATTGGGAAATTTGTATGTGAAATTTTATTCATGATAAGGGTGAATATATTTTTTTTAATTCTCATTTTAAATTAAATTTATTATTAAAAAAAATTATAATATGTATATTTCATTCATACATTTCATAGTCAGGAAATTAGACTTCAGAAAAGTCAATACCTCGTACCATTATTTCTGTGGAAGCTCTATAACGTTCCACTTCTTGCATGGGTCTGGAAATGGAGGTAAACGTACATGTGACCAATAATTTAATTGTAGATCTTAAAAAGAAATATTATTTTGCTAACAACTTGTGTCAAAAAAATTAAATACACACTTGAAGTCATCAGTATTTTAAATAATTTATAATGTTATTAAACGATTATCCTGGTCAAAGCCACCACCCAAAGCGAATACTCCTTTCAAAACAACCGCTTCGCACCTGACCTCTGTTGTTTCCCGAAAATGCACCACCACGTCCTCTAAAGCTGCCATCAGTACGCCCTCCTTTACCACTAGCATTCTGATTACCGCTGTTTGGCGGTGCCACTGTTTCTTCTAGAAAAATTTTAACTCTCTACTTTAGTTACAAATTAAAAGGCAAATATTAAATTTAAGAAATTTACAAATTTTTTCAAGCGTATGACAAAAATATTAAAAAAGTGGCATTATTTAGGAAATGTTAAAAAAAAAACTTATGTAAATTAATGATTGCAAGTGTGGTAGTAAATTTTTTTTTTTAGTTTTGATTATGCATTTCTTGTAGGGCACAACATTATTAACAATCTCTCTACGACTTAATGCCAGTTTACACGGTAATACAATGTATTACGACATTGCGAAAAATGATGTAGAATGAAAAAAATCTTATCATGTAAAAGCAAAATGTATTAAGTAAAAGAGAATACGAATACAAAATCTGACAAGCGGTCGGTAAATGCTTTTTTTCAAACTTATGTATTCTCATCACACCAGAGGCATGGTGGAATAAGCAGGTGGCATCGTTTGTGGTGTTCTGTAAATCACATCGGTTTTGTATTTTTCGGTGTTATTTTCTATTGTCGAGAGCCCAAACAAACATAAATCGTCATTTTTTAACGCTTTGTATGTTACTTTTTGACAATTTGTTTCTTTTTACTGAAATAGCATCTCAAATTAGTTTTAGGGTTTGTTTAAAATTTGCATGTTTTACAGCTTTAACGATTTATAATAAACAGTAGACTCTGCTATCATGCCGCTGTTAGCAAATTAAAGCGAATTTCCGCTAATTAAGCAATTTTTAGAGAATTTTCCTTTTCAATTTTATGGCTTGTTTGAAATATTAAAAATTTTTTGTTATTATCCGACATTTCGTTTTTTTTTTTAACCCATTTAGCGATTTCAAATAAATTTGAGGTTTTGTTTACAAATTTGCAATTTTTCGCGAATTTTAGCCGTGATAGAAGCGATTTTTTCCTGTGATTCTTTATAGCTTTTTCGATCTTAAATAAATATTAGACTTTGCTTTCATGCCGCTGTGAGCAAATTAGCGATCTTTAACTGAACTAAACAACAAAGCTGAAATCACAACAAAAGTCACAAAAGAAAATATATGTAATTTTTTGTAGTGTCATCGAATTTTCTTATTTTTGAATGATTTGTTGTAAATAAAATAGCTTATTGCATAAAAACTCAATAGCCAACACATTTGGGGGATTCACAAGGTGTCATAAAGTCATATGTCTTAAAATAATAACATGAAAAAATTCTACTGTTGTGAACAACCCCTCATAATTTAGTATGCTATTTTGAATTTAAATCAGCTGATTTAAAACAAATATAAGAAATAAATAATTAACTAACATCAAAATATTTTTTAATTCTTTTTCATGAATTAATAAATTAAATTAAATCTTACCTAACTATTTTCCATTTTGCAGACGCAAATAAGCAATGAATTTTATTTTCGTTTGTTTACCAAACAGCAGAGTCCTAAGCCGATCTTATTTGACGCCGCAAGTGATTTGTTGCAAAAATTGCTAGCCGCAGGTCAAATTTTGATGTTAGCCGGGTAAAATTATACCATCAACCGCGACGGCTACAAGAACTAACGCGGTACGGCTCAGCCGCTCAGCTCTGGTCTCTTCTGATTAATAACGACAGCACAATAAACATAGCAGGCAACGTTCTATTAATTTAAGACACTTTTTGTTTACAAAGCAACAACAATATTTTTAAACCATTGTAAAATGTTAGAACATTATGACAATATAACATGATAGCACACCTTGTGAATACCCCAATTAAATATTTTCTTTAAGTATTTTATAATGACGGTCATCTTGCAATAGTCGCAAAAATAACAAAGTGATTTCAAAAAGTTGCTTAAAATAATAAGCCTAGAACACCTTTCTTGTGATTTGAAATCACTTTCATAAAATGTGATTTTCAGAACAGGCCTGTACTTAAAATTTTTGTTCAAATTTTTAGCACAATTATTGAATTTAATTTCTATTTATATATTAAAGTTGTTTTTTATTTGACCTTTCCAATTTAATTATAAAAATAAAATATTTGAGCTCGAGGCCTGGATTGTTGTTTAATTAAAATTCTTCTTTATTTATTTATAATTTCTATTTATAAATACAGAAAACTAATTTTTTGAAATAATAAATCATATTAAAAAAGTAAAAATTTTTTAAAAAAACACAATGGCGTTAAAAAATGTAAACAACTTTAGACATTTTGCCCATTTATGCTTAGGGGAGACCGGGGCACCTTCGGCACTGGGGTAGATTCGTCAATGACGTTTTCGATTTGACGCACTTATTTTTCATCACTAACTATTTATTTAAATTTATCGAAAATCAAAATAAATAACTCCCGCAAAGTTTGTCATCTCTAGCTTACCAACTGAAAAAGCTACCGTGTTTAAGTTTTTTTCCAAGTGTTTTTGTAATATTTTGATTCTATTTAGTAAGTATTTTGTATTTGAAAATTATCAATATTTAAAATAAAAATTACAAACCAACTTAATTAATTGTGCTAGTTTCCTAAAAAATAAGTTGAATCTAAATCGTTGTTGAAGAATAATAGAAAAAAAAAAATAAAATAGTGTAAATAGTGCTTTCGGGGTAGATTCGGCATTTTCAATTGGGGCACATTCGTCCAAGTAAAACTTGGTCGATATAGTAATAAGCCAATTTATCAAGTTACTGAGATTACTTAAACTCTTGACGACTTCATTTCAATAACAAACTTCCTTCGCATGCTTGATATCTTTTTAATCTCTATTTGTTAAGCCTGAAAATGAAAATATTTCGCTAGTTCTATGAGCCGAAATAAAACTTAAGTTTAACTGTATCCATCTTACAAAAAATGCTTAATCCGTTTATAGCTGGCATATAATTTTATTTTTTATAGAGTTTTTAATGAACAACTGCCTTTAAGAATATAGTCGACGAATGTGCCCCGTCAAATGCCGAAGCTACCCCGGCGTGGGGCACATTCAGCGAAAATGACTTTTTTTACTTATTCTTAAAAAAATATAACAAATACTCAGTATTCATAAAATTTTGTACCAATATATTATTATTCAATATCCAAGGACAACAACAAGCGATAAAATTTTTAAATCTGTTGAATACATTCTTAGATTCAGGGCTTCAAAAAAAAAGTGCCGAAGCTGCCCCGGTCTCCCCTATGTATTATTCTAAAAAACACAACTCTGTAAAAAATCAGCAGGCGTTTCGAGCAGACCTTCTAATTGGGCCATGCTTATAAATAACATTATTAGAAATCAAAAAACTTAGTAGGTAATGAGAAATTTAAAAAGTTTTTTATTCTCTCCAAGGAACATTAACACAAGGTAGACTCATTTGGGAGTGTAGACATTAGACTTGTCGCAATTTTTTTTTTTTTTTAATTTAATTGTTTGCGCTGCTTAAAATATGAGGCTTGGTGTAAGAAATCATGATCTAATTTTTCAGGTCAATCCGACGGTGCCTAGCCGTGCCGGGTGGGGCCCAAAGTTCACCATATTATAAAAAAAAAACATATTTTCTATCAGATCTTTATAGTTATACTAATTGAAAAGCCGAAAATCAAAAATATGGCTTCGTTACGATCTTCCGCAGAGAAAGTACTTCAAGTGTGCCAAATTTCAGCTTCCTATGTCATCAGATGGCTTCAGAAAGTTGCGGAAAGAATAGGACATACATGCAAACATCCTGACATACTAAGAAATTATATATTCACCCTTATCGTAAATAAAAATTCCTTGGGAGTTTTTTCCCTTTTCCCATTTTAACAATAGAATTAGCATAGGAAAAACTGAAAAAGGGAAAAAACTCCCAAGGAATTTTTATTCACGATAGGGGTGATTGTATAGATAGATTAAAGTATTTGCTGTTTAATATTTTAGTATGATACGAACGAAAGATTTTTAACCTAATTCGGGGTCGCTGAATCCAGTGGTGCTAGCCGTTTTTTTTTAGGTTAGCTTTGGTTTTCGAGATATACCGTTATTTCGAAAATTAAGGATGTTGCACAACATATGTTCGCGCAACTAAAAAACGCTTTAGCTTATTGAAAAACAAAAAAACCCAAAATTCCGCAATAAAATTTACTTTAAGAAAGTTGAAACTTTTTTCTTTATGTTGGCTTTGGTTTTCGAGATATACCGTTATTTCGAAAATTAAGGAGGTTGCACAACATATATTCGCGTAACTCAAAAACGCTTTAGCTTATTGAAAAACTAAAAAAACCGAAATTCCGCAATAAAATTTACTTTAAGAAAGGTTAAACGTTTTTCTTATATGCGCAGTCGTTTTAGAAACATAATTTTTTTTCTAAAAAAAAATAATTTTATTAAAATTTCGGAATTTTTGTTTTTTAAAATTCATAAAAAATTGAAAAATGCAGCTATGCTTCTAGTTTTATACAGTCATATAAAAAACAACATTGCAAACAAAACAAGCTATAAATGATCAAAATCTGTTAACAACTTTTGATTTTATGTATTCACAAAAGACGAAAAATTTATATGGCGGTTTAATAAAATTCTTAAATTAATTAAAATTGAAGTACTTTCTCTGCGGAAGATCGTAACGAAGCCATATTTTTGATTTTCGGCTTTTCAATTAGTATAACTATAAAGATCTGATAAAAAATATGTTTTTTTTTTATAATATGGGGAACTTTGGGCACCACCCGGCACGGCTAGGCACCGTCGGATTGACCTAAAAAATTAGATCATGATTTCTTACACCAAACATCATATTTTAAGCAGTGCAAACAATTAAATTAAAAAAAAAAAATCCCATACAAGATGCGACCAGTCTAGTAGACATGCTGCCCTATAAAAATAACCGAGTTGTCAAAATTGTCTTCATATAAAACAAAAACATATTTAACGCACACATGTACAAATTTAGGCTCATATAAACGAAATTTGACGTTTGGGTTCCAACTGGGGTAAACAGCTGACAAACATATGGGTCTTGTGTAAATATACCTTGATTCTCTCGTTGTATCACACAATTTACCGTTTATTCAATTTTAGAAATGTATGGTAAGCAAAACTTATTTTCAAACTTTGTTTTAGTTTCATTAAAAATTTTCACTTTTTCGACGCGTTTTTATACAAAGCCAGCAACATTTAAAAATTTACATAAAATCTCGTATTAAGCGCATATCGTCATCTTAAAGACCTAATAACCTATCTGCAAAAATTTCAAAATTGAGTTTTGTATGGATTTTTATTCCCTATATCATAACGCATATGTGTGCAAAATTTTGAACATGTAATATTACATATGACAAAGTTTTTGTACCTGGAGGACCGTTACGCACAAAAAAAGAGAAAAATAAATCATCAAAAATCACGATAAAAGTTTAATTTTGTTGCATAGTGTAATTTAAACAAACATTAAGTGCTTGTTTTTGCTTAAACCAGTAAAAGAAACTACTACTGTAATTATTTAATGTATATAAAATTCATGTGTAAAGAAATTTGTGTTTATTCATGCTAATAAGTACTGCAGATAGGTTATTTGGTTTCAGATTTTTATAATTCCAAAAAACCTAAGTGTCATAACATAAGCTGTGATTAGGTTAGGTTAGGTTAAAGTGGCCGGTCACAAAGACCCCGCATAGACCAAATAGGTCCCTAGCGTTACCACGCTGTACTATAGTCCACAGAAGAATATCAGAAAAAGGTCATTCCGATGTTATGGTACCCAGAGTACCCCACACTCTCTTGACGAATGCCAGGAGTCTCATTAACCTAATTCCGGAGACCTCCTCAAGACCTTGGAGGTAATGATCTCCCAGACAGTTCGCCCTGGAGCGCACGAGTGCCGGACAGTAGCAGACTAAATGCTCCACTGTCTCCTATTCCCCTGGTACCCCACAGAATCTACAGTTGTCACTATTCAACCGCCCCGCCCTCCGGGCGTGTACCGCAGTCCAACAATGACCCGTCAAAAAGCCTACCAGAAGTTTACAGTCCCCTCTCGGCAGCGACAGAAGAATTTTCGTCGACTTTGGATCATAGGATCCCCACATTACCCTGGAGACCCTGCACGTTCTGGTGTTTTCCCAAATCGCCTCTGATCTCCTCCGTATAGCTGTGATTAGAAAAACAAAATTTTCTCAACCGATATATATTACTGGTTCCATTTTAATAAAAATGTGTTATTTTCGTTTCAAAATCGTTAATAGTTTCAATTTTATAACGTTTTTTCCCTCTCCTGTAAACTTTTGAAAACTGCAGATAGGTTATTTCGTCTTTTAGGTGACGATATGTAAGTTTATAAGTGCTGTTGTGGTTTAGTGGTTATGTCGTGCTTTGTGACCCAGGATGACAGAGTTTAATTCCCGGTTTGGCCAGTATTTTTTCTTTAAAATGAATTTTTTTTTAAATTGCAAATTTTTATTTAATTTTTTTCGTTAAGTATCTTTTTTAAAAAAGTAGTGAATTTTTAAAACAGAAAAGTGAGTTTTAATAAAAAATTAAATACATATTTTTATACCCTTCACCTCAGGTGGAAAAGGGTATATATAAGTTTGTCATTCCGTTTGTAATTTCTGCAATATTGATCTAAGACCCTATTAAGTATATATATTCTGGGTCCTTATGAGGAGAGAACTTGATTTAACCATATGATGTCCCCCTTTCAATTGTTTACATATACTAGCATAACGCCCAATATGATAATTATTTCATCTATTTAACGAAAATATTTTTACAAATAGAAACTAGGAATTTTTGTGTTTTTTTTTTTTTTTGCTACTTAAAAACTCGCCAAAAAATATAAAAGAAAACAAACAAACACACATACATGGCATAAACTATTTTGGTGAATATATTTCCCAACTTTGCCATTGTGGTGAACAAAAACATCAGAAGTAATTACAACTCAACTTTGTTGAATATTGTGAACAGTAAACGTGCCATATTTCATTTTAATGATATTCGATTAACGTTCCTTCATGGTTCAGTTGTCTAGAGGGTGTGTTAGAAACTGAGAGTTCCCTGGTTCGAATCTTGGTTTATTAAAAAGAAGTATTTTTATTTTTTTTATGTTCTAAAAACGATTTAAAAAAAAATATTTACCAGTTTTCGCTTTTTAAATTTTATTTATAATAAAGTTTTAAGTATTGTAAATATGTATGTATAGGTATGCAAAATTTATTTAGTTTTTGTCTAGTTGCTCTGTATTCAGGGGTCTAATCACCGCATTCGATACTATCGTATCGAATAAACTATCGAATGTTTTTGCATACGACAGACACTGACGTATCGAATGAAAACTCGATAAATGTAATGTCGAGTTACTCGATAACGAATGCTATTATTTCAAATTCCATAATTTTCATTCATTATCGAGTTTCATGATACCAAATTAAATAATTTCGATCCATTTTGCTCGATATCGTATGCGGTGATTAGACCCCTGCTCGCACAATGGTGAAGGGTATATAAGATTCGGCACAGCCGAATATAGCACTCTTACTTGTTTTTTATTTTACTTGCTTGGCTATGATTATTTTGACAAAAACGTCTAAACCAATTATTTATATGGGCTACTTCAAATTTTTTGAGCACCTGCTGAAACCGACATACTATGGCTCTTATTTCGTTAAGTTTTATGAATTGAAAAAAACGTTGTACAGGGTTTGGATGACTATACTTGAAGGATATGACGTGCAAAGTTTTACGTTGAAAAGTCCTCACCTTAAGAATTGGTGGTCATCTAAAATTCGAAAAATTAAAAAAACGACTTGAAACTTCCAAGAGTTTTTTCATTCATTCCGTTTTCTTTGTAATAGTTTTAAGCTTTTAGATCCAAACCCATACAAAATTTAGTCACTAGACTTGGAGGATATATCCACTAAAAAAAAAATTTTGATATCGCTGCTGCGTGAAAAGTTGCATGGTGTTTTAAAGTGAAACCAAAATTTTTCGAATTTATAAATTTTTGAAGATTTTGCATAGAGTTTTTGCGCCGTTTAATAAAAATGAGTTTTAAGCGCAGAATTAAAAAAACTGCGTAATTTTATAAAGTTTGAGGTGTATCAAGTTGGTATCAGCGCACCAATAACGTATCACGGACATCACAAACTTAAAATAAATTAGCGTAAATTTTTTAAAAATTTATCTTTTTTGCGTCTGACAATCTGAATTGCCTTTTAAGTTGGCTAGTGTATTGCGTGATGTGACTAACTTCCTAAAGGGCACCTCCGAGGCGAAAACGCACTTTAAAATTTTTAAACGCAAAAATTTTATGAACTTTTGAAAATTTTTTCAAAAAAACAATTTATTTTTTAGCTTTTTTTATATCAAAACATGTCATGGGCACATGTTAAGGTATCTAAATAGATTCTTCGCGACGGACTAAACTGATAAAGTGCAAAAAAAAAAAATAATTTTTTTCAACCCTGGCGCGTGCAGCGGCAGTTTTTTCCAAACACATTTCGCTTTGTGACAACTGAAGCGCTGTATCAATTCCGCTCAAACGTACATCGAATAGAAGACTTTACTGAGCTTGATACTAAAATTGAAAACGCACCAAAAAATTTTAAGGATTTAAAATTTTATGGAGAAACAAAATGTTTCTAACCTCAAAAAGCATCCTTGTATGAAATATTTGATTTGGTTTCAGAATATACATTTTAAAATTTCTAAAATTCGTTAAAAAAAAAACTGAGAAGCGAAACAAATTATGATCATAGTAGCTTTTGCTGAGTGCTTCTAAGAATAAATATTTGAGTATTACTGATCTAAATATATAATTTGGTAAAAAAATCATGAGTGGTAAAGTTTAAATGGTTATATCTCTTAAGGCATTAGCGATAGCCAAATAGTTTTTTTTCCCAAAATATTGCAAATTATGTCTTATACTAGCCGTAATTTTGTAAAATGTTTAACAATTTTAAATAAATTTTTATATGCATACACGATCAAAAAAAATTTTTTATATTTTTTTTTCCAGTGTATTTTAAAAAGTATTCAAGCTTTTACAAATATTTTAGTGTGCTAAGAAAGCCCTTAAGGGGTATTATCCACACGCGTTATCCTTTTTCAATTTTAACAAAAACTGTAATTTTTATATTTTTTTTTAATTTTTAACTTTAAACCGCAGTAAAATTTGCGCCGTGTAATAAAAATGATTAACGCGAACGGATTTCACATGCTCAAATATCGGTTTATACACACGCAAATCAACATTGATGTCAGACAAAAAAAAAAAATAAAAAAAAAAATGTCTAGGTGTCGTAAATTTTTGAAGTTGCTCATATACAGAATTTTCTAAAAATGAGCTGTAGAAAGCTGATAAAATTTCATTTAAAACAAACCCTCTTTTATCGATACATGTAAATTATTCACCAATTGCAATAGATATTTCCAAAAAAAATAGCATTTTTCGGATTTCCTGAGAACCAAACCGGAAGATCGATTTTGATTTCAGAACCATGGTTTGTTTAGGAAAAGTTCTTAGAACTTTCCCTAGATTACGATTTTGCTATACGCTTGGTGGGGAAAAAAATTGACACACCCTAATGCATATATATATTAATCTATCAGCCATGTTCTGACAATCGCACGATTTGAAATCGCAAAACGCCAGATTTATTTTATGGTGTTCTGAAACTCGTGCCTTTTGCTAGCGATCTGCCATAGTTTCTTAAAGTTCCCTTAAGCATTCTTTTGGGTGCCTATTATGAACTTATTTCGATTTTCGACAGCAGTCGAATTAGCTGATCGAACGAATTTTCATTTGGTATTATGGCCCGGATTCGATAAAAATTGACTTTTGTGATTTTGATAATTCACAGTAGTACATTTTCGATCAGCTGTCACTAATAAAAAATTTTTGTTTACAACTTTAAAAAATAAGATTAAAGTTAAATGTGACCACGGCGGAATTTTGATGGTTTTCAAATAACTTAGCTTCAGTGGGGTGTCAACCCACTTTTTTACATGCTGAACTTTGCTGCAAATCATTTGGTAAAAAAAGAATTTTGCTCCATAAGGAATATGAGCGTTTCCAATTGCTGTTTACAAATAGTTACATTTTCAAAAAGTTTTTTACATTTATTTGCATCGTCGAAAGCAAATTTGTTTTCGTTGAAAAATTCGATGCACAACGAAATTTTCGACGGTGCTGCCAACTCATCATACCAAATTAACATTCGAAAGTCGATGTTCGATAGCCAGCGAAAATCGTTTATCGAATGTAACTCATAATAGGGGCCTTGATGTTGGACGCCACCAAATTTCTTGCGATTGCGATTTACAGTAAACGTATTATGCAATTTAAAGTCAAATCGCCAATGTTTAGCGTTTTGCGATTGTCAGAACATCCCCGTATATCTCTGAAGTTTAATCCCGATAAGTGGCGCTGTTGTCGTGATATTTTAATTTTTTTAGTATATGATACGATTTGGCTAAAATTCGCAAAATATATTTATTAAACAAAAGTAAGTTTCCTGATAAAATTTTGACCCGGTAGATAGCGCTGGGGTTAAGTTATTAACCAAATTCTCCAGTATTAAATGATCTTTTTTTATTTGGAAACCCCGATCAGCGCCGGGACCAAACAACTAGTAAATATATGAATGTACTATATTGTGATGATAATTAAACACATTTATTTATATAAAAATATTTAAATAAAATAAGTTCTTTTATTCACAAAAAAAAAATTAGAATAATCAAACAATGAAAAATTTTAATTATTAAATCAATGAAAGTTTGATTAAAAATGAAAAATACAAAAATTTAAAAATAATTTTTTACAAGTAAATTTAAAACAAGTGTTTCTCCACAATATCCTTCTTAAGAGGGATATAGAAGTACATGTAGTCTTGCGAAAAACTTAGATTTTCTTTTTGTCAATCAGTCAAACTCAAATGCAACTTTAAAAAAGAAACAACAAAAATCACAAAATGTAAACAGGGACATAATTAAAATTTTGAATGGCAAAAGCCAAATAAACTGCTCAAACGGCTTGACAAACATGTCAAATTGTACGTTTGTACAATTGTACATGTTTGAAGAAAAATCAAAATGTTCAATATTTTCCACATGGTTTGCGCTACCTAGTGCTAAATTTAATCATAAACATAAAAAAATTTAGAGGATAAAGGTTTTGTTTTATAATTTATTAAAAAATGATCATGTTTGGGTCGTTTATTTGTAAACGGAAAGTGACTGTTTTCCAATCTGTTTGTGTGGTTTGTTTGAATCTTAAAGCTTGTCAATGTTATATGAGTGTGTTTAGCAAATAAGGTGAAATTATCGCTAAGAAAATAATAAATCAAAATTTAGAGTACAAAATGTTTATGTAAAAGCTGCAATATAAAAAAAAAACTTATTTAAAAAAACGTTTTTAATTTTGCAGTTTAAACTGCCCCAGTGGTATGGCTTACTACCGCTAGTCCCACAACAATCTACTTCTCATGGTTTTGAGTGGCGAATTTAACACGAGAATGTCCTACGAGGTGGCAATTGTGGCATAACCTCTACCTACCATAAGGGTTAGCTACTTATATCTACAAAATGTGCGCTCAAAAAGCAAGTGATTTTGTTGTTGTTCCAGTAACGGGATCTATTTCGTCTTGTCGTTGAAAAAAATTTGTTTTCTGCATTACTTGGAGCTATAGAATTAGATAGCGATACTTCGGTATGATTTTAATGCCACATCAGTAGTCATTAGTACAAAAAAACTATATTTTATTTTTATTCCTTACAGCACTTGCTTCAAAATCAATATAAAAAATTGTCCCGTTATAAACAGTAACAACACCAAAAAGAAACATTGTTTCATCGTTAAGCTGCGCTGCGCTAAATATGACTCCAAAATAATGCTTCCCTGCAAATAATAGGACCAGTCCAAACACGCGTGTAAAGAGTAGCCCACAAGGGACCAGGACTAGTCCAAAAGTAACCCAAACGTATGGAAAAAACATGGTCTGTTTAACATTACGATGTCCTAGGGCAGGACCATATAACCCACCTTTAGACCACTAAGCAGTAGTTTTAAAACTACTCCATGGTATACTCAAGAGGATTAGTTTTGAAGTCGCTTAAAAATGAAAGCATGTCGTTAAAAAACTAAGACATGTCGTCTCACTACAAACACTTTTTAACAATGACATGGTCCATGCTTGCATTACATCGGTCCAGTCCATGGAGTAGTCCATTTTATCAAAATGGATCAGGTGGTCCAATTTTATTTGCACGGTTCAAACAGTCACATTTCGATCATCTGCCTGATCAATTTATGATTGCGCACATTCTGTACATTTTGTTTCTTAAACAAGTCACTTTCTAAGCATTTCAGGGAATTATTTGCGAGTCTTGTTTTAAGCGCACAACTGATTAATCCGTTTTTGATCATCTTAGGTAGTCTTGAAAGACTCAGTTTGGTGATTCAATCTTCCACATGCTGACTGGGTAGTGTTATTTTTGTTCAAATCACAAATTCTTTATCAAAGTTTTTCTTGGGATTCAAAATATTAATTTACATGGTTTCGTTTAAATGTTCTAAATTCCCATTTCATACTATTGATAAACTGAAATTTATTGTTGATGGGATAAGCTATTCCTATGCGCATTTCACTGGTTGCTTAGGCCAGATCGTCAGGAAACTTCATCCAAAAATTTTAGAAAAACTAAAGATATCGTTTTTGATCGTCGACGAACTAATTTTTTAATTGTAGATGATTCCGAAAGACGCTCAAATTTTTTTTTTAATCCCTTACTTGGTGGCCACACGATCAAGTTTTGCCTTTCAATTCCGTTCAATTTGCAATACACTCTCACTTTTTTACTAACACACTCACACTTTTTAAATTGACCACGAGATGGCTTTCAATTTCACCTCTCCATTTGTTTGGCAATTTTACTATCAATTTAACAGCTGATTACATGTTAGTCTTTATAAATTGTTTTTTTTACGACATCTTGAAAGTAAATTGCTTACAAATTGAGTGCAGCCTACGTAACAGCTTTTAATTTTCGTAGATTTTGACAAACAGTATATGTTAAAGAGTATCAAGAACAACTTGATCGTGTGGCCGCAGGGTTAGCTAATCCCCGCGAAGCTCTACGCTTGTCTGCAGGAAAGAAACCAGAGTCTACGGCGGGAATCGAACCCGCAACCCCGGCGCTGATAGACTAGATCTCCGCCAGCTAGCCTACCGGGGCTATGAATCATAAAGGGAATTGTTTATGATGTATGTAGAGATTATCAAACGAGTCTTTCAAAATACATGCCAATAGTCGTATGAGACTCATGTAGGGATTATTTTACAACTCGTGAAATTCTTAGCAGTATAACTGAGCTACCTAAAGAAGGACATCAAGCGTATTTTACATGCCAAAACTTTTAATTCCTATACAATTTATATAAAACAAACCTTAAGGTCGTGAAATCAACACCTTGCTGTCGGAAAATCCTTTTCACAGATCCTTAGGCCGGTTTGTTTTATTGAAATTGTATTGGCAATTGAATTTTCATATTTTAAAAACGCTCTTATTTAGGTAGCTCAGTAATTGTTATACGACTCTTACAGAGAGTCGCAAAAGGTTTATTCCAATATAAAAAGACAAGCGTGTCAAAAATTAATAAAAAAGTAATAAACAGGGAAACCAGAAATATGCTCTAAAAAACACGTTTTATGCGCATTAAATATACAGTAAAAACTGGAAAATATGCCCTGAAAAATTTTAAAAATATGACCTAAAAATTAAAATTGCTCATTTAAAGACACACGTCTGTATTTATAAAAAAATTTAATAAAGGTTTACAAAACAAATTTTGTATGAAAATTCTCCTTAATAAACGTTTGTTAAATTTAATAATCGTTTATAAATACGGGGGACAATGTTCAACAATTTATTAACAAAATCTAAAAAAAACCTAAAAAAGGTTAAAATTCATATAAGAGATGTTTGCGCCGAATATTACCTAGATATTAACATCCATATGGGTTTTTGTCTTAAAGGGATTTTAGGTACGGTCGCTCAATTGTTAACAAATGTTAACATTTAAAAGGAATTTAAAGCTAGTTAAGGACCGATATTCTCACCATTTGCAAAGACTTCGTCCATATTTGATCAAATTATCTACAAAATTGGAACTTGTACTCTGCGCACAAGGCTAACCTGGACAGACAACCAGCCAGGCGGATGGATGGACACGTTAGATCACTTTAAAAAGTGCTTCTGAGTCAATCGGAATACTAAAAGGTTGATCTAGATACAAATCGCATAACATTTATTCTTAATGACAACCTGCTTTGTCTTACAATTTAAGAGTAAAAATTAAATGTAGATGTCGAAATTAAAGTAACAGATTTTCGAAAAAAAAAATTTTTTTTTATTTGCTGCGAAAGTTATTGTAGGCATCTAAAAAAATTGAATATGTATCAAAATATGCATTAAAAAGGCAAAATATGCGCTAAAAACCTAAAAAATGCTGCAAATGGTAAAATATGCAAAAATATGCACTAACAAATCGATGCCAAAATTCTTAAAAAGCTCTAAACCGGATAAATATATTGTTTCTGACTTCATTAGTCGCACAAGTAAAAACATGCGATTGCATATTTCTGGTTTCCCTGGTAATAAATAAAAAAAATTTAGATGTTTTTGTTACTAGTCAGATAATCATCAGAAGATTCTTTTAGGAGTTGTATCGGGTGATTTTTTAGCTATTATCTTTTTGGCAACACTGGTTTAAGCAGCTGACGCACGTTTCGTGTTTTGTTACACTGTCAAACATCTTCAGTTTGGTCTATAATTTAACCATGAATCGTCTTACAAACGAACAACGCTTGCAAATTATTGAATTTTATTATCAAAATGCGTGCTCTGTTAAGAAAGTTCATCGCGCGCTTCTACCATTTTATGGTCAGTTTAATCGATCCACTGAATGGGTACGTTAATAAGCAGAATTGTCGATTTTGGAGTGAAGATCAGCCAGAAGCATTGCAAGAGCTACCAATGCATCCCGAAAAAGTCACAGTTTGGTGCGGTTTATGGGCTGGTGGCATCATTGGACCGTACTTCTTCAAAGATGATGCGAATCGTAACGTAACTGTGAATGGTGAGCGCTACCGTGAGATGATATCCAACTTTTTTTTGCCCAAAATGCAAGAGCTTAACTTGCATGACATGTGGTTTCAACAAGACGGTGCCACATTCCACATAGCACTCTTAACAATGGACTTATTGAGAGGCGAGTTCGGTGAACATTTTATTTCACTTTCGGGACCGGTCAATTGGCCGCCTAGATCGTGCCATTTAACGCCTTTAGACTATTTTTGACGCATTGGAAGACAACATTGAAGCATTTATTCGTGAGATACCGGCCAAAATGTTGAAAAGAGTATGCCAAAATTGGACTAAGCGGATGGACCATTTGAGGCGCAGTCACGGTCAACATTTGCATGAAATAATCTTCAAAAATTAAATTATATGGACCGTACTATCGATTCAAATAAAGATTTCATGCATTTTTCTGAATTTTATGTGTTTTTTTCTTTAAAACTTTCCTATAGCTCTTAAAAAATCACCCATTATATTAAACATAATCGTCTAACAAACAGCCTATGCTAGCTGAGTGAGTTTATCTTTTCTTACAGACCCGACCATAATTGGTTGATTTTTTGTCAACTCAAAATGTAGTTGTAAGTGGGTAAAGAAAAAACAAAAATAAAATAAATTTCTTTATTTTAAAATTATTATTAGAAATCCCCGAAAATCCCCAAATAAAAATGTTAAGAAAAAAAATATTTTATTTTGTTTGTAGCGACTGGTTTCGGCATGTTTTTTAATTCTTCTTATGTGATTTCAGTGAGGAATTACAAGCAGAACAATATGCTGTTTTTAAAGACGAATGAGCCAATTTATACGAATTTGAAACTATCCACAATAAAAATACCTATATCCGTCATTTATTTAATACTTCGATGCATTCTTTTTCCCAAACTTTTTTATACTATCTTTCATGTTTACTTATTTTTGGGGAAGACATATGTATTTGCTTAAAAATTGTCTTAAAAGAATCAACAATTTTATGTGTCGTCGAGGGTTTTAGATTATTTTTTTAAAACAGTCTCAAGAATAATAACATAAGTTTATTAAGTACCTTTTTTGTTTTAAATGTAAGTTTAACGAGTCACTTTTGCGCTCGCGTTCTACAAATAGGCAGTTAATAAGGACCCTTTACACCGTGTTCGTTGTTGATAAGAGTTTTTTGATATGTTATATACGAAACAAATAAAAAATAAGCATAAATAATAAAAAAAGGGAAATATATTAAAAACGTGTAAAATCCCCAAAAAAATCCGCGAATTTTTTTTTAAATCTCCAAATGACTTTATTTGTCCTTTTTGCTCGCATGAAATTCCCAACTTTGGGGACAAATCCCCAAGTCTGGCAGCCCTGTTTCAGTCAGTCAAACCAAAAAATTTCGAACATGTCGACTGCCGAAGTATTTTTTTTTTTTTGACTGTTAATAAATCAGAGGTTAAAGCAACAGTTTATTTTTATCAAAAAAAAAAAAAAAAAAAAAATGAAAAAGTTGAAGTTACTTCACAATCTTATGATTTTTACTATTTTAACTGCAGTTTTTCAAACACTGCGAGACCGGAAACAAGTGTTTGATATATTCGGTGTTTAGGTTCAGTTAGCCGAGAGTAACAGTAACTTAACCTTACCGTAAAAAATAAGAGTAATCTCTTAAGGCTCAGTTAGGCGAACGTTGCTGTACCGTATCTGTACTGTATCCATCAGCTGTTCGCTTTTTGTTATATGAAAACCAATACAAAAGCTTACCGAAATGCAATGTACCCTAGTTGCAACGTACCAATCTGTATAAAATAGAATTTCATGCCGTTGTTACGTGACATTTGTAAGACAGTGATGGGCGGCTTGTATGTTACATTGAATGCGTTTAGTATATCTATGGAATTGCGACAAAACAACTTACAATACAACATATTTCCAAATATACATATGTTAAGATGTTTAAAATAAACAAATGCATATACACATACAATGAAAAAGGGAAACATACCCAGCGGGAAAAAGAAGGAGTACGGAGGCCTTCCAGAAGGCCTCTGTACCCCTTCTTTTGGATAAACAAGCCCTTCTCGCTCCATTCCATACTCATATCTTTTTTACACGCGTTGTCATTGCGGAGAAGGCCTTCCGCTTTCCTTTCTTCCCCAGAGCTTCTTAAAGGCCTTCAAATAAATGGCTTTTAGAAGGCTTTCCAGAGAATGACTGTCAAAAGGCTTTAGCAAAAAGGTTATCTTGTTATTTAACTTTTTATATAGGTATGTATACCTGTTTTACAAACGTATGTTTATATATTTTATTAAACTTATTGTAGTTTAATAAAACATGTGATACCTATTTTTTTTATTGAAATAATCAAATTTGCTAAATATTGTAAAATAGATTGCATATAAAAGTTTATAATAAAATAAAACTTTTAAGCACAAGTACCTATCTTCCTTAATGAAAAAAACTCAACGAAAATGATTTACATTATTGTTTTAATTTTTTATTTTAATATGCACCTACTTTGTTACTTTGTTTTTATAACGGGATCTGAATTCTTTCGCTTTGGCGAAAAAAACAAAACAAAAAATTTTACTCTTTCTCTTTTCAACTTCGACTAAAATGATTTACAACATACATATGTATGTTACTTTGTTTTTGTAAAGGGATCTGAATTCTTTTGCTTTTGCTTGTGCAAAAAACAAAACAAAAAATGTTACTCCTTCTTTTCTCGCTTCTCATAGAAGCGAGTGTGGAGGCCTTCTATGAGGCATTCTTTTGCAGTTACGTAAGAATAGTAAATAAATCAAAAAATTTTTTAAGCAGGCCTTTAAAAAGGCCTGCAGTAAAAAGGTCTTCTGAGTTTTCCCGCTGGGTATAAAAGACTTTAATTGGTATCAAAACCTTGTTTGGTGTATGCTCATTTACAATATATGTATGCTAAAAATGTATATATGCTAAAATACAAATTTATTTATTGTAAATCTATAATATAAATATTAAATTATTAACATTTTTTACATACACAAAATACTGTTTTAATACCATTTAAATAACGTGGTACCTTTTCTGCACAACGGTCACCATTTGAACATTTTTTTTCCCCATCACTGTGTGTTTTTAGTTTATGTATGGGAAAACATATGACACGTTTTTAAACTTTCCATAAGTGCACTAACGTGCTTACAGTACGGTGCGGTACATTACGGGTACAGCAACGTTCGCCTAACTGAGCCTTTACAGATTGAGACGTAACATCTTATAGCTAGCAACATGCTTCACATACAACAAAATGAAGCAGCTGATTTGCAACGTTAATGTTACTCCCGGCTAACTGAGCTTTACTGCTCGTCTATAGCAGAGATAATTATTGCGACATATATTGCAGTAAATGTCAAAACTATGTTATATCTAATGTAGACTGCAATTTTTTGCACATATTTATTGCCGGTAATTTATGTTGCAATAATTGTTAGTCCATTTTCGTTGACAATTATTGCTAACGTAAAACGTCAAATTTGGTTGTCAATTGAAAAAAAGAAGAAAAAAATAGAGGCAAATTGTGGGAAAAAGAAATTGAATTTGTGAAACGGTAGCAAATTATGATTGTAGTAAAAGAATTAAATTAAAAAATTAAAATAAAATACCAAAAATTATTTTTATTAAAATAATTTTTTCTTATTCGATCTTTATTATTTAAATTTAAATTATTTTTGTTTAAGTTTGAGTTATTTTTTATATAAAAATATTAATTTTACTTTATTTTTTTGTTAATTTTATAAAATTAACATTTTTATATAAAAAAAGACCTCAAGCTTAATCAAATTAATTTACATTTAAATAATAAAATCGAATAAGAACGAATTTATATTAAAAAAATAATTTTTGCAAGATAGCGCCAGTTTTTGCACTGCACCTTCTTCCTTGATTTTTTTCAAATTATAAGTTAACATAAATACGTTTTCCCATGCCTTTAACATAAGCTGAGCAATAAGAAATATTGCTCTGTTATTCTGCCGACGTTATTGCCAACTTGCTGAGATGTTTATCTTTAGTGTAGACCACAAAGTATACAGAGATGAAAAAGTGACGTATGAAAAATGCCTAAATCATTTACGAGGGCAGCTTTCGAAGAAAGAGAAAGAAAACGTTTTTTGTTAGTGAAGTGACAATGCGTAAAAACAGGCCGCTACTATCTACACAAATTGCATAATCAAAACAAAAAACGCAAAAAGGGCAGCTTTCGAAGAAAAAGACAGAACAAAACACATTATTTTCTGTCTCGTGACGCCTCTGTATATTCTGTGGTGTAGACCTAGGGTTAAGGCTAGTTTACACGGCAATTAGTGCTGGGAAACTATCGAATTTATCGATAGTGTTATAATATCGATAGAAAAAATATAAATATCGATATTTTTATTATTTAAAATTCAGCTATGAAGACATCTAACAGCAGCTATACACACAGTTTTTTGCCGCAAATTTTTACTTGCTATTATTAATTCGCGCTGAATTACAGCAATGAATACAAACAACAAGAATGGCAAGTGGCATGGATTGTTTAGCTGTGCTTTTAACTGCTAAGTGCCAATTCACACGTTGCAAGTCTTATTGATCAGCTTGCTACCTTATAGACGAGAGAGAGTGAGAGAGAAACGTTTATTTTCCTCTCTTTACTCTCGTTATAAAGCACAGAGTATACAGAGGCGTCACGAGACAGAAAATATTGTGTTTTTTTTTGTCTTTTTCTTCGAAAGCTGCCCTTTTTGCGTTTTTTGTTTTGATTATGCAATTTGTGTAGATAGTAGCGGCCTGTTTTTACGCATTGTCACTTCACTAACAAAAAACGTTTTCTTTCTCTTTCTTCGAAAGCTGCCCTCGCAAATGATTTAGGCATTTTTCATACGTCACTTTTTTCATCTCTGTATACTTTGTGTTATAAAGTAGCAAGCTGATCAATAAGACTTGCAACGTGTGAATTGGGACTAATTAAAGGCATTTATGTGGAAATTTGTATATGTTTACGTAATGTTGTAAAAAAATGCAAATCCAAATGCAATTGCAATTGCGAGCATAGGACAAAACAATGAAGGACCACTAGAGGATAAGTCCGCTAGATTGATTACCTCTTTGGGTTGAGATTCAAAACCAATTTAGAAAATTATTTAAAGTAGCAATAGAATATCTTATAGTCCGTGCTACTTCGGTTCCTTCAGAAAGGTACTTGTCTATTTTTAAAAAACTGTCATCTAAAATAACGTGCGTACATACGTCTCATGCGTTCAATAAAGTGATAAAAACAACGAACTGTAGCTTGGTAAAAACTAGTTAAAGTTTTTCAGCACAAGTACAAACATTCAGTCGATAGTAATATCGATATATCGATAGTGAAATCCAAACTATCGATAAATATCGATAGTAGAAAATATCGATAGTATCCCAGCACTAATGGCAATACAATGTATTACGACTTTGTAGAATCAAAATACATTATAGTCACATCCTTGAGTTAGTCTGAGTTCATACGGCTCATGTCTTATTGACAAGATTGCTACTTTATAGGCGAGAGGGACGAGGGGAAAAGAAACGAGTACACAGATGCATGTACTGTCTTTACGTTTTGCTTTTTCATTCGTTGTTTAATTTTGTTATTGTTTTCAATATCAAAAAAGCACATGTCGTCAACATGACATGAATGATTTGAACGCCAATTCATGTTCAAAGAAGAAAAAGGAAGAATCTTGTCAATAAGACATGAGCCGTATGAACTCAGACTAACAGACAAAACGTGGACTATATCGCTAATGTGACTATAAGGCTAATTCACATATATGCCACTATGAGGCATATATCTGAATTCGAATATAATCAAGTTATGTGAATATAGAAAATAAAAAATTCATATAAATTACACCGACATCAGGCTTATTGTTTTGCAACAGAGTTGCATATTGTATAAAAAATAGTTAAAATAATAACAAGATATTTCATAACTGATACCAAAGGCAAACAATTATTTTTTACGAGTAGAGAGTTGATGACCAAAATTAAACAATTTAATTCTTTCTATCTTTGTCTGGATTGTGGTTTCGAAAACCAAAAAGTAAATATTGCTAATGTGACTATAACGCCATTAATTTGCTTTACTTTTCCGTTTGATGACTGTTGATAGATGGCGTATATAGCAAATGTGCTTATATCGCTAAATGGATTATAATATATAATATATATCTTAAATTAACTTATAGCGGCAAAATAAACATATAAAATGAACTATATCGCTAATGTGACTATAAATGAAAAGTACTGTAATATAAAATTCTCTCCGTGTTTGAAAGAAAAAAAAGTCTCTTGTAAATATATTTCATGTTTACACACAGGGTTGTCAGATTTTTTTGAGCTCCATCGCCAAACCGGATGTCAGAAATCGCCAAAAATCGCCAAACGTCAATTTTGTTTAGTTTATGAAATCTTTTTTTTTTTTTAATTAAATTTTGCATACAAAAAAAAGCTGATATAATATTGCATTCAAAAATCGCCAAAAACTGAGAAAAAATACAAAAAAGTCGCCGAAAGTAAATTTTGTTTAGTAGCTGTTATTTTTTTTAAATAACATAAAATAGAGATCATTTATTCAGTTAAAAAAAAAATTAAATTAAGCACACAAGTCTATAAGATCACTTCAGGCTCATCAATTTCATTACTATTGTATTGACCTGCAGACGTACTATTAGATTTAAGCAGTGTTTAAAAAACTGCAGTCGTAGTTAAAAACCGCCATCTCTTCCACTTTTTCATTTGTCATTGGTCAAAAAAAAAAAAAAACATTTGCTTTTACTTGCAATTCATTAAATGTAAATAGTCGCTGTCAAACCAAATCAAAAAGCGAAAAATTGTAGACAAATTTCGTTTTTTGTTCCACAGGTTTTGGATTCGACTACAGTTTTTTAAACCTTGGATTAAAAAGTGACTGAATAATTCACTTAAAATGATAATAAAACGAATATCATGTGAAAAAAATTTGCCAGATTTTTTTTAAACTAGTAATGATAACAAAAAAGGACAAACTGTTAAAAAATCTATAAGTATATATAATATGTATAAGTATATATTTATATATATTTAGCTGGAGAGGCCTAACTCCGCTTATGAAAATAAAAGTGAAAATTTTTATTTCAAAATCGCTGAAATAATATGAATGGTAAAAATAGCCAAGTAAATCGCCAGTTATGTCAAAAACCGCCACAAAAGTCGCCAGTCGCCAAACGGAAAATCCCATCGCCAAACACGTTTCAAAATCGCCACGTTTGGCGATAAATCGC
Organism: Pollenia angustigena; assembly: GCA_930367215.1. Classification (NCBI taxonomy): domain Eukaryota; kingdom Metazoa; phylum Arthropoda; class Insecta; order Diptera; family Polleniidae; genus Pollenia; species Pollenia angustigena. The sequence goes on along the minus strand of OV884057.1, from coordinate 73,316,820 downwards.
CATATCTGACAGCCCTGTTTACACAGATGGTATAAAATAAATCCAAAATAATACCAAACAAGCAGATGGTTGCAGTTTTACAATTTTTACAAAAACAACATGAAAATTTCCTGGGTTTATTTAAGTTGTTTTTGTAATCGTATAAGAATGTTACCACCTTCAATATATGCTGTACACCTCTGGTGTGCTGAGAATACATACGTTTCTAAAATGGTTTAGAAAAAAAAAACATTTACCGGCCGCTTGTCAGATTTTGTATTCGTATTCTCTCTTACTCAGTACATTTTGCTTTTACATGATGAGATTTTTCTGATTCTTCATAATTTTTTGCAATGTCTAAATTGCATTACCGTGTAAACTAGCCTTTAGTTATATGTACCGTGTTTGACTACTGTATTCTTTTTTTTAACCAACATCTGAGAAATTTTTCGTTTTAGTGGTAGCAACACTGTTTTTACCATACATTTTTAGGGAAAAGTAAAAAAATTTTGAGGGAAATTTATTTAAGATAACTCCCCGTCAACAACTGACATGATTTGCTGTTATAACATGATGGTTTAAAAGCGTTGTTAAAATATTTGCATTATAAACAAATTGGTAAAAAAATCACGTTTTTTAAACGTATTAGAAACAAAATGTCAACTATAACTGCAATTAACATTTACAATACTACGATTAAACCACATTTTGAATTTTGATCTACTGTGTTATATACATGCTGTTCAGAACAGCAAATATCAAGAATGCAAAAACTACTGAATAAAGCTATGCGCACAATACTGCAATCGATCTACCTCAGTAAGATATATGTATGTTGGATACACTTAAATGGCTTAATATACAACAAAGATTAGAGCTGAATACAATTAATTTTATTCAAAAAATGAAAATGAGAGAGGCACCTGATTATTTAGTAGAGCAACTCAGTTACGTTGGGGATGTTCAACCATAAAACTTAAGAAATGCTGCCGATTTTAGACTACAACGACCTGGAAACAACACAATGCAAAGATCACTGTTCTACAAAGGACTAAATCTTTACAATATGATGCCAAACAATATTAAAAATGAAACAAATCCAAATGTATTTAGAAAGAAAATTGTAACTTTTATAAGAAATATTTAATTTGAGTTTATTGATATAATTTGTAAAAGAACATGTAAGCCACGTTATTCACATTCTGGTTAGGCCTTAACTCTTTATAAATTGTGTTGTTGTTGACATCTTGGAAGTAAATTGCTTACAAATTGCGTGCCGCCAACGTCCCAGCTTTTAATTTATGTAAATTTTGACAAGCAGTATATGTAAAAGACTATCAAGAACAACTTGAACGTGTGGCTGCAAGGTAAACCTCTAACATGATGAGTCTATACTTAACACTCACATAATTTTAGTGTTAATGTTGAGCATTTCATGTCAATGTAGACTGTATGTAAAGGTTAATATTTACTTGAAATGTGGGCAATGCTGCCAATTTATACTACATAATTGGCTGTACTCATTAGCCATTTTTTAAGCCAGGCCTGTTACGTTGAACTTTTCTTAGTCTGAGTTTACACTATGAAAGTTTTCTTTCAGACAGTTTATGGGTGAGATGGGAGAGAAGAATAGTCGTTGTGTAAACCCAGACTTACTGAATTAACGCAAATTACTTTTACAATAAAAAAACTAATTTTATTGATAATTTGTGTTGTGCGTTATTCAAAAATGCATCTTATGTTTATTTTATTGTTACTAAAAATGTATTTAAACAAACAAAAATATCTTTTATGTGCAATTTTAGTGTAATAAATAATTTTTTTATTAATATTGATGCAAATTTTGTTAATGAAATCTTGTAAAGCCACTATTTATCCAATTTTTTTTACTAAAAATTTATCCATTTTAAGTGGTGAAGAGTTGGCAAAACTGAATATTTAGGTATGTGGGCCTTGGTGGTCTTTTTTTGATGTTGGATCCCAATTTTGTTCGTCTGATTGTTTATTAACTTGTTGGCCATTTTTAATGAAAACACGTAAGTATTTATGATTAAATAAATAACACAAAATATACTTTTACAAATAATTTTTTAGAGAGTTTTAAATTATTATTAAACACTTTATTTTTGAAATTATATTCTTGTTTTTTTATCTTTCTTTCAGATTGATAATCCTTTACACACCTGTCATTTGTAGCTTTAACAAGTACCTTTTTATTTAAACTGAATTTTATTATTATTTTTATTCAATATTATGTTTAATAACAAATGAATACCTTTTTTTAATATTATTTATTTATATTATTTTTTTAATTTGAATTTTCCTAAAAAAATTGTGATTTAAACTAAGTTGCTTTAAAAGAAATGTATGATTTTTTTAATTAAGAATTAGAGTGAGAATTAAATACTTAAAATACAATTGGGTGTGATATTATATTTTATTATTAAAATTAAAAGTAAATAATGTACACCGTTTTAAAAATAAAAATATTACAATCAAGAACAAAAATTAAGAAAACTAAAAGTGTTTTAATGTAAAATTTAATGTTTCTTTAATTTTAACATTCTACATTATCATTTTCCAATTACTAAAATTTTTGTTATATAGTTTACTTTCTGTTTTGTTTTTATCAAATAAAACATGTACATACATCTTCAACAAAGTTCGTTTCGAAAAATATATTTGACTTTATGGAAGTGTATTTTTGTATTATATTTAGTAGGACAGAGTGATTTTTTCGACCAAAGCGTATATTATATTCGAATTTGAAATTTCGAATAGACCACAATCCGGAAAAGGCGTGAACCCTTCTAATTTTGCAAAAAAAAGTGAATTGTGTGTTTAACAAAAAAGTAATACAAAACACAGCTACGACAATTACAATTAATTATTTTATTAATTTAATTTATTAATTTAAAAAAGAAAATTTAACAACCACTTCAAAACACAACATAAAACATTTGTTATAAATACAGCCACAAAACTTTATACAACTACTCGCGGTGAAAATTGCAAATTTATGGCAAAGCAATTTCAAGTGTTCTCCAGCAATATAATCAGCAATTATTGCTCCATTGTCCTGTCATTGTTCTGCCGACGTTATTGCTTGTACTTAGCAGGCGCGGATCCAGCTTGAGCCTTACGGGGGGAAATTTTGTATGATACAAAAAAGTAAAAAATTACCCCCATATTCATAAAAAATATTTTTATTTTATTGGAGGTTTATTGAACACATTTTCATAGGAAATTCGTTCAATAAACCTCCAATAAAACAAAAATATTTTTTATGAATATGGGGGTTAGTTTTTAAAAGTTTATTAAAAACAATATGCGTATATTAAATTAAAAAAAAACTCAACAAAAAGGTTAAAAAAAATATAAGATCAGGTTGATATACATTAATCTTTTTAAATAAGCAATTTATGATTTCCTTGTGAGGCATATTTAGACGGTACAGTATATCTTCTGTCGTTGTTGATCTGAGTAATGTCTTATTCGACGAATAGCATTGCTGACGAGCATTGAAACGAAAATTTTAAATATTTTTCTTAGATTTGGGTAGATGTCTTCATCACAGTTTATTAAAGCATCTACAACGTTATCTGATAGATCAGGCTAAAGTTTAGATGTAAGTAGGTGTTTAACTCTTTTATCAAATATAATCTGCTCATCAGCTAGTTGTGGTTTTTACAGTTTTGTATCTGTATATGAGTTGATTACACTTGAAGGTAGAAGTTTAGGTATGTTCAATACATTAAGGATATCTATTGGGAAAGATGTTTTGAGATCTTTTAAAATAAATGTAACCCATTATTTCGTTAAAATCTTGTCTTTTGGGTTGGAACCTCGATTTGAACGCAAATAACTTTAACTTTTTAAAAAATCGCTTTGAATTATTCTTTGGCTTTATTTCTGTTTTCTTCAAGGCACATGATTAAAATTTTGATAAGGCTTGATCCTTTTTGAAGATCTATATCTTGCTTTTGTAAAATTATACTAAGTGGCTGTGTTACAATAAGTATCACACTTAATATGTATGTATATTCCGCAAATAAATTTAAAAGTACTAAGTGAGTTCCTTAATATAAAGGGAGAGATACTACCTTTCCACTCAGATATTTTTTCGAAAGCTTCTACTATATGATGTACACTTGTTGCAAAGACGCATAATGAAGAGAGTTTGGCTAACAAATACTTTGCTAAAACGGTTTTTCGCTTGGGATGATTATATTTAAAAATTGTTGTCGTTTCTTTTACAAATGATACAACTTTTTGTATTAATGGCACTTTATTGCTTTTAGAAATTGAGTTTTTCGATTTATGGGAATAGCAAGGCGTTTGTTTCGCATTTGTCGCTTTTCCAGAAATTTTGAACAGCTCCATTTTCTGCTGACATCAGAGGACACCCATCTGTTCCATCTCCTACACAATTTTTTAGGTCAGGACCAAAATTTGTCAAAGCTTTAAGAACTATTGATGATAGTGCCTTCGCATCAATTGACACATCAACGTCATCAATATCTTTTGAAGCCTCTTCAATAAATTCTTCCCTAAAAACTTTTTGTTGTATGTTGAAATATCTTAAAGATAAGGAAATCTGGCTTTTCCCCGACAAATCCGTGCTTTCGTCAAAAGTTATCGAATAGAATTTTGATTCATATAACACATACATACATAAATATTGCATATACATACTAAGGCTTATTAATAATTCAACCGCATGCATTATCAAGTCAAACGTTTAGTCTTTGGATATAGATGGCAACTGCTGGGATTGAATGTAGAATAATAAGTGTTTGAATACGGTAAACGAGATGTTTCTTGGGAAATATCTAATAAATAAATATTAGGATTAAGATATGAATACTTATTGAAAATCGTTAGAGATTCAATAAAAAAAAAAATAGAAAAGTACTTATTGAAAATCTCGTTAGAGATATCATAAAAAGAAAACAAAAAAAAACTTGATGGGATTTCCAAACATTTTGTACATTAAAAAAAATATTATTATTTGGAATTCTTGTATTATCGAAATAAACAAAACATATTTATATAATTTACGGGGGGGGAAATTTCCTTATTTCCCCCCCCCCCCCCTGAATCCGCGCCTGGTACTTAGCAATAAAAATTGCTACGTGGAGACCCAGCGTTAGGAACCATTGTACTTTCAATATTAATGTGATGGGTATATAAGATTCGGCAAAGCGGAATATATCACTTTTGCTTGTTTTTCATTTGGTTTGAATTTAAACATATTTGGTAATATTTTACAGTGTTTGGGAATATATTTTGAAAAGGTGTTTCAAACAAAAAATATTAAGACTTTTCATTGTTTAGACTTGGTGGCGAATATTTTTTATATATCTTTATTTATATGAGATGTCTTTGCCTTTAAGTGATTTTAGCAAGGGGGTTTATATGGGACTTATATTTTGCCATGACATAAGTAGTAGATATCGCAAAGTTATTGTCGAAAAATTGTATGTCAATACCAGCATTTATAAAAAAGTTATAGCATTGAAAGCAATTTTTGGGAGTACATAGTATTTGTATGGGAGCTACGGTCAAATATGGACCGATTCCAATAATATTGAATAAGATGATTTAGATTGCACAAAATTAAATAAAATAAGTGTGAACCAAATGTAATCTAAAGGCCAGTTTACACGGTAATACAATGTATTACGACTTTGCGGAAACAAAATATTATGAAATTCTCTCCGTGTTTAAAAGAAAAAAATAAAAATCTTTTGTAAGTATAATTCATGTTTACACGGATCGTATAAGTTAAATCAAAAATAATAACAAAAAGCAGATGGTTGCAATTGTAAATATTTACAAAAACAACATGAAAATTTCGTGAGTTGATTTATGTTGTTTTTGTAATTGTATAAAAATGCTCTCACCTTTAATATACTCTGTTAAAATACACCTCTTGTGTGATGAGAATACATAAGTTTCTAAAATGGTTAAGAAAAAAATCATTTACCGACCGCTTGTCAGATTTTGTATCCGTATTCTCTCTTACTCAATTTTGCTTTTACATGATTAGATTTTTCTCATTCTACATAATTTTTCGACATGTCGTAATACATTGTATTACCGTGTAAACTGGCCTTAAATAGCAACATAATAAGATGGTTAATGGGCGCAAAGACTCCATTCCGAAAAAAAACTTGTGTGGGGGCATTTTTCAATAGGTTTTGCTTATGACAATTAAAACCTATGTACCGAATTTCATCAATTCTTAAGGTACGATCACATATGTCAAATATTTTACCATTTTTTTTTTACTGTGTTTTCCTAAAATTTGTTAAAAACAATAAAAATTTTATATTATGGTCATGCTACGCACATTTATGGCCCAACTATAATATGCTCAAGTTGGCTTAAGCTACTCTGCGAATACATGTAAAGCATATGTGTCAAACCATATTGAACTAAAGAAAACTTTTTGTTAAGTTTAATGATGAATCTGTCATTTGCTTAAGCAAATTGCGAAACAGAACGCACTTTCCGTACGTAATCAAATGTTTTTTGATTTTGTTTGCATTTGAGAAACTTTTTGTTAAGTTTTGACAAAAGCTTAAGCAAGCGTATGCATATTATAGCTAGGCCTTTATTTGCCCATTTTTGTTTGTTCAAACAGATATAAAATAGCTTCAAATTAAATATGGGAAAACATGTTTCCCATGTGTTCACATGTAAAAATATTTTCCTCAAAATAAGTATTTGAACAAATTGCCAAAAATCTTATAACTAGATACATATGGGGGATTTCATGTCAAGTGACCCAATTTTTAAATCGATGTCTTCCGATTTGGGTGAAATTAGCACCAAACTTAGTCCTATTAAATAGAAGTTTAGACACAAATTTTAGCGCAATTCTTCGAAAAACAGATGACAATTTTTTACAAAAATCAGCTTTTTTCGTCTTTAAAAAATGTTTTAATTTTGTTAATTTTTTAAATTTTTTTTATTTCAAAACTTTTTGTTTGACGCTGTTTGATCTACCATAATTTTTTTAAGAACGAATATTTATTTGCCCAAAAACGAGAAAAATATTTGAGGTTTGCATATCTTTTCTATTGTGGTGTGGGTACAAATAGTGGTTACGAATGGGACGTCAAATATTTGTTAAGTGTGTCCATGGCCCAATAAGTAGGTCTGCGCACAACTACAACAATGCAACAGTAGAAAAAACAACTCGCGTTTTGTTTGTGTATACAAATGGTAAAAATGTCAAAAAGTTGTCAGCTGTCAAGAAATATGTGTTTTGTATTTATTTTGTGAAATGAAAAATTTTCAATCGAAATTTTGGTAAAATAAGTTTTTTCGAAAAAAAAGTGCTTAGAACTAACTGGGCGATAAAGGAAATGAAAAAGAAAGTACAATGGGAAGATTTTTTCTATATTTTATGTAAAGAAGCAATATAAACAAAATACATTTTTATATTTTGCAAAATACTACCAGTATTTGCTGTTTGTTTTAAGATTTTATGAAAAAATATAAAAATAAATAAAAAACTTAAATGCGGACAGAATAGAGAACATTTATCGTCTCCTCCTCAGTGAGGATATACCAGCGCCAATGTATTTATCATTTGATGCCGAAAGTGCCATGTTCAAAGCATGTTACAAACTATGTATGTATATTTAGAATGAACGAATTAATAAACAAAATCAAATCTGGAGATAATCATTTGAGCAGCACACTGAAGACTGCTTACTTTTCTCCACCGCCTGCATATGGGTGTGAAGAAAACAACGGAAATGCTTTACCAGATATAAAAGAAGTATCCCCTTGGTCAACATGTTCGTCTTTGGAAATTTCTATTCTGTTATTGAAATAAAAATGTTGACACTGATGTTCTTTTCATTTTCTTCATCACTGGGGAGGAGAAGATAAATGTTCTCCATTGTGTCCCCCTTTTAGTTTTTTATATATTACTTATATTTTTTTATTTTTGTTCACAATTTTTGTCACTATTATTAATTTTTTTTTTTTTTTTGCAATTTCGCAATAAGAAAAATAATTTTTTAAATCAAAAATCAATTTTCAAATAAACACAATGACGTTCGAAAATGTAAACAACTTTTGACATTTTGCCCATTTATGCCTATGTATTATTATTAAGAACACAACTCTGCAAAAAATCAGCAGGCGTTTCGAGCAGACCTACTAATTGGGCCATGAGTGTGTCCACAGTTTAAGATTCATACTATTATTGACAGTTACAGTACGTTTACATTTGACAGTACTGGCAAGACAGTAAGAAAATACATATTATGCTGGGTACACACTATGCAACACATTTACGCAATCTAGTGAATTAAATTCATTTTCATTCATTCCAGATTGCATCAACATCAAAACGCTTTGATATTTTGAGGTTGCATTGAAATAGATTGCATGTAGATTGCACTGTGTGTACCCAGCATTAGTTTCAAAAAACACTACTAACTGTCTTCGTGACGTAGGCGTCCAGACAGTAGTTAAAACAGTTCACTTTTAAAAATAAGTCAAACGTGAATGTTGCTGTTCAAGTCCAGCTAAACGTGTTTTACATGAACAGCTTAAAATAACTATATTGTGTTAACAATCATAACACTAATCTAAAATATAAAAAATCAAAGCAAAATATGTTTAATTTTTTTTACACTTTGATTTTTTCCCTTTTGCTAACACAACTTCAGATTACCGTTAGCAAATGTCAAATCACTGTCCAATTTTACTGTCTGCAAAATTTGCTAGACATTAGACAAGACAGTTGGAAAAGTGTGCATGAATTAATGAAAAAGTTGCATGTATTGCTACTGTCTTGCCAGTACTGGCAAATGCAAACGCTAAGTTAGTTATCGTTAAATAAATTAAAATTAGCTTATCAGAGTGATTATCTTCTTGTCCCTAAGTTTGGAGCCTTCATATATTTATAAATAAAGTCGTGATATATTGTATTTTTACCTTTGTATATAAGAAAAATCGATTATAGGTGACATTAAAGCTCATGTCTTCTAGTATTCGCAAGGCGAATTCATACAAGTTTGTCTTTTTTGAAAACGGATACAGCACTGTTAAAATACTTTAGCGTTATGTCAAAATAATTCAACACTGTAGTAAACAAATTAAATGTGTATCAAAAATATATGCTGTCACATTTAATTTTGTTTTTAGGCCTAATAGTGTAAAACTCACCGCAATGCCAAAAATTTCATTGAAAGCAAGAACAAAGTCAAAAATATTTTATAATTTTGTTGTTGCTTTCTATAGAAATTCATATTGAATTTTAAATTTTAAGTACTTTGTATTTTGTTTGTGACGTTGAAAATTTTAAAAAACAATATGAATTTCTATAGAAGGCAACAACAAAATTGTAAAAAATATTTTTTGTTTTTGCTTTCAATGTTGCGTTGCGTTTTACCCAATAAGGCACTTAATTTTAAATTGTGTGTTTTGAAATGTAATAATTTAAAAACGTTTTAAATTTCATAATTCTAAATGAAAATTATAAAATTTATGAAAGATTCTCCAGAACCAATAGAACGGCATAGAATTTTGACATATGCTTAGTTATCATCTGTCGCTTACCTATCAAGCTAAGTTCACCTTGAGTATTTGCTCTAAGTAAGTAGGATTAAGATTCACCCAAAAATTTTAAATTTTCTCCGTTTGGCAACTTTGGCATTCTGCGTTCCGTTTTTTCTTTCGATTTTATGTATTCTGCATTACGATCGTACCTACGTTTTATCAACCTTCGATTTTTTGTTTATTTCGTTTAAAAAACTGTGTAATTAAAAAATGTTAGTATAATATTTTTTTAATTATATATTTTTTTAAATGATCCTGCATCAGACTAGATCAATAATTAACTCAGGAATACAATATTTATATTTTCGATTTAGAAAGATCTATACAAGAGCTTTAAAATAACACCAACATTGGACCTATACGTTCAGAAATGTAGTGGAAAATCGCACATTTATAAGAAAACATTAGAGGTCCATAACTCAAAAACTATGCACTAGCGCCACTTTTTTCACTCGATATTTTCTTCTTATTTATTTCATTTGGAGCTGCGTCGGTTAACTAGATTTGTTTCCCACTATCTTATTTCTTCTCAAAGTATTTTATATACCTATCTTTGTTTTATTTTTCGAACAAAAATACAACTATTCAGCAACAATTTGTATGAAATTATAAATGACGTTTATAATAATGTTTTAAAAAATAATAATAAATACGTAATATTTTTCTGAGCAAAATTTGTTAACGGGTTCTTAATGGAAAAAGGGTGTAGTTGTAAAAAACATTATTGTATTATTGTGAACACCAAGAGAAAATGTCGCTACTATTGTGAACGAAGCTTTACAGGGGTGTGCTGGAAATCGCAAACGCAAAACGCAAGAATTTTAAAAGTCGTTTTTTAGTAAGATTTCTGTAATAAAAGAATTTTATGACAAATATTATACAAACATTTATCTATTAAACAGAATTTTATAACAAAAATTATAAAAATTTGATTAAAAGTGTATTATAAACAGCCTCCAAATTCTTGCGTTTTGCGTTTGCGATTTCCAGCACACCCCCCATAGATTCAATTTCAAAGAAACTACCCTGTAGTAAATAAAATAGTCAGTTGCAAAAAACACTAACTATAAATTAACTATTTTTCAAATGACTACAAATTGGTTTAAATCTCATGCAGATATCAACCAAACATATTGCATATAGGCACACATAAAACACAAATAGAAACAAAATAAGTAAAACAAGCATGCCATGAAGTCAAATGAAAAAAATATACACAAACAAATTAAATTAATAATAATTGAAAATAATTCAAAATGAAAGCAATACAAATCTGTTTATGTACAAGAAATTATGTATGTAGCGTATTTATTTCAGCACTATTTATACATCATCATTTAAAACAATTTGATGCAAGATCTTCTTAAATAATTATTTTTATATACATATGTATGTATGTATGTTTATATGTAAATACATATGTATTTTTGACAAAAATATTTTAAAATTTAAATAATTTATTATAAGCCGACTATACTACTAATTACCTACAAATTGGTTAAAAAATAAGTAATTAGTAATCAATTTAAAAGTCATGCAGAGGTAACCAATTGACTACAGCCTATGACATGCCTATGTTAAAATAGTGAGTCGTCGACAAGGAAAAAAGTCACTTAATCAACTAGTTGTGGTTATAAAAAAACCAGTTTGAAGTTACTTAAAAATGTTTGACTTCCTACAGGGTATGGAACTTTGAAAATATACTTATATGTATGTATGTTTTATACCTTGCCAAAAAAAAATACGTGGGTTAAAATTCGGTTAAAATCATTAAAATATATTTTACAAAAACGTCTAAATAGAACTGTACTATATCGGTTGCTTATATAAAAACGACGTAACTTGATTTTTTGTAAGTTTACAAATAAAGAAAAAAAAATAATTACATCCGTAATGATTTTAAACAAAATAGCTGTGTTCATTTACTGTCAAATATATTTTTCACTGCATTAACATACTCATACTAGTATAGATTTATACATATATAAAATAAAGTAACATTGCAATATGTGTACATTAGAGTGCTTAAAATATTAAAATGCAAATTTTGACGCCCCTAGAATTGTTCTATGTACACAGAAAAAATTATTTTTCCAATTGAAACAAAAAATTTGTAGAATCAAACAATTTTTTGTCTAAAATCGGTCCTACAAACAAATTCGCATATTCAAACAATTTATTTGCATTTTGTTTATTGAAAAAAACGCCGATTTTTTCAAACAAATAATTTTACAGAATCAAACAAAAAGTTTACTGAAATTCATATAAATTTCAAACAAATAATTTTGCTGAATCAAACAAAAAAGTTTTGGCACAAGCAATGACGCGCACACAAGCAAGCACTGTTGGCGAATATGAAGCAGAGCAGAGCGGCCGGCTGGCTTTGAGACACATTTTTTTGTTGGAATAATTTTTGAATGAAGTCATATTTATACTCACAGTGTTTTTCTTCATCACTCACTGTTGCTTTATCCTTTCCTTTGCTAATGAAGAAGTAATGTAACCAAAAACGGCGGCAGACCGACTCGATATGTTTTCCGCCATCATTCTGTTTTTGTATTTGATGTATTTAAACAAACTATTTGAAAAATTTGAATACGGGATTTTGTTTTTTTTTATCAACTTTGAAACCAACCAGAAATTTATTTTGTTTCTTATAATGTGTTTTTTCTGTTGTTTAAAAAAAAATGAAACGTTTTTTTTACCTGCTATTGTTTTTGTTGTTTTTTTTACTACAAACCTCGTCACGCTATTTTATCATTTTTCTTATTCCTGTACTTTTTTAAAGCGTCCAAAAATAGACTGCATGTGTTTTTTGTTATAGTTCTTATATTTCACATAAAGAAGGGTTGCTTACAATCAATAAAAAAAATGCAAAAAGACGATAACATTAAAGAGCGTTAAATATTTCATACAAAATTATGAAAACTTCAAACCAATAGCGCGCTTATTAAATTTTTGAAGAGTTGTCCACATTTTTGTTGGTTAAATAAAAATCAAACAAAAATATTGATTGAATCAGTAAAAAAATTTGTAGAAATCAAAAAAATTTTCAAACAAGCGTTTGTTTGAAAATAATTCGGCAATAATTTTTTCTGTGTATTGTTGATACAAGTTGTAAAAAATATTAGGATAACGTTAACTGGCACCGCAACGGGGCTGAAGTTTAAAGGTGCATTGTAATAATCACTTTTGCAATTAAAAGTAAAGGAATCGAAATGTGTACATAATTAACAAAATTTTTAATAATTTTAAAATGGAGTTTTGAAAGTGCCGTTAAAAAAATATTTATTTTTGGACACACCTGTAAACTGGTTCAAGCTATCCTACGAAGACAAAAACTTGAATTCAAGTACATGCAGGTATATTTTAAGTAAAAATTAGCTCTTATTTAAATATTTGTTTAAATATTTTGTACCTATGTACATTCTTTTTCAAGTGGTCTGAGACCATATAATTACATGTGTGCATTTACATTTTTTTTCCATATAATCTTGGAGCACTCTAGTGTACATACATCTGTATATAAAAAAATATATTTAAATATGTAGTTTAAACAAAATTTTTGTCTTTTTTTCTTACCTTCTGACATCTAAAACGTTGAAGATGGAAATTCTGGAACATGTTCAAAGTCCTGTATCGACACGCATTAGACTTCTAGGGTTTTATGGAAAAAATTTATAGAACAATGGTAAAAGTAAATTTGTATACAAATAGCAAAATAGATAACAATAAATAAAAAAAACTAAACTATATGAAAGGCAAAATGTTTATTTATACTAATTAACAACTCTATCTTAACTTATTATGTAAAATCTTGCTAGCTTACATTTTTAAATACTCTGCAGTAATTGTAATGCAACATGTATAGAAACACATTTTATTATAAAGTAAGCTATTAATTCACAACCGATATTGCTGTAAGACAAAAATAAATTAAACTTATATATATATATAGTATATCGATGTACAAAATTGTATTGTGAATTTGGTCGTTGATGTGTGCTTTTACAAAATTTTAAAAAATTAAAACAAACAAGTAAGAGTGCTATATTCGGCTATGTCGAATCTTAAAAACCCTTCACCATGGTGCGATTGGAACAGAAAGTTATGGAAATACCGTTCTTTAAATATAAATAAATATCTTTTGTTCTAGACCCACTTCTGCACTTCCGCCCACATTTTGTGGGATGTTGTGTATTGATAACCAAGAAGCTTGTACCTTTTTGGAATCTTTGACTCTTGCCGTTCATCAGATGCGCGAAAAACAACAACAAGTGATTTATGGGTAAAATTAGAGGCAGTCTTGTTTTTTTTCTCAGAAATTCGCGGACCGATCAGGCTGAATTTCAAAAGCAAAATTTAAAGGAGCATATATGACTTAAATATATCCAAACCAAGTCCCCATCATATCTGGGGTCTTCGGATTCATTCAACTGAGTTAAATCAGCTTCGCTGAATCCAGAATACATAAGAATCCGGAATACATAAATATACTTAATGGGGTTTCAGATCAATATTGTAGAAATTACTAACGGAATGACAAACTTAGATCGCTCATTTGCTGCAACATCGTCGTAACTCAAAAATAATAGTTTTACAGAAAACGACTTTAAAGTCTTAAATTTACACAACATAATGGAAAAATAAAATTTTATTCTCATCTTAAGAGTTGATGAGGGGGGCTTCCGCGTATTTCGATAAAGTAAAATTTTTCAAAAGCAATTTCCGATTCGAAACGTTTGAAGCACTGCTATTAAAATACCAAAATGGATCCCAAAACATCGAATAGAAATACGCGGTAACCCGCTGATTTACTATGCATTAGCGAGATTAAGTCAAAATTTGCGAATTTTTTACTTCTGACGTAATTGCAGCAAATATATTTTCATATCTTTGGTGAAGGGTATTAAAACATATAAAATTTGTTAATCCTTAAAACTAACAAATGACAGTGTTGAATTATGAATAAACAATAATTAAATATACATACATAAACATATAAATAGATATTTTTAAATATACACATGAAAATAAGAATTTTTTTATATAAAATAAAATAAAATTGTATGTATTAAAAAAATATTAATATTAAAATATAAATATGATTAGCAAAATTACATTTTAATCTGATTTTTATTTTACAATTAAGCTTGTTCTCCTTTCTAAAGTTTGGTAATAATTGTGTATGAATTTTATACGAAATGTAAAGTTAAATAGTCCTTACCAAATATTTCAAAAATATTTAAATAATTTGAATTTGTTACTATTGTTGTTCTTAAAAATTTGCTACACCTTTAAATTTCTTTGTAAAAGTAACAAAAGAAAAAAATAAATAAAATTTAATAAAAATGAAAATATTAACAAAACGTTTAATTATTATTAGAAACTAGCTGACCCGGTCCGCGTTGCTGGCCCTAAGCAAACATTAGTGTTGTATTACCAGACGATTTAAATTGAGCTTTAAACGAAATTTACGGCCTTTTAAATTTTTCTTCCGTAAAAACCTAAGTTGGACCATGGCGATGATTTTAAAGAAAAAATCGGTCAAGCCGTTCTCAAGTTATGCGCTTAATAGAAAAAGTGGGCGTAAAAGTAGGCGTGATACATTTTTCTTTCGATGAAAACGTAAAATGGATTATTACGAACATTTAAAAAAAAAGTTAGTCAAATCGAAGGAGCCGTTTTTTGATTTTAGGTAAATCGAAAAAAGTGGGCGGGGCAAAATTTTCTTTCCGTAAAAACCTAAGTTGGACCATGGCAATCATTTTAAAGAAAAAATCGTTTGAATCGGTCAAGCCTTTCTCAACTTATGCGCTTAATAGAAAAAGTGGGCGTAAAAGTAGGCGTGGTAAATTTTTCTTTCGATGAAAACTTAAAATGGATTAATACGAAGATTTGAAAGAAAAATTTGTCAAATCGATGGAGCCGTTTTCTGATTTTAGGTAATTCGAAAAAAGTGGGCGGGGCAAAATTTTCTTTTCGTATAAATCTAAGTTGGACCATGGCGATCATTTTAAAGAAAAAATCGTCCACATTATTTAGAAGTCATTGGTGGTGCAATATGAAAATTGGATTTTGCCACGTCCCTCCGCCCGCAGACCGAAAATCAAAAATCAGACTTTACAGTGTCACCCGCCTGAATATTCTGAAAATTTCATCAAAAACGGACCAGCCGTTTTGGAGTCCATACGTTACATATACACATACATACATACATACTTCCTATTTTATATATCGTTAAAATAAAGGTAAAATGCAAAAAATGCAAAAGGACGTAACCAACAAAAAAATAATTTTACAGGAGAAGCAAAAAACTTTATTTAATGAAAACTATAAACATGTCAGAAAAGATGCGTTAATGAGTCATCCATGGAATTCTTGCAACAGTTTTCAAAGGAAACCATTTCATTATATTTTGTTGAAAAAAAATATGAGTAATTACGTAGTTTTTCATTTATAAAATAAACACACTTGTAGTACGTCCCTTTGTTTTTTGTTAATAAAAGCGCAATTTTTGATCGCAGAAGTGTAAAATTTTGTGAAGACATGTAGTTCAATGGCATTAATAATAACACTATGGAACATTTTTGGGATTATTGTCTGGGAGGTGAGAAATTCCAAGTCAGGGTGATGGTACTAGGTCAGTATAGTAAAACCCTCAAAGGGTTTGGCGTTCGTATGTGTCAGTTTTTTTTTATGACTTTTTAAAATTTTTTCCTTATCTTGATGTTTTTTCGCTTAGTTGTAACATTTTGGCAAAAACGTAGTTTAACATAACTCGAGAACCACTTGTCCGATTTTGCTAAAACAAACTCAAAAAAATTTAGAATTACAATTTCTTTAATCCGTTCATATAACGTTTTTCTTTATAATCAACAGTTTTGCCGGTAAAAATAAATTTGTGGAGAAAAAAAAAATTTTGTTTGCCTAAAAATTAAAATTTTTTTTTTTTAAATTCATAAAAAATCCAAAACGTAAAAAAGGATCAAGTGTTATTAATTTCATGTAAAGTCACATAACCTATACACAAAATGCGACATAGATCATAGAAATCGATTAACGCGTTCTGCTTTTATTTACAATTAAGTGAAGGTATCCCATTTTGACAAGAATATTGATATTTGTTTTTATTCAAAAAAGTGTCATTTATCGCCTTTTTTATAAATTTTCCCCAATAACTCCAGACTTCTGGCCATAAACTACTAAAAAAATTAAGTAAACATTTTTATAATTTTTTATTTTTATTTTATTTATTTATTTTTATTTATTTTAATAAATATTGCCTAGACTTTTTCGATGGTGGTTGTTCGGGACTAGTGGCATCGCATTCATCGCTATCATCAGTTTTTGAACCACACATAATGTCAATGTGTGACTCCACTGTTGGCCCTTCTGCATCTCCTGAAAATTCTTTATCATCAAGATCATCCTTGTCTTGCCACACAAGCTTACTCCACCAGCAAATTTCCGCAAATATTGCACTCGGCGACTTTTTGCCTTTATATCTGTAAGTTTTTGTTTTATTAAAATGAGTTTGAAAAAATAAAAAATCAGTATTACCTCATTTCAAATGGTATAGCAACTTGATGATAGCGTTCACCTTTTTCATCAGATTCGGTAGCCAATTGTTTGCTGAAGTAGTCCCGATGATGATGTAAATAATGGATTTTCAAGGACATGTGGACACCAATTTCCGAGAATGCTCTTAACATCCTTGCGACAGAAACATCGTAGTTGTTAGAACGATGCTTTCCCAACAAGCCTTCTATTACTTCTTTGATTGCCTGCCATGCATTTAATTCAGCGTCAATCAAAATATTGTTGAATGCGTCACTTTTAATCAGCTTTCGTATTTTTGGACTATTTAGTACGCCTGATTGGAAAAAATTAATTTGTTAAGATGGAAAATCATGGGAAATGAATGTGATATTATAACTTACCTTCTTTAATTTTACTTTCGCTGAGTCTCGGGTAAATTAGTTTCAAACACAAGAAAACTTCATCTCTTTTGGCGACAGTTTTGATAAAATTCTTAACAATTCCAAGTTTAATATGAAGTGGAGGCAGCAATATCTTCTCCTTCGGCACTAGAGGCTCACGAATAATATTGGCCGTTTGTAACCTGCTGTGCTCTCTGAGTTTCCATCCGTGGCATGCATATTGGTCACCTTAAAATCGTGTGTCCTAATCGCACAAAAAACACATATATTTTATATAGCCGCTTTGAAGACCGCAAAGCATTGCTACAACTTTAAAATCGCAGCATATGCGCCACATATGTTTGGCGTAGTTAACCATTTTTAAAATATTTTCCAGTGCATCATATGTTTCTTTCGTTTCTGTACTATAGGCGATTGGAACTGAAGGTTTTTTATTGGTCTTATGCAGTAAAACCGCCTTCAAGCTGAGTTTTGAACTGTCAATAAATAATCTCCAGTCATCTGCTTCATATTTTATTTCCATTGCGTCCATCAATTTTCCTACATCCGGGCAATATGCAGAAGTTTTTCATCATTCACAAGGAATAAACTTTGGAGTGTTGCCTGACGACTTCGATAAGCTGTGACTTTCACACCGGGTGCCAACAAATTGTTTGATTTCAAAATGGAAGCCAGCTCTTCCGATTTATGCTGTGTTAATTCCAACTTGGCAACAATTGAATCAAGCTTATTTTGATTTATTAAAATTGGCTGATACTGATGGGTCATATGGGGGATCATCACGTGCATGATATGTCGGAGCAGTCGTAGAAGAAAAAATATCTGGGCTAGAAGCTTTTGGCACAGGAATGTGGTCCGAATGAGGCAATGGTGTTGCGGCACTTGCAACACCAACGTAATTATACGATTTTCTTATCCTTTTTGTGGCTCCTTTATTCGCACATGCATAGCAATTCAATGGATTGTGACCTTCGCCAGGATTAGTCCAAGTCATTGGGATACCGAATGGCATACTTTCACGTCTTCTATTTTTCCAATCCATTAGACGGTTGTAGCAGCTTTTACACACTATATTTGGTACCCAATTTTCGTTCACTATAACATTTTGGTTGAAGTACATCTCGTATGTTTGAACAAAATCAGTACTGAAATTTCCCCTTTTTTTATGTGTTGAGACATATTAGTAGTATGTTATTGCCCGTCCTGTACCACTTTTTCCATACAAATTTGGGAGCATGGTATAACCCAGCAAACAATTTCATGTAAAAACTATCCCCTATATATCCCTATGTATCCCCTTCCTATCTTGGAGGCGATATCGTAGTGAGCATTCGCTATCAAGATTTTATTTTCACCCTACAGTCGGTTGGTTAACTTAATAAGTTCATCGATTGGTGCGCTACACTGAGCCGTGTATGTGTGTATATTATTGTGACTTTATCGTGTTGTGGTTTGCGGTTTGTGATTTGCAAGCTCCACCACTTTTGTTGTCTGTGTATGTTTGTGTGTGCGTAAATGTGACCGTCTGGCAACCCTATGCGGGGTCTTTGTTAGATGTTCGTAAAGAGTAGGGTGTGTGTAGATACAACCATGTCGAATGGTCTTTTCTATGTAATATGAAACTTTTTTTTTTTTCAAATGAGTTGTACATACGTGACAAATTTAAATTTCATAAAGCTTTTTTTTTAACAGTCCTCATCCAAAAATTCTTGGAAATACAAAGAAATTTGAGTATTAGTTGAGCAGATGTGTAGGTGTTTAGAATTCTTAAAAAACCAAAACAAAAAAATAACTAAATAAATATTTTATAGAATCAGCTAATTGCTCCTTTTCATAATTATCTTTTTTATGTAATATGAAACCTTTTTATTTTTTCAAATGAATTCTACATTTGTTCGTAATAAATTTATTTTATGTTTGTAATATGATTTCATAAAAAAAGAAACTATGTTTATGAATTAGAAAATAAAACAAATAGTTTGATATATGTATGTATGTATATGTTTACATTTTATTAAAAATACAATTTTTACATTTAGTTAAATTATATACATTATTATTATAATATTCCATGATTTCTTTAGCTTCCCAGCAAAAACTTTACTTACAATCCTACTTTTAATGACTTCAAGAATTCATTACTTTGTAGCTTTATTCGACACTTTTTGGATTATTAGTTATATATTAAATAATAACTTTATTATTATATCTTAAATATACAGAAAATTTTAAATTTTCATTATGACAATAAAAATGTCATTATAGTCAAAAAACATAGTTTTTTAATACAAAAACTACACTGCCCCGGTAGACTAGCTGGTAGCGAGCTAGTCTATCAGCACCGAGGTTGCGCGATCGAATCCCGCCAGAGACAGAAAAAAAATAAAATAAGAAAAAAAAATAAAATTAAATTAAAAAAAATAAAAATAAAATAATTTAAAAAAAAAAAAATTTTTTACTTTATTGACTTTGTGTAACTATCACTCAATTCACATGAGGGCTTTTACGACGTCGTTTTATCTTGATTCCCTTTTAAAGCAACTTCCAAAATCTCTTTGCGTTCATACGATGATTTTTGGTTGCATGTCTTTTTTTTATTTACAGTATGGCCTTGATTACCCGTCATTCGATTAACCGGCAGCTTCAATAAAATGGAAAACAAACATTTTTTTGCACAGATTTAAATTGCATCTATTATCCGAAATTATAAACAAATTTATCTTTTTTTCGTTAAATTTTGAACAATCAAAAGAAATTTAAATAAACGAAGAAAGAGAATATCTTAACGGTGTGGAAGCTGCCAAATTTACTTTTTTCCTCATGTTTACATAATAAAACGTTATATATTTACATAAAATAAGAAACACACAACAAAAAAAAATAATCAAGAATTCTGCCGATCCCGTCTATTATCGATAATCGAGGTCTCACTGTATTTTCAACCACACACTTCAAAGTAAGATAAAGAATAAAACGTAAACAGAAAAAGTTAAAAGAGAAATGTAAAAAACGACATGCAAAATACAAAGCGAGACATTTTGTTAACCCCTCTTTCTTTTCTACACCGCTCACCAACAAACCAAAAGAGACGTCGACAAAGCGACGTCGTAAAAGCCCTCATCTAAACTGAGTGTATGTATATATTTTTATAAAAATTTTAAGTATAAAAAAAATTATTAGTATTGTGGTTATTTTATTGAACTATTTATGGTTTTTAATCCAAATTTTTAATATTTTTAATTAGGCTTAATTTCATTAAATTTAATTTTCATTAAATTATTTTTATGAAGAAAGGAATTTTACAACATGAAAATCAATTAAAATTTACTGATAATTTTTCATTCTTGACTCAATCTGGGCTCGAACCCAGGTGTTTACGGACAGGTTACCCTGACATGTTTCGATTGCAACCACTCAATCTCCTCAGAGGGCTTGCCGTTTAACACTCGCAGCCATCGACGACTGCTGACGTCATTAGTCAAACATCAATCCTTAAACCAAATTGTATTTAACCTTTGGTAGATCGAAATTTGCTTTGAATGATTATCTATTTTAATTTACTTTAACATGTTGTTCCTTTACTTCTGTTTTTTCGTACTTTTGTCAAGAATTCTTCTTGAAGTTCAAAGTACATATTTTTTGTTTTTTTCATTTTTTTGTCTTTCTTTTTCTTGTTGACCTTTTCAGCACAACTTGAAGGACAAATGCAAACATAGAGCTCGTGCCTTAGCTTTTAACAATTATTAGTATTGTGGTTATTTTATTGAACTATTTATGGTTTTTAATCCAAATTTTTAATATTTTTAATTAGGCTTAAGTTCATTAAATTTAATTTTCATTAAATAATTTTTATGAAGAAAGGAATTTTACAACATGAAAATCAATTAAAATTTACTGATAATTTTTCATTCTTGATTCTTGAAAAAGCAGAAGTAAAGGAACAACATGTTAAAGTAAATTAAAATAGATAATCATTCAAAGCAAATTTCGATCTACCAAAGGTTAAATACAATTTGGTTTAAGGATTGATGTTTGACTAATGACGTCAGCAGTCGTCGATGGCTGCGAGTGTTAAACGGCAAGCCCTCTGAGGAGATTGAGTGGTTGCAATCGAAACATGTCAGGGTAACCTGTCCGTAAACACCTGGGTTCGAGCCCAGATTGAGTCAAGAATAAAAAATTATCAGTAAATTTTAATTGATTTTCATGTTGTAAAATTCCTTTCTTCATAAAAATAATTTAATGAAAATTAACAGCCAGGCCCACGATGTCACACGTTAACGTTCGCATAGAAAATTACATTTAAAACAAAAACAATTTCTAAAATTTGTTTTTGTTTTAAATGTAATTTTCTATGCGAACGTTAACGTGTGACATCGTGGGCCTGGCTGTAAATTTAATGAACTTAAGCCTAATTAAAAATATTATAAAAAAAACATATTATTTTTTAGATTATAATAGGCTAAATTATAAAGGATTACTCTTGGGACATCTCGAACAAAAATAAGTACTTTTTCTAGTAGAAAAGTAGGTAGTCGGCTCGTCAAATTCTCATTATTTTTCTGCTTATTTTGTAAGCAAAGTTTTTGCTGGGTTCTTCTATAACAGCTTCTTTTGTTTTCTTAAAGCGGGAGCAGGAACAAGTATCTGGACCACACGTATTATTTTCATATGACCAAGCACAATTATTGTGATGTTCCCCATATCGATTAGTTATTGTATGAAATTTGTTTCTATCCTCCAGATATGATTTAATGTTCATAATTTTATTTTTATGTTTATCAGAAATAACGTTAGAAAATTTTTTTAAAAAGTATAAATCTCTTTGATAATCATTGTTGAATATGTTACTGTATACCTATATGTAATGTTTGTGAATAATCATTAATATTGATTGCTCTTCTATTTATATAATTTTGACAACGTTCGAAGTGGACTTGTTTCAAAGTCACTATTTCTATCATTAAAGTATATGAAGAGTTATTTCACAATATTATGAAATTTATAAAAATACTTACTTACTTATAATATTAATAAACAAATAAAATAAATAAAAACAAAAGATTTTTAATAGAAAAAATTATATATATTTATTTATTTATTTTATTTCTATTTTACATTAGTTTTTTTATTTCATTTGTAAGTGGTATGTATTCGAACATTTTATCATGTATAATTAAACAATATGCGGCCGTATTAGCTGGAATGTTTGTTAAAGTTTTCATCTCAATGCGAATATCGATTGGTCCAGTTTTGACTGATTCATTTTGATGAGTCACATCTAACACAATTAAAGGAGCATCGGATTTAAATTGTTCTCGTGTTAGTAATGGTTGTGGATGACGTAAATAATAGCTTTGTTGAAACTTCAAATACATTTCGTATAGTAGAGCAAAACGATTTCTATCAAATTTGAGATTTAAATCATCATATGGATAAGTATTAGAATTTAGATAAACTTTTATATCTGACAAGTCGCAATGTATAAACTTGTTGTTAGTAGTGTTTCGAAATCCTAAAAGAAGAAAACGAGGTGTTTCATTTTCGTTGGCTAGCTTAACATTCCACAAAACAGTTGTACTTTCTGGTAGCGAAGGATAATAATATATATCCCAACTTCGAAATGATATATTTAATGGATGACGATTGTTGATGGTTTTAAATATATACAATTTATATGTATCAGAAAGTTGAACATGCGGTACTTTCCATGTAATATTAAGTAAAGTTAACTTTATTCTTTCTGTGACAACGCTAGATTTGAAAACTTGTTTATCATCTTTGGAACGTAAAAGAATCAATTCATGTTTTGAATTGACTATTAATTTGTTAAAATCTTCAGCAAATCCAAGTAACATCTTTAATGGAACACAAAAGTTAAAATATCCGTTTACAAGTGTCAAATCATTATTATTAGAGGGTGCCCATCCTGCATTTAAGAGGTTATCACTTTCAGATTTATTAAGTGAGACGCAGTTTTTTATTTCTGTTGCAATACCCAAATGTCGTGTACGATCAATCTCTACACCGTTTAATTCATATCGAATTGCATCAAACAAATGTGCTATACAATTATTTAAGAGCCGTATATTTGAAGAGATTGTTGAATCTTCCTTTGATGCTAACCCTTCAACATATAAGAGACTTTCATGTGGTAATACGTATAAATCCTGATTTTGAATAGCTATACGAATTTCATCATTATTCTTAAACGATTGTAAATATGATGAGTAGCTATGATACTCCTTTTTGATGATTGAATTGTCGAATTGAGGTTTTTGTAAAACATCAATTAAATTATTCATTTTTTTAAATGTTTTAATCGAAATCACAAGTTTTTTAAAAATTCTTGATTATTCTCGCTTAGACTATGTCTTAAAGTTTTTTCAGCTTCTTGCTCCTTTGAACGTGAATGTGTGAATGATGACTCCTTATACAAATCACTTGTATTTTTATTACTATTGTTATTATTGTTATTGAATATAATCATTATTTTATACTGGTTTTAAATGTAACCGTATAGATATTTTTTCCTCACGAAAATTTATTAAATTTCCGTCTTGATCGATTACTTTTAAAACTAAAGTGTTTATACTTTTAGTGTTAACGGGTAAATATATAACATTAGCCGGCGTCTCTGTTATTTTATAGCCGGGACTGACAACAAGCGAAAACTGATGAAGGGTATGCGCAGATGTGCTATTTATATAGGATCCGTTAACAATATTACATTCAACTATAATATTGTTTATTTTTGTAATCTCTATAGTTTTATCTGAAAAATTTTCTTGATTCTTTTCCAAAATTTTCTTACTAAAGCCCAATAGGGAACCGATTGATCGCTCCTTGTTAAAATAAATTGTATCTGTTGTACATTTTATAGATTTTTGTAAAGTATTATAATTAGCTTCAATAATAAGATTTCCTCTTGGATTAAGGGTGTTATATTTATCTATAATCAAATCAGCTATATCCGAGAATTCATATGATCCAACAAGTATAACTATTTCATAATCACCAATATGAAATCTATTGTTTTCAACATCAACATTTGGTATAGAACGATATGTATCAAGACTTATTAATCCGCAAACGTAATTTCCGTCAAGTTGAATGGGTGGAAAATAGTTGGCAACTAGAAGTGAAGTATCACCATTTAATGTTAGCGTTATTGACATCTTAAAGTTCGGTGTATTAATAAATTAAAAACTTTTTAATGCTCTTTATATAGGAGACGAATCGTTTGCATTTATCCAAGAGTTATGATCTGATGTAAATGCCAACCATTTAACATATAACATATTTCCTCTTCTTCTTATAATCTTTTCAACCAAATACGTTTCTGGATATTTAGTTTTCATTAGTTCAAATTCATAAAAACCACCTTTAATATCATGTCCTTTATAATCTTTTAGTATATAAGTGGTAGGATTTGTGTTTCTTACAGTTTTAACTTTAAAGATTTCTGTAGTCCAATTCGGTGTATAACCTTTTTCAAACACATGTTTATATTTACTTATTCGAACATTATCACCAACTTTAAACTTCGGTCTTTTAAACACTTTTAAGTTGTTGTAGACTGTATCCAATAGTAATTTTTCATTTGATAAATTTACTTGATTTGGTGTCATTTTTATTGTTCTATGGTAAGTATTATTATATTTATTAATAAGTTCTTGATAAATGTGTATCCATTTATATGTTCCTTGATAACTAAATTCTTTCCACATTAGTCCCTTTAATGTTCTATTAAATCGTTCAATGATGGAAGCTTTTAAAACGCTATATGTTGAATAGTGATTAATATGATTTAATTGCATCAATCGATGAAATTGATTATTGAAGAATTCTTTGCCATCATCTGTTTGTAGGTTTTTCGGTTTTCTATGATTAATATTAAATACATTTTTAAAAGCGTTCAGTACACTTTCACCACTTTTATTTTTTACTGCAACAGCCCAAGCTTTTTTCGAAAATGTATCTATTACGGTTAAAAGATACCGATATCCATTGTTAAATGTTGCATAACTTCCCATTTCTACTAAATCCGCTTGCCATAAATCATCAATTCCTTTTACAACAACTCGCCTTCTTTTAAAATTTTTTCTCGCTTGTCTATGTAGTTCATTAACTATTGTTCTTTTATCTGCATTTAGATTCATATCTTTTTTTTTGTATTGTGTCTGAATTAATATATGTTTATGGATATTTAGTTATCTTTATCGGAGGACGGTTATCAATATTTTTAAAAAGGTAATCTTCAATATTGTTAAATCTTTCATATATGCCATCCAATTTTAAAATATATTCTTCTATTTTATTAACTCTTTCGTCAACTTTTTTCATATACTCCTTATTTACTTTTAATATTTGTTTGTGCTTTGTTGTGATACAGACGTGTATTTTAGCCCCGCATACAATTTAAACTATTAATTAATCACATTTGATTTTGTAATCTAAGCAGCGAATGGACGCTTAAAAAAAAACAAAATAATATATTTTGTTAATTAAATTATTTAACATAATAGTGAACAATTTAAAACGATCAAATTAAATAAAATAAATCAGTAAAAATATATATGTACGTATGAATGTTCATACATGTGTATACATATTCTGAAAAAAAAACATTTAAATTCTGGTTTTTCTTTTGTTGTTGTAAAATACAATAAATAATAAAAATATTAAAGCAAAGCAAAACGGTGAAAAACAAAAACAACTCTTTGCATGAGTACAAATAGTGAAACAACACTAAGACAAAATGAAAGAAACGTTTACGTTTTAGTTAATGCAAATGAAAATAATGCAGAAATAAATAAAACAAAACAAAACAATATTAACTACCTAACGGCTAAGCCAATTACTCGAACACGTTCCCTCTCACCCTCGGTATTTACACAAACGGTGGATAGTGACTCATTAAAAAAACTACAACAAGATTTGGTGACAAGTGTTGCCAGGCCAGCAAGTATTGCCGTGACGTCAAAAACAAATTTAGTGGGCAATGATACCATGAACTTAAACACAAATGCAATGGAAAACCCCCCTGTAAAAAGTTGTCAAAAGCCTACAGTACAAGTTGGTATGGACAGGTACATAACAGTGCTTAAACGGGGACGCAGCCCTACCTCTGCAGCAGTTGCTTCGGCCTCAAAACTACCATCTTTTGATAAAATAAATACACAAAATCGTTTCGCGATTCTGGAGGATGAATCCTCTGAAGCACCAAACGTCATTAAATCGTCTAAGCCACCCCCGATATACCTTAGAGAGCAAAACTCTAATGAGTTAATAAAATGTTTAATTTCGGTGATTGGTGAAAATTCCTTTTATGTAGCTGCAATAAAGCGCGGTATCATTAACGAGACTAAAATACAGGTTAATCACGAGGATGATTTTCGAAAGGTAATTACAAGATTTGAGACTCTAAATAAAAACTTTTATACGTATCAACTGAAGAGCAGTAAAGGTCTTCAGGTAGTAATCAAGGGCATAGACTCATGCGTAGACCCAGGGGAAATTAAAGCTTTTTTGGAAGAGAAGGGCTTTAAAATCAAAAACGTAACAAATATCAAAAATAGGGAAAAAAATCCCCAACCACTATTTCGAGTGGAGCTTGAACCCGGCGACATTAAGCTCAAAAAAAATGAAACGCATCCAATTTATAATTTGAAATATATTCTGTACAGAAGGGTAACTATTGAGGAGCCGCACAAAAGAAATGGTCCTGTTCAATGTCTAAACTGCCAGGAATTTGGCCATACTAAGGCATACTGCTACTTACCCCCTGTTTGCGTAGTATGTGGTGAATTACATGGAACAGTTCTTTGCGACAAGTCTAAAACCGACCCCAACTTAAAAAAATGTAGCAACTGTGGCGGTAATCACACTGCCAATTATAGAGGATGCCCTGTATATACTATCGTCAAGCAGTCGGTCGGACCGAAAACTAATCCCCCTCAAATGCAGGTAACAAATCAGGTTAACACAAATGCAATTCAAGCCCCCCAGCCTAGTAATAACAGAACCTCTTACGCTAACGTCCTAAAATCAAACCATGAGCCAATGCAAGGTGCCTCGCCAAGTAATGATGAAACTCAATTTTCTAATTTAAGTCGTTTAGAAAAAACCATGGAAACATTAGTGCAAACAGTAAATAATTTTACGAACACAATGGGTAATATGATGCAGGAAATGCTTAGAATGCAATCGATGTTATTGCAAGCTGTACTTAACAAACCATGAACTGTTTAAAAATTTGTTTTTGGAACGCAAACGGCATCCGCCAACATAAAAATGAATTAGAATACTTTCTTAAAAATAAACAAATTGATGTCATGATGATTTCTGAAACTCATTTGACCTCAAGAAGTACGTTTAAAATAAATGGTTATATACTATATGATACCAAGGACCCTCGAGATAGAGCTTGTGGAGGTTCCGCCATTTTAATAAAGGCCCGAGTCAAACACTACCTAATGTGTGATCATCGTGAAGATTATCTCCAGGCAACGAACATTTGCGTTGAGGAATTAAATAGAAACCTAATAATTTCATCGTTATACTCCCCGCCTAGATTTTCAATATCGGAGGACCAATATTGTAAATATTTTAAATCATTAGGACCGTGTTTCCTAGCCGCTGGCGATTATAACGCTAAACATACCCTCTGGGGGTCGCGACTTATAACACCAAAGGGTCGTGTTTTATTTAACATAATTTCTAAAATGGATTTAAATGTGGTAGCGAGCGGACAACCAACATATTGGCCCACTGATCTTCAAAAAATTCCAGATGTCATAGATTTCGGCGTGGTTAAAAACATTCCCATAGAAACGATTCAAGTTGAAGCCTCCCTAGATTTATCTTTCGACCACACACCTACAATTGTTACTATAATGAACCCCAATAGAATTGTTCCTCCGACGACAGCTACGCAAATTAATTGGTTGAAATATAAAAAATATCTCAGTACCCATTGCACAGAAAATATTCCGCTCAGTACACCGGATTATGTAGATCGCTCTATTGACAATTTTGACAGTTTTCTGAAACTAGCTGTTCAACATTCCAATATTGCCCCCAAAAAAACAAAAACTATTAAAATATATTCCACAGATGTCGAGCATCTTTTGTCTGAAAAAAGGAGGGCTCGAAGAGAGTGGCAATTGCACAGATCCCCTCAACTTAAGAACTTACTTAAAGAGTGTACAAAAAGACTAAGAAAGTTACTGCAGACTAAGAAAACGGCTTCTCTGGAAAAATATCTTAAGGAACTTGATGCAACCCCACAATCAGACTACTCATTATGGCGTGCAGCTAGAAATCTCAAAAGGCCAGTTGTCTCTAAACCACCATTAAGAAACTTGAATGGAAGTTGGGCAAGAAATGATGTTGAAAAAGGAAATCTGTTTGTCAATCATTTAAAAAACGTATTTACCCCAAATATATCTCACGATATTGCGGTCGAGTTACCACCTGTTGCTGCTAGAGCAGCTGTTCCGCTAAGATTTGAGATAAGAGAAATCGAAAAGGTTATTTGTGATTTAAACCCCAAGAAGGCTCCTGGGTTTGACAAGATCAGCAACAAAATGCTTTTGGAGCTACCCAGCATAGCAAAGAAAATTATTCTTTTAATTTTTAATGCTATTTTACGCCTTGAATACTATCCTCAAAAGTGGAAGGTCTCCTTAGTCACCATGATACCTAAACCTGGAAAGGATCACACAAAAGTTGAGTCATATAGGCCTATAAGCTTACTTTCTAATATATCAAAGCTGTTTGAGAAGCTGTTAGCGTCAAAATTAACCCCAATTTTAAATGATAATAGATGTATTCCTAACCACCAATTCGGCTTTAGAAGAGAACACAGCACAATTGAGCAAACCCATCGTATAGTAAACGCAATAAGAAAAGCCTTTGAAGAAAAAAAATATTGTTCCGCTCTCTTCATCGATGTTTCTCAAGCTTTCGATAAAGTCTGGCATGAAGGCTTATTACATAAATTGAAGCTAAACTTACCAGTAAACATACACAAGCTGTTAGAAAGCTACTTAGTCGGTCGAAAGTTTATTATTAAAGAAGGTGATTATTTAAGCTCTCCTCAGCAAATTGACGCTGGAGTCCCTCAGGGAAGCATCCTGGGCCCACTTTTATACTTAATATATACCTCGGATATGCCAACAAACAACTACACACAAACTTCAACATTTGCTGATGATACAGCTTTTTTGAGCGTGCACGAAAACCGTCAAGAAGCATCTCGATACCTACAGGATCATATATTTCAACTCGAACTATGGTTAAAGCAATGGAGGATAGAGGTCAATGAGCAAAAATGCGTACATATAACATTCACCTTGCGTCGGGAATCATGCCCCCCTATTAAAATCAATAATCAAATAATACCTCAAAATTCGCATGTAAAATACCTCGGTATTCATCTAGATCGCCGTTTAACGTGGAAAAGCCATATAGAGGCAAAATTAACTCAAATGAAACTAAAAGCCATCCAAATTCATTGGCTTATTGGAAGAAACTCTGTCCTTAGTCTCGACTGCAAACTTCTTCTTTACAACTCCATCTTAAAGCCAATCTGGTGCTATGGTATTCAGTTATGGGGCACTGCCTCGGCCTCTAATATCGAAAAAATTCAAAGGCGCCAAAATAAACTACTTCGAATAATCACAGCTGCCCCTTGGTATGTTAAAAACTCAAATATTCACAAGGATCTCAATGTTCCATTAGTTAAAACTATGATTACGAAATATGCAGTAAAATACTTAAAAAGGCTCGAATTGCACCCGAACCCACTAGCACGAAATATTTTAAATGATAGCGGCCACACTCGCTTAAGAAGAAGAGACACTGCGGCACTTGTCCAATTAGATGAGCGATAAACACCTATAAAAGTGAACAGAATCCGCGATGAACAAAATTTTTGTCTGGCACTGGCAGGACAAAAAAATAATATTAGGTTAAGATTTGATTAATTATTGTTAGTTCATATTTAATATATGAAGATTCAATAAATAAATAATGAAGAAAAAAAAAAAAAAAAAAAAAAAATTTGTTTCTCAACTGATTGTTCAATAACATTTTCCTCCTTCTTTATATGATTTGGAATGGCAATACTAATAGCTTCTACATCTGTATAGAACTTTTCAATGTTATTAACGATAGCTTGATTAATTTCATTTTTTAAGTCTGATATTTTCTTTTCGAAATCTTTGTTAGCAGTGGTAATGATTTCAACATCTTTATACAGCTTTTCTATGTTATTAACGAAAGCATGGTTAATTTTATTTGTTAGCAGTTGTATTTTGGTTTCAACATCTTTAACAGTTTTATCTATTTTATTTGTTAGTAATTCATTTGTTCGTTTTAAATAGGCTTTTGTAACAGCATCCTTAGGTTCGATCGGTGTGGCTAGATTAGTAATTCTTTTTTTATGTATATCAAAAACATGATTGTTTACACCAACATCAAGCATTTTTAATAGAATTGATCTTAGTTTTGAATCGTTAAATTTATACTTAGGTGTTGAGCTTTCTCCAAATTTATTTATAAAACTCATGTTTTTAATAAATTATATTTGCCTCTCTAAGTTCCTCAATAATTGAAATTATCTCGTTTTTATGGTTATTATGATCAGCACCTTCCGATGAAAGGAGTAAACGTAATCTGTCGACTAATTCATTAGGATCATCCCAATATATATAGTTTGGTTTACGTTTTTCTACTAATTTTAAGGATAATCCACTACCTTTAGTAAGAATATTACTCTTTGTATTGAATAATTTTTTTATAATGCGTTCATATTTAAATGCTTTAGTTCCTTTAATTTGTTTATTTGACTGATAGTTACGTCTGTGTACATTTGTATTAATAAGAATATCTTTATATTTTTTTAAATCTATTTTATTATAATGTAAAGGTTTTATGTGGAATAATAGTTCAAATAATCCTGGTGTCAATTTCAATTTTTTATCGCCTATATATAAAGTGTTATCGTTATTAAATTTTAGTTTGTTTGTCCCATATCGCCATTTTCCAGCATGATCTATATTAAATCCATAGATTATATCAATCACTTTATTATTAATTAACAACATAATATTCTCATAAAGAGGTGATTCATTTGATTTAGAATTACTTAATTTAATTCGTTTCTTATCGGTATTTAATTGTGTTTTACTTTTACGTTTGGAAAATAAATGTGTGATTTTATTGCGTTTTCTATCACCATCTTCATCGAAATTTGAAAGCAATGAATAATTCTTTCTTTTTAGATTTTTTTGGTTTTTATCATTCTTCAATTGTGTTTTGGATGTTGTTGTTGTTGTTTTTAGTGAAATATGCTTTTTAGTACTGTTAGGTTTTGATGATTTCGTTGTTTCTGTTGATTGTAAAATTTTCATATTATTTTTCTTTCTCTTTATATTAGGTAGAGTAGATGTGTTATTGCTAAATGTTCTTATTCTTTTTAAGTTGTTTAGATATTGGACTTTGTTATCATTATTATCTTCATTGTAATGGTCATCATCATCAATATCCATATCATAATTGGATTTATTTTCTTCATTTAACCTCATCAAACTAGATACATTATCAATATTATCATAATCCATATTGGAGTTAGATCTATTTTCTTCATTAAAAACAGCAAAACCAGCTTCGTTATTATCAATTTCATCATCACCATAATCCATATTCTACCAACTGAAAAGCAGTAAAGGTCTACAGGTAGTGATTAAGGGTATTGACTCATGTGTGGACCCAGAAGAGGTTAAAACATTCCTAGAAGAAAAAGGCTTCAAGGTAAAACATGTAGTAAATATTAAAAATAGAGAAAAAATTCCCCAACCACTTTTTCGAGTGGAGTTTGAACCCGGCGACGTAAAACTTAAAAAAAACGAAACACATCCTATTTACAATTTAAAATATATTCTCTACAGAAGAATAACTATAGAAGAGCCGCACAAAAAAAATGGACCTGTTCAGTGCTTAAACTGCCAAGAATTTGGCCATACCAAGGCATACTGCTACTTACCCCCTGTCTGCGTAGTATGTGGTGAACTACACGGTACAGTTTCTTGCGATAAGTCTAAAACCGACCCCAACGTAAAAAAATGTAGCAACTGTGGCGGTAATCACACTGCCAATTATAGAGGATGCCCAGTATATAATATTGTCAAGCAGACGGTTGGACCGAAAACAAATACCCCTCAAATGCAGGTTGCAAATCAGGTAAACACAAATGCAATTCAAGCCCCCCAGCCTAGTAATAACAGAACCTCTTACGCTAACGTCCTAAAATCAAACCATCAGCCAATGCAAGGTGCCTCGCCAAGTAATGATGAAACTCCGGTTTCTAATTTAAGTCGTTTAGAAATAACCATGGAAACATTAGTGCAAACAGTAAATAATTTTACGAACACAATGAGTAATATGATGCAGGAAATTCTTAGAATGCAATCGATGTTATTGCAAGCTGTACTTAACAAACCATGAACTGTTTAAAAATTTGTTTTTGGAACGCAAACGGCATCCGCCAACATAAAAATGAATTAGAATACTTTCTTAAAAATAAACAAATTGATGTCATGATGATTTCTGAAACTCATTTGACCTCAAGAAATACGTTTAAAATCAATGGTTATATACTATATGATACCAAGGACCCTCGAGATAGAGCTTGTGGAGGTTCTGCCATCTTAATAAAAACTCGAGTCAAACACTACATTATGTGTGATCACCGTGAAGACTATCTGCAAGCAACGACTATTTGTGTTGAGGAGCTAAATCGAAACATAGTAATTTCTTCTTTATACTCTCCACCTAGATTTTCCATATCAGAAGGCCAATATTATAAATATTATAAATCATTAGGACCCTGTTTTCTGGCCGCTGGCGATTATAACGCTAAACATACCTTATGGGGGTCACGACTTATAACACCAAAAGGTCGTGTTTTGTTTAACACAATCTCTAAAATGGGTTTAAATGTGGTCGCGAGCGGGCAACCAACATATTGGCCTACTGATCAGCAAAAAATTCCAGATGTTATCGACTTTGGCGTGGTTAAAAACATCCCCACAGAAACGATTCATGTTGAAGCTTCCTTAGAATTATCATCCGACCACACACCTACAATTGTTACTATATCGAACCCAAATATAATTGTATTTCCATCAGGTTACTTAGCGACGCCAGCCACACAAATCAATTGGTTAAAATATAAAAAATTTCTCAGTGCCCATTGCACAGAAAATATTCCGCTTAGTACACCGGAGAATGTGGATCTCTCTCTTGTTAACTTTGACAGTTATCTTAAACTAGCTGTTCAACACTCCAGCGTTACCCCCAAAAAAATTAAAAATAATAAAATATGTTCTTCAGATGTCGAGCGGCTCTTGACTGAAAAAAGGAGAGTTCGAAGAGAGTGGCAACTTTACAGATCCCCGCAACTTAAGATTTTATTAAAAGAATGCACAAAAAGGCTAAGAAAGTTGCTACAGAATCAGAAAACGGCTTCTCTAGAAAAATATCTTAAGGAACTTGATGCAACTCCACAATCTGACTACTCATTATGGCGTGCAGCTAGAAATCTAAAAAGGCCAGTTATATCTAAGCCACCATTAAGAAACTTGAATGGTAGTTGGGCAAGAAATGATAATGAAAAAGGAAACCTGTTTGTAAATCATTTGAAAAACGTATTTACACCAAATATATCTCACAATATTGCGGTCGAGTTACCACCTGTTGATGCTAGAGCAGCTATTCCCCTCAGATTTGAGATAAGAGAAATCGAAAAGGCTATTTGTGACTTAAACACTAAGAAGGCACCTGGTATTGATAAAATAAGTAATAAAATGCTTTTGGAGCTACCTCGCATAGCAAAGAAAATTATTCTTTTTATTTTTAATGCTATTTTACGCCTTGAATACTATCCTGAAAAATGGAAGGTTTCCTTAGTTACCATGATACCAAAGCCAGGTAAAGATCATACAAAAGTTGAGTTTTATAGACCTATTAGCTTATTATCAAATATGTCAAAGCTGTTTGAGAAATTATTAGTTTCAAAATTAACACCAATTTTAAGTGAAAATAGATGTATTCAAAACCATCAGTTCGGATTAAGAAGAAAACACAGCACAATCGAGCAGACTCATCGAATAGTAGAAAAGAAATATTGCTCAGCACTCTTCATCGATGTTTCGCAAGCTTTTGACAAAGTCTGGCATGAAGGCTTATTACACAAATTGAAGCAAAATTTACCAGCAAACACACACAAGCTGCTAGAAAGCTACTTAGTCGGTCGTCAATTTATTATTAAAGAAGGAAATTTCTTAAGTTCACCTCAGCCCATTGCCGCTGGAGTCCCACAAGGCAGCATCCTGGGCCCCCTATTATACTTAATTTATACTTCGGACATGCCAACAAGCAACTACACACAAACTTCAACATTTGCAGACGATACAGCTTTTCTAAGCGTCCACGAAAATCGTTATGAAGCATCGCGTTACTTACAGCATCATATATTTCAACTAGAAATATGGTTAAGACAATGGAGGATAATGGTCAATGAGCAAAAATGTGTACATATAACATTCACTTTGCGCCGGGAATCTTGCCCCCCTATTACAATCAATAATCAAATAATTCCTCAACATTCGCATGTTAAATATCTCGGTATACATCTGGATCGGCGATTAACGTGGAAATGCCATATAGAGGCAAAATTAACTTAAATTAAACTAAAAGCCATTCAAATTCATTGGCTTATTGGAAGAAATTCTGTCCTTAGTCTCGATTGCAAGCTTCTACTTTACAACTCTATCTTAAAGCCTATCTGCTGCTACGGTATTCAACTATGGGGCACTGCCTCGGCCTCTAATATCGACAAAATTCAAAGGCGCCAAAATAAACTTCTTCGAATAATCACAGCCGCTCCCTGGTATGTTAAAAACTCAAACATTCATAAGGATCTCAATGTGCCATTAGTGAAATCTATGATTACAAAATATGCAATAAAATATTTAAAAGGCTTGAACAACACCCAAATCCACTAGCTCGAAATATTTTAAATCATGGCGGCCACACTCGCTTAAGAAGAAGAGACACTGCAGCACTTACCCAATTAGATGAGCGATAAACACCTATAAAAGTGAACATAACCCGTGATGAAGAAAATTTTGTCTGGCACTGGCAGGAGATAAAATAACGTATTAGGTTAAGATTTGATTAATTATTGTTAGTTCATATTTAATATATGAAGATTCAATAAAAAATAATGACAAAAAAAAAAAAAAAAAAAAACCATAATCTATATAAGAAAGAACATTACTAGAAGCATTATCCTGATTTAAATTAGGTCTATATAGTGATAGAGAAGATGGTGTATATAGTGATTGATATGATGGCGCTCGTACTGTTCCAGAAGATTTTTTTGTCTTATCAAGTTTTTTTATTATATGTTTTAAAGGTTTTGTTATAGGTTTAAAGGTATCTTCTAACATATTAACTTTATCTATTTCATTAAGTTTAATATTTTGTAATATGTCCTTTAATACCGCTCTGGTTTCAACAATATGTTTTAACAATTCATTATTCTTATTCATGATTGTCGTATTCGTGTGTTTATACTTTTAATTATAAACGATCTGCTTTATGTCTGCTTCTGATCTGCTTGCAATCTGCTTCTCATCTGCTTTATATCTGCTTTTAATCTGCTTTATATCTGTTTTTGATCTGCTTTATATCTGCTTTCAATCTGCTTTACATCTGCTTTCGATCTGTTTTATGTATAATCTTATTTATAATTGAATAAAATTATTAAATCCCTTCCTATAACGACCGCCATTAATTGGATCGTCCTTACTGACAACAACAAAACCATAATTATCTTTCCAACATTCCTTACAAATTGCTATAAACTGTTTAAATGCCATATCACCGATAACATGATCATTATATATATGCTTTAAATTCATTTCATCTTGTTTAAAAATTATAATCATATTTGCATTATCACGTATCAAATGTTTAGGAATTTTTGTATATGTTTGACATAAATAGAAACAATCTATATGTTTATGTCTACCCATACAAAAGTAATCTCTTACAGTGTCTTGTTTACCACAAATAACATCATCGAATATTATTATAGAGTGGGGGTTTGCTTTAGCTGGACTTAAAACTTTTTCATTTTCCGAGAATGTAAATAGATTTATATCTTTTATGGGTTTAATAAGTTTTCTTAAATAACAATATTTCGGTTGATATAGGGATTTTGAATATATGTATATGTTTTTGAAACAAAGACCATTCGGACTTTCTATAAGACTAATCATTACATTAGTCTTACCACAGTTTGATGGTCCAACAATTAACGCTCTTATTGAGTTTGGTAATAGTGTGCTATGTACAATTTCAGATTTTTTTTCTTTTTCAACATCAGCATTTCTAATAACAATTTGTTTCGTTTGTTTAACTATTCGCATATTGCTCTGTTCTGCTTTATATTTGCTTCTGATCTGTTTTATATCTGTTTTCGATCTGCTTTATATCTGCTTCCGATCTGTTTTATATCTGTTTTCGATCTGTTTAACTATTCACATATTGACGAGTATTGAAATAATTAACTATAAAAGTAATGTTTTACAAAAAAGATAATTATTACAATTTAAAGCGCTGAACATATAAAATGGTTATAAGATATAACAATATACACAACACTAATCAGTTTAAAATTGGACGTGGAGTAGTCAACAACTTAATTAACAAATTACCGATTGAATTACATTTACCTGGATATCAGTTTTGCGGACCGGGTACAAAACTTAAAGAACGATTAGCAAGAGGAGATAAAGGAATAAATTTATTGGATGCTGCTTGCAGAGAACACGATATTGCATATTCAGAAACTGACGATATAACTAAAAGACATAAAGCTGATCAGATATTAGCTGAAAAGGCTTGGCAGCGAGTTAAATCTAAAGAAAGTAATTTAAAAGAAAAAGCCAACGCTTGGTTTGTTACGAACGCTATGAAGGCAAAAGTAAAATTTGGATTAGGTATGAAGAATAATACAGATCGAATATCAATAAAAGGAAAAGGTGGAAAGAAAAGAGTGTGTAGTAAGAAATTATTCTCTAGCACTGTTAAAAATACTCTAAAACTATTGAGAAAGGAGAAACCTACCAATATAAATGATGCTGTTTTAATTGCACAAAAAGCAGTTCGCTCTGATTTTAAAAGAAAAAAGAAAGCTGATATAAGTACACCAAGCGTTATTCCAGTGCCTAAAGTTGGTGGATTTCTGCCATTGATTCCTGTTTTAACAGCCTTGTCAGCTCTTGGAAGTTTAGCTACAGGTGGATCAGCAATAGCTAAAGCTGTTAATGATATAAAGAATGGAAAAGAACAATTGGCAGAAGCAACACGTCACAATAAATATATGGAATCAATAGCTATGGGAAAAGGTTTATATCTTAAACCATATAAATCTGGTTATGGACTTTATTGTACATCAGCTTCAAAAAACTTTTAAGTAACCTACCCAGTCGAGCGTTAACAGATGTAGATTTAAATAAATATGGAAGAAAACTAAAACATTTTAGAGGTGTTTTTATGCGTAATTCTTTACCTAAAAAAGCCTTAAAGAATGAATGTGGAATTGTTAATCTGGATGATATAAAAGGTCCTGGGACACACTGGGTAGCATATTATAAAAATCACAATTATAAAGAATACTTTGACAGCTTTGGAAACTTGCAACCACCACTTGAAATCATCAACTATTTAAAATTGCCCATCGAATATAATTACGAACAAAAACAAAAATTCAATACATTTAATTGTGGCCATTTATGTTTAAAATTTTTATTCAATAAATATGGTTTGAAATAAAAACAACATTTTAACGTTTTCTTTTTTCATAATTTTTTTATATTACAATTTTTCTAATCATATAAAAACTTAAAATTAATTAAAAATCTATATTTACATTGAGAAGAATGTCATCATCCTCTTCCATAAGTTCATAATAGTTATTTATTCTATAATGACCCCATGCAAAAGTATCAACGCCATTATCTCTAATAAATCTCTTATCATCTAAATAACTTAATGTTAGTTTTCTTATATTTTGAGTATAAATTTGATGTATCTTAGATCTAAATATATACATTGAATTATAATATAATTTTTTATCTAAAAGACATTTTCTAAAGTCATTTATACTTAATTTACTAGTTACACATTGCTTAACGCCCTTAATTCTTTTAATTTCCTTATCTTCTCTATCAATTTTCACTGAGTACATTTTAGCTCTTAACCCAATGAATTCCTTAATAATTTTACCATTACACTCATCCTTCATCATCCCCAAAACTTTTTTATTAAGAAGTGGGATATTGTAGACATTATCTATCGGATATGCAGATGTATCAAAATGAGTATTTATGTCATTTTTAATATCTCTGTATAGATCATCTGTTTTAATGTCGTAAATAAAGGAATCAGTATCCATATAATTGAGTTTAATGTTTTCACGATATTTAGGCTTTATATAATCATAATGAAAACTGTACATTTTAAATTTGGATATTTCTAAGACTGCAAATCCAACATAAATAGGTTTGTTGTATTCAGTTTTAATTCTACTCATTTGGATAGCATGCATATCTTCATGAATTTGAAGTGAACTATGGAAATTGGGTTTAGCTATAAGAGCACGGGCTCCTAAACGTTTACCTCTATTCTCCCACTGACATACTATTTTAATGTCTTTCCTCTTATCAACATTTTCCATAGTTTTCCCGTATACTGCATTATTCAACAATTTAAAAAAATTTTGTTCAAATGAATTTTTTGCTAGTGTTCTGTGATGGTTATTTAAATCAATATATTTTTGTAACCAATTTGATTGTTCAAATTGAAGAATTCTATGTATTTTCTTTAAAACTAAACCATGTTGAAAACATTGCTGAAGATTTCGATAATGCATTATGTAATTAGTTTTACTATTTAAATCAGTTATTAGTTTCTTTTGTTTCATGGTTTCAATTTTTTTATTCTCAGCACAAAATGGTAAATCATTATGATAGTCTTGTAATGTAGATGGATATTCTAGATCTACCTCTAATATATATCCTAATGGAGAATCTTCTGCTATATTATTAACGTTGAAATGGTTATAATTTTCAACCCATTTAAAATTTTTATAGGGGAGGTATTGTGACATTGCATAGCCATACAAGTTATTAACATCTAAATATATTAAGTAGTTTGATTCTTTGTTAGAATCATAATCACTAATATATTTATTATTAGCAATTGAATGTCGATTAGAACATTGAACAATACCTCCCCTAATGCCGCGAAGGACAAAATTATATATATTAATATCAGTCAACAACTCCAATTCTATTGCAGATGTTTTCAACATTGCATCCCAGGATAAACCTGGCGTAGTATAATATTGACATGGATCTAAATTATAAATGTTTGCACAAACTTTACGGAAATTTTCAAATATATCGCAAAGTAAAAGAATATCTACTTTTAAATATAAAAGTAGATAATCTTTTAATGTTCTACATTTAAATGTTTTCCATACTTTTTGTGCATGTTCATAATCCTCCACACTACACGACTCATTATTTAATTTATTGAAAAATATTGAACGAGGTGGTAATTGAATTTCTTCAAGACGATTCATTGAATCTAAATAATCATACGGAAAGACACCCTTACGTTTCATTAAATTAAATCCTTCATCATTTGGATAGCTTGATTTTACTACCGTTAAATCACTGTCGGACAAATAACTTGCTAATTTTGCTATACTCGATGGCATAAACCTAAATAAATCGAGAAAACGTAACTCAATTGTATCTTTTTCATTTACAGAAATTCTTTTTGATATAGACACATAAAGCTCCTTATTTAAAGGTATAATATTTATATCGCCTTCAATTGTTGAAAGCTCTCTAACAAACAGATGGCAATCATATGCCGACTCATGTGTGGACCCAGAAGAGGTTAAAACATTCCTAGAAGAAAAAGGCTTCAAGGTAAAACATGTAGTAAATATTAAAAATAGAGAAAAAATTCCCCAACCACTTTTTCGAGTGGAGTTTGAACCCGGCGACGTAAAACTTAAAAAAAACGAAACACATCCTATTTACAATTTAAAATATATTCTCTACAGAAGAATAACTATAGAAGAGCCGCACAAAAAAAATGGACCTGTTCAGTGCTTAAACTGCCAAGAATTTGGCCATACCAAGGCATACTGCTACTTACCCCCTGTCTGCGTAGTATGTGGTGAACTACACGGTACAGTTTCTTGCGATAAGTCTAAAACCGACCCCAACGTAAAAAAATGTAGCAACTGTGGCGGTAATCACACTGCCAATTATAGAGGATGCCCAGTATATAATATTGTCAAGCAGACGGTTGGACCGAAAACAAATACCCCTCAAATGCAGGTTGCAAATCAGGTAAACACAAATGCAATTCAAGCCCCCCAGCCTAGTAATAACAGAACCTCTTACGCTAACGTCCTAAAATCAAACCATCAGCCAATGCAAGGTGCCTCGCCAAGTAATGATGAAACTCCGGTTTCTAATTTAAGTCGTTTAGAAATAACCATGGAAACATTAGTGCAAACAGTAAATAATTTTACGAACACAATGAGTAATATGATGCAGGAAATTCTTAGAATGCAATCGATGTTATTGCAAGCTGTACTTAACAAACCATGAACTGTTTAAAAATTTGTTTTTGGAACGCAAACGGCATCCGCCAACATAAAAATGAATTAGAATACTTTCTTAAAAATAAACAAATTGATGTCATGATGATTTCTGAAACTCATTTGACCTCAAGAAATACGTTTAAAATCAATGGTTATATACTATATGATACCAAGGACCCTCGAGATAGAGCTTGTGGAGGTTCTGCCATCTTAATAAAAACTCGAGTCAAACACTACATTATGTGTGATCACCGTGAAGACTATCTGCAAGCAACGACTATTTGTGTTGAGGAGCTAAATCGAAACATAGTAATTTCTTCTTTATACTCTCCACCTAGATTTTCCATATCAGAAGGCCAATATTATAAATATTATAAATCATTAGGACCCTGTTTTCTGGCCGCTGGCGATTATAACGCTAAACATACCTTATGGGGGTCACGACTTATAACACCAAAAGGTCGTGTTTTGTTTAACACAATCTCTAAAATGGGTTTAAATGTGGTCGCGAGCGGGCAACCAACATATTGGCCTACTGATCAGCAAAAAATTCCAGATGTTATCGACTTTGGCGTGGTTAAAAACATCCCCACAGAAACGATTCATGTTGAAGCTTCCTTAGAATTATCATCCGACCACACACCTACAATTGTTACTATATCGAACCCAAATATAATTGTATTTCCATCAGGTTACTTAGCGACGCCAGCCACACAAATAAATTGGTTAAAATATAAAAAATTTCTCAGTGCCCATTGCACAGAAAATATTCCGCTTAGTACACCGGAGAATGTGGATCTCTCTCTTGTTAACTTTGACAGTTATCTTAAACTAGCTGTTCAACACTCCAGCGTTACCCCCAAAAAAATTAAAAATAATAAAATATGTTCTTCAGATGTCGAGCGGCTCTTGACTGAAAAAAGGAGAGTTCGAAGAGAGTGGCAACTTTACAGATCCCCGCAACTTAAGATTTTATTAAAAGAATGCACAAAAAGGCTAAGAAAGTTGCTACAGAATCAGAAAACGGCTTCTCTAGAAAAATATCTTAAGGAACTTGATGCAACTCCACAATCTGACTACTCATTATGGCGTGCAGCTAGAAATCTAAAAAGGCCAGTTATATCTAAGCCACCATTAAGAAACTTGAATGGTAGTTGGGCAAGAAACGATATTGAAAAAGGAAATCTTTTTGTTAGTCATTTGAAAAACGTATTTACACCAAATATATCTCACAATATTGCGGTCGAGTTACCACCTGTTGATGCTAGAGCAGCTATTCCCCTCAGATTTGAGATAAGAGAAATCGAAAAGGCTATTTGTGACTTAAACACTAAGAAGGCACCTGGTATTGATAAAATCAGTAATAAAATGCTTTTGGAGCTACCTCGCATAGCAAAGAAAATTATTCTTTTTATTTTTAATGCTATTTTACGCCTTGAATACTATCCTGAAAAATGGAAGGTTTCCTTAGTTACCATGATACCAAAGCCAGGTAAAGATCATACAAAAGTTGAGTTTTATAGACCTATTAGCTTATTATCAAATATGTCAAAGCTGTTTGAGAAATTATTAGTTTCAAAATTAACACCAATTTTAAGTGAAAATAGATGTATTCAAAACCATCAGTTCGGATTAAGAAGAAAACACAGCACAATCGAGCAGACTCATCGAATAGTAGAAAAGAAATATTGCTCAGCACTCTTCATCGATGTTTCGCAAGCTTTTGACAAAGTCTGGCATGAAGGCTTATTACACAAATTGAAGCAAAATTTACCAGCAAACACACACAAGCTGCTAGAAAGCTACTTAGTCGGTCGTCAATTTATTATTAAAGAAGGAAATTTCTTAAGTTCACCTCAGCCCATTGCCGCTGGAGTCCCACAAGGCAGCATCCTGGGCCCCCTATTATACTTAATTTATACTTCGGACATGCCAACAAGCAACTACACACAAACTTCAACATTTGCAGACGATACAGCTTTTCTAAGCGTCCACGAAAATCGTTATGAAGCATCGCGTTACTTACAGCATCATATATTTCAACTAGAAATATGGTTAAGACAATGGAGGATAATGGTCAATGAGCAAAAATGTGTACATATAACATTCACTTTGCGCCGGGAATCTTGCCCCCCTATTACAATCAATAATCAAATAATTCCTCAACATTCGCATGTTAAATATCTCGGTATACATCTGGATCGGCGATTAACGTGGAAATGCCATATAGAGGCAAAATTAACTTAAATTAAACTAAAAGCCATTCAAATTCATTGGCTTATTGGAAGAAATTCTGTCCTTAGTCTCGATTGCAAGCTTCTACTTTACAACTCTATCTTAAAGCCTATCTGGTGCTACGGTATTCAACTATGGGGCACTGCCTCGGCCTCTAATATCGACAAAATTCAAAGGCGCCAAAATAAACTTCTTCGAATAATCACAGCCGCTCCCTGGTATGTTAAAAACTCAAACATTCATAAGGATCTCAATGTGCCATTAGTGAAATCTATGATTACAAAATATGCAATAAAATATTTAAAAGGCTTGAACAACACCCAAATCCACTAGCTCGAAATATTTTAAATCATGGCGGCCACACTCGCTTAAGAAGAAGAGACACTGCAGCACTTACCCAATTAGATGAGCGATAAACACCTATAAAAGTGAACATAACCCGTGATGAAGAAAATTTTGTCTGGCACTGGCAGGAGATAAAATAACGTATTAGGTTAAGATTTGATTAATTATTGTTAGTTCATATTTAATATATGAAGATTCAATAAAAAATAATGACAAAAAAAAAAAAAAAAAATATGCCGAAAGATTATGAAAGAATATAGGGATGAAATTTGCAATTTGATATTCTAAATCACATTGATTATGAGCAGCACCCCTATATTGACCAGTTAGATGACAATGGTCAGCTACTTTATCTTCATTAGATAAAGATTTCGTACAAATATAACAAGTCTTGCTTCCATAATGTTGTATCTGTTGCAGGGGTGTTAAGGAATTCATTGGTTTAATAACACTTAGATGACTTGTGTAAATAGCTAAAATGTCGTCAACTAAAGTTTTAAAAAAATGTTGTCGCGCATCAGTTCCAGTATAAATTTTAAAAATATCTAAGTCTGAGTTATACGAACATTTAATAAAATAACTATAAGCAAATGGAATATGCTTTTGTGTTGATTTTACGTTCTTAGAATTTTGAATGTTTACTGTTTCCAGAATACATTCAAAATCAGCGTACACAACAAAAGGCACATCCATTTGCTTTTTA
The DNA here is from genome assembly GCA_930367215.1 of Pollenia angustigena. NCBI lineage: Eukaryota > Metazoa > Arthropoda > Insecta > Diptera > Polleniidae > Pollenia > Pollenia angustigena. The sequence continues at coordinate 73,272,260 of OV884057.1, read as the reverse complement.
AAATTTTTAAAACTTAGCTTACTTTTATCTATACTAGGCATCCTTGTAACCATTTTATTACATTCCTCTTTATGATTAATTAACGATGTCTCTGTATGAAAATGGATTAAGCATGTATTGCAGATGTATACTTGATCTCCATGTTTTGTAAGTTGACTACTTAGCAATCTGTAATTAATAGGAAAAAAGAAAATGATTTAAATTAATATAATATATTCATATATAAATAGAATATAAATATTGTGAACCTACTTTGAAATATTTTTGATCCATACGTAATGGAATCTTTCTCCATCCTCTAACAGCATTAAGTTGATGTGTTTGGACTTTTCTTCTTTGGTGAAGTAGTATAGTCCCACTACAACATCATCTTCTAGTCCAAACACATTCACACTTATTTCAGGATTCATAATCTCGAAATCTTTTATTTGATTAATCGGAAGAGGGAAATTTAAATTGGTGAAATTTAGATCGATTCCATTAGCAAGCAAAATGATGTCATTTTCAATATTATTAATTTTATATACTGAACATCTATTGCTATGGATAGTGACAGGAAAAATTGCTGATATTATAGCCCACTTGAAGCAGTACTCGTCTCGATTTTGTACGTTGACACATGCTTTTTTCTGCATTATTTTTGCTGGTAAAGGAAGGTATTGTGATCCTTTGATACACTTATATTGATTTATGTTCATCTCCAAACGTGTTATTTCAATTAATGCCCAGCCACTATCACGCTCCTGAAATTCGCTCATCTTTTTTATTATAATATTACATTGTTCGTTGTAAACATTTAGGATATCATCTCTTGTTGAAAGCATAGTAAGAATGTTCATTTTAGTCTGATGGGATTTTATATCCACCATACAAGAATCTTTACCATATTCCATATTAAATTTTAGGTTTCCGTGTTTTTGCATGGTGTCTGTTAATAATTTTATTAATTTCTCTCTTATTTCCGTTAAAAATTTTTCAGGTACATATTAAATTATTTTTATTGTTGTTTTCAATTAAAAATGTGACAATTCTATTGTTAAAAGATGATTTTATGCATTTAATATCACTATTATTATCTGCTTTTTCAGCACAGTTAAATTTATGTGCACTTGACCTTATATGATAATGCCAATTTGTTTTTTTTATATCTTTTTCACAACCTTTACAGTAAATATTTGTTTCTTCATCATTACCGTCACCTTTTGTATCAGAATGTGAGTGTCGGTGCCATTCCTTACGATCCGAAAAATGTAAATTACATGTTTGGCATTTAAACGATGATGATGGTCCATCATGATGCAATCGAACATGTCTTCTTAAATTTCTATTCAAAGTGAATACTTTATCACAAAACTCACAAATAAAACCGCCGGCCATTTTCACTTTTTTTTTTTTGGTATAGAACACAATGATTTAACTATCAGAACAAGAATGGTTCTGTGTCCCAGAAGTAAACGTATTTATATCATAAATTGTTGATGAGGGGAGTAATTAGTTAGGGGTAAGTTTCACATTAGTTCATATAATCAAAAACCGCAGCATCAGCGGTTTCTTTGTTTTTCCAAGAATTATAAACATCTTCACATGCATAACTCCTATTTCATTGTTTTTTTCCAAGAATTTAGAGACTACAGTCCTAATCAAAAACCGCAGCAACAGCGGTTTCTTTGTTTTTCCAAGAATTCTACACAGCTGCACTTGCATGATTCCTATTTCATTGTTTTTCCAAGAATTTCGAGATGAGGACTCATTCAAAAAAAGCTTTATGAAATTTAAATTTGTCACGTACATACTTATGTAGAATTCATTCGAAAAATAAAAAGGTTTCATATTACATAAAAAAGACAATTATGAAAAGTAACAATCAGCAGATTCTTTAAAATATTTATTTTATTATTTCTTTTTTTCTTATTTTAAAGTTTTGCATTACAGAAGAATGTCGATAATTCTTAACCGCAAGGGACCGGTCATTTCTTACGAATTATCGGGAATTATGATTTTTCGGGGGGTAATTTATCGGGATTTGACTGTATTTTATTTAATATAATCAAAAACTGTAGCATCAGCGGTTTCTTTGTTTTTTTCCAAGAATTTTAAACAGCTGCACATTCATGTCTCATATTTCATTATTTTTCCAAGAATTTTAAACAGCTGCCCATTCTTGTCTCATATTTAATTGTTTTTCCAAGAATTCTAAACAGCTGCACATTCATGTCTCATATTTCATTATTTTTCCAAGAATTCTAAACAGATGCACATTCATGTCTCATATTTCATTGTTTTTCCAAGAATTCGAAAAACCTGCACATGCATGTCGCATATTTCTTTGTTTTTCCAAGAATTCTAAAAACCTGCACATGCATGTCTCATATGTCTTTGTTTTTCGAAGAATTCTATGTTTATATAAACAAGAGCCACAACTATTTAATGAAAAAAAAGAAGCATGACATCTATTATTTTCTAAAATCCCTTCACCTATAAAATTATAGTATAAATATCTGATACAAAAACACAGTTTCATCAGTAGTATTTGAAAAATTGTTATTAAATAAGTAAACTTTCTCCTCTAACCAACTAAAAAAAGTTTAGAAAATGAATAAAACATTGAATTATCTAAACAATATCAACAAAAAGTATTTAAAGGAAATAATGCCTTTAAAGCAACTCCCCATAAACAGGAAATTTAAAATGTTTAAAAAAATCTACAAAGTTTGGTCCGAAATCAATGTTAGAGTTGGAAACTCATATAATATTCCTACCGGAGAAATACACAAACCTACCAGGGGAAGTTATGGACGATTTATCATCTGGAAATTTTTATTTAAAAAAAGTTGTGGATGGAGCTTATTATAAATTCATATTTGAAAATAAATAAATAAAAACTATAAATAGAATATGTTTTATTTATCTTTAAATTAGTTTTGTAAGGGGTGACAATGGAACAACAATATAAATTTTTAGTTTTTGATGTACAAGGATTCTTCATTAATAATAAGTTTTATGCTAAAGAAGTCTGTGTTTCAATCAGTGATATCGAAAAACAAACTTTTCACATTGAATCAACAATAAAATATTCCGAATTAAGTAATAAGGATAGAATTACAAATAAATGGTTATATAATCACTTGCATGGACTACACTGGGATACTGGAGAGTCTACACTGAAAGAGTTAATAGAATATTTATTATTAACTATAAAAAAAAGAAAAAAAGAAGAAGAATACCCCTTTTTATATGTTAAAGGTTTTGAAAAAGTTAGATGGTTAAAGGAGCTACTTAGAGGAGAAATCGAAATATATATAATTAATTTAGATTATTTGAATTGTCCAAATATCAAGACTTTATATAAAAATAATTCTAATATTAATATTTGTAAGAAACATACTAATTTTAATCAAATTTGTGCTGAAAAGAATGTAATTTTATTAAGAAATTATGTGAATTTATATTTAAAATAAAGAAAAACCTTATTAATCAATAAAACATTTGACGTTGATCATTTAATTTTTAGTTGATTCTAAGTCTTTAAACAGAGTACATCCCTAGTACGATTTAACTCAAAAATGATATCATCAGCTGAATTGGAAGAATTATTGACAAAACGTAGTAACCAGATTGATAAGGAACATATGTAAATAGTCCATTTATATGTATAAATAATATCATACATAGATATTATTGTGAAAATGTTTATTCACAATCCTTTAACATTTGTCGATGTCAAACACTTTATAAACAACATTTGTTAACACTTAAGCTTTTTAATTTTTATAAACGTATTTTTAATTTTGAATCTGTAAAATCTGAAAAAAATTCCTAATAAATTTTAAAATAAAATAACACAACATAATATAATATGGTTTTTATTACATACATACATATATCAAACTATTTGTTTTATTTTCTAATTCATAAACATAGTTTCTTTTTTTATGAAATCATATTACAAACATAAAATAAATTTATTACGAACAAATGTAGAATTCATTTGAAAAAATAAAAAAGTTTCATATTACATAAAAAAGATAATTATGAAAAGGAGCAATTAGCTGATTCTATAAAATATTTATTTAGTTATTTTTTTGTTTTGGTTTTTTAAGAATTCTAAACACCTACACATCTGCTCAACTAATACTCAAATTTCTTTGTATTTCCAAGAATTTTTGGATGAGGACTGTTAAAAAAAAAGCTTTATGAAATTTAAATTTGTCACGTATGTACAACTCATTTGAAAAATAAAAAAGTTTCATATTACATAGAAAAGACCATTCGACATGGTTGTATCTACACACACCCTACTCTTTACGAACATCTAACAAAGACCCCGCATAGGGTTGCCAGACGGTCACATTTACGCACACACAAACATACACAGACAACAAAAGTTGTGGAGCTTGCAAATCACAAACCGCAAACCACAACACGATAAAGTCACAATAATATACACACATACACGGCTCAGTGTAGCGCACCAATCGATGAACTTATTAAGTTAACCAACCGACTGTAGAGTGAAAATAAAATCTTGATAGCGAATGCTCACTACGATATCGCCTCCAAGATAGGAAGGGGATACATAGGGATATAGAGGGGATAGTTTTTACATGAAATTGTTTGCTGGGTTATACCATGCTCCCAAATTTGTATGAAAAAAGTGGTACAGGACGGGCAATAACATACTACTCATATTGACCACAGCAGTAGCAAAAGCTATTTATATCTGGCTTGCACAGTTCCATATTCTGTTCTCTTTTGTTCACTTTTAAAAAACTGGAGAAAAATCACTTTTACTGTTCGCGTTCGTCGGCACTTGTTGAATGACAAAAATCGATAAATGAACACCTATAAATAAAAAATTGATAATTTTGTTACAAAAACTAACATAAATGGTGGAAAAATGCACAGAATGATATAAGATTTCGCAACAATTCGTTTTATTCAACTGGAAATCACGCTGTGAAATTTCGTGAAGATCCGTCAATAATTTACCCTAGGCCCCATATAAGCCCTACTCCCGGAAAACAGTATATTAAGCCTAAAACCCTAACTAACAATGCTATCATTACAAATTTTGGCAAGTCACAGTAACATAGGACTAGAAATTAAACTGTTAAGTTTCGTGAAGATCGGTCCATAATTTACCATAGGCCCCATATAAAACCTACTTCCGGAAAACAACTTAATACGCCTAAAAACGTAAAAAATAATGCTATCATAACAACATTTGGTACATCAAAGTTTTATAGAACTAAAAATAAATCTTTGAAATTTCGTGAAGATCGGTTCATAATTTACCATAGGCCCCATATAAACTTTACTCCCGGAAAACAACTTAGTACGCCTAAAAACGTAAAAAATAATGCTATCATAACAAAATTTGGTACATCAAAGTTTTATTGGACAAGAAATAAAATTGTGTTATTTCGTGAAGATCGGTCCATAACATACCCTGGGCCCCATATAAACCTTACTACCGGAAAACAGTTTAGTACGCCTAAATCCGTAAAAAATAATGCTATCATAACAAAATTTGGTACATCAAAGTTTTATACGACAAGAAATAAAACTGTGTAATTTCGTGAAGATCGGTCCATAATTTACCCTGGGCCCCATATAAACCCTACTCCCGGAAAACAGTTTAGTACGCCTAAAACCGTAAAAAATAATGCAAGCGTAACAAAATTTGGTACGTCACAGTTTTTTAGGACAAGAAATAACACTGTGAAATTTCGTGACGATCGGTCCATAATTTACCTTGGGCTCCATATAAACCCTACTACCGGAAAACAGTTTAGTACGCCTAAAACCGTAAAAAATAATGCAATCATAACAAATTTTGGCCCGTAACAGTTTTATAGGACTATAAATGATACTGTGAAATTTCGTGAAGATCGGTACATAATTTACCCTAGGCCCCATAGAAACCCTACTCCCGGAAAACAGTTCAGTACACCTAAAGCTTCGTACAGACGATGGTCAGATCTTACAATATTGTAAGCAGGCGTTGCCAACATCAAAATTTTTCTGACAATGGTCCATTGTCAGATGCATTAATTTTGCACATCTGAAAATACAAATCAGCTTACAATGTTCACACAGTTGTAAGACATTTTAGCCAATTTTAATGCAATTTAAGCAACGCTGCTTACCAATATTGTAAGATCTGACCATCGTCTGTACGAAGCTTAAAACCATAATTAATAATGCTATCATAACAGAAATTGGTACGTCACAGTTTTAAAGGACTAGAAATGACGCTGTGAAATTTCGTGATGATCGGTCCATAATTTACCCTAGGCCCCATATAAACCCTTCTACCGGAAAACAGTTTGGTTGCCTTAAACCATAATTAATAACAAATCGTCACAGTTTAAGATTATAATAACATCATACAGATATTACTCCTTAAACATTCGAACTGTCGGTGGAGGGTATCAAAGATTCGGCACAGCCGAATATAGCACTCTAACTTTTTTCCTTTCAATTGTCCACGCACATTTATTACCGCTTATTACTTTGCTACCGCAATCATAAAAATCAAATAACCTTTTGTTTATTACTTTTTTTTTTGAATTCTAAGAATCAAAAAAAAAGTCATAAATGTTTTTGCAAAGAATTTTGTGCATATCTCGAGCAAATTTTTGAAATGCATACCTTCACTTAATTGTTAATAAAAGCGAAAAGCGTTCATCGATTTTCATGATTTATGTCTCATTTATTTCATAGGTTATGCGACTTCACGTGAAAGTAATAGGACTTAAAACTTTTTTTTACTGTCTTGGATTTTTTATGAATTAAAAATAAAAAATTTAAATTTTTTGGGCAATACATATACAATACATTCATACATTCATTTTTAACTTCGAAAGTGTTGCACATATAGGAAAACGGTATAGAAACAGATTAGAGAAATTGTAATTCTTAATTTTTCTAAATTTGTTTCATCAAATTCGGACAATTGGTTCTCGAGTTATGTTAAACTACGTTTTTGCCAAAATATTACAACTAAGCGAAAAAACATCAAAATAAGGAAAAAATTTAAAATGTCATAAAAAAAACTGACACATACGAACGCCAAACCCTTTGAGGGTTTTACTATACTGACCTAGTACCATCACCCTGACTTGGAATTTCTCACCCCCCAGATTGGCTGTTGTACTGTGTAATCAATCAAAAACACGATTTTGAATTTTTTGTTAGTTACGTCTTTTTGCATTTTAGCTTACGATATATAGATAGAAGATAGATAGATAGATAGATAGATACAGTGAGTGAGCAGGCAGGCCGATTCGTAAAATCGAAAGGCTCATTAAAACCAATAAGCTTTTTATACCCTCCACCACAATTAGTTATGAAGAGGGTATATTAAGTTTGTCATTCCGTGTGAAACTTTTTTATTATTCATCTCAGACCCTATAAAGTATATATATTCTGGGCCCTTGAGTAATTTTAAGTCGATTTAGCCATGTCCGTCTGTCTGTCCATCTGTTGAAAACACGCTCAATTTCGAAAAACTCAAAAGAAATAAACAAACTTGGTGTCAAATTGCTTGTAGTTATCCTAAGCAGTTTGGGATTGAAATCCAGCAAAATCGGTTCAATAGGATCTGAGCTATGAATCAAAATGTGGAACCACCACCTAAAAAAAATTGATAATTTTGTTACAAAAACTAACATAAATGGTGGAAAAATGCACAGAATGATATAAGATTTCGCAACTGACGCTGTAAAATTTCTTGAAGATCCGTCCATGATTTACCCTAGGCCCCATATAAGCCCTACTCCCGGAAAACAGTATAGTAAGCCTAAAACCCTAACTAACAATGCTATCATAACAAATTTTGGCACGTCACAGTTAAATAGGACTAGAAATAAAACTATTAAGTTTCATGAAGATCGGTCCATAATTTACCATAGGCCCCATATAAAACCTACTTCCGGAAAAAAGTTTAGTACGCCTAAATCCGTAAAAAAGAATGCTATCATAAAAAAATTTGGTATATCAAAATTTTTTAGAACTAAAAATAAGACTGTGAAATTTCGTGAAGATCGGTCCATAATTTACCATAGGCCCCATATAAACCTTACTCCCGGTAAACAGCTTAGTACGCCTAAAAACGTAAAAAAGAATGCTATCATAACAAAATTTGGTACATCACAGTTTTATTGAACGAGAAATAAGACTTTAAAATTTTGTGAAGAACGGTCCATCATTTACCATAGGCCCCATATAAACCTTACTCCCGGAAAACAGCTTAGTAAACCTAAATACGTAAAAAATAATGCTATCATAACAAAATTTGAAACATAAAAGTTTTACAGGACTAGAATTAAGACTGTGAAATTTCGTGAAGATCAGTTCATAATTTACCCTAGGCCCCATATAAACCTTACTCCCGGAAAACAGCTTAGTACGCCTAAAAACGTAAAAAATAACGCTATCATAACAAAATTTGATACATCACAGTTTTATAGAACTAGAAATGACACTGTGAAATTTGGTGAAGATCGGTGCATAACTTAACATAGGCCTCATATAAAGCCCACTCTGGTAAAATAATTAAATACGCGGTAAACTTTCTTCCAGTTTAGCTTCATATGGCCAGAAAAAATGTTATGCAATTTTGTGATATACGGTCCATAATTTTCCTTACATTCCATTTTAGCAGCCTTCTGAAATTTACTGCAAACGCTTAAACTAATTGCATCGCTGTATTAAAATTTATGTTTTTTAATACCAGAAATCGAAGAATTTGGGATGATTGGTTCATAGCTTACCATGGCTTTTATATAATTTGTTCTCTTGAAAATCATTTAAGTTCAGCTTAAACTGATATTCTACTCAAACTTTTTAAAATTAATTCTGATTGTCGATCAATAATTTTATATAGGTCTAAACCGCAACAAATTTTAATGCAGATGTCTGTTTTTACAAAGATTATAATAATAAATAGACATCACACAGATATTACTCCTAAAACATTCGAAGTGTCGGTGGAGGGTATCAAAGATTCGGCACAACCGAATATAGCACTCTAATTTGTTTTTCATAAAAATCCCTTTTGAAAATAAAAAGTTATAAGCGATTGAATTTTCAAAATTTATTACAAAATCATACTCTTCAGTCAGATAAAAAAAAAATGTGCATATTGAATAACCCGGTTTATAGGGAAAATGTTTACGTAGATTTCTTAGTACTTGGCTTCTGAGGTTCTCAGTTTTTTACTTTAATATAAGTATTAAGAATTAAAAATTGGGGTAAAATAAAAAAAGACTTTTGGACGCCATTTCAAAAATAGCAACACCGCGTGGCGCATTCCGGGCGCTTAAAGGACAGATAGCCCCAAACCGGTATTTGCCGAACAGAAAACTAAATCAAATTAAGGGGCCCTTTGGTGACCTTGAAAATATTGCTCTGTGTAAATTATTGTAAGAGTCTGACAAGATTCTAAGCCAATTTCAATTCAGCAATCTTTTGCTTATATCAAGATATCATAATCACATCTTAAAATTATTGTCTTTTTGCGTCATTTTCTTGAAAAAACAACTTTGACGGTTCGTTAAATGTCTTCGTCATTTCCCATGGAAAGCAAATTAATTCTTGTACTCATAATACGCTAAAGCATATTGTGGGTTATATTGGTTAAGCTATCAAGTATTTCAGTTAAGCAGCATATTTTGCATGTGATCTATGTTATATATGTTTTCGAATTTAATGTCTTTCTAAAATGTTTAATCTTGTTTTATTTTTATTAATAAAAATATAAAACTTTTTATGCTTACCCTACGTTTCCACATGCAAGTAATAACTTGCAAGTAGTGTATACGTACCTTGCAAATAATATTGGACTACCTGATCCATTTTGATAAAATGGACTACTCCAGAGACTGGTCCATGTTTTGGGATATTTCGCAAGCATGGACCATGTCATTGTGTTTTAAAGTGTTTTAAGTGAGACGACATATCTTCGTTTTTTAACGTCATGCTTTCGTTTTTAAACGACTTTAAACTAATCCTCTTGAGTATAACATGGAGTAGTTTTAAAACTACTCCTTTGTAATGCAAAGCTGGGTTATATGGTCCTGCCCTAGGACAACATAATGTTAATAAGACCATGTTTTTTTCATACGTTTGGGTTACTTTTGGACTAGTCCTAGTCACTTGTGGGCTATTCTTTACACGCGTGTTTGGACTGGTCCTATTATTTGCAGGGTACATGTGGAAACGGGGGTTAAGTATAGAGATATTAGGAAGAAAGAACGGTTATTATTCAATCGGTTTTTTAAGTTTTACTCAAGTTGGTTATTTTTAAATGTTCATTTGCCGAATATCGAATAAATCGGTTATTTAGGTAAAATAAACTAGTAATTTTAAGAGTGTGTATTAGACTGGTCGCATCTTGTATGGGATTTTTTTTTTTTAATTTAATTGTTTGCGCTGCTTAAAATATGAGGTTTGGTGTAAGAAATCATGACCTAATTTTTCAGGTCAATCCGACGGTGCCTAGCCGTGCCGGGTGGGGCCCAAAGTTCCCCATTTTATAAAAAAAAAACATCTTTTCTATCAGATCTTTATAGTTATACTAGTTGAAAAGCTGACTACGCTACGATCTTCGGCAGAGAAAGTACTTCAAGTGTGCCAAATTTCAGCTTCCTATGTCATCAGATGGCTTCAGAAAGTTGCGGAAAGAATAGGACATACATGCAAACATCCTGACATACTAAGAAATTATATATTGTATAGATAGATTAAAGTATTTGCAGTTTAATATTTTAGTATGATACGAACGAAAGATTTTTAATTAATTTTATAGAGTCATATAAAAAACAATATTGCAAACAAAACAAGCTATAAATGATTAAAATCTGTTCACAACTTTTGATTTTATGTATTCACAAAAGACGAAAAATTTTAATTAATTTAAGAATTTTATTAAACCGCCATATTTGTATAATTGAAATTCTTATATTTGGTTTTTCAATAAGCTAAAGCGTTTTTGAGTTGCGCGAACATATGTTGTGCAACATCCTTAATTTTCGAAACAACGGTATATCTCGAAAACTAAAGCTAACCTAAAAAAACGGCTACTGGATTCAGCGACCCCGAATTAGTTAAAATTAGTTAAAAATCTTTCGTTCGTATCATACTAAAATATTAAACTGCAAATACTTTAATCTATCTATACAATATATAATTTCTTAGTATGTCAGGATGTTTGCATGTATGTCCTATTCTTTCCGCAACTTTCTGATGACATAGGAAGCTGAAATTTGGCACACTTGAAGTACTTTCTCTGCCGAAGATCGTAGCGTAGTCATATTTTTGATTTTCGGCTTTTCAACTAGTATAACTATAAAGATCTGATAGAAAAGATGTTTTTTTTTATAAAATGGGGAACTTTGGGCCCCACCCGGCACGGCTAGGCACCGTCGGATTGACCTGAAAAATTAGGTCATGATTTATTACACCAAACCTCATATTTTAAGCAGCGCAAACAATTAAATTAAAAAAAAAAAAAATTGCGACCAGTCTAGTGTGTATTTTATGTACGTTTTCCTTAATTTTGTTGTAAAAATTCCGTTATTAAAGTATTTTTCAAATTGTAATATTGTGATATTCGAAGATGGCACAATATATTGGTAAGAATCAAAATTCTTTTAATTTTTACTGCACAGCGAAAATAAGTGCAATATAAGTATACTGTGATATGTGTTGGCAAAAATTTACGACGTTGTTTTGGTTAAAGGGGTGTTTTTATTTAATAAGAGTTGCGCCATATTTATGCAAAACAAGCAAATCAGTACGCAAATGTTCTGATTTTTGTCATACATACACATATGTACTGCTATTATACATATGGGCATTTCCCCAGAAAGGTCTACGAGGATGAAAAAATAAAATGTTGATTATCATCGTCTTTTATTAGCTCTGTTTCTTTACTCTACTTTGGGATCCCTCGGGATCCCAATTTGCACGAAAAGCGTTCCCGTACTTTTAATTTGTGTAAATGAGAGCGGATTTGAGAGAATAAAATTCTTCTTCTTCTTGCACGAAACAGCCCAGAATTTTTCTTCGTGCAAATTGTGTAAATTGTCAAACAGCTGTAAAACATAAACAAATGAAATGCAAAGCAAACAAATTTTGAACCAAATTTTAAAAAAAGTGTTGTGGAGTCAAATAATGTACTTAAGTATAAAGTTTTATGCTGAAATATTAGAAAAACATAATGTTAGTTATTGTAAAAGTGTTTGCTTGGTTAAATTTTTGGTAAAATGAGTTTATTTCTGCAGACAATATATAATTTTTCAAAAGTGGCATAATCTTTTATTGTTTTATAAAAACTATCAAAACATTGACTTTTTATTTCGTGCTTAAAATTTGGATTTTTCTGTTCCCGTACTTTTGTGTAATTTTGTCTCTTTATGAGAGAAATTTATGCTTGCTCTCATTTTCACGAACTTTACCCAAAAAGTAAAGAAACAGAGCTATTGTTTATTATTATAAAAAAGTCTTTGTTCTTGTAAAAGAATGGTTTCATAGCATATCTCAGCTGTTTTACTTGAGGAAATTGGGCTGGAAACTGGAAAATGTTATATTTTTCTGTATTTTCTACTTCTGAAGACATTTTTATATACTTATTTTACATGCAAAAAATATGTTATGTTTACACTCTTTCTTCACAATCTCTCCATTACAATCAATTGTAAAAGGAGTATTAAGTTTTTTTGCTAAAGAAATTTCAAGACATTTATGGGAAAATGCGTGGTGATAATAACAAAAAAACATATGGAAAAATCGTACGTTCGCGATCCGTACGTTCGCGACCGGTAAATAAGCCAATTAAACAAAAACCAAGAGAGATATTTTATTTTGTAAATACTGGATGGAGACCTACATTAATACACTTTTAAAATAAATTAATCACTTTTGAATATTTCGTTCCATTGCGCAGATTTTTACATTTCACTATTGTCAGCCAAAGTTGACTTCTATTTTGCGTACGTTCGTGACCACACGTTTATAACTCTTATAATGAAAACTTAAACTCAATGAAATCTATCTTTTGCACTAAACATAGAGCTACCCAAATGCTGTCGAATGGAGAAAAAAAATGCGAGGAAAAGTTTTGTTTCCTATATTATTTGTACTTCAAAAGCGTACGAAAGTACGTTCGTGACGCCAGGAAATGCCCATATGTACGTATATTAATTTTGTTCAGTATATAAAAAAAATTAAAAGAATTTAGCACGTCATACAGAAATCTTATTAATAATATAAAATAGTTTGTCAAATTGTAATATTAATATGGATGTTCTTTCAATGAGTTCTTAACATTAAAGGTTTTTGCCGAGTCAGCACCAAAGAAAAAATCGAAAGAGTTTCCAAAGGGTGGTTCGTTTGCGAATTTGAGAAAATGTGAAATTATATTAAATACTAGTTGATACCCATAATTGTGCAATATGAATACTAAGACCCGTGCTTGGTAGCCATTATATTACTAAAAAACACTATGAGAAGTAATATTTTTTTATGTAGATAGCACTTTTTTACCAAAAAAAAAAAAAAACGTGTGTGTTTCAGCCAATTCACATGGAGGCTTCGTCGACGTCTCTTTTGGTTTGTTGGTGAGCGGTGTAGAGAAGAAAGAGGGGTAAACAAAACGACTCGTTTTGTGTTTTGCATGTCGTTTTTTATATTTCTCTTTTTACGTTTAATTCTTTTTCTTACTTTGAAGTGTGTTGTTGTAAATACTGTGAGACCTCGATTATCGATAATAGACGGGACCGGCATCATTCTTGATTATTTATTTTTTTGGTGTATTTCTTGTTTTATGTATTATTATGTAAACATGAGGAAAAAAGTAATTTTGGCATTAAATTAATTAATTTTCTTCGTTTATTAAAATTTGTTTTGATTGTTAAAAAGTAAACGAAAAAAAGATAATTTGTTTATAATTTCGGATAACAGAGGTAATGCCGGATAGTAGAGGTACATAATTTGAATCAATGCAAAAAAAATTTATTTTCCAGTTCATTGAACTTGCCGGTTAATAAAATGACGGATAATCAAGGGCATACTGTAAATAAAAACAGACATGCAACCAAAAATCATCGCAAAGATATTTTGGAAGTTGCTTTAAAAGGGAATCAAGATAAAACGACGTCGTAAAAGTCCTCATGTGAATTGAGTGTTAGATAGCACAAAAGAATACTTTTGAAAAAAAAGGTTTGGTAAATTTATTTTTTTTTTCAAATTTCAATGAACTCGTTTCTATAAAAAACACATTTTTGAAAAATTCCAGATAGCACTATTTGAAAAATAACCCTCGATAAGTAATATACAAAAGCTTATCAAGGCCAATAAAAATATAACGCTTGCTTAAAGTCTTCATGCTTATAGAGATTTGTAAGAACATTGAAACTCACTACTAACGTTCGTCTTCAGTTCCAGAATGATCCATCTGCTGATAAGTTTTCTAAGCAATTGCTGAAAATTGGGAATGGTACAGTACAATGCCTGTTAATGACACTGGATTGATAACATTACCACATGATTTTTACTATTTCGTACCGTCAAAAGAGGAATTGATTGAACGCGTGTTCCCTAACATAGCACAAAAAAATACATGCCGACAATGGCACAAGACTTAATATTAAAAGGTTGATGGCTTATGTAATTGACAGGCGCGGATTCAGGGGGGGGGGGGGGGGGGGGAATAAGGAAATTTCCACCCCGTTAATTATAAAAATATGTTTTGTTAATTTCAATTTTGATAATACAAGAATTCCCAATAATAATATTTTTTTTAATGTACAAAATTTTTCGAAATCCCAGCAAGGTTTATTTGTGGAATCTCTAACGAAATTTTCAATAAGTATTTTTTTTTTTTTTTTATTGAATCTCTAACGATTTTAAATAAGTATCCATATCTTAATCCTAATAGTTATTTATTAGATATTTCCAAAGAAACATCTAGTTTACCGTATTCAATTACTTATCATTCTACATTCAATCCCAGCAGGTGCCATCTGAATCCAAAGACTAAACGTCTGACTTGATAATGCGTGCGGTTGACTTATTAAAAAGCCTAAGCATTTGCAATATTTATGTATATATTTATGTGTTATATGAATCAAATTATATTCGATAATTTTTGACGAAAGCACGGATTTGTCGGGGAAAAGTCAGATTTCCTTATCTTTAAGATATTTCAACATACAACAAAAAGTTGTTAGGGAAGAATTTATTGGCTTTGTTGTAAACGCATTTGAAGATGCTTCAAAAGATATTGATGACGTTGATGTGTCAATTGATGCGAAGGCACTATCATCAATAGTTCTTAAAACTTTGACAAATTTTGGTCCTGACCTAAAAAATAGTGTAGGAGATGGAACAGAATAGTGTACTCTGATGTCAGCAGAAAATGAAGCTGTTCAAAATTTCTGTAAAAGCGACAAATGCGAAACAAACGCGAAACAAACGCCTTGCTATTCTAACATTGTCGTTGTCGTGATTTCGACTTTCAAACGGCTGCGACTTCGGACAGGACAACGACTTCCGTCAACTATTTTTTGAAAATTTCTGCTAGTGAAAATTTTACTAGTTAAGTTATGTTCATACCTATTTAATATTTGGCGTCCCTTGGTTTAATAAAAAAATTATTTGCTTTTGCAAAACGTTTAGCTAGTCAAACATCATTATATAGTTTCTTAATTACATTATACAATTATCTTCTTACAAATTAAGTGTAGCAAATCCATAGAAATTGTTAAAAATAAAGCTAAAGTTTGATCAATTTACTGGTCAAGCATTTTTTGGATTTTTTTTCGTTTATTTAATTACATAAGCAATACTTAGGGCCATTATTATAACTTGGCGTTAGCTGTTATCCGACAGTTAAGAGACGCTTTTTGACAGATAACACATTATTATCTGTCAATTTAATCTTAACTTTAGCTAACTTCAAGTTGTAATAATGGCCCTAAGGGGCCATAACTACAAGAAGCTATAAAAAAATTTAGCTCTATTTTTTGGCTTTAAATTTCCTTCTTTAGCTTTTTTTAGCTATATTTCAAACATGATTTAGCTTTATATTTTTAAAAAATCTGGTCACACTGGTGATGATCGTTGACTTAGAGCAGTGAAGGGCACATTTGCAAATCCTATGAACGCGTGCATAGGAATAAAAATGCTGCTTGTCTGACGTTGACACATGTACACTATAAACTTCTTTGTTTGGTTTGTGATAATGTACGTTCGCCCTGCAAATAAAATTGGACCACCTGATCCATTTTGAAAAAATGGACTACTCCATGTACTGGTCCGATGTAATGCAACATGGACCATGTCATTGTTAAAAAGTGTTTGTAGTGAGACGACATGTCTTCATTTTTTAACGACATGTTTTCGTTTTAAACAACTTCAAAACTAATCCTCTTGAGTATACCATGGAGTAGTTTTAAAACTACTCCTTAGTGGTCCAAAGGGGGGTATATGGTCCTCTCCTAGGACATCGTAATGTTAAATAGACCTGGTTTTTTCCATACGTTTGGGTAAGTTTTGGACTAGTCCTGGTCCCTTGTGGACTACTCTTTACACGCGTGTTTGGACTGGTCCTATTATTTGCAGGGCGGCTGTTGCTTTGTTGTTATTTCGTCAACACAAGCATAAATGTGATAGTATGTGTGTGCCCTTCACTGATTTAGAGTATTCACCCTGAAGGAAACCTGGGTGCAAGTGTCTCCAAGTCACCAGTTTCGTCGACTATATTGGTGACATTGTCAACAAAGTGTCTACACTACATTACATTTGCTACTATATTTGGCTTTAATACGAAAAAGATTTGATCAATAACAACTGAGAAGTACAATTCCTATAAAAATTGAAGAAATAATAAAAAAAGATTGTTATGATTTCGGTTTCTTACAAAAAGTGTAGACTACTTTTACTAACATGTACAAGCGATTCTCTGGTTTCAATGTCTACATATGTTCCCAAAAGAACTACCTAGTCAGTATGTAGTCAGTAGTACCAACGTCAGTAGTAGATTTCCAATGACACGCACATGTTAAATGTCTATTGTAAATAACATTGCCTGGGGTATAATAAGTCACTAGTACTGGTGACTGTGTCAGTAGTGAATCAGTACAGATTCACTAGTGACATTTCCTGCAGGGCAGTTTTCTCACATGTAAAGTTGTATGTAGCCTGTTCGCGCGTTGGCAAACCATTGGTTTTGTATATTTACACCGAAAATGGAAAAACGAGAAATGTACCACAGAGCATTACAATAAAAACAATTTATTACTAATTTTAATGAATTCGAATTGATTTCTTATTTTCTTTTTTGCACTACGAAGTGTGCAGAGGTTCGCTAGTATGTTCTAAAAAACACGTTTTTGCCCATAAAATATGTAGTTACTATAAATGGACCCTTGTAGAGAGCCTCTAACTTTCTTGAAGTACCCGTCGCTGTAGGCTCGTTTTCTGCTAAAACCAAATCACCTGCTTTGTACTTCTTGGGCTGCGAATGTCGCTTATCATATCGCTGCTTAGCCTTCTCACGCTTTGCGTCAATTCTTTTAGCTGCATCAATTCGTAGTTTTTGGATATCCTCTTCCGTTGTCGTTTCGCTATTATGAAGAGCAAGAACAAGCTTGTTTTGAAGAATATCTCGTGGTTCAAAACTGAATAAGTTCGTGTGGGGTTTTGTTTGTCGTTTTATTTTTCGTTGCGTTAATTGACCACTGTATACATCGTAGTTGATCATTCCAACGTTTGTTATCTTTTGTCGATGGGAGTAGCATTCCTAAGATGGTACGGTTTGTTCGCTCTGCCTGGCCGTTAGCTCGTGGTGTTCGTACGGCATTCAGGATATGTTTTATCTCGTTAGATTTGCAATATCGCTGGAACTCATTTGACGTAAAGGCCGTTCCTCGGTCGGTTACAATTCGCGTTGGTATGCCAAAGTATTCGCTAACTTCGTTAAGAATGGAAATAACGTGTTTGATGGCCATACTTTTCACTGCTTTCACGATGGTAAATTTCGGAAATGAATCTACAATTACTATGATATGCTCGTTACGTTTTGACGATTTTAGGAATGGACCCAAATGATCCATGTGGATCATGTGAAACGGGATGGGAATACTTTCTCCGTAGTGGTACTCACCCTCACGTTTTCCGCCTGGTGCTTTATTAAATGCACACTCTACACATGACTTTATGTGCGATTTTACTGCGTTTCGCATTCGAGGAAACCAAAAATGTTTCTGAAGACCGTTTAGAGTTTTTTCTATACCTAGGTGGCCCGCGTTATCGTGCTGTCCTTGTATGACTCGCCATCGTATAGCCTTTGGAACTACCCATAAACGTTTATCGTGAGCTTTGCGAAATAGTCGTTCCTTCTCTATTGTATAATCCTTACACAATTCCTTTTCACCAGACTTTACTTTCTCGATGATTTTACAAATGTTGTCGCCTTGAAGTTGCATGGATAACAAGAGATCATTTTCTCTAACCGTCGTTTTTGCAATTTGTAATAATTCCATGTCGGGACTAGGTGATTCCCTTTCCACCCCAGGAAGATGGTACGGTTTCGTGACTGTGGGCGCATTTGTCGCTAAACTGGTTTTTATTTACCCTATATTCGTTAGCTCGATTTCATCCGGTTCAAGGTATTCGTCACTCGGTTTCAATAGATTCGTTTGTGTCGCTACATCATTCTTAATGTTTTCAACTTCCGGTATTTTGACCTGTACTGGTTCGTTAGTTTCCGTTTCAACCGCATTTAAATTTTCAAACCGCTGCTCATTATTCGTATAAATTAGGCGTACGTTGTTCTTCGTAAAAATATCGTTACCGATTATTAAATCTGTCGTTAATATGTCGTCATCCGCTAAATATAAATCTGCTACGAGTTCAATATCATCAATAGCAATTTTTACCGTTACGCCTTCGTTTAATATTCGTTTTCCACCGCAAACTCCATTAATGCATACTTTACATGATTTTCTATCATCGTCGATGTTTGCTGCTGTGGATTTTCGTATCATGCTGCAATCACTGCCGGTGTCAATAAATGCATACATCTCCATCCCGTTGATTATCACCCTCTTGCCGGTATCGTATTTTCTTACGCGGTTTACATTTCGACCAATGGGTCGACCGCAATTTTCAGGTGATTCCTTTGGATGAAAACGATCGTTATCTTTGCATCTTCTACGTCGTTGTGGTTTTGTACATGCGCTAGATATATGACCCGTTTCTGAACAGTTGAAGCATACGACTGGTTTGCGTTCCTTTACCATCTTTACCTCGTTTTCAGATATTTTCTTTACGTTTTCAGTGCCATAATCGTTACGTTTCGGTGCTATCGTTTGTTTACCGCTAGACGAGCAGCTTGCAATATTAGCAAAATATATATTTACATCAAATGCTACGCGCATTTCTTTCATCGATCTAAATCGAACTGTAGCAATTGCCACCTGGCACTCACGATGTTTCAGGCCATCACGACTGTATTTTACAATTGAAGACTCACCTAAGCCATAGCGTCGACCTAAAGCACTCATTCTAAAGCAATATTCGTTCACAGCCTCATCAGGTTTTCGTGTTGCTTTTGCCATCCTTGCATGTATGTCAGCTTCATCCGGTAGAGTACCAAACTCCTATTTTAACGCAATTGCCAGTTATCGCCATGTTACGTATATATCCGCTGATGCGTCAAGTCAAAGCTTTGCAGGACCTTTTAACTTGCCATAAACCGCTAACATCATACAGCTTTCATCATAATCGTATGCTCGCATTGACTTTTCAACTCTGTCGATAAACTGCTCCACGCCGAAAGTGGAATCTTTTGTTGGGTCGTATTCTGGTAGAGTATCCGCTATTTCCTTTACGCTAAACATATTACGTCGTCTAGGCTCTTGACGTTGTGCTACCGCCACTGGCTCACGTTCAACACTTCGCATTTGATCTGAAGTTCGCACGTTATTATTCGCCTGTTGTTGAACGACAGTCATCACACTTTCTAACATACTGCGTAAATCCTCAATTTGCGAGCGCACACTTTGATCTTCTGATTCTTCCATATCTATTTCATCGGAACCTTCGAATTCTACTAGACGTTTAATCAATTCCGCTTTGATACCTTGCGTTGGTAAATCTCGTTCCGCCAAAAGCTTCTTGAGATCGTTGACTTTTAAAGTAGAAATTTGTTGCATTGTGAATTGAATTGATTTAGATTCGACCTTTAAAATTTGTACGTTAATTACCGTTACTGAGTATTAATTTATAATCGTTAAATTCACACTTTTTCGCTTTATCGTTTAAAAAATATTAGTTATTAGTCGTTCAACCGATATTTACATCGTTCAGTAACATCACCGTTGAACTAATATATTGATTTGGAATGTTCCTTACCCTGCCTTTACACATGCAAGTAATTACACACAAAAAAATTCATAGGTAAAATTACCTAAGAATATGGTATAAAATTAACTAAGCGCAAGGTAATTTCTATGTTCGAAAAAGTATCTAATAATTTTGTTAAAATTACAAAGAAACTTTGGAAATTTACCAATGATAGCAAAGTTAGTTTATATTTTTATTTTAGAAAAGTTATCTAAGTTAAATTTTGTACAAGAACATAGGTTTTAGGTAAATTTACTACATACTTTTTAAAAAAAAAAAGCATTTTTAAAAAAACTATATACTTTTTTAACCTTTTTAATTTCATAATATGTATTTTATTTATCAATTCATAATGTGTATCAATTAATTTAATAATTTACTGAAACTTTTTGTTGTTTCTTAAAGTTCCGGGCTGTTTTTTGGGCTCATTTGAGGTCAAAGGATTAAAACTAATCTTGTCTTGGAAATCCATATTGATCCAGCATCGTGTCGTCCTAATTAATAATCTTCAATAAAAGTAATAAATAATTATTGGTTTTATTGTAAATATATCGACCCCTTTGCGCGAAATGATCGTATATGCCAATTTTTTTGAAATTGAGTTTTTGATGCAATCTTGTTCTACATTCAAAGAGACGTCACCTGACAAAATGTTATAGGCGAATTCCACTTCGTTGCTCCAAAAATTGAATGTATATTTTAATATTGATATTGCAAGCGAAAGCAGAGAAAAGTGGCTGTCCTGTAAAATTTGGTTTTTGTAACATACGATAATTTCGCGCAAAGGGGTCGATATTCTGCCTTGTTTTTTTTTTTTAAAGTTCAGCGGAGTTCTTTATCCTATGTTAATAATACTCACTTACATGCGTTGCATTTTTATCCTTTATTGAATAGTTGGGGGTGCTTTAATACCATGTGAGATAAGGCCATGATGGCTTTATCTCTCATTCAATAGGGAGATAAATGCTTTTTTTTATTTTTTTTCATTTGAAAGGGAGATAAAGCCATCATGGCCTTAGCTCACATTAGCAATATTAGAAAATGTCTTTATCTCTTATTTCAGTTCCGGAAACACTAAAGTTAAGTATTGAAATCTGGCTTCGCATACTAAAGGTTTTCTGCGTGGGGTTTTTCCTCCAGTAGGGCGCGGCAGGTGGCTTCGCTGAATAAAGTTTTCCTGAGTGCGTCACAAGAATAAAAAAAGGTTTTTTAATGATAACTAAGGATTTTCCCTTTTACAGAATGTTAACACCATGCATAACAATATTCTGAAAAAATATGGCTTTATCTCTCATTTGCGAAAAAAATATGGCAAAATTTTAAATATGACCTTACCTCTCAATGATTGGGCAATAAGGCCATTATGGCTTTATCTCCCATTCAATTCAGCAATAAAGCCATAATGGCCTTATATCACATGGTTTTAAAGCAACCCCCGAATAGTTTTTAATTTAATTGTTTTATTTTATATTTAAAAATTCTAAATTCAAATTTATATTTGAATGTTTTTTTTTCACAATTGAAAAATAAAATAAACATACATACATATTATAAAAAAATTCGAAGAAGATACCACCTGACCCAATTAGTAATATTAACAAAAGTCTTAGACAATACTTATTGTATAAATTACCAATTATTTAAGACAATAAAACTTAGTTTTTTCTTTTTATATAAAAATAAATTACCTATGCACGCCTTGGTAAAATTACCTAAATTATTTTTTTGTGTGTACAGTGCACTCGCGATATTATGAACTAATTAAAACAAAGCCAGTTCACTTTTGCAAGATTGTTAATATTTGCGAATGGCAAAAGTAAAAGTTTCTAATGTAAAAGTTTTTTTTATTTACTGTTCATTGGATTTAAAAAACTGTTGATTTTTAAAAAAGAAAAGCAAACTTAAAGCTTTGCGAAAAAGCCTGTGATTTTCTTTCGTTCAATCAGTTTAAAAACGCCACGCTCTATTAAAAATCTCCTGATATTTGCCTTATCTGCCAACAGTGATCTTTTTGTTTCTCATTTTCAAAAAACATTCGATGCATGCCCTTTTTTTTTTTTTGTATGTAAAACATTTTGATTAACAACTGAAGACAATTGTAAAGCTATAGTTAGGGAAATCCCCAGTTTATTATACAGTTGAATAAAAATTGATTTTTATATAACACTGTGTAGGTAGATAAAACCCGTTTAAAATACAACTATAAGTTGTTCATATTTTAAAGCGTTTGCACAAGTTCATATTTTAGAGTAGTCAATGGAAGAAAATAAGTGTTCATATTTTGGGGTGTTCATATATTAGGGTGTTCATATTATCGCGAGTGCACTGTACTTGCAAGTAGTATATACGTATTATCAACGAAAAAGTCGAAGAAAAAGCCGAAAGTCTTGCAAGTAGCTTGAGTGTTTACACAGTCAGTTGTAAGTTAATTTTTCAAATGTTCTCGAAGCGAAAACATCCTATAAAAAAAACTTTGTTTTTCGGATTAACAACATTACCATGTTAAAAATATTAACAAGTTATAACAAAATAAATTTAATAATTCCTTCTTTATTTAATTTTCGGTCCATCTTAATGAAAAAATTATGTTTATTTTATAAAATTTCTGACTCCAGAATTGCCGTAGTGGCGATTTCATAATATTACTGAGAAAATATTTTCATTAACAATTTTTTTTTCAAAATGCTTGAAATTTATGATAAAATTACCATTGAGATGGGTTGTTGTATAGTTGTTCTCTTTTTTACGTGTTATTTTTTATAAATACACAGAAAATCCGCTATAAACATAACTTTTATATTACTAAGTACTAGTAAATTGATACAAAAGTCATCCATGGTATCACTGTTTCTTCATTTGTCATTTTACTTGCTGCAAGTGTCAAAAATTTACTTGCAAGCAAATTCTCTTGCAAGTTGGGCTGCAAGTACGAAAAATGTGATGGTGTTAGTAAAAATGTGTGAGTGTATTGAGTTTTTCGAACTTGCACTTGCAAGTGTAAACCCCAGGTTAAGTATTAATTATTAAACGTTCAATTAACACTTACACGTTATCGTTAAATAAATAACAGTTATTACCCGTTCAACTGATATTTATATCGTTTAACAATATTAGTTTTTCAACGTTCAACTAATATGTTATATCGTTCACTTCTTCAAGTATTAACCCAACAAACACGAAGTCAAACCTTTGATATGAAATGACTTTGTCATTTGACATCAAACACAATTCTCAAACGTTTTTCAATTGTTTGATTTAACATTTTAATTCAAATTGATAATGATTTGAAAATAAACATTTGATATCAAATATTTTATCAATTTGATGTCAAATATTTGTCAAATGTTAAATCAAATCAAAAATAAACTTGGCAATACTAAAGCGAAAAATAAATGTAATCATTAAAAATGGCGATTAAAGTTAAATCTTTTACTTTGCGGTTACATGTGTTTTACTATTAAAAATAAATTTTAATATAAAGTGAACAGCTTATTTCTTGTGAAAAATAAAAATTTGTGAGTAATTTCAATGATTAAAAATACGAAAAAAAGGAAAATAAAACGGGAAAGTGAAGAAAGTTTGTTGAACGATCGCGGTGCTACAATTCTCAAAATAAAAGGGAGCCAAGTAGTTTGTCTTTCCAAGATTTAGAGGACATTATTTAATCTTTAAGCTATGGTGCCGAATGTTTATCTCACAGTTTATTTAAATAAATAATAAATTTATATTAAAAAAAAAAAAATATTTTTTAATACAATGTGGAATGTATTATAATCCACATTTGAAAAACATTTGAGAATTACGTTTGAAAGCAAGTTGAAAATAAAGGCAGGTTTTCAAATCATTATCAAACGTTTGTCGTTTGAGAAAACGTTTGATTTCAAATCATTTTCAATTTGAAATCAAACCTTCGTGTTTGTTGGGAATTATTAATCGTTCAATTAACACTTTTCACCGTTATCGTTAAATAAATATCAGTTATTAACCTTCAACGCATATTTCGTATCGTTTTTTTGTGCTTTTTTCGTGTTGCACGTACCCACTGTACACATACTGTCCACTAAAGCCCTGCACGAATGCATTTGAATGCCGTTTCAAATCATTCGTTTGTTTTTCAACTAATGATTGTCGATTGCATTTTGCTAACGAATCAAACTCTGTATTGTGAAAAACACATAAAGCACGAAAAGAATATAAACACACAAATGCAAATGAATTTAAATTTGTGTGTTATAAACGACCAAATACGAAGTGTAAAGAGCACGGAATATACTCCGCACAACAACAAATCAAACGAATAACACAAACTACAACAAATCAAACGAATAAAACGAATCACACCAAACAACAGTAACAAAATAGGTGATATGAGTTATCTTATTTTTTTTATTATTAGGTATGACTAGTAAATTTGTATTGAGCAAAAAAACAAATGAAGATGCAAGATATTTTTATACAATGTTTAAGTTTTAATTATTTTATTCAAAAGTTACAAAAATATATTTTAAAATATTTAATTAAAAGTAAAAAAGAAATGAAAAGCTAAATTCAATTAATTGCAAAATAAAGATAAAAAAAAGGTATAATGAGCAAAATGGCTTAAAATAAAAATTAATTTGTACAGTTTAAAAATTTTTTTGTCATCAAAAATTTTTTTTCTGTTATGATGAAACAAAATAACATAGCATCCGCTAGACATGTATACTTGTCGAAGTCACATCGACGACTAAATTGATGAGCATAAAATATGTGTTAGTAGTGGTACACACAATTGGGCAAAGAAATGGACTTCCCCAAGGTATATTTATAGCAGGTAGCCACAAGATTACAACAAAACAAACAACAGGGCTTTTTATTGTTGTTTTGTGATACGAACTGTCAAACAGCAAAGGGGTTGAAAAGAGACAAAAAAAGTCAAAAGATAAACACAACAAACTTGTTTACTATACAACATTTGACAGTTTGTATCGCAAAACAAGCAGATAAAAAACAAGTAAGAGTGCTATATTCGGCTGTGCCGAATCTTATATACCCTTCACCATTGTGCGAGCAGAATACAGAGCAACTAGACAAAAACTAAATAAAACTGGTAAATATTTTTTTTTAAATAAGAGACAACCGGTTTTGAACTTCGCTTTTCATAAGGGCCCAGAATGTATGTACTTTATAGGGTGTAGGATCAATATTGTATATACCTTTTTACCTTCGGTGAAGGGTATAAAAAGAGTAATTTTCGGGAATTCAGGGTTCTAATCACTGCATTCGATACTAACGTATCGAATAAACTATTGAATTTTTTTGCATACGATAGACACTGGCGTATCGAATGAAAACTCGATAAATGTAATGTCGAGTTACTCGATGTCGAATGCTATTATTTCAAATTCAATACATTTCATTCGATATCGAGTTTCAAGATACCAAAATAAATAATTTCGATGAATTTTGCTCGATATCGTATGCGGTGATTAGACCCCAGTATTTCTGTTATAACTCATACAAATTTCCGACATTTTGATATATAAGTCATATCCATAGGACGTATAGCAGCCCTAAAATTTAGGTTTTTATAAAAATTTTGATGTTTTTTAGCCCATTTTTTGAGTATTTTGCTCATAAATTACCCATTGTCTAACCGATTTGATAGTTTTATATACCGACGTGTTAAGGAAGAATTTTACCATTTACTTAAGTTATATTTATATATAAACATTTATGCAAACTTGTAAATATATATTTTAACAAAGTTAATTATAAAAAAGAGTAATTTTTGTGGATTCAGTATTTCGGTTATAACTCTGCCATTTTTTAACCGATTTGGCAGATTTATATACCGACGTGTTGAAGAAGAAATTTGCCATTTACTTTAGTTATAAAGAGATCTATGGTTCCCGAAAGTTGGGTATTTAAAAAAAAAATTTAATTTTGGTCATAACTTTTTTGTATCTGAACCGATTTTCCCGAGTTTTTTATAAAATATGTTCTATTTTGATATTTTGATATATAAGTCATATCCATAGGACATATGGCAGCCCTTAAATTTAGGTTTTTATAAAATTTTTAATTTTTTTTGTACGGGAGGTACCACGCCCACTTCTCCAAT
Organism: Pollenia angustigena; assembly: GCA_930367215.1. Taxonomy (NCBI): domain Eukaryota; kingdom Metazoa; phylum Arthropoda; class Insecta; order Diptera; family Polleniidae; genus Pollenia; species Pollenia angustigena. The sequence goes on along the minus strand of OV884057.1, from coordinate 73,245,742 downwards.
CCCGCCCACATTTTGTAGGATGGTGTGTATTGGCAACCTAAATATGTGTACCTAATTTGGAAACTTTGGCTCTTGCCGTTCTCAAGATATACAGAAATAAAAAAAATACAACAACAAGGGATTTTTGGACAAATTTAGAGGTAGTCGTGGTTTTTTGCTCATATCTACGTCATTTTTGTACCGATCTGGCTGAATTTCAATAGCAAGAAATGGTGGACTGTATGTAACATAAATGTAATAAAATAAACAACCTAGCCGCTATCATGCCTGGATTATCCGGAAAACATATATCAAACGTAAGACGGACAGAAGGTCAGACGGACAGACGGACATCGTTAAATCAACTTCTCTTCTCATATGGACCCAGAATATATATACTTTATGGGGTCTAAAATCAATATTGTGGAAATTACAAACGTTATGACAAACTTATATATACCCTTTTACATAGGGTTGCCATACGTACTGTTTTAAGCAGTACATGTACTGATTTTTTGCAATTGTACTGTTTTATGCACAACTCCTAAAACAGTACGCAAATGTACTGTTTTTTACACTTTGTACAGTTTTTTGTCCTTTTTTTTTTTTTTTGTTCAGTGTACAAAAACCAAGATATTAAGAAAAACCCTACTAAAAACACATTTTTATAATATCCTAATATTTAACACTACATAGCTTAAAACATTTTTTTGTGTTCCAAACAAAAAAGTTCTAAAATAATACGAGTTTTTACGCTGTGGTCATTGTTTTCTCATAAATACACAGTAGAAATCTAAATTATAATGAGTGGCTCGCAGCAGTAGTATGTTTTCATTTTGTTATTTTTAAGACATATGTACTATGTATGATTTTATGGCTAACTCTTCCAATAGTATTTCCCTTTCCACACCTGAGAAAGACAAAATCAAAAAAAAAATTTTTTAAAACTAAATAAATACATACTTATTCCTACACAATTATATTAAATTTTTAAAACTTTTTAATTTTCGGGCATGTTCTGGATATCGAAATCACGTGAAATTGAAAACGAGCAAATTTGGAAAATTCTCCGTGTTCAATCAAAAAAAATGTACTGTTTTTTTCTTGATTGTTCTGTTTTTTTGTGTTCAATGTACTGTTTTTCCGAATTTAAAATCTGGCTACCCTACTTTTACACCTGTGGTGAAGGGTATAATAAGGGTATAAAAAGGGTAAATTAAAAGGCGTAAATATGTATAAAATATACGTATATGAAGTTCATAAATATATTTTAAAAATTTTAAGAAGTGAAAAACTAACCAATTTCTTTTTAGATAAAAAGAATTTATAAAAAACAAAAAAAAAAAAAAAAAAGGAATGAATGGGATTCGAACCAGTAAACCAATAAGAAATTGTTAGGAGGCAGACCGTTTAGACCGTTTAGACCGTTTAGACCGTTCGACCATCGAACCGCATGTAAAGCCGTTGTTGATCTGAGTACGTGATATCAATAATTATTAATAGTAAATTAAAGTATGTATGTGTTTGTTGTTTGTGTATAATCCCTGTCGGAAACTGAGTTAACTTAAAATTAACTTTAAGCTAACTATTTCGCAACTAGGGCTAACTGACACTTGGATTACTTTTCAATGTAAACAACTAACTATTTTAACATTGCGATGTCCTAGGAAGTAGTCAATTGTCCGACTCTGCACTACTTTCAGTTAACTTAAAAGTTAACTTTTTGTAGCTACCCAGCAAGTCAATAAAGTAAAATTTTTTTTATTTTTTTTAAATTATTTTTTTTTTAGTTTTTCTTATTTTACTTTATTTTATTTTTCATTTTTTTTCTGTCTCTGGTGGGATTCGATCCGCGCAACCACGGTGCTGATAGACTAGCTCGCTACCAGGTAGTCTACCGGGGCATTGTAGTTTTTGTATTAAAAAACTATGTTTTTTGTTTGTTTGTTAATCGACTTGGCTCTCTCTACTTAAAATATACAGTGTTTGTATACACTTTGGTTAATGTAAATTTTCCATTGCTTAGTTGTTGGCTTTAAGTTAGTCTATACAAGCTAACTTAAAGTTGGCTTTTTTTGTAGTTAGCTACTCATTTGACGGCAGGGATGCAGAAGGTAATATTAAATAAAAAAAAAAGAAGTTTACCGCAAGTATTTTAAATGAAAAAAACCACAAAAAAACAACACACAACTATTTTACAGGGTTACCAATAACCGTTTTGAAACGTAAACTGTCGTTTTGGTTAATAAAAGTCGCAAACCAATTTAAATGTTTTTTATTTATCAATAACACTGGTTTACAGCCAAAAATTACCAAGAACGCCACGTGCCTAGATAAGTTAATTTTGACCTCCTGAACACGAAAAACGCTGTAATTTTTTTTTTTTTCAAAAGTACAGTTTTTTAGATAACGGTACTTTTGGGTTTTTCGGTGTATGGTCCCACTCAAACCCTTGTGGAGCCCAACCGAAAAGTCCGATCGAGATAAATGGCATATCGTTGGAAAGGTAATTGAATGCCTTTTCCGTCGATATGTATATTTGATTACCAACGTTTTAAGCGCAATTTGAAAAATAAAGTTTTTATTAAGGATTTTGTCGAACGACAATATTTTTCATCTCATATAAAATTCCGTTTTTTTTAAATACGTTAAAACTGATGGTTTAAAAAAAGGCGGAATTTTATATGGGATGAAAATATTGTCGTTCCACAAAATCCTTAATAAAACCTTTATTTTTCATCCGATTCAAATTGCGCTTAAAACGCTGGTAATCAAATATACTATTTGGTTAAAACATAAAACATTCCAGATATTAAACATAACGTAGAAAAAAAACGAAATAAAAATGAAAAATTTTGAAAAAAAAAGTAAAAAATAGGCAAATTACGAACTTTGAGGTGCCATAACTCTGCCAATTATCATCAGATAACATTTTTTAGCATATCGACGGAAAAAGCATTCAATTACCTTTCCAACGATATGCCATTTATCTCGATCGGATTGGGCTCCACAAGGGTTTGAGTGGGACCATACACCGAAAAACACAAAAGTACCGTTATCAAAAAAACTGTACTTTTTAAAAAAAAATTACAGCGTTTTTCATGTTCAGGAGGTCACGTGGCGTTCTTGGTAATTTTCCAAATTAAAAATTTGTAAAGCAGTGTAATACAACATAAACATACCAAGAAATTGCTTAAATTGTGTATGCTTTTAAGTCGCTTTTGTGCAGAAGATATTATCAGGCCTGTTCTGAAAATCACTTTAACTCAAATCACGTGATTTGAAATCACATGTGCCTACTAAAATCACACGTGTGATATTTTAGCGTCCCATTTTTGTGTGATCTTCAATTGCAGAAAGCACACCAAGAAACACAACAACGGTATGACTTTCAAAACACCACAAAGTCACAGGTGTGATTTCAGAACAGGCCCGTATATAGGTATATATGAATATATTTTTGTATAAATTGTCTAAAAAAGTGACTAATATGTTATCAATGTCAGCAATAAAAAAGGCAAAGATTGCTTTTAATATTTTGACGACACTAGATCACTGTTCGTTATGTTAGCGGTTTTTTGTAGTCGTAAAATTAGATGATGAGGGCATTTCTAATATTCCCTAAATACATTTTTTTTTTTAAAGTGGATAACCCTGCTTGTTTGTATGGTTTTTAAGCAGTGTGACCATTTTGGCAATTTTGCAGCTTAACTTAGATTAAAAATTTTAATTTAGCTAAAATACTTTCATTAAGCGCTTCGCATTTTTTAAGCATTTTAATTAAATGTTTCTAGCTTTTTTAGAATTATTTTAAAAATTGAAGAATAGGTATTGATATAACTTAAGTTTTTTATGTAATATAATAAATTATAATAAATTTTGACTAAAAAAAATAGTTGTAGTCAAAATTAAATTGCGTATGGATAATTCTTATTTTATTGTAAAAAAAATTTCATTTAATTTTTTTACAAGACGATAACCCTGCATGTTTGGGCGATTTTTAATGAAGACTTTTAAGTAGTGTGGGAATTTTTTATTTTTGAAAGTAAATTCAGCACCAAAAACTTAGATTGAGCTGTAAAATTTCCATTTGGCATTTTATTAGCTTTTTAGAAAAATGTTTTAAGCTTCTTTTGATTAATTTTTAAAGTTGGATGGAATAGTCTTAGCGATTAAAACTAAAATAAATTGTTATAAACTAACTTTTACGCAATTAATGATGACTGTTTTTTTTAAAATATAAAAAAATTAATCTGGTCTAAATATGTCTGTAAATTCTTTTAAATCGAAATAGCTATAAAACCGTTTGTATTTTGTTTTTATTAGAGGGCCTTCCAATTTCAAGGTTAACCAATTGTGGTATTTATATCTGATGCTATATCAAATCTACCTAAATACTTGTTTAAATTTTACCATTTATTAATTTTGTTTAAAATGAGTCACTTAAATGTATAAGGATTTAAAACAATATAATGAACAACTTTAAGAATTATTTGTAGCGTTTTCAAAATAATTTTTAGCATTTCTTTGCCTTGCCTAATGTCAGAGTAAGCTGTGAACAAATTTTAAGATCTGTTCCTATGTCATTGGTTTCGTCAATAAAATTATCCAAACTTAAATGTTTCTAGCTTTTTGATTAAATTAAACATTTACGTACGCAAATACTTATTGTTGAAAGTTTTGTTTTCAAATAACAAATGGGATTTTTTTTAGAAATAATAAGATTTTTTTAAAATAATATGGCAACACGTGTAAGATTTTTGAATTGAAATGTAAGAAGAGATTATCAAAACATAGTCCCCTTTTAGACAGGCAAAGTTTACTTTGCAAAGTCTTGTGTAGTTCTCTTTTAAACTTTGTTTGGTGTTTAGACACACAAAGTTTAATTTGACAAATTTTTGTTTATTCGTTGTTGCAGCCTGCATACAGGGTTGATAAATGGCATTTTTTTAAATGTACTAAATACCGAAAAAAAATTTACATTTTTTACCCTTATTGTACTTAATGCCAAAAAATATTTTTTACAAGTTTTATTATTTGCATTACAAAAAATTTACATTGAAATGAACTTGTGCTATACATTTATATTTGAAATATACCTTTGGCAATTAACAAAAAGAAAAATTAAGTGAATAATAAGGAATTTAGACGAAGAATCTTAAGCTTGTTTTTTTTAGATTTGAAAGTGGAACAGGTAAAAAAAATGTTTTAACTACCCAGTTAAAACTTCGCCTGCAAAATAATGTGTTAAGTAATCAGGAAAATGTTAAAATACTACTTCCAATTCTTCTGAAAGAACTAATGAATTTTACAAGGGATGTCCCAAAATGAATGCATTTTTATGTAAGTCATTATTTTTATCCTACATATAGAAGTAATTATAGTAGTTAGAAGAAAGCTACTAAATAATTAGTGCAAGAAGCTATTCATTTTAAAAAAGTGGGCGAAGTTTTTACTGGGTAGTAATGCCCGTAATTTCTACTAAAAGTATCTAGCTGTGTATAGATATCTATGGTGCAAGGAATTTTTCATAATTTTAACACATATGACTTGCTTACTGGTTAAAGTGTATTATATGTTCCACCATCGATAAAAATACAAATGTTGTCATATTTAAAAACTTATATGGGCATTTCCTCAGAATGGTCTACCAGGATGAAAAAATAAAATGTTGATTATCATCGTCTTTTATTGTTTATTATTTAAAAAAAAAAATTCTATGTTTTTTTAAAAGAATGGTTTCATAGCATATCTCAGCTATTTTACTTGAGGAAATTACGCTGAAAACTGGAACATTTTTTATTTTCTAAGTATTTAAGCTACTTCTAAAGACATTTTTATAAACTAATTTTACATGCAAAAAATATGTTATATTTACACTCTTTCTTCATAATCTCTCCATTACAATCAATTGTAAAAGGAGTATTAAGATTTTTAATAAGGAAATTTGAAGATATTTATGGTAAAATGCATGGTGATAATAATAAAAAAACATATGGAAAAATCATACGTTCGCGACCCTTACGTTAGCGTCCGGTACATAAGCCAATTAAAAACAAGTAAGAGTGCTATATTCGGCTGTGCCGAATCTTATATACCCTTCACCATTGTGGGAGCAGAATACAGAGCAACTAGACAAAAACTAAATAATTTTTACATATGTATACATACATAATTATAATACTTTAAACTCCATTATAAATTAAATTTAAAAAGCGAAAACTGGTAAATATTTTTTTTTAAATCGTTTTTAGAACATAAAAAATAAAAATTAAAAAAAAAATTTTCTTTTAAAAAAACCAGATTCGAACCAGAGAACTCACAGTTTCTAACTTAACCGGCTGGGGGAAGAGACGGACAGCCGGATTTGAACTTCGCTTTTCATAGGGACCCAGAATATATCTACTTTATAGGGTGTAGGATCAATATTGTAGAAATTACAAACGGAATGACAAAGTTATATATACCCTTTTACCTTCGGTGAAGGGTATAAAAAACCAAGAGAGATATTTTATTTTGTAAATACTGGATGGAGACCTACATTAATACACTCTTAAACTAAATTAATCACTTTTGAATATTACGATCCATTACGCAGATTTTTACATTTCACTACTGTCAGCCAAAGTTGACTTCTATTTTGCGTACGTTCGTGACCACATGTTTATAACTACATATGTATTATTATAAAAAATTTAAACTCGATGAATCCATCCATCTTTTGCACTAAATTTAGAGCTACCCAAATGCTATCGAATCGCCAAAAAAAAAAATTATTTGTACATCAAAAGCGTACGAACGTACGTTAGTGACCCCAAGAAATGCCCATATATAAAATATTTAATTAAAAACGATGGAATATTTTGTGTCACATCTTTTCGACGCGAGAAGTTCTCACTATAGTTACAGAACATGGGTACAGGTATAGTAAGGAACATAAAATTATTATTTTTAAAGAAGATGAAAGTTCGGTTGGTGTATGAAATTAGTTTTGTAACATATTTCTATACATATTTAATTTTTTTTATTTTAAACTATAGCAACAAGATTCATAAGACTGTAGCAATAATTTGTTTGAATTAAATTCGATATAGTATTTACATAAAGGCGATTTCTTTGCTTTGTTTTTATCATATTTTGGTAGGAAAAAGATTTTGCAATTTTTAAATTGTACTAAATTTGCACTGGAGTACTTTATTACTTTTGCACTGCTAATAGTAGTAAAAAAAGTACAATTGTACTACCAACTTTATCATCCCTGCTCAGAAATAAACTACGAACGAAAAGCAAAAGGAATTTGCGAGTACAGCAAAGTTCGTACTCCCCCGCTATTCTCTTTTCCCCTCCCTCCCATAAACTCAAGACTTTGCAAAGTAAACTTTGCCTGTCTAAAAGGGGACATAGCAACAATCCGTCTCTAAATTTTAGAGTCTAAAACTGAAAAAAACAACAATCATGAAAACAATGCCTACCAATACACATAAATAACTTTTGCATATTCGTACATACCACATACTTAGGTATTTACATTTAAGCCAAAAACAAATTGTAAAATATGGTTTTTGTTTCACATGTAAGGCGAACGATTCATATTTATATTGGGGGGTGTGCTGGAAATCGCAAACGCAAAACGCAAGAACTTGGAGGCTGTTTATAATACACTTTTTATCAAATTTTTATAATTTTTGTTATAAAATTCAGTTTAATAGAGAAATGTTTGTATAATAATTGTCATAAAATTCTTTTATTACAGAAATCTTACTAAAAAACGACTTTTAAAATTCTTGCGTTTTGCGTTTGCGATTTCCAGCACACCCCTGATTGTTAATAAAATGAAAAAATCAAAAATCGCTGAATAATTTTAAAATCGTTTATAGAAATATTTATAAAAAAAGTTAAAAAATTTTCTGTTTGGAAAAGGTGGAGATGCCGAGATCTGAACCCCGGCAATTTAACAAACAAACCTTCTTGGGCAACCGCCCAGACCATTGAGCTATTAACGTTGTTAAAAATAAAGAATTATAGTATAATAGGTATACTCCGTCATATTATTAGTTTAATATGTAGGTATGTATTTTTCAATTAAAGCGAACAATCATGTACAAGCATGTGTTCATGTTTCTTATGCTTAAAATTCAACTCGTTCAAATAAAAAAACAAAAAAACAACAACCACAAGGGATTTTTTTGGAAAAATTAGAGGCAGTCATGGTTTTTTGGTCATATCTAAGCCATTTGTGGACCGATCTTGCTGAATTTCAATAGGAAGAAATGGTGGACTGTATGAAACATAAATGTAAAACAACCTAGCCGCTATCATGTCTGGATTATCCGGAAAAAACATCAAACGTAAGACGGACAGACGGACATCGTTAAATCAACTTCTCTTCTCATATGGACCCAGAATATATATACTTTATGGGGTCTAAAATCAATATTGTGGAAATTACAAACGTTATGACAAACTTATATATACCCTTTTACACCTGTGGTGAAGGGTATAAACATAGATAAAAACATGGATATTTCTGTTAACAAAAGTTCTTGCATTACAAACCGCCTAATACTGGTATTTTTCACTACCGTATTAGGAGGAAGCAAGATTATATACGAAGGTCTTTTGCATGATATGTTCCTAAAATTTTTCCATTGTCATCTTCGAGAATGTAATAATGATTACCTACTTTTTCCTTTATCTTTGATTTCAGAAAAGTGGGGGCAAGTTTTGAATTAAACATCCTTTCAAGATTCGATTGCGCAAAATTTCTTCGATATACAGTTTGTCCTATATCGTAGGATATGGGCCGTGTTCTTAAATTGTATTGACTTCTCTTTTTCTCAAAGGCTCTATCGATATGTTTTTGAATATCATTTCGTATTAATTGTAGCGTATCATTTCTACTTAGCAAACTTTTTAAACAAATTATAAGAGCTACCATGGGTTACCATTTCCTGCCCAAAAACTGCCTGGTAAGGAGAACCCTGTACGGTTTGGTGGAAGGCATTTCTTAACGCCCAGCTATTAAAGCTTAAGTTTTTATCCCAAAGGGTTTGATCCTTCTTCAAATTCGATCTAATACCAGAAATAATGGATCTATTTACCCTCTCAGAGGCATTAGATTGGGGTGAATAGATGGCAGTATAAACGTGCTTGATACCCATTTCGGTCAAAAACGCGTTAAACTCATTGGCTTTAAACTGTGAGCCATTGTCACTGACCAATGTCTCGGGAACCCCATAAACGTGAAAAATGTGTTCTAACAGATACTTCTGAATAATAGACGCGGTAAATTTTTTTAGGGGGCATAACCAATGAAACTTGGTCATATGATCTAGGACGATCAGTTTGCCAATATGGCCTGGTTTACTGGGAGGGTAGGGTCCTAAAATGTCGACATATAATCGCTGAAAAGGTCTAGAAGTTACAACTTGAGCACCCATACTTGGCCTTAAGATACTATTTGGAGCTTTACATTCCTTGCACGTCTCACACAATCCTACGTAATTACGGACGTCTCGAACCATACCAGGCCAATAAAACTTGCGACGAACCAATTCCAACGTTTTTACCATGCCCCCATGTGCGGCAACAGGGGAATTATGAAATCTTAACAAAATGTTATTTCTTAAATTTAACGGTATCCAGAGTTTCCAGGATTCGTTATCATGCTCATTGTCTCCGGTATAGTAGGATGTTCTGATATACACATAATTATCAATAACCTCAATATCAGGATACTTAGAGGGATTATCGCTAATCTTACTTTTCAAATCAAGATAATCAATGTCATTAAAATGAGGTGAACACAAGTCAATTTCCGGTTCCGCCAGGTCAAGAGCAGCTATTTCCTCAAAAGGGATTCTGGACAAAGCATCCGGTACCACATGATCCTTTCCCTTTCTGTGGATAATAGAGAATTTGTAACCTTGAAGTTTCCATACCCATCTCGCTAACCGCCCTGTCACATCCTGCTGTTTCATAAGCCACACTAAAGACGAATGATCAGTTATTACTTCAAATTCTTGTAGCTCAAGATAGCATCTGAACTTTTTAATTGCCTCTAGTGCCGCTAATCATTCGCGTTCGGTGACACTATAATTGCGCTAAGCAGAATTCAACTTTTTCGACATAAAAGCTATGGGCTTCTCGTTGCCGTCATCGTCGAATTGAACTAGCACAGCACCGATGCCAAAGTCGCTAGCGTCGTATTGTAAATAGAATTTTTTCGAAAAATCAGGATTTGGCAGCACAGGAGCGGAGGTGAGTAGGGTTTTTATTAATTCAAACGAGTTTTGAGCCTCAGGTGTCCAACAGAATTTTCGCTTGGTTGAAAGCACCTCAGTAATAGGGAAAACGATAGACGAAAAATTTGCAACAAATCTGCGGTACCAACCAGCTAAGCAAAGAAATCCACGGACTTGTTTAATATTTTTAGGAGTTGGCCAGTCTTTAATAGACTGTACCTTTCGGATCAGTCTTAATGCCACCATTACCAATGATGTAGCCAAGATAATTTACCTCAGCAACGCAAAATTTGGGCTTCGAAATATGCAAAGTCAGATTGGCTTTTTTGAATTGCTCGGTGCCGTAAAGGCTGTTAGGGGCTTTGCTTCTTCTGACAAACCAATTTGCCAGGAGGCATCCTTTAAGTCTAATTTAGAAATGATGTTGGCCTTGGGTAATTTTGGGTAATCTTTCCGAGTAAACTCATTTAATTTACGAGCATCTAGACAAAGTCTTACTTTATGGGGCTTAACTACAAGTCTCATGGGTGAGCTCCATGGTGAAGTAGATGGCTCTATAACCTTTAACTCTAGCATACGATCTATTTCTTGAAACATCAACTTCTCAACAGCAGGGGATACAGGATAAAAACGTTGTTTCACAGGTTTTACAGAGCCTACATCTATGGTGTGTTCGATTAAGCTTGTGCGGCAATACAACAACCACAAGGGATTTTTGGGAAAAATTAGAGGTAGTCGTGGTTTTTTGCTCATATCTCAGCCATTTGTGGACCGATCTGGCTGAATTTCAATAGCAAAATTATAATAAGAATACCTGACAGAAAGATACCCCAACGAAGCTCCCATCATATCTGGGGCCTTCGGAAAACCCATTTCAACAGACAGACGGACAGACGGACAACCGGATTTGAACTTCGCTTTTCATAAGAACCCAGAATATATATACTTTATAGGGTGTAGGATCAATATTGTAGAAATTACAAACGGAATGACAAAGTTATATATACCCTTTTACCTTCGGTGAAGGGTATAAAAATTACAGTGATTTTCGTGTTCAGGAGGTCCCAATTAACTTATCTAGGCATGTGGTGTTCTTGGTATATTTTGGCTGTAAACCAGTGTTATAGATGTGATTTTATCTGCCCGTATTGCAAAATTATCATCAAATGATGAATTATTAAAATTTTGTCGCAAACAAGGACGAGCTTGAGGGATATTGTTAACATTTTGAAAAGGAGTTTGATGTTGAGACGTTGGGGGTTGAATGTTTTGAGTATGAGTTACATTTTGAGGGGGTATAAAGTTTAAATTTTGCAGTAAACGTGTTACAGTATTCTCAATTAAATAATTTAAATTAGCCTGGTCAAGACTTCGAGAATTTCCGCTACCATTGCTATAGTTTGTATACCGCCTATTAGTCTGTGGGGAATTATTACCTGATAATAATGATTGAGACCGTTGAGAAGTAGGGGACTCTTCTGGTATATTTTGATTGGTTGCCTGTCTATTTATGTTAAACGAAGGTGTTTGTGATTCACCAAACAAATTTCTAACGTTACTTCGAGTGTTATATTGCTTTGCAATGGCTACACGGGGTCTACAACTAACTTTCTTAGATTTTTCGCCAAGCTGTGTATGCTCTTGAATATTTATGGTTTTAAGTTCCGCTAGTAAGCAAGGCCGTTTGCAAGAGGGACACTCCGAGGTGTTGGCTAAATAATCCTCAATGGAAGAACGATGAAACGCATGATTGCATTCTGAAATAATCAGACAATCCTGTCCATCCAACATTTTTTCATTACAAATAATACAACCTTGATCAGTATTGGGAACGTTTACAGCTGAAGCCTGTGGCTGCATTATTGGAGGCGGTGATCTCTCCATTATTGTAGATCGCAGTGATGAAGATGTGAATAAAAAAATCTTAATGACAAGTTAGGGGTAAGTGCTTTATACTCTACAATTACTATTGAGTATTTTTAAATAACGATAGAGAAAACCATTTATCTGATATCTTGTCTTCTCAAGACTTTATATCAGAGTTCAGAGAAATTCAAATGTGAACGCTCATATTCAACCATTCTTGAATTTTTTTATAAATGAAAAATGTAAAATATGTAACTTTTTTTCACAGTCATGAATGAATTGTTAATATTTCGCCAAATTCATTCATGTTTTTGAGGAAAAATCCAATTTTGCCTTTCTTCAGTCATGAAAAATGAGGAAAAAAAAAGTTTTAGAAACGATCCTCACTAGTAATGTTGTTGTTGCTTGACAGTTTGAATGACCACAGCTCGAAATGACTGTGTGTATTTGTTTGTGTAAAATATTTTTGGTATAGGCAACCAGCCGAAGTGTCTGTTGGATTTTTTGTAAGAAAACATTATTGAAAAAAAATTAAAAGAACTGCACATATCGTCCGTCATCTTGAATGCAGAATAATGTAACATCACATTTCATAATTTTACATGCAAAGCAGACAACTTTGTAAAATGTTTATGAGATTTATAAGCAATTTTAAATATTTCAGCTAAAAATGCGATTATTATTATTTTTTAAGTTGTGTATGTTGCGTTATATAAATTTGTAATTTTCAGAAACAAAAAGACGTATCATCAACGAAAGTATACATATTAGTATTAAGTAAAACAAACATTTAAAATATTAAATAATTAAATATTTGTGTTAAACTACCAGAAAAATAGGATATATACATACCTATGATAATTTTTTATTGATTTTTTTACTAATAAGTAGTGGTTTAAATTGGAAAATGTATTTTAATTTAATTTAGTTATGATTTGATTTTAAAAAGCCATATTTTTCATTCTAATTAAAAAGTAAAATTATTTTTTTTACAATGAACAAATTTAGCAAATAAAAATTTGACTCATATAACATAACATGTATATATCGGATTATTTCAAAAGAACTCCGTATCGCATTCTAACAACGCTATGTACGTTGCAAAAAGTAAATTTTAATTAGGTGATTTCTGAAAAATAATAAGAAGAAGGAAAGCGTAGTGTTGATACCATATTAAATGTTGGACAAAGTAGTACTTCTCCAAAGAAAGATATGATTACAATTTAATAATTCTAAAGGATAAACACAAAATAAAGCTAAACAGTCTATATTCCACTACTTTATAAAAAAATAAAAAAGGCAATTATTCCAAAAATTAAGAATAACTGTCTTTTTCAGGATATTGATGAAGGGCCACTTGGAAGAATGCAATCCTAATAAAAAACAGATTATTTTAAATAAACTAATAAAAATATTTCTTTTGAATAATTAGTATTGTGGTTTTTTTTGTCGAACTATTTTTGGGTTCTTAATCCAAATTTTAATATTTTTAATCAGGCTTAAGTTCATCAAATTTAATTTTTCATTAAATTATTATTATAAAGAAAGGAATTTTACAACATGAAAATTATCAATAACAATTTTAACTCATAAGGATACTATCATAATAATGATGACAGTCTGATGGAAACAAAAATCTGAGGACCTGCAGATGTTGCCATTTATTCTTAGAAATTTTAAGCGTTTGGAAGTGCAATGGGGTAGGCTGCAAAATTTCAAAATTTCTGACAGTCCTATTTGGAGACGGCTTTTATCATTTTACAGCGCTTTTATTACTTTTTCTTCTGCAATAATTTTTAGTCTGATCACTAATTCCACTAACACCCTGGTAACAGTTATAAAATAAATTACCCAGTTTTGACTTTTAAAGATATTAATGTGTTCTTATAAAAAGAATTAAAAACTTTGCTAATTTTTTTCTTGAGTGTGATTATACCTACATTATGTTGTTAAAAAAAATTATATTTTTATGAAACCTAATTTTTAATTTTGTAATTAACTTGGATATTTTTTTAGGTAGCAGTTTAAAATTTTATAAAAATATTTGATGTAGATCGTAATCAACAAAAAAATTCAATTTAAAATTTTCTAATAATTTTTAACCTAACGATATGTTTTTTGTTTGTGTAAACAATTCTTTGGTGCCTTTAAAAAGGGTCACGTTTTCTTTCGTTAAAAAGACGTACCTTTATGTAGAAATTATTGAGAAAAAAATAGACACAAGAAGTTGTTGGTATTTTGTGTTTGTAAAAATATTTTGGTTTCTGTTCCAATCGCGACGATGGGTTTTTATTGCTGAAAACAGTTTTCTTACGTAGGTAAAGTTATAAGGAAAACACTAACAAAGTCTTGTTTCGCCACAAGCAAAGCGACAGTAAGTATGGTTGATGAGTAAAAAAATTTGTTTTATTGTTGCATTAATGCAATTTTATTGTTTCGCGCCAAATTATGCCAGTTATTGTAAATTCAATGTAGTGTTTTCAATACCGTTGCGCTTGGACCACAAACAAAATTTTTTTCACGAGACCAAATACATGTCTTCAGTTCTTGCAGGTAGTAATTTTTTTCAATATTTTTTTGCCTTTATGTCTTTTAAACGAAAAAAAAACAGACCCTTTTAGAGGCATCACAAAATAAAAAAAAAAACACATTTTAGTTTACCAGCCAACAAATAATTTTACAAGACACAAACAGGCTATCGTGCTGCTTAGCGGGAAAAATTGCGAGGGCTTTGACTTTTCAGGCCTTAAAGAAGGTTTACAACTAGATTTTCAATAAACTTTTACTTATTCCGCTCTGCCTTCTCCGAAAATTTAGAATGGGTTTTATATTTTACAAATTCAAATTAACTTTTCTGAGATAAGGCCTGTCGAAATAGTTTTATTAGCAGTAATGTTGGAATGTGTAGCAAGTTTAGTTATTAATTTACTAACTTTGCGTTATTAGCAACAACAATTTGCGACCTTAGGACAACAAGGATCTATATGCACCTAAACAACGTGTAAGATAGAACCTTGTTGTTCTAATACAGTTGGAA
This sequence comes from Pollenia angustigena, assembly GCA_930367215.1. NCBI lineage: Eukaryota > Metazoa > Arthropoda > Insecta > Diptera > Polleniidae > Pollenia > Pollenia angustigena. Next base: position 73,230,616 of record OV884057.1, on the reverse strand, counting down.
TGCGACTGGAAAACTTAATATTGGTAAAAAGGCCTTCTTTAAGGCCTCTTTACAACTTCATTTTCCCGCTGTTAATGGTTAGGCAAATCGCGTTTTTTTCATTATGAGGAATTTGAATGTGAATTTTTTTAAATTTTTCATATCTGACAAATTCATATATGAATTTTTTTGTTTGCTCACTTTTCATGAATGAGGAAATTAAAAATATTTTTTTTCCTCACCCTCATGAATGAGAAGAAGCAGTACAATTTAAAATTTTTCACGCTCGCTCATGACTGAAAAATGAGCGAGCGTTTCGGTACTCTGCTTTATATAGATTTGCCACAAAAGGTAATGAAAAAAAAAACAGCAAATTTTCGTTAAATATGCAAACAAAATTTAACTTTGAGATAAGAAAATTTGTTTTGCTTAAATCAAAGAAAAAGAAAAAAATGAAAGTATTGATCACTGATTATAAAAATCTTTTTTGAGTTTGAGCGCACATACGTTTAAACGCTTCGCGTTGAGAATTAAAACTAAATTGAATTGTTACGATCAAATAAGATATTGATGGTCAAAGGCATATAACATCAACATTGGCAGTTAAAAAAGCGGATTTAAAAGAAATTTCAGCTTAAGCTTGAGGAAGACACTACTGCTGCCTGACTGGCGTAATGTTAAATTTACGTATGTACCTGTGTGTTTAAGACTTGCAACGGTTATTTTTACCAACAGAATCCAGTCAGTTTAGCTCGGCTTCAATTTAATTTCTCTGTTTGTTGACATTTACCTTGATTTGATGGTTTGTTAGTTAAGGCCAGTTTACACGGTAATATAATGTATTACGACATGTCGAAAGATTATGTAGAATGAGAAAAATCTTATCATGTAAAAGCAAAATGTATTGAGTAAGAGAGAATACGGATACAAAATCTGACAAGCGGTCGGTAAATGGTTTTTTTCTAAACCATTTTAGAAACTTATGTATTCTCATCACACCAGAGGTGTATTTTAACGGAGTACATTAAAGGTGATAGCATTTTTTTACAATTACAAAAACAACTAAAATCAACTCAGGAAATGTTCATGTTGTTTTTGTATATATTTAAAACTGCAACCATCTGCTTTTTTGTTATTATTTTTTATTTTACTTATACCATCCGTGTAAACATGAATTATACTTACAAAAGATTTTTATTTTTTTCTTTTAAACACGGAGAGAATTTCATAATATTTTGATTCTACAAAGTCGTAATACATTGTATTACCGTGTAAACTGGCCTTTACATGTCATCATACATGTTTGAAGCGAACACGCTCGCTGTTGGCTGCTTTTATTGAAAACTTTTTAGATCTTTATTTCTGTTTTCTTTTTTAACGGTCACCTTTATGGGCACGTACCATCAGGTGGTTATGCCGACTTTATATTGGAATTTGGCTAGCTGAAAGTAAGACGTGTACAGATAAAATGTTTTTGTTATTTAAATGAATGTATTTATGTAAAAATGTTATGTTTTATGTGTATAAAACGAAAATAAACAAGTAAGAGTGCTATATTCGGCTATGCCGAATCTTAAATACCCTTCACCATGGTGAGATAAGAACAAGAAGTTATATAAATAACGCTTTGTTGGTTAAAATAGTACATAGTACCGCTTTTATAAAGATTAAATTTCCCCAAATTTTTATGATATATGTACGTCAAGATAACTTCAGCACGACGATTTGTCTCAATAAAATGTTTTCGTGATTGACATATTGTAAATAGTAGTAGTAGTAGTAGTAATTCTTTATTTGGTATTTTCTTTGTTTTTTTTTTAAAACGTTATAAAAATATCTTAAAGAATATACGGCTGTGACTATGTCGTTAGCCGGAAAAAAAGAGTTTCACATAAAAAATATAATTTAATTTTACAATGTATTGATTTTTAATCATTATATTCAAATATTAGTGTTTTACGATAAGCTAATATAGGGCCATGTCACAGAGTACAATTCCGTTCGGAATGATTCCATTCGGAATTGAAGAAAACATATTTGTTTGTTGATGGAAAGTGTATTTTGATAGTTTTCTGGCCTTTCAGATAGAGAAAACTCCCATTCCCTGCATGAAAACAAAAATGGTCTCATTCCGAAACATTTTTTCGTCATTTTCTGAAGCACCAAAATACGGAATGAATTCCGTGTCCGAACGGAATTGTACTCTGTGACATGGCTGATAAGCTAATATTGTAAATATGTAAATGGTTTGAAAATTGCGTGCAGCCTATGTCGCAGCTTTCAGTTTAATGAATTTTGACAACATAAAAAACTTCAAATGTTGGACAGTTGATTCTCATTTGGAATGTATTTGAGAGGCTTTTTCGTTTACTTTTGGCAGTAGCCAAGGCCCATTGAAAAGGTCTGCGCAAGAAGCCTGATGATCATTGTTTATGTTCTTTATGTTGTCAAAAGTTGTTTACATTTTGCATACATGTGCATGTTTACGTTTATGGTATGCTACACATACACGTTTTTTCCTTTTGCTTTGTATATGTGGTAGTAAATTTTTGACAACTAAAAAGAATAGTTTTTTGTTTTTGTACAAGTAAGCAGACCTAATAGATGGGCCTTGGCAGTAGCTTAAGTTTGTTTATGCACATTCTGGCCTTTAGAGTGTTTTTGTCTAAACTTTAAAATCTAAAGGCACGCATGAGTGTGAGCTCATAAATGATGAAACAGAACTGGGGCTGAACGATGTTTTTCATACAGTTTGACATAAAATTATGCCAGAGAATGCGGTCGAGAAATAAATTCAATTTTATTTTGAGGACGTTTTTTCTAATGCTCTCACATAAATACAATTATTCTCTTAACAATGCTACCATACTTTCATTCAATTTCATACATTTTGTAAACAAAGAAAAATAAGAACAAAAGAAAATGAAAGAAATGAGAGAGAATTTGAAGTTACTGCCGACGTTTTAATTATGGGCTTTAAAATTGTTGCTTGAAGTTGAAGACTCAGTTCTGTTTCATCATTAAAAGTTTAAATAAAAATCAACAACACAACGAACCCACAATGCGTAAATATGTTTTTGCATCATGTGAAGAACTCTGTGTCATCGTTTTTGGCAATGATATTTAAAAGCAACAGAATACCTAACTGCCCGTGTGCAACTGACATGATTTTCTGTTATAACTTGATGTTATAAAAGCGTTGTTAAAACATTTGCATTAACAACCGTGTTATAACATGAGAAAACTTCTAACATGATGAGTCTATACGTAACACTAACATCATATTAGTCAAGGTATATTTATAGCAGGTAGCCGCGAGATTACAACAATTATACAATAAAATAAACAACAGGGTTTTTTATTGTTGTTATGCAATACGAACTGTCAAACAGCAAAGTGGTTAATAAGAGACAAAAAACAAAAAAGACAAAAGATAAAGACAAAAAACTTGTTTACTATACAATATTTGACAGTTCGTATCGCAAAACAAGCGATAAACAGCTGGCTTTCCGAGGCTACCTGCTATAAATATACCTTGATATTAGTGTAAAAGATAAGCATTTCATGTCAGTTGTAGACTGCATGTAACTCCCGTCTACAACTGACATGGTTTGCTGTTATAACATGATGTTATAAAAGCGTTGTTAAAGCATTTGCATTAACAACCGTGTTATAACATGAGAAAACCTCTAACATGATGAGTCTATACTTAACACTAACATCATTTTAGTGTTAATGTTAAGCATTTCATGTCAGTTGTAGACTGTATGTAACACTAACATCATTTTAGTGTTAATGTTAAGCATTTCATGTCAGTTATAGACTGTAAGTAACGTACTGCAGTATATCACTCACCCACTAATTGGCGTTGCCATAATAGAAAAAAATGCAAATAAAAAAAAAAACAAAAACATAAGCTGATTTTTTAGTCAAACAAGTGGTAATAAAAAAAAACCATATAGGTAATTAGGGACGCAACATCGTTCTAAAAAACATCGAATTTTTCAACACCGTGTTTTCACCGATGTTTTTTAGCGTTTTTATACTTACGGATTGTTCAAATTCTTCTTTGCTACTGAAAATCTTATGGCCCAACTATAATATGCATAAGCTTGCATAAGCGTGATTCAAAAATTAACTAAAAAATTTTAAATGAATTTGAAAACACAAAAACAAAATCAAAAAATATTTAATTTCGTACGAAACGTACGGATCAGTTTCGCACTTTGCTTAAGCAAATGACAAAATAAAACTTAACAAAAAGTTTTCTTGAGTACAATATGGTTTGACACATATGATTTGCATAGTATTCGCAGAGTTGCTTAAGCCAACTTAGCATATTATAGTTAGGCCTTCGCACTTGCTCACGCATTCTCCAAAATTGTTTTAACATTTCTTAAGTTTATAATTACATATAATTTTGCATAGTATGCATGTATACACATACATACATTCATATGTATATGTTTTAAAATTGACTTTTTTATATTTTTAAATAAAGGCCTTGTGGCCGTGGTTTTTGCTCATATCTTAGCCATTTTTGCACCGATCTTGCTGAATTTAAACGATACCGGAGCATATGTGCCATAAATGTATAACAACCTAGCCCCTATAATTTGGCATTTTATTTAGCTTTCTAAAAAATGTTTTAAGCTTATTTTGATTAAAACTAATATTCTTTTTATAAATTGTTATAAATAACTTTTACCCAATCAATGATAATTCTTTTTTTAATAAATTCTTGGAAATTCGATAGCAAGAAATGGTGGGCTATACATAAGTATGTGACAAAAATAAATAAAGAACCTAGGGCCTGTTCGTAAATGCATCACTGCGCTGCGAATGAAAATTTAAATGCCCTAAAAAACTTTGCTTAAGCAGATGACGCACAACCAAGTTTTAAATACGGAGTGGAGAAATGGCTTCTTCCTAAAAAAGATCAACAGCAAACTTAAATTGGCCGTGCAAAGCAATGTTTGGTTGTGTGATGCACTGCAGTGATGCATTTACGAACAGGCCCCTAGCCTCTAGGTATCATGTCTGGGGCCTTCGAACGTAAGACGGCCGTAAGACGGACATCGTTAAATTAACTTCACTCTTCATATGGACCCAGAATATACCTATACATATGTATGTATGCTTTATAGGGTCTAAAATCTTTATTGTAGAAATTACAAACGGAATGACAAATTTATATATACCCTTTTCCACCTGTGGTGAAGGGTATAAAAAACACAAATAAGAGTGCTATATTCGGCTATGCCGTATCGTATGTAAGAACAACAAGAAGTTATACCTACATATAAATATTGTTCTTTGATAGGTATAAATGAATTTAAATTGAGCACCGCCAACTTTTCATTTCGTCATGCCGAAGAATATGACAAAATCAAAAAGTTTATATACCTATCTAAGTTCGTTTCCTCTTTTGCCAAAGTTGATGTTTGAAATTCGTTATATAATTTTTTTTTATTTAATCTTAAAATCGTGTTTTAAAACATAAAAAAATTAAATAAAAAATAATTTATTTTTGAGACTTGAACTCGCAATCTTACGAGCCTTAAGCGAAGACTTAAGGCCCAACCACAATGTGCTTAAGTTGGCTTAATCAAATGTGCGAATACATGTTTATTATATGAGGCAAACCATATTGAACTTAGTGCTGGTTCACACAGGTCAAGTTTACTTGAACAGTTTTATTTAAATTTTCTTTTGAACTTGCGTTCACGTTCATGCACAAAATTAATTTTTGTTTTCTTTTCCTTCAACTTTGTAGCTTTTTATTATATTACGGATGAAAAAAGAAAAGAAAAATACAAAACTGACTGGTACGGTCAAGTATGTACCCCTTTCCATTCTCTTTACCCCTCTCTCCTAAAAGCACGAGACTTGAAGAGTCAAACTTGACCTGTGTGAACCAGCACTTAAGGAAACTTTTTGCTAAGTTTAATGAAACTGTCATTTGCTTAAGCAAGGTGCGAATCTAATCGCACATTCCGTACGGAATCAAATGTTTTTTTATTTTGTTTTTGTTTTTTTAAATACATTTGAGAGACTTTTTGTTAATTTTTGACAGTAGGTTAAGCAAGGCTATGCATATTATGGTTAGGCCTTTAGACAACTCAGCTACGAGCTGTCTTACTGAAGAGTCGTTAAATTAAAATATATTGAGAGCTATTATGGGCATACATACATGTGTGTGCGTAAAAAACACATTAAAATCCACCACTTGTGGTGAAGAGTATAAAAAAACAACAAAAAACCGCAACCAAGCAGTGTTACCGTTCGCCCGACTAAAGTCGCAATTTTACCCTTTTTCAGCGGTCTGCGACTTTTTGTGAGACTTTTTTTTATCACCGACTTTTGCGACTATTTTAATTTTTCTGCTACTTTTTACCCTTTTTGTTAAGATTCTTACAAAACATTCAATTTTCTTATTATTTGTATCAAAAAAAAAAAATTCGTCAAAATAGCCTCGTCAAAATTTAAAAACAATTCATAAATTATTGTTCATTTGGCAACACTTTTATTACATTTTTGCAACCTTGTCATGTATACAACGTATTTGAGGCGAATTCAGTTCAAGGTGGTGGCAAGTTTTGACAGTTCGGACCAATTTGTTTTAATTTGTCAGTGTTTTGTTAGAAATGGTTGACATTTCGAATCGTAAACACCAGCAATGCAATGCAAAAAACCTCTGTTGTTTCTGTTGGTTTTGGATTGTTGTAGTCTTAGCACCACCTGTAGTTTTCGAATCGTAAACACTAGCAAAGCAATGTAAAAACATGCAATTCAATGCTGTCATCTTTAAATTTAATAGACAAAGATATAGAAGACTGGATTCCCTGTGATGAACTTATTTCTAAATATAGAAATAAAATTTTAAAAAAGTAGTATTTATGTAGGTATGTTAAGAAAAAGAAATATTGCGCCAAGATCAAACGAACGGAATTAAAGTAAAATTTTCAAGGGGCTTTAATTGGACAAGTTTAAATTTTGTCAAAAATATATTAACCTTAACTTTTTTGGCTTGTTTTTAAACAGAAATTCTACTCCTTTGACCTTGGCAGCATACGAAAAATGTATTAAACTTAAGTAAATGTTTTCACTATACATGAAAACATGGACAAACATGTACATTGTTATGAAATATGATAAAAATGAATTCTGCAATAAGCTTTTTGTTTCAATTGTTTTGTTATGCTTTTTATTAATAAAAAAAACGTTAAAAAAAAGATGTGCGACTTTTATTTTCTGAAACGACTTTTTTGTGCGACTTTATTTTTATAAAACAACCTTTTGTGCGACTTTTCAAAAATTCCTAACGGTAACCCTGCAACCAAGAAAAATGCAAGAAGAGATCAACGTAGCAACCAGTGATGCCAACTTTTTGAGAGCAAAAAGCACTTTAAAATTTAAAAAAAGCACTAAAAAGCACTATTTTGAACAAAAAAAAGCGTAAAAAAGCACTAACTGAACAACCTAAACAAAAGCGGCAAGCGTTTTTTTAAACATGAAAATTTTATTTAAATACAATTTCAATAAAACAAACCGACATAGCGATCTGTCAAATAAGATTTATCAGCCGGGTGGTTTCTAATTTGCATTCTAATGGTTTGTTTCGTATAAATTGTATGCAAATGAGAAGTTTTGACATACAAAAAACGCTTCCGCTCTTATTTAGGTAGCTCAGTAAGCCATTTTTTAAATTTAATTAAACACAAAACAAGTTGCATTCGTCTGTGCCGAATATTATATACCTCCAAAATTTAAAAAAAGGCGATGGCGTTGATGGGTGACCATTTTCATTTAAAATTAAATATACAGGTATGTGATGAAAATCGATTTCAAAACGAATGTTTTTAAAAGGTGTGATGAGTTTCGAACGATTTTAAAATCTATTTCTGAATTAAAGTCTTAAATTTTCGTTCAGCATACACTTCAGTTAACGTATATAATATAAAATTTTAAAGAATAAACACTGAAAATAAAAGGAATATGCATTTAAAATCCATTTTAAAAGATTCTGAAAACTATATTTTCGGTTTCAAATCGTATCGTTTTTAAAATCGATTTCCAGCACATACCTGATAGTTACATTTGTATATAAACATTTTTAAATTTATTATTATTACCTTCAATAAAAATTAGATCAACCAAATCATTTGGATCATCATCAGCTGAGTTTGAATTGGTCATAAAACAGTAATAAAGTGCGAGGTAGATTTTCGTAGTTAGAAAAAATCTGGCCTGTTGCAATTACCGAAAATTTGCAGTGACCGACCAGTCTTTATAAAACATAATGACAGCCGAAATTTTAATAAAAAAAATATGTTGTCAACGCTAAAAAGTAAACGTTTTGTAAAATTTCCAAATTGCTAGGAAGCCTAGCTCTAACCTCGTAAATAAAGTTTTTGATAAAACGAATGCAACTTTCTTTTATCATTTGAAACCTTAAAATCTTTACAGGCCTTCCCGAAATTGTACCCCAAATAGCAAATCTCATCTTAATCATCCTCAATAAAATCGAAGTTTTAAAAACTGGTACAAAAAAAAGTAAATATTGTAAAAGGCACTTAAAAGCACTGTGAGAAATTGTTAAAAGCACTATAAATACCCGCTTTTCAAAAACGGGTGTTTAAAAAAATTTCGGGTATTGCATAAGCAAAAAAGCACCAAAAAATACCCGAAAGGCACCGAAATGGCAACGCTGGTAGCAACAGCTTATTAGACGAAACACAATAACAACAATTACTACAATCTATATATATAAAAGAAAGTCGTGTTAGTTACACCACTTATAACTCAAGAACGGCAGAACAGATTTGGCTGAAAATTGGTAGGGAGGTAGCTTAGAGCCAGGAGACGGACATAGGATACTTTTGCCCCGCCCACTTTTACGCCCACTTTTTTCGATTTACCTAAAATCAGAAAACGGCTCCATCGAGTTGACTAATTTTTCTTTCAAATCTTCGTATTAATCCATTTTAAGTTTTCATCGATAGAAAAATTTACCACGCCTACTTTTACGCCCACTTTTTCTATTAAGCGCATAAATTGAGAACGGCTTGACCGATTTGGACGATTTTTTCTTTAAAATGATCACCATGGTCCACCTTAGGGTTTTACGGAAAGAAAATTTTGCCCCGCCCACTTTTTTCGATTTACCTAAAATCAAAAAACTGCTCCATCGATTTGACTAATTTATCTTTCAAATGTTCGTATTAATCCATTTTAAGTTTTCATCGATAGAAAAATTTACCACGCCTACTTTTACGCCCACTTTTTCTATTAAGCGCATAACTGGAGAACGACTTGACCGATTTGGACGATTTTGATTTGACTAATTTATCTTTCAAATGTTCGTATTAATCCATTTTAAGTTTTCATCGATAGAAAAATTTACCACGCCTACTTTTACGCCCACTTTTTCTATTAAGCGCATAACTGGAGAACGACTTGACCGATTTGGACGATTTTTTCTTCAAAATGATCGCCATGGTTTAACTTAGATTTTTACGGAAAGAAAATTTTGCCCCTCCCATTTTTACGCCCGCTTTTTTCGATTTACCTAAAATCAAAAAACTGCTCCATCGATTTGACTAATTTTTCTTTTAACTGTTCGTATTAATTTATTTTACGTTTTCATCGAAAGAAAAAATTACCACGCCTACTTTTACGCTCACTTTTTCTATTAAGAGCATGATTTGAGAACGGCTTGAACGATTTGGACGATGTTTTCTTTAAAATTATCGCCATGGTCCAACTTATTCTTTTTTGATTGAGCCCATATCCACACCATATGTAAGTTATTTTTTAAAAAAAATTTATGATAGGTATCAGAGATCAGCAATGAATCGTTTTTTCGCTACTCATACTGACTCATGCAATTGTAAGTATAAGTGCGTAGAAATCATTTAAACTAAACTACTCTGATTCACTCATACTCACAAGAGAAATATTTATGAGTGCGACGTCGACATTATACGCATACTCATAAATGACCTCAGCTTGATTTATAATTTTAAGAAAATACTTACAATACTCACAATGATTCAAATCATTATCTCATCCAATTACCGTTTTAACACAACAGAGAAAACACACAACTTAATAATCAGAGCTGCCAGATAAATTTGCCGAAAAATCGTCTACTTCATACATGTTACTTTAGTAAACTGTAATTGCCAAATCGTCACTTTGCTATTTCGGGGACAAATCTGGCAGCCTCGCATTTTGCTTCGCCTATACAATTTGAGTTGAGTAGATTCTAAATCAAACACTTCAAATGTTGTTAAGTATGAGTACGATGAATAAAATGAAACTTTTGAGTGAATATGAGTTTGAATCACATTGGAATAAGTATGAGTGCGTATAAGTACAAGAATTTATGAGTCATGATTTAGCTCTACTCACTTTTTCACTACTCATTGCTGATCTCTGATAGGTATTCCATGGATTTTTATTTTAAAGGCCGTAAATTTCGTTAAATGCTCAATTTAAATCGTGTGGTAATACAAAACTAATGTTTACTTAGGGCCAGCAACGTAGACCGGGTCAGCTAGTAAGAGATAAAAATAAAATGCACCAACAACAACAATTACGAAAGCAATGCCTTCATACAAAAACAGTGCTGCCACAACTAATACAATTTTTACAACCAAAATTTTTGAAAATGTAACCAAATGTGAAAAAATATAACCAAATTTAAAATGGCTTTTATAAATTGAGAAAATCATTAAAATTTATTTTAAGTTGCATTGTAATAAAAAGGTTAGATATGTGCACTTTATAGCAAAATAATAATTATAAGTCAAGAAAACAAAACAAAAAATTAAATTCTTTTACATATTAAAAAAATAACGAGAAACCTAATTACCCCCAATTCCACCAGGTTCCGTTAAAACTAACTATTACTTTAACTTCCAGTTAACAATGTGTTTTGACACCTATAACTGATAGGGGGTAAAAGTTTTTATTTATTCGATACTTTTTTCGAAAAAAATATTTTTATTTTATAAGAGTTAAACCCGTAAAATTTCCATACGAAATTCAGTATGTGTACAATTCCACGCATAAGTCTACCATAAATGGAAAAAATTAATACCTGATTTTGGTAGCTAAAATTCTTAAGTATGGTGGCAACATTATGTTACTTTTAAGTTTTTGTAGTGGCAACAACCCAGTAAAAACTTCGCCTACAAAATAATATGTTGAGTAATCTGAAGAACAAAAAGGCACTACTTACAATTCTACTGAAAGAACCAATGAATTTTACAAGGGATGTCCCAAAATGAACGCATCAAAAGTAAGTCTTTATTTTATCACTGCATACATCCAGAAAAAAGTTGTTACAGAAGTTGTTATAAATGTAGTTATAGAGAGGGTTGCCATTCGTACTGATTTTACCAGTACACGTACTGGTTTTTATTCAATGTACTGGTTTATGCATAACACCCAAATCAGTACGCAAATGTACTGGTTTTTTTTAAATTTTGCCTCAAATTAATTTTACTTGTTTAAAACTGGTTTACTTGCCATATTACTTTTGATTTGTTATGAGTCATCCAGTTAAAATTCAGTCTTACGTTTTATTTTTGTTTACTCTTAACTTACCATATACTTTGTATTCAAATACACAGTAAAAAATTTAGTTTGAAATTAAAACCATTTTGAATATTATTTTTGTCAAGCTAATAGGGCCTAAATTTCTTCAATGTAAATAAAATTCAATTTTTAATTACAATATTTTGTTCCCGACGTTTCGTCGATTGTTTGTCGACTTTTTCAAGGGATTGTCTATTTAAAAATTATAAAAACAATAAAATAAATACAATAATGTACCACATAAACATTAAAGACTTACAATATGAAAATTTAATCACATTAAAAAGTTTAAGATGTACTCAGGATCATACAAATATAAAAATTAATTTTAATATTTAAAAAATACATATTACTTTAAACTTTAAATATATCACAGCTTAAGTAATGGCAACAATATAGCTCGCATTTATTTTGTTCGTGTCTTCCTTCAAATTCATTGTTCTATTAATTTGTTGATGGATTCTTAGGCTTTCAATTGTGTACCTCTTTCTTTCTTTATTTTCTTTATTTAGAATTTTTACATCATCGAACCTAATTGTGTGACCAGTATGTAGGATGTGTTGTGCTAGTGCTGTTGTCTCTTTTCTCCGCATTATGTCCATCTTGTGTTCTCCCATTCTTGTCTCCAGTGTACGTTTTGTTGTTCCTATATACATTAGCTCGCATGGCTGTTTGTCATTTCCTTCACATTGTAATTCGTATACAATGTTACTTTGTTTTTGTTTATTAATTGGCGCCTTAACTCTAGAAAAAATTGTACTTAATGTCAAATTGGGTTTGTATGCAAAACAGATGTTTTTTGTTTTTATTGACGACCGTATATTATTATTATCGGTTAACCCAGGTATGTATTTTACACTGTAAAATTTGTTCTCTTCTTTTTCTATGTTTGCAGATTTGTTGTGGTTATTTTTGTCCTTATCCAATTGTTTAATTGTATTGTCTATCAATGTAGATGTGAGTTTGGTGGGGAAGCTATTGTTTTTTAAAATGTTTGTTATAATGTGTTTGTTTTTATTATGAAATTGTGTATCATTTATGTTGTATACCCTAGAAATAAAATTTTTTGCTGTGTTTATAATTTGATTTTTGGGTTGTGTAGCGTGGTAATTCATTAACCTTCCTGAAGATGTTTCTTTAGTGTACCAATCAAACAGAATCTTATTATTTTTGCGTATAATTTTTGAGTCTAAACCATTTTGGTTTTTATATAGAACAATCAGATATAGTTTTAAATTAAAACCATTTTGGATTAAAAAAATAAAAAAATGAGAGAGAGAAAATTCGGGAGATGAAATATTCTTGTCATTGAATTAAAACCAAAATTGGAGTAAAATCAAAACCATTTTTGGTTTTAAAAGTAAACTTTTCCGGATTAAAACTAAAACCAAAATAGTTTAAAATTGAATCCAAGAGGTTTTAAATTGATCTTATTTTAGTTTTAAAAGTAAACTTTTCCGGATTAAAACTAAAACCAAAATAGTTTAAAATTGAATCCAAGAGGTTTTAAATTGATCTCATTTTAGTTTTAAAAGTAAACTTTTCCGGATTAAAACTAAAACCAAAATAGTTTAAAATTGAATCCAAGAGGTTTCAAATTGATCTCATTTTAGTATTAAATTTTAGTCAAAAATTAGATTCAAATTTATACCAAAATTGGATTAAATTTAAATCCAAAACTGGATTAAAATTATCCGTATTATAGTTCCAAACCTAAGCCCAAATAAAAAAAACAGTTTTTCAAGTTTTATCAAAATATTTAGTAAATTTTTATTTAATTAATAGATTAGGAACTAATAAAAGCATTTTATTTTTAATAACATGAAATTCGTAAGGTCTTATGTTCTGCAAATCAGTAAAGCGAACTATTTCAAAAGCATTTCTGGGTGAAATTTCGTAACAATGTGCGACCAAGTCGAAGTGTTTGCTTACAAAAGTTTCTAAACGTAAATAAACGTCGTTATTTATTACATAAATATCCACGATTTTGCCAAACGTTAGGTATTCGACTTCTTTTCTTAAATATATTATAAATTCTATTTTGTACATATAACCAAATTTACATTCAAATTTATTTGTTATCAAAATTTTAGTAATTTCGTTGCAACTAAACTTTTGGAAAAAATAGTTTTGAGCGCTTACATCTAAATCTTCAAAAAGGAGAGTGTACATTTTGTGAAAAATAAATTCATTTTTAAATGTCATATTCTCCCAAGCAACACTCATTCTTTTTTGATATCTTATAGCAAGGGTCTTGCATATGTTTTTGTAATTGTTGATAATTGGCACATCCCTAGTGAATTCACGATGCTTTGCTTCGTACCTCATAGCCCATGTATGAATCAGTGGACCTATTCTTTTAAACACTGTCGCGTAATGTGTCAAAAAATGATGTTTGGGGAGTAGGGTTTTTGGTAAACTTCGACAATACATTTCAAATGTAGTTCTATATCGCTTCGAAGTGAGTCGATATGTTCTTGCTTAACGACGGTAGAAAGGACTGTTCTTAAAACCCGAAGCAGAGAAGTAATACCTTCCCAAAAATGTGGCATTTTGTCATAAAAGTCAAAAAAAATTAAAGGAAAATGCAAAATTAAACACAAATTCTGCGAAGCAGACAAGCCAATAGAGGCCCGGTATTTTTTGTCCAGCGTGATTTTTGGAGGAATGCAAGTGTTTTGTAAAAATCCATAATTAAAACTTTTTATTTTGTCATTAATTTCGTTTAAAGTCAGATGTTTGAATTCTAGAAGTTTCTGCAAAAAAAGTTTTAAAATAAAAGGAACAGCGCCTTCCAATATATCATGCATTGCGTCAACATTAAGGCTTTCAAACATTTTGTAATGTGACAATTTGTTGATCTCACATACACTTTTAATTCCTTTTGTAGTTTTGTTATCTAAAGATGATACTCCGATATTAAGGGACAACATTTCATTATATTCGGCTTGCGTTCTTAATAGATTTTGCTGTTCAACGCAAATGTTTTTAGCGTCTTCTCGGTGAATTTTACAAAATCTGCAGAAATGGTCCGCGCGAAAAGAAGCTACAAAGCCAAGACAAGTATTTGCCCCTAAATTATCGTGAGCTATCGCTACTAAGGTGCCTTTTAAAAAAGCGCTGTCTACTTTGACACCAACGTTTTCGAGAGCTCGTATATCCTTAACAAGCGGATGTAACACATGATTGAAGTTTACGTGTTCATTTTTAAGGTCTTTACACAAAAAAAGCGAAATTAAGTGAATGTTCTCACATTTTGAATTGTACTGAAAAGGAAGGTTACGTATTGTAAAGTAAAGTGCTCCAACCTTATGAATTCCGGCTTTACTTCCTAAAGGATTTGCTATTTCAAAGTCGTCATAAAAAATTTGCAATTGTAGAGCATTTACTTCTTTTCGGAAAAAACCGGAATTCAAAAAGTTTTCAGAGCAACAGTAACTGGAAAATATATTTTCAGCACAAGTGTGGTTTTTTGCAAAATATAATTCTTTAAAAGAATCGTTTTTAAAAAGAGCTTCCAGTGTCGCAATAATAGAAATATATTGAAATGTTGACTGGACAAAGTGCTTTGTTGAATGTAATTTTCCTTTTTTTTTAACAACCCAATGGCCTCCTATTGGCCAAGCAATCGGAGGGACATATAATTCATTTTTCTTACAGTCTTTATCTCTTCTATATTTAGTAGAGTATTGCTGAAAGTCTTTTTGAGTTATTGTGTCCCTCCAATCAGAGAAAGTGGCTTCAAAATCATTCATATTTATCTCCGAATGTTTTCTAAATAAAAAATTTTTAAACTCAATAAAGCTTCTTTGAAACAGACCCTCTAAAGTTGAAAGCATCTCACTGATCTTTTTTTTCTGAAATATTGCATGATATCAAATTTTGAGAAGCAATTGAAGCAATTGAGAAAGTGTTTAAATTGTTTGCTGAAGGCAACTCATATGGATTAGTTGTGTGTTTGTCATTATCAACATTAAATTGTTCGCTCTTATTTGTTGGGTCACATGATTCATTCATGGGCAACTCATCATTATTTTCAAAAAATTTTTTTTTCTTAATCGGACTTTCACCTTTAATTT
This sequence comes from Pollenia angustigena, assembly GCA_930367215.1. Taxonomy (NCBI): domain Eukaryota; kingdom Metazoa; phylum Arthropoda; class Insecta; order Diptera; family Polleniidae; genus Pollenia; species Pollenia angustigena. The sequence continues at coordinate 73,214,951 of OV884057.1, read as the reverse complement.
TACGTTTAATGCAGGATGTTGAATGCCTTCTTAGTGAACTAAATGTACAGAATACTTTTTGACATTTCTTATTGGATACGCATCTTAATTTTAAGCCATGGGACTCTGCTAAAAAATGTTCATTTCTTAAATTAAAAATCACAAAATTTACTGTTTCGAATTCCCTATCGCATAAAGAGCAAAAATTTGACATTCTGCACTCAAATTTAATCAAGGCGTTCCTTGAATTTGTTTTCAAACTTCGAATGGACTTCTATAAGTCTTGACGTTAGCTTCTTTTGATTATCAATTCCGCAGAGAAATTTTGCAAAGAACTGCATAAAGTTCACTATAGCTGCGTCGAATTCAATGTTAAAAACATAAAAACTCTTATAATTATAAGTATTATAAGTCGAATACCTGGCAGAAATTGTAATTATCGGGAACATTAATTTTTTTACCATCGATGTTTATAAAATACTGAATTAAGGAGCTTTTGCTTTGTCCAACTGCTAAAATTACTGGCTGGTGCGGCTCAACCTTATACTCTGCTACAGGCGTATTGAGCTGTAAGGATAAATGTGAATATTGTGAGTGGAAGTATAAAAATATAGTTTTAAAAAATAATTACATTTTGAAAAGAAATGAAGCTGTCAACTGATTGTTGCAATTTTACTTTCTTTCGAGCTCGTCCAATACCGGTGGATGGCAGCAGTTTTAGCAGGTTTAAAAATGGTGATACTTCAGTAGACCAGTCACAAAATCTGTCCCAAGAAGAACCTCTAATTGCCTCACTCGATATCTCGGTCACAAAGCTTTCATACTTGCTCCAGTTGTCCAAAAAACTCTTGGATGCCACTTCTCCGTAACGAAGAGCGAAGTCAAATGCAATCTATAAGAACTGCAATCTTAAGAATTTGTTTAAAAAAACATAATTGAACATATTACCAGCGACGAATCGTACAAAAATATAGGAAAGCGTTCTAAAACGTTAGGTTCTGTTGCGCAAAACTGTATCCTGGCCTTAACTGTTTCACGCAGCTTTTCCTTTACAACCTGCAAATTATCTGCAACAACGCAATTTTTAAAAAAAGTCAGATCATCCTGTGAAAGTTTCAGTTTTTTGTTGCTTACATCAGAGAATTTTGTGAGCTTGTGCTTTAAGTTTTTCAATTTTGCAGCCAAATAACCTGTGTTATATTCCGGGTTGTAAAAAAGATCCTAAAATCGTATTGTTAACATAAGGCACAAAAAAATTAACAAATCAAAAGTGCATACTAACAATTCCTTCAAATTTGCTATTTGCTACCTTGTGGGACGGAAAAAGCTGTATAATTGATTTTGCCAAAGCAATTTTTTCCTCACGCTTTGGAAGGTTTCCACAATTTTTTCGCAAAAAATTTACGGATTCGCGCACCAAAGAGCGACGAGAGTTGTCGGTTAAAGTCTTGTTGCTTTCGTACTCCTTCAAAATATTTGAAATGTCTCCGCTTTTTAAATAGGTTTCAAGTTCCTTGTAAAGAAGGACATTTTTAATGCAAGCATAGCAAATAATGAAATACCTACCTTCTGATTTATAAGGTGACTCGACGATTCTTTCACATTTGTTGAAGTGTCATTATTGTTAGTTCGAATTTCTATAAAAAAGCAATTGCAGTGCATGAACTGCAATATGACTCCCAACAATTGGTCCACACAAATCTCAGCTCCGTCCCGATCATGCAAAGAAATTTCGCAATCTGTATTGATTTTTAGTTTTTCAAGAACTACAAAGAAAAATACAAATGGCTTTTTGGCAAACATTTTGCATTTAATCACTTTTGATAGGTAAACGTACGTACCTGCAAATAGAATTGTTTCAGGCGCAATCTCTTCACTTTTAATATCTTCACAAATTTGTAGAAATTGCACTTTTGCGTCGTATTTTACCTTGAGAAACATTGTGAAAATTTTCCATGTGCTCTCTATGATTTTACAGTTTAATAGCACTTTTAAACTTTTTGGTTTTGTTTTAAAACCAAAATTACTAAATTTGCCGTCTTGCCAGACACAGCTGAGAGAGTGTGAGCGCACTTTAAAACTTTCTGGTTTTAATTTTAAACCAAAATTTCTTAAGTTAAGAGTTGCCGAAAAAATATGTAAGAGCGAGAGCCATTTAATAATATTTTGGTTTTATTTTAAAACCAAAAGGGATTAATATGTGAGAGAGCGAGGTTTAATTCTTTTTTTGGTTTTAAATTTAAACTAAAAATTATTAATTCAAGCTAAAAAGGTTTTGTTTTTAAACCATTTAAGATTTGATCGACATGCATGAGTATTTCATGGTTTTAAAATAAAACTTCACGGTTATAAGTTAAATTTATTTGTCATTAAATTAAAACCTTTTAGTTTTAAATTAGAATTTAATACTGAAATGGTTTAAAGCTAAAACCAAATGGTTTTATAATAAGAATTAAAGTTTTAAACTAATACCAATGGGTTTTAAAAGTAAACCATCATTTTTTACTGTGTAAATAAAAGTGTCATTAGTACTTTTCAAAATTCAAAAACAAAAAATTTTAAGTGGATTTAAAATTATAACCTATAACAATATGGCTAGATAGGAGACCTCGTGAATACCCTCATTATATTGACAATAATTTGTTTGAATTTAGAATTTTTTGTGCATTTACAACAAATGTGCCGATCAATGATATTACTTCTATCTATTTTTAATAATTTGACGTGATGTTTTTATTATATGTATTTTGTTAAGTTCTTGCCTTAAAAAATAGTAAAATTAATAATTTTTAATGTATAATTTTCTAAAACTAATGAATTCAATAAAATTTTGGCTTAAAATTTGTGTACTGGTTTTTTTTCGAATGTACTGGTATTTTTCTTACGATGTACTGATTTTTCTAATTTCAAAAATGGCAACCCTAGTTATAGAAGAAAGTTTCTAAAAAATGAGTAAAGATGCTATTCATTTTGAAAAAGTAAGCAAAGTTTTTACTGGGAATTTTTTGATATTTTATTTTTATTATTTTTTTAAAGATGTAATAATATTACTATTAAATTAAGCTTGAGGTCTCTTTTTTATAAAAAATATTAAATTTATTCAATCCAATATTTCGGCACTCCGTTGTGTGGCTTCTTCAGGGTTTTTTCTTGAATGTTTGACAAAAATTAACAATTTTTAACAAATTTAACAAAAAGTAACAATTTTCAATTAAATACAAAAAAGTTGAAAGAAAAAGTTGATGAAAAAATAATTTTTTTAAGATTTTGAAACATTTATATTTGTTATTTCTAAAAAGAGTTTGTTTTGAATTATTTTTGTTTCAAAGTTGGTTTCTAACTTATTATTAGGGATTTCCTTTAGGTGATGTTTATATTCAAAAATAGCATTTTAACGAGATTATTAGTTACATTTTGTGTCTTTCAAATAATTTTAGAGTTCCTATTTTATGCGCTGTGATTTCAGTTTCAACGTTTAATGTAAAATTCCATAAATTTTAAAATTATATTGTTAAATCAATGTATTTTTGAAAAATCTTTAAAATTCCTATTTGTATTTTCAAATATGTATTTAAATATATCTACTTCTGGAAATAACCTAAATTTAGAACATTTAATTTATATTCAAGTTTTAAGAAACACTAAAACGACTTTTGTGTAATTTTTCAGTCATTTTCTCAAATTGATTTCGCATGATTTTATGCACTTCCTACTTTAAGTCCTACTAACCTTTAGTATTCTTAAAATCAAGAAAAGCTACGCTCAATTAAAAAACATAATTGAAATCTCCATCGATTAAAACTTCATATGTTTTCGAAAATGGCCGTTTTTAATATAAAAATCTCAAATGGCAATATTTTTCTTAGAAAATACCTTGAAAAAATTATTTGGTTGCAGTTTTGAAAGGGTTTTTTATTTTCGATAAAGTACAAAAACTTCCGTTCATTGGTAACAAATAATGAAGAAATCATAGTACACAATACAAATTATTTGAGCTCTTAAAATTTTGTATCAAGAAAAACATATTCGTACTTATTATCATTTAGAAAAAAAGTAACCAAAATGAATAAAATATTCACATCTCTACATTGAAAAAAAATATAACCAATTTTGGTTAGAAATAACCAAAAACGGCAGCTCAGTACATAAATAACTTTTGCTCATTCATACATACTCATGTGCATACATATTGTGCTCTGTGATACATATGAATGTCTTTGCAATTGGTTAACCTACTAGTTAGTATGGATTTAATTAAATTACATACAACTTTTTATGTACATATGTATATGCTTGCCGAAATAAAATAAAACACTGTGTCATTGCCAATAAAATGAAAATATCGAAAAGCTTTATAGGTAATTTTAAAATCGTTTTCAGGACATAAACAAATCAAATAAAAATAAAAAAAACACCTGTACTAATAAAAAAAAAAATAATAAAAAAAATTTTAAAAACTGGGGCAACCAAGACTCAAACCTGAAACCTCACGAGTCTTAGCCTGCAAGTTACACGACTACACTACGAACGCTCTTACTGAGAAAGCGTTAAATTAAAATATGTATATTGAGTCAACGTGTTTGTTTCTTTATTCTGTTTATGGGCTTGTATGCTTAAAATTAAACGCATTAAAATAAATAAAAAAAAAAATAAATAAATAAAACAACAACCACAAGGGATTTTTTTGGATAAATTAGAGGCAGTCGTGGCTTTATCGTCATATCTTAGCCACTCGTGGACCGATCTATCTGAATTTCAATAGGACGAAATGGTAGACTATATGTGACATAAATGTAAAACAACCTAGCCGCTATCATGTCTGGAGTCTCCGGAAAACACATATCAAACGTAAGACGGACAGACGGACGGATATCGTTAAATCAACTTCTCTCCTCATAAGGACCCAGAATATATATACTTTATAGGGTCTAAGATCAATATTGTAGAAATTACAAACGGAATGACAAACTTATATATACCCTTTTCCACCTGTGGTGAAGGGTATAATAACCAGCTGGCTTTCCGAGACTACCTACTATAAATATACCTTGGAATTCCCTGTTATAGACCAGGCATTTCCAAAAATTGGTTATTAGTGAGTACCAGAAAGTAAAAAAATTGAGAGAATGCATTCATTTACAGCCTAAATAAAATGTTAGTAATATATTTTATAAGTTGTATAACACAAAGGTACAAAATAAAAATTTTTTGTGTTGATAAAATCAGTTTCAAATATCTTATCAAACAATTGTAAAAAAATTAAAAATTTTTATGTTTTAAAAATTCATAAAAAATAAATATTGCACGCAACTCACAGCTGATAGAAAAAAAGTGCAGTTTTAAAATCAGCGACATTGAATTGGTAAAGAACTGCTACACATTTTCCAGCAACACAAAAAATGTTTAATTTTGTTCCCTTGTGTTATACAACTTATAAAATAAAATCTTCTAAATTTATGCATTTATGGCAGTTTCGTAATAGCAGAATGCTTTTCAAATGGGATGAAATTAATTTACGTTGCTTATAACAAATAAATTTTAAATCCGAAAAAAATTTGTTCGCATAGGTAAGTAGTGCCGAATAAAGAGAGGCACTTAAATGAATTTTTTTTCAGTTCAGGATAGAACTCGTCATCCAAATCTTTCCAGAACTCTACAATATTATTTTCGTCTAGAGCATTTACTTCGCTTCGTAGTATGATTAGTTCTGATTGAATGTCAAATTCGAAGTTGCTTACTTCGCAACGAAAAGGGTTTTCGAAAAGATCTAATAGGGGTTGTAAAATTACAAAATCTTGAAACCTGTCTTGAAAATGATTGAAAAGTGTTTTAAATATTTCGGCATATTCATATCTTTTGTTGATTTTGAGATTTCTATAAACAAGTGAAGTTTTTGGAAAATTGGAAAAATCACCAGTTTTAATTTGGGAAAAAATTAGAACCTGCTGTAACATTTGCTTTTATCTGTATAGGATTACACATAAATTGTAGCAAAACAAAACTTTTTTAACTTGTTTTTTAAATATTTTTACTTACTTAAGAAAAGAGTTTTTAAAGAAAAAAAACCCACCGACGCGATTGGTACAGAAACAAAAATATTTTTACAAGCACAAAATACCAACAAATTCTTGTGGCCATTTTTTTTCTTAATAATTTTTGCATTTTACAGGCTTCAAAGAATTTTTTTCACAAACAAAACACATATCGTTAGCTTAAATGCAAAACAATGTAGATATTATTTGAAAATTACAAATTAATTGAATACAATATTTTTTCTTAATGATATATCGGTTAACGCATTTTTATCTGAAATATTAAAAATTGATTTTAAATCTCAAATAATTAATATTTTACAAAGTTCTTTGCTTCGCATGTAAACTTATGAAATGTTATATTATTCTACATTTAAGTCTTAAAATTTAAACTCTAAATAAAAATTGAACGCAAGGCATTGGATGTTACCAAAAGCATTTTTGACCGCACAATATTTTTTGAGTGTTAGCTGAAACAAAATAATATAGCATCCGCTAGACATGTACACTTGTCGAAGTCACATCGACGACTGAATTGAAGAGCATAAAAATATGTGTAAGTATTGGTGTGCACAATTGTGCAAAGAAATGGAAATCCCTGTTTTAAACGTTTTTTTATGTGCGTACGCTTGTGCATTGAGTTGTTACGAGCAGTGTTACCGTTCGCCCGACTAAAGTCGCAATTTGACCCTTTTTCAGCGGTCTGCGACTTTTTGTGAGACTTTTTTTTATCACCGACTTTTGCGACTATTTTAATTTTTCTGCTACTTTTTACCCTTTTTGTTAAGATTCTTACAAAACATTCAATTTTCTTATTATTTGTATCAAAAAAAAAAATTCGTCAAAATAGCCTCGTCAAAATTTAAAAACAATTCATAAATTATTGTTCATTTGGCAACACTTTTATTACATTTTTGCAACCTTGTCATGTATACAACGTATTTGAGGCGAATTCAGTTCAAGGTGGTGGCAAGTTTTGACAGTTCGGACCAATTTGTTTTAATTTGTCAGTGTTTTGTTAGAAATGGTTGACATTTCGAATCGTAAACACCAGCAATGCAATGCAAAAAACCTGTTGTTTCTGTTGGTTTTGGATTGTTGTAGTCTTAGCACCACCTGTAGTTTTCGAATCGTAAACACTAGCAAAGCAATGTAAAAACATGCAATTCAATGCTGTCATCTTTAAATTTAATAGACAAAGATATAGAAGACTGGATTCCCTGTGATGAACTTATTTCTAAATATAGAAATAAAATTTAAAAAAAGTAGTATTTATGTAGGTATGTTAAGAAAAAGAAATATTGCGCCAAGATCAAACGAACGGAATTAAAGTAAAATTTTCAAGGGGCTTTAATTGGACAAGTTTAAATTTTGTCAAAAATATATTAACCTTAACTTTTTTGGCTTGTTTTTAAACAGAAATTCTACTCCTTTGACCTTGGCAGCATACGAAAAATTTATTAAACTTAAGTAAATGTTTTCACTATACATGAAAACATGGACAAACATGTACATTGTTATGAAATATGATAAAAATGAATTCTGCAATAAGCTTTTTGTTTCAATTGTTTTGTTATGCTTTTTATTAATAAAAAAAACGTTAAAAAAAAGATGTGCGACTTTTATTTTCTGAAACGACTTTTTTGTGCGACTTTATTTTTATAAAACAACCTTTTGTGCGACTTTTCAAAAATTCCTAACGGTAACCCTGGTTACGAGACACTTTTCGAGTTGAGAGTCTACGACTCTTTGAAACGAAACTCTTTCAATTGAACCTTTTTTTTGTTGTTATTTTCATACTTTTGGTAAACCGTTATTTTAATGCAGGGGTGTCAGCGTCATACACAATTGTGGAAATTAATTCACACACATTCTTCACACGCATTCTTACGCTCCAAGGTATATTTATATCAGGTAGTCTCGGAAAGCCAGCTGGTTATTTTTTATTTGCTTGTTTTGCGATACAAACTGTCAAATGTTGTATAGTAAACAAGTAAACAAGTTTTTTGCTGTATCTTTTGTCTCTTTTCAACCCCTTTGCTCTTTGACAGTTCGTATCGCAAAACAACAATAAAAAGCCCTGTTGTTTGTTTTATTGTACAATTGTTGTAATCTCGCGGCTACCTGCTATAAATATACCTTGTTACGCTCTTTCATTTAGTGCACGAGAGTACACAATTTAGTAGTCGATTATCAAGCGATGAGTGCACATCACTGATGGGATTTGTGGTACAATTGTACCAAATTTGGTACAATCGAAACGTTTTTGGTACACTGGTACAATTCATCCTTTTTTGGTACAATTAAATTATTTCCTTGAAATGGATTAACTCGCTTTTCAATAATAAAATTTGTATTACCTTGTGCATACCTTGCATTATTGTTAATTTGTGTTCATGTATGTGAAAAAAATCGATCGATTTCAAAACGAACGTTTTTAAAAGGTGTGATGAATTTCGAGGGATTTTAAAATCCATTTCTGAATTAAAGTCTTAAATTTTTGTTCAGAATACACTTCAGTTTAAGTATTAAATTTAAAAGTATAAAGACTGAAAATAAAAGGAATATTCATTTAAAATCCATTTTAAAATATACTGAAGACGAATTATCGTTTTCAAATCGTTTGGTATTAAAAATCGATTTCCATCACATTCCTGATTAAGTGCATACATGCATGTAAGTGTATGAACTCGTATCCCTGAAAAATGCCTGGGATCAAGTGTCTCCAAATCGGCACTTTTGTCGATTGTTTTGTTGACACTGTCTACACTTTTGTTTGCCTATGACGGAAAAAGAGAAATATTGGCTTTTTCTTTATTCTTCTTATTATGCGTTTGTGCTGATGTGTGTTAGACAGAAAAATATTGGTCTTGAAAAATTGCTACATGTTGAAATTTTTTGATACTAAAATAGGAGCGTAGGGAAAATCGGACTGATTTTTTATACATGCCAAAATGTAGGTATTTTTTTCTCATATTGCATTATTTATGAAATAAATTCTTAAAAATTTATTTTAATTATGATTTAAAATTTAACGAATGGAATTAACTTTAGTCTCAATGCTCTCATGTATGAGTGGAGTAGAGTGGATCACTTTTTTGAAATTATGAAACATTTTAAAGATGACTATGGAACAGTTTTGATGGGGTTTGATTTCCAGATTTATCGAAACTGGTACGGATTTTGTTTTACCTCATTTTTCCAATAATTTAAAATTCCCCCATCAAAAAGCGAAACAAATTGACAAACAACTTAAAGTTCAATTTGTGTTATAAGATTATTTCTGCAAAACAGTTGAAGAGACTGTATAAATTTCTTATGCACTAAGAGTAATTTTAGAAAATTGAGTTTTGTACCTGACTTTAATTAATATCACATAAATATTTAAAAAAACCTCTTGTTCTTGTAATTGAATTTAATCAAAAGTACGTACAATAAACATACTGAAAATGCTAAGAATCGGTTCATAATTTCAAATAGCCCTCATACAATTTTCATTCCGGAATAGTGGTAGTGGTTGGTATTTTTATTAAATTTGGGCCAATTTCATTGGAATCGGTCCATATATGAGGATAGCTTCCATGCAATTACTACTCTCGGAAATAGCTTTTAATGCCATACGTTCCTTATAAATATTGTTATTGACATAAAAATTGGCTAAAATAACTTTTACGAAAATATAGGTACAATTTATGTTAATTTGGTACAATTTTGCCATTGAGACGGTACAACTTAAGAATTGTCAGATCCCAACAGTGGTGCACATGCGTCGGATGCTTACGTATTTTTTTATTTTTATTAAGAGTACTTGTCTCTTTATTCACTAATATAAATCAATACAACCACAATTGACATCACTGTTTTAGAGGAACACATTTTTTTCAAGCACTTTGGACAATTAGATATCATTAAAAACACGTTTTTTTGCATTTATTTTATAAGTAATACGATATGGCGAAAAATCCCTACATTTTGGAGATTATGAAAAATCTGTCCGATTTTCCCTACGCTGTAAGGATTTTCCCCAACTTCTGGCAATACTGGCTGTAGACTACTTTTTCAAACTAATATAGAGAAATGTCAAAAGTTGTTTACAATTGAATTCGCCTTGTTTATGTGGGAGGTACCCACAATGACACATACATATGTATGTTTGTTGCAAATAGAATCAAGTTGTAAATTGAGATTTTTTTGTTTTCCTATTCAGTTATTGAAATTAATTTTAGTTGTTTTAAAAATGTAATATGTAGTGTGTTATTTAAGAGAACGTAATATAATATATCACTGAAATAACGTCTAAATGAAATCTACAATTAAATTGCTGAAAATTGATATTTTGTAAAAGTATATATTAAAATATAAATAACTTTTATTAAATATAATTAGAATAACTAATCCGAGAGAGGCTTTACCTCTGTGGGCCCCGAGCGATGTTTTCTGGTAGAAATCTGGTAAGTTGGAACTGTAGCCTGTACCCATGTTCTGTAACTTTAGTGAGAACTTCTTGCATCGAAAAGATGTGAAACAAAATATTCCATCGTTTCTCGAAAAGTGAGAAAAATGTGTGTCTGTAACTCGCAGTGATGTTAACTCTTATTTTTTCATTACCGTAAGGCCCTCTTTAAATTACCTTTTCTGAAAAGAAATTACCGTACGCAAAGGTTTTTTAATTTATTCAAATTTTAAATGTGTTTTTTGAAAAATTTTCATGAAAATCATTGTTTTAAAATTCATTTTAAACCAAAATTGTTGTATTTTTTAAAAATACGAAAGTAAAAGCATAAAATAAATAAAATTCTTACGTTACTCAGCCTTAACGACTAAAGCTAAAAAGTTTAAATTAGTTTTTTTGCCAAATCGTTCAACAAAGACAGAATTTTTTAAAATTCAAATATCGCAAGAGAATATTAACTCAAAATATTTTATTTTTTTACGTTTTGGAAAAAATTGACACGCAATATTCATATCTACCCGCTGTAAAACATAGTGATATCTTGTCATCTTCTTATGATGAAACCATTGGTTTAAAAGTTCTTTTTCATACGCCTTTAATACAAAATTAATATGTTATATGTTTGCTTCTGCTGAAAAGTTTTAATAACTACTATACTTCAATGCATCACATTACGGCTATTTTAAATGCTTAAAATATTGTTGATTTTGAAACAACCCAAAAGTTAAAAATACAGTTAATAATATACAATGAGTTATTTTATTTTTCATATTTTATACTTATCGCTGTAACCTAAGCATTTGCAGAAACATAACATTCCTAATTTCTTGTATAACATTCATCTATTTCTAAACCTGCCGTGGAAAATCACCTCTCAAAAGTTAAAATCATAAATACTTCATATGTATATGAATATCAAAAACCCAAATCTTGATATTACCGTTTTTAAAATGAAATTACCTTGCTACCTTTTGGGGCACAAAATTACCGTAAAAAAGGGTAATTACCGTACGGTTAACATCACTGGTAACTCGTGTCGAAAACTATCAAAAGAGATTACGTCGTACGTTACTGCCCGTCTACAACTGACATGATTTGCTGTTATAACTTGAAGTTATAAAAGCGTTGTTAAAACATTTGCATTAACAACCGTGTTATAACATGAGAAAACTTCTAACATGATGAGTCTATACCTAACACTAACATCATATTAGTGTTAAAGTTAAGCATTTCATGTCAGTTGTAGACTGCATGTTATAAATGTCATAATATTGCACCCGAAGCCGATGTGGCATTGCATACGTTCAGAACGCCAGTAACACATATCGTTGACGGCGACCAAAATTTACTTAAATTGAAAATTTTTCAACGACGGCGGCGAAAACTCAACCGTCGGTTATACCAAATTGTGTAAAGAGCGACTTTAATGTTTGTTGTTTGCAAACGAGCTTTGAAGACATTCGTATATTTTATAAAAATATTAAAAGCAAAATAATAAAACAATGAAAAATGTGCCGAGAATAAAATATTATTATTATTCTTTGCATTTTGCATTGTTTTTTAGTGTTAAAATTTTTTCTCGCCCCATTTTTATTCGTGAGTTTATTTGACAGTTCAAAGCGGGAACTTTTCTCACTTTTTCTGTAAATTGGCTAGTAATTTCCTTACGTGACAGCTTGTACTCGCCAAAAAAAGTTACAGACACAATCAAGGTACATTAACACAAGGTAGACTCATCGGGGAGTGTAGACATGCTGCTCTATAAAAATAAGCGAGTGGAACCGAGTTGTCAAAATTGTTTTCATATAAAACACATGCACACATGTACAAATTTTGGCTCATGTACACGAAATTTGACGTTTGGGTTCCAACTGGGGTAAACAGCTGACAAACATATGGGCCAACGAGTTTACCTTGTGTAAATATACCTTGGACACAATTAAGTGAGAAAAACAGCTGTTTGTTTCAATTTATGGCATTTTTGTTTCATTTCACACATTTCAATCGAAAACTTTCTCGACGCGAGAGTTACAGAACATGGGCACTGATAAAAAATTGTTTAAAGCAATGGTTTTCAACCGGTGGGTCGCGACCCCCTGGTGGGTCACGGCCGTCTTTCTCGGGGGTCGCGAGCTAATCTAAATAAAATATATCGATTTTTTTTAATTCAAAAACATAAAAAAAATTTAATTCAAAAACATAAAAAAAAATTTAATTCAAAAACATAATGCGAACGATGGGATTGCTTATTTTTAAATTAAATGCGAAAACGTGGTTGCAATTGTGATACCTAAACAATCAAATCATTTGCTAAACATAATTTATTTCTTTTTTTTTTTAATGTGCACCATTCGTAAAAAAAGTCATTTCGCACAGATAATATGTTGAAAATTTAGTTACTTTTTTAGCTAGCTCAGGGTATTTTGCCTTACGCTTAACCAAAATGAAGAATTATTTTGAGATAAATATTTCACATTAATTTTCTTTCAAATTATTGGCAAGATCGGCGAACTCAACGTCGTCAGTTTTGGATGGATATAATACCCAACAATCACCATTATCTTCTTGCAGCTCTTTTGGAAAATAACGGTATAGGTAGTTCCTTTTTTAAATTTTGCAACGCTTCTATCATGGTAGGAATAAAATCGCTCACCAATTCATCGTAGGAAATTTCTACGGCAACACTTTCAAAGCTGGTGAAAAAATCAAATTGTAGTTGTTGCAAAGGTGTTGACCGCATTTAAATTTTTAATTTTTATGCGAATTTCAAAAGCCACTTAGAATTATTGAACAAATGTTTATATACATAGGTAGGGTTGCCAGACGTACTGTTTTTAGCAGTACATGTACTGATTTTTGTCAATTGTACTGTTTTATGCACAACACCCAAAACAGTACGCAAATGTACTGTTTTTTACACTTTGTACTGTTTTCTGTACTGATTTTTAAGTTTAGTGTCCAAAAAACAAAGATATTAAGAAAAATCGTTTTTAAATAAAACACATTTGGGAATTTTTAACGGTATGCTATCAAGCCATATTGTCATAATATCCTTATCTTAGAATTTATTTACTCTCTAACTCTCATTTTGAGAGGTAAATTTTGCCCTTTTTCCCAACTCTTAAACAAAAGTATACAAGACGGCACTTATTAGGGTTAAAAAAATTCTCGAAATTTCGGGCATTGAAATTTTTGAATTTCTTGAAAGGGCGCTTGGTACAAGTCAAAAAAATATACTAAATATACTTCTGACCTAAAAGACTATTTCAGATGTCTGCAGTAGATGGCAGTTCTTTTCATAGAATATATTAACCCTCTAACACTCATTTTAAGGGGTAATTTTTGTAATTTTTTTAACTTCTACACTAAAACGGTACGTTAGAGGGTTAAAATATTATGTGAATATTTTCTGCATTAAATTTCAATAGCGGTCTTCCAAGACCAAAAAAGCGTGCAATGTATGTAAAACGGGTTTTCGAAAAATTAAAAAAAATCAAGGCCCGGAATTTCGAAACCCCGTTTTACTTGCATTGGATAATTTTTGGTCTTAGAAGACCCCTCGTGAAATTTGATGCAGAAAATATTGGTAGAGCATTTTAACTCTTATAAGTGCCGTTTTAGTATCCTTTTTTTTAAGAGTTGGGAAAAAGGGCAAAAATTACCCCTTAAAATGAGAGATAGAGGGTTAATAAATTCTAAGAAAAGAATCGCAATACGATTCTACTGAAGACATCTAAAATTATTTTTTAGCTCAGAAGTACATTTAGTATATTTATTTTGACTTATACCAAACGCCTTTTCAAAAAATTAAAAAACTTTAGGGGCCCATATTTCGGGAGCCCGAGCTAATTTTGCAAAACCTTTTGGCAGATTTGCTCTACTAGTAGTCTACTTTCATTTCGCGGTGCAAGTGTTGAGGCTGGTGGCGATGACCCTAATTTTGTTGCACACTCTATTTTACAATATTTAGTTTAAAGAAATTGTTGTTTTGCAAACAAAAAAGTTGTAAAATAATTAGAATTTTTGTACTGCGTCTATTGTTTTGTCAAAATACACAGATTAAATAAGGAGTTGCTCACATCCTTCATATATTTTCGTGTTATTATTTTAAGACATATGACTACCGTTTAAATTAAAGAAAGAAACAAATATTTTCTGAAATTTATGCGATAGTTCCACAATATGTGTGTGGTGAAAATTGCTTTAAATACCAATATGTTTTAAGAAAATTCTACAAACCCAATCAAATAATAAGTTTTTTAAGTTAAATATAAACTAAGATATTTAAACATTATACATTGGAAAATGATACAATGACCAAATGCTTCGTTTGTGGTGTATGCTTTATAAACGCAAATGGTGTGATTTTGTATATGAAATACCATTAAATGTAAATCTTTCCTTTGATGTTGATGTTTGAAGTCTATTTCTTTATATTATTGTTGTTCAAGAGTTGTAAATATTTAGTTATGGTTTCGTAAAAAAATGTACTGTTTTTTTCTTGAATGTACTGTTTTTTCATAACCAATGTACTGTTTTTCCGAATTCAAAATCCGGCTACCCTATACATAGGTGACTAAAAATTAATCTCGTATAAATAACCTTAATTAAAAGCAAACAAGCAGTGTCATGTTTTGCTTTGTTTTCATTGAATTTTCTTTTTTTTTATAATAAAATTTTTAACCTTTGAGACGTTAAGGGGTCGCCAGATTTTATGAAAATCATTTTGGGGCCACGGCTTCAAAAAGGTTGAAAACCACTGGTTTAAAGCATTCCTACTCAAGTTCAAGCATTCAGTCGATAGTAATATCGATAGTGAAATCTGAACTATCGATAAATATCGATAGTAGAAAATATCGATAGTATCCCAGCACTTGGACCTACAAATGCTCATCGTTCCCACGACAATCGGTTCTACGCACCGGAACGACTCGGCGTTCAACGAACGCCTGTTCTTAAGGTCTCGTTGCTACAACAACAAATGTTCATTTAATTTATTTCGTCTGTGTTCATACGGCTCTTGTCTTATTGACATGATTGCTACTTTGTTGGCGAGATGGACGAGCTGAAAAGAAACTAGTACACAGATGCATGTACTGTCTTTACGTTTTGCTTTTTCATTCGTTGTTTAATTTTGTTATTGTTTTCAATATCAAAAAAGCACATGCCGTCAACATGACATGAATCATTTGAACGGAAATTCATGTTCAAAGAAGAAAAATGATGAAACTTGTCAATAAGCCATGAGCCGTATGAACCACAAAGTATACAGAGATGAAGAAAGTGACGTGTGAAAAATGCCTAAATCATTTGCGAGGGCAGCTTTCGAAGAAAGAGAAAGAAAACGTTTTTTGTTAGTGAAGTGACAATGCGTAAAAACAGGCCGCTACTATCTACACAAATTGCATAATCAAAACAAAAAACGCAAAAAGGGCAGCTTTCGAAGAAAAAGACAGAAAAAAACACAATATTTTCTGTCTCGTGACGCCTCTGTATACTCTGTGGTATGAACTCAGACTTATATACTATCGGCTTCGATCTGCCGGCGAGTATTTTTTGCGTCAGCCGCCGCCGCCGATAATATCACACGGCGCAGGGGTATGCTAGCATGTGGCAGTCCACTAAAAAAATATAATTTAATTATACATACATATATAGTGAATAAATTCTAGTTATCGGTTATCAGTTCGTAAATAATAGTTTTATACAGGTTTTAGTTTCTTTTACGTAAAGCCCGTGTTTATTTTATAAAAATCTTTAGTCATGTTTGAAGATGCCGACAATTTTGTGGATTTTTTTCGTGGTGGTTTGCCATATTGTGTATTGTTGGCCTTGCCAATATTGATAATATGCTCCTCAAATCCGGTGCTAGCGTCAAGTGAATTTTCTGTGCAGCGTATGTCTCAATATGATGTCAATGGCGTTTATTATGGATGCCGTTCATCCGCTTTGTCTTTGGAAGCCAAATCGCTGTATACTTGGAGTACAGGCAGACATTGTGTTGTCTCAAGATTTCAAGATATGACCGTGGATCAATTTAGAGAAATTCGTCAAAAAGCTGGGGGCTTAGTACTGCTATTACCAAAGGACGTTGCCTCTATGAATGGCGTGGAGAAGGAGCATCTTAACCTTTTAGAACAGGCTATCATGGAGCAATCAGTTACAATTCCAGTCTATTTTTCGGTCTACAATCCAAAATTAGAGGATATTATAGTCGACATTACACGAACTGATGCTAAAAAGCAAGTTGAACAATCGGCTTTCTCAAAAACCCAAGCAAAACAACGCGAATCAGCTTTAAATGAAATTATTGGTTCCATATCAGCCAATGGCTACCAAATCGTTGTGACTGGAGCCAGTCACGCTATTAGTAAAAATAGCAAAATTCCTATTATTCAAGGTGAGCTGGGCCCAAAAAAGTCATCTAAATACCCAGATAATAATGTGGATACCGCAAATATCAAATTGCCAATGATAATTGTAACTGCTAATCTAAATACTTTTGGAATATATAAAAGTTATCCTTTGAACGCCGATGCTGCTGTTTTATTGACTTTAGCAGATATGTTCAGCAAATTGCACAATACGACAAACTCAGCTCTCAAATATCGGATTATTTTCTTATTAACGGAATCTGGCTCATTATTAAATTACCAAGGTGTTAGGAAATGGCTTGACGAAAATGTTCAGTTACAGAATGTGGAGTTTGTACTCTGTTTAGATTCCATCACTCAATCTTTAAATATAATTGATGACAACATTTATTTGCATGTCTCGAAGCCGCCGAAAGAAAATACACCAATGAATACATTCTTTAAACTTTTAAAACATGTTTCAAATAAATATAGCAATATAACAACTGAAGTTGTTCACAAAAAAATTAATTTAGCCGAAACACAATTAGCATGGCAACATGAAAGGTTTAGCATTAAACGCTTGCCATCTTTTACCTTATCTGCACTGAAGTCTCCAAAACATATATCGCGTACATCTATATTTAAGGATGATGAAGAAGTAATACTGAAACATACCCAACGTTCTGCGAAAATTGTTGCCGAGTCTTTAGCACGGTATATTTATACTAATTCTGCATTAGATGAGATTGAAGGCTTTGAAATATTTTCAGGAGCAATGCAAATCACCAATAAACTCATCAAATCGTACATAAATTTAAAATCTGCTCTACATAACAACGACCTAAAAAATGCCTTTGAAAAGTATATAAACAACGTTAAAATTATTTACGAGAAACCAGATGAACGAGAGCCTGATTTTATGCTATACGAAGGATCCGATATCACTCTCAATGTATATCGTGTTAAGCCAGCTGTTTTCGATTTGTTCCTTACAATTATTATTTGTAGCTATTTATGTTCCGTTTACTTTGTTGTACAAATTTTTCCCAATTTGTATCAAATTGTGTGTAAAATGTCCCTTAAATCCCAAGATACGTTATCATCACCAAGTAATTCAAACCACATTGAACGCAATAAAACAAAATCTTATTAGATTTTATTATGTTAAATTATCTGCAGTATCTTAATAAGAACAAATATGTGTGTAAAAAAGAATATTATAAAAAACAAAAAAGGTTTATTCTAACCCTTGTGCAAAATTTCCAATTAGTAAGAAAATGCCAATTGCAAAAATAAAAAAAAGAAAGTAATCGTTAAAAAAATTAAAAAAAAAAACAATAAAATAAGTAAATTTATTTTAAACTGAATTTTTTACTGGCTGTTTTATATCCTTTTTTTTCAGAAATTTCAAAAGTTTTAAATATTGTGGTTAACACTTAAATGTAATGTAAAGGCCAGTAAGAAGTCCTTTGCCCTTTTTGAAGTTAAATATTTAATTAAAACAGACAACAAGTAAGAAAGTAAAGTCTGTTAAGCACGACCACATCGTCGCTGTTTTTACTAACTGACAACTTACATTTAATAAATTTTACAGGAGAGCACTTTTGATGTTTTTTGTCTAAAATGTAGTAATTTCCTAGCCAAAATACGAATGAAATTGGTTTTATGCATTATTTGTTATGTAGTTGGTATAACATGTTTCGTTATGTGTTAAATAAAGGAAAAGAAAAAGATATTTTTATTTCAAATACCTACCTACTTCTCAGTTTTCAAAAAAATTTCAGTTAGTAAAAACAGCGACGATATGATATCTTGCACCATAATATTTAAAACAAATTTTCGAGAGTGTACCTTATTTGGGGCCCATGGTCAATCATAGGCCAGAACTCATTTCTGTTATGAGGCTAATTTTCACGTAAAAGTTCTTTGTGCCAATTGTTATTTAAATATGATTTAAAAAAGGGAGTATATATGGGATCTATGGTTCAAGAATCAAGAAAAAAAATTTTATTTGTCAAGCTAAACAGGAATATTCAGGCTGGGTTTTTTAGATACAGTTAACACGGTTTAGTTAAGCTGAAAACAGATTTGTGCCTCCATTACAAACTTTTGACGGCACAGCTTAGTTTTGATTAAAATTTTGGTTTTTAATGAAATAATAAAAAAATTCACAAGTTTAAAATTAATCCACATCTTTAAAATGAGTCCTCAATATTTTTTCATGACAATTAAAAAAAAATTTAAATAAGGGGGAAAACAATTGTCTTTATAGGTGCATAGGCTTAAGGAATTTGTTTCTCAAGAAATATTAGATTGAAAATTATCTTGAGAGAGTGTACACAAAAGGTCTATCAGAACCTTATATGTTTTTACTCTAAACATAATCGGGAATGTAGGAAAACAAAAACCCACCCACTGTTTATTGCTGGTGTTTGTACAAGCTTTGATATCGTTTTTAATAAGACTTGAGTGTTTTTAATTCTCATTTACTTTGCAGTTGTGTTTGCATAATATCGTAAGCTTTTCTTAAGTCTTTTGAAAAAGGTCTCCTGATGATCTGGCCTAAGCAACCAGTGAATAGGCATAGGTGCTAGCTCATCGCCCAACAACAAATTTCATTGTATCATACCTGGTAATTATTATACTATGATTACAACCGAAACTTTTAAAAAAGTTACCAAATCTGAAAAAATATTACCAAATTTAAAATGGAAACTGGGAATTATTTCCTTCCGAAGGTAACTTTATATTATATTCAACATTTTTCATTTTTCGAATTTATTCTATGAGCTAAATTTCAGTTATGTAATTTATAAAGCTTTTTTGTAATAGTTCTATTCCTACAATTTTTCAGAAATGACTTTATACACTACCAGACTATTATATTGTAATTTCTATTTACATTTTACCTTAGCCTTCCGTTGGAAAGCAATGAGGTATATTGAATGTACAGAAAAATTTACAATTATTAGACACCAGCAGAATGTAATGCATTTTCTGGCCCGCTACGGCCGTCGTCAGCATTCTTTGTGTCTCACTGGATAGTGTTACTTTATAAATTGAATGTATTTAACTCAACTATTTTAACAAATAGAAACTGGGAATTATTTCCTTCCGAAGGTAACTTTATATTATATTCAACATTTTTCATTTTTCGAATTTATTCTATGAGCTAAATTTCAGTTATGTATTTTATAAAGCTTTTTTGTAATAGTTCTATTCCTACAATTTTTGCTTTCCAACGGAAGGCTAAGGTAAAATGTAAATAGAAATTACAATATAATAGTCTGGTAGTGTATAAAGTCATTTCTGAAAAATTGTAGGAATAGAACTATTACAAAAAAGCTTTATAAAATACATAACTGAAATTTAGCTCATAGAATAAATTCGAAAAATGAAAAATGTTGAATATAATATAAAGTTACCTTCGGAAGGAAATAATTCCCAGTTTCTATTTGTTAAAATAGTTGAGTTAAATACATTCAATTTATAAAGTAACACTATCCAGTGAGACACAAAGAATGCTGACGACGGCCGTAGCGGGCCAGAAAATGCATTACATTCTGCTGGTGTCTAATAATTGTAAATTTTTCTGTACATTCAATATACCTCATTGCTTTCCAACGGAAGGCTAAGGTAAAATGTAAATAGAAATTACAATATAATAGTCTGGTAGTGTATAAAGTCATTTCTGAAAAATTGTAGGAATAGAACTATTACAAAAAAGCTTTATAAAATACATAACTGAAATTTAGCTCATAGAATAAATTCGAAAAATGAAAAATGTTGAATATAATATAAAGTTACCTTCGGAAGGAAATAATTCCCAGTTTCTATTTGTTAAAATAGTTGAGTTAAATACATTCAATTTATAAAGTAACACTATCCAGTGAGACACAAAGAATGCTGACGACGGCCGTAGCGGGCCAGAAAATGCATTACATTCTGCTGGTGTCTAATAATTGTAAATTTTTCTGTACATTCAATATACCTCATTGCTTTCCAACGGAAGGCTAAGGTAAAATGTAAATAGAAATTACAATATAATAGTCTGGTAGTGTATAAAGTCATTTCTGAAAAATTGTAGGAATAGAACTATTACAAAAAAGCTTTATAAAATACATAACTGAAATTTAGCTCATAGAATAAATTCGAAAAATGAAAAATGTTAAATATAATATAAAGTTACCTTCGGAAGGAAATAATTCCCAGTTTCTATTTGTTAAAATAGTTGAGTTAAATACATTCAATTTATAAAGTAACACTATCCAGTGAGACACAAAGAATGCTGACGACGGCCGTAGCGGGCCAGAAAATGCATTACATTCTGCTGGTGTCTAATAATTGTAAATTTTTCTGTACATTCAATATACCTCATTGCTTTCCAACGGAAGGCTAAGGTAAAATGTAAATAGAAATTACAATATAATAGTCTGGTAGTGTATAAAGTCATTTCTGAAAAATTGTAGGAATAGAACTATTACAAAAAAGCTTTATAAAATACATAACTGAAATTTAGCTCATAGAATAAATTCGAAAAATGAAAAATGTTGAATATAATATAAAGTTACCTTCGGAAGGAAATAATTCCCAGTTTCTATTTGTTAAAATAGTTGAGTTAAATACATTCAATTTATAAAGTAACACTATCCAGTGAGACACAAAGAATGCTGACGACGGCCGTAGCGGGCCAGAAAATGCATTACATTCTGCTGGTTTCTAATAATTGTAAATTTTTCTGTACATTCAATATACCTAATTGCTTTCCAACGGAAGGCTAAGATAAAATGTAAATAGAAATTACAATATAATAGTCTGGTAGTGTATAAAGTCATTTCTGAAAAATTGTAGGAATAGAACTATTACAAAAAAGCTTTATAAAATACATAACTGAACTTTAGCTCATAGAATAAATTCGAAAAATGAAAAATGTCAAATTTAAAATGCCTTTTGTAAATTGAACAAGTAAGAAAGTATAGTCGGTCAAGCCCGACCATATGATACCCTACACCACAGTATTAAAAAACACATCATGCTTAAATGTCCATATAAATATAGATTTATCTATGTTTATAAAACTTATTAAAATCGGGTTAAAAGTTTGTGAGGGGCAGAAATTGCCCCCTACCTCCCCTTGTGGTCCCATTTTTGAAAAACTGTACAGCTTATGTGTATATATAGATATGGATCTATTTATGTTTTGAATTTCATTAAAACCGGTTTGAGAGGCAGAAATTGGCCCTATCTCCCCTCGTGGTCCTATTTTTTAAAAAATACATCCCTTTTGTGTCCATGAAGATATGGTTCTATGTTAGTTTTAAATTTTATTCAAATCGGTTTGATAGTTTCTGAGAGGAAGAAATTTTCCCCTATCTTCCCTCGTGGTCCTACGATTTGGCCCATTTTCAATAGGCTTGGTCCTTGAGTCAATAAGAACCTATGTATTATCAAATTATCTCCAAAATTGCGACCTGTACTTTGCGCACAAGGTTACATGGGCATCCAGCCAGCCAGCCGGACGGACATCGTTAGTTCGACTCAGAAAGTGATTCTGAGTCGATCGGTATACTTTAAGGTGGGTCTAGGACCAGTATTTTAAGGCGTTACATACATCAGCACAAATGCGTAATACCCTCTGCACTATTGTGGTGTGGGTATAAAAATTTAAAGTAAAAACCTTTTTTATAAAACTTTTACTATCAACTTATAACGTCATTAAACAATTTATATGATATAAAAGCTTGTCGCGAGATTTAAGTGCTCGTATTTACTTAGTTTGAAAATTTTATTAGTGAAAACAAAGTTATTAATTTACTTGTTTTTCTGCACAAGTTAATCTCGCGACAAGCTTTAATATCATATAAATTGTGTAATGACGTTATAAGTTGATAGTAAGAGTTTTAAAGCAAAATTTAATTTTTTTTGGTGCATTCAAATAAAAGCTTGTTTTTTAAAAAGGTTTTTTACTTTTAATTTTTTTTTTTTTTTTTTCTTTTTAGCGAATTTAAATAATAGTTTCTTTTTAAAAAATAATTTTCACATTTAATACAAAATTTAATGGAACAAATCTAGTTTACCGACGCAGCTCCAAATAAAAAAAAAGTACCCAGGGTGATAGAAAATTAAAAAATAAGAAGAAAAAATAAAATAAAAAAGTTGGCGGAAACGCTTAGTTTTCAAGTTATGGACGTTTTAAGTTTTTATATAAAGGTCCGATTTTACACTACATTTTTATCGTTATATGGCCAATATTGGTATCATTTCAAAGCTTTTGACCATATCTTTTTAGATATACAAAATTTATTTGAAAATTACTATCTCTTTACCTCACATTACATTCTTTTCGCATTTTACATCAAAATATTACAGAAGTGCACCAGGTTAGTATGTAGTTAATTTAAATAAAAGTGTAATACAAACGTAATCAAATTATAAACATGGACGTCGCAAACGAAAACACTCCTGCATAGCCGACCTTCGGCCGGGCGCAAGGACTTTCTCCTCTATGGTATAGCAAAAACCGGCTTCGCTAAGTAAAGCTTCTCTGCATAGCGCAAAGATTTGCTCCTCTTTGGTATGACAAATACCGGCTTCGCTAACTAAAGCTTCTCTGCATAGCCGGCCTTCGGCCGGGCGTAAGGATTTTCTAATCTATGGTATAGCAAGAACCCGCTTCGCTAAGTAAAAATACTCTGCATAGCCGGCCTTCGGCCGGGCGCAAGGATTTTCTCCTCTATGGTATAGCAAAAACCGGCTTCGCTAAGTAAAGCTTCTCTGCATAGCCGGCCTTCGGCCGGGCGCAAAGATTTGCTCCTCTTTGGTATGACAAATACCGGCTTCGCTAACTAAAGCTTCTCTGCATAGCCGGCCTTCGGCCGTGCGCAAAGATTTGCTCCACTTTGGTATGACAAATACCGGCTTCGCTAACTAAAGCTTCTCTGCATAGCCGGCCTTCGGCCGGGCGCAAGGATTTTCTCCTCTATGGTATAGCAAGAACCGGCTTCGCTAAGTAAAGCTACTGTGCATAGCCGGCCTTCGGCCGGGCGCAAGGATTTGCTCCTCTTTGGGATAGTAAGTACCGGCTTCACTAAGCCAAAAGCTTTAAAATGATACCAATATTGACCATATAAAGATAAAAATGTAGTGGAAAATCACTTTTATATAAAAACTTAAAACGTCCATAACTCGAAAACTAAGCGTTTCCGCCAACTTTTTTATTTTATTTTTTCTTCTTATTTTTTAATTTTCTATCTACCTAGGTACTTTTTTTTTATTTGGAGCTGCGTCGGTAAACTAGATTTAAGCCAATTTAATTTAAACGGTTAAGGATATCTGCTTCAACACACATTTAATTTTCGCTTTCGTATTCTCAGCATGTACTAAAAACTTTATCCGCTATATTGTATCTAGAATGATGCCACTTTATTATTCTGAGCAAGCTCTTTCATTTGATACCCATATTTTAGAAGAGCAATACAAATAACTAGTCTTGTGTGTGCCGCGATGTTTGATTTGAAATAACGTCATACAGCTTACCATGTATTGTCACCCCACTCTGAACGTGTATACAAAATTTAATTTAATCGGTTAAGGATATCTCCTTCAACACTGAGTTTGAAGCTTTAGAAGTCGAGTTATTCTTAGTAAGCCTTTTCATTTGATACCCATTTTGTAGAAGTGCATTAAAAACAACTAGTCCTCCGTGTTTTCTGTACCCGAATAGAATGACGTCACACACACAGAATACACAGAACTGTCACGAGACGGAAGATTTTGCGTTTTTTTTGTCTCTTTCAAAGAAAACTGCCCTTTTGCATTTCTCTTTTCATCATCTTCTATGCCGCAATACAATGAACACAAATTTATTTAGTTAAGATTTATTTACAAAACTGTTGTAAAAATTAACTTTTAAGTTCACAACAACACGAGTTAATAATATTAAAGTAAGTAAATAACATTATAAAACAAAACAATATTACTAAATACATTTTTTTTGCACAAAAAACAACGTTTGTTGAACTAATGCATTTGTTTAACGTGGTTTGTGTTTTGTTATTTTTGTTTTGATCACGCCATTTGTGTTGATTGTTGCGGCCTGTTTTTACACCTTGCCACTTAACTACCAAAAAAAGCTTTCTGTCTCTTTCTTCGAAAGCTGCCCTCGCAACTGATTTGGGACTTTTTCACACGTCACTTTTTACAGTTCTGTGTATTCTGTGGTCACACAGCCAACCATGTATTGTCACCAAAACTAAATGTGTAAACGAAATTTCAGCTCAATCAGTTGAAGATATCCGCTTCAAAAATGTGTTTCAAGCTTTATTAGTTCGCCATATCGGCTGAAAATATCTGCTTCAAAATTGAGTTTCAAGCTTTAGAAGTTCGCCATACTGGATTTAAAGTGACGTCACTTTATTTTTCGAGGTATTCTTTGCAAGCCCTTTCATATGATGCCCATATTGCCCACGCCATCTTGGGTGTGTCATGTTGGATTTATAATTACGTCATACAGTTAACCATGAATTGTCATCCAAACTGAACGTGTATACAACAAGCAAACATACATACATACATACTTACATTGCAAGTCAAATAAAATCTTTTAAAAACGTTTGATTCCGTACAGAAAGTGCGATCAGTTACGCATTTTGCTTAGGCAAAGATTCATAAAACTTAAGCCAACTTAAGCATATTTACCAAAGTTATTTTCGGGAATACAAAGTTTATTACACTGCTCTGCAAAAAATAATTTTTTGTCTTTCCGTTAATTAAAACTATGTGAACTATATGGATTTTGATGCGCTGAACCCAAATCCGTTCTCGGTTTTTTTCCATCAGATCGAGATTTTGTTTAATGGGCGTGACAAATTTTTTGCCCTTAATTAGTCAGGTACGGAGACATATTTCATCCTAACTCGAGAACCAGTCATTCGATTTTCTGTATCTCTTATCGTTTTGGAATTATTCAGAAATTAATGGAGAAAAAATTGTGCAAAATTCGTAATATTTTTCAATTTAAAAATGGAACTAAAAAAAATATAAAGCAAGTATTCCACATTTTGCACTTTTTTCTGAGAGCTACTTATCTTAAAAATAAAAGAAGCCATAAACCATAAAAATCGGTTAAAAAATTAAGATTTTATTGTCAATTTACCGCAGGTACCCAATATTGACCAAATATGTGTAATACAGCAAACAACGTCAGAGTGGGCGCACTAAAGCGCCTTGTAGCAGCAATGAATGGCAACTCTTTACTTCTATCTATTTTCGTACAACAAAATCAAATACAAGCAAAAAAGGTTGCCAGATTTGTAATTTTGTAGCAACGCCTCGCACACACCCTGTCGTCACCCGTAGATGACTTCAAATTTAAATAAAAAATTAAAATATTTACCTATATATATATATATATTAGCCTATATATTTTTTTATTTAAAATAACACAAACTTTTTGTTACTAATTATTAATTTTTATTTAGGAAACATTGTTAAAATAAAAAAGTAGCTCAAGCTGTTCCGGTGTATGCGGAGATTCAACTTTAGTTATCTTTAATTAATATTTCTTTTTTTTTTTATTAATATTATCAGTTTGAGATTCTTGCCAAATCGACCAACAAAAATCTGCAAGCATTCCTTTCGATGGGTTTCCATTATAACGCTTCTCTATATGTAACATATCTTGATGGAACCTTTCACCATGTTCGTCTGATACTGCACCAAGATTAGCCGGAAAAAAATCTAGATGCGAGTTCAAAAAATGTATTTTAAGGGACATGTTACACTTTAGAGCTTTGTAGGCAGAAAGTAGTTCTTCGATGATTTCATGGTAGTTTTCAGCTTTTCTGTTTCCCAAAAAATTGTGGCACACATTCACAAAAGCTGTCCATGATCTTTCTTCCACATCATTCAATTTCGTTCTTAAGACCTCGTCCTTCATAAGCTGTCGTATTTGTGGACCTACAAATATGCCTTCTTTTACTTTTGCATCGCTGATTCTAGGAAATTTGCTCTTAATGTATAGAAAGCCTTCACCGTCCTTGTTCATTGCTTTGACAAAATTTTTCATTAGGCCTAGCTTTATATGAAGAGGAGGCAGAAGAATTTTTTCTTTTTGAACTAAAGGCTCTTTTGCTACATTTTTTTGTCCTGGAATAAAATTTACTCTTTTCGGCCAAATTTTAACATTGTAGTGTTTTTCTTTCGCGCGGCTATCCCATTCACATAAGAAGCAACTGCAAAGTGGATATGCAATCCATTTAAAATTGCTACGACTTTCAAATCTGCACATACGTTCCATGAGTAATGTGAATATTTAATTTATTGTAGTATCATCTTCATGCTATAACAGCTTTCTTTCATATTTCTTGCATACGCGAGTGGGACCGATGGAAATTTGTTGCCATTGTGAAGTAAAACGGCTTTCAAACTTGTCTTGGATGAATCAATAAAAAGCCGCCAATCCTCAGATTTATGACTGAAACACAGTTGTCGCAAAAGTCCATCAGCATTATCACAAAATACCAAACCTTCCTCTGCTAAAATAACTCAAAAAAGGTTGTTCTCTATTTCGAAAGTACGAGACTTTAACGTCCTTTTGCACCAAATTCCATTCTTTTAATTGGGATGCAAGAAGCTCAGACTTGTTTTTTGAGAGCCCTAATTTACGAACTAAGTTATTCATATCAATTTGATTCGGAAAATAAGGTTTACTCGTTGGGCTTCCAAATGAATGCGAAGAAACACACATGGTGGCGTAAGTGGATTCAGTTGTTGCAGAAAGCCTATCTTCTTCATCGTCTGTAGGAGGCAATGGAGGTAAAAATTTACTTGTAAACTGGTCGTTTGACGCATGAAATATTTGGATATATAACTTTATTGTTTCGTAAACCCACGTGTTTTAGTCAGGCAAAAGTAGCAATCATTTTGATGATTTTGTGGTTCACTCCAAATCGCTGGCTTCATAAACGGCAAACACTTATGACTTCCTTTTAACTAACCTCTTAAAGACCTTGCACAGCTACTACAACATATTTTCGGCAGCCAATTTTTAGAAAATAAAGGGCAGAACGGTAAGTCTGCATAAAGTTGGAAAACAAACAACATGTCTTTTTTAATTTCGCGACTACCATCCGCTACACTGGTTGCATAACAATATTGGTTACCTGCGGTAAATTGACAATAAATGAAATTTTTTTAACCGATTTTTATGGTTTATGGCTGCTGACCTAGCGAAATGCTATCATCATATGTGAGGCTGGTTGCATTACAATATTGGGTACCTGCGGTAAATTGACAATAAAATCTAAATTTTTTAACCGATTTTTATGGTTTATGGCTTTTTTTATTTTTAAGATAAGTAGCTCTCAGAAAAAAGTGCAAAATGTGGAATACTTGCTTTATATTTTTTTTAATTCCATTTTTAAATTAAAAATATTACGAATTTTGCCAAATTCTGTTCGACTAAAATAAATACAATTTTGTTACACATCTTCTGGTGTTTTACTTTTGAAAATCGAATGACTGGTTCTCGAGTTAGGATGAAATATGTCTCCGTACCTGACTAATTAAGGGCAAAAAATTTGCCACGCCCATTAAACAAAATACCGATCTGGTGGAAAAAAACCGAGAACGGATTTGAGTTCAGCGCATCAA
Organism: Pollenia angustigena; assembly: GCA_930367215.1. NCBI lineage: Eukaryota > Metazoa > Arthropoda > Insecta > Diptera > Polleniidae > Pollenia > Pollenia angustigena. Next base: position 73,186,479 of record OV884057.1, on the reverse strand, counting down.
AATCCATATAGTCCATATAGTTTTATTTAACGGAGGATTTTGCTGCTGAGCAGTGTTATTAATACGATCTCCGCATGACGTGCTAAATTCCCAGTTTTTCATATTTGATAAATACACTGAAATTTATTGTCGACAGAAGAAACGCTAGTTGGTACAAAAAGCATATTTAAACTTATTTCAACAAGTTCTTGATATAGTTTAAAACCGCAAAAATACTAAAATTTGTACCCACATCTTGACCAAATCGGTCTTGCCACTGCAAAAATTAAATTTATAATAATATATTATCCCCAAAAATCCCCAGCGAAAAAAGAGCTTTTCCCCAAAAAATCCCATGATAATACTTATGAATATGCATTTGGATTATCGCCCAAATGGAGCACATACTAAAAATCAGTTATGATTTGGATTTTGGACCTACTGGATCAATAAGAAACAATGAAACCAACAAGGATTTAAGAAGTATAAAAAAGAAGCATGTTCAGGATGAATTTCGCAAATGTGGCTTGATTATCAATTATCATGACCAACCAAAACAAGGATAAGGCAATACGAATGATGGGAATACAGCAAGAAGGTTCTTTTCTGATCCCAAAAAAGCATCTGAAATAACAGGTGTTGATATAAGTCTTATATCAAGATTTGAAACAATCATTGATGTACTTGCATGCAATGAACAAATTGATTATAGAAAATTTGGGGATTATGCCAAAGAAACAGCTCGAATATATACTATCAAATATCCATGGAGAAATATGTCTGCAACGGTTCATAAAATCCTTTATCATGCAGAGGATGTCATTAGGCATCATTTAGTACCACTAGGAGATCTGTCAGAAGAAGCCCAGGAAAAAAGGAATAAAGATTACAGATTTTATAGGGAGCACAATACCAGAAAAATGTCACGAGATTTTACGAACGAAGATCTGTTTAATATATTGTTGGCAACGACAGATCCGCTCATCTCTAGCATTCGAAGTCAATGGAAAGTAGAACATCGGGACTTAGATGAAGAAACAAAAGGGCTGCTACAGGACAAAGATAATACAAAACCTAATATGGAATATTTGGAGGCAATTTTCCAACCGAATCAATAGTAGATATAATAAATTTTATTGTTATTTAAGCAAAAAATATGTTTTTGTCCTTATTGTTATTTAAATAAAAAAAGAAAAAAAAAATTTTTAAATTTACACTTATTTATTTTATTAATCTAAAAAGTTTTCTAGTGGAACTAGTTCCAGTTGAACCTGTTGTAGAGTTGATAATTTAGAAACCTATTCACAAAATGATCATAGGTATTATTACATGCCTATAAATTTTTTTTAAATGTATAGTGGCATATACGGGGCGAATGTATATGCATATAAAGGTAATATGAATACGAATTTCTCCAGAAATATATAAAAATGTTTATATTTTTCAAAAGAAAACATTAATCAAATTTTTCAAACAAAAAAAAAAAAATTATTTGAGTAAAAAATTCTAATAATTCAGCACACCGATTTTTATACATTTAGAACAGTAATGTTTTCTAATATGTCCATTATTTTCTAGAAAATTCTGAGCAATATCGAATGGTAAATTATATTGCCTTTATTTAACAAAAAAAAATTTAAAGCCGTTTTCCGGGATTGGGTATTTGTTTATCAAAAATGGGGATGTTTTTCAGTCCACTGTTTTAAGAACTTTTTAATCTACATAACTGAAAAAATTCATTATGATACCCTTATTCATGTTAGATTTATAGAATTACAAGCATTAAAATTATTAAAATATAGTGTAAATGAATAAAAGGGCTTTCAATATGAGTAAAAAATAATATTTTTAGGTTTGACATTCTATAAATCTGACATGAACAAAGATATGCTAACGAAATTCGGCAGTTATGTAGATTAAAAAGTTCTTAAAACAGTGGGCTGAAAAAAATCCCACTTTTAATAAAAAAATACCATAGTTCTCAATCTCAATCATTAGCATTTTCATACTAAATGCTAAAAAACATCAAAAGTTCAACTTTGACCTTAAATTTCTCAACAACTACTGAACGGATTCAAGAAGTCTTCTCTCCTGCAAAAAAAAAAATTGCAAAATTATCTCTATCGGTTCAAAAGTTACAGATTTTTGGCCGATGAAAAACGATTTTCAGCCACTGCGACGTACGACTCAATTGTGTTCCTAGCATAAATGTTTATTTTAATGTGCAATCATCATTGGGATTTCGTATGCACCTTAAAATAAATATTTAAAGTCAGTATTATTCAGTATTAATTTTTGTCATTATCTGCACTTGTTTATTAATATTATAGCTCAATAAGATTAAAATGGCTTTGTACCCACTTTGTAAATAAAAAAAGATTCTTCTTTTTTTACATTATCTTGATTATTTACTAGAATCGATAACAAAGCAATACTGCCAATCTTAAAGATAAAAAATGCAGTGTTGCAAGCCAAAGAACGGCTTTGTGCGATTGCAAAAAAATCGCATTAAATGAACACCAACAGATAGACGCGCTTGCGGTCATACAATCGAACTTGCGCAACCGCAAACATTCGCTGCTGGTTTGCAGTCATTCAAATAATGCACATTGTGCTTTGTTATTTATGCCATCGTTTAGCTTCGTTTGTCAATTAAGATGTTTGTGTGTTTGGTCCGACAATGATTGTTTTGGCAAAGAAAAAAAATACAAACAAAAAAGCCAGAAATCAAGCAATTATTACTCATGTAGGCATTCAGCAGTTGCTATGTATGTAAGTAGTACAAGAAAAAAAAAAAAAAATTGAAATGAAACTAAACCAGTGGTGTCAACTATGATTGTGTTGGTGAGATTACTTTTATCTCCTACATTCCCAGCGGGTGAAATGTGCGGTTGCGAGGCCTATTGTGAGGCCTAATTACTGATCTTTTCTAAAGAAAACAGAAATAAAACAAAACAGAAACAAAGATAATAAACAAAATTTTGACATCCAACATGATAAAGCTAAAAAAAAGTTATCAGCAGGGCTTTTAAGACACTTGTAATAAATTCGCCTTGCACAACTATAAATATATTATTTCTGTTTAGAGGCCTCAAAACAGACCATGCGATACTTCCCGCTGAATGAGTGTTTCTCAGTAAACAATTATATTTTACGCTCGCAAAATAAAAGAGCGTAAGCGAGTTCTGTATGTAGAATGTATTGTTGTTAATGTTAACAGAGCGTCTCATCGAGTGGTCACCCTGCAAATAATAGGACCAGTCCAAACACGCGTGTAAAGAGTAGTCCACAAGGGACCAGGACTAGTCCAAAAGTAACCCAAACGTATGGAAAAAACCTGGTCTGTTTAACATTACGATGTCCTAGGAGAGGACCATATAGCCCACCTTTGGACCACTAAGGAGTAGTTTTAAAACTACTCCATGGTATACTCAAGAGGATTAGTTTTGAAGTCGTTTAAAAACGAAAGCATGTCGTTAAAAAACGAAGACATGTCGTCTCACTACAAACACTTTTTAACAATGACATGGTCTATGCTTGCATTACATTGGACCAGTCCATGGAGTAGTCCATTTTATCAAAATGGATCAGGTGGTCCAATTTTATTTGCAGGGAACGGCGGGGAATTTTACACAAACAAAATACCTGTTGTTTCTTGTATTGATCAGTGATGTTAACCGTACGGTAATTACCCTTTTTTAGGGTAATTTTGGGCCGCAAAAGGTAGCAAGGTAATTTTATTTAAAATACGGTAATTTAAAGAAATTTGAATTTTTGTAGGTTTTATAATTTTAACGACCATTTTAGATTAAAAAATGGATAAATGTTATACAAAAATTTAAGAACATTAAGTTTCTCCAAATGTTTTCGTAAAACCTATAAGTGCAAGATACGAAAAATTAAATTACTCTTGTATATCGTTAGCTAAAATGCAAAAAGACGTAACTAACAAAAATATAATTTTACAAGAGAAGCAAAAAACTTTGTGAAGTGAAAACTATAAACATGTCAGAAAAACATGCATTGATTAGTCGTCCATGGAATTCTTCAACCAATTTTCAAAGAAAACCATTTCATTATATTTCCTTAGAAAAAAATGTGTAATTACGTCGTTTTGCATACATCAAACAAAAAAACTTGTAGTTACGTCCCTTGTTTTTTGTTAATAAAAGCGCAATTTTTGATCGCAGAAGTGTAAAATTTTGTCAAGACATGTAGTTTTATTGCATTCATAATAATCAATCAAAAACTCGATTTTGAATTTTTTGTTAGTTACGTCTTTTTGCATTTTAGCTAACGATATGTATTATTAATTTTATATTTAACTTTTTGTTTGTTTTAAAATCAACATTTCTTAAACATAAAATAGCCGCGCTTAAATGTGGCTAAAGTTAAGTACAGATGGATTGATTTTATTGAAAATTATTTTACTGTCTTATTCATAAAAATACAATAATTTTTGTTAAAAATGTATTTTAAGACAAAAATTTTCATAAAACACATTTTAAATTTAATCAAAATTTTCAATATTTTTAATTAAAATGCCTCCCTAAAGGCCCAAATGCACTTGTCAAATGCTTGTCCAGCCGGCGAATTCATCGTGTGCTTGACGTAATATTCGCCTTCATATCTAAATTATTTGATTTTCCATCCAGCATCGTCGGTGTGACACATACAAACATATTTTCACTAATACTAACACAATGCTTGATGAGTATTTTGATCAATATATTTGGGCCCTAAAAAAGTAAGCAATAAAAATAGTGCGAAACAATAAAGTTTCATTAATACATCAATAAAACACATCTTCTTACCCAAAAATTTTACCTGTTGTCACATTTGCTTTTATGTGTATATGTTTACACATAAATTGTAGCAAAACAAGACTTTTTTTAACTTGTTTTTTAAATATTTTTACCTACTTAAGAAAAGAGTTTTCCAAAAAAAAACCCACCGACGCGATTGGTACAGAAACAAAAATATTTTTACAATCACAAAATACCAACAAATGCTTGTGGCTTTTTCTTTTCTTAATAATTTCTGCATTTAGGTACGTCTTTTTAACGAAAGAAAAAGGGACCCTGTTACAGGCATCAACGAATTTTTTTCACGAACAAAACACATATCGTTAGCTTAAATGCAAAACAATTATTTTGAAAATTTTAAATTTTTGTTGATTAGGATTCACTTTACATATATATTTTTATAAAATTTTAAAATTCTATCTTAAAAAATAACCACAATTGCACAATTGTGCAAAGAAATGGAAATCCCTGTTTTAAAATCATTGTACAATGTCAAAAACAGAAATAAAACAAAACAAAAACATAGATAATAAATAAAATAAAAAAGATAATAAAACAAAAAAAAAAGATGTACCTACATACAGTTATTGTATATTTATTTATATACATAAATATATTTAGAGGCCTCAAAACAGGCCTTGCAATATTTGCGATATTTCCCGCTGAATGAGAGTGTTTCTCAGTAAACAATTATATTTTACGCTCGCAAAATAAAAGAGCGTAAGCGTACATGTGAATTAATTTGCACAATTGTGCAAGCCGCTGACATCCCTGATTTATACCAAGTACATGCAAGTCTACAACAAATCAACAATAAAAAAACAACATTCATTTTGTTTGTGTAAAAATATTTGATACTGTCAAACAGCCAAACATAAAGAAAACAAAAAGAAAAAATCATGGCGCACTAAATTGTAAGCAAATTTTGACACTAGGTCTGTCTGGGTACTTTTCCAGTAACAAATACTCAGTAAATTTTTTTGGGAGAGTAAGACCAATATTACTCTATCAACTGAAAAAATCTCAAAAAGTACGCAGACAGTATCCAGTGAAATCTTGCAAGAAAACAGCTGATCGGTGTGTAAACAATTGAAATAACAAAGCAAAAGAATTTTAGCATACATATGTATGTGTACGCAAAATTGAATTCTCGAGGTAAATTAAAAAATTATTAATTAAAGTGAAGCTTAAAAAGTTTTGTAAATTAAAAAACTTGTTTATTACACTGTTATTAATTTGGTAAGTTCAATTTCTTCTTAGTTTTTAGTTCTATTTGTCGGGTTTTTTATAGAAAACTTCTTTTGCTTACATTGCCCAACATAGTGCCGGCTTACAATCGAAAAAAAAAATGAAATGCCCAATACAGTGCCCTCCAACAGCTTCACAACGGAGAAAAATAATTTGGATATGAAGTGCTCGCCAGGAACACAATTCCAAATACTCGCCTCTTCAATTGCAAAGTTTGTCCCAAAAAGTTCTGCTGGTTCTATCGGTTCTGCCATCTCCACTCCACTTACGCTACGGTCGCACTGTATAGTTGGACGTTTCTAGCATGAAGTAAAATGTTTTGTTTATTATAATTTATTATAAACGTTAAAAATCAACACAATTCTAACTACTTACCTCTGCCATTGTTAAATTTCAATTTTTATTTTCATTTCACAAAAACTATTTCATTTAAACAGCTGTTTCAAACTATTTGCAAAATCTTGCAAGCCGAAATTTCTCCAGTAACATTTTGCGGGTTCTCTTACTTCCAACTGTCAAAAAATTCTCTTTTTGGCTCTCTCGCTGCAAGAGATTTGGAGTACGCAGACAACATTTTGCAACATTTTGTGCAAAATATGTGTACGCAGACAGACCTACTATTGAAAAATAAACAACTGAACAGCTGATCACTTGCATGTACTTGTAATAAATATACTTTGATGTGGGTAAAAAGAAAAAAACAAAATTAAAAAACAAATTGCTTCATTTTATTGTCTTCGTAAGAAAACAACAAAAAAAAACCAATTATTGCCAGGGCTTCTCTGCTTTCGTCAATGCTCTTGAAACAAACCAAGGCGAATTTATAACAGGTAAGTGCAACCATGGTGAAATAAACAGGTGGCAGCACTACGTCAGATGACGATTTTTTGCTCTTGCATTGTTTGTCTAGGTTTATGTCAAAGTTTTGTTTATGTTTACAAAAAGTCCACGATTTGTGCTGTGATTATTGTATTTTATTGCAGTTTTTGATAATTTAAAATTAAAATAAATAAGATATTGCATAATTAAATAAAAATTGGCTAAAAAAATATTTATTTCATCACGTTCAGCGCCACGCTTTGATTTTTGTTAAACGTATTTTTTGACTTAAACGGTGATATAACTTCCATTTTTGTTGTACTGTTGTATTTGTTGCCGTAGCGATGCCACCTGCTTATTCCACCATGAGTGCAACTCTACTACTACAAAAAGTCCCATGTATGCCCCATGTATTTTGTTTTTGCAATTTTCCGACTTGTCAAATTTCAGTATAGAAACAAAACAATATTTTGACGTTTCACCATTTTTTTAATTCGCCGTGGATACAGCTGACGAGTTGAGCTTACCTGGAGTTAATTCGCCTTGAAACAAACGATAAAAGGCGCTCAATCCCGTCTATGACGTGAGATAGGACCACAAAGTATACAGAGATAAAAAAGTGACGTATGAAAAATGCCTAAATCACTTGCGAGGGCAGCTTTCGAAGAAAGAGAAAGAAAACGTTTCTTGTTAGTGAAGTGACAATGCGTAAAAAAAGGCCGCTACTATCTACACAAATTGCATAATCAAAACAAAAAACGCAAAAAGGGCAGCTTTCGAAGAAAAATACATAAAAAACACAATATTTTCTGTCTCGTGACGCCTCTGTATACTCTGTGGATAGGACTGCAGCTATGCCTGTTGGGCTTGCGTCGCACGCTAAATTTGCTGGCAAAGTTGGGTCATACGGCACTTTAACTCTATCCTCCTTCCAGCTTTACTGGAATTTTCTATTAACTTCTAGAGGTTGGCGTAGTGGGAACGTTGTTGTTGATACATCTGGCAGGAATTTTGCATAATACGTTATCATGCCGAGAAATCTTCTTAGGTCCTCCTTGTTTTGTAGGCGTGGTAGTTCAATAATTGCCCTGCAAATAAAATTGGACCACCTGATCCATTTTGATAAAATGGACTACTCCATGGACTGGTCCAATGTAATGCAAGCATAGACCATGTCATTGTTAAAAAGTGTTTGTAGTGAGACGACATGTCTTCGTTTTTTAACGACATGCTTTCGTTTTTAAACGACTTCAAAACTAATCCTCTTGAGTATACCATGGAGTAGTTTTAAAACTACTCCTTAGTGGTCCAAAGGTGGACTATATGGTCCTCTCCTAGGACATCGTAATGTTAAACAGACCAGGTTTTTTCCATACGTTTGGGTTACTTTTGGACTAGTCCTGGTCCCTTGTGGACTACTCTTTACACGCGTGTTTGGACTGGTCCTATTATTTGCAGGGTGACCACTCGATGAGACGCTTTGTTAACATTAACAACAATACATTCTACATACAGAACTCGCTTACGCTCTTTTATTTTGCGAGCGTAAAATATAATTGTTTACTGAGAAACACTCATTCAGCGGGAAGTATCGCATGGTCTGTTTTGAGGCCTCTAAACAGAAATAATATATTTATAGTTGTGCAAGGCGAATTTATTACAAGTGTCTTAAAAGCCCTGCTGATAACTTTTTTTTAGCTTTATCATGTTGGATGTCAAAATTTTGTTTATTATCTTTGTTTCTGTTTTGTTTTATTTCTGTTTTCTTTAGAAAAGATCAGTAATTAGGCCTCACAATAGGCCTCGCAACCGCACATTTCACCCGCTGGGAATGTAGGAGATAAAAGTAATCTCACCAACACAATCATAGTTGACACCACTGGTTTAGTTTCATTTCAATTTTTTTTTTTTTTTCTTGTACTACTTACATACATAGCAACTGCTGAATGCCTACATGAGTAATAATTGCTTGATTTCTGGCTTTTTTGTTTGTATTTTTTTTCTTTGCCAAAACAATCATTGTCGGACCAAACACACAAACATCTTAATTGACAAACGAAGCTAAACGATGGCATAAATAACAAAGCACAATGTGCATTATTTGAATGACTGCAAACCAGCAGCGAATGTTTGCGGTTGCGCAAGTTCGATTGTATGACCGCAAGCGCGTGTATCTGTTGGTGTTCATTTAATGCGATTTTTTTGCAATCGCACAAAGCCGTTCTTTGGCTTGCAACACTGCATTTTTTATCTTTAAGATTGGCAGTATTGCTTTGTTATCGATTCTAGTAAATAATCAAGATAATGTAAAAAAAGAAGAATCTTTTTTTATTTACAAAGTGGGTACAAAGCCATTTTAATCTTATTCAGCTATAATATTAATAAACAAGTGCAGATAATGACAAAAATTAATACTGAATAATACTGACTTTAAATATTTATTTTAATGTGCATAAGAAATCCCAATGATGATTGGACATTAAAATAAACATTTATGCTAGGAACACAAATGAGTCGTACGTCGCACAGTGGCTGAAAATCGTTTTTCATCGGCCAAAAATCTGTAACTTTTGAACCGATAGAGATAATTTTGCAATTTTTTTTTTGCAGGAGAGAAGACTTCTTGAATCCGTTCAGTAGTTGTTGAGAAATTTAAGGTCAAAGTTGAACTTTTGATGTTTTTTAGCATTTAGTATGAAAATGCTAATGATTGAGATTGAGAACTATGGTATTTTTTTATTAAAAGTGGGATTTTTTTCAGCCCACTGTTTTAAGAACTTTTTAATCTACATAACTGCCGAATTTCGTTAGCATATCTTTGTTCATGTCAGATTTATAGAATGTCAAACCTTAAAAATATTATTTTTTACTCATATTGAAAGCCCTTTTATTCATTTACACTATATTTTAATAATTTTAATGTTTGACATTCTATAAATTTAACATGAATAAAGGTATCATAATGAATTTTGGCAGTTATGTAGATTAAAAAGTTCTTAAATCAGTGGACTGAAAAACATCCCCATTTTTGATAAACAAATACCCAAATTCCCAATCCCGGAAAACAGCTTTAAATTTTTTGTTCAATAAAGGCAATATAATTTACAATTCGATATTGCTCAGAATTTTCTAGAAAATAATGGACATATTAGAAAACATTACTGTTCTAAATGTATAAAAATCGGTGTGCTGAATTATTAGAATTTTTTACTCAAATATTTTTTTTTTTTTTTTGTTTGAAAAATTTGATTTGGAATAGGGCATATGGGAGTAAAAATGTCAAACTGACTATAAATTGCTTCTACAAGCATACACTTAATGTTTTCTTTTGAAAAATATAAACATTTTTATATATTTCTGGAGAAATTCGTATTCATATTACCTTTATATGTATATACATTCGCCTCGTATATGCCACTATACATTTTAAAAAAAATGTATAGGCATGTAATAATACCTATGACCATTTTGTGAATAGGTTTCTAAATTATCAACTCTACAACAGGCTCAACTGGAACTAGTTCCACTAGAAAACTTTTTAGATTAATAAACTAAATAAGTGTAAATTTAAAAAAATTTTTTTTTCTTTTTTTATTTAAATAACAATAAGGACAAAAACATATTTTTTGCTTAAATAACAATAAAATTTATTATATCTACTATTGATTCGGTTGGAAAATTGCCTCCAAATATTCCATATTTGGTTTTGTATTATCTTTGTCCTGTAGCAGCCCTTTTGTTTCTTCATCTAAGTCCCGATGTTCTACTTTCCATTGACTTCGAATGCTAGAGATGAGCGGATCTGTCGTTGACAACAATATATTAAACAGATCTTCGTTCGTAAAATCTCGTGACATTTTTCTGGTATTGTGCTCCCTATAAAATCTGTAATCTTTATTCCTTTTTTCCTGGGCTTCTTCTGACAGATCTCCTAGTGGTACTAAATGATGCCTAATGACATCCTCTGCATGATAAAGGATTTTATGAACCGTTGCAGACATATTTCTCCAGGATATTTGATAGTATATATTCGAGCTGTTTCTTTGGCATAATCCCCAAATTTTCTATAACCAATTTGCTCATTGCATGCAAGTACATCAATGATTGTTTTAAATCTTGATATAAGACTTATATCAACACCTGTTATTTCAGATGCTTTTTTGGGATCAGAAAAGAACCTTCTTGCTGTATTCCCATCTTTGCCTTATCCTTGTTTTGGTTGGTCATGATAATTGATAATCAAGCCACATTTGCGAAATTCATCCTGAACATGCTTCTTTTTTATACTTCTTAAATCCTTGTTGGTTTCATTGTTTCTTAATGATCCTGTAGGTCCAAAATCCAAATTATAACTGATTTTTAGTATGTGCTCCATTTGGGCGATAATCCAAATGCATATGCATAAGTATTATCTAATGATTTTTCCGGGACTTGGTTTAATTTGCTTGATGTGGTTCGGCATATAATGCAGGTGGATGAAGCCTTTGTGTCAGTCAAATCCTGGCCTACTTTTCCGTCTATGCTCGTTAGGACTAATTGATAGTTAACTTCAATTATATGGCCATCTATTTCTAATTCTAATGGCCGTAGTGTTGCAATTTGGGCTCTTATAGAACTGGTTTCATTTTTAATAGTAACAGCAGTTTCCTTTTTAAATTCAAATTTAATTGGTCTGCAGTATTTTGTAGAAGATGGTGTGAGATTTTTCCAAATATCCTTTGTTTGCATCGTACTGGTCGAAGGCTCCGAGTGTTCCAAATTCTTTACCAATCGCAATGGAACAAATGATACCATGAACATATCTGTATCTGAAGTAGTTTCACATATAGATTGCTTGTATTGTTTCTGTCCAGAAGAACCATCACATCCCCATTTGCAAAAGAGAGTTAACTTGCAGTTCCCATATTTTTTCAAATCATCTTTAAGTGATTGTAGTAAACGCTGAGCTGTATGATTAAGTAGACCTTGAAGTTTTACCTCTGCCGAAATTGGTGTGATTTTAATAGTGTCCCTTGGTGGCAAACATTCCTTCTTAGCAGCAGTTATGTGATGATTAGCAGGATACAGATTTGAACCTTTTTCAATTGCACGCACTCTGAGCTGAATATATTGCTCTTTTGTTAACTTCAAATCTAAAAATAATGCTAATGCCTCCTCATTTGAAAACTGTTTTTCATCGCTTGGCGTTGGAATATTCTTAAGAATCCGTTTTGTTCTCTTGGGACTAGCGATAAAAACTTTTTCAATAATAGCGACTTTTGTGAGTTCTTTTTGTGATCGCAGTTGATATAACAAAGCTTCTTGAATACTTGTATCTCCGATTTCTTCGTTGATATCCTTAAGCTTCCACCTTTTAGATCTATCGCTACAGTTCTCAAGTGATTTCTTTGGCCTCCCAAGGTTCCTTTCATTTGTACCTTCTGAAGATATCTGGACACTGAGTTCGCCATCTAACCAGTTTGCAAAACTGTTGTAAAATCTAGGTTTACTCCATCCAACTTGTTTGAACCGCTTTTTTAAGTTTTTGACGAAATCGATTATTTTATTTTGCAGTTGCGATGGTATTTCAGTGCTGCAGGAATATAAATTGAGTTTTCCTTCAATGTAACTTAAAACATCTTCCTCCTTTTTATTTTTAAAATACTCTTTGGATAATTCGTTATAGCTGAAGCTCTCCATTTTTATAGATATTTAAAAATTAGATTGTTATTGCTTAGATATATTTTAACAACTGAGATTTTATTCGAATACCACTGGCTTTTATACATAGCTTGCGTTATACTGTGTTCATAGGTAGCATAATAAGGTAGAATAAACAACTAAATTGGGCTAAAGTAGGATACGCTTAAAATCCCACAGGTATTGGTAATTATATAATATAAAATACCTAGCACAACTTGGCTTGGTACATTTATATTCCAGTCATATGAATAGGTAAAATAAAAAGAGCAAAATAAATGTTGCGAATAATTTTACACAAACTAAAAAAGTGTTCTATAGGCTGGTCCAAACAGGTACAAATGTGCATTTGGGTTTAAAGTAGATACTTTCACCTTCCTACAGCTAGTAAAATCTCTCTAACCCCTTTTGACCCTCATAAATTCTATACTTCTGAATTTCAATTTGTCTTCAATATAGAACATAGAACACAGCAGGTATAATCGGTACAGTAATACAACATAACATTGTTTAAATACTGCTTTACTACCAATATAAAAAGTGTTGAACCCACTATTGATAACAGTTTGACATAAAACATAATCCACCCGATTTGAAAACTAGAAAAAACGTTATAAAATCAAGCCAAAAAATCCGTTTTATCCGAATATCTCCAAAGGCAAAGGAGATAACCTAAAAATTTAAGCATATTTTTTGTAGCACACCTTAAATTTAATTTTTTTTGAAATCCATAAAATATTTTTGGTGAATTTTTTAAAAGTTTGAATTTCCGAGGTTACCAATTTTAGAGGTCCGCAAGTCACACTCCCGACCCTCCATTCTTTCAATTCAACTCAAAAGCTATCCGGCTATGACAGTTTAAAATTTCATTCAAATATGTTCAGCCGTTCATAAGAAGCAAAATAATTTTCCAAAACAAAACGTTCGTAAACCCTTGTGTTATATTTCAGTCATATGAGCAGCTTAAATAAAAATAGCAAAAAAAAATGTTGCGAGTAATTTCATTAAAATGAAAAAAGTGTTCAACAGACAGTTCCAAACAGTTGAACAAGTATATATGGGGTTAAAGAGGACACTTTCAGCTTTCTAAAGGTACTAAAATCTCTTTAACCCATTTTGACCCTAACAAGTTCTACTCCTCTAAAATTCGGATTTAACTAAAATATAGAACTAATATAACAAAAAAAAAATTTCGACCCATATTGATAACGGTTTGCGAGAAATCATAATTTAGTTCTAAACAAATTTACAAAAATTAATTTTTTTCTAAAACAACATAAAATATTTGTTTCCAGCAGCATGCCACAGCCACAATTATCAATATTTTAATCTAGTTTTTTGGATACCTTAGTTCTAATATGTTTGCTATCGAATGGCATCAAAATTTTTGAAATCGGCGATGACAAAATATTGGACTTTTGGCCGATGAAATTCAATTTTCAGCCACAGTGCGTCGTAACGAATTTTTAGAAACACGCTTCACTTACCCACAATGGCGTCGTTAACGTATTTTGTTTTCTTTGGAAAATAATACCTATTAAAAAAATGCCAAATTTATTAAAATTTTTGTTTATTTTTCTTTCCTCTATTTTGTTTTCAAATATTTAATTTGAAAACACAAAAATAATTTCATTTTAAAGTTTAACAACCAATCCCACGATGTCACACGTTAACGTTCGCATAGAAAATTACATTTAAAACAAAAACAATTTCTAAAATTTGTTTTTGTTTTAAATGTTATTTTCTATGCGAACGTTAACGTGTGACATCGTGGGACAGGGTGTAAATTTTTGTTTTTCTATGACAAAACTGTCGTAGCCGGCGCACACTGGGGATTTTTGTATGGAGGTGAGGAAAAAAGTATATTTTTCAAAAAATATAATGATTTCATTAAAAATTTAGTTTTATTTATATAGTAATACACAAAAGTAATCAAAACAAAGAAAGTTAGAGAAATATATATCGTTACCTACAATGTAAAAAGCCCTAACTAACAAAAAAAATGTAAATGATTTTTTTAATGCATTATTTATTTTAAATCTATTTTTAATTTCATCACAAACTTAGTTTTATTTATTTAGTAATATACAAAAGTAATCAAAATAAAGAAAGCTAGACAAATGTATATCGTTACCTACAATGTAAAAAGCCCTAACTAACAAAAAATTTAAATGATTTTTTTAATTTTTAATTTATTATTTATTTTAAATCTACTTTTTAATTTATTATTCTAAAAGAGCCTTAACTTCGTCGCTTATATCACTATGCTTTTTCTGGCTAAATGAAGGAGTCAAGTGTGAGATCATGGGATCTGATGTTACCATCATTCGGTGCATAATATCTTCGTTCGTGGCAATTCGACTGCATTTTCTGGAGTGTCTAAGGCGATATTTTTTGTAGTCTTTGTTACGACTTTCCTGAGCCTCTTCGGATAATAAGCCTACAGGAAAAATACACTTTTCAATTATATATTTTCCATGAATCAGAATTTTGTGGAGTGTTGGTGGCATATTGTACCACTCGTACAGTGCAACAAACTTTTTTGCCGTCTCCAGACAAAAATCACCAAATTTTTTCGGATCTAGTGCCTCGGTAATGGTTATAGCTTCGAGAATTGTTGAAAACCTCTTGATTATGTCTTCATCTAGACCCGTGATTTCGGAAATTATAGCAGGATTAGCAAAGAATCTTCGTGACGTATTTCCTGAATTTGTCGTACCAGAGCCTTGTTTAACAGTATCAACCTGTATTCCAATTTTCTCTTTAATTTCACGCTTTATCAAACATTTTCGGGCTTCTATTATCGGACGAGTATTTGAGTCGACTCTTCCACGTTTAAATTCAAGATTGTAAGCTACATGCAAAAGACACTCCATCAGCTTAATACGCGCATGAAGTGGTGACATACCAAATTGCAGTGCTTGTTCATTTACGGGCATAGCTTGAACTTCTTCGATTTTATTCATCTTGGATGTTGTTGCTCCACAAATAAAACAAGAAGATGCTGCTGGTGTCTCTGTTACTGATTGTGCTGTCTTGCCGTCAATCATTGTAAAATATAATTCATGTTTAACTTTAAAGTTACGATTATTTACTGTTAACTCAAATTCTTTTAGTTGAGATATCTCCTCATCGACTCTTCTCTTTTCTTCTCGTATAACTTGAGGTGTCTCTTTAACGTACGCAAACTGTAGTGTTCTACAATATTGTGTGGAAGAAGGTTTATTGTTGTTCCATACTAATTTATTTATGTCATCACTCAATGATAATTTTAGTGGTACAACTGATGTCATATATAAATGAGAGTCAGAAATTTGATCATCTGAAAACCTCTGTTGGTATTCGCATTGACCAGATGCCCCATCACATCCCCATTTATAGTACATTGTTAGATTTCCGCTTTCAATATTATTTATTTCCTTTACTGATTTGGTCTCTAGGACTCTTTTAGCAGTATGATCCAACAGATTTTGCAGAGGTACACTGCCTGAACTTTCAGTGATAGAAATTTCTAGAGGATAACTGTTAGTTTTTTCTTTCGTGAGTTGTTTGTATGGTACGAGTATGTTATATCCTTCATTTTGTAACCAATGCATTAGATACTCGTATTTTTCTTTTGTAAGTTCAAGCTTTGTAAACATCCCCAAAGTTTTTAATGTACAAATTTTGTGGTTGGTTTTTGAAATATTAGAAGAAAAATCAATTACTTCTTGAGGCAACATAGAACGTACTTCATCCCTTTTGTATCGTTTGGCGCGATCACAGCACTCCTCAAACGATTTGCGGGGCCGACCAAGTGCAGAACTGGTAGAACATTCAGCCTCAGTAAACTTAATTGTAAATGTGCCTTCAAGCCAATTTACATTCTTTTTTTCAAATCGCGACTTCGTACGGTTAGAATCCTGCCATCTTTGTTTGAAGTTATAGTAAAAGTGTTTATATATTGTATCCAAAATTTCACATGCTCTAGTATCGTTAAAGCCAACGTGCAATTGTTGCAAAAACTGTTTTAATTTTGTTCTGTCTTTGTCAAATTCCAGAAGCTTCGAGCATAAAACCCCATGAGAAATAGAAAAGCTTTCCATTGCCGTAAAACTCTTGGTCCTTAGTTTCAGTTATAATTAAATAATTTCGCGTTCGCCAGCACTTGTTGAATGACAAAAATCGATCAGTGAACACCTATAAATACTACGTAAGTTTCAACATTTTACTGAAAGGTACTTATGAATTCGCGCATCTTTTAAGGGAGTCTATATACCTGTTTCGTGTGCGTTTAAAATTTTTCGAAACGTTCTAAAACATGACCACTCATAAATGTGGGTGCAATTTGTGTAAAAAAATCATGCAGGTAGCCAACGAAAAAAACCCAAATAATTAAAAAAGTGCACTTACCTTTTTTCCTTTCAATTTTCCACGCACATTTATTACCGCTTATTACTTTGCTACCGCAATCATAAAAATCAAATAACCTTTTGTTTATTGCTTTTTTTTTTTTTAATTCTGAGAATCATAAAAAAAGTCATAAATGTTTTTGCAAAGAATTTTGTGCATATCTCGAGCAAATTTTTGAAATGCATACCTTCACTTAATTGTGAATAAAAGCGAAACGCGTTCATCGATTTTCATGATTTATGTCTCATTTTTTTCATAGGTTATGCGACTTTACGTGAAAGTAATAAAACTTGAAACTTTTTTTACTGTTTTGGATTTTTTATGAATTAAAAATAAAAAATTTAAATTTTTTGGGCAAAAAATATTTTTTTTCTTCATACATTTATTTATAACTGCGAAACTGTTGCTTATGTAGCAAAATGTTATTTAAACAGATGAAAGTAATTGTAATTCTTGATTTTTCTAAATTTTTTTCAGCAAAATCCGACTAGTGGTTCTCGAGTTATGTTAAACAAAAGAGCCTTATCAGAATTGAGTCCCGAATCAATCAGCTGAAAAATGTTGTACTGTGTAATGCAAAAACTTGAGAGGTGGCACCTGGTGGCACTTGAAATTGATTAATAATGTTAAAACAGATATAAGACAATGTATTCGGTGTGATTTCAAACTGAGGAAAAGTAAAGAAAAAATTCCAGGTCCAAATGTTTGGAGAAAAATGGGATTTTTGTTATATGTCCATAAAAATACAAAAAAAAAAAAAAAACTTAAGTCTCTGCAGATTTTTTTTTTCAATTTTAGTATACTGAAATATACTACTTTAAATAGAAAAAAAAAGAAAAACGTTAGCTCACATAGTAAAATAATATTCGTATTTAAATTCTTAGGTTTAAATTAAGTTGGTTCGGTAAAACACACAAGTTCTGAGTTTGAGACGGATATAAAAAAAAACTGGCAGTCAGATCGGAGTAAATCTGTTTGATTTGATTGTACCATTTAGTCTAAAATTGCAACATATTACTGCATATTGCTTGAAGACTATGTTGACAATTTGACTTTTTTCCGCGAAATCCCCAGTGTGCGGCGTGGCTGAAAATTTTATTTCATTGGCCAAAAGTCCAATTTTTGTTAGTCACCGATTTCAAAAATTTTAATTTTATTTAATAGTAAACATATTAAAACTAAGGTAGCCAAAAAATTAGGTCAAAATATTGGTAATTGTGGTTGTGCCATGTTGTTAAACACAACTTTTTTTTTAAGAAAAAAGTGTTTTTTTTATATTAAATTCGAAAGAAATTATCATTGCACAAAAACTATCAGCGATAATGATCTGCTTGCTTTTTTGTTAGGTTGGTAGTCTTGTTATCTTTAAAAAGGTAATATTTGCGACTGTTGTATTATTTATATTTGAGATGTTAGGACATATTTTCTAAACTACTATATTTTTGTCAAATTTCAACTTTAGTAGAATAGAACTTTTGCGGACCAACAGGGACCAAGAAGGTGAAACCACTGATAGAAAGGTGAAAGTGTTTTCTTTAACCCCGTATATACTCTTGTACCCGTCTGGACCCGTCTGCTTAACACTTTTTTAATTTTAATGAAATTACACAAGAAAAAAATTCTAAACTATGTACTATATTTTTGTCAAATTTCAAGTTTAGTAGAATAGAACTTTTGCGGACCAAAAGCGACCAAGAAGGTGAAACCACTGATAGAAAGGTGAAAGTGTTTTCTTTAACCCCGTATATACTCTTGTACCCGTTTGAACCCGTCTGCTTAACACTTTTTTAATTTTAATGAAATTACTCAAAAAAAAATTTCTAAACTATGTACTATATTTTTGTCAAATTTCAACTTTAGTAGAGTATAACTTTTGCGGGCCAAAAGGGACCAAGAATGTGAAACCACTGATAGAAAGGTGAAATTGTTTTCTTTACCCCTGTATATACTCTTGTACCCGTTTGGACCCGTCTGTTTAACACTTTTTTAATTTTAATGAAATTATTCAAAAAAAAATTTCTAAACTATGTACTATATTTTTGTCAAATTTCAACTTTAGTAGAATAGAACTTTTGCGGATCAAGAGGGATTAAGAAGGTAAAACCACTGATAGAAAGGTGAAAGTGTTTTCTTTACCCCTGAATATACTCTTGTACCCGTCTGCTTAACACTTTTTAAATTTTAATGAAATAACTCAAAACAAAATTTCTAAACTATGTACTATATTTTTGTCAAATTTCTACTTTAGTAGAATAGAACTTTCGCGGATCAAAAGGGATTAAGAAGGTAAAACCACTGATAAAAAGGTAATTTTAATGAAATTACTCAAAAAAAAATTTTAGTTAGCTACAGGTGTTCACATCAGTGAACAATTCAAAATTCCCATCCCAGATGTCAATCTAAACTTTCACCTCAACTGCAATCGACATCCACTCTGTTATTGTTGTCATTTTTCTTAGGTCATTCTAAAGTTAATCTTGAGAAGAAAACAACAGTGCGCTACAAACTCCAAAGCGTTTAAATAAATGAAATTTTACATTCTTGTAATTAAACACTTGCAATTTATTAAAAATATTTACAATTTGTGAAAACTTGAACTTTAAACCAAATAAAACAAAAATATTTGTGAAGCTTAATCTAAATTGAATTCAATTTTACGTAAAATTGTGCACTGAAATAAGTTAAATAAACATAACCTAAATTAATCTTTAAACAAAAGTGGTTCTTATTTACTAAACTTATACCTAGTATTTATATTGCACATAATTCCCCTGTAAAGGTTTGTTGACCCGTAGTCATATACTTTAACCCTACACTCTATTTGACCCTGTCTAACCCGTATAAACAACAGGGCTGCCGTTTGAAAAATTTTCTTCCGACCAAAATTGTCTGCAAAACCTACCAAAATCTTTTGAAACCGACCAAATTTTTGAAATATTTAAAAACAATAATATCGTCATAAATGTCATGTATTTTTGATAAAAAGTATAATTTTTATTGGATAAAGCTATAAATCTACAAATATTTTTTTTTCGATTTGATAGCATTTGGGTAGCTCTATGTTTAGGGCAACAGATGGATTTCATCGAGTTTAAGTTTTCATAATAAGAGTTATAAACGTGTGGTCACGAACGTACGCAAAATAGAAGTCAACTTTGGCTGACAGTAGTGAAATGTAAATGTCTGCGCAATGGATCGGGATATTCAAAAGTGATTAATTTATTTTAAAAGTGTATTAATGTAGGTCTCCATCCAGTATTAACAAAATAAAATATCTCTCTTGGTTTTTGTTTAATTGGCTTATTTACCGGTCGCGAACGTACGGTTCGATGCGTTTTTCCATATGTTTTTTTTTTTATTATTATCACCACGCATTTTCCCATAAATGTCTTCAAATTTCCTTAACAAAAAAACTTAATACTCCTTTTACAATTGGTTGTAATGGAGAGATTATGAAGAAAGAGTATAAACATAACATATTTCTTGCATGTAAAATAAGTATATAAAAATGTCTTTAGAAGTAGAAAATACAGAAAAATATAAAATTTTCCAGTTTCCAGCCCAATTTCCCCAAGTAAAACAGCTGAGATATGCTATGAAACCATTCTTTTATAAGAAAAAAACTTTTTTATAATAATAAACAATAAAAGCCGATGATAATCAACATTTTATTTTTTCATCCTGGTAGACCATTCTGAGGAAATGCCCATACACAAATTCATTTAATAACGCTTATAAACTTGTATAATTCATTGATCGTATGCAATAACATATACAGACCACTAATAAAATATGAATCAAAATTTATTAACTTAAGTTTGAACAATTTAAAAAAAAGTATTATACTTTATTTAGACAAAGGCTGAGCTCCAATACATCCTACTACCTTGCAGACTTCGTTCGGTTAACTTACATTTAAAACGAAAACAAATTATACAATATTGTCTTTGTTTTACATGTAATTTAAGCGAACGAAGTCTACCATCCGACCAAACCAAAAATATCCGACCAAATTTGGTCGGAAAAGACAATGTTCGGCAACCCTGGTTAGCTATCAATTAGTGCTAACAATGATAGATGGCATCATATGCCATGCAACATCAAGCCAATTAAACCAAGTCCCCACAAAATCATTAGATAATACTGATGCATATGAATTTGCATTATCACCACTACATGCAAGAATACGACTTATGGAACACATACCAAAAATCAGTTATGATTTGGATTTCGGATCTTCAGGATCAATAAGAAACAACGAAACCAACAAGGAGTTAAGAAGCAAATTTGGGTTGATTATAGATCAGCCGAAACAAGGGTCAGGCAATAAAAATGATGGCAATACCGCAAGAAGATTCTTTTCAGATCCAAAAACAGCATCTGAAATAACAGGTGTTGAGTTTAACCTCATTTTTAGATTTAAAATAATCCTAGAAGAACTTGCGTGCAATAAAGAAACTGACTCTAGAAAATTTGGAGATTTTGCTAAGGAAACTGCAAAAATATATACAACGAAGTACCCATGGAGAAATATGTCTGCTACAGTTCACAAAATCCTTTATCGTGGAGAAGATGTCATTAAATGTCAGTTGGTGCCACTTGGAGATTTATCAGAGGAAGCTCAGGAAAAAAGGAATAAGGATTACAGATTTTATAGAGAGCACAATACTAGAAAAATTTCACGAAATTCCACTAATGAAGATCTATTTAATATATTATTGGCAACGTCAGATCCGTTCATCTCAGTATTCGAAATCAATGGAAAGTGGAACATCGGGATTTAGATGAAGAAGTCAAAAAACTACTAGAGAACAGAAATAACACAGAACAGGATATGGAATATTTGCAATCAATCTTTCAATTAAATGAACAATAATTATAATTCATTAGATCTAAGACAGACATTGTATTAGTAAAAAATAATAATAAACAGAAACTCACATTGTTACAAAATCTATTAAAATCTATTGCTGCTATTATTTTCAAAAGGTTTTTTTTATCCACATATGTATGAAATGTTTTAATAAATAAATAAGAATAAATAAGTGTAAACTTATTTGAAAGCAAAAAATGGTTTATTTTTCAGCAATAATAGCAAAATTTCCAGTGGATTTTACTATTTTTTTTAATGTTAAAATTTTTTTTAAAGTGTAAACATTTAATTTTTTGAGTGTCCCATTATTACAAAAAATGTTAATGATTATTATTTAAATCTAAAAATTACATTTTTAAATAATTAAAAGAAATAAAAAAAACCATATTGCACGCTTAAGTAAAAAAAATCTAAAGTTCCACTTTGTCCTTAAATAACGCAATAACTACTCAACCGATTTTAATGAAATTAAAAGTGGAGAAAGCTTAAGAATCTATCTCCTATCTATTTTCAGCCACTGTGCGGCGTACAATATAGAATTAGATCTTAGTCGACGTAAGTCGTTAGCTAAAATGCAAAAAGACGTAACTAACAAAAAATTCAAAATCGTGTTTTTGATTGATTATTATATACTACGTTTATACGCACCACTTATTCGCAAATAAATATATTGCAAGTAGAGAATAATGCCGCATAAACTGTGAATTAAATTTTTATTTGCGAATAGCTAACTCATAAAAACACTTCCTGATTAACGACACTATTTGCAAATACGATTTTAAGCATTGCCACACTTTTAACCGTTTTACGTTTTTATTTCGATGTGGCACATTTATATGACAACAAAAGTAAAATTAAATCAAAAATGTGCAAATAAATTTAAAAATACACAATAATTTTTGATCTTTTTCATTTAATAAATAAAAAGTTTATATACATACAGTGCTAGCAAATGAATAAATTTTCCATCTGGCATCACTTAAAAATAAGAATTTTCTTTAAGAAATTGACATACATATAAACAGTAAGTTAGTTAATCGCAAATAATTTTTATTCGCGAATAGGCTACGTATAAACGTAGTAATAAATGCCATTAACTACATGTCTTCACAAAATTTTACACTTCTGCGATCAAAAATTGCGCTTTTATTAACAAAACACAAAGGGACGTTACTAAAGTGTGTTTATTTTATAAATGAAAAACTACGTAATTACTCATTTTTTTTCAACAAAATATAATGAAATGGTTTCCTTTGAAAACTGTTTAAATAATTCCATAGATGACTCATTAACGCATGTTTTCTGATATGTTTATAGTTTTCATTTAATAATGTTTTTTGCTTCTCCTGTAAAATTATATTTATGTTAGTTACGTCTTTTTGCATTTTATCTAACGATATGTACGCTTTTACGTCTACGCCAGCTTTGTATAAATTATTAAAACAAGTACATTTCTTTAGAGAATAACTTTTATTTTTGCTCGAAAAAAGTAACTGTTAGTTTTGTTCAAAAAAATAAAAATCAGAAAGTAACTGTTATAATTGTTCAAAAAAATCAAGGCGAATTTATTACAGGTGGTCTTAAAAGCCCTGCTGATAACTTTAATTTTGTTTGTCGCTGGCTGCGACAGTCGTCCGTAAGGGGCGAATTTAACAACACCAAAAAAGATACAATTCTTTTATAATATTTTTCACAAGTGCATGTAAAGGCCAGTTTACACGGTAATATAATGTATTACGACATGTCGAAAGATTATGTAGAATGAGAAAAATCTTATCATGTAAAAGCAAAATGTATTGAGTAAGAGAGAATACGGATACAAAATCTGACAAGCGGTCGGTAAATGATTTTTTTCTAAACCATTTTAGAAACTTATGTATTCTCATCACACCAGAGGTGTATTTTAACGGAGTACGTTAAAGGTGATAGCATTTTTATACAATTACAAAAACAACTAAATTCAACTCAGGAAATTTTCATGTTGTTTTTGTAAATATTTAAAACTGCAACCATCTGCTTTTTTGTTATTATTTTTGATTTTACTTATACCATCCGTGTAAACATGAATTATACTTACAAAAGATTTTTATTTTTTTCTTTTAAACACGGAGAGAATTTCATAATATTTTGATTCTACAAAGTCGTAATACATTGTATTACCGTGTAAACTGGCCTTAAGTGCGACTGTGAGTGAGTGCGTGCGTTTATTTCTATAAAAAAGTTACAAAATTATTTAAGAATACATATTAATAATTCCAAGTACTTACCGCAGTGCTTTTCCTTACGAACTGACTTAATATTTAAACAAATATTTATTTGGACCACTACTTGTTATTTTGTATAACACATTTTAAATAACGGTACCAACTTAACGAAAGAAAGCACTGCAGTTTGATCAATGTAAAAACTAACAACGAAATTACATAAACATCATAAAGAAAGAAGTAAATAAAGACAATTTAACAAACATTAAGCCTGCCCACAAACATAAAAATTAATTTAATAAAAACAAATTATGAATATGAGCCATTTGGCGACATTCCCACCCCCGTAGATCGGCACGATTCACTACTCCACATCTAGAACAGCAAGCTTGGAAACAGGACGCATTAGTATTGCTGTACTTGTTCGTATATCAGCACGACGAATAACACCATCTCTACCTTTGTACAGCTTTTCTACACGATCTCGCTTCCAATCTCTACACAGAGGGAAAAATCCGGTATAAAAATACCAAAATTGACACCATCCGTTGTCAAAAGTGAGCCAACTACGTTTGTGTTCAATTTGATAACGGATGGTATCAATGTTTTTTAACCACCTCGTTGTCAGTTTGTCACCATTTGTTCTCAATATGACATCAAATTGGTTATATATTATCACCATAATGGTACCATACCGACAACATGCTGTTGTCATTTTTGACAACACACCGTTAATATATTGACAACATTCGGTTGTCCTTTCGATAACACATTGTTCTGATTGTAGTATGTACTTAATAACCCATTCTGAACCCAAGTAAAAAAATGGAATAATGTAAGTTTATTAATTTATTTCACATTAAATAATATACTTATAAAAAAATACATAAAAAATTCACACTTTTACAGCCAGGCCCACGATGTCACACGTTAACGTTCGCATAGAAAATTAAATTGAAAACAAAAACAAATTTTAGAAATTTTTTTTATTTTATTTATTAAATTTTTATTTATTAATTTAATCACAGCACTTAAACTTTTCACTTTTTACTTTCGAATACCAAAGTTGATTGTGGGATAACTTGTATACGCTGTTAATAATGACAACAGGGCGATACCTATTTGACAACAGGGTGTTATCAATTTGACAACAATGGTACGTTTTTTATCTAACGGCCCAATTTGACAACATTTTGTTTAAAATTTAACAACAAATGTTGTCGAAATATTGACAACAGTTTGTTATCAATTTATTACCACTGGTTGACAGTTTTTTAACGTTTTTTTTCGCTCTGTGTACGGGATACAGATGGGTCACAAATTAGGACCAAATCACCAACAGCAAGGGGTTTTGTTCGTTGGCACCATTTTGACCGTCTTGTAAGTGTAGGCAAATATTCATTAATCCACCTTTTCCAAAAGTGATCTCGCATTTGTCGGGCAATTCTCCACTGCTTTTTCAGAACTGTTGGTCTTTCTATTTCCGTACCTTCTGGTGTCTGAGCCGTATTTGCAGAACCCAACAAGAAATGTTTTCTGCTTCAATTAAAAAACTCTGAAGTGTATGCTCTTTAGGAGCGACTTCCTTTAACGTTACTTTTAGAACTTTTTTAACACATTGAACCATTCGCTCCCATATGCCACCTTCTGCCGGATTATGTGGACAATTGAACTGCCATTCTATTCCTTTAGATGAAAGTTCATCTTGAATTTGAGCCACGCCGATTTATAAAGTTGCGTATGGCAAGAATACACGCATCTGTGGACACATTATATGCGACTTCTAAATGAATGGCTCTAATTGTTAAACAAGTAAATAGGGCAACCCATCGTTTTTCATGGCGGCGGCCAATGGTTATGTTTATAGGGCCAAAGTAGTCCACACCGGTATACGTGAACGGACGAACATATGGAGTTAATCTATCCCTAGGCAATGATCCCATTAATGGTGATACTGGAACAGCACGTCGTATTTTGCACACATTACACTTCGTACAAGTTTTTCTCAGAAGACTCCGCAAACGTGGAATCCAGTATTTTCTTCTTATTTCACCCATTGTAGCTTCAAAATTTTGATGTCTCATTTTATTGTGAACATAAGAAACATACAGTTCTGTTAAACGATGACAGGATGGCAAGATAATAGGGCGCCTAGCATCTAGTGCCAACCAAGTAGCAGCGTCCACACGCCCACTTACTCGTAGCAACTGGTTTTCATCAAAATATGGCGAAAGCTGGAACAACATATTGCCTTTTTTTAGTTCTCCACGAGACTTCAGCACCTCTATTTCGTAGCTGAAACTCGCTTCTTGTGGTATTCGGCACAAAATAGTTTCAGCAAGCTGCAGCTCTTTTGCAGATAAAGAACCCATACTATTATTATCGCTTCTTCTTCTTCTTCGGCAACGAATTGTAAATCTCAGAACCCAAGCCATTGTTCGATTAATTCTGAGAAATGAAGAAAAACGATTAAAATCAATAACCAATTTTGTACTAACCAACAAAGTGAATTTTGGCCGCAATTCTTCTTCGCATTCTTTAACAGTTTGTCCACATACAGTTTTCGGCCAGTCATCTTCATGCTTATATAAAAATTGTGGCCCATGGAACCAACGTGTCTCACCTAAAAGGCTTATTTGTTGTTTAATTCTGGTACAATCATCGGCAACATTAAGGTCTGTAGGTAACCATCTTCAATTATCTGGGCGTGTAGAATCTAATATTTCTGTAATTCTGTGAGCTACAAAAGGCTTATATCTTCTGCTTTCAGAACCAATCCAATTTATGACAGTTGTAGAATCGCTCCAACATATTCGCCGAGAAATGTTAATTTCGTGTTCCTTTAAAATGGTGCACATCAAACGAGTGCCTAAAACAGCAGCTTGTAGCTCCAATCGGGGTATGGTCATTAATTTTAACGGAGCACATTTGGTTTTGGCAGAAATGAATGATACCCCAATTCGCTCTTCTATTGAACTGTATCGCCAATAAGCCACAGCTCCAAAAGCATCTTCACTTGCATCAACAAAAACATGTAGCTTTAATTTTAAAGGCAAACCTTTTCCAAAATAGTAACGTTGAACTTTTGCATGGACCACGGTTTTCAGATCTTCGCGCCAATTATTCCATATTTTTTTTAATGACTCAGGCAATTTCTCATCCCAAAGAATACCATATCTCCAAACCTCTCGCAATAGCAATTTAGCAGTTATCATAAAATGGCACAAAAAACCAATTGGATCAAAAATAGACATCACGACACATAATAACTCACGTTTTGTGGGACAAATAGTACCATTGATTATATCAGCATTCACACGATGAAATTTTAAATTAAATTTAAAAGCGTCCTCTTTTGGGTCCCAAAATAGCCAAGTACTTTTTCTGTTGATTCTAATTCATTTGACCAGGCTGAAACCGTATGACTCAAATTGCCTTCTAGAGCCATTATCACCTCAGACGAAATAGATGTAAAATTTCGCATGTGGAACCCTGCAGCTTCATGTATTTCGCGAACTTGTTTTGCAATTTGAATTGCTTTTGATGAGTTTTCAAAACTGTCAACAAAATCATCCACGTAATTGTGGTCCAAGTACCACGTTCTCGAATGTGATTTCTCAACTTCACTTGATGAAATCTTACGGGCATAGTTGTTTTTCACATAATCATTTATTATTTTCTTATATGCCTCACCAAATTGCGTATTATTTTTTATTTTCCTTTCCATACCAACCAATCGATTAAGGGCCATGGAATAGCTATCCGGCAGAACTACGTCATCATTACGCCACAGTAGTCTAGATACAAATCTTCCGGCAACCCTTTTCGTCGACATTTTCAACAACTCTCTTGCACGTAAATCATCATTAGTTTCAATAATCGGAAGAGCCTTTACACCAAAATTCTCCGTATCAAAATAACTTGCCACCAAATTGTTCAAATTATCCGGCTGTACTGTCAATAAACAAGTGTGTGTGTCTGGGCGAATTCCTTTCATATTACCAAACACAACCCATCCCAAGGGTTGAACCAACTCTTCCATCAGAGTGGGAGTCGACAAATGCTGCTGACCATTGGACGTTTCCAAAAATGCGGCTAAATTTCTAACCTTGACTGAGAGTGGCAGCAATTTTTCAACAGAATTTTCACCTATGGGCTGAACTTCTTTTATTTTCTGCAACTGACATCTTATAAGCAACTCCGGGCGACCGAACTGTAATTTTAGTTGCTCAATAACTGTTGGTACATGTTTGGATGTATGAGCAGCGACTTCACACATTCTTTAGCTTCAACTTTTAAAGCCTTCTGCAATCTTAAACAATTTTCAAATTTACTATAACAATACGCAGCTGTAGAATGTTCAAGAGCAGACAAAAACATAGGCCAGTCTTCAGGAGCACCATCAAATTCAGGCAAATCATAAATTCTACATTGCATTTGCATAGAGAGTGTACCAGGTTGAGCATTAATAGGCTGGGCGGTCAACAACTGTTGACAAACAGGAGGCGCAGTAACGTTGTTACTTACAGAGGAGTACGGCGTTTGATTTCTACGGTTAACCGTGTCTTCAGGGCCAATGTTGTTCTCTGTCATAAATGGCGTTGGGTGTCCTGATGACGGCATATTTTGTCCATTGTTAGGATTGTTTGTACTTTCAGCAGCTTTTAAGGTGCGTTGAGCACTTAACAATTGCGCTTGCAGGTCCTCAATCTGAAGCTGAAGACTTCTCGTGTCGGTACTCACGTTAGCCGACAATGAAGTTTGAAAAGTTTGATCCCGAGCGGTAGGACCAGGTACTAATGGTGGCAGATTTTCACCGGCAGCAGTAAATATATTTTCTGCTAATAAGGCAACATTCGTTTCTGATGGCGGTGAATCGGAGACAGCCGTCGTTTCTTGCTCTACTATTTTGTAACGACGTGTTTTCCACCTTATGCTGGGGTAGAGCTCGCGGCTCCCAGGGTTCGTTACAAAAATTTATTTAATGACCAGAGAAATGAAACACCGGACTCGCTCTTTTCACAAAACGTTATAAACCGTACGCTTAGTTTATTTATTTCTCTTAGTTTCGTAAGTTAGTACAATAGTCGATAAATTAAATATAACTAATGACGGAACCGACAACGCACACGAGGTTAGCGATGTGACAGACACGCCGTCTGTGACAGAGAGGAACACGTAGCCAAGGGAGAAGCAGACGGCAAGCCAAGAGAATTTAGTCTACACCGCTGTTCTCTTGTCTTGCTATCTTTACCGACAACAAGTTGTATTGCACGAAAGAGGTGTAACCTCTCTTCGATAATAACTAGATATTATTTAGCTGTAGAGGTATAACCTCTCACAGCTAAACAAGATCCTACCTGTTTGCCGGCTGCCGACTGACTCCCTGCTTGATGGTACGTACTCCGCTTTTATACTGTTTGCCGGCGTACATTTACACACACATACTACAATAATTATTTATCATAGTTGCTCAAAATTGTATGTTGTCGTTTCCTACTTGCCAACAGATGGCGGAAGCCATCGGTCCGTTAATTTCAAAATTAGTACATAAATTAATTCTTATTTAATACAAAATAATTAAAGCACGAAGATAATATAAATTATAGAATTCACTGTAGCAAGAAAATTAAGTTAAACATAATATGAATTCATTCACTCAAGGATAATATAAGCTATGCAATACGGTGTAACACAAAATATAACAATAAATTCAAATAATTATGATTCATCTTTGGCCGGATTGGTCTGGTGTGGTGGTGTGGTCTAGGGCATGTGACTCAAAAACGAGGGCTCCGACTTTTGGTCGTCACATTGCCTCCGGTTTTCCCCAAAACAAAGATGTAAGCCCTGTCTGGCCTGGATGCGGCTGGAGTTAAGGATGTGGATGAGATCTGTGAAGATGAGATTGGTGATTTTGCAGGTGTGGGTGACACTAATGATTTCGGCGGTGAAAATGATGATGTTGGTGATTTCACCGGTAGAGATGATGAGGATGAATGGTCAATGATGAGTACTGCTACTGCAATACGGATCTTCCTCGTCACTAGGGTTTTCGTCTTTTTTCAAATCACTGCTGGATAGGCAGGTTGCAGCCTTAGCGGGTTGCGGCGCCGTCGGATGAAAACGGCGATCTTTGGCAACAACGGAAGACGGCTACGGACGGCAGCTGAGGCCTGGGATGTCGGCGACGGGTGTGGCGTCAGGCGTCGGTGGCCTGCGGCATCAACGGTCGGCAACGGGTGGCAGCGAAAGCCTGGGGATGTACGCGATGGATGCGGCGTCAGGCGGCGGCGGCAACTTTTGGCGGCGGCGGCCTGTGGCGGCAACGGTTGGCATCGAAAGCCTGGGGATGTACGCGATGGATGCGGCGTCAGGCGGCGGCGGCAACTTTTGGCGGCGGCGGCCTGTGGCGGCAACGGTTGGCATTGAAAGCCTGGGGACGTTGGCGATGGGTGCGGCGGCCTCAGATGACGAAGTGGTAGTGGATGACGATGATGTCGGTAATGACGTGGAGGATATGACGATGAAAATGATTTTGCTGCGTGTCGTTAGGGAGACGTATTTGTACTTGAACATCCGGCTGAAGATTTTACTGTTTCTAGCCATGCCGTTGGCGTAAGGGCCATGATTGGGCTGGACTATTGCCAGTTCTTATCTTCTCATATCCAGTGTTGGTTGTATACAAGTCTCGTCGCCGCAGCTTGTAGTAGCGTTGTTGCTGTAATGGGGTCCTCGTCTATTTTCTTCTTCCTATGGTGGAAATCACTTTCAGCTCTTGGGCCCACTCATGCGGTTGGGGATTATAAGGTTATCATATGCAAGCAGTGACTTCGTCTTAGAAAGCATTTAGTTGTCGAGTTTCTCGTCCTTGATGAGGAACATTGGAGAATATCTTTGCGCTTGCCGAGTTTCTCGTCCCTGGGTAAGGAACATAGGAGAATTACCCGTAATGCTAATATGTTGGCATAGATGACTAACTTAATCTCGGATACGAACTCACTGCATTAGTTGTGTTTAAGGTGATGCTGGAGACACTGCTCACAAATTTGGCCCATCGCTTTCTTAACTCCTACACATTGTCGGTCTGGTCCAGTTGGAACTCCTTCAGGCAGGATAGCAATTCTTCCGTCTTAAGGGAGTACACCCATGATGTCCACAACATTTTACTGTGACGAATCAGGCTGTAGAGGAACCTGGAACTCACTATTACAGTCTTTTTTTTTTTAAATTATCGTTTAATTCTTTCCCGATTTTAAGAAAATTGTTTTTTACTACCGTTACTTTCGATCTTCTTCGCGCTACGAGATTTAGAAGTTGTTTTTTTTTTTTTTTTATTACGCGTCGATTAATTGTACACGCAGAAGGTTTGTTCGCTCCGTTATTTTTTTTCTTCTTCTTGTTACGAAATTCGAAATTGTTTTTGTCCCACGTGTGTCATAACAGTTCTCGCGGTATTTTTTCAAGTTCTTCCCGTTATTTTTTCTTCATCTTACTAACTAGTTGATTTTTTTCCACGTATTTTTCTTACATATTTTAAAAATTAGTTTTTTTTTTTATTTACCGGACAGAATTAATTTTCATTTTTTTCTTCGAGTTCAGTCTATCATTTTATACTATTTTTTCCATTCTTTTTTTTTCAACTTCTTTTTCTCTTTCCCGTACAAGAGTCGAGAGTGTGGTTTCTCTGGTCTGAGACGATTAGTACAGCTTCGCTGCTAACGTCCCTGCTCGGGCGCCATTGTAACGACGTGTTTTCCACCTTATGCTGGGGTAGAGCTCGCGGCTCCCAGGGTTCGTTACAAAAATTTATTTAATGACCAGAGAAATGAAACACCGGACTCGCTCTTTTCACAAAACGTTATAAACCGTACGCTTAGTTTATTTATTTCTCTTAGTTTCGTAAGTTAGTACAATAGTCGATAAATTAAATATAACTAATGACGGAACCGACAACGCACACGAGGTTAGCGATGTGACAGACACGCCGTCTGTGACAGAGAGGAACACGTAGCCAAGGGAGAAGCAGACGGCAAGCCAAGAGAATTTAGTCTACACCGCTGTTCTCTTGTCTTGCTATCTTTACCGACAACAAGTTGTATTGCACGAAAGAGGTGTAACCTCTCTTCGATAATAACTAGATATTATTTAGCTGTAGAGGTATAACCTCTCACAGCTAAACAAGATCCTACCTGTTTGCCGGCTGCCGACTGACTCCCTGCTTGATGGTACGTACTCCGCTTTTATACTGTTTGCCGGCGTACATTTACACACACATACTACAATAATTATTTATCATAGTTGCTCAAAATTGTATGTTGTCGTTTCCTACTTGCCAACAGATGGCGGAAGCCATCGGTCCGTTAATTTCAAAATTAGTACATAAATTAATTCTTATTTAATACAAAATAATTAAAGCACGAAGATAATATAAATTATAGAATTCACTGTAGCAAGAAAATTAAGTTAAACATAATATGAATTCATTCACTCAAGGATAATATAAGCTATGCAATACGGTGTAACACAAAATATAACAATAAATTCAAATAATTATGATTCATCTTTGGCCGGATTGGTCTGGTGTGGTGGTGTGGTCTAGGGCATGTGACTCAAAAACGAGGGCTCCGACTTTTGGTCGTCACAATTTTTTCCACGGCTGGTGTCGAACTAGTATTTTGGTTCATGGTTGACTGTAACCTTGGACTTCTTCTTACTGGAGATCGTTGCATAATGGCCCACAAATACCTTTATGTTTTATTAATTGCATACAAATTGTGCCGCTATGCAAAGAACCACAAATTAATCACCCATTTTTAAATATTTTTAAAAGATGCTTCACATTAAAAATGTTTCTCTTCTTTCAATTGTTCCGGCAGGCATGGAACCACCAAGCACACTTTTTTAAAAAAAATATTGTTCCGGCAGGAACTACAAATAAATTACTGAAGTATTGTTCCGGCAGACAAGGAACCACAAATACTATTTTCAAATATTTAAAATATTGTTCCGGCTGGCAAGGAACTACAAATAAACACCTTTCGCTTAAAAAGTGCGAAATAAAATTTGTCGCTGGCTGCGACTGTCGTCCGTAAGGGGCGAATTTAACAACACCAAAAAAGAAACAATTCTTTTATAATATTTTTCACAAGTGCATGTAAGTGCGACTGTGAGTGAGTGCGTGCGTTTATTTCTATAAAAAAGTTACAAAATTATTTAAGAATACATATTAAAAATTCCAAGTACTTACCGCAGTGCTTTCCCTTACGAACTGACTTAATATTTAAACAAATATTTATTTGGACCACTACTTGTTATTTTGTATAACACATTTTAAATAACGGTACCAACTTAACGAAAGAAAGCACTGCAGTTTGATCAATGTAAAAACTAACAACGAAATTACATAAACATCATAAAGAAAGAAGTAAATAAAGACAATTTAACAAACATTAAGCCTGCCCACAAACATAAAAATTAATTTAATAAAAACAAATTATGAATATGAGCCATTTGGCGACATTGTTTATTCTCTTTTATTATCTTTGTTTTGTTTTATTTCTGTTTTTAACATTGTACAATGATTTTACAAAAACAAATTGCGTGTGGTTTTTGTACGAGTTGTACTTGTTGTAGTACCGAGATTACCGGGGATGAATTCGCCTTGAAAAAAATAAAAATCAAAAAAACTTAATTTTGATAGAAAAAATACAAATCAAAATTTTAAAAATTAATATATCGTTACTTTAATATAGAAAAGCCCTAACTAACATTTTCCTTACTTTACAGGAGAAGGAAAAAACTTGATAAAATTATAGTCTTGCGGTCGCGATGACAATACACAAATACATGGGCGTAGCCAGGATAAAATCTAGGGGGAGGCAACATTTTTTTTAAATGTTCTTTTTTAAGAAACGCTTTTCTTAAAAAAATTTTTTTTAAATGTTCTTATTTTATTTTTTTATTTTAATTATTAAAAAATGTAATTTTTGGATTTAAATAATAATCATTAAAATTTTTTGTAATAATGGGACACTCAAAAAAATTAAATATTTACACTATATGTTGGAAATACTTTAATAATAATTTTATACTTTGAGTTCAATGAAAATTCCTTATCTAAACTAAATGATTTAATATAACATTAGTTATGGGCCCAGGATTGCTTTAAAGAAAGAAATAAGCTGTGTATCCTGTACGTTTTTGAATTAACCGAATTTGAAGATTGATTTAGAATGTCGAATTCAAGTTTCCAAATAGAAAAGTTAAATGGTGAAAATTATGCATCTTGGTCAATACAGATGCGAAGTCTTTTGATAACGCAAGATTTTTGGGACGTAATTGAAACTCCTATTAGTGAATCTGCATCCCAACAAGAAAAAATAGCTTGGAAAGTAAGAGATAGTAAGGCGCTGGCATCAATAACTTTGGCGGTGAGAACAACTGAACTGATTCATCTTAAAGATTGCAAAACTTGGTGTAAATTATAAAATATTTAAAAGGAAAGGATCCTGCAAGAAAAGTGTATTTATTTAAAAAATTTGTGCGGTTTAAGTTTGTATCAAACGAAAAATATAGTGCTCAAATCAATAAATTTTATTCAATAGCGGATGATTTAAACGAAGCCGATTTTAGCATACCTAATGAGTTGCTTTCTATATTTATACCCACAATAGTGGAGAGGGTATTATGCATTTGTGCTGATGTGTGTAACGCCTTAAAATAGTGGTCCTAGACCCACCTTAAAGTATACCGATCCACTCAGAATCACTTTCTGAGTCGAACTAACGATGTCCGTCCGGCTGGCTGGCTGTCCATGTAACCTTGTGCGCAAAGTACAGGTCGCAATTTTGGAGATAATTTGATAAAATTTGGGTCATGGGTTCTTATTGGCACAAGGACCAAGCCTATTGAAAATGGGCCAAATCGTAGGACCACGAGGGAAGATAGGGGGAAATTTCTTCCTCTCAGAAACTATCAAACCGATTTTAATGAAATTTAAAACATAGATAGAACCATATCTTTATGGACACAAAAGGGAAAACAAAATACCCAAATTATGGTGTTTTTCAGAATAAGAACAAAAAGTTAGTCTGGGTTCACACTATGAAAGTTTTCTTTCAGAAAGTCTGAGTTTATAGATGAGAGGGGAAGAGATCATGCTTTTTTCTCTCCTCTCTCTCCCATAAACTCAGACTTTCTGAAAGAAAACTTTCATAGTGTGATCCCAGACTTAGCGTCGAATTTAGGAATTTATGGGGATTTCCAAAGTAAAAAAAAAGTTTGCGTCGAATTTAGGAATTTAAAAAGGGGAAGTAAAAATAACTAATATTTTTAATAAAAATACAAAAAATAGTTTACACAAATCAAAAAAAATACACATTTAGGAACAAAATAAGCGATGCGTGCAAAAAATCGTTCGGTTAGTTCCCGAGATATTTGCGTGCATCCAAAATGGTCAGTAAAAAGCGTTGCTGATTTATCCCATGGAACACAGGCTTTTGCACGCTATAAACTGTATATATTCTGAAAGTAAATCATTTTCCGCACAAAATAAGCGATGCGTGCAAAAAATCGTTCGGTTAGTTCCCGAGATATGTGGGTGCATCCAAAATGGTCAGTAAAAAGCGTTGCTGATTTATCCCATGGAACACAGGCTTTTGAACGCTATAAACTGTATATATTCTGAAAGTAAATCATTTTCCGCACAAAATAAGCGATGCGTGCAAAAAATCGTTCGGTTAGTTCCCGAGATATGTGGGTGCATCCAAAATGGTCAGTAAAAAGCGTTGCTGATTTATCCCATGGAATACACGCTTTTGCACGCTATAAACTGTATATATTCTGAAAGTAAATCATTTTCCGCACAAAATAAGCGATGCGTGCAAAAAATCGTTCGGTTAGTTCCAGAGATATGTGGGTGCATCCAAAATGGTCAGTAAAAAGCGTTGCTGATTTATCCCATGGAACACAGGCACGATATAAACTGTATATATTCTGAAAGTAAATCATTTTCCGCACAAAATAAGCTGTGCGTGCAACAAATCGTTCGGTTAGTTCCCGAGATATTTGGGTGCATCCAAAATGGTCAGTAAAAAGCGTTGCTGATTTATCCCATGGAACACAGGCTTTCGCACGCTATAAACTGTATATATTCTGAAAGTAAATCATTTTCCGCACATAATAAGCGATGCGTGCAAAAAATCGTTCGGTTAGTTCCAGAGATATGTGGGTGCATCCAAAATGGTCAGTAAAAAGCGTTACTGATTTATCCCATGGAACACAGGCTTTTGCACGCTATAAACTGTATATATTCTGAAAGTAAATCATTTTCCGCACAAAATAAGCGATGCGTGCAAAAAATCGTTCGGTTAGTTCCAGAGATATGTGGGTGCATCCAAAATGGTCAGTAAAAAGCGTTGCTGACTTATCCCATGGAACACAGGCTTTTGCACGCTATAAACTGTATATATTCTGAAAGTAAATCATTTTCCGCACAAAATAAGCGATGCGTGCAAAAAATCGTTCGGTTAGTTCCCGAGATATGTGGGTGCATCCAAAATGGTCAGTAAAAAGCGTTGCTGATTTATCCCATGGAGCACAGGCTTTTGCACGCTATAAACTGTATATATTCTGAAAGTAAATCATTTTCCGCACAAAATAAGCGATGCGTGCAAAAAATCGTTCGGTTAGTTCCAGAGATATTTGGGTGCATCCAAAATGGTCAGTAAAAAGCGTTGCTGATTTATCCCACGGAACACAGGCTTTCGCACGCTATAAACTGTATATATTCTGAAAGTAAATCATTTTCCGCACATAATAAGCAATGCGTGCAAAAAATCGTTCGGTTAGTTCCAGAGATATGTGGGTGCATCCAAAATGGTCAGTAAAAAGCGTTACTGATTTATCCCATGTAACACAGGCTTTTGCACGCTATAAACTGTATATATTCTGAAAGTAAATCATTTTCCGCACAAAATAAGCGATGCGTGCAAAAAATCGTTCGGTTAGTTCCAGAGATATGTGGGTGCATCCAAAATGGTCAGTAAAAAGCGTTACTGATTTATCCCATGGAACACAGGCTTTTGCACGCTATAAACTGTATTTATTCTGAAAGTAAATCATTTTCCGCACAAAATAAGCGATGCGTGCAAAAAATCGTTCGGTTAGTTCCAGAGATATGTGGGTGCATCCAAAATGGTCAGTAAAAAGCGTTGCTGATTTATTTATTACGCTATAAACTGTATATATTCTGAAAGTAAATCATTTTCCGCACAAAATAAGCGATGCGTGCAAAAAATCGTTCGGTTAGTTCCCGAGATATGTGGGTGCATCCAAAATGGTCAGTAAAAAGCGTTGCTGATTTATCCCATGGAACACAGGCTTTTGCACGCTATAAACTGTATGATTTACTTTCAGAATATATACAGTTTATAGCGTGCAAAAGCCTGTGTCCATGGGATAAATCAGCAACGCTTTTTACTGACCATTTGGATGCATCAAAATTTTAAAAATTAATATATCGTTACTTTAATATAGAAAAGCCCTAACTAACATTTTCCTTACTTTACAGGAGAAGGAAAAAACTTGATAAAATTATAGTCTTGCAGTCGCGATGACAATACACAAATACATGGGCGTAGCCAGGATAAAATCTAGGGGGAGGCAACATTTTTTTTAAATGTTCTTTTTTAAGAAAAGCGTTTCTTAAAAAAATTTTTTTTAAATGTTCTTATTTTATTTTTTTATTTTAATTATTAAAAAATGTAATTTTTGGATTTAAATAATAATCATTAAAATTTTTTGTAATAATGGGACACTCAAAAAAATTAAATATTTACACTATATGTTGGAAATACTTTAATAATAATTTTATACTTTGAGTTCAATGAAAATTCCTTATCTAAACTAAATGATTTAATATAACATTAGTTATGGGCCCAGGATTGCTTTAAAGAAAGAAATAAGCTGTGTATCCTGTACGTTTTTGAATTAACCGAATTTGAAGATTGATTTAGAATGTCGAATTCAAGTTTCCAAATAGAAAAGTTAAATGGTGAAAATTATGCATCTTGGTCAATACAGATGCGAAGTCTTTTGATAACGCAAGATTTTTGGGACGTAATTGAAACTCCTATTAGTGAATCTGCATCCCAACAAGAAAAAATAGCTTGGAAAGTAAGAGATAGTAAGGCGCTGGCATCAATAACTTTGGCGGTGAGAACAACTGAACTGATTCATCTTAAAGATTGCAAAACTTGGTGTAAATTATAAAATATTTATAAAGCAAAGGATCCTGCAAGAAAAGTGTATTTATTTAAAAAATTTGTGCGGTTTAAGTTTGTATCAAACGAAAAATATAGTGCTCAAATCAATAAATTTTATTCAATAGCGGATGATTTAAACGAAGCCGATTTTAGCATACCTAATGAGTTGCTTTCTATATTTATACCCACAATAGTGGAGAGGGTATTATGCATTTGTGCTGATGTGTGTAACGCCTTAAAATAGTGGTCCTAGACCCACCTTAAAGTATACCGATCCACTCAGAATCACTTTCTGAGTCGAACTAACGATGTCCGTCCGGCTGGCTGGCTGTCCATGTAACCTTGTGCGCAAAGTACAGGTCGCAATTTTGGAGATAATTTGATAAAATTTGGGTCATGGGTTCTTATTGGCACAAGGACCAAGCCTATTGAAAATGGGCCAAATCGTAGGACCACGAGGGAAGATAGGGGGAAATTTCTTCCTCTCAGAAACTATCAAACCGATTTTAATGAAATTTAAAACATAGATAGAACCATATCTTTATGGACACAAAAGGGAAAACAAAATACCCAAATTATGGTGTTTTTCAGAATAAGAACAAAAAGTTAGTCTGGGTTCACACTATGAAAGTTTTCTTTCAGAAAGTCTGAGTTTATAGATGAGAGGGGAAGAGATCATGCTTTTTTCTCTCCTCTCTCTCCCATAAACTCAGACTTTCTGAAAGAAAACTTTCATAGTGTGATCCCAGACTTAGCGTCGAATTTAGGAATTTATGGGGATTTCCAAAGTAAAAAAAAAGTTTGCGTCGAATTTAGGAATTTAAAAAGGGGAAGTAAAAATAACTAATATTTTTAATAAAAATACAAAAAATAGTTTACACAAATCAAAAAAAATACACATTTAGGAACAAAATAAGCGATGCGTGCAAAAAATCGTTCGGTTAGTTCCCGAGATATTTGCGTGCATCCAAAATGGTCAGTAAAAAGCGTTGCTGATTTATCCCATGGAACACAGGCTTTTGCACGCTATAAACTGTATATATTCTGAAAGTAAATCATTTTCCGCACAAAATAAGCGATGCGTGCAAAAAATCGTTCGGTTAGTTCCCGAGATATGTGGGTGCATCCAAAATGGTCAGTAAAAAGCGTTGCTGATTTATCCCATGGAACACAGGCTTTTGAACGCTATAAACTGTATATATTCTGAAAGTAAATCATTTTCCGCACAAAATAAGCGATGCGTGCAAAAAATCGTTCGGTTAGTTCCCGAGATATGTGGGTGCATCCAAAATGGTCAGTAAAAAGCGTTGCTGATTTATCCCATGGAATACACGCTTTTGCACGCTATAAACTGTATATATTCTGAAAGTAAATCATTTTCCGCACAAAATAAGCGATGCGTGCAAAAAATCGTTCGGTTAGTTCCAGAGATATGTGGGTGCATCCAAAATGGTCAGTAAAAAGCGTTGCTGATTTATCCCATGGAACACAGGCACGATAAAAACTGTATATATTCTGAAAGTAAATCATTTTCCGCACAAAATAAGCTGTGCGTGCAACAAATCGTTCGGTTAGTTCCCGAGATATTTGGGTGCATCCAAAATGGTCAGTAAAAAGCGTTGCTGATTTATCCCATGGAACACAGGCTTTCGCACGCTATAAACTGTATATATTCTGAAAGTAAATCATTTTCCGCACATAATAAGCGATGCGTGCAAAAAATCGTTCGGTTAGTTCCAGAGATATGTGGGTGCATCCAAAATGGTCAGTAAAAAGCGTTACTGATTTATCCCATGGAACACAGGCTTTTGCACGCTATAAACTGTATATATTCTGAAAGTAAATCATTTTCCGCACAAAATAAGCGATGCGTGCAAAAAATCGTTCGGTTAGTTCCAGAGATATGTGGGTGCATCCAAAATGGTCAGTAAAAAGCGTTGCTGACTTATCCCATGGAACACAGGCTTTTGCACGCTATAAACTGTATATATTCTGAAAGTAAATCATTTTCCGCACAAAATAAGCGATGCGTGCAAAAAATCGTTCGGTTAGTTCCCGAGATATGTGGGTGCATCCAAAATGGTCAGTAAAAAGCGTTGCTGATTTATCCCATGGAGCACAGGCTTTTGCACGCTATAAACTGTATATATTCTGAAAGTAAATCATTTTCCGCACAAAATAAGCGATGCGTGCAAAAAATCGTTCGGTTAGTTCCAGAGATATTTGGGTGCATCCAAAATGGTCAGTAAAAAGCGTTGCTGATTTATCCCACGGAACACAGGCTTTCGCACGCTATAAACTGTATATATTCTGAAAGTAAATCATTTTCCGCACATAATAAGCGATGCGTGCAAAAAATCGTTCGGTTAGTTCCAGAGATATGTGGGTGCATCCAAAATGGTCAGTAAAAAGCGTTACTGATTTATCCCATGGAACACAGGCTTTTGCACGCTATAAACTGTATATATTCTGAAAGTAAATCATTTTCCGCACAAAATAAGCGATGCGTGCAAAAAATCGTTCGGTTAGTTCCAGAGATATGTGGGTGCATCCAAAATGGTCAGTAAAAAGCGTTACTGATTTATCCCATGGAACACAGGCTTTTGCACGCTATAAACTGTATTTATTCTGAAAGTAAATCA
The DNA here is from genome assembly GCA_930367215.1 of Pollenia angustigena. Taxonomy (NCBI): domain Eukaryota; kingdom Metazoa; phylum Arthropoda; class Insecta; order Diptera; family Polleniidae; genus Pollenia; species Pollenia angustigena. The sequence continues at coordinate 73,145,571 of OV884057.1, read as the reverse complement.
TTTTCCGCACAAAATAAGCGATGCGTGCAAAAAATCGTTCGGTTAGTTCCAGAGATATGTGGGTGCATCCAAAATGGTCAGTAAAAAGCGTTGCTGATTTATTTATTACGCTATAAACTGTATATATTCTGAAAGTAAATCATTTTCCGCACAAAATAAGCGATGCGTGCAAAAAATCGTTCGGTTAGTTCCCGAGATATGTGGGTGCACCAAAATGGTCAGTAAAAAGCGTTACTGATTTATCCCATGGAACACAGGCTTTTGCACGCTATAAACTGTATTTACTTTCAGAATAAATACAGTTTATAGCGTGCAAAAGCCTGTGTCCATGGGATAAATCAGCAACGCTTTTTACTGACCATTTGGATGCATCAAAATTTTAAAAATTAATATATCGTTACTTTAATATAGAAAAGCCCTAACTAACATTTTCCTTACTTTACAGGAGAAGGAAAAAACTTGATAAAATTATAGTCTTGCAGTCGCGATGACAATACACAAATACATGGGCGTAGCCAGGATAAAATCTAGGGGGAGGCAACATTTTTTTTAAATGTTCTTTTTTAAGAAAAGCGTTTCTTAAAAAAATTTTTTTTAAATGTTCTTATTTTATTTTTTTATTTTAATTATTAAAAAATGTAATTTTTGGATTTAAATAATAATCATTAAAATTTTTTGTAATAATGGGACACTCAAAAAAATTAAATATTTACACTATATGTTGGAAATACTTTAATAATAATTTTATACTTTGAGTTCAATGAAAATTCCTTATCTAAACTAAATGATTTAATATAACATTAGTTATGGGCCCAGGATTGCTTTAAAGAAAGAAATAAGCTGTGTATCCTGTACGTTTTTGAATTAACCGAATTTGAAGATTGATTTATAATGTCGAATTCAAGTTTCCAAATAGAAAAGTTAAATGGTGAAAATTATGTATCTTGGTCAATACAGATGCGAAGTCTTTTGATAACGCAAGATTTTTGGGACGTAATTGAAACTCCTATTAGTGAATCTGCATCCCAACAAGAAAAAATAGCTTGGAAAGTAAGAGATAGTAAGGCGCTGGCATCAATAACTTTGGCGGTGAGAACAACTGAACTGATTCATCTTAAAGATTGCAAAACTTGGTGTAAATTATAAAATATTTATAAAGCAAAGGATCCTGCAAGAAAAGTGTATTTATTTAAAAAATTTGTGCGGTTTAAGTTTGTATCAAACGAAAAATATAGTGCTCAAATCAATAAATTTTATTCAATAGCGGATGATTTAAACGAAGCCGATTTTAGCATACCTAATGAGTTGCTTTCTATATTTATACCCACAATAGTGGAGAGGGTATTATGCATTTGTGCTGATGTGTGTAACGCCTTAAAATAGTGGTCCTAGACCCACCTTAAAGTATACCGATCCACTCAGAATCACTTTCTGAGTCGAACTAACGATGTCCGTCCGGCTGGCTGGCTGTCCATGTAACCTTGTGCGCAAAGTACAGGTCGCAATTTTGGAGATAATTTGATAAAATTTGGGTCATGGGTTCTTATTGGCACAAGGACCAAGCCTATTGAAAATGGGCCAAATCGTAGGACCACGAGGGAAGATAGGGGGCAATTTCTTCCTCTCAGAAACTATCAAACCGATTTTAATGAAATTTAAAACATAGATAGAACCATATCTTTATGGACACAAAAGGGAAAACAAAATACCCAAATTATGGTGTTTTTCAGAATAAGAACAAAAAGTTAGTCTGGGTTCACACTATGAAAGTTTTCTTTCAGAAAGTCTGAGTTTATAGATGAGAGGGGAAGAGATCATGCTTTTTTCTCTCCTCTCTCTCCCATAAACTCAGACTTTCTGAAAGAAAACTTTCATAGTGTGATCCCAGACTTAGCGTCGAATTTAGGAATTTATGGGGATTTCCAAAGTAAAAAAAAAGTTTGCGTCGAATTTAGGAATTTAAAAAGGGGAAGTAAAAATAACTAATATTTTTAATAAAAATACAAAAAATAGTTTACACAAATCAAAAAAAATACACATTTAGGAACAAAATAAGCGATGCGTGCAAAAAATCGTTCGGTTAGTTCCCGAGATATTTGCGTGCATCCAAAATGGTCAGTAAAAAGCGTTGCTGATTTATCCCATGGAACACAGGCTTTTGCACGCTATAAACTGTATATATTCTGAAAGTAAATCATTTTCCGCACAAAATAAGCGATGCGTGCAAAAAATCGTTCGGTTAGTTCCCGAGATATGTGGGTGCATCCAAAATGGTCAGTAAAAAGCGTTGCTGATTTATCCCATGGAACACAGGCTTTTGAACGCTATAAACTGTATATATTCTGAAAGTAAATCATTTTCCGCACAAAATAAGCGATGCGTGCAAAAAATCGTTCGGTTAGTTCCCGAGATATGTGGGTGCATCCAAAATGGTCAGTAAAAAGCGTTGCTGATTTATCCCATGGAATACACGCTTTTGCACGCTATAAACTGTATATATTCTGAAAGTAAATCATTTTCCGCACAAAATAAGCGATGCGTGCAAAAAATCGTTCGGTAAGTTCCAGAGATATGTGGGTGCATCCAAAATGGTCAGTAAAAAGCGTTGCTGATTTATCCCATGGAACACAGGCACGATATAAACTGTATATATTCTGAAAGTAAATCATTTTCCGCACAAAATAAGCTGTGCGTGCAACAAATCGTTCGGTTAGTTCCCGAGATATTTGGGTGCATCCAAAATGGTCAGTAAAAAGCGTTGCTGATTTATCCCATGGAACACAGGCTTTCGCACGCTATAAACTGTATATATTCTGAAAGTAAATCATTTTCCGCACATAATAAGCGATGCGTGCAAAAAATCGTTCGGTTAGTTCCAGAGATATGTGGGTGCATCCAAAATGGTCAGTAAAAAGCGTTACTGATTTATCCCATGGAACACAGGCTTTTGCACGCTATAAACTGTATATATTCTGAAAGTAAATCATTTTCCGCACAAAATAAGCGATGCGTGCAAAAAATCGTTCGGTTAGTTCCAGAGATATGTGGGTGCATCCAAAATGGTCAGTAAAAAGCGTTGCTGACTTATCCCATGGAACACAGGCTTTTGCACGCTATAAACTGTATATATTCTGAAAGTAAATCATTTTCCGCACAAAATAAGCGATGCGTGCAAAAAATCGTTCGGTTAGTTCCCGAGATATGTGGGTGCATCCAAAATGGTCAGTAAAAAGCGTTGCTGATTTATCCCATGGAGCACAGGCTTTTGCACGCTATAAACTGTATATATTCTGAAAGTAAATCATTTTCCGCACAAAATAAGCGATGCGTGCAAAAAATCGTTCGGTTAGTTCCAGAGATATTTGGGTGCATCCAAAATGGTCAGTAAAAAGCGTTGCTGATTTATCCCACGGAACACAGGCTTTCGCACGCTATAAACTGTATATATTCTGAAAGTAAATCATTTTCCGCACATAATAAGCGATGCGTGCAAAAAATCGTTCGGTTAGTTCCAGAGATATGTGGGTGCATCCAAAATGGTCAGTAAAAAGCGTTACTGATTTATCCCATGGAACACAGGCTTTTGCACGCTATAAACTGTATATATTCTGAAAGTAAATCATTTTCCGCACATAATAAGCGATGCGTGCAAAAAATCGTTCGGTTAGTTCCAGAGATATGTGGGTGCATCCAAAATGGTCAGTAAAAAGCGTTACTGATTTATCCCATGGAACACAGGCTTTTGCACGCTATAAACTGTATTTATTCTGAAAGTAAATCATTTTCCGCACAAAATAAGCGATGCGTGCAAAAAATCGTTCGGTTAGTTCCAGAGATATGTGGGTGCATCCAAAATGGTCAGTAAAAAGCGTTGCTGATTTATTTATTACGCTATAAACTGTATATATTCTGAAAGTAAATCATTTTCCGCACAAAATAAGCGATGCGTGCAAAAAATCGTTCGCTTAGTTCCCGAGATATTTGCGTGCATCCAAAATGGTCAGTAAAAAGCGTTGCTGATTTATCCCATGGAACACAGGCTTTTGCACGCTATAAACTGTATGATTTACTTTCAGAATATATACAGTTTATAGCGTGCAAAAGCCTGTGTCCATGGGATAAATCAGCAACGCTTTTTACTGACCATTTTGGATGCACCCAAATATCTCTGGAACTAACCGAACGATTTTTTGCACGCATCGCTTATTTTGTGCGGAAAATGATTTACTTTCAGAATATATACAGTTTATAGCGTGCAAAAGCCTGTGTTCCATGGGATAAATCAGCAACGCTTTTTACTGACCATTTTAAATGCACCCACATATCTCGGGAACTAACCGAACGATTTTTTGCACGCATCGCTTATTTTGTGCGGAAAATGATTTACTTTCAGAATATATACAGTTGCTGATTTATCCCATGGATTACAGGCTTTTGCACGCTATAAATTGTATGATTTACTTTCAGAATATATACAGTTTATAGCGTGCAAAAGCCTGTGTTCCATGGGATAAATCAGCAACGCTTTTTACTGACCATTTTGGATGCACCCACATATCTCTGGAACTAACCGAACGATTTTTTGCACGTATCGCTTATTTTGTGCGGAAAATGATTTACTTTCAGAATAAATACAGTTTATAGCGTGCAAAAGCCTGTGTTCCATGGGATAAATCAGCAACGCTTTTTACTGACCATTTTGGATGCACCTAAATATCTCTGGAACTAACCGAACGATTTTTTGCACGCATCGCTTATTTTGTGCGGAAAATGATTAACTTTCAGAATATATACAGTTTATAGCGTGCAAAAGCCTGTGTTCCATGGGATAAATCAGCAACGCTTTTTGCTGACCATTTTGGATGCACCCACATATCTCGGGAACTAACCGAACGATTTTTTGCACGCATCGCTTATTTTGTGCGGAAAATGATTTACTTTCAGAATATATACAGTTTATAGCGTGCAAAAGCCTGTGTTCCATGGGATAAATCAGCAACGCTTTTTACTGACCATTTTGGATGCACCCACATATCTCGGGAACTAACCGAACGATTTTTTGCACGCATCGCTTATTTTGTGCGGAAAATGATTTACTTTCAGAATATATACAGTTTATAGCGTGCAAAAGCCTGTGTTCCATGGGATAAATCAGCAACGCTTTTTACTGACCATTTTGGATGCACCCACATATCTCTGGAACTAACCGAACGATTTTTTGCACGTATCGCTTATTTTGTGCGGAAAATGATTTACTTTCAGAATATTTACAGTTTATAGCGAGCAAAAGCCTGTGTTCCATGGGATAAATCAGCAACGCTTTTTACTGACCATTTTGGATGCACCCAAATATCTCTGGAACTAACCGAACGATTTTTTGCACGCATCGCTTATTTTGTGCGGAAAATGATTTACTTTCAGAATATATACAGTTTATAGCGTGCAAAAGCCTGTGTTCCATGGGATAAATCAGCAACGCTTTTTACTGACCATTTTGGATGCACCCACATATCTCGGGAACTAACCGAACGATTTTTTGCACACATCGCTTATTTTGTGCGGAAAATGATTTACTTTCAGAATATATACAGTTTATAGCGTGCAAAAGCCTGTGTTCCATGGGATAAATCAGCAACGCTTTTTACTGACCATTTTGGATTTACCCACATATCTCGGGAACTAACCGAACGATTTTTTGCACGCATCGCTTATTTTGTGCGGAAAATGATTTACTTTCAGAATATATACAGTTTATAGCGTGCAAAAGCCTGTGTTCCATGGGATAAATAAACAACGCTTTTTACTGACCATTTTGGATGCACGCAAATATCTCGGGAACTAACCGAACGATTTTTTGCACGCATCGCTTATTTTGTTCCTAAATGTGTATTTTTTAATTTGTGTAAACTATTTTTTGTATTTTTATTAAAAATATTAGTTATTTTTACTTCCCCTTTTTAAATTCCTAAATTCGACGCTATCTTTTTTTTTACTTTGGAAATCCCCATAAATTCCTAAATTCGACGCTAAGTCTGGGATCACACTATGAAAGTTTTCTTTCAGAAACAGTGTTACCGTTCGCCCGACTAAAGTCGCAATTTTACCCTTTTTCAGCGGTCTGCGACTTTTTGTGAGACTTTTTTTTATCACCGACTTTTGCGACTATTTTAATTTTTCTGCTACTTTTTACCCTTTTTGTTAAGATTCTTACAAAACATTCAATTTTCTTATTATTTGTATCAAAAAAAAAAAATTCGTCAAAATAGCCTCGTCAAAATTTAAAAACAATTCATAAATTATTGTTCATTTGGCAACACTTTTATTACATTTTTGCAACCTTGTCATGTATACAACGTATTTGAGGCGAATTCAGTTCAAGGTGGTGGCAAGTTTTGACAGTTCGGACCAATTTGTTTTAATTTGTCAGTGTTTTGTTAGAAATGGTTGACATTTCGAATCGTAAACACCAGCAATGCAATGCAAAAAACCTCTGTTGTTTCTGTTGGTTTTGGATTGTTGTAGTCTTAGCACCACCTGTAGTTTTCGAATCGTAAACACTAGCAAAGCAATGTAAAAACATGCAATTCAATGCTGTCATCTTTAAATTTAATAGACAAAGATATAGAAGACTGGATTCCCTGTGATGAACTTATTTCTAAATATAGAAATAAAATTTAAAAAAAGTAGTATTTATGTAGGTATGTTAAGAAAAAGAAATATTGCGCCAAGATCAAACGAACGGAATTAAAGTAAAATTTTCAAGGGGCTTTAATTGGACAAGTTTAAATTTTGTCAAAAATATATTAACCTTAACTTTTTTTGGCTTGTTTTTAAACAGAAATTCTACTCCTTTGACCTTGGCAGCATACGAAAAATTTATTAAACTTAAGTAAATGTTTTCACTATACATGAAAACATGGACAAACATGTACATTGTTATGAAATATGATAAAAATGAATTCTGCAATAAGCTTTTTGTTTCAATTGTTTTGTTATGCTTTTTATTAATAAAAAAAACGTTAAAAAAAAGATGTGCGACTTTTATTTTCTGAAACGACTTTTTTGTGCGACTTTATTTTTATAAAACAACCTTTTGTGCGACTTTTCAAAAATTCCTAACGGTAACCCTGTTCAGAAAGTCTGAGTTTATGGGAGAGAGAGGAGAGAAAAAAGCATGACCTCTTCCCCTCTCATCTATAAACTCAGACTTTCTGAAAGAAAACTTTCATAGTGTGAACCCAGACTAACTTTTTGCTCTTATTCTGAAAAACACCATAATTTGGGTATTTTGTTTTCCCGGTTTTTAAATTCCCAAATTCGACGCTATTTCGTCGACGCTATCTTGGCCCACGTGAATTTTTACAAATTTTGCGTTCGCGTACTTTTTTGTACAACAGCTTTTTGTGAGAGAAAATTTTTTATTTACTCATTTACTGCATTTTACTGTAAAAGTACTCAAACGCACCTAATAAATATTATAATTTGAAAAATGTTTTATATATTCCTTATTTGAAATCCAATTTTTTATCTATAAGCAAGATAACTGAAAAAGGATATACTGTCAAATTTCAAAACAATACCGTGGAAATATTTAAAAAAAAATTAATTTCAATTTTAATCAAGAATGTTTAATGGAATTTATAAAATAGAGTAAATTTTAGAAAAAATACAATACTGTGTCAGGCCTGTTCGTTAAACTGAAAAGTTCGTTATATGCCATACTTATGTCTATTACCCATGTTATGAATAAATAAATAACTAGAACTGTTTTATTTGTGGTTTATTTTGAAATATGTTTTGAGATCTGTATAATATATTCAAAATAAAAAAGGTACAATTCATTACTCCGGTAGCGTAAAACCTAAAATAATTTTAATGAAAAATAAGTTCAAATTCATTTCATAGAACAATGCATGTATGAATGTTGTTGTCGTAAAAACCAAGAAAAAAGTTGTTTCTTTATTCACCTTGTTTCATGGCTTTCCAATTTTTAAATCCAAAGTTTGTACTACTTGTTACTTTTTGCACAAATCCACAACTCGCAATCCATTTTGGTAATCATCCACAATTTTTAGTTTTTCGTTTAAAAAAAAAGTCTCTTGTTCTCATTTAACTGATCATTGCAGCATAATCAAACAAAAATGCTACATAAACAAACCCTAAAATAGCGGTACTTTTTGCTATTCCCTTTGTTTTTAGTTAGAAATTACTTAACATTATGCTTTTTTAAACTAAAATTATGAATCCTAACTATTTGTTCGCTAAATTGAGCGCAAAAAAATATTTTTTGTTCGCTATATAAGGTACTCAATGAAGCAAACTTGTGTGTTCGTTAAATGCGATGTTCACAGAATCGAAGGTTCGTTAAACGGGAATACTACTGTAAATGAATTTAGCTGTGTTACATGTTCATTATGTAAAATTTCTGCAAAACCTTTTAAAATGATTGGTACAACAACAACAAATCTTACGGTGGTGCTGTATATTTTATTACATTTATTGATGGTTATTCTCGATATATTACATTTTTGCAAGCAAATCTGATGCATTTGGTGCATTTAATAGCCTTTTCACACTTGCAATTGTTGGAATTTTTTCATAAGAAATACATAGGGCTAAAAGTCAAAATTTTTCAACATCTTTACAGAATGTTACTATCTCATTTTGTTCCCTTTTACATTTTTAGATTCTTTTACCCCGGGTCTCCACGTAGCAATATTTATTGCGGCAAACGTCAAATTTGATTGCTCCATTAAATTTGCGACGTATAGACCGCAAATTGCCATGAGTGGCAATCCATTGCGCAATGATTGCTCTTCTGATTGCTTGAGCAATTATTGCTTAGTAATCTGCTGTCAAATCAGTTGTAATTTATCTGACATTTCATTTCTCTGTACGGTTGATTATTTATTAATGTGTTTATTTAGATTATTTATTAATGTGTTTATTTATTAAAAAATCAATCAAGAGAAGCCGCCAAGTGAAAAAATACTTCAACAAAATACAGGAAAGTTTTATATATTATATTTTTAAATAAACGTCAATATAAACAAAAGCAAACGACGAATTTGTTTTTTTTTGTATATTTTTATTTTTTCAATAGAACAATACAAGTTTTAGGTTTTTTTCATACGCAGATAAACAAAAAAGTAATACAAAATACAGCTACGACAATTACAATTAATTATTTTATTAATTTAATTTATTAATTTAAAAAAGAAAATTTAGCAACCACTTCAATACACAACATAAAACCTTTGTTATAAATACAGCCACAAAACTTTATACAACTACTCGCGGTGAAAATTGCAAATTTATGGGAAAGCAATTTCAAGTGTTCTCCAGCAATTATTGCTCCATTATTCTGTCATTGTTCTGCCGACGTTATTGCTTGTACTTAGCAATAAAAATTGCTACGTGGAGACCCAGCGTTAGTGTCATCACTGGAAAAGTGTCAATAAATTCTGTTATTATTGTGGCATCACTGACAAAATGGATGTTGCTTTTTAAAGCAGCGTTACCATTTCTCAAGTTTTTCTTTTTTTACAAGCCTTATTTTGCTTAATTTTGCTAAAATTATTAAACGAAATGAATTAGAAATACATTTTAGTGTTATCTTTTGAAATGTTGGCACTTTTGTAGAAAAAAAGTATTTAAAATAAATAAAAGTTTTTTTTTCAGAAATGGTGACATTTTTTATTGATAGTAGATGTTTCAAGTGTGAACGCGTATTTCACATTTTCAAAATCTTCCATGCGTTCCTCCGAAATGTATGCAAGTGAACAAAGGGTATAAGGAATATATATATATGGCAGAAAAATAAATTAAAACAATTGAGAAGTGATAATGGCCGAGAGCAGGGTTGTCAGATGTGGCGATTTCTCGCCAAACGTGGCGATTTTCCAACATGTTTGGCGACTTAATTTTTGATTTGGCGATTTATAAAATTTTTAAAATCGCCATCTGGCTATTTTTGATGACCTATGAATTGTTTTGAAATTCGTTCAATTCAATACTTAGAAATAAAATTATTTTAATTCTCGTATTTTTATGAATGAAATTTCAGGCAATCATATATATCAAGGCGAATTCATACAAGGTGGTCTTATTTTGAAAACGTTTTACAACACTGTAAAATATTTTAATGTTGCGGCAAAAATTCAAGATAGGAAGGCCACCGACCCAGACGAAATCCCTCCCGGGTACTCAAACTTATAAATGAAAACAACATCCAACTTTTTAACCACATATGTATATGACACGGGCCAATATCCACAAGATTGGCTTAAATCCACTTTTATTAGAATTCCGAAGAAAAGACACGCTAAGAGGTGTAATGAATACCGACTTATTAGTTTAATGAGCCACGCACTTAAAATATTTCTTAAGATAATTCATAACAGGATTTATGAAAAATGCGAATGTGCTATGGGAAAAACTCAATTCGGATTCAAAGAAGGGAAGGGCACACGCGAAGCACTTTTTTGTGTTCAGGTTTTAGTACAGAAATGTCGGAATGTTAACAAGGACGTATTTTTATGTTTCATTGACTACGAGAAAGCTTTTGATACAGTAAAGCATGATAAACTGATGGAAATTCTCCTTTCCCTTGGAATAAATGATAAGGAAATCAGATGTATTAGAAGCTTATACTGGCATCAAACTGCACAAATTGCTATCAATGGAGATGTGACAGATGAGATAACTATATTTAGGGGTGTCAGACAAGGTTGTATTCTATCTCCCCTATTATTTAACGTGTACTCGCAGAGAATTTTCCAAGAATCGATTAACAGCATCCAAGAAGGTATAAAAGTAAATAGGGCTTATATCAACAACATCAGATACGCCGATGACACTACCTTATTGGCTGACGGTATGTTTGGACTTCAGAACCTGGTTACAAAGCTCACTTCATGCAGCGAAAATTATGGTTTAAAAATTAATATTCATAAGACAAAATATACATATGATTATTAGTAAAAAAAAATAAATACAACGATACAATACTTAAAATTCAAAACTCATACGTCGAGAGAGTGCAGAATTTTAAATATCTTGGTGTTCTAATTAATGAACAATGGGACGGATCAAAAGAAATTAGATGCCGAATAGAGATGGCAAGAGATGCATTTTTTAAATACAGAAAAGTTTTAACCAATCATGATATACGGGCCTGTTCTGAAAATCACGTGATTTCAAATCACTAAAAATACCCTGGACCAGAGACCTGCGCCGAAGCGGCTTAGACGGCTGTTAGCCAGCCGCCGATGAAAATATTTGTAGCCACTGCCGCCGAAAATTCTTCGGCTAAAAATCGGCTTCAGCTTAGCCACCGATTACTTTGTAAATAATTTTTATTCTCTTTTTTAAAGGCCCAAATACACTTGTCAAATGCTTGACATCAAGCTCGTGTACGTGTGCTTGACATTAGAACATACATTTGCTGGATAAGCTGTCAAGCATTCATTTTATTTTGAAGTGACAACAATAGGATCAAAAAATATTAAAATATAGATAAAAAGTGTTTAATTGTGATAACATACTTTAAACAGTGTTGCTTTTTAATAAATAAAAAAAATTTAAGCAAAGAAGGAGAAAATTATTAAATAACATTTTTTTTTCCTCCAAAACATATTTTTCTTTTCATCCGACATTTTTAGCGTCTGTTCGGTTTGAAATCACGCTTAAAGTGTGTGGGTGCTTGAAGAGTAACGCCAATACATTCATCAAAATCACTCGTCAAGCATGCTAAGTATCTAAATTTTTTGATTTTCCATCAAGCATCGTCGGTGTCACACATACAAACTGATTTTCACTAATACAACCTTAATGCTGGATGGGAATTTGACCAGTGTATTTGGGCCTTAACAACTTGCCAATTTATTTTTTCATCAAAATTATTAAAATAACGACATATAGGAAAATGAGTGAACACTGGTACAATCGTTGATTATTTTTTGTGATAACTATTCTGTGTATTTTCCCGCCGAAAAGTTTTAACTCTGTAAAAATTTGACCAAATCACCTTTGTTAAACAGCCTTAAGTGTTTATTGCGTATATGGCTGCAATTCAACATTAAATATATACATATGTGTGAGAATAACAAAAATTTACAGATGAAACTGATTCCAGCGATACGGTTGCCGAGATCAGCGAGTTCAATTCAGATTTCGTGCATTACGAAAATATCCTTAGCAAGAAAAATGAATTTAAGAGTAAAACGCAAATATGTTTGTTTGCGTCACTGAGGTATTCGTGTACGCGGTGAACACCTTCAACAACCCTTCAACGTGGTCAAAATTTTGGTGTGTCAATGTACAACATTTTGTCCTTTTTTAAGAGACCGTTTTCAAGCCGAACAAAGATAAATAGTGGTTCTAAAAAAAGATGGGGTGTTTTATATGTAAAAATTTTAAATTTTGTACCTCTGGAATAGCTAATTATTCAATTAATGTTTGATTTCCTGTGTCATTGAAAACATGTGATTCTTGTTTAAACAAAAACATATTTTTATGCCATGAGTAGTGAGTTATAGTATGAAAAATGGCTTAAATACACAAATGTACATACATATAATTTTAATTTACATATCCCATCGGCTGACAGCCACATCGGCTAACAGCCGGAGCGAGCCGCCGCCGATCATTTTTTTGCGTCAGCCGGCGCCGCCGATGAAGTCCCACGGCGCAGGTCTCTGCCCTGGACATCTTATACATCTGTTAGGGTGGTAATGGCAATAAATGGGAAACGACTTCCGAGATAAAAAGGCTCCAAAGGGAGATTAATAATTGTATTTCGGTGCTTAAATTACATAATGTAGATATTGCCTCATGGGATCCAATTTTTGTGTTTCAATGTTCGTCTCGGCTCTCAGGAAATACTTTGCATCTGTGGGAGCAATCGGTTAAAAATAAAACACAGGTTCCCAAATGGGAAGAATTAAATAATTTTCTGACCGACAGATTTCATGCGCTGGAAAGTGTTTCTGACATAATAGTAGCGAACAATATAGCTGCCAGTGGTTCCCAAGCAGGCCCTTCAAATAATAACAATGGTTCTACAAAAGCTAAGCAGTTTAAGTCTCATCACACGAAAGTTGACTCGAGCTCATGTAAATTGTGCAAAGAGAGGCATAAAATTAGTGTTTTAATAAATTTTTGAGCATGGATTACAAGAACGTGTCTCAACTTTAAAAAAATTTCGTTTTTGTTTTAATTGTCTTACTTTGGGGCATATGTATGGTGATTGTACTAGTTCTAATGGCTGTTCTAAATGCAATAGAAAACATCATACGTTAATACATAAAGATATAGTAAGAAATAGCAACAATATAAGTCAAAGCCAAGCAAACACTAATTCTCAAGTTCAGAGTCAAAATACTCAAAGTCAAATACAGCCCACTAATGTTGCCGGCCCTTCTAGTGTAGTTCAATCGCATCATACCTCTGTTGCAAAAAAGGTTATGTTAGCCACAGCCTGGGTTAACATTATAAGTTTTGGTTCCTGTTACAAGGTTCGGGCCCTGATAGATCCATGTTCAGATGAAAGTTTTGTTTCAGAAAAGATACACAAATTGTTGAGGTTGCCAACTAATCCAGTTTCTGCAGAAGTCTCAGGTTTAGGCGGAGATATAATTAGTACGTCTTCGAAAATGGCAGTTTTTACTATTGTCTATCTTTTCGATCAGAATATGTCTCTTAATATACAGGCCCTAGTTGTCCCTCGTGAAACTGGTAGTATTCCAACGCATTGTTTTTTGCCCCAAAAAGAGATTAAGTTGCCCAAATTATGTTTTGCTGATTCGAAGTTTTATGAAAGCAGTGAGATAGATTTATTGTTAGGAGTTGATCTTTATCCTTCTTTTCTTTAGTGGCTCAAGAAACCATTTTTGGTCTGATAGTTACAGGTCCAACGCCTGCTAGAGTTTCCCCGCGAATAGTAAGAGTGTCTCATATGACAAAAGCAGCGATTATTGACCAATTATCGAAGTTTTGGGAGTTAGAGGAGATTTCTCAAAGGCGTATTTTATCAGATGAGGATAAAAAATGTGAGTAGATTTATAGTTCTACTACCACTAGAAACTCTGAAGGGAGATATATTGTTAGTCTGCCCTTTAAAAATAGTTCGCTGTCGCTTGGTCCCAATAGGCGCACATTGCTGTTTGTCAGTTTTTGAGAAACGAGAAATCCTTAATGCGCAACGCTGAGCGTAAAGTCCAGTACGATGAGGTCCTAAAAGAATATATAGCGCTAGGGCACATCGAAAAATCAGAAAATACTGGAAGTGACCCGGGTTATTATTTACCCCATCATGGCGTGTTTAAGCCTGAGAGTACAACTACGAAATTGAGGGTAGTTTTTAATGCCTCAAGTCCTTCGGCAAATGGCAGAAGCTTGAATGATTTGTTGTACACTGGCCCTATTTTGCAAGCTGAAATAGTTAATCTGATTTTGAGATGGCGATTTTTTCAGTTTGTATTTAATGCGGACATTTCAAAAATGTACCGGCAGATTTTTGTGACTCCCACACATAGGCCCTTCCAAAAAATAGTTTTTCGTAGCAGTGATAATGAGGAAATTGCTGATTACCAACTGAAAACTGTGACTTTTGGCGTAAATTGTGCCCCATATTTGGCCCTTAGAACCATTCTGCAGTTGGCTAATGATGAAGAGCGACGTTTTCCTTTAGGCGCTAGAATATTACGAGAAACTATGTATGTAGACGATGCCCTAGTTGGTGCTCATTCGATCGCAGATGCTTTGGTGGCGCGAGAAAAATTGATTAGTATTTTAGCTCAGAAAATGGACCTCGAACTCTGAAGAAATTTTGAAAAATTTGCCCCATGATCACTTACTAAATTCCTCATTTTTGTCGCTTGATGAAAAAAGCACAACAAAAACGTTAGGGATTCGCTGGAATGCGGCAGAAGATGTGTTTTTCTTTGTGTGTGAAAAGATAACACTTAAAAACTCGTATACAAAAAGAGAGGTTCTTTCTACCATTGCTCGGCTATACGATCCGGCGGGTTGGTTGGCTCCGGTGGTAGTTGCAGCAAAAATTATAATGCAGCAAATGTGGCTTGATAAGATCGAGTGGGACGAAGCTATCAAACCAGTGGCTCTGCAAAAATGGCAGAATTTTGCTGCAAATTATGCGGATATTGAGAAAATTAAGCTTCCACGTTGGGTTCAGTATTCGCCTGGCTGTACTATTCAATTTCACGGGTTCTGTAACTCGTCTGAGTTGGCATATGCAGCTACAATATATACATATAAGGGTACAGCTCGAAAATAAAGTTTTGTCAAGTTTGCTCACGTGTAAAACGAAAGTGGCCCCAATAAAAAAGCCATCTTTGCCTCGTTTGGAGTTATGTGGAGCAGTGCTTTTGGCAAATTTAGTCGACAATGTAGTACCTACTTTTAACGTTAATAAATCGCCCCTTTATTTGTGGTCCGATTCCACAATTGTCTTAGCGTGGCTGAGAAAACCCCCTTGTAGCTGGAAAACGTTCGTGGCAAATAGGGTGGCTACAAAATTAGAAAAAGTGGGGAATAAAAATTTGTGTCACGTGGCGTCAGGCGATAATCCTGCCGATCTAGCAACCCGGGGACTGATCCCTGCGGATTTAAGAGATAATAGGCTCTGGTGGCACGGACCTGAGTGGCTTAACTTAGAGCAGACTTCGTGGCCCGTAGGAGCGAAGGAGTTCGAAACGGCAGAAGAGTCGAAAGGAGCTCAAGTTTTTGTTGCTAGATCGACTGATCGAGAAGATATACTAGACCGTTTCTCTAGTTTATCATGAGCGTATCACGTAATCGCCTACATGTTTCAATTTGTTGCCCTGGCAAGTACAAAAAGGCGCGAAAAGGTCGCTTATGGTTCTTTGAAAGTATCGGCTAATGAGTTGCAGTTCGTAAGAAATCGCTTATCTTACCTTTCTCAACAAATTCACTTCTCAGGGGAGTTTAACTGTCTTGAAGCGAGTAAGAAAATTGAGTCACGGAGCCCCCTGTTGACACTTATAAAGACAATATTATTCGGTCTAATAGTCGTCTTAGCTCTGCTACTTGTCTGTCCTACAATGAAAAGCACCCTATTATCTTGGCGTATGGCAGTAGACTGGCTCGACTGTATGTTGAATTCGTTCACACTTTAGTCCTTCACGGAGGCCCTCGGCTAGTTTTGAATGTAGTCCGGCAGGAGTGCTGGATCATTCGAGCAAAAAATCTGATAAAAACAGTTGTTCGTAACTGCAAAGTCTGTGTTCTCTATCGAAAAAAACGGCAAAATCAAATAATGGCTGCTTTGCCCCAAGAAAGAACTACCCTTTGCCACCCTTTTACGAATACTGGCGTTGATTTTGCTGGCCCGTTCGAGATGAAAAGTTTCACTGGCAGGTATTGCAGAATCTCCAAAGGCTATGTGTGTCTCTTTGTCTGTTTCGCTACGAAGGCGATTCACCTTGAAGCGGTTAGCGACTTATCTACCCCTGCCTTTCTAGCAGCCTTGGGCCGCTTCGTTGTCCGTCGTGGTTGCCCGAGCTGCATGTATTCCGACAACGGCAGAAACTTCGTTGGCGCCGCCCGAGAAATCGATGCAGATTTCGCCAAGCACGTGAAAGAGCTTCGGGACACGGCTGTAGAAATTTATGGTCACCAGCGCTTGTCGTGGCACTTTATCCCTGCTGCAGCACCTCACATGGGAGGACTATGGGAGGCAGGGGTAAAAAGCGCAAAAATGCACCTAAAACAGTCAGCTGGTCAACTGAAATTCACGTTTGAGGAGTTCTCAACTATTCTGACAAAAATCGAAGCGTGTCTCAACTCACGCCCTCTTGGGCCTATGTCAGAAAACGCTGAAGATTTGTCCGCTCTTACCCCAGGCCACTTTTTGATAGGGACAGCGATGCTTATCCCGGCTGAGCCCGAAAAGTTGGCTTCACCCTTAAGTATTGTTAATCGTTGGCGTAAGTTAAAGGCCCTACAGCAAGAATTCTGTCGCCGGTGGAAGCAGGAGTACCTCAAAGAACTAAATAAACGCAACAAGTGGTAACACCCTCAACTAGACTTGAAAGAAGGCGATCTTGTGGCTCTCAAAAGTGAACCCTGCTGCCCAACTGAGTGGCGTTTGGGGCGTATTACTAGAGTTTACCCGGACAAAGATGACAAAGTTCGAGTGGCGGATTTAAAAACGCAAAACGGCACAATCACTCGACCGATACACAAATTGGTGACGCTCCCTAAATGCTACCCTCCAAACCCCTCTTCTTAATGTTTCTCTTTCTAATAAAAATTATCATCTTCCAGATCCTCATGGCCGCTTTTAATACTGACTTTCGTTGTCCCCTTTGCGATAGGTTTCACGCAGTTCGCCAGTGCTCGCGGTTCATCACGCTCCCTGTGGAAGAGAAGTTGCGTGTTGTGGCCCACCGGGCCTTATGCTATAATTGCCTTACACAGTCCCACACCCGAGCCGCCTGTCGCAGCATAGACAGATGCCACGATGAGCACGAAGCTCATATTCTTCCGCCGGGACGAAGAAGGCCGCACATTAGAGGTCGAGCTAAAGGTGGAGGAGCGCCTATATGGCAAAAGTCCGGCGGCAAGCGTAGAAGGCGAGTACCTGGCGCGGGGCGAAGCCTCCTCGGCGGATCGACAGTGGCACCTGAGCCGGGCCTACCATGTAGTGCTGGGGGCAGACGTAGCCAGCCGAATTTTAATCGGGCCTGCAAAGGGCAAGCCAGGGACAATCTACGTGCAGGACACGGTTTTTGGGTTCGCCTACTTTGGGGATGGAGTGGTGACCCGTGAAGAAGAGGTTTGAGGCTCTCTAAGGCGCCCATGTTTTCTATTCTTATTATTATTGTTAAGTTTTTTTTGAATTCTTCTTTATCTTGCTTTTTTATTGATATCCTGTTATTACATTTCCATTGTTTCTATTTTATTTGAATTTGTTGAATATTACCGTTAATCTCTTTAATTTTTTTTTTTTTTGTTTTGTAAATTACCCTGAATTTGACAGCTTAATTTGCTTATTTTTGAATTTACATATATTCTTTTTTTTATTATATAATTACTTTCTTTGTTGTAATTTGGTCAATTATTTGCACCACCGCTGCAAGGTGGGCGGTATGTTGGCGTCTGGCTCGTGGGAAGCCAGCCCCATGGGAACACGGGAACATGGAAACATGGGGAGCATCAACTGGTGTGAGCCACGCTGCATGTGGTGGTGGCATCTGGCAACCTCACATGTAGCGTGGTGAGAATGTCAACCTTTCGGCTTATTGACAGTTTCGTGAACTTTCGCACCAGCCAGACGCCGGCCATTAAATAGAATTAAACAAAAGTGTAAAATCAATTAAAAGAAAAGAAAAAAAAAACCTGAAAGAATTAAAGTTGAAAATTGAAAACCCAAACTAAAAATAGTGAATAAAAATAAAAAGCTTTAAACCAAAATAAAAAGAGAAAAGTGTGTGTTATTTGAGCTACAAGAGCCACCACAACCGTGCTATAGAGCCACAACGGATAAGGGTTGTTTTTAACAACAAGTGTCTTGCGCCTACATACTCCAGCCAGTTCCCGTAGACCATAAAGCTAAGTCGACCGCGTGTACCACCAATGCCGTACCAGGAACCAAGGTAAACCCATTTATTGCCATTACCACTCTAACATTTGGTCCTTCGAACCGGACCAAATGGAACCTGTGGATGTTTTGTCTGCACTGCCGCTAACTCTTTTTTAACTTCTATCGTGGCTGCGGAACACTCTTCAAACACTTTTTTGTATCTTCCCCAAATCTCTTCCAAGTCACTTCTTTCAAACTCTATCGCCTCATTCGTGTATATGGAAAAGTCTTCCTTTTTTAACGTTGCCTCGAAAATAGTTAGCTCATCAGCTGCACGAATAAATTTCTCAAAAGTCGACATAATTTTAGCTTTTAATCGAGCTATAGAACAACCAAAATGCGATGTGCCTTAAATGCACCAAAAAAATAAAACAAATTCAGGCAAGTTTGTATTGGACTTTTTCTTTTATTAAAAATAACAACAAATTGAGGCAAAAGGGAATTGAAATACAAAAAAATACGAGTAAAAATACGAGCAAAAAAAAGATGGCTCTTCAAATTGCGCGGCTTCAAATTGGCGCAACGTAACCTCACTTTTCCCGAGACACGAATATGGCGCGACACAATATAAATGCAATATCAAATTCCAAAGAGTACGTACCTTTTTATAAACTTCGCGGGCGAAGGACCAAATGTTAGGGTGGTAATGGCAATAAATGGGTTTACCTTGGTTCCTGGTACGGCACTGGTGGTACACGCGGTTGACTTAGCTTTATGGTCTACGGGAACTGGCTGGAGTATGTAGGCGCAAGACACTTGTTGTTAAAAACAACCCTTATCCGTTGTGGCTCTATAGCACGGTTGTGGTGGCTCTTGTAGCTCAAATAACACACACTTTTCTCTTTTTATTTTGGTTTAAAGCTTTTTATTTTTATTCACTATTTTTAGTTTGGGTTTACAATTTTCAACTTTAATTCTTTCAGGTTTTTTTTCAATTTTACCCTACGTTTCCACATGCAAGTAACTGCTTGCAAGTAGTGTATACGTATTAATTACGAAAATCAGGATAAATACACAAAAAAACACAAACATTTTTTGGGTGGCTACACAGGACAGTGCAAGTTCATTTTTAAAATGTCGGCATCAATTAAACTTCACGCTTATATTTTCAAATCGTTGCATATATAGACTCTCCTCATGGCTACGATATAAATTAATTAAGTTTATAATTTTTTCTTTATTTAACTTTTATGAAATCTTTATAAAAAGTTATGTTTATTTTTAAAAAAATGTTAATACAGTATTGCCCTATTTCCGATATTATAAAATTACCAAAAAGAATATTTCAATTAATTTTTTTTTTTAAATGCCTGAAATTTATGTTTAAAAATACCATTTAGATGCGTTGTTGTATAGTTGTGTTCTTTTTTATTTTTAATTTTGTATGAATACAGAGAAATAAGCTATAAACATAACTTTTATTTTACGAAGTACAAGTTTATTGATACAAAACTTATCCACGGTAACACTGTTTTTCCATTTGTCATTTTACTTGCGACAAGTGTCAAAAATTTACTTGCAAGCAAATTCTCTTGCAAGTTGAGCTGCAAGTACGAAAAATTCTTGTTGTCATTTTATTTTGCTTTTGCTTTACCTACTTTTTTTCTTACTGCAATGCAGCAAAGCAACAGTAAAATTTATTTTGTACGTTTTTGTATGAATAATTTGCTGCAATCGCCAAACAGTGGTTTGTAGAGCAAAACAAAACTTAAACAATTTTAAAACAGTTGATATGCAGCAAAATGAATGCTTTGTTTCTCAGAAACCACAAAAAATTTCGCGAAACAGATTTTGGATTCAAAAAGGGGTTATCCAAAATATATATACCCCATACATAACTCAATTTTTTTAAAAATGGTCGGTAGGTCAAACCAATTCTGAGCTGACGATATGTAGTTGAAAAATGCAAAAAAAATTGTTATTGCCAAATGTTTAATTTGCTAAATGCTAAAATGGCCACGCTGGTTTTGATTGCCATATTCATGTGTGTTTTAAAAATACCCAAATAAATTCCCAAAAAAGGATAATACCCGTTATTTAGTCAGACATCAAGTAAATACCCGGTAGAACCCCATCTATATATGTATATAAGTTTGTAACATAATTAAAAAAAAAAATTTAAAGCACTTTAGAAATCGCTTTCGGTGCGGAAACTTTTTTCACCAAATCAACCCTAAAAAACTGTTTTTTTATTAACAGAACGATATTCCCTGCTGGAGTGATATCTTGCACTCAAATTATAGTTATATCCCTAGTGCACATACATATGTATGAAATCATTATTATTTTTATTTTTTCACTTTAATCTTTATTACTTTCCTAACTTACAACACACTTCCTGTGATTTATTTCAATTAAATTAATTTATTTATTGTCAATCATATCATCTATGCATTTTTTGCAATGTTTTTCACAACTGATATTTTTAATTTGTGAAAATTCAAATATCGGGTGTTTTTTTTAGAGGCGGAAATATTAAAATTGTCAGCACAATTTTCTGTTTCAGCTGATTTGACAGTTCCCGGTTGTTTAAGGTAGTTTGGCAGGCAGTTCATCTTGAATAGAGCAGCGCTAGCAAATTGTGTCTAAATATTTTAAAAGTTGTGGCTTTGAAGCACAACAATTATTTGTTTATTGATAAAGCATTTTCACGACGAACTGGGGTGTATCGCTGGATGTAATACAGTCGATCAAAGTTTAAATTAGTGTTGTGTCAGGGAAATAGGACGGTTGTTTCTGATAAGGGGACTGTAGAGGGAGTTTTTGTTCTACTCGGGTATCTACATACTTAGTATCTTAAATCTATATATCATCTCCTTTCTTCTTCGCTTTTCTCTTTCCCATTTCTCTATATTGAAGGGATTCATAATGGACTGCATTGGTCTCCGAGTAGAGGTGTGCCTTTGGGGACATAACTAAGGCGACCAGATTTTGAAAATAAAAATAGAGGATATAAAGAAAAAAAGTAAAAAATATTTTTGACTTCAAGATTTTTTACTTATATAACAGACAAATTTTCATATTGTCTGTCGGCTTAATATGCAAACCTGCTAAATCCACTTTTTAAGGAAATTGAGATTTTGATTCCGTTGGGTAGAGAAAAATATGCCTCGTGGACCAGCAATTTGAGTATTGAAGTGTGTTAAATCAACTATATTTTTTGTTTCCTCTCAAGCATTTGTTGAAAGGGAGTTAGCAGGTTTGGATATTAAGCAGGCGATATAAAAAAATTTACATTTTCTTAAGTAAAATTAGTTTAAAATTATACCCTTTTGCGCCTGAGGTGAAGGGTATACAAAATAACGAAACTTAAAAATGCATTGGAGTTACTTATTCAAAATATTATACTGCAAGTGTATGAGAGTTCAGTAGGAACAAGCATGAAACGACATTTACCATACGATTTGACAGAAAAGACCAGTGATCCCCGTGAAATAAAATTTATTTTAATTTATAAAAATAAAATAAAATATTGGTCATGCTTTAAAAAAAAGAGGACAAAGATGACAGATTATGAAAAAAAGATGATAAAAGAGGACACAAATTTTATAGAGGACAGCCAGTTAAAATAGATGATTGTCCTCTAAAAAAGAGTACGTATGGTCACCTTAACATAACCCTTCTTAACCAAACCTAATCTACTCATATAAATTTTCTTTAATGCAGTCTTTTCCACAGAGTATACAGAGGCGTCACGAGACAGAAAATATTGTGTTCTTTTCTGTCTTTTTCTTCGAAAGCTGCCCTTTTTGCGTTTTTTGTTTTGATTATGCAATTTGTGTAGATAGTAGCGGCCTGTTTTTACGCATTGTCACTTCACTAACAAAAAACGTTTTCTTTCTCTTTCTTCGAAAGCTGCCCTCGCAAATGATTTAGGCATTTTTCATACGTCACTTTTTTCATCTCTGTATACTTTGTGGTCTTTTCAAAGGCATCAAGGTATACATATGTATGTATGTACACTAGGGTTGCAGCTAAATGTATGCAGCAATTTTTTTGTATTAATATTAATGTCTCCCGGGCGGAATATTGTGCCACATGGTCTAAAACTGATGTGGAAAAAATTTCAGCCAAATCGGATAACTTTTGCCCCTGCCCCTTTGAGGTCAAAGTTCAAATGATAAAAAAAAAATTTCCATACAAGCAAAAACATTTTTTTTCGATTTTTTTTTTTTTTTTTAATATTAGTAAGCTTTATAAGCTTATTAACAACAAAAAATTTAATTTCGATCGGACAAGATTTTCAGTTTCAAAAGTGACTCTGAAAAAAAAATTTGAGGCTTGTTAGGGGCTTACTCTAAAAAATTTTCAAAAAAAATTTTTTTTTAGTTTTGATAAGCACACATTAAAGATTTTTTGTTGCTCTTAATACCAGGTTTTTTAAATTTCGCATTTTTGTTCTAAATTGGGGTAAAAAACTGGAAAAATGCAGTTTTTGGCCCTATTTAATTAAGAGCATGATTACTAGGGTGCCAGCTAAATTTCAACTTTGGATTTTCAACATCTCCCGGGCGGAATATTGTGCCACATGGTCTAAAACTGATGTGGAAAAAATTTCAGCCAAATCGGATAACTTTTACCCCTGCCCCTTTGAGGTCAAAGTTCAAATGATAAAAAAAAAAATTCCACACAAGCAAAAACTATTTTTTTCGAATTTTTTTTTATCATTTGAACTTTGACCTCAAAGGGGCAGGGGTAAAAGTTATCCGATTTGGCTGAAATTTTTTTTTTTTTTGACTGGAAATATTCCAGTAGCCCGTTTCTGTATTTCTCACATCGTAAAACTTTTCGCATGAAACGTGTGAATTGCAACAAAAATAGTGTGAAATGAAACAAAAAATGGTTTTTGTCACACAAGTGTTTCTGTATCTTTTTTTTTTGCGAGAAAAAGTGTTTCTATAACAATATTTTGCGAAAAGGTTCTTTCAACAACTGTCAAAATAAGTCACATTTGAAATTGGTGGCGAGAAAAACAAAATGTAGATATTTTGAGTTTGAAATATGTTTATATACTATTTTTTTTAAATAAATAAAAAAATAGAAGGAATATAAATGATGAATGCATAATTTATATAATGAAAATAAACAAAAAACAATTGTTATATGTTGTTATTTAAAATTTTTTTTAGCCTTTTCTTGTTTTGGTTTTAATCAGTGCTGCCAGATAAATTTGTGTCAAAATCGTCAATTTCCTGAGAAAAAAATAAAAAAGATCGTCTTTTGTTTTAAGAATCATGCAATTTAAAATCAATTTTAAACAAATTTGTTTCGACTTTTATTATAAAATAATCAAACGAAAACATAGTTAAAGTTCATGGGTATTTAATAATTTCATTAAATGTATATTTATTTTGTTAAGCTGGAGGATTATTTTTTAAAAAATTATTTATTTTCTTTAATCCGATAACAATTAAAAAATTGTATTAAATCTTCAAAATAAACCAAGTCGGTCCATTACTTTCCCTCGAAATTTTGCTTTTGCCGATACATTTTTTAGGGAAGAGAGAAACAATTTCGAGGACAATTTTCACAATAGGGCCTTGTTTCTAAAAATATCTTTTTTTCTAATAAACAAACATATAAACAATTATCTTATTTCGAAGACTAAGGGGCTTATAGTGTAAAACGCAACGCCAACAATTTCATTAAAAGCAAAAACAAAATCAAAAATATTTTTTAAACTTGTTGTTGCTTTCTACAGACATTCATATTATTTTTTTTTCGATTTTCAACGCCACAAAATAGAAGTGTTTGAAATTTAAAAATTCAAGATGAATTTCTATAGAAAGTAACAACAAAATTATGAAATATTTTTGATTTTGTTTTTGCTTTCGTCACTTTTTTAGAAAAAATCATCAAAACGTCACTTTGTTAATATCGGAAAAAATCGTCAAGATGACGATAACTCGTAATATCTGGCAGCCCTGTTTTTATTATATTTATTTCTTTTGTTGACGTTTCGCTTTTATTTGACTGGAAATATTCCAGTATAAACAGAATTTGTTGTGTCTATTTTCGCATTCAAATACAGTAACACTTTTATCTCATAAATCGAGAAGCGATGGAATTTTTTGTTTCACACTTCATGTGAGAAATTTTACGATGCGAGAAATACAGAAACGAGCTACAGTATAAACAGAATTTGTTGTGTTTGTCTTCGCATTCAAATACAGTAGCTCGCTTCCGTATTTCTCGCATCGAAATAAGATAATTGTTAATATTTTTATATGTTTGTTTATTAGAAAAAAGATATCTTTAGAAACAAGGGTTAAATTTTTATATTTATCCCTATTGTGAAAATTGTCCTCGAAATTGTTTGTCTCTTCCCTTAAAAATGTATCGGCAAAAGCAAATTTCGAGGGAAAGTAATGGACCGACTTGGCTTATTTTGAACATTTAATACTTCTTATATACATAAGCAAAATATGATTGATATTTGATATTCTTATCTTATATGGACACTTTTGTGCCAAAACCATTATTCCGGCAAGAAAGAAATTTGTTTGTCTCCCAGTAAAAACTTTTTCAAAATGGATAGCTTCTTTCACTCGTTATTAAGTAGCTTTCTTCCATAAGAACTTCGATAACTACTTTTTTCTGGATGTATTTAGATAAAAAAAATGACTTACTTTTGAAATTGTTCATTTTGGCACAACCCTTGTAAAATTCATTAGTTTTTCAGTAGAATTGTATGTAGTGCTTTTATGTGTTTCTGATTACATACTTAACATATTATTTTGTAGGCGAAGATTTTACTGGGTCTTTAACCCGTTTATTTATGAACAGATTTTTTTAATTTTAACTACCAGCTATTCTACTAAGGGCCATTATTATAACTTGGCGTTAGCTGTTATCCGACAGTTAACAGACGCTTTTTGACAGATAACGCATTATTATCTGTCAATTTAATCTTAACTTTAGCTAACTTCAAGTTGTATTAATGGCCCTAAGTCTATTTCAGGTAAAAAAGAAAAAGATTATAGGAATAGGTAAATTAAAGATTAATATTTCAGCCATTTATAAACCGATATAGTTAAATTTCAATAATATACTATTTCGGACTACATACGATATAAATATAAAACAACGTTGTCACTATCAATTCCATAAAAACCCAGAATATTTATAATACTGTTATCAAAGCTGATTTAATTTAAAAATTTTCCATTTTGATCTCGGTTTTTGTAAATATGTATATATCTATTTTAAAAAAGGATGTATGTTTACTTTATTAAGCTTGGTTTCTTTTTGCTTTGTAAAAATATTTATTTTATTTTTTGTTTAAAATTGTATTTTCTCATGCCTTTGTGTATTTTCTCCAGAGAAAAATAACAATTTTAAATTGTTATCGGATTAAAGAAAATAAATAACTTTTTAAAAAATGATCCTCCAGCTTAACAAAATAAATATATAAATTTAATGAAATTATTAAATACCCATGAACTTTAACTATGTTTTTGTTTGATTATTTTATAATAAAAGTCGAAACAAATTTGTGTAAAATTGATTTTAAATTGCACGATTTTTAAAACAAAAGACGATCTTTTTTATTTTTTTCTCAGGAAATTGACGATTTTGACACAAATTTATCTGGCAACACTGATTAAAACCAAAACAAGAAAAGGCTAAAAAAAAATTAATATAACAAAATATAACAATTGTTTTTTGTTTATTTTCATCATATAAATTATGCATTCATCATTTATATTCCTTCTATTTTTTATTTATTTTAAAAAAATAGTATATTTAATAGTATATTTAAATTCAAAATATCTACATTTTGTTTTTCTCGCCACCAATTTCAAATGTGACTTATTTTGACAGTTGTTGAAAGAACCTTTTCGCAAAATATTGTTATAGAAACACTTTTTCTCGCATCCTTCCAATAATTGCTGGAAAATTATTTAAATGACAGATAATTCTCGCAAAAAAAAGATACAGAAACACTTGTGTGAGAAAACCCATGTTTTGTTTTATTTCACACTATTTTTGTTGCAATTCACACGTTTTATGCGAAATGTTTTACGATGTGAGAAATACAGAAACGGGCTACTGTTAGACTTTCGCAATCGCATTTGCAATTTATTTCAAATTATGACAACGCTGCTCAAATAAACGTCAGTGTCAACAAACGTCGAATTTAAAATAAATAATTATAATTTTTTTTTATTGTATGTCTATTGTTTTTGTAGAGTATTTCACAATTTTTTGATCCACATTTACTTCACTGATAAATATATAACGATTTGAAATCACTGATGCAGCGCAGTGATGCATTTACGAACGCACCATTTCTATAGAAGTTCATCTTGAATTTTTAAATTTCAAACACTTATATTTTGTGGCGTTGAAAATTTAAAAAAAAATAATATGAATGTCTGTAGAAAGCAACAACAAATTTATAAAATATTTTTGATTTTGTTTTTGCTTTTAATGAAATTGTTGGTGTTGCGTTTTACACTATAAGCCCCTTAGTCTTCGAAATAAGATAATTGTAAATATTTTTATATGTTTGTTTATTAGAAAAAAAGATATCTTTAGAAACAAGGGTTAAATTTTTATATTTATCCCTATTGTAAAAATTGTCCTCGAAATTGTTTGTCTCTTCCCTAAAAAATGTATCAGCAAAAGCAAAATTTCGAGGGAAAGTACTGGACCGACTTTTATTTTTAAGATTTAATACTTCTTATATACATATACAAAATATGATTGATATTTGATATTCTTATCTTATATGTACACTTTTGTGCCAAAACCATTATTCCGGCAAGAAAGAAATTTGTTTGTCTCCCAGTAAAAACTTTTTCAAAATGAATAGCTTCTTTCACTCGTTATTTAGTAGCTTTCTTCCATAAGAACTCCGATAACTACTTTTTTCTGGATGTATTTAGATAAAAAAAAATTACTTACTTTTGAATTTGTTCATTTTGGCAACCCTTGTAAAATTCATTAGTTTTTCAGTAGAATTATATGTTGTGCTTTTATGTGTTTCTGATTACTAAACATATTATTTTGTAGGCGAAGATTTTACTGGGTCTTGAACCCGTTTATTTATGAACCGATTTTTTTAAGAATATTTATAATACTGTTATCAAAGCTGATTTAATTTAAAAATTTTCCATTTTGATCTCGGTTTTTGTAAATATGTATACATATGTATATCTATTTTAAAAAAGGATGTATGTTCATTTTATTAAGCTTGGTTTCTTTTTGCTTTTGTAAAAATATTTATTTTATTTTTTGTTTAAAATAATATTTTCTCATGCCTTTGTGTAACTTCTCCAGGGAAACATAACAATTTTAAATTCTTATCGGATTAAAGAAAATAAATAATTTTTTAAAAAATAATCCTCCAGCTTAACAAAATAAATATATTTAATGAAATTATTAAATACCCATGAACTTTAACTATGTTTTTGTTTGATTATTTTTTAATAAAAGTCGAAACAAATTTGTTTAAAATTGCACGATTTTTTAAACAAAAAAGACGATATTTTTTATTTTTTTCTCAGGAAATTGACGATTTTGACCATATTTATCTGGCAGCACTGATTAAAACCAAAACAAGAAAAGGCCAAAAAAAATTTAAAATAACAAAATATAACAATTGTTTTTTGTTTATTTTCATTATATAAATTATGCATTCATCATTTATATTCCTTCTATTTTTTTTATTTACTTTAAAAAAATAGTATATAAACATATTTCAAACTCAAAATATCTACATTTTGTTTTTCTCGCCACCAATTTCAAATGTGACTTATTTTGACAGTTGTTGAAAGAACCTTTTCGCAAAATATTGTTACAGAAACACTTTTTCTCGCAAAAAAAAGATACAGAAACACTTGTGTGACAAAAACCATTTTTTGTTTCATTTCACACTATTTTTGTTGCAATTCACACGTTTCATGCGAAAAGTTTTACGATGTGAGAAATACAGAAACGGGCTACTGGAATATTTCCAGTCAAATAAAAGCGAAACGTCAACAAAAGAAATAAATATAATAAAAACAAGGCTGCCAGATCTGACGAGTTATCGTCATCTTGACGATTTTTTGTTCCGATACTAACAAAGTGACGTTTTGATGATTTTTGCTAAAAAAGTGACGAAAGCAAAAGCAAAAACAAAATCAAAAATATTTTATAATTTTTTTGTTACTTTCTATAGAAATTCATCTTGAATTTATAAATTTCAAACACTTCTATTTTGTGGCGTTGAAAATTGAAAAAACAAAAAAAATTATATGAATGTCTGTAGAAAGCAACAGCAAATTTTTAAAATATTTTTGATTTTGTTTTTGCTTTTAATGAAATTGTTGGCGTTGCGTTTTACACTTACTGCCTGTTTTTACAAAATGAAAACAAGTGAGTGAGTGAGAAATTATATTGAAAACAAAAACCAATTTTCTTTTTTTATTGTTGTTTTCAATATAATTTCTCACTCACTCACTTGTTTTCATTTTCTAAAAACAGGCAGTTAGTCTTCGAAATAAGATAATTGTAAATATTTTTATATGTTTGTTTATTAGAAAAAAGGATATCTTTAGAAACAAGAGTTAAATTTTTATATTTATCCCTATTGTGAAAATTTTCCTCGAAATTGTTTGTCTCTTCCCTAAAAAATGTATCGGCAAAAGCAAAATTTCGAGGGAAAGTAATAGACCGACTTAGCTTATTTTGAAGATTTAATACTTCTTATATACATATGGGCACTTCCACAGAAAATCTCTCTTTTTGTCACGTCACGTCACCTAGCAATTATTCTTGTATTTTAGAACCACGTTGTTCAAATTTTTCCCCTCTTTCACTAAATGAAAACCTAGTTGCGCTCTACACCCAAATGCAAAAAAAGTAAATAATATTTTCATTATTCTTTGAGAAACGATTAAAAATGGTTGGTGACGTTACGTGACAAAAAGTAGACATTTCTGTGGAAATACCAATATACAAAATATGATTGATATTTGATATTCTTATCTTATATGTACACTTTTGTGCCAAAACCATTATTCCGGCAAGAAAGAAATTTGTTTGTCTCCCAGTAAAAACTTTTTCAAAATGGATAGTAGCTTTCTTCCATAAGAACTTCGATAACTACTTTTTTCTGGATGTATTTAGATAAAAAAATGACTTACTTTTGAATTTGTTCATTTTGGCACAACCCTTGCAAAATTCATTAGTTTTTCAGTAGAATTGTATGTAGTGCTTTTATGTGCTTCTGATTACTTAACATATTATTTTGTAGGCGAAGATTTTACTGGGTCTTTAACCCGTTTATTTATGAACCGATTTTTTTAATTTTAACTACCAGGTCACCTAAGTCTATTTCAGGTAAAAAAGAAAAAGATTATAGGAATAGGTAAATTAAAGATTTATATCTCAGCCATTTGTAAACCGATATAGTTAAATATCAATAATATACTATTTCGGACTACATACGATATATATATAAAACAACGTTGTCACTATCAATTCCATAAAAACCCAGAATATTTAAAATACTGTTATCAAAGCTGATTTAATTTAAAAATTTTCCATTTTGATCTCGGTTTTTGTAAATATGTATGTTGCGGCAGCAACTGGAGCCAAGTGTTACGGCAGTAACACTATAATGGTTAGAAATAATAAAACTAAACACAATTTGTCTTCATGAGGTAAATCGTTTATTTAAATACATTTGATCATGAAGTTTAACAATGTGTTTGATAATGTGTGTTCGTATGTGTGCGTTTTATTATCTGTAGTAAAATTAAAATCGACATTTTAATTACATCGTACAGATTCATTACAACAATTAACTTACTAATTTCTATCCTGGCTTAAATACGTATTATTTCCACTAATAACTAAATTCTTTAAGATTCGACTTCCTTTTATCAATATGTCTTCCTTAGTTCAAATCAATATGTCTTCCTTTAGTTAAAATCAATATGTCTTCCTTTTACAATAGGTTACTACTTCGTGAGCTTAAAATACGAACCACGTTAATTTAAGAAACGAGATCAACACAGGGTTGACATTACTAATCACAATAACGAGACCAACACAGAGTTGATATGCTAATTAACAAATAGTCTGGCACAATTCAAAAGTTGACAAAACTTACAGTTAAATTCAAATATTCAAAATATACACTTAAAATACGTAAAATGTTGATTTAATCCGCAACATCCCGCCGCCCGTGAGTCGATCTGGTAGACTCACCTCTAACATCTAAAACGGCTAACTTTGATGCAGGTCTTGTTAGCTTTCCTACTGATGTCCTTACCACTGCCGAGCGAACTTGCCCATCTGCTGCCAGGAATACTTCATCAACTACACCCTTCTTCCACTGTCCACGTGCTTCATTGTCGTCACATATAACAACCACATCACCCACTTTTATCGGTAGCACCGGCTGATGCCACTTCGTCCGTCGCGTTAATTCTGGCAGGTATTCCAACACCCATCTCTTCCAAAAGGTTTGCTTAAGTTGTTGCAAAATATGCCACTGTTTTCTAAGGCAGACGTTTTCTGGTACGGCTGGCGTTTGAAACGTATTTGCACAGCCAAGCAAAAAATGATTTGGGGTAAGAGGCTCTTGATCTGAGCTGTCAATGGAAATATGTGTTAATGGTCGCGAATTGACTAGGTTTTCAGCTTCTATTAGCAGACATACAAAGGTTTCTACCTGAGGCGATTTTTCTTTCAGCGTAAACGCTAACACTCTTTTCACTGATCGCACCATACGTTCCCATGCGCCTCCAGCCGAGGGGTTCGCAGGGGTGTTAAATAACCATTCAATGCCGCGTCCACTGCAGTCGTTAGCTATTTTTGTATTATCAATGATAAGCTCCTCTTTACTCGCTCCAATAAAGTTGGTACCTCTATCGCTTCGTATGCGTACTGGACAGCCTCTACGGTTTACAAAGTTACGTATACATAAAATTACTGCGTCTGTAGACAAATCTTTTGCAACTTCTAAATGAATCGCCCTTACAGTCAAGCATGTAAAAAGGGCCACCCACCGCTTTTCACTTCTTCGCCCTACTGACACCAAATATGGACCCAAATAATCCACACCAGTATACGAAAATGGTCTTACATACGGAGAAAGCCGGTCAATCGGATGTTGGCCCATCAGAGGGGTTTTTGGGACTGCGTCTTTGTTTTTACATAATTGACACTTTGCCTTGGCAGATCTTATCAATTGCCTAAGGCCCGGAATCCAGAATTTCAAACGAATGGCAGCACGTACTGACTCTTGATTTTGATGCTTAAAATCTTCATGGTACTTTCTTATTATCAGGTTTGTTAGTTCGTGGCCTTTGGGCAGAATTATAGGTTCTCTTGTACAATTCGAAAGACAGATAGCTCGCTCAATTCGTCCAGAAAGCCTTATTAAGCCGTCATCGCCTAAACAAGGTGTAAGTTTATAAATGGCACTTGTTTTTAATACTGGTTTGTTAAGTCTCAATCGTTCGTATTCATCGGAAAAACTTACACGTTGGACAGTTTTACATAGAAATAATTCTGCTTTTTTAAGTTCTACAACGCTTAAATATGGTTGAAATTTTAGGTCAGGGCATTTCTGGCTCTTTAACCGCATTCTAAAAAATTTTGTTGCTCGCATAACCCAACTCATAACTCTTAAGAGTTTAATATAACTTGAAAAATTATTAAACTTAATAATTGAGATATCATTTACTACAGATATGAACTTAGATCTTCTCTCAGATTTACAATCATATTTATATACATCATCTGGTAACATTGGCCAATGTTCTTCACTAAGTCTTAAAAACCCGGGTCCGCTATACCAGCACGATGTTGTGGGCCTTTTTAATCGCGTCGCCTCATCTGCCGGATTCTGAGTACCGGGAACCCATCGCCATTGATCCAGATTTGAAAATTCTAATATTTCGGTAATCCGATGGGCCACAAACTGTTTGTAGATTCTGGAATCTGATCTTATCCATTTAATTACAGTTTTGGAGTCTGACCAAAATATTACATTCCTAGGCTTTATGTCGTGACTTAAAATTATTGCTCTCGATAGCCTTATACCAAGTACTGCGGCTTGAAGTTCAAGCCGCGGGATTGACAGTGGCTTTATTGGGGCACATCTTGATTTTCCAGCTACAAATGTAACATCTACAGCGCTTGTACTACTTATGCACCAATAAGCAACGGCTGCAAAGGCCACCTCGCTGGCATCCACAAAGATATGTAAATCAACTACGGTCATAGGTTCACACAAGGCAGTACTATAACACCTAGGAATTCTTATGTGTTGTACACTTTCAAGTTCTTTGTACCATTTAAACCATTTTCGATATACTTCATCAGGAATTGGAGAGCTCCAATCCATTTTGTACCTCCATAATTCTTGTAATAACACCTTAGATACTATCATAACGTTGGCTAAGAATCCAAAAGGATCAAATATGGACATAGTAAGACTTAGTACTTCCCGTTTTGTGGGCTTGCGATTTCCGCTTAGGACTTCTTCTGGCACCTTGTTAAATTTTAAAACAAAACAAAATTTGTCTTCTGACGGCAACCAATACATTCCCAAAATCTTTTCAGATATCGTCAAGCCACTGCTTAAGTTTGTTGAATATAATTTATTCGCATCAGGTATACCATCATTCATTACCTGACAAAACTGTTTTGAATTGGACACAAATCCCCTTAACTTAAAGTTCGCTTGCTGATGAATAGTAACTACATCTCTACTAACGACTATCGCTTCATCAACAGTGTCAAAGGAGTCCACATAGTCATCAACATAATGACAATCAACAATTGCTCTTGCAGCCCTAGGGTGCGTATTCTCAAATTGCATTGCGTTAAAATTTTTAACATACTGCGCTGAGCAAGGAGAACAGGCTGAACCAAAAATCATCACCTGCATCACATATACATCCGGCGACCTTGAAGTATCACCATCACGCCATAAAAAACGTTGGGCAATCTGATCCTGCTTTCGAATCATAACCTGGTGGAACATTTCTTTTATATCCGCGCAAACTCCGATTTTTCGTTGACGAAACTTGAAAAGTATGGATATTAAAGATTTAGGCTGATATTGGCTAGGACCCTTCATCAGCCTTGAATTAAAAGATTCACCACCTATACAAGCGGCTGCGTCAAACACAAGGCGACGTTTATTTCCTTTATTAACATTATTTATTACAAAATGCGGTAAATACCATATACAATGATCTTTACATGCTACCTCTACCGGCAATAACTTTCTAGCATACGATTTTGAGACATAATCCCTTATTTTGGTCTTGTACCAGTTGGCCAAATCTTCGTTGTTACTCATCTTGGCTTCTAGGCCCTGCAAACGTTTCATCGCAACATTGTAGCTATCAATGTGATCAAATTCATCCTTTTTCCATAGGAGGCCAGTCTCAAATTGTAGACCATTTTTATTGGTAGTACGCTGAAGAATTTCTTCTGCTCTTTTATCATCGTTTGAAATCAATAATTTTGTATTTTGTACGCCAAAGTTTTCGATTGTAAAGAAATCTTCAATTTGTTGATGAATGTCGTCTAAAACCTGCACATCGATTCTGCATACAGTTGCCTCGGTTGAGTCTTCGTTTGCACCAAACATAATATTACCTAATTTAGTCTTGTGTACTGCAAAGCTTTCGTCCAAATTAACTACCTCAAATGGCCTTACGAGTCTTACATGGGGCAAACCGATTAACAATTTTGGCATGGCATTAAAATAGCTCATTATTTGTATTTTATTTAGAATCGGAAATTTATTCTTAAAATTTTCAAAATTAAGACTTTGTGGCGGCAATTTCAAATTTTCAGTTGTCCATACATTTTTCATATTAAAACAAGTATCACTTTCTTGTGTACCACTTATTTCCAAATTAACTTTTTTTGATACTTCATTTGTAGTTTTACCTCCAATCCATCCGAGGCATAAGTTGGATTTTAAACCCTTTAAACCTATTTTATTGGCAACTTCTTCTTCTAGAAGTGATATTTTTGAGCCTTCGTCTATAAAGGCCACAACGTCAGTAGAACCCTTTGGTCCTCTTAATTTAACAGGCAAAAATTTAAATAAGGTTTCTTTATTAACAGAATTATCAACAATTGCATTAACAGCATTGTTTTCGTTATCAACGTTTATCGCCATTGTGTCATCCCTAATTACCTCTTTGTTATTATTGGCATATGTTTTGCTTTTGTTTACGTTTTCACAAAGTTTGTTCTTAGTATTTTCGTGAAGCAGTCTGCTGTGGTATTTGGTACAATTAAACAAACCACATTGGCGTTTTGTTTGACACTTCAATAAATTGTGTCCAGCTAGCAAACAACAAAAACAAAGATTTTTATCTTTCACAAACTTCCATCTATCAGCCGTTGTTAGCTCTCTAAAATTGCTGCACTGGTACAACTTGTGACTTTGCTGGCAGAGTACACATTTAGTAAGTCGATGTTCCGTAGTTATTGTAAATGATGGGTTCATTTTTTCTTTCTTATTACAGTAAACCTCAGCTTTCTCTGTTTCAGCGGCAAGAGCGACATAAGTAGCTACTTCCTGTAACCATATGCTAAGTTTTCGTACAGTGGGGTATTGGCCAAGATTCGTCACAGAATATCTCATCCATTCCTCTTTTTTTGATGGCGGCAGTTTGTTTATCAATTCGTCAATGAGGGTTGGATTCGATAAATGAGGCGTTGCACCTGCGTTCTCTAAGAAAACTGTAAGGTTAGAAACCATTGTGCTTAAATTAACCAACTCATACATTTTTCTTCCAGATATTTGTGGAAATGCACGGACTTTGGCTATTTGACTACGTATAAGCACTTGTGGGCGACCATAATGAAACTCCAACGTATTCATCACCTGCCAGACGCTGTCCGGGTGAATTAAAAAAGTTTCAACCTTTGTTTTTGCTTCTCCTTTTAGTGCTTTTTGGAGTCTCATTAAATTTTCCAAATTCGTGTAATTGTAAATTCTTGTTGTTTCAATATATGCGACATTAAACATTGGCCAGTGTTCTGGCTGGCCAGAGAATTCCGGCAATTCTTGTAGCTTACGTAATTCACGATACACTTGCCTTTCTACAGCCTGTGGTGTAGAAACAGTCGCACCAAAATTCTGCGAATGTGATGGCAAATAACTAGATGTAACAATTGGCGACATTCGTGGGGCTGTATTATTGAACGTTTGTGTTGGTTGAGGGTGTATAAAGGTGGTTGATTGTGACGACAGTAAGGGCATTGATACTGTAGTTTGCACATGTTGATGTGCGGCAGTGTTTGGCAAATAATATGTATATGGTGTTTTATACTCACTTGAAAAAAATTGTTGTTGCATCGGCGGCAGTGATGCTGGCATTACTGGTGGCGATCTTACTTGGTAGTTGGCTGCGGCAGGCAGTGCAGCTGGTGTATTTGTTTGGCAGTTCGCTACGGCGGGCATTGTAGCTGATGAGTATATTTGATTGTTTGCTATGGCAGGCAATGTAGCCATTGTGTTCGGTTGTTGCACTTGCGTAGATACAACTGAATTATTATACTTCTCTAAAAGAACCTTTAAAGATGCCTTAAGTTGCAGGATTTCTTCCCTCAGTTCGGCTGTTGTTGGCTGTTCCATTATCGTCATTTCACCTTCACTGCAGCTCTCTGACGATTCGGCAATATTACTTTTTGTGGCTTTACTATCGTCGGCGTCACACATCTTTTTTGTTAGCAATCGTTCACTTCTTCGGGGCATACAATTTAATTAGTGGCAAATGGCGGCACAAATATAAATTAATAATAAAATTTGTTGCGGCAGCAACTGGAGCCAAGTGTTACGGCAGTAACACTATAATGGTTAGAAATAATAAAACTAAACACAATTTGTCTTCATGAGGTAAATCGTTTATTTAAATACATTTGATCATGAAGTTTAACAATGTGTTTGATAATGTGTGTTCGTATGTGTGCGTTTTATTATCTGTAGTAAAATTAAAATCGACATTTTAATTACATCGTACAGATTCATTACAACAATTAACTTACTAATTTCTATCCTGGCTTAAATACGTATTATTTCCACTAATAACTAAATTCTTTAAGATTCGACTTCCTTTTATCAATATGTCTTCCTTAGTTCAAATCAATATGTCTTCCTTTAGTTAAAATCAATATGTCTTCCTTTTACAATAGGTTACTACTTCGTGAGCTTAAAATACGAACCACGTTAATTTAAGAAACGAGATCAACACAGGGTTGACATTACTAATCACAATAACGAGACCAACACAGAGTTGATATGCTAATTAACAAATAGTCTGGCACAATTCAAAAGTTGACAAAACTTACAGTTAAATTCAAATATTCAAAATATACACTTAAAATACGTAAAATGTTGATTTAATCCGCAACAATGTATATATCTATTTTAAAAAAGGATGTATGCTTATTTTATAACTGCCCGTCTATACCACAGATAATTATTGCGACATATATTGCAGTAAATGTCAAAATTATGTTATCTTTAATGTAGACAGCAATTTCTTGTACATATTTATTGCCGACAATTTATGTTGCAATAATTGTTAGTCCATTTTCGTTGACAATTATTGCTTACATAAAACGCCAAATTTGGTTATCAATTGAGAAAAAAAGAAGCAAAAAAGAAAAATATAAAAGCAAATTGTGTGAGAAAGAAATTAAATTTGTGAAATGGTATCAAATTATAATTGTAGTAAAAGAATTAAATTAATGAATTTAATAAACACTAAAATAAAATTACAAAAATTATTTTTATTTATATAACTATTTTCTTTTTCGACCTTTATTATTTAAATTTATATTAATTTGTTTAAGTTTGAGTTCTTCTTTATATAAAAATATTAGTTTTATTAATTTTTTTTTTGTTAAAGTAAAATTAATATTTTTATATAAAAAAGACCTCAAGCTTAAACAAATTAATATACATTTAATAATAAAGTCGAATAAGAAAGAATTTATATCAATAAAAAAATTTTTGGAAGAAAGCGCCAGTTTTAACACGGCACCTTCTTCCTTGATGTTCTTAAAATTATGAGTTAACATAAATACGTTTTCCCATGCCTTTAACTTGGTGGCCACACGATCAAGTTTTGCCTTTCAATTCCTTTCAATTTGCAATACACTCTCAGTTTTTTACTAACACACTCACACTTTTTAAATTGACCACGAGATGGCTTTCAATTTCACCTTTCCATTTGTTTGGCAATTTACTTTCAATTTAACAGCTGAGTACACGTTTGTCTCTGTTGTTGTTGACATCTTGGAAGTAAATTGCTTACAAATTGAGTGCAGCCTACGTCACAGCTTTCAATTTATGTAAATTTTGACAAGCAGTATATGTAAAAGACTATCAAGAACAACTTGTACGTGTGGCCGCAGGGTTACATAAGCTGAGCAATAAGCAATATTGCTTTGTTATTCTGCCGACGTTATTGCCAACTGGCTGAGATATTTATCTTTAGTGTAAATCTAGGGTTAAGCTTGGTTTCTTTATTTTTTGTTTAAAATGATATTTTCTCATGCCTTTGTGTAACTTCTCCAGGGGAAAATAACAATTTTAAATCATTATCGGATTAAAGAAAATAAATAATTTTGTAAAAAATAATCCTACAGCTTAACAAAATAAATATATAAATTTAATGAAATTATTAAATACCCATGAACTTTAACTATGTTTTTGTTTGATTATTTTATAATAAAAGTCGAAACAAATTTGTTTAAAATTGATTTTAAATTGCACGATTCTTAAAACAAAAAAGACGATATTTTTTATTTTTTTCTCAGGAAATTGACGATTTTGACACAAATTTATCTGGCAACACTGATTAAAACCAAAACAAGAAAAGGCTAAAAAAAATTCAATATAACAAAATATAACAATTGTTTTTTGTTTATTTTTATCATATAAATTATGCATTCATCATTTATATTCCTTCTATTTTTTTATTTATTTTAAAAAAATAGTATATAAACATATTTTAAATTCAAAATATCTACATTTTGTTTTTCTCGCCACCAATTTCAAATGTGGCTAATTTTGACAGTTGTTGAAAGAAACTTTTCGCAAAATATTGTTACATTCGTAAAACTGCTCTGGACGGGGAAGCAGCTCGCGCTCGTTGTCATTATTTTAAGGACAATCAGGTCGTTCTTGTTTGTCTGTCTTTCGTGCGTTTTGCGTTTCACCGCATTGGT
This sequence comes from Pollenia angustigena, assembly GCA_930367215.1. Lineage (NCBI taxonomy): Eukaryota > Metazoa > Arthropoda > Insecta > Diptera > Polleniidae > Pollenia > Pollenia angustigena. The sequence continues at coordinate 73,106,729 of OV884057.1, read as the reverse complement.
TGATGTGTGGCGTCGTATAACCGTAAATTGTTACGGTTTTTCGGGTCTCAGCATTAATTGCATGCCTTCGTTTTAACCTTACTTTTTACTTGTGAAAACAATGTGGAATTAAGTGGCCAACGATTTTGTACTCAAATTGATAGATATTGGTGGAGGACCATTTAAAACTCTTTAACTACTGGTAGAGTTCCAGTCAAAACTCTTAAAAGGAAAAAAAAAAAACTAGCTACTGGTGGAAGACCATTCAAAATTCAATTCGAAAGTATCCGTGGAGTGGATTTCAGGATTTCCAGCTTCCTATACGACGGTATAGTTCGTTCTGTGCAATCCTTGGAGCACCTCCTTTTATAGAAAGCAACTGTATGTGAAGGAATAGCATACAAATCTTTTAGTCCTGGCATATAAACCTAAGGTTTTGCCATTGCAAGCATATAGTTTCTAACATATCTTGCACACAAATCCAAAAAAAAAAAAAAATATTGTTATAGAAACACTTTTTCTCGCATCCTTCCAATAATTGCTGGAAAATTATTTAAATGACAGATAATTCTCGCAAAAAAAAAAGATACAGAAACACTTGTGTGAGAAAAATCATTTTTTGTTTCATTTCACACTATTTTTGTTGCAATTCACACGTTTCATGCGAAAAGTTTTACGATGTGAGAAATACAGAAATGGGCTACAGAGCTAGTAATGAATCTGAAAAATGGCAAGAAGCAATGAATAAAGAATTTTCTTCATTAGTTAAAAATAGAACGTGGGAATTAGTTGAAAAACCTCAAAATAAAAATATTATTGAATGTAAGTGGATTTTTACTAAAAAACGACTTGCAGATGGTAAGGTTGAAAAATACAAGGCTCGGTTAGTAGCTCAGGGATGTTTTCAAAAATATAAAGAAGATTACTGCGAAACATATGCACCAGTTATTCGTCATCCCACTATTCGTTTAATTTTATCATTGGCTGTAAAATATAAATTATTTATTAAGCATGTAGATGTAGTTGCTGCATATCTTAATGGAGACTTAAAGGAAGAAGTATACATGAAGCAGCCTGAAATGTTTGTCAAGAAAGGTGAAGATTTAATTCTCATAGGTCCACATATGTCTGTATGAACTAGTTCAAGTAATTTATTTGTTGTTGTTGTACCAATCATTTTAAAAGGTTTTGCAGAAATTTTACATAATGAACATGTAACACAACTAAATTCATTTTCTTTACCTTTTAAACTACGTACCATTTCTTTACTTTCTAACTTTTTCAAACCATTAAAGTTGAGATGACCAAACCGTTTATGCCAAAGCGCACTTTCACTATTTTCAGTTTTATTAATTGTATTGTTTTCTAAAATTGACTCTATTTTATAAATTACATTAAACATTCTTGATTTAAATTGAAATTCATTTTTTTAAATTATTCCACGTTATTGTTTTGAAATTTGACAGTATATCCTTTTTCAGTTATCTTGCTTATAGATAAAAAATTGGATTTCATATTAGGAATATATCAAGGCCCATCTATCAGGTCTGCTTACTTGTACAAAAACAAAAAACTTTTTCTTTTAAGCTGTCAAAAACTTACTACCACATATACATACAAAGCAAAAGGAAAAAACGTGTATGTAAACAACTTTTGAAAGCTCAAAAGAACGAAAACAATGATCATCAGGCTTCTTGCGCAGACCTTTTCAATGGGCCTTGGAATATATAAAACATTTTTCAAATTATAATATTTATTAGGTGCGTTTGAGTACTTTTACAGTAAAATGCAGTAAATGAGTAAACTAAAAAATTTTCTCTGCAAAATTTTGAGCAATGATAATTTCTTTCGGATTAAAAATAAAAAATGAATTAAAAAAAAGTTGTGTTTAACAACATGGCATATGTATGAAACGTTTTAATAAATAAGAAATATTCAAAAAATACCTATATTTTCGTATCAAAATTTAAAAAAAAGTCAGAATTCAGCGGATTTATTTTGCTAACATAAACAAATTTTACAGCAAAAAATAATAGATTCTTCTGTAGTAATAGCAAGATTTTAGATAATATTTCTAAAGTTTTTTAAGTGTAAACAAATTTGAAAGCAAAAAATTGTTAATTTTTCAGTAATAATAACAAAATATCCAGTTGATTTTACTATTTTTTTTAATGATAAAATTTTTTTATAGTGTAAACATTTAATTTTTTTGAGTGTCCCATTATTACAAAAAATATTAAATAGTTCAACAAAAAAACCACAATACTGATTATTTTTAAAAATGTTAATGATAATTATTTAAATCCAAAAATTACATTTTTAAATAATTAAAAAAAAAATAAAAAAACCATATTTCACGCTAAAGTTAAAAAAAATCTAATGTTTCACTTTGCCCTTGAATTCTCCAATAACTACTCAACCGATTTAAATGAAATTTAAAGTGGAGAAAAGTTTAAGAATCTATCTGTCAATTAAAAAAAAGTTCACTAAAATATCTCCTTCGGTTCCTTATGAACTTGTCTATGATAAAATATATTATTATACATACATATATTGATTTTTCAAATTTTGATTTGTATTTTTTCTATCAAAATTAAGTTATTTTTTAGTTGACTTTAAATTTTTATTTTAATGTGTAATTATCATTGGAATTTCTTATGCGCATTAAAATAACTATTAAAAGTCAACTTAATTATTAAAACACGTACACATCTTTAGAGAATAACTTTTATTTTTGCTCGAAAACACAAAAAGCAATATATAACTGTTATTTTTGTTCAAAAAAAAATAAAAATCAAAAAATAACTGTTATTTTTAATCGAAAAAATAAAAATCAAAAATAACAGCTATTTTTGTTCAAAAAAATAAAAATCAAAAAATAACTGTTATTTTTGTTCAAAAAAATAAAAATCCAAAAATAACTGTTTCCATCTGACTTTTATGAAAAAAGGAATAACTGTTACGGTCCCTGGTTTTAACATGTTTACTTTTAAATAAAATTAAAATTTTTGAAATCGGTGACAAACAAAAATTGGACTTTTGGACAATGAAATAAAACTTTTAGCCACTGTGCGTCCCTGCTGAACGTTGTAAAAAAAAACATTTTAAAAGGGATTGAATGGTTTTTAGCTATGCCCGTAGGGGTTTGTGCTTCCTTGTTCTGCATGTTGCTCTAGACCACTAAATTTAGAAACAATATCGCATTTGGAGTAATTTCAAAATGATTTTTTCATCTGTTTTATTCACCCATTCTTTTAACTTTAGGTGCTTCAGCCAATCCTAGTGAAACTTTTTTGAAATTGTTTTACTAATGTTTTCCTTCTTTGATTTTTATTTCTATTTATTTATATTCACATTAATGAGCATTTAAATTATTGCATTTTTTTAGATCTAATTCAATGTAAGAATATTTGTTTTTTTTTCTTTAATGGAAAATATTGTTACGAAAGTAACTTTAGTTAAGAATTAGATTAATTTATTCTCCCAATTATGAATAAACATTTCCCGGGAGTTTTCTCCCTTCTCCCATTTTTCCTATGTAGATTCAATTGTAAAAATGGGAAAAGGGAACTCCCGGGGAATTTTTATTCATAATTGGGCTGATTAGTTATCTTGTATTGATTAGTTATTAAGTATTTGTTAGTTATTTTGTTAGTTAAAATTGTTATTGTAAAAGTTATGCACACTTCTAGTGTAAAAATCATTGTACAGATGTATGTTAAAATTGTTGTGCATAATTGTACTTCAACCCCACTGTAAATACTCGAATGTTCGTTATTAAGTTATCTCAATTTATGGTAACGCCTAAAAGTATGCCTTAGTTTATGATGCCTAATAACTAAATTAATTCAGCCATATAGATAGTAACTATACATGAGTAAGTAGCCGTTATGCGGCGAACTTTCTAGAGCCATCTAGACGTTACTATTATCATCTACACGTCTGGGCTAGAGTATAAATACTTGCGGCGGCTAGCACAATGAGATCATTATAAGTTCTGACTTTGTCAATAACGTATCACGCTGAGAAAATTATAGTTGGTTGTGAATAAAAGCTATAAATTACGGTTGTTAAAGTGACTAAGTACTAAATAAAGCTGTGTAAATTATAAACAGTGTAGTTTTATTTAAAGTGCAATAAAGAACTCGAAACGGTTTATTTTAAAGGAAATAAACCAAAACGTTATTAAAGGCAGTAACGTAACAATATTTAAAATACCACAAGAACTAAAAAAATGCTAGAAATTTGTAAATATTGCTAGAAAATATGCTAGATGCTAAATCAGGTTTTTCATGCCAAATGACTTTAAAAAATGCTAGATCTAGCATAAAAAAATGCTAAATTGGCAACACTGAAAAGGATCAATATGAGGTCTGTCTGGGTACTTTTCCAGTAGCAAATACTCAGTAAATTTTTTTGGGAGAGTAAGTGCTGGTTCACACAGGTCAAGTTTGACGCTTCAAGTCTTGAGCTTTTAGGAGAGAGGGGTAAAGAGAATGGAAAGGGGTACATACTTGACCGTACCAGTCAGTTTTGTATTTTTATTTTCTTTTTTCATCCGTAATATAATAAAAAGCTACAAAGTTGAAGGAAAAGAAAACAAAAATTAATTTTGTGCATGAACGTGAACGCAAGTTCAAAAGAAAATTTAAATAAAACTGTTCAAGTAAACTTGACCTGTGTGAACCAGCACTAAGACCAATATTACTCTATCGGCTGAAAAAATCTCAAAAAGTACGCAGACAGTAAGGCGAATTAACTACAGGTGGTGTCTAAACGGCATCTGATTTTGACAGTTCGGGCTTATTTGTTTTGATTTGTTAGTGTTTTGCTAATAATGGTTGACATTTCGAGCTAATGGCACTAACAATGCAATGCAAAAAACCGTATGTTGTTTCTGTTGTTTTTGGATTGTTGTAGTTCCGACACCACCTGTAGTTGAATTCGCCTTGGCAGACAGTATCCAGTGAAATTTTGCAAGAAAACAGCTGATCGGTGTGTAAACAATTGAAATAACAAAGCAAAAGAATTTTAGCATATGTGTACGCAAAATTGAATTCTCGAGGTAAATTAAAAAATTATTAATTAAAGTGAAGCTTAAAAAGTGTTGTAAATTAAATAACTTGTTTATTACACTGTTATTAGTTTGGTAAATTCAATTTCTTCTTAGTTTTTAGTTTTATTTGTCAGGTTTTTTATAAAACTTCTTTTGCTTACATTGCCCAACATAGAGCCGGCTTACAATGGAAAAAAAGAATGAAATGCCCAACACAGTGCCCTCGAACAGCTTGACAACGGAGAAAAATAATTTGGATGTGAAGTGCTCGCCAGGAACACAATTCCAAATACTCGCCTCTTCAATTGCAAAGTTTGTCCCACAAAGTTCGGCTGGTTCTATCGGTTCTGCCATCTCCACTCCACTTACGCCACGGTCGCACTGTATATTTGGATGTTTCTAGCATGAAGTAAAATGTTTTGTTTATTATAATTTATTATAAACGTTAAAAATCAACACAATTCTAACTACTTACCTCTGCCATTGTTAAATTTAAATTTTTATTTTCATTTCCCAAAAATTATTTCATTCAAACAGCTGTTCAAACTATTTGCAAAATCTTGCAAGCGGAAATTTCTCCAGTAACATTTTGCAAGTTCTCTAACTTCCAACTGTCAAAAAATTCTCTTTTTGGCTCTCTCGCTGCAAGAGATTTGGAGTACGCAGACAACATTTTGCAACATTTTGCGCAAAATATGTGTACGCAGACAGACCTATGGTATACTTGAATCAGAATCAGTGTTGCCAAAACTTGGTGACCAAAAATGGCTAAATTTACGGTAAAAAATGGCTAAAAGCTTTTTTAAATAAAAACACATTAAAATTCAATAAAAAAAAAACAGAAACAATTCATTTAAAATGGTTTACGATGAAATTGTAAGTTAAGATTAATTTGTTAAACAAGAATAAACGTAAATTAATATTTGACAGATATTTAAAAAATTAAATCATCGATACCCAACCTTTTCAGTCCAGATCTACATTAAAAAACAAGTAAGAAAGTATAGTCGGTCAACACCACATTAGAACCTATGTACCTATCAAATAATCTCCAAAACAGCCAGCCAGCAGGACAAACATCGTTAATTCGACTCAGAAAGTTATTCTGAGTCAATCGTAAAGGTATACGTAAAGGTGGGCTTAGGACCATTATTTTAAGGTGTTACAAACATCAGCACAAACGCTTCGTACCCTCTCCACTATTGTGGTGCTGGTATAAATATTTTATTGATAAAATCGAATTAACGGTTGCTTAATGTATCCTTTTTCTCAAATTACTTTAAACGATCAACCCTATCGCAAACAACTACTCCCAAGGTACATTAACACAAGGTAGACTCATCGGGGAGTGTAGACATGCTGCTCTTATAAAAATAAGCGAGTGGAACCGAGTTGTCAACATTGTTTTCATATAAAACACATGCACACATGTACAAATTTTGGCTCATGTACACGAAATTTGACGTTTGGGTTCCAACTGGGGTAAACAGCTGACAAACATATGGGCCAACGAGTTTACCTTGTGTAAATATACCTTGACTACTCCCATGAAAATATTCCCATATTTTTTTTATTTCGTATTGTGAATGATTTCCATAACAAATTGTTTGGGAATGAGTTCCCAAACTTATAAAATTTGGCATCGCCAATGTTTACTCCCGCGAATTTTTTTACTAAATAAATTACCAACAAGTGTTGATGTGAACGAGAAGGGAACATGTAAATTTTAATTTGTATTCTAACATAGCGTTTACATTTGCCAGTACTGGCAAGACAGTAGCAATTCATTCAAACGTTTTCACTAATACATAAACACTTTTACAGCTATTTTGTTTTTGCATTGTTTTGCCAACTAATATGTATATGCTTACTGTCTTGCCAGTACTGGCAAATGTAAACGCTGTGTAAAGTAGGACTAAACTAAATTACTTTTTCCTTTTATTGAAGAAGTGTACATAAAGAAAATGAAGATAAACACTATTCATTATTTATTTTATTATATTTTTATTAGTATTTTATTTTGTATATTTTTCTTTCACAATACAAGCACTAACAAGTTACTCACAATAGAGACTTTTGTTTACAAAGCACTGACAAATAATTCACAATAGAAATGTTTACTCCCAAAATATTTGCGATACCAATTTGTTGGGGATGGGAATTGAGGTTTGATCCCATATATCATATTCCCATAACATTCGCGATAGGGGTGGATGTTTACTTGGGTAAATACCCTCTCTACTTCATCATTAGATCATGCAACTGAAATTTCTAAAAAAAAATGTTTGCGGCCTGCATCTCTTTATTGAAATACTTGCAACCAGAAAGGAACGCCGATGTTTGTGTTGATTTCCAACATTTGTATGTATAAGTTGTGACTTAAATGAAATGAGTTTGAATTGTTAAAATTGTTTATTTTACTTTAATACATTTTTATAAGAAATTGAAAATTATTATTTTAAAAGAAAAACGGCAAAAAAAAATTTATGGCTAAATAAGTTGAAAAATGGCAAATGGCTAAACTCATTTTTTTAATGGCTAAAGGCATTGTAGAATCAAAATATTATGAAATTCTCTCCGTGTTTAAAAGAAAAAAAGAAAAATCTTTTGTAAGTATAATTCATGTTTACACGGATGGTATAAGTCAAGGCGAATTTAACAAGGTAAGTGCAACTCTACAACTACAAAGAGCCCCATGTATTTTTTTGCAATTTAATAGGCGGCTGTCAAAAATGCTGACAAGGCAAAAATTGATTGAAAAACAAAATAAAAATTTTGTTTGGGTAATAAAAGAGATGATTAAATTCACTTTAATTATTCGCAGTTTTTCTAAGAAATTTGTTCGGTTATTTTGGCGCAAAACATAAACAAGGTTATATTTTGACGTTTGCCTATTATTTTTTAATTCGCCGTGGGGGCAGCTGATGAACGGCTGACGAGTTGAGTTTACCTTGTTGAATTCGCCTTGGTATAAGTAAAATTAATAATAACAAAAAAGCAGATGGTTGCAGTTTTAAATATTTTACAAAAACAAATGAAAATTTCCTGATTTGATTTTAGTTGTTTTTGTAATTGTATAAAAATGCTATCACCTTTAATGTACTCCGTTAAAATACACCTCTGGTTTCAAGGCGAATTAACTCTAGGTAAGCTCAACTCGTCAGCCGTTCATCAGCTGTATCCACGGCGAATTAAAAAAATGGTGAAACGTCAATATATTGTTTTGTTTCTTTACTGAAATTTGACAAGTCAGAAAATTGCAAAAACAAAATACATGGAGTTAATTCGCCTTGTTTTGTAGTTGTAGAGTTGCACTTACCTGTTATAAATACGCCTTGTCTGGTGTGATGAAAATACATAAGTTTCTAAAATGGTTTAGAAAAAAAGCATTTACCGACCGCTTGTCAGATTTTGTATCCGTATTCTCTCTTACTCAATATATTTTCCTTTTACATGATAAGATTTTTTTCATTCTACATAATTTTTCGACATGTAATACATTGTATTACCGTGTAAACTGGCCTTAAACATGATGAAAAATGGCTAAATCTAGCCACTAAATGGCTAAATTGGCATCACTGATCAAAATCCATGTTAACCATGTGCGCAAGGTATATTTATAGCAGGTTGTCTCGGAAAGCCAGCTGGTTATTTTTTATTTGCTTGTTTTGCGATACAAACTGTCAAATGTTGTATAGTAAACAAGTAAACAAGTTTTTTGTCTCATTTCAACCCCTTTGCTGTTTGACAGTTCGTATCGCAAAACAACAATAAAAAGCCCTGTCGTTTGTTTTATTGTACAATTGTTGTAATCTCGCGGCTACCTGTTATAAATATACCTTGCATGTGCGCAAACAAGGCGAATTAACTACAGGTGGTGTCGAAACGGCATCTGATTTTGACAGTTCGGGCTTATTTGTTTTGATTTGTTAGTGTTTTGCTAATAATGGTTGACATTTCGAGCTAATGGCACTAACAATGTAATGTAAAAAACCGTATGTTGTTTCTGTTGTTTTTGGATTGTTGTAGTTCCGACACCACCTGTAGTTGAATTCGCCTTGTGCGCAGAGTAAAAAAAAAAAAATTCGATCAAACTTGGTAAACAAATTTTAATTGTACTAAAGACCAGTTTACACGGTAATACCAAGGCGAATTTATACAAGGTAAGTGCAACTCTACAACTACAAAGCAAGGCGAATTAACTCCATGTATTTTGTTTTTGCAATTTTCTCACAAGTTGTCAAATGTCAGTATAAAAACAAAACAATATTTTGACGTTTCGTGATTTTTGTGGATACAGCTGATGAACGGCTGACGAGTTGAGTTTACCTTCTTGAATTCGCCTTGGGTAATACAATGTATTACGACATGTCGAAAAATTATGTAGAATGAGAAAAATCTTTATAATTACAAAAGATTTTTATTTTTTTCTTTTAAACACGAAGAGAATTTCATAATATTTTGATTCTACAAAGTCGTAATACATTGTATTACCGTGTAAACTGGCCTTAAGGACGAAGTTTTTGTAAATAGCGAGAATCAGTATATTTTTTGCATATTCCCCATACAAACTTCTTTCCATATTCGACTGATTGTGGCCGTATAATATATTTATGTTGGTATCTAGATTAAATTCGCCTCAAATATTGTACTGCAAATTTAATTATTTTCGAATCAGTTCACATTTGCACAAAGCTTCCATCTATAAACAGCTTTAACTTCCTCGCGACAATTGAGTCTACGTACCGGAACGACTCGGAGCATCAATTGCGCCGACCAAAGATTGTCAACTCAGCAACACCAGGTTAGCCCCCGTTCTTTAAATCCCTTTAAGACAAAAAATCTTGTATGGATATTAGTGCTGGGATACTATCGATATTTATCGATAGTTCAGATTTCACTATCGATATATCGATATTACTATCGACTGAATGTTTGTACTTGTGCAGGAAAACTTTAATTATTTTTTTATAAGGCTACAGTCCGTTGTTTTCATCACTTTATTGAATGTATGAGACGTATTAATATACCCACGTTATTATTAATATTTTATATTAAATTACAATAAATCTTAATTGTAAAGCACTAGCGACTAACGGCTATCGGCTCTTACATAGGTACTAATAAGTAGGTTCTATGTATTTACGTAGTAGATACATATGTATATAAAGTTTGCATTATTAAATTTTATTGTGTAAAGAGAGATTTTGCAAAAAATTTAAGACTATGTTGATGTTATTTTCGGATGGAGTTTTTAGCATATTTATAATATTTGGTGAATTAGAGATGGTATTGCGAAGTTCAGCAAGGGCAGGGCAGTCGCACAATATATGTGAAATCGTTAAAGGTGAATTAATACAGTAAGAGCATTCAGGTTGGGGGAGTCTATTTATCAGGTATTCATGAGTATGCTTTGTGTGAGATAACCGTAGTCTTAAAAAGCATTTATTTTTCTGGCAATTAGTTGACGTTGGGAGATGTATGGGTTTTTTATTCGGGTTGATAGATTTATAAGGATGCTCGTAATTATACTACTTCCGATTAATAGATGTATTTAATTTTGAAGTTGGAATTCTGACTAAAAGTGTTTGGAATTAGGTTTAAAAATGTAGGTGGGTTCACGACAGACATTTTTCGCAGCTATGTCCGCTGCCTCATTAGCTTAAATGCTGATTCTCCAGGTAAAGTATCGCCCGATTTTAAATCTGTAGTGAATTTTTCCTGTGGTACCAATATGGCTAGGAACCCATAGTAACTTGACTTTGTTCTTAATTTTTAACAGATATTGTTGAATAGAATCAATTATGTCGTTTTTGTTTGAGGAATTTAAAGCTGCTTGAAAAACTGATTGGCTGTCTGTGCATATGATGTGTTTAAAGTTAGATTTTTCACATAATTTTATAGCTTCGATTATTGCCACCGCTTCGGCTTCAAATATAGTTGCTTCTTGTGGTAATAAGCCTTTTTTCTGCGTATACCCGGCATCGTCAGTGATTGCAAAACCTACATGGTTAGCAGTTCTTGACCCGTCAGTAAAGAAAAAGTGCCAATTATCTGATTTGAATGTAATATAGATTTCAGAAAACAATGATTTAAAAATAATAGCTGGGTTATTGTTTTTATTATATATTTGAAGATTTTTAAAAAAATTTGTTGAATCTAACGTCCAAGGTGGGTTGTGCTCCAAAGGCACAGTATAATTAATTTCGCATTTATTAGCAATTTTGAATAGATTTGATAGGGTTGATGCATACTTCTGTTCAGTTTTCCTTTTTTTAAGCAGTCTGATATGTTTATATAATAGAGACGATTTATGGCAGCTTGTTTTGTGAAGTAAGCGGAATTTTTGTTTATTGGCGCGAATGCGAAGATGATCAAAACCACTCTCGTAGCTTTCTGAAGGACCCGAAGTAACAGGGACTATAAGATATTCCATTGCAACTTTAAACAATTTTCTTAATTCTAAACCCAAAAAGGTAATCAATCTAGCGGACTTATCCTATAATGATCGTTCATTGTGTTGTCCTAATGTATTGCCCTATGCTTGCAATTGCATTAGGATTTGCATTTTTTGTACAACATTACAAAAATATTTAACATTTCAGTCCCTACATAAACATGTACAAATTTCGACTTAAAGGCCTTTAATTAGCAGTAAAAATATTTAACATTTCAGTCCCTACATAAACATGTACAAATTTCGACTTAAAGGCCTTTAATTAGCAGTAAAAATGCTATCGATAATATCGATAGTTTCCCAGCACTAATGGATATTAATATCTAGATAACGGGGCCTATTACAGTTACAACTCAACTCAGTTGAGTTGTAATTTCTTAATTTTTGTATTATGGTTTACAACTTTGATATATTGCAGTGAACAAAAACATAACCAAAATTATAACTGACCCCAACCAGTTGTCTTAATTACAACACAACTGAGTTGAGTTGTAAACCGTAATAGGGGCCAATATTCGGCACAAATAACTCTTATTGTATGAAGTTTTACCTCTTAACATAACCTTCTTTTGTGATCGTTTCCAAAAGGGTAAAATCTTAAAAATTCATCTGGAATACTAGGGTGCATGGGATTTACCGATCATAATTTTAGAATTGTTTTTATTAAATGAAACTGTTATTAAATTTTTTAATATTTTGTTTTCAAAGACCATATTAACATTATGCAATTAACGCCGCAACTTTCGCATGCAACTTTTTGTTTGTTAGCAAGAGGTGTAGGGAAGAAAACGGGGTTGAAAAAGTTGAAAAAATGCTTGAAAAAAATGTAAATGTAAATGTGAAAAGAGTTTCGTAGGAACTACTTTAAAAGAAAATGAAAAAAAAACTCGGCGTTAATTGCATAGATGTAAATGGGGTAAAATTAGCATTTTTTGGGGCATTTTTAAAAATTTTCAGGGCATATTTTCATGTTTTGACTGCATATTTAACGCGCATAAAACGTGTTTTTAGAGCATATTTCTGGTTTCCTGGTTATAATTATGTGCCAAAACGGGAAAATTTCAAATCCCCCTAAAATTATATCCTGAAGGAAAATTTTTAAAAGCCGATACACGTACGTTATTTTTTCAAGTCCCACTTCAATCACTCGTTCATTGGCAAAAAATATTTTTTTTACCTAAAGTGTAATTGTAAATTGCTAAAAATTGTTTTTGTATTTGCACAATTAAAAGACCTGTGCGTTTTTTTTCTTTTTATTTATTTCAAACCAAAATTCAATAATACATTTTCTATTCATTGTTTATTATTATTAAATTAATTTCTAAATAAGTAAACAAATATAAAAGTAATAAAGAAAAATTGTATTCATTAGCTCTTTTGTTTTCTACAAAAATTGATAATGCAAGAAAAATAGCGGTAAGATTCATTTTAAATAAGATTAAATTATCAAAACAAAACTTTTGATACGACTTCAATAGTTTGACATTAAATTGTTAACAGTAACATTGAAATTAAAAATGTCTTTTTGATATTAATTTTTAAAAATTCTTCACTAAAACGAAAAAGTTATCGAGTTTGTATGTTAAATTTTCTTTTGTTCATACTTCTTTTTAATTTTTATACTACATAATTATTTTTTGTATTGGCTTTGTAAAAAAATGAAAAAAAAAGTATGAGAAAATTAAAAGCAATTTCAATAAAAACGACAGCGTGTATTGGAAATTGTGATTTAAAGTGCTTTATCCACTAATTTTATACAAACTTGTTAGAAAAAGATGTTTTCTTATGTATATTAAATAACTCTGTGATTTAAAAGCTTTGTTGTTCACGGGATGATTTAGTTTGTTGTACTTCATGTTGGAAAATATAATCCGCCATTGCTTCTGCCTCTTGGCGACGTCGCCTATCAAATTCAGGTTTCATAAATACGCGATAACTTACACTAATAATCAAAGTCGAGCCAATTGCAATGATCATAAGACCAGTTGAGGAGGTGGAAAATTGCTTTATATTTTTAATTAAACTCATCTGCAATAAGAAAAAAATAAAAATAAAATTAGTACTTTTTTTATTTACTATATTTTTATCACAAAATCAAAACTTTTATTTAAAATATTATTCATTTCCTCAAACAACTGACTTTGCTGTGGTTTTTATATCAGCAATGGCAGTGATTTCTTCTGTTTGATGCTTTTTAGGATTGTTTTCTTTTTTCCAGTTAACAATAAGTGGTTGCCAAATATATACACCACCAAGAACTCCTAATGCAGTGACTACCATTAACTGCCGGACCGTTATGCCGCGAGGACGACGAATTTGCATGGCACAATTAGTAAATAAATGCTCTAATGTTGCATGAAATGTTGAATAACTACCAGCGTTGTCAACTTTTAAAATCCAAAACGCACTAAATCCAGAAAGAAGCACTAAATTTCAAATTCTTTATTTTATTTGATATTTATAGAAATTTAATTTTATAATATTCTTTCCATAAAAAAGTACACTTTAACATTTAAAAGAAAAATAAAAGTTAAACAGAACAAAGGTTTTTTCAGCTCTAAAGAAACTTTCTTGAATTCTCTTTTGGCACTGTATTCGTGTCAACGCAATAAAACTTTTGATTTGCATCATTTAAATTTTTTGTATGCAGTGATGTTAACTTTTATTTTTTCACCGTACGGCCCTCTAAAAATTACTGTTTTTAATTAGAAATTACCGTACGCAAACCATTAACAGCATTATTCATAAATAATTTATTTTAATTTTAAATGTATTTTCAGAAAAAATCTAAAGAAAATGTTTATTTTAAAATATGCACATTTTAAACCAAATTATTTGGTCATGTTCTAGAAATCGAAATGAAATTGAAATCGAACAAGATTTTAAGTTCAATTATTTACAAAATGATCTTATTTTTTTCGTTGTTCTTGTAAAAATAATTGATACTTAAAGAATGATATAGATAAAATGGAATATTTTTATGAACTTGTATTAGAGGATCGTTTTACAAATTTGCTAGATTTTTAATCCACTTCATTTCGTTTTGTAGAACATGCCCAATTGTTTTTTTTTTTTAATACGGCTGTAAAAAAATTACATATATAAAATTGTAACGGTTCTGACTGACTGATTCATCATCGCACGGCCTAAACGACTGATGGCAAAAACTTGAAGTTTGGACCGTGGGTTGTTTTCTCGCGAAATCGTTCAACTAAGACAGGATTGTTTTTAAAATTCGAATATCGCACTTGACGATAAAGAGGGTATTAACTCAAAATTTTATTTACAATATTCAAATCTACCCGTTGTAAAAATATTGTGATATTTTGTCAACATTTTGTGATGAAATGTGGGAATTTAGCACGACATACAGAAATCTTATTAATAATAAATTTTGTATTCCTATAAATAACTTTGGTAAACAATAACATTTGACATATTAAGCGACATATTGGTTTTATGGAAACTTATAAATTGAACATTTTCGTAATTTTAAATGTAAAATAGAGAATTAAATTTAAATAATTTAAAAAGAAAAAATTTATTTTAATATATGTGTGTAATTGTTACCCCAATGCCCGTAATTTCTACAAACAGATACCTAGTCGTGTTCGTACCTAACAGTTATCATTACCTATCCGGTAACACTAGTTTTCTTATTTCAATGTTAATTTTGCCTACGCGAATAAAGTATCGAAAATCGATGGTATAAAATACATTAAATTTTTACCCGTAGGTAAGAAATAGATTTCAAAATTAAGAAAACCATAGATATCTATACACAGCTAGATATCTATTGTAGAAATTACCGGCATAAGTCTGCACGAGCAATTTGTTTGGCAATTATTGCCGTAGCAACTATCAAATTCTATTGCCAACACTAGATATTAACGTGTGGACTGCATAAATATGTATTTGAACACATCGATCCCTTATAGCAAAAATGATGTAACCAACAAAAATAAAATTTTACTGGTTTTTTTAAATATTTTTGCTTCCTAGAATTGGCAGTGGGTAGAACACAAAGATCTTCTGACGATAGAAAGTGGTGTTTCTTGAAACATGTAAAGATCAACCCGGGTTCAAATCCCAGCTCAGCCAGGGAAAATTATAAATAAATTTTAATAAAAATTCCAAGTTGTAAAATTCCTTCCCTCAGTGAAAATAATTTAATGAAAATTAAATTTGATGAACTCAAGCCTAATTAAAGAATATCAAAAATTAAAAATTAACAGTTCAACTAAAAATCAAAAATTGTTCTTAAAAATAATTAAAAATAAATTGGTTGCCAAAGAAAATGTAAGTATTTATTTACATACAAATTCATGTTTTGTGTTTAGACATACGTTTACTCCACTCTGAAAAAAAATGTTAAACATAGAACATTTCTGTGACGTCATTCTGCCGTAGTTATTGCTTATGTTGACAAATACAAATTGCTCGTACAGACTTATGTACCCTACGTCTATACGCGCAATTTGTATTTGTAAACATAAGCAATAACGTCGGAAGAATGACGTCACAGAAATGTTCTCTGTTTAACATTTTTTTCAGAGTGGAGTAAACAAATGTCTAACCACAAAACTTGAATTTGTGTGTAAGTAAATACTTACATTTTCTTTGGCAACCAATTTATTTTTAATTATTTTTTTATTATTAATTTGTAAATTTTGTATTTAAATTTTATGTTTTAAGTTTAAAATTTTTCCTTTTTTTTGTAACTGATAATTGATTATGACAGCTTGTGTTAAAAGATAATTGCTCAGCAATATATTATAATATTTGTTGCTGAACATGTGTTCAAATACATATTAATGCAGTCCACACGTTAATATCTAGTGTTGGCAATAGAATTTGATAGTTGCTACGGCAATAATTGCCAAACAAATTGCTTGTATAGGCTTAGGGTTACGTTGGGTCTCCTCGTAGCAGTTTTTATTGCTAAGTACAAGCAATAACGCCGGCAGAACAATGACAGAACAATTGAGCAATAATTGCTGATTATATTGCTGGAGAACACTTGAAATAGCTTTGCCATAAATTTGCAATTTTCACCGTGAGTAGTTGTATAAAGTTTTGTGGCTGTATTTATAACAAATGTTTTATGTTGTGTTTTGAAGTGGTTGTTAAATTTTCTTTTTTAAAAAAAACAGAAGTAAAGGAAAAAACATGTAAAGTCAATTAAAAATGGATAATCATTCAGGAAAGCAAATTTCGATCTACCAAATGTTAAAATACAATTTGGTTTAAGGATTGATGTTTGACTAGTGACGTCAGCAGTCGTCGATGGCTGCGAGTGTAAGACGGCAAATCCATCTGAGGAGATCGAGTGGTTGCGATCGAAACATGTCATGGTAACCTGCCGGCCAGGGTTCGAGCCCGAGCCACGTCAAGAATGAAAGATTATCAATAACAATTTTAATTAATTTTCATGTTGTAAAAATTCCTTTCTTCATAAAAATAATTTAATAAAAATTAAATTTCATGAACTTGAGCCTAATTAAGAATATTAAAAATTTGGATTAAAAACCATAAATAGTTCAACAAAATAACCACAATACTAATTATTTTTAAATTAAATTAATAAAATAATTAATTGAACTTGTCGTAGCTGTGTTTGTATTACTTTTTTGTTTATTTGCGTTTGCTTTTGTTGATATTGACGTTTATTTAAAAATATAATATATAAAAACTTTTTCTGCATTTTGTTAAGTATTTTTTCACTTGGCGGCTTATTCTTGATTGCTTTTTTTATAAGTAAACACACTTATAAATAAACAACCGTACAGAGAAATGAAATGTCAGATAAATAACAACTGATTTGACAGCAGATTGCTAAGCAATAATTGCTCAAGCAATCAGAAGAGGCGCAATGGATTGCCACTCATGGCAATTTGCGGTCTATACGTAGCAAATTTAATGGAACAATCAAATTTGACGTTTGCCGCAATAAATATTGCTACGTGGAGACCCGGGGTTAGGGCACAGAGTATACAGAGGCGTCACGAGACAGAAAATATTGTGTTTTTTTCTGTCTTTTTCTTCGAAAGCTGCCCATTTTGCGTTTTTTGTTTTGATTATGCAATTTGTGTAGATAGTAGCGGCCTGTTTTTACGCATTGTCACTTCACTAACAAAAAACATTTTCTTTCTCTTTCTTCGAAAGCTGCCCTCGCAAATGATTTAGGCATTTTTCATACGTCACTTTTTTCATCTCTGTATACTTTGTGGTTAGGGTTAGCATAAGCAGATTTTTTACAGTGCTGCCAGTAGTTTTTTGTGTTATGTACCAGAATACATTTTTAGAAAAATAGCACATTTGCACTAAAAATAAAAGGGGTATGCCCACGATCACAATGACCATCGTGATTACCCTTATTAAAAAATAGTTTTGCTTCTACTAAAAAATTTTAAATTTTACTATAGTTAAGTTTATCACATTACGGCTATTTTATGTTTAAAAAATTTTACATTTTGTACTTGTTTTTGACAATGCTTAATTCGCTTTTTAATGAATTCTCTATGTACCAGTGATGGAAAATTTGGTACTATTTTCAGAACCTTTTGATTTTAAAAATACCACTGTGCCCGCACGTCAGTTTTAGTACTTTTTCCTTGTTTAGAAATCCAACATTGCTATTTTTTTAAGCATTGACAACATTGCCTAGTGCCCATTTACATTATCGATTTTTGTCGTTGCGCTTATTGTCGTTTCTTCTTTGAAGTCGCTCTAAGCCTACGATCATCACGCTATGCCCTCAGGGGCCGAGCACTTTTCGTGAATTTCACACACACAACACGAAGGTTAACGAAACAAAACACATAGTTAATCACCCTTATTGTGTTTGGCGCTTTTAAAATACGCCAAACACAATAAGGATGGTTGTCTCAAACGAATAAATTTATTTTCCTCGCTTTTGGTGTTTCATTGCACACAATATGCATTCACCACTACATGCACATTTTTAACTGTCTCTCTTTGTGGTGACCGCTGCTTTTTGAGCTTGATAAAACCATTAATTCTGCAAATTATGATAGCAAAAATTAACACTCTAAACTGTTACAGTTTTCAAAAAAATCGGTAATGAAAATTTACCTTGTCTAAGGAAACCGTCTGTTACACTTTGTAAGTAGTGTTTCTCGCGCTAAGCTGACCGATATTAATTTCGCACTACAACGGTTACCATAAATTTTAAAAACTATAGCTTTAGTGTCCATTTTCTCATTAGGCGATTATCTTTTTTCCCAACGAAAAACGGCACATTAAAGAAATTTGGTTTTCTCAATGTCTCATTTGCTTCGATTTTAACGCAAAGCTAACCGGCACTCATCTGCCAATTATTTATTTTCCTTTTATTTGCCGTACAGATAAATTCCATCAGCTGACTCCCAACATTTACATGTATTTTGAGTGGCGTTGCCAGCTGAAAACTTTGTTTTTTGTCGGTATATTGAGAAACCCAAAATCGTTAACGGACAGTTTATCGTTCCAATAAATGTATGTTGACATTAAGTAACAGACAGTTTGTCGATACATTGAGAAAATGGCCATTAGTCAGTTTAAAAACACCAGTTTTTTCTATAAGGCGTTCTTCTCTTTTGCTCCTATTCCGCTAATACTATAAAAATACAAATTATAATAATACTTCATATACGACAAAAAAATTTTCAATCAAATATTTGGTATGCCGATGGGCAGGCCTGCCATTTTTGCCGATTTATCGGCATTTTGCCGATTTTTTGCCCCTAAATTATCAAAGTGCCGATTTGCCGATTTTTGCCCCAAAAATTCCGATTTTTTGACTAACACGTAAAAGGCGATTACTTTTTGTTTGTTTGATAATAATACACTAACTTTAAGCGATACTGAAACAGTTGTAACATTGAAAAGAGACAACTGTTATTAAGTCAGCGCTTCTACTAAAGAAAAAAGGGTTAGTTTTATTCAATATTAAATGCAGTGCTTGTAATGTGTGTTGGGTTAATACATTTTTATTTGAAAAATATTCCACTATGAAGAATTAAAGGCCAAAGTTAAATAAGAAATAATTTTTAAACCTAAAATAATTCAGTTAAAATTTCTTTTTCTATTAGGAAAATATAAAACACTTTGGCCCATAACTATAGTCATAAACAAAGCATACTTTAAGAGTTCTAAAGTAAACTTTTATTAAAAATATGCTTTTGATCTACTATAGACAAGCAAAAGCATACTTTACACGTTAAACCCGATTTTAATTTTAAAACCAGCTGAAGTTGTGTTTAACTCATTTAACAACAGCATCAGCTGTTTTTCGCCAAATAAAAAAGTACTTGCAAAAAGTTAAAAATGTTAATGTTATAAGATGTTGGCTGATATTTTGCAATTATTAATGATTTGCAGGAAAACTTTTATGGAAAGAAACACAAAGGCCCATAATCATAGTCAAAAATAAAGTATACTTTAAGAAAACTAAAGTCGACTTTACTTAAGAGCCGACTTTAGGTCTTTCATAAACAAGTTAAAGTATACTTTTGACGTTAAAGTTGACTTTATATATAAAACTAGATGAAGCTGTTTTTAACTCATTTAACAACAGCATCAGCTGTTTTTCGCCAAATAAAAAAGTACTTGCAAAAAGTTAAAAATGTTTATGTTACAAGATATTGACCGATATTTTGCAATTATAAATGATTTGGAGGAAAACTTTTATGGAAAGAAACACAAAATACATATGTGTGGGCCCTAATTGTGCAAAACGCTAGGCCAAAATTACATTGAAAGCAAAAACAAAGCCAAAATGTTTTGTAATTTTGTTGTTGCTTTCTACATAAATTCATATGTATGTCGCGTTAAAAATTTTTCAACCCCACAAGATATGCAGTGTTTTATTTATATTTTAAGTTTCAATGTCGGCTGCTTAAAGTTGCCACTTGCTTATATTTTGTTGTATGTTGTATGAAAAATTTTCTACATTTTAGTTGGCACCCAGTTAAAGTCGGTTCAATTTAAAACATACTTTAGTTTCGACTATAGTAGCAAAATAATTAAAAGTATGTTTTTATTTTAAAGTTGTTTTTAAATAGAACCGACTTTAGCGTTTGACTATGATTATGGGCCAAAATATATATGTATAGGCCCTAATTGTGTAAAACGCTAGGCCAAAATTGCCTAGCGTTTTACACAAAGTTTTGTAATTTTGTTGTTGCTTTTTACATAAAATCATATTGCGTGTTTCAACCGTACAAGATATGCAGTGTTTTATTTATATTTTAATTTTCAATGTCGGCTGCTTAAAGTTGCCACTTGCTTATATTTTGTTGTATGTTGTATGAAAAATTTCCTACATTTGAGGTGACACCCAGTTAAAGTCGGTTCAATTTAAAACATACTTTAGTTTCGACTATAGTAGCAAAATATTTAAAAGAATGTTTTTATTTTAAGTTGTTTTTAAATAGAACCGACTTTAGCGTTTGACTATGATTATGGGCCTTTATATTTGTGTTTGAAAATGGATAGATAAATACTTACAAAAGAATAAAGGTAAGATAAATTAATATTCACTATCAATGATACTTTGATAATTAAATAATTTTTTTTTAAGATTATAACGCAATTGAGGACGATGTTAGAACATAAATTAAATACGTCAGCTCATTACTGGTTTGACCTACCGACCATTTAAAAAAAATGAGTTGGTTATGAGGAATATATTTTTTTAATACCCTCTTTCTAAATCAAAAACCTGTTTCGCGAAAATTTTTATGGTTTCTGAGATATAAAGCATTAATTTTGCTGCATATCAACTGTTTCAAAATTTTTAAGTACTGTTTTGCTCTAGAAGCCATTGTTTGGCGATTGCATCAAATTCTTCATACAAAAACGTACAAAATAAATTCTACTGTTGCTTTGCTGCATTGTCGTAAGAAAAAATATAGTAAAAGCAAAATAAAATGACAACAAGAAAATTTATTTGTGAAAAATAGTTTTATAAAATAATGGACCCAACCAAGTGTACGGTTTGCTATTATATGCAAAGTGTTTTTAGCCTACCTAAGGGAAATGCTTCAACATTTTACTACAAACGAAAATTGAATATGTATAATCTTACAGCAACCATTATTATGCCAAATATACCAACTTTTACTTATTGTGCCTTGTGGACGGAAGCTCATAGCGGTCGGAGTGGTAGCTTTGTCCATGGTGTTATTGACCGGTACGTAAAGAATATTGAAATTCATAGTCCTCTTCATTTACTAAATTTGCTTAAAACAATGCCAAATAATAAAACAAAACTTAAAGTTATGGAAATGCTTCCGGAAAATTTTCGCACATACTTGTTGGAAGCAAATAAAATGGACTTTCGAAAAGTCCCTTTTGCTAAAATTAAAGTACTTCTATACAGTTTAAATAATGATTTATGTACATATATATTATAAAACTTCTACCAGAGAGGAAAAATATAAAAATGCAATTTTGGTTAAGTCTCCATCAAAAAATTGTTTAAAAACTCCTGCGAATTTGTTGACGAATGTTTTGAAAATATCGAAACCATCATTTATTTCCAGCGATAAAAATAGAGACATAAAAGACTTGCTTATATTTCTTCCACGTGTTGGTAAAGCTTATTATACAAATTTACTCAATATTAAGTTTTAAATTTTCTTTTTACTTTTGCATTATTTAAGTTGTTTAATTTGTGGCTTTTTATGTAACTTTTCATAACAGTAGAACTGTTTTTTCTGTTTTTGTAAAGTAAAATCAAATAAAAAAACTATAAAAAAAATTCATCTCAACAACAAGTTACTCAATACACAGCAATAAGTATACGTATGCAGCACAAAAAGCCACGTTTTAATTTTTTTTAGAAAAGTGGCGTGTGCGGCACAAAACAATATTTTTCATTTTCAAAAAAATACTATTAAATTCTAACTTTATTCATGAAAGTGCGCAAAAATTTATATTTTTCTTCAAAACATATACCGGAAGCAGTGGTAAAAATATAAAAAAATTCTATCGGGTACATTTTGAGAAATCTTCATGTAAATCTTCTTTGTCGTTTTTCTCCACTCCGACTTTTTGGCATATGAGCCAAACCAATTCTGAGCTGACGAATAGCCAATTCTTATGTAAGGAAAATTAAATAAATTTGCAAACTTTTTGGCAAAAAATTTCAGTTTATAACGTGAACATTTTATGGCAGCATTTGGTACAATTTTTGGTTCTTCCACATTCTTCCGCAAATGTGGAAAGAATTTTTTAATGTAACAGAGTTTTGATGTTCACTGGAAAATTTATCTTTGCAAGTTATTCGTTTTTTAAAGATAATTTAAAAATTAATAATTTAAACTGTTTTGATATTAATATTAAAACGGATTTAATAAAAATGTCAAACTCAAATATTTGTATATGGAATATACTTAATTATAAGCAAGTTAAAAAAAACTTTATATTTAACTACAATTTCTTTGTAAAAAGTTTATTTTGATTGATTCTTTTGAAATTTCATAAATTATAAGCATTAGATAATTCTGAATTGTTCTTATTTGTAAGTAAGAATAGGTTTTATTGTTTTTAAAATAGGTATTTTTAATTTGGCGATTTTTTGCCGATTTTTTTATATTAAAGTGCCGAAATATGCCGATTTTTTATCAAAATTATCTGGCACCCCTGAGGGGTAAACACAATTGGGCAAAGAAATGGAATTCCCTGTTATAGACAGGATTGTTAGGCTTTTTTCTTTAAAAATCGTCAAAAGTTTAAACAAAATTCGTCAAAATCGTCATGAACAGTTAACAAAATCATCAACAAATCGTCAAATATTTAAATTTTACAAATTGGAGACAATTTATTGCATTGAGTGGTTTAAAAATCTAAATTTTTAGCAAGAAATTATATTTATGATAAAGAAAGTGATATGGTTAAGTTTTATTCTATTTATTTCAGCAAGTGGGCTGTAATATATTTATCATTTGAAAAGAAATACATAAGAAACAAGTTAGAGTGCTATATTCGGCTGTGCCGAATCTTTGATACCCTCCACCGACAGTTCTAATGTTTATTATGATGTTATTATTATCTTAAACTGTTATTAATTATAGTTTTAGGCGACTAAACTGTTTTCCGGTAGTAGGGTTTATATGGGGCCTAGGGTAAATTATGGACCGATCATCACGAAATTTCACAGCGTCATTTCTAGTGCTTTAAAACTGTGAGGTACCAATTTCTGTTATGCTAGCATTATTAATTGTAGTTTTAGGCGTACTAAACTGTTTTCCGGGAGTAGGGTTTCTATGGGGCCTAGGGTAAATTATGTACCGATCTTCACGAAATTTCACAGTATCATTTATAGTCCTATAAAACTGTGACGAGCCAAAATTTGTTATGATTGCATTATTTTTTACGGTTTTAGGCGTACTAAACTGTTTTCCGGTAGTAGGGTTTATATGGAGCTTAGTGTAAATTATAGACGGATCTTCACGAAATTTAACAGCGTGATTTCCAGTCAAATAAAACAAATTTTTGCAAAATCTTATCTCATTCCGTGCCTTGTTCCAGCATTTATGTTATTTTTTGTAACAATATTCACCCCTATCGTAAAAAAAAATTCCTTGGGAGTTTTTTCCCTTTTTAAATTTTTTTCACAACTAATTGTGATGGAGGGTATAAAAATATATTTTCATAAAAACATAAACATTTATTTATTTCATTTATCCAAATTCACAAATACATTAAATAAAAAATAAAATCTCATTTGCTATTAACTCGAGCTATCTTTAAATGATTAATTTTTAGCGCTATCACTAATGCAAATTGTTTTTACTGTTGAAGGTGATAAACCAAGGGTTCTGCCTAAATCAACAACGATTTATGACGTCAAATTTTAGTTCCAAACGAGTGCATTTTCTTCACTTTGCACTAATTTTTCTACACAACTTCTTTTTAAGAACTAATTTCTTACTTCCTAACACTCAACTATACTTAGAATAACTTACCTAACAGAATTAAATGGGAATTCGGCTTTTTACACGCAAATATAAAAATTCTTCAAATATGATTATGACTTCAGCGAAAAAATGAAATCGTATGTAGCGACGCAAATCGAAATCATTAAAACGCAAAGCGGATTTAACCAATTTTTAAAAAGCGGACCAAATAGGACCGAAAGCAAATCGGAGCTCTAGTATATATTTGTTTGCCGTATCGATGACATTCATTTAATTGTAGAATTCGAATTACTAGTGCTTCTAATGAAAACCACCTGGTTTGTGATGGGGGAAGAACTTTCTTTGTTTAATTTCTAATAATTTTTGTATATCGAAAAATGAGTTTTACTTTTTGAACTGTTCCCAATATAATTGTTAATGTTTCTTGTAAGTCTTTTACTGATGCCAGAAAATCGTCATAACACTATTACTTTTATGGCGATTTCTTTTCTGAGAAATATGTTGCATAAATGTTACATGCTCTACACAAAAGAGATAGAGCATGTAACATTTATGCAACATATTTCTCAGAAAAGAAATCGCCATTAGTTTAAAAATCGTCAATCGTAATTTTACTGTATTTTTAAAAAAAATCGTCAAAATGACGAAAAATCGTCACATCTAACAACCCTGGTTATAGACTCACAATTGTTGCGTGTTATGTTTTCTTTCACATCAAATCAGTGTTGCAAAATTGAAATTTTGAAATAATACTGAACTTCAACTAAAAGAATATTTTTCCCATTAAATGGTACTTTTTGTTAAAAAAACAATAACTTATGAAAGTAAATGGAACGAAAATATTTTATTGGAACCCATTTATCTAAGTATTTAATGGCGAACAGTATTTATATTTAAGGCACACATGTAAATAATATTTCTTTTATACATAAGCGTTAAGCGTCCCATCCATTTACAATATTATTGTATATCTTATTCGCCATATTATTTCTATATGGCCCCATATTATTCAATAAGTGGCACAATAGTTTCAATTAAAATATGGCGCAACTCTTATCTAAAAAACACAACATTTAAAGCAAAACAACATAGTACAGTGTTGCAAACACATTTCACAATATATAGCTTTACTGATTTCGATTCTTACCAATATATTGTGTCACCTTCGAATATTACAAACCCATTGGCGATATAATTGAACAGTTATATTGAAAGTGTAAGAGCCGTTTAAGGTACGTTTTTTCAGTATTAAAAAAAAATATTTGAAATAGTTCATATATTTATGAATAAGAAAAAAAAATTAAAAATTTTATTTTTGTCAATCACCCCTATTATGTAAGGCGTTGTCGACGTCGACATTAATTTTTAATTGTTGTCACATCAAGGCGACGACTACATCACTTCGACGTTAATTTGGTATTTTATAAGAATGTTGTAACAGAGTTTTGATGTTCACTGGAAAATTTATCTTTGCAAGTTATTCGTTTTTTAAAGATAATTTAAAAATTAATAATTTAAACTGTTTTGATATTAATATTAAAACGGATTTAATAAAAATGTCAAACTCAAATATTTGTATATGGAATATACTTAATTATAAGCAAGCTAAAAAAAACTTTATATTTAACTACAATTTCTTTGTAAAAAGTTTATTTTGATTGATTCTTTTGAAATTTCATAAATTATAAGCATTAGATAATTCTGAATTGTTCTTATTTGTAAGTAAGAATAGGTTTTATTGTTTTTAAAATAGGTATTTTTAATTTGGCGATTTTTTGCCGATTTTTTTATATTAAAGTGCCGAAATATGCCGATTTTTTATCAAAATTATCTGGCACCCCTGAGGGGTAAACACAATTGGGCAAAGAAATGGAATTCCCTGTTATAGACAGGATTGTTAGGCTTTTTTCTTTAAAAATCGTCAAAAGTTTAAACAAAATTCGTCAAAATCGTCATGAACAGTTAACAAAATCATCAACAAATCGTCAAATATTTAAATTTTACAAATTGGAGACAATTTATTGCATTGAGTGGTTTAAAAATCTAAATTTTTAGCAAGAAATTATATTTATGATAAAGAAAGTGATATGGTTAAGTTTTATTCTATTTATTTCAGCAAGTGGGCTGTAATATATTTATCATTTGAAAAGAAATACATAAGAAACAAGTTAGAGTGCTATATTCGGCTGTGCCGAATCTTTGATACCCTCCACCGACAGTTCTAATGTTTATTATGATGTTATTATTATCTTAAACTGTTATTAATTATAGTTTTAGGCGACTAAACTGTTTTCCGGTAGTAGGGTTTATATGGGGCCTAGGGTAAATTATGGACCGATCATCACGAAATTTCACAGCGTCATTTCTAGTGCTTTAAAACTGTGAGGTACCAATTTCTGTTATGCTAGCATTATTAATTGTAGTTTTAGGCGTACTAAACTGTTTTCCGGGAGTAGGGTTTCTATGGGGCCTAGGGTAAATTATGTACCGATCTTCACGAAATTTCACAGTATCATTTATAGTCCTATAAAACTGTGACGAGCCAAAATTTGTTATGATTGCATTATTTTTTACGGTTTTAGGCGTACTAAACTGTTTTCCGGTAGTAGGGTTTAGGAATATGGGCATACAAAATCATATTGTAAATTGCCTCACGTATGTGTGGTTTGTGGCGACGCTCATAAAACCGCCGAATGTAATCGTTCTAAAGCTGACCCGAATGTTAAGAAATGCAGCAACTGTGGCGAAAATCACACGGCAAACTATAGGGGTTGTAGAGTCTTCTTGCATTTAAAAAAACCTGCTTTAGTTCAAAAATATACTCACTCCCAATATGGTCCGTCACATGCGCCCAGCCAAGCCGCTGGCTCTATTGCTAGTACTTCACAAACAAACAATCAAAACCAATCATATGCCCAAGTCTTAAAAGGAAACCCTAATGCGACAAATCCCCCGAGTACTTCTAACGCAAAGCAACCTCCAAACGCTAATGTTCCTAGGGAAGGTCTACAAATGCCTTCTGGAAATGTGCCTACCTCAATTGAAAATTTAATTCAAACTATGAATAACTTCATGGTCACTATGCAGAACATGTTTCAGGAAATGATGCGAAACCAGAACATGCTCCTGCAAGTTCTACTCAACAAAAAATGAACCAGTTAAAAATATGTTTCTGGAATGCAAACGGGTTATCCCAACATAAACACGAAGTTGCAAACTTTCTTCATAGGCATGAAATCGACGTACTTCTTGTCTCTGAAACACACTTTACTCATAAAAACTGCTTTAGGGTAAATGGATACCTTACGTATGACACAAAACATCCCAGCGGACGAGCCTGTGGTGGCACAGCCATAATTGTGCACAAACACATCAGACACTTGCCATTGCCAGAGTACGAAGAAGATTGTATCCAGGCCACATCTATAAATCTTACTGATTTCAATCTAACGTTAACATCAGTTTATTGTCCCCCGAAGCACAAAATTTTAAACGATAAATTTCTCAACTTCTTCTCCACATTGGGCCAGAAATTCATTGCTGCTGGCGACTACAACGCTAAACATACATATTGGGGCTCCAGACTTATTAGTCCTAGAGGTAATCAGCTATACAATACCGTAACTGCAAATAATTTTGATGTGGTATCGAGTGGTAAGCCTACCAATTGGCCAACCGACTTCAATAAGCTACCAGACCTTATTGACTTTGCTGTAATTAAAAACATCAAGCGCGATCAGGTACTTGTTAGTTCCTCCTATGATCTTTCGTCTGATCATTCACCTTCAATCCTCATTTTAAAAGGTAACTCTGACGCTGCAGCTGCAAACTTTATTTCCTATCCAAACAGAAACACAAATTGGTTAAAGTATAAAATGTATGTGAGCTCTCACCTATCACAGTGCATTCCCCTAAAAAATTCATCTGACATCCAAATAGCTGTCGACCGATTTACAGAAGTCTTGGATACTGCAGCAAGAAATGCAACCCCAATCAAGCGGACAATTAAACGTGCTCCTTACAATACATCGACGGATATAGAGGCCCTTATCAGAGAAAAAAGGAAGTTAAGAAGACAATGGCAAAACAGTCGTTCCCCAACCACTAAGGCCCAACTACAATTATGCCTGACCACACTTCGCAACAAATTGAGACAGAACCACGAGTCCGCAATAGAAGGCTATCTAAACAGCCTAGACGCCACAAAAAACTCCAATTATAGCTTATGGAAGGCTGTACGGCATATGAAATGCCCTATAACCCAAGAATCTCCATTAAGACTGGAAAACCGCACTTGGGCCAAAAACACACATGAAAAATTAAACGCTTTCGCGGGCCACCTTGAGAAAGTTTTCACGCCACATGATGCACATACTTGTTCCTGTCGTCCAATCATTCCTGATAAGGTAAACCATCCATTAAAATTTAACATAACTCAAGTAAAATCTGCAATAGAAAAAGTGAATATTAGAAAATTTCCCGGACCTGACCGCATCACAGGGTCAATGATAAGAAACCTACCATCGTCTGCTTCCAGAATCTTGCTGCTCATTTTTAACGCTATATTAAGAGTCGGATACTTCCCATCCTCATGGAAGAGGTCTATAATTGTTATGATTCCCAAGCCAGGAAAAGATGCTAGCCAGGTTGCGTCGTACAGACCGATAAGCTTATTGTCAATCCTATCGAAGCTTTTCGAACAAATATTCGTTTTAAGTATAACTCCTCATCTAAATGAACACGACATCATCCCGGACCACCAGTTCGGATTCAGAGCGAAACATGGTACAATAGAACAAGTGCATAGAATTGTCACCCTTATTAGATCGGCGTTTGAGAAAAAGCAATACTGCTCAGCACTGTTTATAGACATTTTCCAAGCTTTTGACAAAGTTTGGCATGATGGGCTACTCATCAAAATAAAACGAATGCTTCCTCAAAACACTCACAAGCTTCTGGAGAGCTATCTAACAGGCAGAACATTCATAGTAAGGTCGCAAGATAAATACTCCCCCCTCAAGAAAATTTCTGCTGGTGTTCCCCAAGGCAGCATATTAGGACCGCTTCTATATATAATATACACAGCGGATATGCCAACAAACCTGAGCACGCATACCTCTACATTTGCAGACGACACAGCATTTATTAGCGTTAACCATGACCCAAAAGTCGCATCGCAAAATCTGCAGTCCCACATCAATGAACTAGAGGCCTGGCTAGAAAAATGGAGAATAAAGGTTAACCCGGCTAAATGTGCTCACTTAACTTTCACGCTCAGAAGACAAACGTGCCCAGCTGTAAAAATAAATAACATCACTGTTCCGGTAGAAAACCATGTTAAGTACTTGGGAATTCATATAGATAGACGCTTGACCTGGTCGCGTCATATTGAAGCGAAAATAACGGCTATGAAACTTAAAGCAGCTCAACTACATTGGCTTCTCGGTCGAAACTCAAAATTGTCCTTAGACAACAAAATTCTCTTATACAAGTCCATCATAAAACCAATATGGACATATGGCATCCAATTATGGGGTACTGCATGCGCATCTAACATCCAAAAGCTTCAAAGAAGACAGTCTAGAATATTACGACAAATTGTCTGCGCCCCATGGTATATACGTAATGAAATTATCCACAGAGATCTCAACGTCCCCACTATCCAGGAGAAAATTAAAAAATATTCAATAAGCTACATCGATAAACTAATGGTCCACCCTAACTACCTCGCTCGGGGTTTGCTTCAGTTCGAAGGTCACCAGAGGCTAAAAAGAACCGATACTTTGAGCCTAACTAGAAGACATTTTTAAAATTTGAATACAGCAGTTAGTGGTTACACTGGTAACAACTAATAAACAACAAGTAGAATTAAGATTTGAATACATATTGTAAATTTCGATAAGAAAGATTCAATAATAAAAATAAATTAAAAAAAAAAAAAAAAAAAAAAAATCTTTAAAAAGGTAATATTTGCGACTGTTGTGTTATTTATATTTGAGATGCTAGGACATATTTTCTAAACTACTATATTTTTGTCAAATTTCAACTTTAGTAGAATAGAACTTTTGCGGCCCAAAAGGGACCAAGAAGGTGAAACCACTGATAGAAAGGTGAAAGTGTTTTCTTTTACCCTGTATATACTCTTGTACCCGTTTGGACCCGTCTGTTTAACACTTTTTTAATTTTAATGAAATTACTCAAAAAAAAAATTTGTAAACTACTATATTTTTGTCAAATTTCAACTTTAGTACAATAGAACTTTTGCGGCCCAAAAGGGACCAAGAAGGTGAAACCACTGATAGAAGGTGAAAGTGGTTTCTTTTACCCTGTACATACTCTTGTACCCGTTTGGACCCGTCTGTTTAACACTTTTTTAATTTTAATGAAATTACTCAAAAAAAAACTTCTAAACTACTATATTTTTGTCAAATTTCAACTTTAGTACAATAGAACTTTTGCGGCCCAAAAGGGACCAAGAAGGTGAAACCACTGATAGAAAGGTGAAAGTGTTTTCTTTTACCCTGTATATACTCTTGTACCCGTTTGGACCCGTCTGTTTAACACTTTTTTAATTTTAATGAAATTATTAAAAAAAAAAAAAAATTTCTAAACTACTATATTTTTGTCAAATTTCAACTTTAGTACAATAGAACTTTTGCGGCCCAAAAGGCACCAAGAAGGTGACACCTTCTTTTTTTAAAATTGTTTTTTACAATTTTTTTTATTCCGCAAAAATGTTTGCAGAAGTAACAGAAATCATGTGCTATTGTCTTCAAAAAAATTTTATGATATAGGGAAAATTGATCGTGATCGAACATAATACAGATAGTACATATACAAAATTTTATTAATGTTACACAATCAGAAAAACGTATAGCTACCCTGATTCATCCTTATCCGTTACACTACGTTCACACTAGCGTATTCTATAGTAGAATAAAGAGCTTATACACGCGTTTACGCTAAACAGGTATATTGTGACTCCCACCTTAGAAGGGCTTTTTAAATTTTGTTTGTTGTGTTGTTGTTAAACACAACTTTTTTTTTAATTCAGAAAAGTGTTTTTTTTTTTAATATTTAATCTGAAAGAAATTATCATTGCACAAAAACTATCAGCGATAATGACCTGCTTGCTTTTTTGCTAGGTTGGTAGTCTTGTTAGCTTTAAAAAGGTAATATTTGCGACTGTTGTGTTATTTATATTTGAGATGTTAGGACATATTTTCTAAACTACTATATTTTTGTCAAATTTCAACTTTAGAAGAATAGAACTTTTGCGGCCCAAAAGGCACCAAGAAGGTGAAACCACTGATAGAAAGGTGAAAGTGTTTTCTTTTACCCTGTATATACTCTTGTACCCGTCTGTTTAACACTTTTTTAATTTTAATGAAATTACTCAAAAAAAAAATTTCTAAACTACTATATTTTTGTCATATTTCAACTTTAGAAGAATAGAACTTTTGCGGCCCAAAAGGGATTAAGAAGGTAAAACCACTGATAGAAAGGTAATTTTAATGAAATTACTCGGAAAAAAAATTTTTTTTTAAATTGATTTTTACAATTTTTTTTATTCCGCAAAAATGTTTGCAGAAGTAACAGAAATCATGTGCTATTGTCTTCAAAAAAATTTTATGATATAGGGAAAATTGATCGTGATCGAACATAATACAGGTAGTACATATAAAAAATTTTATTAATGTTACACAATCAGAAAAACGTATAGCTACCCTGATTCATCCTTATCCTTTACACTACGTGCACACTAGCGTATTCTATAGTAGAATAAAGAGCTTATACACGCGTTTACGCTAAACAGGTATATTGTGACTCCCACCTTAGAAGGGCTTTTTAAATTTTGTTTGTTGTGTTGTTGTTAAACACAACTTTTTTTTTAATTCAGAAAAGTGTTTTTTTTTTTAATATTTAATCTGAAAGAAATTATCATTGCACAAAAACTATCAGCGATAATGACCTGCTTGCTTTTTTGCTAGGTTGGTAGTCTTGTTAGCTTTAAAAAGGTAATATTTGCGACTGTTGTGTTATTTATATTTGAGATGTTAGGACATATTTTCTAAACTACTATATTTTTGTCAAATTTCAACTTTAGAAGAATAGAACTTTTGCGGCCCAAAAGGCACCAAGAAGGTGAAACCACTGATAGAAAGGTGAAAGTGTTTTCTTTTACCCTGTATATACTCTTGTACCCGTCTGTTTAACACTTTTTTAATTTTAATGAAATTACTCAAAAAAAAAATTTCTAAACTACTATATTTTTGTCATATTTCAACTTTAGAAGAATAGAACTTTTGCGGCCCAAAAGGGATTAAGAAGGTAAAACCACTGATAGAAAGGTAATTTTAATGAAATTACTCGGAAAAAAAATTTTTTTTTAAATTGTTTTTTACAATTTTTTTTATTTCGCAAAAATGTTTGCAGAAGTAACAGAAATCATGTGCTATTGTCTTCAAAAAAATTTTATGATATAGGGAAAATTGATCGTGATCGAACATAATACAGGTAGTACATATAAAAAATTTTATTAATGTTACACAATCAGAAAAACGTATAGCTACCCTGATTCATCCTTATCCGTTACACTACGTGCACACTAGCGTATTCTATAGTAGAATAAAGAGCTTATACACGCGTTTACGCTAAACAGGTATATTGTGACTCCCACCTTAGAAGGGCTTTTTAAATTTTGTTAGGTCTTTTTATTTTATCTGTTTTTATGACTCTAATAATAGTCCATGCCCCTATAGCTATGCAATGCGTTGTTAAATTTGTGTCAGGTATTTTATAGCATGTAAATAAAAGGATTTTAAGTTTTTTAATCCTTTTTATCCTACCTGTACTTGGTATGAAAAAAAGTATGAAAAGGTTTAAAAGCAAGTGACATTCGGATGCAAACTCAGTGGATATAATCACCCTTATTGTGTTTGGCGTATTTAAAAAACGCATACGACTGTTTGGTAATAGATTAAAGAGAACGTGAACTTTTTTTCTTTAATCTATTACCAAACTGTCGTAGGCGTATCTTAAATGCGCCAAACACAATAAGGGTGAATATATCTGAGCAATAACAACGTTTTTCATAAACATGGAGAGCTTCAGCTATAAAGAATTGGCCGGAGAGTATTTTAGAAACAAAAACGAGGAAGATGTTAAAAATTACATTCGAAAAAAAGGAAACTTAAATTCCTATAGCACTGAAATACAATCGGACTTAGAAAATAAATTATATGTTTTCATCAAACATTTAAAACAGCGATACAGGAAAGTTGATTACAGCAAAGATAGATTTTATAAGAGCTTTGCAAACTGGTTAGAGAACGAACTTTCTGTCCAGATCGCTTCAGAAACTTCAAATCAAAACACACGTGGGAGACTACAAAAATCGCTGGACAACTGTAGCGATAGATCCAAGAGGCGGAAGCTTAAGGATATAAATGAAGAAATCGGATATGAAAATATTCAAGATACTTTCACATCAATTGCGATCACAGAAACAATTGACAAAAGTGGATATCATTGAAAAAGTTGGTAAAGCTAGTCCATTGAGAACAAAACGGATTCTTGAAAGTATACCAACTCCAAGCGATGCAAAACAATTCACAAATGAGGAGGCATTAGCATTATTTCTGGATTTGAAATTAACAAAACAGCAATATATACAGCTCAGATTGCGTGCGATTGAAAAAGGCTCAAATCTGTATCCAGCATATCATCACATAACATCTGCTAAAATGGACTGTTTGCCATTAAAGGACACTATTACAATAACATCAATTTCGGTAGAGGTACAACTACAATCTCTACTTGATCACACATCCGAACGCTTGCTACAATCAATAAAAGGAAATGAGTTAAAGAAATGGAAACACAAAGTTAATTCTTTTTTGTAAATGGGGATGTGATGGTTCTTCCGGACAAAAACAATACAAACAAGTAGTATGTGAAAATATTTCGGACTCAGATATGTTCATGGTATCATTTGTACCATTGCGATTAAAAAATATTTTGGAAGATTCAGAGCCTTCGACAAGTACAACGCAAACAAAGGATATTTGGAAAAATGAGACACCATCTTCTACGAAATATTGCAGACCTATAACATTTGAATTCAAAAAAGAAACTCATGATGCCATTAATAAAGAAGTTAGTGATATCAAGGCCCAAATTGCAATGCTACAGTCATTACAGTTAGATTCAGATGGGCAGCAAATTGAAGTTAGCTACCAATTAGTGCTAACAATGATAGATGGAAAAGTAGGCCAGGCTTTGACTAACACGAAGGCTGCATCCAGCTGCATCATATGCCATGGAACATCAAGCCAATTAAACCAAGTCCCGACAAAATCATTAGATAATACTGATGCATATGAATTTGGATTATCACCACTACATGCAAGAATACGACTTATGGAACACATACTTAAAGTCAGTTATGATTTGAATTTCGGATCTTCAGGATCAATAAGAAACAACGAAACCAACAAGGAGTTAAGAAGTTCAAAAAAAAAAAAAAAAAAACATGTTCAAGATGAAAATCGCAAATTTGGGTTGATTATAGATCAGCCGAAACAAGGGTCAGGCAATACAAATGATGGCAATACCGTAAGAAGATTCTTTTCAGATTTTTAGATTTAAAATAATCCTAGAAGTACTTGCGTGCAATGAAGAAATTGACTCTAGAAAATTTGGAGATTTTGCTAAGGAAACTGCAAAAATATATACAGCCAAGTACCCATGGAGAAATATGTCTGCTACAGTTCACAAAATCCTTTATCATGGAGAAGATGTCATTAAATATCAGTTGGTGCCACTTGGAGATTTATCAGAGGAAGCTCAGGAAAAAAGGAATAAGGATTACAGATTTTATAGAGAGCACAATACTAGAAAAATTTCACGAAATTCCACTAATGAAGATCTATTTAATATATTATTGGCAACGTCAGATCCGTTTATCTCCAGTATTCGAAATCAATGGAAAGTGGAACATCGGGATTTAGATGAAGAAGTCAAAAAACAACTTAAGAACAGAAATAACACAGAACAAAATATGGAATATTTGCAATCAATCTTTCAATTAAATGAACAATAATTATAATTCATTAGATCAAAGACAGACATTGTATTAGTAAAAAATAATAATAAATAGAAGCTCACGTTGTTACAAAAGCTATTAAAATCTATTGCTGCTATTATTCATACATTATCCACATATGTATGAAATGTTTTAATAAATAAGAATAAATAAGTGTAAACAAATTTGAAAGCAAAAAATTGTTTATTTTTCAGCAATAATAGCAAAATTTCCAGTGGATTTTACTATTTTTTTTTTATGTTAAAATTTTTTTATAGTAAGCATTTAATTTTTTGAGTGTCCCATTATTACAAAAAATGTTAATGATTATTATTTAAATCAAAAAATTACATTTTTAAATAATTTTTAAAAATTTAAAGTTCCACTTTGACCTTAAATTCCTCAATAACTACTCAACCGGTTTTAA
Source organism: Pollenia angustigena (assembly GCA_930367215.1). Taxonomy (NCBI): domain Eukaryota; kingdom Metazoa; phylum Arthropoda; class Insecta; order Diptera; family Polleniidae; genus Pollenia; species Pollenia angustigena. The sequence continues at coordinate 73,070,798 of OV884057.1, read as the reverse complement.
TGAAATTTAAAGTGAAGAAAGTTTAAGAATCTAACTGTCGATTAAAAAAAAAAAATCACTAAAATATCTCCTTCGGTTCAAAAGTTACAGATTTTTGGCCAATGAAAAACGATTTTCAGCCACTGTGCGACAGCTTTTTGTGAGAGCAAATTTTTTAGTTTACTCGTTTACTGCATTTTACTTTAAAAGTTCTCAAACGCACCTAATTTAAAATGAAATGTACACATTTTATTCGAGTTAATCTAACTTAATTATTTATTTTATTGTAAAAATTATTCGTCACTTTTAAGTCCTTTAAGATTACCAAATTATAGTAAAATATTCAATTCCCACATATGAGTAGTGGGAGTATTGCATGCAATTTTTATGCGTTCACTTGTGGAAAATATATTCGAATTTTGGAAGTCATTGAAAATGCATTCAAGTAAATAGGTACTAAAGAATTCATGAAAATAGCCCTTCTTCTTGAACAACTTCAAAATTTTTTTGCTGGGTATTATCGTGATATTTAATTTTTTTTTATTTAACAAAATATACTCAACTCTAGAGAGAATTAAATTTTAAGTTTCTAGAAAATTCAAAATTTAGTTATGACTCTATTGCAGCAAAGGCTCGATTTATACTGTATATTAGTGCTGGGAAACTATCGATAGACTATCGATATTATCGATAGTCTTAAAATATCGATAGGAAAAATATAAATATCGATATTTTTATTATTTAAAATACAGCTATGAAGACATCTAATACACACAGTTTTTTGCGGCAAAATTTTACTTGCTATTATTAATTCGCGCTGAATTACAGCAATGAATACAAACAACAAGAATGGCAAGTGATATGGATTGCTTAGCAGTGTTTTTTACTACTAATTAAAAGCCTTGAAGTCGAAATTTGTACATGTTTATATAGGGACTGAAACGTCAAATATTTTTGTACTGTTGTAAAAAAAAAATGCAAATCCAAATGCAATTGTAAGCATAGGACAAAACAATGAACGACCGTTAGAGGACAAGTCCGCTAGATTGATTATCTTTTTAGGTTAAGAATTTAGAAAATAGTCCCTGTTACTCCAGAGCAGAAAGGTACTTATAAATTTTTAAAAAACACCCATCTAAAATAACGTGGGTATATACATTAGGGGTACAGCCAAAATAAGGTCCTATCACCACGCTGTAGCCGATGTTGTGCTGAAATCGAAAAATGTTTCCTCAGGTCATTTCGGAACAAAAACGTTCCGCGTCGAAGCCGATTTTTGAAAGCTCTTTAAAAATTTTTTTTTTTTATTTTTTCAAAATTTTTTATTCTATAAATATTTAACTATTTACATTTCTGTAATGTAATTATATGATTATAATCAAAATTACAATCTAAAAACTATCTTTGTTAAGTGAAATTAACTTTAGATTAAGAGTTCGTGTTGATTTGCATTGGGGGAATATATCTTGTACGACTTAGATGGCGCGTTCCGCACAAATGTTGCTGCGTTGTGTTTTTGGAATTCTTGATTCATCTTTCACCCAATGTCTTAGAAAGCATATCTGAGCATTAGTAAAGCCCGATAATGATTTGTTTCAGGCTTCGAAGTCATTTTTATAGTAACATTGATCTGAAAACCAAATGTTGTACCAAGGGCCACATATAAAATTTTGAAAAAACAGAGTTGCATTAGCAAAAATAGGTTGTTTGTAACAAGTTTATCTCAAAAGCTAGTTAAAAACCTGTTTATGGTTTGTATGGATAAATAAGTTTCACAAACTAGTTAATTACCATAAACAACTTATAAACTGTTTATGGTGTAGGTGTAAATGCATTATTACTGATCCCAAACTTAATTGCATTTGACGCGGAACCTTTTTTAACGATACCGAAAATCTACAGATGCAGTTCTTATTGTTTTTTTATGCACTACATGGTATGGATAGGGCCATTTTGATATTTTCAAAAATTGTAAAAAAGTTATATCCCTAATATACATACGTCTCATACACTCAATAAAGTGATAAAAACAACGAACTGTAGTAGCCTTATAAAAAAATAATTAAAGTTTTCCTGCACAAGTACAAACATTCAGTCGATAGTGATATCGATAGTGAAATCTGAACTATCGATAAATATCGATAGTTGAAAATATCGATAGTATCCCAGCACTACTGTATATATGTATGTACGTATATACAAAATGCTACAAAATCGTCATAATTAAAAAAATACATATCGAAATAAACGTGTTTCAAGATTTTGATTTGCTCGCGCCACTTAGAAAAATTAAAAACAAAATAAAGATGCTGTTTATACACAATATAAGGAAAACATAGCGAACAGTTCTGCTTTTCCAACTCCAAAATTTAATTTTTTGAGTTATGACGACGTTGCAGCAAATGAGCGATATATGCATACATATTTCTATATCCTCCACCACAATTAGTTGTGAAGAGAGTATACTAAGTTTGTCATTCCGTGTGAAACTTTTTTATTATTTATCTCAGACCCCATAAAGTATATATTTTCTGGGTCCTTGAGTAATTTTAAGTCGATTTAGCCATGTCCGTCTGTTTGTCCGTCTGTTGAAAACACGCTCACTTTCGAAAAACTCAAAAGAAAAGAACAAACTTGTTAACAAATTACTTGTAGTTATCCTAAGCAGTTTGGGATTGAAATCCAGCAAAATCGATTCAGTAGGATCAGGGCTATGCATCAAAATGTGGAACCACCACCTTAAAAAATTGATAATTTTGTTACAAAAACTAATGGCGATTTCTTTTCTGAAAACAATATGCTACAGTATATACATGTAACATTTTCTAATGTTACCTATAATCACTGGAAGTGTTACATGTTGTGCAATTTTAATAGAACACAATTAGCTGCTTTTATTTACAACTATTACACTTTCATAATTAATGTACTTCATGAGCGATTTTTAATGCTATTTGAGCGGTTTCTGAACGCAATTATGGCTTGAAAACAAATATTGACATCACTAATGGCTTAGAAAAATTTAAACGATTATAATATAAATAGACTTTTTTTGATTTTAATGTGTAAATATATTTATATTTTCTTTTAAAATAATTTTTTTACAAAATTATGAGCTGTATGAGTTATGACAAGCAAAATAAAACATTGGTTGTACAAACAAAGTAGTAAGTACCAAAGTTGTAAGACAGGGCAGTATGAACACCTTAAGTAAAAGTAAGGGTAAAACATGCAACATGTTTTGCATGTTTTTTATCAACATATTCACAAAAGAACTTGAAAATTTTTCCCACAGTTGTATTTTATGTACAAACGAACACAAAAATGTAGAACATGTAACATTAATGCAACATTTTTCTCAGAAAAGAAATCGCCATAACATAAATGGTGGAAAAATGCACGGAATGATATAAGATTTTGCAAAAAATAGTTTTATTCGACTGGAAATCACACTGTAAAATTTCGTGAAGATCGGTCCATAATTTACCCTAGGCCCCATATAAACTATACTCTCGGAAAAGAGTTAAGTACGCCTAAAACCGTAATTAATAATGCTATCATTTGGTACGTCACCGTTTTATAAGACTAGTTATGACACTATGAAATTTCGTGAGGATTGGTCCATAATTTACCCTAGGCCCCATATAAAGCCCACTCTGGTAAATTAATTAAATACGCCTAAAACCGTAGCAGATATATTGATTGTGGTAAAATCTCTTCCGACTTAGTTTCATGTGGCCAGAAAAAATGTCATGCAATTTTGTGATATACGGCACATAATTTACCTTAGATCCCACATTTAGCAGCCTTCTGAAATTCACTGTACCAGAAATCACTCTGCTCCAATATAAATCCCCCTACTGAAAATCATTTAATTTCGGCTAAAACTGTTACGAATCATGATATTTCACTCAAGATTGTCGGTCAATAATTTAATATATGTAGGTCTAAACCGCAACCAATTTTAATGCTGATGTCTCTTTTTATAAAGATGAACTAATAACAAACAGATATGATAGATGTCACTCCTGAAATATACAAACTGTCGGTGGAGGGTATCAAAGATTCGGCACAGCCGAATATAGCACTCTAACTTGTTTTAAAATACATATGTAAATATGTATAAAAATTTAACAGAAACACCATGAAAATTAAACTTAATTCCATTAACACATTAAAATTTACGGGATACTAGGCAAAAGAATAAAAAAATTGCATTTATAATAATTACATTGAAAAAATTAGGTTTTACAAAAGTTTTTATAGAAAAAAACGCTATAGAAATTCGGTTCCATATTCGGTGCATAAGGTTTCTAATACTTAAAGTTTAAATAATAAGCCAAGCTATATTTTGTAAACATAAGTTTTGATGCTGTATCAGTCTTAAAAGTAGTGCGCGAGGAATAGGAAATAAAATAAGCTTAAATTAGCTTCGTTACATGTACATACATATGTATGTATTTGCATATTTTTTTGCTACAATTTATATTCTTAAAGTTTTGATATGTTGATATTATGCGCTGACAGACAGTCTATTGTCTTTTAACAACTTTATATGTACATACTAAAATTGTATTTATTTATTTTGAAATATAAATAAATTGCACAAAATTCAAATTAAAAAAAAGCTTAATGCATTTTTGAAAAAAGCTAAAAGCTAAATAAAATACATATTTCAAGCTAAACGTGGAAAAATAAAGCTAAATTTAGCTTGAAAAAAGCTAATACTGACTTTTTTTTATTCCTCTCTCCCCTCTCGCCTATGAGGTTAGAATCACAACGAAATCGTAAGCAGTTTGGGATTGAAATCCAGCAAAATCGGTTCAGTAGGATCAGAGCTATGAATGAAAATGTGGAACTACCACTCTTAAAACTTGATATTTGTTACAAAAACAAACATAAATGGTGGAATAATGCACGGAATGATATAAGATTTTGCACAAATTTGTTTTGTACGACTCGACATTATGCTGTTAAATTCGTGAGATCGGTCCATAATTTATCATAGGCCCCATATAAAGCCTCCTCCCGGAAAACAGTTAAGTACGCCTTAAACCGCAATAAATAATGCAATTATAATAAAATTTGGTACGTCACAGTTTTATAGGACTAGAAATCACAATATCAAATTCCGTGCAGATAGGTCCATAATTTACCCTTGGCCCATATAAACCCTACTCTCGGAAAACGCCTTAAACCGCAATAAATAATATACGGGCCTGTTCTGAAAATCACGTGATTTCAAATCACGTGTTTTTGAAATCACACTTGTGATTTTGTGGTGTTCTGAAAGTCATACCGTTTTTGTGTTTCTCGGTGTGCTTTCGTCTGTTAAAGATCACACCAAAACACACAAAAACGGGACACTAAAATATCACACGTGTGATTTTAATAGGCACGTGCGATTTGAAATCACGTGATTTGAGTAAAAGTGATTTGCAGAACAGGCCTGATAATTGTAATGAAATTTGGTACGTCACAGTTTTATAAAACAAGAAATCAAATTTCTCAAGATCGGTCCATAATTTAATATATGCCTCATAGAAACCCTTCTCCCGGAAAACACTTTATTACCAATTTTAATGCTGACGTTCGTTTTTATAAAGATAAATTAATAATATCTAGATATCATGTATATCCCATACCTGAAATATTCGAGCTATAGGTGGAGGGTATCAAAGATTGGAAAAAGTCGAAAAAGCACTCTGACTTGTTTCGTTGATGTTTTTTTTATGGCAAAAATGTTGATATGATTCAAACACCAAAATTAAAAATAGTATTTTTAATTTTTCTAACATTTGTTGCAAACTTCAATATACTTTGTATATGAAAAAGTACTTTATGTTAATTACAGCACTGTATGCTAAGTATAGAAGAAAATAATTTCTTTTGACTAAAAACGATTATACAAAGTATATAGAATTGTAGTTATGAAAGACTGATACTTTCTGGGTTGGTTATAAGCAATGAAAAAGCGGCCATGTCTACATAAAAGTAAACCTAAAACGTATATTCAGAGTTCCCCATACTCACAAAGTATGCCACACCTATTTCAGTACGTGAAACACACGTTCGTCAGTGGGTATTGATCAAATATTGGACCTAACGTTGCCTTGACATTTTAGCTATTAAAAAAATTAATGAATATTAGCTTTTAAAAATATACACGATTAACTCTATGCACAGTGGGACAAATCCCGAATATAGCTGGACGAAACTATTAGATGGTTAGTTAGTCTATATGGTTTTGAAGCTTCTGATTTCGAAAAAAATAGTTAAATTTTTTTTAAGAAAATACGATAAAGTTTCGCTATTGCGAACTTCAGTATTATTAATTTTTCCTATATTATTAAAAAATTCGCATTTGCTTTTAATGTTTTAGTGATTTTTGAATTTGGAGAATTACACCCAATTTTCACGATGATTTAAAAGACATGTCTTTTTGTATTTCTTTTTTGAACAAACTTACAAAATCTTGTTAAATTTTCACCATTTTTAAAGAGGAATGTCAAAAAAAAAACAGAAAATATTTTTTAAAAACAAGAAAAAAATCATCGCGAAAATTTAGTGTTATTTAAAAATTTCTATATCATTTAAAAAAACAGTGAATTTTAGGTATGCGAACTTTTGAAATTTGAATTTTTTTTTGTTGTTGTTTTAAAAACAGAAATGTTTAGAAGTCAAGATATTTATGATTTACAATACAGTTATACTTTAACGAATAGAGAATTAAAAATAAGTTTATAGATAATTTCAATTTAAATTTAAATTTCCGCTATTCCAGGAACACTAAAATATGTATGCGTGTTGCAATTGTTTCTTATAACTACTTAGATTAATGGCGATTTCTTTTCTGAGAAATATGTTGCATTAATGTTACATGTTCTACATTTTTGTGTTCGTTTGTATAAAATATACAAGTGTGGAAAACATTTTTAAGTTCTTTTGTGAATATGTATGTTGATGAAAAACATGTTGCATATTTCAACATAATACTTTAACTTATGGTGTTTATATAAGTAGGTGTTTATACTGCCCTGTTTTACAACTTTGTTTGTACAACCAATGTTTTATTTTGTTTGTCATAATTCATACCGCTCATAATTTGGTGAAAAGGTTGTTTTTAAAGCAAAATATTAAAATATTTACATATCGTCAGCTCATTATAATGAAAAATGTATATTGTTATCGTTTTAATTTTTGCAAGCCATTAGTGATGTCAATATTTGTTTCAAACCCCTAATAGCGTGCAGAAATCGCTCAATTAGCTTTAAAAATAACTCATTATTCATGAATCACATTAATGATAAAAGTGTAATAGTTGTAAAACAAAGCAACTAATTGCGTTTTATTGAAGTTGCACAACATGTTACACTCGAGTAATTAATATTCGATAACATTAGAAAATGTTACTTGTATATACTGTAACATATTTTTCTCAGAAAAGAAATCGTCATAATATGTATGTTCTTCTCATAGAAAGTCGTTTTATTTTCATTTAATAACAAAGTGAAAACCAAATTATTTAAACTTACAATAAAACAAAAAAGTGATGTTCTCGATAAACTCTATGAATCTATGTATGTATATTTGCAAGCTGTAGATGCGTATCTAAGTTAAGCAAAAATTAAAAAAAAAAAAAAAAAAAAAAAAAAACATTTGCATATAATTACGTACATATATAATTACTAGTGTCCGACCGATTAATCGGATCCGGTGTCAGCAAAAAATTGCTAATTTGTCAATAATCGAACTTTTTTATACCATTATTTTTATGCAAATTTTACAAAACCTTGCAAAAATAATCAACTAAAACTTTTTCCATAATTCGGTTGTGGTTTATTGCATTGTTTCTAAAAGGTAATCAATAAGAAACGTTATTGGAATCAATACATAATAACTCTTCTGTCATCAAAACATTAAATTTTTGAATTTCGATTATTAATCAATATTTAGCATATATCGCTCCTTTATTGCACTTGGCAAAATGCGATTAAAGTTTTCAAAATGTACCTTTACGTATTGATTTAATAAAATATATTTCGCTATAACTTCGGTTTTTTTGCGTATAGAGAAGGTATAAGTTAAGTTAAGTTTATTTGAGACTTCTTTTTTTTCAATAAAGGATATACAAAAAAATTTTTTTTTATAAAAAAAAAAAAATAAACATTATAATCAATATCTTAAAACTATAATGTTTTGTTTTAATAACATTTTTGTGAAGGATTATACAGCATCTGACCTAACTATTGCAAAGATAAACTTATAAATAACTTTGTGTGAAATAGTGCTTGCTCCCGGCACAACAATTTAAAAAAAAGTAGGTAATAAATAAAAATTGGCTTAAACTAAGACTTAAAACTAATTTTAAAATAATAATTTCATTTAAACTAAAAATTTACAAGTTATCCCCTATGAGATCCTCTATAAGCGGTAATGAAGAAGTTAGGCATAAGATTGATACCGAAGGAAATCTGATTATCTAAATAACCCAAAGGAGATAAATAATAAGTATTCGACCAATTTAAGTTAGATTGCTCGTTAATAATGTTTTTAATCAAAAGATTATCATGATAATGTAACTTAGAGAAGGTATAAAGGAGCGCTTTTCTTTAGTAAGATAAAATTTTTGATTTTTTAAAATATGATCACGTTGCAATAATAAAGCGATATTAACATTTAGGGGTGTGCTTGAAATCGAAAACGTAAAACGCAAGAATTTGGAATTTCTTTTTAATAAACTTTAAACCAAATTCTCATAATTTTTGTTATAAAATTCTGTTTAATAGGGAAATATTTGTTTAATATTTGTCATAAAATTCTTTTATTACAGAAATATTTTTTAAAAACAACTTTTAAAATTATTGCGTGAAACGTTTGCGATTTCCAGGACACCCTTGATTGATATAACTACATGTTAATAAAAATTTGTTTGTTGTTTTTCTTTATCACCAAAAGTTTTTATACATATGTATGTATATAAATGGTTATTCTGTTTAATAAATTGATCCCCGAAATTTAAAAGTTTTTTCTTGCTGTGAATTTGGATAAGTTCGGCTTCGGTATTTCCGAATTTTGCCGATTTGGTCGAACTTCGGCAACGGCTAAAAAAACGAACTTCGGTCGGAGACTAATAATTACGTAACGTAACGAGACACTATGACGAATTGTAACGTCTAGTAAAATAACACAACATCAGTAAAAATTCGCCAAAATTTAATCAGTGTATTTTTTCTTTTCATTTTATAATGTAGCCTAATGAGGCTTTTATATAACCTGCAATAAATTGAAATTGTTTATAACAATCATTTTTACATTGGTCGTTTTTTACTCCAGCTAGATTCGGAATGCGTACCATTGTGCATTGGTGGAATGATATTATTAAAACTAAAAGATGAATTTCAGCACAAGTATGTACATCTCTGGTCATATGGAAGAGTAGCTTAAGTCGATATAAGACAAAATTGAGTTATCACAAGTAGACAAGATATAAAATATTTTAGTTTTTAATTTATGGGCCTCTGAAGTTGTCATATATTTATATGCGATTTTCCACAACATTTCTGAACGTATATGGTCAATATTATAATAATTTTAAAGCTTTTGAATAGTAGTATGTCAGAAAAAAAATTTTTAAATAACAAACACAGGCTTCGTAACTTAAGCTTCTCAAGACAGCCAGTCTTCGGCCGAACACAAGAAGTTTGTCCTCTTCTCCTCTATAGTATAAAAAACCAAGTCTCCTTTTTTAAGGCTGCGTCCTTAAACTAGATTAAGGGGGGTGTTTTAATACCATGTGAGATAAGACCATGATAGCTTTATCTCTCATTCAATAGGGAGATAAAGCATTTTTTTCATTTGAATGGGAGATAAAGCCATCATAGCCTTAGCTCACATTAGCAATATTAGAAAATGGCTTTATCTCTCATTTCAGTTCCGGAGACACTAAAGTAAAGTGCTAAGGGGTTTTTCTATATCTCTCATTTCGCAAAATTTTAAATATGACCTTGCCTCTCAATGATTGGGCAATAAGACCATTATGGCTTTATCTCCCATTCAATTGAGCAATAAAGCCATCATGTCCTTATCTCACATGGTTTTAAAGCACCCCCGATTTAAGTGCTTAATTTTTTAATATTACCTTTAAGCCTCTATTGAAGTTCTTACTAATACGATAACATGCAGACTTAAAGCAAAAACTCATGGAATAAAACTTCAAGAAAACTGAGGATATCAACAAACTGCAGCATTCGACATATGTACATAAGCTACTTTTCCGTATGACTACAGTCATATTACTTGTATACCCTTTTTAATTAAGGTGGTACGAAAATAATATTACCAAAAATTTTCTATTGCAAAAATTAATTAAAATTTACTGTCGTATTCATAAAAATATTTTTGATTTAATAAAGGTTTACTGAACAAATTTTCTATGTTAATTTCACTAAATAAACGTTTTTAAATTTAATAATCGTTTATGAGCACGGGGGTTAAATTGTAAAACCAATGGAATATTAAAATAGTGATACACAAAATAAAATCTATATAAAAAAAAAATTATGTACATTTGTACACGTATTTCTTTTATTATTCCTAATTTTCGTAACTAAAATTTATGCTTGATGAACAGATAAATTATTTTCTAGTAGAAAACAAAAAGTTTTGTTTTACGAATTTAACTGAACAATTTTTCAATAATGGATTAATAAAAGTATGTACTTATGTTATAAATTTAAACAAAAATAAAAATGTTTAACCTCTGCATATTATTAAACGCGATTTTATTCAACAAATAGGTACGTATGTATGAATAAAACTCCACTAATATTTAAATATAAATTTACACAAGAAACTAATAAATGTAAATTATTATTAGCTTTCTTTAGCATCGCTTTGGACCGGAGTGTGTAAAAAAAACAAAAACATACTTAATTAAAACAAAATATTGTTTGCTCTTCAAAAAGAGAAGATCGAACATACAGAAAACAACATTCGTACACACCATGAATGTATCAAGTACCTACTACGGAATTTCTGGTTTATTGTAAATATTTATTCTGATGCTCTCAGGGAAATAGCGGGACCTTACAATCGTACATACCCATACATTTATTAATATTCACACACATCCAATATAATAAACACAAACAAACTTTGCAAAAGAAACTGGTTTTAAATGCAAAATCTTTAAAAGATTTCAAATCATTTAGAGATTAAACGTTAAACGTAGAAGATCAAAAAAGAAAAGTACGAATAAACAGTAACCTGTACTTAGATAGACAACAACTATACCAACAAAATTCTAAAGTTTATTTAAAACCGATCGTTTGCATAGAACGTATAATATATTATTATAATTATCTTGAAAGAAAAAAAAGATGATAAACAAAAAAATTTTAGTTGGAAAATTATTAATATTCAATATAATATTAAATTACTATGCAATATGTGTTAGAACCGAATCAAAAATACCAACAATGCCGTTATCATTGCCACCACCGGCGCCAACAACAATATCTGCAGTAGCGCCACAAACAACAAATGCGGTAACTCCAACGGGAATTTTTAATGTTATTCCCCAAATATATGACACTGGTTTTTTAGCCTACGACGACATAGATGTCTATGTCCCATTTAGCAGTGATGCTCACGATCATTTTTCATGGGAACTTCTAAGAGATGTGCTCGAAGAAGAGAATTCAAACGTTATCATATCCCCGTTTTCTGTCAAATTACTATTGGCAATGTTAGCAGAGGCAGCAGGCAATAATACACAAACACAAAGGGAGTTGATGACGACACTCGAAATCATTAAATATCCAGACAATATACGTGGTTTCTATAAAAAGATTCTGACATCACTAAAAAAAGAAAATCCATATACCACTTTAAACTTAGAGACAAAGATGTTCACCGATAAGTTTATTGAACCCAAGCAGAGATACGCAGCAATGTTAGCAACGTTTTATGGTACGGACATTGAACGTTTAAACTTTACAAATGCCCAAGCATCGGCGGATAATATAAATGCTTGGTGTAAAAATGTCACTAATGGTAAATTGGAAAATCTTGTTACCAAGGAAAATGTCCAGAACAGCGTACTCTTACTAACGAATGCCATATACTTTAATGGCTTGTGGCGTCGCCAATTCAATGACACCTACCAGGGTGTTTTCTTTCAAACCCCTGAAACCCAATGTCGAGTCCAGTATATGGAGCAAACCGAGTACTTCTACTATTATGACAACAATGCAATGAATGTCAAAATATTGAGGTTGCCCTACAAAGGGAAAAAGTTCTCCATGTTCATACTGTTGCCGAAAACTAAAGGCGGCATCGAGGATTTGACACAAATCCTGCAAAACGATCAAGTGAAACGGATGCAATTTATGATGGAAGAGACAAAATTAAAAGTGACATTGCCCAAATTCAAATTTGAATTTGACAAAAATCTCAAAAGTACACTTTCTACTTTGGGGATTAATGAAATTTTCACAGACGATGCATCTTTGCCAGGTCTAGATAGAGGTGCTGAGGTGGCTGGAAAACTAAAAGTCTCGAATGTTATTCAAAAAGCGGGTATTGAAGTTAACGAAAAGGGCACTGAAGCATTTGCGTCCACAGTCTTTGAAATCGGGAATAAATTTGGTGGAAATCCTGTTATTGAAGAATTCACAGTTAATCGACCATTCATATTTTTCATAGAAGAGGAAGCCACTGGAAGTATTTTATTTGCAGGAAAAGTGTTAAAACCTGTTCTATAATTGTGTATTTATTATATGTATGTATGATGTATACTTGAATATTAATAAGAGAATACATATATGTACTTTTTTTAATATTTAACAATTTTAACAACCGCATGAAAGATTTCTAAAACAAATATGAATTTGGTATTTATAAATTCAATTCATTCATTTATTTCTTTTGTTGGGTTATTTTTGTATTTACTTTTAAATTATATTTTGGGTATTTAACATCTAAAACCTATTCCGAGAGATAATTGTTTATGTCATTAGAAATACATGCATATAATAAATAATATAGTTATTATAAATAATCATTTAAAACAAATTACATATAAACTTACAAGGCAGTTTAAGTACGTAAATCATGAGATTTAAAATGTTTTAATGAAACCATAACACCTAAATGTGTGTGTGTTTTTCTTTTAATTCTCGAACAACGAATAATAAATAAAAAAAAATTTGTAAAACAAATATAAATTTTTATTAATTATAATCATACCTAATAAAATGAGTCCAAATTAAGAAATTTAATAAGACTGGAAGATTCTACTCTTTAATGCAATAAGTTGGATTTTCCTAATTTTAAATCCAATGACTAAGCAAATAGAATAATATTTGGTGCCAAAAAAGTACTACATTCGAAGGCAACTACAAATTATCAAAAATTTTCTGGAACGACGCCTTTTTTACGATAAATTTTTAATAAATATGTAATGTCTTTATTAAAGGTGTAAAAAGAAAAACATTCAGCCTTATTACGGTTGTCGTCGCCGTAGTCGTTTACGAAAACCGTAATAAGGCTGAGTATGTTCATCACGACTAGTAAGTAAAATGGTTAGATTTTCTTTATGAAAATTAAAAAAAATATTAATTTCAAAAGATTTTGCTATTCGTGCTTAATTCCCAGTTTTTATTCTTGATAAAAACACTTGAAATTTATTGTTGATGGGATAAGCTATTCCTATGCAATTCACTGGTTGCTTAGGCCAGATCATCAGGAAACTTCATCCATAAAGATTTTAGACAAACTAAAGATATTAAACCAAATAAAACTGTTAAACGTATAAGAATTATAGCAACAGTTCTACTTGTAACAATATCAAAGCTTGAACAAAACACATCAACAATAAACAGCAGTGGGTTTATCTCATCTTACATTCCCAATTAAAAAAAATTTATTTTTTCTTCTTCGATTTTGGCGACTTTTTTAAAATTTGAAATCAGGAAAAAGTGACATACTGGTCTGATCTGAAACCCGTGTAATTTCAAATCAAGCCGAATTTGTTTTTCTGTTTTTCTGCATATCTTGCGATTTTACGATTTCCGGCGTGTTTTAATTTTTCGGGAACACGAATTTCTCTTGTCAAAATTAAAAGTGAAAATTAAGTAAATAAAAATGCCGAAAGCTAGTTCATTGGCAGTAGTTGCTTTAAGAAAATAGCATTTTGCGTCAAAAGAAAGTTCATGAAAAATAACGAAGTTACCACTGTTACATTTTGCAGGTGGCCTAAGATGTCAGTTTGATGTGCCTAACAAGCCATCAGATCGGTACCAAGTGCCTTTGTTCCACCTCCACGTGGCGGCCCAGGTAACAACTAGATATTTCCAGTTGGCTAAGGAACAAGGCTTAAATATTATGAAACTATACTATTCTTCTCAGGAAGAATAGAAAAATACTTAGAGGATTACATTTTACCTCTTTGTTATAATAGCGAATAATTAGATAAAAAGTCTAAGGACTGGGTTATTTTTAAGAGGGATCCCCTTTTGGGGATACCTAAGCCCCCTTCGAAGTGTTATTTTAGGTGCCACGGGAAGTCATATAGCCACCGCAGAATCCTCACCATATAGTCATGCCGGGTTGTTGTTGTTGGCATGACTATATGGTGAGGATTCTGCTTGCAGGGTACACGTGGTGGCTGCTGGTGCTTTGATCCTAGGATCGTTGTGACTCTCTATTTGAAACTGCTTGGACCACTTTATGCAGTGGAGATCTATATAGCTCCAACCCCTAAACAAGGGGAGGTTTTAAGATTCTGGTCTTATACCTAAATTGCAACCTCTGTGTGATTGAATGATCCTACACACACAGGGGCACTTGTTAAATGTAAATGAACCCCTACGTGGTTGAGATCCACCGTGAGATTGAATTTAAAAGAGGTACTCACGTAAAATCTAAACCATTTTTGTTACATTTTGCAATTACTTATTTCTTAGTAAAAAACAGTTTTTGTCGACGAATACGGCTATACAAATTTGAATTGGGAAAAAGACTTCTAATCGAAAAAAAAATTGGGTCCTAATTTCAAATTTATTAACATTTTTTAAATTATTTAGTCTCTTTCATGCAAATTTTTCATTTGTAGCGGTAAATTAAAAAAAAAAAATATATCAAAAAATTTTTGTAGTCCCTTATTTCAGTTTTGCTTTCAATTTGAACATTAGTTATAATTTTTGTGTATAAAGATGTTTAGCGCATTAAAGTGTTAATTGCGCCAAGCCAGACACACAATCAAGATCCATTCGTTATACTGCTCTGGGCGGGGAAGCAGGCAAACCGTCCATGTTTGTTTTTTTGTTTTAAGTGCGTTTTAAGTTTCACCCTGCATTGCCTAGTGGCATGGCGTCGCAAAGCTTTACTGAGTTACAAATCTTGCAGTTTCAGCATTAACCATATGCAATCGTTTATAACTAACAAAATATCAAGCCTGTCACAGAAATCAATTCCGATCGAAAGAGAAAGTGAAGCAAGATACGAAATCAACACCAATACAAGTCGAGCTGTTACAACAACAACAACAACGAAATCACTTAGCTCTTCGCCTTCCTATACGAAGGTCATGGTCCACGAGGACGAGTGGATGAGGTTACAAACAAATCGTGTGATGCCCTGGCAATTTATTTATTTTAACTTATTTGCTTATTAATTATCATTGCAAAGAAATGAACAATAAATATGTATTGTACAATTAATAACTATGTTTGAGAAGAGATAAAACAAAAATAATATAAAGTAAAGTAGAAAAAAATATGTAAATATATAAATTGAATTGGCTAACCAGCCACATAAATATTGTCGAAAATTATGAGCATATAAAATTTTATATATGTAATAATAAGGTAAACCAGAAATATGCTCTAAAATCGCGTTTTATGCGCATTAAATATGTAGTAAAACCTTAAAAATATGAAACCAAAATATAAAAAAATTTAATAACAGTTTCATTTAATAAAAACAATCCTAACATTATAATCGGTAAAGCCCAAACACCTAGTATTTACTACAGTATTCATTCGGTTAACCGTTAATCGGTTAAAATTTTATTTTTGTTATTAACGATTAAACCGGTTAATTTCAGTCGGTTAACCGATTAATCGATGTAATAAAATTTGTAATTTTTTCTAGTATTAAACCATATTTTTTGTGTTTAAACTTGGGTGAGTTCAAAAACGTTAGTTGAGCATGCAGATGGTGTAGTTTTATTGACATTTTGCATTTAACTGAAGAACAACTTACAGCTTTAGAAAAAGTTAAAGAACAAAGGAAGCTCAGAGTGGATTTTGGTCGGTTGCCAGAGGTAATAATGCCCTCTAGGGAGAGCTGGTCGGGCAGGAGCAGATTATTTGGTGGATTTGCTATATTCACTGATGGCTCAAAGAGGAGGGACACGGGTACAGGGGTCTACATTGAGGATCTGAACATAAGAAGGTCATATAGGCTTCCTGACGACTGCAGTGTTTTTCAGGCGGAGGTTCTGGGGGTCTGGAGGGCCGTGGAACTGATGAGGGACAACATTGATAGGGGCTCGGAGGTCACTATATAAGTGGACAGCCAGGCGGCTCTTATGGCCGTAAGGGGCTGTTATGTGAACTCCAGGCTGGTTGATGAGTGTAGGAGGGCTCTGGAGGGAGCCTTAGGGGAGTATTTGCTAAGGTTGTGCTGGGTGCCGGGTCACTGCGACATAGGCGGCAATGAGGTTGCTGATGAGTTGGCAAGACAGGGCTCAGGGATGGAGGATTCTGACTGTGTGGAGGCGGTTAGGCCTCCATTGGGATTCTATTTTGGTAGAATTAAGAAGTGGATACTGGGCATGACCAATCGGGCCTGGAGGGGCCGAACGGACTGTCGCGTATCGCGGACACTGTGGCCGGTGCTCAGGAAGTCCGATTCGGTGTCGCTGCTGGGCAGGAGTAGGGTCTGCGTTAGGACCATGATAGGAATGATCACGGGCCACTGTATGATAGGCAGGATGGCGGTGAGGATGGGATCCGACTTGTCGGATATATGCAGGTTGTGTGAGGACCCTGAGGAGTTGGAGACAGTTGAGCACTGTCTGTGCCACTGTCCCAGGTTGCAGGGTAGCAGGGTGAGGTGGCTGGGCAATAGATTCCTGGGCGAATTAGGGGATGTCTCGAGTTGCGGACTCGAGAATCTGATAGGATTCGTAATGGGGATGGCCTGGCTGCGCGAGGGGAGATTGGGTGTTAACCGCACGTAGGGCGAATTTTGTTTGAGTGGGATTTCTCTCAGGGTTGGTCCTTTACCTTCTTTTCTTTCCTTTCTTTTCTACCTATCTTTCGGATCTGTCTTGTGCTTTCGCTGTTTTCTTTACCTACTTTATACCTTCTTATAGCTTTCTTTAATTAAGGCGTCACAATGGACCATATTGGTCTCTGGGTGAAGGTGTGAAGGAGACTTCACACCGGCCTTTCTACCTACCTACCTAACGATTACTGATACCGATATATCGGCGATTCTACAGATTTTCCGATATATCGTTATCGGCGATACTTTGCTGTCGATAGGACGACACTTTTTATATATTTTTGAGTAAAGAATTAATTTTCTGTGCTTATTTTATGCAAAACAACTACCCTGCAAATAATATTGGACTACCTGATCCATTTTGATAAAATGGACTACTCCATGGACTGGTCCATAGAGTAAAATAGACCATGTTTTTTCCATACGTTTGGGTTACTTTTGGACTAGTCCTGGTCCCATGTGGGCTACATTTTACACGTGTGTTTGGACTGGTTCTATTATTTGCAGGATAAGAGAAATAACATTTTAAAAAGCAGAGCATAAAATCAAAACAGAATAATGAAATTATTTCATATTACATATGAATCAACGGAGATATAGAATAGTCCTACAATTAAGCGGCTTACTTAGTATCTTTCTACTGCTGCTATAAATGTACAAATGGGCATTTCCATGTCATCGTACGTGACATTTTTACGCCTTCAGAGAGATAGAAATTTTGCAAAAATAGTATTAACTGAAAAATTTTTTGTATCATTATGTTTCATTTAGAGGGAACTATATATGAAAAAAAAATTTTCAAGTTCGGAACCTTGTTGTCCAAAATATCGGGCAAAATAAGTGCATATCGTACGTGACATAAAACGGAAGTGATATTTGGGTGAATGTAAAAAAATACGAAAATCTGCGAATTGTGGGAGGTTTTTCTCCATTTTTTAATTTCATAAATTAAACCACATATTTTGTCTTTATAATCCGTAATTAGAAAAAAAAAAATTTTTTTTGGATGGTTTTATAATGAACAAAAATGTAATATCGTTCGTGACATACCGTACGTGACAGCTTTTTCTCTCATAGTATTTACATGGCATGAAATATATTTTTTGTAAATATATGTACATAAAAACTTAAAACAAACAAGTAAGAAAGTATAGTCGGCCAAGCCCGTCCATATGATACCCTACACTATAGTATTTAAAAAAAAATTTGTTTGAGAGTGTACCCTACTTGGGGCCCGTGGCTAATCAAGATCGCCAAAACAGAATTATGCTATGAGGTTAAGAATTAAATAAAAGCTATTTATGCCGAATATTGTTTAGTTATCTCCATCAATATGAGATTTGTTTGCCCCTAGCCGATTTAAGGAAGGTGGTTTATATAAGACCTATGGTTAATTTTGGACCTAAACGCACAACATTTTGTCATGACATAGTACCTATCGTAAAAGTCATTGTCGACAATTTTTATGTTAATACCAACATTTAAAAGGAAGTTATGGCATTAAAAGCTATTTTCGGTAGTTTAACTTGTATGGGAGCTATGGTCAAATATGGACCGATTCCAAAAAAATTTTGTAAGATGATTTTGATTGTAATGAAATAAGGTTTGACCAAATGTAAACTAAATACCAACATAATAAGATGATGCATTAAGTTGCATTTTAGTTCTTAAAATATCGTACGTGACGAGCTTTAAAAGCTTATAAAATTTTTATTATACCAATTTAAAAAAAAATTCCGATCAATATTTTTTTGCAGCAAACATCTTGCTTTGAACTTTTATTTTGATATATCTAAGACTTACCAATTTCATATGACAAAGACTAATAATGTTTACGCACCACGTACGTGACATTAGAATAGCATCCAAAACAAATACAAAAATATACCGCTAATCGAACTATAAATTTGTTCTTTCGTCATGGATCTTGTTCATTGTTGTTGTAACATTAATTTTAAAGTATAATTGCAATATTACCGGTATCTGTATTTAATCGGCAGAATATTAAAACTTGTCAGTTGCAGTTACTAAAAATGAATCAATGAGAAAGTGAGTTAAAACTATTACTTTTGGCTTTTTAAAAATTATAATAAGCTATAAGTACCCAGGCATAATAAAGTTTGGGTGTTTTCCCCCTTTTACCATATTTTAAAAAAAGTTGCAAGCGTTTTAATTTTTTGAGTCCTGGTTGACATTCTCATGGAAATGCCCATATATAAAAATGAAAAATATTTACCTGTTTGTTGGCTTATACAGGTATGTGATAGAAATCGAATTTAAAAACGAATCGATTTGAAACCGAAAATATCGTTTTCAGTATCTTTTAAAATGGATTTTAAACACATATTCCTTTTATTTTTAGTCTTTATTAATTTGAAATCTATATTATATACGCTTACTGAAGTGTATTCTGAACGAAAATTTAAGGCAATAATTCAGAAATGGATTTTAAAATCCATCGAAATTCATCACACATCTTAAAAACGTTCGTTTTGAAATCGATCAATTTCCATCACATACCTGATAGACTCCTAAAATACTGAGACGATCTTCCTGTAATTTTAACACTAATATGATATAAATCCCTAAAAATAAAAAGGCTACCTATTTTTCGATAGGGGCAGGGAAAGTGGAACTCTCCATAGGATGCCAATGTAAAGTACCGGAGTCTTCAAACGTGGTTAAAGCCAATACTATGGTAAACTATAAATTTCAAAATTAAAATGGGCTGGGTGGACGGAATACCGAATGGACGAAATACCGAATATCTAAAGATAAGTCTTCGAGCTTTGTAGGACCAACTCTTATGATAAACTACACCTTTCAAAATAAAAATAAAGGGGGAAGGTGCAGGGGAAGCAATAAAAAATATATAAATGAAAAAGCGTATGTAATTTATTCCCTATAGACTCCTAAACTACTGAACCGATTTTACCGAAATGTTTACAGTAATTTTCTGATTACCCAGCGCTTAACATAGGCAATTAATATTTTTAATTTTTAAGTGGGCGTGGCACCTACCATACAACGACAAAAAAGTTTTCTACATATTTGGAGTACTGTAACAGTGAAAATATTCCAATAATAACACACAACTAGGGATGCCAATCGGGATTAATTTTAGAAAATCCAGGGATTCGGGATTTTGAAATCCCGATCCCAAAATTCCGGTATTTCTGGATTTCGGGATTTTTTTAAATAAACAACACTTTTTTTTATTTATTTATGAATTTTCAAAAGGTATTATACAAGGCGAATTTTTTACAGGTGGTCTTAAAAGCCCTGCTGATATTAGCTAAAATCACTGTTGAATGTCAACATTTTGTTTATTCTCTTTTATTATCTTTGTTTCTGTTTGGTTTTATTTCTGTTTTTGACATTGTACAATGATTTTACAACAAATTGCTTGTGGTTTTTGTACGAGTTGTACTTGTTGTAGTACCGAGATTACCTGGGATGAATTCGCCTTGGGTATTATATATATAACATTAGGGTGACCGTTAAAATCAAAAGTTGGATTTATTTAGGTCTCACTATCCAATTTGGTGGGTATTGATAAAAAAACAACTCAGAAAATTTTTTAGGACGATCGGCGAAGGCTAAGCCGTCCCTCAAGCCCGCCAAAGTTTGAGAAAAATCGTAAAGTCCGACTTGTATGACTTATATTTAGGAAAATACTAATTTTACATAAAAATCGTTTTCCAAGAAGTTGTTGTTAGTAAAGTTTCCAACAACTTTTGCCTTAACAAGTTTTCTCTAAAACTCATATTGAACAAAACCTAATTAAAATAAAAAGTAAACAGCAGCATTGATTCGAATTTTTTCTTTAGAACTGTTTTTTCTTACACACGTCAATTCAGGGGGCAAATTATGGCAGTCGTGATCGAATACTTTTTCGATTCGAAAACAATTTTATTTCAGTCAATATTGAACGAATCGAAATTATTTTTTCAGTGTTGTGAAATCTCAAATAAATGCTTTACAACACAAAAAAAATAATTTCGATCCATTTAGAATGGACAGAAAGAATTAGAAATAAAATTGCTTTCGTATCGAAAAAGTATTCGATCACGACTGCCCCCAGCTTTAATATTTGCGTTTGCTTATAAAAATATAGTCAAACGCATATCATTTGTTTCTAACGTACCACGGTTGGTGCAATTGTACTTTTTTGAAACAATTCAAAGCCAAAAAGTACGGTGGTACCCCCGTGACTCATTTGGTACTATTTCCAAATTTTTCAAACCTAAATATTTATAATTGATATAAAATGGCAACTCGTATTTACTGTCCAATGAATATAAACGGATTTCATTGTTTGGTGCAAATGGTTTTGCCAAAGTGCAATTGCAAAATTTCGTAGCGTTTTTATGAAATCTTAAGGAAACTCTGTGTATTTTGTTGTTGGATTTAACAAAACAGTTATGATATTTTGCATTTGCTCTTTGCAAGACCATTTGTAACAAGCACTAAACTTTGCTATTGTGAATAGATTTTTGCACTTGATCATTGGACGATTGCATATGCCACATTCTAAATCAAGTATCAGCGGCAGCATATAAGCCTTCATGCCAAAATATTATAAAAACAAAGGAACGAAATAGACCGTATGTACCAATGGTTTCAAGTGTAACCGAAACAAAAGTCTTTTTCTTTTATAAAAAAAAATTATTTATTACTATTGGGGTCGAAAAAGTACGATTTTAGAAGTTCGTAAGTACGATATACATATATATATATATATATATATATATATATATATATGTTCCTCTAACTCCCACTGGAGCATAGGGCGCCAAAGTAAGATATTGGTTTTCTCATTTATCATCCCTGTAACATACCTGCACGCTTTCTTTATTCTTTAAGGGGGCTCTCATATAAAATTGTCAACACAGACTAAAAATATATTGAAGAAAAAGCCCCAGAACTGCCAAGGAATCGCCCCGAGGGGGATTAAATATATGACGGACCTTCATTAGTTTTTTGTGCTTAAAATTTCCTTAAAACATACTTGCATTATATCTCCACCCTTTAGGGGGGCTCCCATACAAATATGCCGGTTTAATATAATTCTTAAATTTGGCCACTGCAGCGCCAAGATTGCCCTTAATTGGGTCAAATGTATGACCAACCTCACATAATTTGTTTTATCCCCATTGCCAAAAAAAATTTAGTTTCTAAAACGACTACGCATATTAGAAAAACCTATAACAATTGTTAAAGGTAATATTATTGTGGAATTTCGTTTTTTTTTTTTAGTTTATTTTATAAACTAAACCGTTTTTGAGTTACGCTGTGAAACCTCCTCCGTTTTCGAAATGTTGAAAACAAGAGCTAACCTAAAAAACGGTTAGCACCAGCGAATTCAGCTTACCCGAATTAGGGTAAAACGCCAGGTGCCCGGCTGGTCGGTTTTTTTTTTTAAATAAATAATAAAAACGTTTTCCAACAAAACTAATTCATAGAAAATGCGTTTCTTTAATGAATTAAAAATTAGATTTTTTAGTAGCTTATTCGATATTTTCAGTTTATTTTGTTTAATAAGAGATAAAGAAAAACTTTAAAAGAAATTTTCTACAAAATTGATATTTTCTAAGTTATTAAACATAAAAGTCAGATTTCATGTAAAATTATAATTTTTCTCAAAACTTGGTGGGCTTGAGGGAAGGCTTAGCCTTCGCCGATCGTCCTAAAAAAAATTTTGAGTGGTTTTTTTTTATCAATACCCACCAAATTGGCGAGTGAGATCTAAATAAATCCAACTTTTGATTTTAACGGTCACCCTACGGTACCACCGTACTTTTTGGCTTTGAATTGTATCAAAAAAGTACAATTGCTCCAACTTTATCAACCGTGGTACGTTAGAAACAAATGATATGCGTTTGACTATTTTTTTTTTAAGCAAACGCTATTCTGATGATAAAATCATGACGGTCTTCATAAACTTACTTTTAAGCAAACGCACACAAACGCAAATATTAAAGCTGAATTGGCGTGTGTAAGAAAAAACAGTTCTAAAGAAAAAATTCGAATCAATGCTGCTGTTTACTTTTTATTTTAATTAGGTTTTGTTCAATATGAGTTTTAGAGAAAACTTGTTAAAGCAAAAGTTGTTGGAAACTTTATTAACAACAACTTCTTGAAAAACGATTTTTATGTAAAATTAATATTTTTCCCAAATATAAGTCATACAAGTCGGACTTTACGATTTTTCTCAAACTTTGGCGGGCTTGAGGGACGGCTTAGCCTTTGCCGATCGTCCTAAAAATTTTTTGAGTTGTTTTTTCATCAATACCCACCGAATTGGGGGGTTAGAGCATGGAAAAATAGAAAAAAAAATTTGATCCATACAGTTAACGACCACACTAATATAACATATATTAAAAAAAAAAAAAATAAGAATTATAAAAATAAAAAATACAACTGAAATACATATAGGGGGTAATTTTGTTGTTCACTTCACCTTCAAAAAATTTTCAAAATTTCAAAAAATTTTATATGAAAATTTTCTCAACGCAAGGTGAAGTGAACAACAAAATTACCCCCATAATTTTTTTTATGGAGTATAAAAATTCAATAAAAACGAACATTTTTGTACACAAAACTTGATATATATTTAAAATCTCGGAAAATAGCTTACATAATAACACACAACGTCTTTTAAATGAATGTTCAATGGGAAAAGTAGGCATGGACCTCCCATACGAATACACTTGAAATTTCTGTATACATATCTGTAGAACGGTTACTGTAAAATCATTCAAAATTAGTTCAAGATGCTTTGTTATCAATACACGAGACCTGTTTTACGAAATTTTTACTCATTTTATTTCGATGGGGCTAGCAAAGCGCACCGGGTTAAGCTAGTTAGATATAAATATAAGATTTGAGATTTGTTTATCTACAATTCTAGACCCTCGAAAAACGTCTAATAAAGCTACTTAACATGTCTCTGCATTCCAAAACTTTTATTAAACGCAACTACTGTTTGCATCAAAAAAAGGTGAATTTACAATCCGGTAACGTTAAAAACACAGTTGAACTACTTTTTTCAGAATTAGAGAGATGTTCTTAAATAAATAAAATAAAAATAAATAATTGTCAAAAGTTTATATTGGTTGTATGTGGTTGGGTTGTCAAACGTATTTTCACCATAAGCCATTTGGAAAGATTTCCATCAAATTTAGGACAGATGAGCAAGGATAACGATTTCACCAGGAATAATTTAGAATTGAACAGCTACATATATATGGAAAAAAATGAGTATGCTTTCTAGCTACTGCTGGGTTCTAATCACCGCATACGATATCGAGCAAAATTTATCGAAATTATTTATTTTGGTATCTTGAAACTCGATATCGAATGAAATGTATTGAATTTGAATTAATAGCATTCGACATCGAGTAACTCGACATTACATTTATCGAGTTTTCATTCGATACAACAGTGTCTATCGTATGCAAAAAAATTTAAAAGTTTATTCGATACGATAGTATCGAATGCGGTGATTAGACCCCTGGTCTTTTAAGCACGATACTAACAGCGAGTGTTTATAAAATGCAGAGAAAAACATGTAATTTCTAAACAAAAAAATCAAAACACAAAAAAAGCCTAATTCATTTATTTTTTAACCGATATTATTTTAGTTACCCATTTTGCAGTTCACTTAGTTTGATATCCCAAAATCAAGTTAGTCTCAGGAAAATCATTATTTTTTTTTTTTTTTTTTTTTTTTTTTTTTTTGAAAAATGTGGTTTTCACACTTCAACACCACTATAAATAATACTTTTATTAACCGATTTTTTACTTTTTATACCCTCCACCACAATTAGTTGTGAAGAGGGTATATTAAGTTTGCCATTCCGTGTGAAACTTTTTTATTATTCATCTCAGACCCCATAAAGTATATATATTCTGGGTCCTTGAGTAATTCTAAGTCGATCTAGCCATGTCCGTCTGTCTGTCCGTCTGTTTAAAACACGCTCACTTTCAAACAACTCAAAAGAAATGAACAAACTTGGTGCCAAATTGCTTGTAGTTATCCTAAGCAGTTTGGGATTAAAATCCAGCAAAATCGGTTCAGTAGGACCAGAGCTATGAATCAAAATGTGGAACCACCACCTAAAAAAATTGATAATTTTGTTACAAAAAATAACATAAATGCTGGAACAAGGCACGGAATGAGAAGATTTTGCAAAAATTTGTTTTATTTGACTGGAAATCACGCTGTTAAATTTCGTGAAGATCCGTCCATAATTTACCCTAAGCCCCATAAAAACACTACTCCCGGAAAACAGTTTAGTACGCCTAAAACCGTTAAAAAACGCTAGCGTAACAAAATTTGGTTCGTCACAGTTTTTTAGGACTAGAAATAACACTGTGAAATTTCGTGACGATCGGTCCATAATTTACCTTAGGCCCCATATAAACCCTACTACCGGAAAACAGTTAAGTACGTCTAAAACCGTAAAAAATAATGCAATCATAACAAATTTTGGCTCGTCACAGTTTTATAGGACTATAAATGAAACTGTGAAATTTCGTGAAGATCGGTACATAATTTACCCTAGGCCCCATAGAAACCCTACTCCCGGAAAACAGTTTAGTACACGTAAAACAATAATTAATAATGCTATCATAACAGAAATTGGTACGTCACAGTTTTAAAGGACTAGAAATGACGCTGTGAAATTTCGTGATGATCGGTCCATAATTTACCATAGGCCCCATATAAACCCTACTACCGGAAAACAGTTTAGTCGCCTAAAAACAAATCGTCACAGTTTAAGGTAATAATAACATCATACAGATATTACTCCTTAAACATTCGAACTGTCGGTAGAGGGTATCAAAGATTCGGCACAGCCGAATATAGCACTCTAACTTGTTTTTCTTTATGTCCTCTATTTTTATTATCAAAATCTGGTCGCCTTAATTAACAGTATTTTGGAGTAGAGGTTATTAAGAATGTAAACTGGGTACCTGATAAAGTGTGTAGATCTTGCAATAGTTCCTTAATAAGTGGTTACAAAAGAAAAGGAAGTCGATGCAGTTTGGTGTTCCAATGTTATGGTACAATCTAGGTAATATCTTTAAATTTATTTCATATGATATCTTTTCTGTGTTTTTATTTTTTTTTTTTTATTGGTTGGGAAACCGAAAAAAAACTAAACCGGTTTGAGGATTAATTTAATTAAACAACAAAATCATTTTGTTTTTTCTATTTTATTATGTATCAGGCCTGTTCTGAAAATCACATTTTATGAAAGTGATTTGAAATCACAAGAAAGGTGTTCTGGGAATATTAATATGTGATTTTAAAACGTTCAGCTACGTATACAACTTTTTGAAATCACTTGAAATACTTAAATAAAATATTCAATGTGTTGTTTATTAATTGTTTATGCAATAAACTATTTTATTTGCAACAAATCCTTTAAAAATAAGAAAATTCGACGACACCAAAAAAATTATATTTGCTTTTGAGTCTTCTGTTGTGATTTCAGTTTGTTTTTTTTTAGTTGAATTAAAGATCGCTAATTTGCTAACAGCGGCATGAAAGCAAAGTGTAATATTTATTAAAAATCACAGGAAAAAATCGCTTCTATCGCGAAAATGGCTAAATTCGCGAAAAATTGCAAGCTTGTAAAGCCCACAATTTTATTTGAAATCGCTAAATGGGTAAAAAAATAACAAACAAAAATATATTGCAAAAATGGCGAAAATTCGCGAAAAAATTTTATATTTCAAACTAGGGAATGGTAAATCGATTTCGATTCCAATCGAAAATCGATTTTGTGGTAAAAAAAAATCGATTTTTTGAAATCGAATTTACGTATGCGATTTTATACTGAAATCGATTATTGGGCTTTTAAAATCGATTTTTATTTTTATCAACATTTTGGAAATTTTTAATTTTAATCTTAATTAAAGCGATAAATTATGGGCATGCACAATACAACTTGAGATTTTTTTGTGCGTACAAACGTGTGTAGGTGGTATGTTTACGCAGTTTTCCAAGTTTAAAGTTGTAGTCTTACGCATTTACCTTTTAGTACCCTTGGTATACTTTCAACTTTAATATAAGGGCTCTTGTTCTTCAGATTTTAAAGTCATCAATGCACAGTGAACAAAACAGTCCAAACGTACCGTACCGAACCAAACACTGAAAGTCAGCTTATAGAAATATTATAGAAACACAACAGGTGAATTAAGCCATGGCATTCCTGTGGAAATATTATTTAAATTTAGTTATAAGCAGAGTGAACAACAAAAAGTATGTAATTAATCCTAACAAATTCGAAATTACAAGGAAATAAATCTGCATCTTTCCGACATCAACGAAATGCAAACGTTTGTTGTCTAAAACTAACTAATAGTAACTAAACAAAGAAACACTCGCCACCGATGAGGAAAAATTGTCAAAATCCTTTGAAATATGTACCATCAAAACATTTAGGATTGTCACAGAAATCAATTTCGATCAAAAATGATTTCGTTTTATATGAAGCAAGATGCGAAATAACTTTCGATCGGAATTGATTTATGTGACAGGCCTGACTGACTACACAAGAACACAATTTTAATATGTGAAATGTACTACATACATATCACACCTGTTCCTCTAAAAGCCATCTTAAAATTTACACATTTTCACATTTTGCAGAAAAAAAGAAACAATGGTCATAAATATATATTATGTCCTGTGGTTCCTAGTAGGAACAAAGGGCCGCAACGAACTCTTTCCATTCGATCCGGTTTGATGCTAGATGTTTAATTTCCCTCCAGCTTAGCCCACTTTGGTTTACTTCAGATTCAAGTTGACGTCTCCAGGTGTGCGTCGGACGGCCAACTCTTCTTGTATTACCATGGGGGTTCCAGTCAATCGCAGATTTAGTAGGGTCGCCATGTGGTCTACGGAGCGAGTGACCTATCCAGCGCCATTTTCGATTAAGGATCTCGATGTTAATTGGCCGTTGGTTTGTCCGTTGCCAAAGGTTAGTGTTGGATATGGTGTTTGGCCAGAATATCTTGAGGATCCTACGCAGGCAGCGATTAACAAACACCTGAATGGCGTTTATTTCTCGTGATGTCGTGTTCCATGATTCGCAGGCGTAAAGAAGCACCGATTTGACGCAAGAATTAAATATGCTAAGCTTAGTGTGTTCCGAAATAGAGGCAGATTTCCATACAGGGCGCAACATGCCAAATGATTGCTTGGCCTTTGACATTCGATAGGCCACATCATTGCTGCAGCCGCCAGTATGTGTTAAAATGCTACCAAGATAGCAAAACGACTTGACTTCTTCTAGCTCAACATCCTGTATTTTAAATTTGCTGTTATTGAGGGTATTGCAACGCATTACCTTACTCTTTCCAATATTAATTTTTAATCCAGCTTTTGCAGCTTCAGTTTCAAGAGATTTTAGTTTAGCTGACATATGACGATAGCTGTGTGATAGGAGGCAGATATCGTCGGCGTACTCCAGACTCTCAAGTTGTTGAGTAAGCCCCCATCTTATACCTCTATTTGTTTGAGTGGCGTTGCGCACTATGACGTCAAGGACAATGTTGAAGAGAAGGGGTGATAGTATACATCCCTGGCGCACTCCGGTTACCACATTAAAGCTGCTACTTAGAGCGTTGTCATGAACAACTCTACATTTAACGTCTGCATACAGTGCCTGAGTGAGTTGGATGATCTTAGGTGGAACACCTTAACACGCAAGGGCGCTCCATATTGCATTATGGCTTAAGGTGTCGAAAGCTCTTTCAAAATCGATAAAGACCATATAGAGGGGGGACTGCCACTCTGTGGACTGCTCAATTATGATTCGCAATGGTCATAAATACCCACTGTAAAAATCTTAGTTCAATTTCTCTAGTAGTTTGCCATACAAATGCTAGTTTAAACTTAATCTTTAAAGATTTGGAAATCGATTTTGAGCTTCGATTAATCGATTGCAAAAACCGAAATAAAAAAAGTTGATCGAAAAATCAAACGAGCCATAAAATTGATTGAAAGTCCCTCAAACTATAAGGAATGGCGAAAATTCGGTAAAAATTTCTAAATTGGCGGAAATTTGCTATCAGCGGTATGATAGAAAAATTCTATTAAGGGTATTCACGTCACAAGTTGCACCCTAGCAAAAAAGCAAAAGTGCACAAATATAACAACAACCACACAGACAATAAGTTGTGGGTAAATAATTGTCTTTGTGGTTGTTGTTGTGGTTGTTGTTATGTTTTTGCACTTTTGCTTTTTTGCAAGGGTGCAACTTGTGACGTGAATACCCTTATTATTTATTATAAATCGTCAAAGCTATAAAGGATCGAAAACTTATAGAAACAAATTGCTTTTATCGCGAACATGGCTGAAATTCGAAAAAATTGCAAAATTTTAAACACACCCTAAACTTAATTTGAGATCGCTAAATCGGTTTAAAAACAAATTGTTGGAAAATAACATAAAAAGCGTTAAAAATTAGCTATAATTTTGTAAAATTTTTTTGTATTTTCTTGTGCTTTCGACAATTGAAAATCACACCGAAAAACACAAAAACGGTGTGATTTACAGAACACCACAAAATCACAAGTGTGATTTTAAAGGCACATGTGATTTTCACAACAGACCTGTATATATATACTTTTAAATAATTTTTGTATTATTAAATATTTTATAACTGTATTCAGGCAAACTGCTTTGTAATATATATTTTAATTGGCCAAGAGTGGCTTTTTATATTACATTGTATGAAATAAATAAATAAATAAAATAAAAAACCTGTCGTCAGCTCAGAATTGGTTTGGCGCATATGCCAAGAAGTCGGAGTGGAGAAAAACGAGAAAGAAGATTTACATGAAGATTTCTCAAAATGTACCCGATAGAATTTTTTTATATTTTTACCACTGCTTCCAGTATATGTTTTGAAGAAAAATGAAAATTTTTGCGCACTTTCATGAATAAAGTTAGTATTTAAAGGAATTTGTTTGAAAATGAAAAATATTGTTTTGTGCCGCATACGCCACTTTTCTAAAAAAAAATGGCTTTTTGTGCTGCATACGTATACTTATTGCTGTGTATTGAGTAACTTATTGTTGAGATGAATGTTTCTATATTTACAATCTAATAAAAAGTCAACATTAATGAATTTTTTTTTTTTATTTAGTTTAATTTTACAAAAACAGAAAAACAGTTCTACTGTTATGAAAAGGTACATAAAAAGCCACAAAGTAAATAACTTGAATAATACAAAAGTAAAATAGAATCAAGAAAAAACACTTAAAATTTAAAACTAAATATTGAGTAAATTTTTATAATAACTTTTATCAACATGTGGAAGAAATATAAGCAAATCTTTTATGTCTCTCTTTTTATCGCTGGAAATAATTGATGGTTTCGATATTTTCAAAACATGCGTCAACAAATTCTTAGGAGTTTTCAAACAATATTTTGATGCAGACTTAACCAAAATTGCATTTTTATATTTTTCCTATCTCGTCAAAGTTTTATAATGTATACATAAATCATTATTTTTACTGTATAGAAGTACATTAATTTTAGCAAAAGGAACTTTTCGAAAGTCCATTTTATTTGCTACCAACGAGTATGTGCGAAAATCTTCCGGAAGCATTTCCATAACTTTTAATTTTGTTTTATTATTTGGCATTGTTTTAAGCAAATTGAGTAAATGAAGAGGACTAAGAATTTCAATATTCTTTAAGTACCGGTCAATAACACCATGAACACAGTCCACTTCTTGAATTAAAGAATGTCCTGGTTCTGAAGACTTTTGTATAACGGTATCAATATTATTTTGTTTAATGAACATTTTGATTGCGGTTGAGTCAATTCGATTTTTATTTTGAGGTACGCAAGAATCGCTCCATAATGTCGAAGTTTTAATTAGTGGATAATCTTTTATTAATTCATTTAAAATTTTAATTAAAGCACTAGCAATATCGTTACCACTCCGACCGCTATGAGCTTCCGTCCACAAGGAACAATAAGAAAAAGTTGCGCATAGAGGCTAGCTTTCCCTCAACAATAAATTTCGGTGTATTTATCAAATATGGAAAATTGGGAATTTAGCACGTCATACAAAAATCTTAATAGTAAATTTTGTATTGACAGTTTTATTTATTAAGTTTGCAATTTCGGATACAACAAGATATATTATCTTATAATTTACAGTATCAGAATCCGAAAGTTATATCAATAAAAAATTTCGTAGGTTTAAACATTATGTTGATAAAAAATTATAATGATATGAAATTTAATAATTTAAGATAGAGGGAAAAAAGAAACATAAATAAATAAAAATAGATGAAAAAGAAACATAAGAAAAAATACTATGAGATGTTCATAAAGGTTACTACTGTTTTGAAGCAGATTAAGTTCGGTAAAAATGTTGAAGTAATTGTTTAAATTTATTTGCGTTGCCAATAGTACGAAAGTTTGGGGGAAGTTGGTTCCAGAGACGGATAGTTAATATAAAAAAATGTCTTTCAGATGCCGTGTCCCGATGTCGAATTTGCATGATACCATTTCCCCTTGCAGACCTCATAAATATTAAGCGATCATGAAGATATTTCGGTTGTTCCGATGTTACAATTTTATGTAGGAAAACAAGGTTTTTATCTTTAAGTAGTTCATAAAGGTGACATTTAATATCCGACTGGAGTATTGAGACACATGATCAAATCTCCTCAAGGAGAATATGTAACGTACAATGTTGTTGAACGTTGTGTTTAGTTTAGCAGTGTCTTTTGAGTTACAGCCGCAGAAAATTTCTGATGAATACATCAAAGCTGGTAGTAAGTATGTTTTAGCCAGAAGTAGTCTTATTTTTATTGGTGTGCAATACTGTGTTGCCCATAAACACCTTAACATACTATACACCCTTCCACATGATTGGTTGATGTGATCTGACCAAGTGAGTGTACTGTTGAAAACCACATCAAGATTTCTTGCATACTTAACAATATCAATTTTGCTACCACCCAGGAAAACATCAATTCTTGACTCGATTTTGACTGAGTTTTTACAAATTATAATACATTTTGACTTTTCCGGGTTAATTCGTAAACCATTTGCAGTTGCCCAGAGGAAAATATTTTTTAAATCACTGTTAAGATCTTTAACTCTTGTGAAGATGGATGCTTTGCAGCTATCAAGGTAGAGCTGTATATCATCAGCATACATCTGGATTCTTGAATATTTTAACTGTTTTGGTATATCATTAGCATAGATCGAGTACAGTAATGGTCCCAGTATGGAACCCTGCGGAACACCTCAAGTCACGCGAAGAGGATTAGAGAGAAGGCCTTTATGAGAGACGTATTGCCATCTATCAGTTAAATATGTTGACATCAATCTAACGGCAGTTGTGGAGAAATTGAACATATTAGATAATTTGAAACCCAGTATAGAGTGGTGAACCGTATCAAAGGCCTTTGAGTGATCGAGCAAGACTAAAAATGAAATTCTCCCATCATCTAAGTTGCTTCTTATGGCTTCGATTACATCAGTTAGGGCGGTTAAACAGCTATGCTGAGATCTAAAACCTGATTGACGATCAGTTAATAAACTGTACTGATTTATGTATTCAACGATTTGTTTATGTATAAGTCGTTCAAAAACTTTTGAAAGGTACGGTAATATGGATATCGGGCGGTATTCATTGTTTGTTTTTGGTACTGGAATGATTTTGGCATATTGCCATTCCGTCGGAAAGGTACTTGTGGTTATAATTGTGTTATAGAGATGTTTGATAGGGTGTATTATCCCTGGTAGTATAAGCTTTATGAACCTTGGGTTAATATCATCCAGACCAATTGCGTTTGATTTGACTTGAAGGAAGCCATCTGCAACATCATTTAGATTCAGGCACTTAAAACTAAACTTGGCAACGTATGGATCAAATGGCGGCGTTTGAGTATAAAAACCAGGGTTTACTGTTGGTAATGGGATATTTACGAAAGATTCGTTAAGCGAGTTAACTCAACATCATCTTCACGCTTGGTTGTCTTACCAATTCCAATATCACGTATTATTTTCCACGTTTTTTTTGTGTTAACATCGCTGTTGAATTTATTGGAATAATATACAGATTTATCGTGTTTTATTTTAGTCACAACAGCTTTCCTAGCTAGACGATACTGCTCACGATATTCTGGTGTCCTGTATGTTTCCATATATGATACATATTATCCCGACGCTGTATTAACGATTTTGTATCATTATTAAACCATGGCCGTACACTGTTCCTAATTGTCTTACTTTTTAGGGGAACATGTTTGTTATAAAGGTGCAAGATATTGGAATTTATAAACGATACTTGTTCATCAACTGACGACGTGC
Source organism: Pollenia angustigena (assembly GCA_930367215.1). NCBI lineage: Eukaryota > Metazoa > Arthropoda > Insecta > Diptera > Polleniidae > Pollenia > Pollenia angustigena. The sequence goes on along the minus strand of OV884057.1, from coordinate 73,037,158 downwards.
TCCAGTTTTAATATTTCTGAAATCACGGTAAGTAAATGTTGTTGCAATCTTCTCTTTGGCAAAGTCGTATAAAGCAAAAATGAGATCATGCTTAGAAAAGGCTGGTGCCGTTAGTTGATCATAGTGTAGAACCTTTTTTTCATTACTGACTTTGATAATATACTTGCATGTGCCCGTGCAGAAAACTGAATTGCCAAATTGGGTTTTTTTTTGTTGTTTTCTTGCGAAGACAATAGAATGAAGCAATTTGTTTTTTCTTTTTACCCACTTACAACTACAATTCGAGTCGGAAAGAACCCAACCAATTGTAGGGGGATGTAAGAAAAGATAAACTCACTGTTTATTGTTGGTGTTTTGTTTAAGCTTTGATATTGTTACAAGTAAGACTTTGAGTGTTTAAAATTCTTATTCGCTTTAGGGTTTTATTTGTATAATATTTTTAGCTTTTCTAAAATCTTTGGAAAAGGTTTCCTGATGATCTGGCCTAAGCAACCAGTGAAATGCGCATAGAGGCTAGCTTTCCCTCAACAATAAATTTCGGCGTATTTATCAAATATGGAAAAATGGGAAATTTAGCACGTCATACAAAAATCATAATAGTAAAAGTTGGTTTATTTGGCATAATAATGGTTGCTGTAAGATTATACATATTTAATTTTCTTTTGTAGTAAAATGTTGAAGAACTTCCCTTAGGTAGGCTTAAAACACTTTGCAAATAATAGCAAACCGTATACTTGGTTGGGTCCATTATTTTATAAAACTATTTTTCACAAATTTATTTTCTGTTGTCATTTTATTTTGCATTTGCTTTAACTACTTTTTTTTCTTACGGCAATGCAGCAAAGCAACAGTAAAATTTATTTTGTACGTTTTTGTATGAAGAATTTGCTGCAATCGAAAAACAATGGCTTGTAGAGCAAAACAGTACTTACAAAATTTTGAAACAGTTGATATGCAGCAAAATTAATGCTTTATATCTCAGAAACCATAAAAATTTTCGCGAAACAGGTTTTTGATTTAGAAAGAGGGTATTAAAAAAATATATTCCTCATACCTAACTCATTTTTTTTTAAAATGGTCGGTAGGTCAAACCAGTAATGAGCTGACGATGTATGTATTACATATCAAATATATTAATTTTATTTGTGTTTTTTTATCTTCTCATCTGAGACGTTAAATCAGTGTTATGTGTGTTTAAATAGTATTAAAGGAAGAAACAGATGTAAAAGAGGAGGCAACAACATACAGAGTTTATTCCAATACCAAACCCAGCAAGTCCAGATGGAACCTCCGTAGTATCTTCAAATGCTGCAGAGACAATTGGATACGATCCTACTTACTAGCCCTCTGAGTTAAACAATCGCATGATACCAATTTCACAAAACTGGTTAGATGAAGTACTAAAACACGTGAATATGTCGAAGCGTGATTCAGAGTATGTTTCACGTAAACTTTAACAAAACAATTTACTATAACCTTGCGTAAGAATAACTGCTTATAGTAATCGTCAAGCAGTATTTCAACAATATTTCTCTGTCATCGAAGAAAATTCATTTGTTTACTGTAATGATATTGAACAGCTTATGCCAAAAATGGGTATGAAATATGTTCCTCATAAATGCAGATTATTTAAAGGTTCTTCAAAAACCAGTATGAAAGCAGGGGTCTAATCACCGCACTCGATACTATCGTATCGAATAAACCGTCGAATTTTTTTGCATACGATAGACACTGAAGTATCGAATGAAAACTCGATAAATGTAATGTCGAGGTACTCGATATCAAATGCTATTATTTCAAATTCAATACATATCATTCGATATCGAGTTTCATGATACCAAAATAAATAATTTCGATTAATTTTGCTCGATATCGAATGCGGTGATTAGACCCCAGTTTTATTGCACTACAATAACAAAAAATCAAACATATATGAAATATGTTCCTCATAAATGGATATTATTTATAGGTTCTTCAAAAACCAGTATGAAAGCAGTTTTATTGCACTACAATAACAAAAAATCAAACATTCCCACAGCATACAAAGAAACCTACGAATCAGTAAAATATCTACTGGAATCAGTGAATTATGAAAACCTTAAATGGTGTATATGCTGTGATTCGAAAATGATAGCCTCACTTTGTGGTTTACAAGGTGGCTATACGAAAAACATTTGCTTTATATGTTTGTGGAACACACGTAACAAAGGAAATCAAAATTAAAAGTGTGACTGTATGTAGATGGACCAGAAGAAAAATTATCTTTTATTTTTATTCTATATAAATTTAACCTCGTCGAACTTTAAAATACTCCAGTCTGCAGTGGGCCTCAAAAAACTCAATCTATTAAAATCAGTTTTTACGATGCGTGGTTTAATTTATATAAAATTTAATTTAGTGTAAGACGGCAAATCCATCTGAGGAGATCGAGTGGTTGCGATCGAAACATGTCATGGTAACCTGCCGGCCGGGGTTCGAGCCCCAGCCACGTCAAGAATGAAAGATTATCAATAACAATTTTAATTAATTTTCATGTTGTAAAATTCCTTTCTTCATAAAAATAATTTAATGAAAAATTAAATTTCATGAACTTAAGCCTAATTAAAAATATTAAAAAATTTGGATTAAAAACCATAAATAGTTCAACAAAATAACCACAATACTAATTATTGTTAAAGCTAAGGCACGAGCTCTATGTGTACATTTGTCCTTCAAGTTGTGCTGAAAAAGGTCAACAGAAAGCGAAAGACAAAATGAGATAAACAAAAAATGTACTTGGACTTCAAGAAAAATTCTTGACAAAAGTACGAAAAAACAGAAGTAAGGAAAAAACATGTAAAATCAATTAAAATGGATAATCATTCAGGAAAGCAAATTTCGATCTACCAAATGTTAGAATACAATTTGGTTTAAGGATTGATGTTTGACTATTGATGTCAGCAGTCGTCGATGGCTGCGAGTGTAAGACGGCAAATCCATCTGAGGAGATCGAGTGGTTGCGATCGAAACATGTCATGGTAACCTGCCGGCCGGGGTTCGAGCCCCAGCCACGTCAAGAATGAAAGATTATCAATAACAATTTTAATTAATTTTCATGTTGTAAAATTCCTTTCTTCATAAAAATAATTTAATGAAAAATTAAATTTCATGAACTTAAGCCTAATTAAAAATATTAAAAAATTTGGATTAAAAACCATAAATAGTTCAACAAAATAACCACAATACTAATTATTGTTAAAGCTAAGGCACGAGCTCTATGTGTACATTTGTCCTTCAAGTTGTGCTGAAAAAGGTCAACAGAAAGAGAAAGACAAAATGAGATAAACAAAAAATGTACTTGGACTTCAAGAAAAATTCTTGACAAAAGTACGAAAAAACAGAAGTAAGGAAAAAACATGTAAAATCAATTAAAATGGATAATCATTCAGGAAAGCAAATTTCGATCTACCAAATGTTAGAATACAATTTGGTTTAAGGATTGATGTTTGACTATTGATGTCAGCAGTCGTCGATGGCTGCGAGTGTAAGACGGCAAATCCATCTGAGGAGATCGAGTGGTTGCGATCAAAACATGTCATGGTAACCTGCCGGCCGGGGTTCGAGCCCCAGCCACGTCAAGAATGAAAGATTATCAATAACAATTTTAATTAATTTTCATGTTGTAAAATTCCTTTCTTCATAAAAATAATTTAATGAAAAATTAAATTTCATGAACTTAAGCCTAATTAAAAATATTAAAAAATTTGGATTAAAAACCATAAATAGTTCAACAAAATAACCACAATACTAATTATTGTTAAAGCTAAGGCACGAGCTCTATGTGTACATTTGTCCTTCAAGTTGTGCTGAAAAAGGTCAACAGAAAGAGAAAGACAAAATGAGATAAACAAAAAATGTACTTGGACTTCAAGAAAAATTCTTGACAAAAGTACGAAAAAACAGAAGTAAGGAAAAAACATGTAAAATCAATTAAAATGGATAATCATTCAGGAAAGCAAATTTCGATCTACCAAATGTTAGAATACAATTTGGTTTAAGGATTGATGTTTGACTATTGATGTCAGCAGTCGTCGATGGCTGCGAGTGTAAGACGGCAAATCCATCTGAGGAGATCGAGTGGTTGCGATCGAAACATGTCATGGTAACCTGCCGGCCGGGGTTCGAGCCCCAGCCACGTCAAGAATGAAAGATTATCAATAACAATTTTAATTAATTTTCATGTTGTAAAATTCCTTTCTTCATAAAAATAATTTAATGAAAAATTAAATTTCATGAACTTAAGCCTAATTAAAAATATTAAAAAATTTGGATTAAAAACCATAAATAGTTCAACAAAATAACCACAATACTAATTATTGTTAAAGCTAAGGCACGAGCTCTATGTGTACATTTGTCCTTCAAGTTGTGCTGAAAAAGGTCAACAGAAAGAGAAAGACAAAATGAGATAAACAAAAAATGTACTTGGACTTCAAGAAAAATTCTTGACAAAAGTACGAAAAAACAGAAGTAAGGAAAAAACATGTAAAATCAATTAAAATGCATAATCATTCAGGAAAGCAAATTTCGATCTACCAAATGTTAGAATACAATTTGGTTTAAGGATTGATGTTTGACTATTGATGTCAGCAGTCGTCGATGGCTGCGAGTGTAAGACGGCAAATCCATCTGAGGAGATCGAGTGGTTGCGATCGAAACATGTCATGGTAACCTGCCGGCCGGGGTTCGAGCCCCAGCCACGTCAAGAATGAAAGATTATCAATAACAATTTTAATTAATTTTCATGTTGTAAAATTCCTTTCTTCATAAAAATAATTTAATGAAAAATTAAATTTCATGAACTTAAGCCTAATTAAAAATATTAAAAAATTTGGATTAAAAACCATAAATAGTTCAACAAAATAACCACAATACTAATTATTTAAATTTAAACCGGATGCGAACCAATCTCCAAACAATTACTAAAAGGTTTTTAATCATGTCAACATATGTTTTAATTGTTTTAATATGATTTTTTATTTCAAAAAATTAGAAATTTAATTCAATAATTGTGAACAAAAATTTTAAATAATTATGTATAATAATAAAAAAATATAAGAAATACAAAACTGAAAGGTGGACGCAATGGATAACATTTATCGTCTCCTTCCCAGTTATGATGCAGCAGCGCCAATGTATTTATCATTTCATGCCGAAAGTTCCATGTCCAAAACATGTTAAAAACTCTTTGGTATGAACGATTCAATAAACAAAAATTAATCTGGGGATAAGAATTTTAACTGCTCATTAAAGACTGCTTACTTTCCTCCGCTGCCTGCATATGGTGTGAAGAAAACAACATCAGTATCAACATTTTTAATAAAATAACAGAAGAGAACACAGACGAACATGTTGACCAAGGGGACACTTCTATTTCGGGTAAACCATTTCTGTTGTTTTATTTACAACCCTATGCAGGCGGAGGAGGTTACTTACCTTCTTTAGTAAGTAAATTCAAATGATTATATTCAGATTAATTTTTGTTTGTAACATGATTTGGACATGGCACTTTCGGCATCAAATGATTAATACATTGGCGCTACTGAATCGCAACGGAGGAGGAAACAATAAATGTTCGCCATTCTGTCCGCCTTTTAGTTTTTTATTTATATTTTATAAAATTTTAAAACCCAATCAGCAAATACGGGTTGTATGTTGCAAAATGTAAAAATGCATTTCATTTATATTGATTCTATACCGCCCAATTAGTTCTAGCACTTTTTTTCAAAATAAACATATTTTAACAAAATTTCGATTGAAAATTTTTCACTCAACAAAAAAATACAAAACACATATTTCTTGACAGCTGACAACTTTTTGACATTTTTACCATTTGTATACACAAACAAAACGCATGTTGTTTTTTCTATTATTGCATTGTTGTAGTTGTGCGCAGACCTACTTATTGGGCCATGCATAAGTCTTTATATATATTTTTGTTTTTGTAATTTCTTTATTTAAGTTTGAATTTGAAAAATTTTGCTTTGCTAGCGTTGCTTATATTAATTATTTTCTTAATCAAGTCCTCTCATATGGATAGTATAGTTTTTGGTTCCAAAGATATTACTTCTGATATGATACGATTACTGTGTAAACAGAAATCAGGTATTAAATTGTGTCATATTGATGCTCAGAGTCTGTTTATCAGTTCAAGATCGATGAGTTTCGTTACATTTTTGAAAGCTCAGGTGTAGATATTGTATGCGTGACTGAGAAGTGGTTCAATGACTTTGTTCCTGAGTTAAGACTATAATGAAAACACAGATTTTGACCCACTGTGGTTCAATGATTAGACCTAATCAGTTTGCTTTTACGCAAAATCACAATACGACATCATTACTACTTTCTTTAACTGATAATATAAGAGGGCAACTTGATAATCATCGGCATTGTATATTAGTCTCTCTAGATTTAACGATCACAGTTTGTTTCAATAAATGGGGTAAATTCTTCTAAGTGCAGTAACTTCTGGTGTACCTCAGGGATCTATATTGGGTCCTATTTTATTTAGTACTTACCTGAATGATTGTATCCCTCTTATGGACAACGGTTTTTGTCAGTCATATATATTTGCGGATGATACTTTACTCTTATATACATCTGATTCTCATCAAACTGACCTTTTTGATATCTGTTTAAACAACCACCTGGGCTCAAAATCTAACTGGATGGCTCTTAACTTTCTAGAGAATAATTCTACTAAGACTAAGGCTATGACTTTTCATTTGGTCCTCGGATTTATGTAAATGGACAAATAGTGGACTATGTTGACGTTCTTAGATGTTTCGGTGATTTTTTAGATTCGGGCCTGAATTTTGATAGTCATATTAATTCGCTGTCTAATAGGGTTTGTCTCACTTTGAAAAAGTTATACTCCCTAAAACCATATACACCTAGACATGTAAGATACCGATTAGCTCATTCCCTAATTATGTCTTAGTTTAATTATGGCCTTGAAGTTTTTTCAGGTTCTTGGTTATACAATGTGGAAATACTTAGTGGAATGATAAGAAAGGTTGTTCGTTTTGTTTTTGGTGTAAAAGTTAATGAGCATGAACGTACTAGGGAACTTGTTCAAAAATTTTTAAAATGTAGCTTTAATGATGAGCTGAAATTACGTATTTTACTTCATCTTTATAAAATTATGAAAACTCAACAACCAGAAATTTTAGTGAATAAAATTTCTTTTATCAACTCCACACGTAATATTCAGATTGATGTGCCGTTTAGACATCTTTCGATATCTGACCACTCTTTCGTAGTGCGTGTCTATCGAGTTTGGAATGTCCTACCTAATAGTCTTAAACTTTTTTCCCATTCATTTTAACATATAAGCGTAGAATTATTGAGTACTTTAATGGAATTACAACCTAATATATTTGCTCTTAACAGTTTTTTTCTTCTGTTTCTTGCCACTGTCTAAATTTTTAGTTTTGATTGTTTTTTTTACTTTTATTGGATTTCAATATTCAAATGTTCATATGGCTGGGGTGCCACTTGTATATAACAGCTTACTTGCTTTATTATCTTAAGTTTTTAGTTCTAAGTGGTATACTCGTGTGAACTTTGTTATTTATCAACAATACACAAATAAATAAAATAAATAATATTATTAATCTAAAAGATTACAAATTTTTTTGTTGGGATAGAGAAACTCCTTGTGGTGGTGTGGCTATATTTGTCAGGAATACAATTAATTGTAAACTATGCTGTAGTTCCAAACCTGTTGGAGCTTCTGCTAATAATAAAAATTAATATAAATTACTGGTTGGATCTGTATTAGGGATGCCAAACGGGAAATCCGGAATCCGGGGATTTATTTTTATTAATCACGGGATTTTTAATATATCAACTTATGTGTACAAACATGTTCGTTTTTATTGAATTTTTATACTCTATACAAAAAAAATTATTAAAAATAATATTTCAGTTGTATTTTTTTATTTTTATAAAGAAAGAAAAAAAGAAATGATCCACGACTACAGAAAGAAAAAAAGAAATGATCCAAGACTTTTTGGCGGCTTATTTTTTTCGCAAATTAAAAAAAAAATTAAGTCGTGGATCTTTTCTTTTTTACTTTCTTTAGTCCTATTTTAATCCATACATGATCTACAAACGAAATCCGCTATCATATTAGAGTAACTACAAAATTGCATTTATATACATATATTCCAGAGCACCTTGCAAAATGCATATAATTTGCAAAAATCTAAATTATTCACATACAAAGATAATGGGGGTATTCACGTTACAACTTGAACCCTTGCAAAAAAGCAAAAGTGCAAAAACCACACAGACAATAAGTTTTGCGAAAATAATTGTCTTTGTGGTTGTTGTTATATTTTTGCACTTTTCCTTTTTTGCAAGGGTGCAACTTGTGACGTGAATACCCCCAATATACTTGCTAAAAGATAAAATTTGATACCCATATTGCACTATTTAAAACGAAGGAGTACCACCCTATTGCATTTTTGTCAAAACGCGAACTATTACGAATTTCAAAAAAAGCTGAGACACGTATTTAATTAAATCGATTAAAGACTAAAACATGTTAATTTGGCACTTTTATTACAAACAACCCCGAACAAAAAATTCAAAAATCATTTTTTTTTACAGAAAATTCCTTTTTAAAAAAGGGCACGGATGATCGTCCTTGGACAAATTGTATATGCAGTCGGACGCGCCTTAAAAAACCTTTCTTACGATACCCAATTTGTATATGTTGGTAAGGAAACAGATTCTTAAATTAACAAAACATGCAAAAATATACCCTTTTTCAAACTGGTCCAGCCCACGAGAGGTCAAAGCTGGAGTCGAAATATTTAAAAAGTCATCTTAAAAAAGTCCAAGGTTCATTTTTAGGAGTGTACATCGATCACTTTTTTTGGTGAGTCGCTCTAATGTTCATATGTACATAAATATATTCTTTTGACAAAAGTTATTTAAAATTTAAATAATTAATTATAAATACTTTTAATACTTATTTTATTACAAGTGTATCAGATCTGAAAAGGAACATCGAAACTCAACCAGGTGACAACTTCAATTTGTTAAGAACTCTTAATACATCTCCGTATTGTTTTGCACTTAATGATGTTAGTGATGCAGAAATTGATGAGATAATTCTTAATATGAATAGTAATAAAAGCCCAGGATATGATAATATATTGCCAAAGTTTCTTACATGCAGTCTACAACTGACATGAAATGCTTAACATTAACACTAATATGATGTTAGTGTTAAGTATAGACTCATCATGTTAGAGGTTTTCTCATGTTATAACACGGTTGTTAATGCAAATGTTTTAACAACGCTTTTATAACATCATGTTATAACAGCAAATCATGTCAGTTGTAGACGTGCAGTTAAGGAATGTAGATGTGATCTAGTACCAATTTTGACTATACTATTTAATAAAATGGCTGATTATTAAGTTTATCCTAATATCTTAAAGATTCACAAAATAATTCCAATACCGAAGGAAGTGAATGCTTGTCCGTAGATAAATATAGACCCATTGCTGTTCTATCTGCAATAGATAAATTTTTTTGTGAAAATTCTTTTTAACAAACTTTCGATATATTTTGAAGAAAATGATTTTTTATAGAGTTGTCAATTCGGTTTTAGAAGAGGTTGCGGAAGATGCAGTGTTGAATGTTATTCAGTATGTGTGTAATGGACTGGATGAGGGCTTCTATGGAGTTGCTGATGTATTTTTTGATTTTGCAAAGGCTTTTGAATTAGTGGACCATGAAATCTTACTTCAAAAATTGGTGTGTTATGGTATTCAGGGCCGTGAAATTTTGTTATTCAAGGATTATTTTAATAATAGGAGACAATATGAAGATGTTAGTAATACCAAAAGTTTTATGGGGTCTGTAAGGTATGGCGTTCCGCAGGGGAGTGGATTGGGTCCATTATTGTTTTCAATTTATCTGAATGTTTTAAAGAATTTAAATCTGAAAGGGAAGCTTTTTGTGTTTGCAGATGATGTTTCCCTCTTCTATTCCTACAAATTTGATTTGGTTTTAAAAACGGATATAGAAAGAGATTCTGCATTGTTAATTGAGTTAGCACGGTTAAATCGCTTAATTATTAATCTCAATAAAACAAAACTTATTCGCTTTAGGCCACATGCTTTAAGCATTAACAACAACTTCAATGTTCACATTGATGGTAAGTCTGTTTATGAAATCCATTCTGTAAAATACTTGGGGATTACTCTCCAAAGTAATTTGTAATGGGGTATTCATATAAATGATTTGAAAAGGAAAATAGCACCGGCCATTGGAGTTCTCTACAAACTACAAAATAAACTCGACATTCGTACAAAACTTATGATATTCAACTCATTAATTCAGTCACATCTAAAGTATCTTGCAATTGCATACGCGCATAATAAAAATAATAGAGCACTTAAATCTCTTCAGAGTATGCAAAACAAAGCGTTGAAAACGGTGGACAAACTACCGATAACATATTCAAAAAATCTCTTTATATAAGGAAATAAGCAAAACAATTTTACCGATTTATGGGATACATGAGTATCAAGTTTTAATGTTTGTATTTAAATGTATTCACCGCTTTGGTCATCATACCATATCATTTTCTCAAATCCTACAACACTTTAACACCAGAAATAGATTAAATTTAAGAACTCCTAGATGCAGGCTAGAAACAACCAAACAAAGAATTGATTTTGTTGGAAGTGTAAAATTTAATAACTTGCCTATAGAATTAAAATCCATAAACAGTATTTCTTTGTTTAAATCGCGTTGCAAACAAAAACTATTAGACAATTTCGAAACACTCTTGTAGCATGTATTTGTATACATATGTACATATATTTTTCATTTTCTCTTTATTTTTTTATTTTTTCTTATATTATACCTAGAACTTAATTATAAAATATTTACACATTCTTAAAGTTTGTACTAAGTTTAAAGTAGAATACTTGCCAACTTTTCCCAACAATTCCTCTGGGCGCTGGGACCAAATTTATATGTAAATAATAAACTTTTGTACAAATAAATGAATAATAAAAAAAATAAAAAAAAACTGATTATACTATCAATTAACTACAAATAGGTTGAAAAATAAGTAGTTAGTAGTCAGTTAAAAAGTCACGCAAAGATGGCCAATTGACTACTGCCTATGACATGCCTTTGTTTAAATAATGAGTCGTCGACAAGGAAAAAAGTCACGTAATCAACTAGATGTGGTTAAAAAAAAACCAGTTTGAAGTTACTTAAAAATTAGTTTGACTTCCTACAGGGTAGGGATTCCAATACCGGTGTTGCCGATACCGAAATACCGGTAATACCGACAAAAATCGAGTACCGAAATACGGCTTTAAAATTACGTACGTATTACGGTTTTTAAAATTTAACCACCCTTTATAATTGGAAAATTGTTTAATTCTTGGTGCTTTGTCTTTAGATATTTTTATTCCATAAATAATACCGAAAAACCCGATAATACAGAAAATACCGACGGTAACGGTATTGGAATCTCTACTACAGGGTACCTTTTTCGAATCAGCATGTTTTTGTAGTATTTTGATTTTTTTACATATAACACACCCTTTTAAAGCGATTTATATTTACATCAATCATAATGTTTTTTCACTTTTGTTACATTTTGTTTTGCCATTCTTCATAAAAAGTTAAAGTTTGCCTAATGATACAATTAGAAAATTACTATATTTACAACAAAAGTAAGAAAAACTTATATAAATTACACATTATTAAATTATACCAAAATAACCACTTTATTCAATATTCGAAAAATTGACATTTTAAAATAACCGGCTAGGGCAAATCTAAAAAAAAACCGGTCAAATAAACCGTTCGATCTGCCTACTATATTTCCAATTTCATCGAAATCGGTTCAGCTATATAGCCGATAAAGCGTAACAAACGCAAGTCACTTTCGCATTCGGTTAGGGGACGGTTGAGCGGAAAGATAGACTGGATGCGGAATGGAGGTTGAACAGCGTACTTACGTTAAAATGGCTTTGTTTTTCATTTGAGTACGGAAACTATTTCTTTAATACTTCTCTGTTAAAACGATAAACAATATTTTTTGAGTAAAGGAGGTTTAGCGACCCTGAAACCTATCTTTAGTACCAGTTAGAGAACGACAAAGTACCAAAATAAATTCCCTCTAACAGATTTTCGTTCACTCAGAATTGGAAGAAGAAAATAACGTTTTACATCACAGAATAAATCGTACTGATGTGGTTTTATATGATCTGCCTAGTGAATTAAAACCACAACAATTGGAAGACGTAGTAAAAAATATTTGCTCTTTTCTTGCTATATAAAATATGCAAAGGGGATATCCAACATATATGTTATATGAATAAATCTAACGCGGTACTAGTTAAATTTACACATGTCAAAATAAGGGATCTACTTATGGCATCGTATTTTAAGACTAAAACTCTGAAGCTAAGTGATGTTGATGATAGCAATATTAATACTAGAATTTTTATAAATGATCATTATTCTCCGTTTGCGGCGAAAATGTTATATATATATAGAAAGCTGATGAAGGAAAAGAAAATAAAGAAATCTAAAATCTTTATGGATGAAGTTTCCTGATGATCTGGCCTAAGCAACCAGTGAAATGCATAGGAATAGCTTATCCCATCAACAATAAATTTCAAGTGTTTTTATCAAGAATAAAAACTGGGAATTAAGCACGAATAACAAAATCTTTTGAAATTAAAATTTTGTATTCCCAAAAATTGAAATTACTTTTTGATAATAAACAGGCAAGTGCACGGCCTAAAAAAACACTTAATTGACAACATCTTTTGTAAGTTGTTGTTTGTTTTTTATTTTGTTTTTCTTAACCTACTTACAACTACATGCTATAAGTCGTATACGTTTAACAGTTTTATTTGGTTTAATATCTTTAGTTTGTCTAAAATCTTTATGGATGAAGTTTCCTGATGATCTGGCCTAAGCAACCAGTGAAATGCATAGGAATAGCTTATCCCATCAACAATAAATATCAAGTGTTTTTATCAAGAATAAAAACTGGGAATTAAGCACGAATAACAAAATCTTTTGAAATGAAAATAAAGAAATTTAAAATTTTTAATGCAGATAGGCCGAAAGTATGGATTCAAAAAGAAGATGACTCTAAAACTTATCTAAACTATAAGGAATGTGTAAGGCTGACGCAGTAGTTTTGCTTATCATATGTTTTTTTTTCTTATACATAAGTATATTGAAATCTTTTTGTTTATTGAAATGTTTATTTCTGAATTTAGTACAATTATTAGTTATTTGATCAGCTTTTAGTTATGTATTAAACTTGAAAAAATTAAATTTTTAGAAATGTTAACTAATATCTTTCAACTTATGGAAAAAATGTAACGATATAGGCTCCCCCACCATAATCTAAACTCTATTGCTATCAATGATGCATGACAATAATATTGGTCCAATTGTTAGTGATAATTCTGTACTTAAAAATAAACTTCATAATTTTAAAAACAATTTAAACATTGGTCATATGAACTGTCGTAGTATTTGTCCATCAAATGTTCAAAAGTTAAATGAATTAAGAACTATTTTGGATAATTGTGATTTGGACATTTTTTGTGTTTCGGAGACGTGGTTAAAGCCTTATATAACAGACAAAGCTGTAGATATATTAGGATATACCCTAATTAGAAATGATCGGCCAAATGAAAGTGGCAGAGCAGGTGGAGTTGGAATTTATGTCTCTAAAAAACTTAAATGCCGTGTTGTGTTTAGGTCTATGGAATTTAATGTATGTGAGTCTATTTTTGTGGAAATTATTTCTGATCACATTAAAACCATAGTTGGGGTGGTGTATTTACCAAACAGTAATAGGGGTGATCTTAACATATTCGAACGTTTACATGAACATTTGTTTTTCAGTACAATGAAATAGTAATAGTTGGTGATTTTAATCTAAATCTTTTCGATGTGGCTAAATCTAATTTTTTTAGAACCCTTTGTATTCAAAACGGTCTGACCATTCTTCACAACAACATACCCACTCATTTTGATGTGAGTCATCAATCTTCATCACTAATTGACTATTTTATGGTAGGTGGTGATATAAAAGTAGAACTTTCGTATCAACTTCAATGTCCCTCGATATCTGATCACGCTTTTATCTTCATTTCAATACCTATAAATAAGCATTGTAGTCAAGAGCTTGTTTATACTAGAGATTTTCATAATATGGACTGGAATGGACTTAACAGTTTTCTTAGCACATATGATTTATCATTGTTGTATAACACAAATGACGTAAATTTTCAAATTGAGACATTAAATAACTTTCTAAATATGGCTTATTCCTATGTTCCTATAGTCCGTCGTAAACACAGATCTTTTAAAAATTCATGGATGAAGTCAAGTGAAATTGTACATATTACATCACTAAGGGATTTGGCGTACAAAGGTTATCTTGAAAACCCCAGCTGTGAAAACTGGCGAACCTATTGTAAGTACCGCAATAGAGTTAAAAGTAAAATAAGGAAATATAGGAGAATTAATTCTCTAAAATTGTTTTATTTGTTTTATGGTATAAATAATGCGGACGTATGGAAGACTCTTAAAAATGCTGGTTGTTTGGCTTCAAGAAATAATTTGATTGATCATGAAGTAAATGAGGTTAATAATTTCTTTGTGAGGTCTATGGAGGGTAATTCATCTGCAATTAATTTTATGGAGTTTGGTGAAAATTTAGGATTTTCATTTAGTAATGTGACTGAGGTTGAACTGTTGTACGCCTTTGGGAGAGTCAAGTCAAATTCGGTTGGGGTTGATGGTATTCCTTTAAAATTTCTAAAGATTGTTTTTCCTTTAATTTATAGGCATTTTTTGCATGTAGTAAATACTATTATTACAACTTCTTCATATCCATCTTCCTGGAAAATCTCGAGATGATAATTTGAGACCTATTTGCATCTTGCCGGTTTTATCTAAAATAGTAGAACAATTGCTTAAACTAAAAATGCTTTCTTATTTGGAAGACAATAAACTTTTAAACACCTGCCAGTATGCTTACAGAAGGGACTGATGAAATTAGGAGGAATTTGAATGAAGGTCGGGTAAATATGTTGATATCGTTAGATCTTTCTAAAGCGTTCGATTGTATTGACCGAGGCAAGATGATTAAAAAACTTTACACAGAATTTAAATTTTCAAGGCAAGCCTGTAAACTAATATATTCATACTTGTCTGATCGTGCTCAATTTGTAGACATTAATGGTGTTACTTCTGAAACTTAAATTGTAAATTTTGGGGTGCCACAGGGCTCGGTTATTGGTCCGCTTTTATTTGTATTATATTTAAACAACCTAACGCTAACTATTGGAAATTCATGTATATGTAAACCATTTATCTTTGGAGGTTACATCAGCATTAATTTCAACACACTTCAAAAGATTAGAGAGAATCGTTAACATGATTGTTCGTTTTGTTTTTAATGTCAGAATCAGGGAACATATAACACCTTATGTTATAAGGTTTTTGGGCTGTAAGTTTAAACATTTTGTTAAATATAGACTTGTTTTATTTTTTTATAAAATAATTTTAAATGGATATCCAAAAAACTTGCGAGCTATGTTCAATTTTTCTAGATCTACTAGGCACGTTCAAATTCTAATTCCACAAATATCGAAGTCAATATTTGAACGATCGTTTATGGTTAGGGTAGCCAGAATATGGAATGATTTGCCACCAAATCTTAGAATGTTTAACAATTCAGTAAATATATTTAAAAAGAGGCTTTATTCTTATGTTTGTGAGACATCCTAATGCATTATGTAGATAAAAAGTCCCATACTTCTGTGCCTTTTGAATATTTTTACTTTAAGAACATATTTGTCACTTACATGGACTACTTTAAAGCATTTAAAACTTATTAAAATTGGCTGGGGGCCTAAATTCATAATTTTTTTTCTTGATTACTAAAATTTACATATCTACTATACATAGTTTTAAGTCATTTTTTATATACTATGTATTATGTATTTATAAATGTATATGAACATGTATGTATGTTTATATGAACAAAGCATACATATGTGTATGTATATGTAACATATTTTTCCTTTTATGTACATATCTTGAAATGAAAGCTCTGTAATAATGTTTTTGGCCAAATTAGGCTTTTATTATTACTGTTAATAAATAAAAAAATAAATAAATAATTGTGTTTCTATGCCCAGTACTAATAATAACTAAAAACAAGTAAGAAAGTATAGTCGGTCAAGCCCGACCATATGATACCCTACACCACAGTATTTAAAAACACATCATGCTTATGTGTCCATGTAAATATGGATTTATCTATGTTTATAAACTTCATGAAAATCGGTTTGAAAGTTTGTGAGAGGCAGAAATTGCCCCCTGCCCCCCCCCCCCCCTTGTGGTCCTATTTTTTAAAAACTGTATAGCTAATGTGTCCCTATAGATATGGATCTATCTATGTTTTAAATTTCATTAAAATCGGTTTGAGAGGCAGAAATTGCGCCTATCTCCCTCGTGGTGCGATTTTTCGAAAAATTTATACATTTTGTGTCCATATAGATATGGTTGTATCTATGTTTTAAATTTCATTAAAATCAGTTTGATAGTTTCTGAGAGGAAGAAATTTCCCCCTATCTTCCCTCGTGGTCCAATGATGCGGCCCATTTTCAATAGGCTTAGTCCTTGTGCCAATAAGAACCTATGACCCAAATTTTATCAAATTATCTCCAAAATTGCGACCTATACTTTGCGCACAAGGTTACATGGACAGCCAGCCAGCCAGCCCGCCAGCCAGCCGGACGGAAATCGTCAGTTCGACTGAGAAAGTGATTCTGAGTAGATCGGTATACTTTAAGGTGGGTCTAGGACCACTATTTTAAGGCGTTACACACATCAGCACAAATGCATAATACCCTCTCCACTATTGTGGTGTGGGTATAAAAATACCAGTTTAAGAACGAAAAAGTACCAAGAAAACCATTTTACGGATTCTCATTCACTCGGGACCTTATGTTTAAATTTGTGTTTTCAGGAGCAATACTTATGGAAATTCAAAAAGTACCAATCAGTTGAAGCACTAAAAAATTAAAAGAAGAAATTTAATTTTAATTTTAAGACAACTGGTTGTGATCAGTTGTAATTTTTGTTATGTTTTTGTTCACCGCAATATAGCAAAGTTGTAAACCATAATACAAAAAAGAAGAAATTACAACCGGAATAGGGGCCTTAATTCTTATATGCCAAAGAATTGAGAAAAACGTTTTGTAAAAAGTACCAATAATAGTAACGATTGGAACGTTTACCTGGAGACTTCCTGTTAGAAGCATACGAACATAAAAACATGTATCGTCAGCTCATTACTGGTTTGACTTACCGACCATTTTTAAAAAAAATGAGTTAGGTATGAGGAATATATTTTTTTAATACCCTCTTTCTAAATCAAAAACCTGTTTCGCGAAAATTTTCATGGTTTCTGAGATATAAAGCATTAATTTTGCTGCATATCAACTGTTTCAAAGTTTTTTAAGTACTATTTTGCTCTACAAGCCATTGCTTGGCGATTGCAGCAAATTCTTCATACAAAAACGTACAAAATAAATTTTACTGTTGCTTTGCTGCATTGCCGTAAGAAAAAAAAGTAGTTAAAGCAAAAGCAAAGTAAAATGACAATAAGAAAATAAATTTGTGAAAAATAGTTTTATAATGGAGTGGTAACAATATTGCTAGTGCTTAAATTAAAATTTTAAATGAATTAATAAAAGATTGTCCACTTATTAAAACATTGACATTATGGAGCGATTCTTGCGTACCTCAAAATAAAAATCAAATTAACGCAACCGCAATGAAAATGTTCTTTAAACAAAATAATATTGATGCCGTAATACAAAAGTCTTCAGAACCAGAACATTCTTTAATTCAAGAAGTGGACTGTGTCCATGGTGTTATTGACCGGTACTTAAAGAATATTGAAATTCATAGTCCTCTTCATTTACTAAATTTGCTTAAAACAATGCCAAATAATAAAACAAAACTTACAAGTTATGGAAATGCTTCCGTACAATTTTCGCACATACTCGTTGGAAGCAAATAAAATGGACTTTCGAAAAGTCCCTTTTGCTAAAATTAAAGTACTTATATACAGTTAAAATAATGATTTATGTATATATTATAAAACTTCTACCAGAGACGAAAAATATAAAAATGCAATTTTGGTTAAGTCTGCATCAATTCATCAATGATCAATCAATGCATTTCCAGTGATAAAAATATAGACATAAAAGACTTGCTTATATTTCTTCCACGTGTTGATGAAGCTTATTATAAAAATTTACTCAATATTAAGTTTTAAATTTTCTTTTTACTTTTGCATTATTTAAGTTGTTTAATTTGTGGCTTTTTATGTAACTTTTCATAACAGTAGAACTGTTTTTTCTGTTTTTGTTAAGTAAAATCAAATAAAAAAACTATAAAAAAAAAAATTCATCTCAACAAGTTACTCAATACACAGCAATTAGTATACGTATGCAGCACAAAAAGCCACTTTTTAAATTCTTTTTTTTAGAAAAGTGGCGTATGCGGCACAAAACAATATTTTTCATTTTCAAAAAATTACTATTAAATTCTAACTTTATTCATGAAAGTGCGCAAAAATTTGCATTTTTCTTCAAAACATATACCGGAAGCAGTGGTAAAAATATAAAAAAATTCTATCGGGTACAATTTGAGAAATCTTCATGTAAATCTTCTTTGTCGTTTTTCTCCACTCCGACTTTTTGGCATATGCGCCAAACCAATTCTGAGCTGACGATATGGCCGTTCATCGATTTCGAACGAAAAATAAAATTTTATTATTTGTTTTTGTTTAAAATGTAAGTTAAGCGATCGAAGTCTTCGTTCGACAATAGATGAACAGGCAGATAAACTTTTCAGATTTATAATATTAGTATAGATACAAAAAAGGAGAAAAAGAAAAATTTATAATCTGAGGTCCAATCACCGCATTCGATACTATCGTATCGAATAAACTATCGAATTTGTTTGCATACGATAGACACTGACGTATCGAATAAAAACTTGATAAATGTAATGTCGAGTTACTCGATATCGAATGCTATTGTTTCAAATTCAATACATTTCATTCGATATCGAGTTTCATGATACCAAAATAGTATGCGGTGATTAGACCCCTGGACACTTATTTGAAAGCAGGAGTCTAATCACCGCATACAATGTCGATCAAAATTTATCGAAATTTTTAATTTTAGTATTATGACACTCAATATCGAATGAAATGTATCGTAATTTGAGACAATAGCATTCGATACCGAATAACCAAAGACATTTCATCTCTCAAGTTTTCATTTGATACGTCAGTGGCTACCATATGAAGAAAAATGCTACAGTTTACTCGATACGATAGCTTTCTCGATATCGAATGCGGTGAATAAACCCAAAAACAAAACTTACAAGTCCGGAAGATGACTTTGACCCTTACAATTTTTTTTGTTTTGTTGCACTCTTGTTTTTAGCAAGAGTGCCACTTTTAACGTAAATACCTTAAATCTTTTAATTTATATTAATATTAATTTTGATAATTGCCAAAATGTAAAAAATTGGTCACCTAAGTCATTTAGACCCGTTCTTAGTTTAAATTAAAATATAAAGATGACATATAAAGGTATAAAAGATTCTGCATCGATATTCCGATACCGATTTAACTGAAATACCGATATCGAAATAACAAATAATATAATGCCGATACCTACACAGAAATACGTTTCGGTTGACAAACTTGGTTATTAAAGTAAAGCCGTTAAGAAAAATAAAAATTTGACTTACGGTCTCCTCCTGAAAGAATAACTGCATGTTGTTTCGAAGGAATGTGAATTTTATTTGACTTGTCTGTATGATGTATATGGGGATTTGTCATCATGGAATTTTGATAATACGTCTGATGATCAATTAACTGACATTGTTGTTGTTGTTGCTGTTGACAATGGTTTTCTACATTTTGTGTGAACTTAAGAGGTACTCCCGAAGTTCCGCCAGAAGAACGTTTGCGTTGATTTTGAACGTTAGCATAACGATTATTTCTATAATGTGTGCCGGTGTTGTTATTAATGTTACCCCCAAGATTTGCGGTGTTAGGTTTCTGTTGCTGTTGTATATTATCTACCATGCCATTTGAGTCATTAAATAAATTTTGTAAAGCTTGAAGTCTACGATTACCAGCTACAATGCCATTCATATTTTGACTACCAGAACCACCGATAATACGATTATGTGTTTGTTGCTGCTGATGCTGTTGTTTAGCCACCTGAGCAGCTGCATTCAAATGCAGAATTTTTTGTAGACCCAAAACGTTTGTTTGCTCTTCAATTTTACGTTTAATTAAAGCATTTTGCATTATAATACTTGCATGAGTTTGAAGTTCTTCTTGACTCATTGGTTGCATTGTCGCTAAGCGTTTATTACCTCCTTGAATCTGCTGCTGTTGTTGAGCCGCCAAAGTCTGTTGAACAATAGCTAAATTTTGTAGATTTTGTAATTGATTCATTATTAAATTGTTAGATAAAACATCAAACTGCTGTTGTTGTGCAGAGGTAAATGTAAGTACTGCAGTCATTGCTTCACGTTCTCTTTGAGGTAAATGTGGATTTGCCAACTGTACTACAAGCCCATGTTTAGAGATATCACCTACAAATTACAAAAAAATGTACAAAAAATTAACTTTATTAAATAACTATTTTAAATAAAGTTTTCACCTTTAGCCAATCCCAACAAATAAATTTGAGCTTCAGGACGGTTTAATATAGATTTTAATTGCAAATTTGCAAGAAGAGCTGCTTGTTGCTGATGTAAGAAAACATTTTGTTTGTTATATTGCTGTTGTAAAGGATTAATTTGCTGTATTCCTGCTGTTGATTGTTGCTGTTGCTGCTGCTGCAACGGTTTTGGATGCATTTGTTGTTTGAATATTAAAGTCGAAAGATTCTCATTGTTCATGCTGTTATTATTGTTAAACAAATTATTTTGAGTTTTATTTTGCTGCTGTTGTTCAGTTTTGGGTAAATTGTAGTTATTTAACTGGCCAATAAGTTTCTTGAAATTTTCGGAATCGCGATTAATGCTGTTATTATTAGAATCATTATTTTTAACACTATTTCCGATTGTGGATGAATTTAGGCGCCATTTGGCTTCCAATTCGTCAACAGAAGGTATTTCAGTTATGTTGATGTTTGATAAACTACGTGTTTTTGAACTACTTGTATTTTGAAGCTGCGATGGTGGCATCATAAGATGCAATGGATCAGTCTTTTTTTGCGAATTCATAGCTTGTTTAAAGAATTCGTTTAATGATGCAGAAGAACCACTATTTTCTAAATGTTCGTTTGAATTATTTCTTGAAGGATGGGCTCCAAAAAATGGTAAAAATCGTGAACTCTCTTTTTGTTTTTGATAGTGGTGACCGTTGGAACTATTAAATTCACTACCACTACGATTTAGATTAACGTGTAAACGTGACTTTGTATTTCCGTAGAATTGATCGTATTGAAATGGAATCGACTTCTTTGGGCCATGATCGGTTTTTTCGTTTTGGTTTATAATTTTTGACGAATCCGTACATTTACTATCGTAAATATTGTTGTTAGAATCACTTTTAGGAATGAATTTTCGATATTTATTAAAATTTTCAGCACACTTTGATTTGCCAGTCATTGCAATCTACAAAAATAATTAAATTAAATTGTATTTTATTTTTTTTTTTTTTTTGCAAATTACATAATTTAATGGAAACAAAGTTAAATTCTGATTATCTTAACCAAACATAATTTACATACAATACCCACCCTATTTGTATTTTGTATACGATTTTCTTTACTTTCATCCGTATTAATATCACCGTCTACAATTTCGCCTCCAGAACTACCAGCAACACTGTTATTTTCACTAGGTAAATGTTGTTGCAAGTCTTCTTCGTCAAAACCACATAATTCAATTGTGTCTAAACGTGATGTTGGTCCGCAGCTAAACCATTCTGGTTCTTCGTTTTGCTGGTTCTTGTAATGTTGACCATATTTTTTATCTTCTGATTCTCTTTCCTTTGGATTTGAAACAACTAAAAATCCTGATACAACCCGTTTTACATAGTTTGATTTGCCGATATCGACAGAGGCATTACGATCTTTGCACGATTTTTCACTCAAAACTTAGGAACAGAAGAAGAGACGTACAACTACTTTTTGTTTAAAAAATAAACTATAACAAGCACTATTTGCGATTATAACGTAAACGACAATTTATCGAAACTTGGTTTTTTTCTTGCAAATATGTTATAAGTACTCGTTACAATGACAACCAAATTCATAGTCTGAATTTACACCGTTGCGGAGAAAAAGCCCTTCTAAAACCTAATAAAGTATTGCACTACTTAAGAAAAAAAGTAATAAAAATCCTTCTCCTGTAAAATTTGTCTTTTGTCGCTTACGATAGAATCGCAAATAGGGCTCGATAAGTTTCACTTACTCGAAACATTGTTGTCGCTGTTTTCATGTTTACTTAACTGACCACATTCCGATAACTTTGTTTTGTAATTCTGATTTCCATACTGTTGTGGGTAGTTACCTAACCATTTATGAGTTATGCGACCACTGCCAATACGTCTTTGATTAGTGATTATGGCAGGATCCTAAGCAGGAAATAAACTGTTAATATATAATATAATAATAATTGAATATGGCGCAACTTACTTTGAAATCTAATGGTTGTGGTGGTTGGCTCCGAATAATTGATTCATCCATAAATTTACGTTTAACAAAAGCTGGCATCATATCGTTACAGCGCGAATTAATATTATTGCTGTTAGTGTTGATGCTGTGACAGTCATAACTGTCGTTATGGTTGTTATTATTACGGGTAACGTATGAAGTGTTACCAGAATCAGAAGGTGATTTCCAAATGTTAAAACGTTTGAGACGTGCCTCCATTTCTATTACATCACAATTAACAATATTAGGTGGCACAAAAGGAGGAAGGTATTGTTTTAATTTTAAATAAGGCATTTCGTTACGTATCATATGAAGGCTGGGCCGCGTATATTGTATAATTTCATCGCCGTTAGTCGTATGAATAATAGATTTGTTTTTAGAAATTATTTTTTCGCAACTATTTAAAATTGGCACTGAAGGAACGGACTTTGATGCAGTTACTGCAATCTTTTTGGCTTTAAGATTTTGACGAATTTCTTGAACATCTTGCTTGCTTATATTACTACCATCATCTTTAACTGGACTCACATGTTCGGACACGTTATCCAAGTCACAACTTGCAGCAGTACAAGACATGGTTTGCGTATAAGGTGTAGAAGAACGAGCAGATAGAACCTGCAACGACAACACCTCTTCTTCATTATGATGATTGTTTTCATGAAGATGAGAACATGTAGTCTTCTTCGAGATTTCATTGTTATTTTTCTCCATAACAGCAGCTTTATTTTCACCATTTATAGTCCGTAAAATGTCCATGGAAACCAAAGTTGCTTTCGTAGGTGGTGGTAGTGGAATAGCTACGGAAATCACCGATGGTTTTACCATTGATTGTTTCTCCAACAATTTTTGAATCTTCCATGTTCGTTCAGTTACTTTTAAAATCTCATCAAATTTCGATTGCTTTGGTAATTCCATCAAAGCAAGTATTTTAGTATCTTGCGGATTTTTTCCAACTTCCTTTAAATCATTAAATAAAAATAATAAATATGATATTAAATAGAAAATAATTTAGTCTATTTCAAAAATCTTTTTAAAGTTTATATGGCGTCAAGTTAATGGGTTTTTGCTACTAAAAAGGGTAAAATTGGCCGTGATGACATAAACACAACTGGGACGAACGACCAACTTTGCATAGTACGACGAATTGGTCGGCAATAATTTGATGAACTTTAGCCTAATTAAAAATATTAAAAAATTTTGATTAAAAACCATAAATAGTTCAACAAAATAACCACAATACTGAAGTAAGGAAAAACATGTAAAATAAATAAAAATAGATAATCATTCAAAGCAAATTTCGATCTACCAAAGGTTAAATACAATTTGGTTTAAGGATTGATGTTTGACTATTGACGTCAGCAGTCGTCGATGGCTGCGAGTGTTAAACGGCAAGCCCTCTGAAGAGATTGAGTGGTTGCAATCGAAACATGTAAGGGTAACCTGTCCGTAAAAACGCCTGGGTTCGAGCCCAGCTTCAGTCAAGAATGAAAAATTATCAATAAATTGTAATTAACTTCATGTTGTAAAATTCCTTTCCTTTTTATTTATACAGAGTAAATAAACTAACGGTTTCCGACATTCTTTATTCTTTTTCATATACACGCGTGTAAATTAAAAAAAGAAGAAGCCTTTCATAAAAAAAAAAAAAAAAGCAGTTGCGGTAAAAGTTAAAAATGCCTCCGGGCCCAGACCCCCCGGACAGACTCTCCAACAATAGGTTTCACTTATTGGGAGACTATATTGATAACACCCCTAAAAGACAAAAACCAAATGACTATCCAGATTTACCAACACCAAAACTAGACACAGTTTCCAACCCAAAATACGTAGTTATCTCATCCACAGATCCTAATAAAACGCTGTCTGACATCAGCCCATTCGTCCTTAAAAAATGCATTGAATCAATAAGTACTGAACTCAACTCTATCTCCCAATTACGTGATGGCAGTCTCCTCATACTTGCTCGTAGCACACGTGTTGCAGAAAGATTCCTCAAAACAAAATCGTTAGGAGCATTCTCTGTTGTCTGCAAACTACACTCATCCTTAAACTCCGTAAAAGGCGTTATATATGCACCATGCCTTAAAAAAGTCCCCGAAGATGAAATAGTCAAGGAACTGAAAAATCAAGGTGTTATTGAAGCAAATAAATTCACCAGATTGAACGAAGATGGTAAAACGCGATCAGCAAATGGCAAAATAGTGTTAACATTCAACCTTTATCGCCTACCCACCGTCATCGACGTGGCATGGTACAAGTGTAAAGTAGACTACTACTTCCCTAACCCTATGCTTTGCAAAAACTGTCAAAAACTCGGACACACAATGAAACGATGCAACAGTAGCCCCACTTGTCCTCAATGCAGCTTGCCACCACACGAAAAAGAAAATTGCTCCCGAACTTTCTGCACCAATTGCTCTGGTGATCATTCATCTACGGACAAGGAATGCCCACGATACATCCAAATGAAAGAAATACTCAAAATCAAAACAAAAAATTACTGCAGCATAGGTGAAGCCCGCCGTAAGTACCAAGCCATCCATCCAACACCAAAAACCAGTAAATCAAGCACATATGCATCCATAACCACAGAACCCACAACAAAAAATATAGAAACCGTTAACCAACAATCTAAAAAAGTAAATCAACAAAATATTTCAACAACTTCAACCAAACGCTTTGATATTCAAGCATTAACATCAAAGTACAGCACAAAGACAACAACAACAACAAATACTGATAAACCATCAACATCAGAAAACTCTGAAACTGTAATAAATACACCAACAAAAACAACTAATACAACATCAGCTAAAAAAACCAACGAAACTTTAACAAACATCACAAAAGAAATTACTTCTTCACAAACACATTCAAGTAAAATTAACTCACCAATATCAAGCTTAACACAACAACTAATCAATACAAATTCATACTTTATTCCAATGGCATCTCTTGAAGAGATGGATCAAGCACCTCTGTAGGAAAACACAATGGCCTCAGAATCGTCAAATTTTCTCTCACTAAAATAATAACTCTTTAAAAATAACTCTGCCTGTTGGGTGGTTTCGGGGGCTCTTCACGTCGAGGGGTCTCTGCCGTCATCGTTCAACGGGCACTTCAATTTCTTCTGTATGGGCTTTAACATAATCCAGTGGAATATTAAAGGCTTTATTAACAATTACAACGACCTGCAATTAATATTGAGAGAATTTGATCCTAGCGTTATTTCCCTACAGGAAACCCACTGTCCGTTCAATTTCACTCCCATACTTCCAAAAAATTACAATGGATATTTCCTCAACTCATCACACAACACTACCGCAAAACAAGGCATTGGAGTACTAGTAAAATCCAACATACCCCACAAACAATTACATATCAGCACCAGTTATCAAGCCATTGCCATCGAAATTAATCTTAACACAAAATTTATTATACTCTCCATCTACATTCCACCTAATAAAGAAATTGATGAAAACGAACTTTCTACAATTTTCTCCTCCTTCCGTAGCCCAGTAATAGTAAACGGGGATTTCAACAGCTGGAACACAATCTGGGGATCGACGTCTAACAACAACAGAGGCATGACTCTAGAGAAGGCAATAGACAATTCAAACTTATGCATATTAAACGACTGTAGCCCTACGCACTTATCAACTCATGGTACCCTCACGCATATTGATATCTCATTTTGCAGCCTCTCTTTACTTCCCCTACTTAACTGGTCGGTCATCAACGACTTACACAACAGTGATCACTTCCCAATATGCATCTCTATGAGAATTCTTGATGGCAACGGACCTCCTATAAAACTGCGCAAATATCTTCACCACCGCGCAAACTGGTTGAAATACTCTCAAAAAGCCGAAGTAGAAATTCTCAATAAACCTTTCTCTCAAAATAGCAACCGTGACGCAGCACTATTCATTAGGGCCATACGCGCCGCAGCAAACGAATATATTCCACAAACAAAAAACACACTCTTCACACCAATAAGGGCAGTACCATGGTGGAACGATACACTTTCTTATTTACGTAACCAAAAGATGGTAGCATGGCAAATCTTTAAAACAAACCCAACTCAAGAAAATCTAATACCGTACAGAAAAAACAATGCCAAGTTTAGACAAGAACTTAAAAAAGCCAAAAGGGTATGCTTTGACAATTTTACAAAGATGATACACAGAAATACTCCAATAACGGATATATGGAATAAAATTAATCGTATCACCCGGCGAACGCAAGCCTCAACCATTAAAGCAATTAACAACCAGAATGTAATCTTAACCGACCCCTTGTCAATCGCTAACGCTTTCGGAAACACATGGGCAGAATATGCCTCAGATAAAAACTTTTCACAATTATTTATTTCCCGCAAACAATCATCTAACTCAGCATCGGCGAGATACACCATAGATAAAACAGCGTCACTTTTGGAAGAACCAATTACCTTGATTGAACTCTCAAGTTGCCTGAATAGAGTTAAAGGAACAACTCCAGGATTAGACCGGGTGAGCTATCAGATGATCAAAACTTTAAGCCATAACTCCAAACAAAAATTGCTAGACCTTTACAATACGATTTTTAAAAGCGGCAACATTCCACAAATCTGGAAACTAGCAATAATAATACCTATTCCGAAGACAAAAAATTCTTACACCACTGATGCTTACCGCCCCATATCGCTGCTCCCCTGTATTTCAAAAATCATGGAACGTATCATCGCTGCCAGACTATTATGGCTAATGGAAAAGAAAAAACTAATCGCTAAGGAACAGGTTGCTTTTAAGCCAAATAAGGGATGTGACGACGCTCTACTACACTTTGACAACTACATATCAAAAGCATTATCAGCCAAAAATCATGTGACAACACTATCGATCGACTTCGTAAAAGCTTTTGACAGGATTGGCTCACATGTCATTTTAGACGTCCTAAGATCTTGGAAAATAGGGCAAAACATCTTCAATTTTGTAAAATCCTTTCTTACAAATAGAAACTTTAAGGTAAGAATTAACGGTCATTTATCTGATACGTTCTCCTTAAAAAATGGCATCCCACAGGGATCCCCCCTCTCAGTAATATTATTTCAAATTTCGTTCAATGAAATAAGCAAAATCCTGAACAACATCCCCTACATTGACCACTGTCTATATGCAGATGACCTATACATCTTAAGCAAAAGAAATAAGAATAACGAATCTACAAGCAGCTTATCACAAGCATTGAGCGAAATCAGTAAATGGACCGATTACTCAGGCGCAAAAATTTCATTGCAAAAAACAAAAAAATTTCATATCTGCAGGAAACAAAATTGTAATTCGGATATTCACAACATACAAACTGATGGAACTGTTTTACAAAACGTAGACAAATTAAAAATTTTAGGGATAATATTTTCCCGTAAATATCATTGGAAAGATCACTGTTTTCATCTGAAGAACTCACTACTTGGTAGAGCAAATATAATCCGATATTTGTCATTGAAAAGTTCCGTACATATCAACACTTTGGTTTATTTAACGAAAACCTTAGTACTGAGCAAAATAGACTATGGCATGTTCCTGTACGGTAATAGTCCCAAATCCACACTAAACATCATTAAATCAGCATACCACAAAGCCGCACGCGCCGCAGTATACGCATATAGGACGACACCTATTAACAATATCCTCAACGAAGCAAGTCTTCCATCCATAGAAAACAGACTCTTGGAAGTTAAAGGCAGAATATTATTAAAACTCTTAACGAGCACAAACTCTATAATTGATCACGACATCTTAACAAACCTCTCG
Source organism: Pollenia angustigena (assembly GCA_930367215.1). Classification (NCBI taxonomy): domain Eukaryota; kingdom Metazoa; phylum Arthropoda; class Insecta; order Diptera; family Polleniidae; genus Pollenia; species Pollenia angustigena. The sequence continues at coordinate 73,008,528 of OV884057.1, read as the reverse complement.
TCTAAAAGACCTAACCGCATCAAATCTGCAATAGCCCTATCCTTGGATATGGCACGTAACATGGACATTCCCATTAAAATTTCCAAAAAAACCATCAACAAGCCACCATGGAAACTGAACACCACCTCGGTAGACCTCTCGTTATCTAAACTTAAAAAAACCGAAACAACCAATGAACAATTTCTAAAACTTTTTGCTGAAAAGAAGAGTGAACTGAGAAGTAACGGTTGGCGATTCTTATACACAGACGGTTCAAAATCTCCACAAACCCTACCCGCCTACGCTGTAGTAGATGATGAGGGGAATAGTGTGGCACTCAACACCCTATACCAATATTCCTCTATTTTCACAGCTGAAGCTTGTGGAATTTATCGTGCTATTCAAATTGCAATTGAATCGAAAAAGAAAACCATAATCTGTGCTGATAGCTTATCAGTACTTAAGACAATACACAGCCCCTACAACAATAAATGGAACAAAGCTATTAAAATCAGAGACGCCCTAATAAACAACGCGGGAAAAATAAGAATTCTCTGGGTCCCTAGCCACATAGGCATCTTAGGCAACGAAAAAGCGGACATGGCTGCACGATACGCATCACATGCACCCATCTTGCTAGACGACACGATAGAAAAAATAGATTTACGCCGACAAATCACGAATTATATTAACATTAACGTCAGAGATAACCAAATACAACACCCTCATTATGCCAATATCAACCCAAATCTTCAGCGTCCTATTTATCCCACTGATGTCGACAAAAATAAAATAAAAACCTTCTCAAGACTTCGACTCGGCCATACAATATTTTCCCACGAATACATATTAAGTAAACGCACCAGGCCCATATGTGCCACCTGTAACAGAAACCTAACAATAATCCACCTACTCAATGAATGCACACTATTACACAATCTAAGGATTAAGCACTTCAACAACACAACAGCCCTCGAATTCCTACAAGATCCATCTACAACAAAAATTAACATTATCTATAATTTCATAAGGGAAGCAAAAGTTTCCATATAAGTACACTAAAGCAAATTATACATGTACATACATATATGTATATACATATATACATTGCAAAACTAGTTACACATACATATATACATTTACCGAGCTGATAGCCCTGGCAGCTATGCTCCTTATAAAAATTTCTAGTCTTAGAATTTATTCATAAGACTAGAATAATAAATAAATAAATAAATAAATAATTTAATGAAAATTAAATTTGATGAACTTTAGCCTAATTAAAAATATTAAAAAATTTTGATTAAAAACCATAAATAGTTCAACAAAATAACCACAATACTGATTCTTCTTTAATTATTTTACTGTATACATTTTCATCTTTTTTAACTATACGTTAACAAATTAATTTGTTTACATCAGTGAAGGGCACACACATACTATCACATTTATGCTTGTGTTGACGAAATAACAACAAACCCTGCAAATAATAGGACCAGTCCAAACACGCGTGTAAAGAGTAGTCCACAAGGGACCAGGACTAGTCCACAAGTAACCCAAACGTATGGAAAAAACCTGGTCTATTTAACATTACGATGTCCTAGGAGAGGACCATATAACCCACCTTTGGACCACTAAGGAGTAGTTTTAAAACTACTCCATGGTATATAACCCACCTTTGGACCAGTAAGGAGTAGTTTTAAAACTACTCCATGGTATACTCAAGAGGATTAGTTTTGATGTCGTTTAAACACGAAAGCATGTCGTTAAAAAACGAAGACATGTCGTCTCACTACAGACACTTTTTAACAATGGCATGGTCCATGCTTGCATTACATCGGACTAGTCCATGGAGTAGTCCATTTTATCAAAATGGGTCAGGTGGTCCAATTTTATTTGCAGGGAAGCAACAGCCGAACGTACATTGTCACAGCCCACACAAAGAAGTTTATAGTGTACATGTGTCGACGACACACAAGCAGCATTTTTATTCCTATGCACGCGTGCATAGGATTTCCAAATGTGCCCTTCACTGGTTTACATACATATTTATATTTTGGTTCTAAGTAGAATTTATATGAAAACCCGAAACGAAAATATGTATTTAGTTAAATATCTCAATTAGTAGGTCGCAAATGGTCAAGTTTTAAATACCATTGGATTCTGCTTCAAAAACTCTTTTCGATGATACCAAATTTTATTTATGTCGTATTGGAGCAAAATATAAAAAAAAAATTCGAAAAACTGAAAAAATACCTTTTTTAAAAATAGATGGTTAACGCTAGAACCAAAATATTTTGGAAATCATCATAAAACATATCAAGCTTTATTTTCAGAGGGGTAACAAAAACAAGTTGAGTCGGTCTAATGTTAAGACCTGCACAGATATATCTGTTTATACATATGAGCAACTTCAAAAATTTACGACACTTTTATGGCCATTTTGTCAATGTATCGACAAACTGCCTGTTACTTAATGTCAACATAAATTTATTGGACCGATAAACTGTCTGTTAACGATTTTGGGTTTCTCAATATACCGACAAAAACATTGTTTTCAGCTGGCAACGCCACTCAAAATACATGTAAAAGTTGGGAGTCAGCTGATTGAATTTATCTGTACGGCAAATAAAAGGAAAATAAATAATTGGCAGATGAGTGCCGGTTAGCTTTGCGATAAAATCGAAGCAAAGGATACATTGAGAAAACCAAATTTCTTTAATGTGCAGTTTTTCGTTGGGAAAAAAGATAATTGCCTAATGAGAAAATGGCCATTAGACATTTTTTTTTTAATTTTTTTTTTTTTTTGTCTGACATCAATGTTGATTTGCGGGTGTATAAACCGATATTTGAGCATGTGAAATCCGTTCGCGTTAATCATTTTAATTACACGGCGCAAATTTTACTGCGGTTTAAAGTTAAAAATTAAAAAAAAAAATATAAAAATTAAAGTTTTTGTTAAAATTGAAAAAGGATAACGCGTGTGGATAATACCCCTTAAGGCTTTCTTAGCACACTAAAATATTTGTAAAAGCTTGAATACTTTTTAAAATACACTGGAAAAAATATCAAAAATTTTTTTTTTGATCGTGTGTGTATGCATATAAAAAATTTATTTAAAATTGTTAAACATTTTACAAAATTACGGCTAGTATAAGACATAATTTGCAATATTTTGGGAAAAAAACTATTTGGCTATCGCTAATCAAATATTTCATACAAGGATGCTTTTTGAGGTTAGAAACATTTTGTTTCCTCCATAAAATTTTAAATCCTTAAAATTTTTTGGTGCGTTTTCAATTTTAGTATCAAGCTCAGTAAAGTCTTCTATTCGATGTACGTTTGAGCGGAATTGATACAGCGCTTCAGTTGTCACAAGGAGAAATGTGTTTGGAAAAAACTGCCGCTGCACGCGCCACGGTTGAAAAAAATTATTTTTTTGCACTTTATCAGTTTAGTCCGTCGCGAAGAATCTATTTAGATACCTAAACATGTTTCCATGACATGTTTTGATATAAAAAAAAGCTTAAAAATAAATTGTTTTTTTGCAAAAATTTTCAAAAGTTCATAAAATTTTTGCGTTTAAAAATTTTAAAGTGCGTTTTCGCCTCGGAGGTGCCCTTTACGAAGTTACTCACATCACGCAATACACTAGCCAACTTAAAAGGCAATTCAGATTGTCAGACGCAAAAAAGATACATTTTTAAAAAATTTACGGTAATTTCTTTTAAGTTTGTGATGTCCGTGATACGTTATTGGTGCGCTGACACCAACTTGATACACCTCAAACTTTATAAAATTACGCAGTTTTTTTAATTCTGCGCTTTAAACTCATGTTTATTAAACGGCGCAAAAACTCTATGTAAAATCTTCAAAAATTTCAAAATTCGGAAAATTTTGGTTTCACTTTAAAACACCATGCAACTTTTCACCGAGCAGCGATATCAAAATTTTTTTTTTAGTGGATATATCCTCCAAGTCTAGTGACTATATTTTGTATGGGTTTGGATCTGAAAGCTTAAAACTATTACAAAGAAAACAGAATGAATGAAAAAACTCTTGCAAGTTTCAAGTCGTTTTTTTAATTTTTCGAATTTTAGATGACCACCAATTCTTAAGGTGAGGACTTTTCAACGTAAAACTTTGCACGTCATATCCTTCAAGTATAGTCATTTAAACCTTGTACAACGTTTTTTTCAATTCATAAGACTTAACGAAATAAGAGCCATAGTATGTCGGTTTCAGCAGGTGCTCAAAAAATTTGAAGTAGCCCATATGTGTTTCTGTGTTTTTTCTATGTGGATGCGTATGGATGAGTGCTCTTGTGTTTTTGATATAACCCAGTAAAAACTTCGCCTACAAAATAATGTGTTGAGTAATCAGAAAAACATAAGAGCACTACTTACAATTCTACTGAAAGAACCAATGAATTTTACAAGGGATGTCCCAAAATGAACGCATTAAAAAGTAAGTCATTATTTTTTTACCTGCACACATCCAGAAAAAAGTAGTTATAGAAGTTGTTATAGATGTAGTTATAACAGAAAGCTACAAAATAATGAGTTAAAGAAGCTATTCATTTTGAAAAAGTAGGCGAAGTTTTTACTGGGAAGTTGATATAAATATGATTTGTAAAAGAGTGAATGTAAGTTGATAAAAAGCGAAAGAGAGTATTATATCTGTTAATATCTGTTTCGCAAAAGCAGATACTAGTGGATACTGATGGAATACAATAAGTTACTTATTGTACGATGCCGCATTTTCAATTATTTTCCAACGCAAATGAGCCTACCCTTTGGCTGGTAAAAAAATAATTTTTTACAAAAACAAAATATGTACACCTGAATAGTTATTTTTTTCAATAATTTTTGCACTAGTCGTAAAAATGTGCTTCGGTAACGATATGTATTTTGTTTGTGTAAAAAATTCTTTGATGAAATTAAAAGGGTGCGTTTTCTTCGTTCAAGTGCCATGTAGACAAAAATTATTGAAAAACAAGTAAGAATGCCATATTCGGCTGTGCCAAATCCACCGACAGATCAAAGTTTTAGGAGTAATAACTGTATGATGTCTATTAATTAATATTATCTTTATAAAAACAGACATCTGCATTAAAATTGGTTGCGGTTTAGACCAATATTAAATTATTAACCGACAATCAGAAAGTTTAATGCTTTTTTGTTTAGCAATTTTAAGTAGCTTGAGTAAAATATTATGGTTCGTAACAGTCTAAGCTGAACTTAAGCTATGAACCAATCATCCCAAAATTCTGCAGTGGTTTCTATTATTAAAAAACATAACGTCAGCTCAGAATTGGCTTGGCGCATATGCCAAAAAGTCGGAGTGGAGAAAAACGACAAAGAAGATTTACATGAAGATTTCTCAAATTGTACCCGATATAATTTTTTTATATTTTTACCACTGCTTCCGGTATATGTTTTGAAGAAAAATGCAAATTTTTGCGCACCTTCATGAATAAAGTTAGAATTTAATAGTATTTTTTTGAAAATGAAAAATATTGTTTTGTGCCGCATACGCCACTTTTCTAAAAAAAAAAATTAAAAAAGTGGCTTTTTGTGCTGCATACGTATACTTATTGCTGTGTATTGAGTAACTTGTTGTTGAGATGAATTTTTTTTATAGTTTTTTTATTTGATTTTACTTTACAAAAACAGAAAAAACGGTTCTACTGTTATGAAAAGTTACATAAAAAGCCACAAATTAAACAACTTAAATAATGCAAAAGTAAAAAGAAAATTTAAAACTTAATATTGAGTAAATTTTTATAATAAGCTTCATCAACACGTGGAAGAAATATAAGCAAGTCTTTTATGTCTCTATTTTTATCACTGGAAATAAATGATGGTTTCGATATTTTCAAAACATTCGTCAACAAATTCTCAGGAGTTTTCAAACAATTTTTTGATGCAGACTTAACCAAAATTGCATTTTTATATTTTTCCTATCTGGTAGAAGTTTTATAATATATACATAAATCATTATTTTAACTGTATAGAAGTACTTAAATTTTAGCAAAAGGGACTTTTCGAAAGTCCATTTTATTTGCTTCCAACGAGTATGTGCGAAAATTTTCCGGAAGCATTTCCATAACTCTAAGTTTTGTTTTATTATTTGGCATTGTTTTAAGCAAATTTAGTAAACGAAGAGGACTATGAATTTCAATATTCTTTAAGTACCGGTCAATAACACCATGGACACAGTCCACTTCTTGAATTAAAGAATGTTCTGGTTCTGAAGACTTTTGTTTAAAGAACATTTTGATTGCGGTTGCGTTAATTTGATTTTTATTTTGAGGTACGCAAGAATCGCTCCATAATGTCAAAGTTTTAATAAGTGGACAATCTTTTATTAATTCATTTAAAATTTTAATTTAAGCACTAGCTATATTATTACCACTCCGACCACTATGAGGTTCCGTCAAAAAGGCACAATAAGTAAAAGTTGGTATATATGACATAATAATGGTTGCTGTTAGATTAAACATATTTAATTTTCGTTTGTAGTAAAATTTTGAAGCATTTCTCTTAGGTAGGCTAAAAACACAAATAATAGCAAACCGTACACTTGGTTGGGTCCATTATAAAACTATTTTTCACAAATTTATTTTCTTGTTGTCATTTTACTTTGCTTTTGCTTTAACTACTTTTTTTTCTTACGGCAATGCAGCAAAGCAACAGTAAAATTTATTTTGTACGTTTTTGTATGAAGAATTTGCTGCAATCGCCAAACAATGGCTTGTAGAGCAAAACAGTACTTAAAAAATTTTGAAACAGTTGATATGCAGCAAAATTAATGCTTTATATCTCAGAAAACATACAAATTTTCGCGAAACAGGTTTTTGATTTAGAAAGAGGGCATTAAAAAAATATATTCCTCATACCTAACTAATTTTTTTTAAAAATGGTCGGTAGGTCAAACCAGTAATGAGCTGACGATAAGTTTAAACACAGCGGAGCAATTAGTTTTAGCGTTTGCAGTGAATTTTTGGTTTTTGGCGTATTTTGTTATTTTACCAGAGTGGGCATTATATGGAGCGAAATTTCACAGTCATTTACAGTCCTACAAAACTGTGACGTACCAATTTCTATTATGATAGCATTGTTAACTGTTCTCCGGGAGTAAGGTTTATATGGGGCCTAGGGTAAATTATGGACCGATCTTCACGAAATTGCACAATGTTATTTCTAGTCCTATTAAACTGTGACGAGCCAAAATTTGTCATGATAGCGTAATTAATTATGGTTTTAGGCGAACTAAACTGTTTTCCGGGTTTATATGGGACCTAGGGTATATTAAGGACCAATCTTCACGAAATTTCACAGTGTTATTTCTAGTCCTATTAAACTGTGACGAGCCAAAAATTTGTTATGATAGCATTATTAATTATGCTTTCAGATCTTCTAAACTATTTTCAGGGAGTAGGGTTTATATGGAGCCTAGAGTAAATTATGGACCGATCTTCACGAAAGTTCAGTGTCATTTCGAGTTATGATAGCATTATTAATTACGGTTTTAGGCGTACTAAACTGTGTTCAGGGAGTAGGGTTTATATTGGGCCTTGGGTAAATTATAGACCGATCTTCCCGAAATTTTACAGTGTCATTTCTAGTACTATAAAACTGTGGCATACCAAATTTTGTTGTGATAGCATTACTTTTTACGGCTTTATGCGTACTTAACTGTTTTCCGGAAGTAGGCTTTATGTGGGGCCTAGGGTAAATTATGGACCGCACATCACGAAATTTTGCGGTCTTATTTCTAGTCCTATAAAACTGTGACGTACCAAATTCTGTTATGATAGCATTATTTTTTACGGTTTTAGGCGTACTAAACTGTTTTCCGGAAGTAGGGTTTATATGGGGCCTAGGGTAAACTATAGACCAATCTTCACGAAATTTCACAGTGTTATTTCTAGTCCTATTAAAGTGTGACGAGCCAAAATTTGTCATGATAGCGTAATTAATTATGGTTTTATGCGAACTAAACTGTTTTCCGGGTTTATATGGGACCTAGGGTATATTAAGGACCAATCTTCACGAAATTTCACAGTGTTATTTCTAGTCCTATTAAACTGTGACGAGCCAAAAATTTGTTATGATAGCATTATTTATTATGCTTTCAGATCTTCTAAACTATTTTCAGGGAGTAGGGTTTATATGGAGCCTAGAGTAAATTATGGACCGATCTTCACGAAAGTTCAGTGTCATTTCGAGTCCTATAAAACTGATGTACCAAATTTTGTTATGATAAAGTTACTTCTAACGGTTTTATGCGAACTTAACTGTTTTCCGGAAGTAGGTTTTCTATGGGGCCTAGGATTAATTATGGACCGATCTTCACGAAATTTCACAGTCTTTTTTCTAGTCCTATAAAACTACGACGTACCAAAATTTGTTATGATAGCATTATTTTTTACGGTTTTAGGCTTACTAAACTATTTCCGAAAGAAGGGGTTTATATAGCGCCTAGGGTTAATTATAAACCGATCTTCACGAAATTTCACAGTGTCATTTCTAGTTCAAAACAACTGTGATGTACCAAATTTTAGTATGATAGCATTATTTTTTACGGTTTTAGGCGTACTAAACTGTTTGCCGGGAGTAGGGTTTATATGGGGCCTAGGGTAAATTATGGACGGATCTTCGCGAGTGGTTTCCAGTCAAATAAAACGAATTTTTGCAAAATCTTATATCATTCTGTGCATTTTTCCAACATGTATCGGGCCTGTTCTGAAAATCATGATTTCAAATCACGTGTTTTTAAAATCACACGCGTGAGTTTGTGGTGTTCTGAAAGTCATACCTTTTTGTGTTTCTCGGTGTGCTTTCGGCAATTGAAGATCGCACCAAAACACACAAAAGCGGGACACTATAATATAACACGTGTGATTTTAATAGGCTCATGTGATTTAAAATCACGTGATTTGAGTAAAAGTGATTTGAGAAAAAGTGATTTGCAGAACAGGCCTGTATTTTAGTTTTTAAACAAAAACATAAATTTTTTTAGGTGGTGTTTCCACATTTTGATTCATATCTCTGATCCTACTGAACCGATTTTGCTGGATTTCAATCCCAAACTGCTTAGGATAACTACAAGCAATTTGACACCAAGTTTAATTACTTCTTTTGAGTTTTTCGAAAGTGAGCGTGTTTTCAACAGACGGACAGACGGTGAGACGGACATACGAACATGGCTAAATCGACTTAGAATTACTCAAGGACCCGGAATATATATACTTTATGGGGTCTGAGATGAATAAACAACATAGCCGTGTTATTATCAAATTTAACTCGGTTCAATTACGAGATGCCATAATGAAAAACTATTTTAAAGCCCAGCCTTTGTTTTTAAATAAAATAATTGGTGGCACTATCGAATCTAGAGTATATTTGAACGATAACCTTTCTCCTGCCTCCAACAAATTGCAATATCTCTGTCGAAAGTTGCTGCTTGCTAAGAGAATAAAAAAATTTTATATTGTTACGAAAGTAATTTTAGTTAGTTGTAATTATTGTTTAAGAATTAGTTGTAATTATTATTATTTATCTTGTATGTCTTAGTTATTAAGTATTTGTTAGTTATTTTATTAGTTTATTTACATTGTTATTAAAAATTGTTATAATTTAGTACACTTCAATCCCAATGTGCAGAAGGAACTAGAAATGACCGTTAAAAAAGCTTTAGTATAAGTGGTGAAATTATGTAAACATAAGTGCCGCCACCAATCATAATTGACTATAGAGTGGTGAATAAGTAAAGCCTCGAACCTTAGAGAAACATTTCGAATATTCTAGATGGTTGAATTACAGTATAAATACTTGCGGCGGCTAGCATCAAAAAACAGTATTAGTTCAGACTTTGTCAAGTTAAGAGCGCATCACGCGGAAAAAACTATAAACGTTTGAAGTGCGTTGATTACAATAGTGAGTTGTAAATAAAAGCTATAAATTACGGTTGTTAAAATGACTAAGTTCTTAATACATAAGTGTTATACATTAAAGTGTTGTGTTTGTTTAGTTTTATTTAAATTGCAATCAACGAACTCGAAACGGTTTATTATAAAGGAAATAAACCAAAACGTTATTGAAAGGCAGTAACGTAGCAATTGGTGTCAGTGAAATTGCATAAATAAAATTAATAAAAATAAAAAAAAATAGACACCAATGAAATTTGAAGAGCTTAAAGTAGAACAGCTCAAGAAAGAATTGGGCAAGTTGGATCTGCCAACTGCAGGTAATAAAGCAGAGCTACAGAAGAGACTTTTAGATGAATTCGAGCGACGCAATATGGACATTGCGAGTTACGAATTCGAGGACAAAGAAGAAATAGAGGTATGTACTCGTGCAGTTGCCAGCAGTTTGGATTTTAACACAATGTTTGCTGCTATGATGGCAAAAATGGAAAAATTGTCGGAGGAAAATTCTAAGAATTCTAGAAAAATGGACTATCATCTGGACCATTCCAAAAACATGGTCCAGATGATAAAAGAGAATTCGAGTGATATTCTAGCTGAAACTTCAAGAAAGATTGATGAAACTTCTAGAAAAATGGAAGAGAAGTCTAGCACCATCCTGGCTGAAATTCAAGATAATTCTAGAATAACAAATGAGAAACTTCAGGAGATTTCCACGGAAATAAATGAAAGAGTAAATGCAATAGAAATAGAATTTAACAATAAGTTGTCTGAAGTTAAAACCCAAGTAACGAATTTTGATGAAAAATTTAAACATCTTGAAGACAAGGTTAATAGTCTACAATGCCAAGAGGGATCAGTACGGGTTATTCCAGAAGTTTCTACTAGAACAAAAGCCCCTTGCTTTGACGGTAGTGTGCCATTAAATGTTGTTAAGTTCCAGTTCGATACAGTTGCCAACAGAAATGCATGGAACAGTGAGGAAAAAGCCATCGAGCTAATTCTTGCTTTAAAGGGGACTGCGGCTGAAGTGCTTGAAAGTGTACCAGTAAGTAGCAGAAACAATTATGATGAAATTATGGTAGCACTGCAACGTAAGTATGGAGGTGAACACAAAAAGGAAATCTACAAAACCTTACAGGACTTCGCACTGGATATTGAGCGGTTGGTACAGCTAACTTATCCTGGTGAGAATCATCCATTGTTGGACAGCTTCAAAACAGAAGCATTTATTAACGGTATAAGAGATGCTGATGTTAAGTATGCGGTGTGTGCAGCATTAAAGTCGACATTTGCAGAAACTGTTTCATTTGCCCTGGCTCAGGAAACCGCAAGAATAGTTGCAAAGGGAAGTCGTATAAGGTGCAAAGGCTCGATGTTATTGCTGATGATGATAGAGATATCATGAAGAAATTGAAGAGCCTTAAAGAAGCAGTTTTGCGGGTGTTAATTGAAAAGCTGGGCAAAAACCAATTGAAATGCTATAACTGCGGTAAGATTGGGCACATACAGCGTAACTGCAAAGCACCGGAAAACATTTCAAAATCTGCTTCGCCGCCGAGAAACAACCAACGGGCTAGTCATCAGTCATTGCAGGAGTCGCCGTTAAGTATGGAGGGAGTGCTACCTTTCGCATCTGAGGACTCGGTAATAAATTTAGTAGTGCCAAAGAGATATAAAAGTATTACGACATTTGGCTACATCGATGGTAAAAGGCGAATTTTGACTATCGACACTGGTGCAGGATTTTCAATTATAAGGCCTGACTTGGTAACGGGAGCTGTCGAACCACTAAGCGGAGTGAGCTTGCGAACAGCTACAGGTGAGCCTGCTACTGTCTATGGAAAAACACGTGTGGGTGTTAAGAATTGCCAATGTTGTCAATTTTCATGAGTTTATTGTGGCCGACATTGTAGACGAAGTACTGATTGGCGCAGATATTATGATTAGTCATAACATAAGTCTGAATATGGGAAAACAAATCATGTATTTGTTTGATTATGAAATACCCCTGAATGTTGGGTATGAAAGTGAGGCTCGTGTGGGACAGCTTCTCGCTTGTACTCATCTGGAATCGTCACCATACAGAAATGTTGATAAACGTGAGAAAGCGGTTGCTCATGTAAGACAGCTTAGCAGAGTGGAAACCAGGCACTGTACGGAGGCAGACAGAAGGGAATGCATCAGTGAAGGTCGCTCGTTGCAGGTAGAGCCCAGTAAAGACTGGTTAACAGCAAAAAGATTTGAACCCCTATTGGCCAAGGTAAGGAGGGCCAATAGTATAGGTGGAAGACAAAATTTTAAGAATAGCTGCCCAAAGCGTGTGGCAGCCAGGAGCACAGTGAACAGAGTTTGTGCGTCGTTTCCACAATGCAATTGTAAGGCACTACCTATACCAGAAGATAAGCAGGTATATTCATTGGAGCGGGGAAATCCTTACGACCATAGAAAGTCCGGGCGTGGCCGTAGTAAGTTGTCCAGATATGATCGGGCAGTGAATTCTGAAGGATCTATGGAGGGTCAGTTGAAAGATGAAAGAAGGAAAGATTAGTTGCCAAGCCACAACTACATTGGAATGGATCACATAAGATGATAAAGAAATTAAATGATGTTGTATACCGAATACAGAAATACAAAAGTCCAAGAGCTAAAATGAAAGTTGTTCATTTAGAACGATTAGCCCTTTATGGAAGAGGTGATTCTGAGCCTATTCGGGACGAACAGGCTTAAGTGGGGGGCAGTGTTACGAAAGTAACTTTAGTTAGTTGTAATTATTGTTAAAGAATTAGTTGTAATTATTATTTATCTTGTATGTCTTAGTTATTAACAGTCTAATTCATAAACGCATCATTGCAGCTTTATAAGTCATTAATAAGCAAAAGTCGAAAAAATAGTATTTATAAATGTTTAAAAGCCTATTAAACGTTTCATAAATTTGAAATATTTATAGTAGCCTTTAACCTACTTTAAGCGTTTAATAAAGTGATATTTCAATATTTGTTAAAATAAAATTTTAATAATTGGATGAAAAATTAAAATTTTTTGACTTCTTATTTATTTTAATAAAAAAGTTTAATACGCATAAAATTTTTTTTTCTAGAAAAACGATAACTAATGTTTGAATTAATTTTAAATATAAGCTGCTTGATGGAATAACGTGGGTCGCGAGATACTTATGTATGTTCTCTGTTGAAACTTAAAGTCGTTATAACTTTTTGCGTAAAATATAAAAAGCCATTAAGATTTATTTCAAATAATGTAAACCTCTTTTTTACCATTCATTACACTTATATTTTAAAATGTCTTTCAAATAGGTAGAGTATTTGTTAAAGCAAAGTAGAAACCACATAGTATATCGTCTGTTGGTTACTGGTTTGCCGCACGGAACAAAAATGTTTTGTTCTACATGCTTTGAATATTTTAATTTTTACATCGAAAATTTGAATTATTGCACAAAAAGTGACAAATTAAGCAAAACATTTAGAACTCTAAAATTAAGGATATTAGGCAATGCTAGAGCTAGATATCTCTAAATATATTCGAGACATCAAAAAAGGTATTAAATGTTATAAAAAAGGGTGTCATTATTATTATATAGAATTGATTTAAAACTAAATTTTTGTAAAAATGTGCCTGCCAGAAATTAAGAAACTAATTTTAGCAATTACCAAAAAAGCGATAATAACAAATTAAATTGAAGTTAAAAAAACAATTCGTAAATTTAGGATGATGCAGCCGATCTTCATGGGTTCTCTCGAGCAACGGTGTGTAGAATTTCAGCCAGAGTGGCTCGTGCTTTAGCTCGCTTGGGCAATAGAAAAATTAAAATGCCTTCATCTCTTATAGAGGAAGCAATCCTAATGAGAGAATTTAAGACATTTTCAAATTTCCCAGACGTTATTGGTACGCACATACATATACAAAAAAAAGTCGGGAATTTTGCCCAATATCATATAAACAGAAAGAATTACTTTACCCTGAATGTTCAGGTAAATAAAAACATTTAAACTTAAGATATTTTGGCAGTTATAAATATGTGGCTAAAAATGTTTTGTTAAGACCTAGGAGGTTTTATTTTCAAAACATCTGGTTAAAATTGGGTAAATTATTCATTAAACATAAAGCTGTATAATCTCTTTTGGAACATACAGAGTTTAAGCAGTAAAAATTTGATATTGAAATATGATTTACATATTTCGCTTCTATTTCAATAGTATGTATTTTATTAACAAAAAAAAAACATAAAATTAATTAAAATATTACGTTTAAAAAACAGAAATTAATTTTAAATTGAAAACAAAACAGAAATTCACTTAAAATTCGTTCATTGTATGATATTTTTATGTACTCGTATCGTTTCATCCCTAGTTGTATGCATCACTATTACAAAAATTACAATTAAAACAACATGATGTTGCCAACATAATAATACAAAAGTAATATAAACGTTTAATTGTTAATCCACTCCTAATAAGCGTTTATAAATTAGATTTTTTATTAATGGTTTATAAAACAAAAAATGTTTGATAACTATTGTATTCATTAAAACTGAAACAAGAAATTTTTATGAATTAGACGGTAAGTATTTGTTAGTAATTTTATTAGTTTACATTGTTATTAAAAATTGTTATAATTTAGTACACTTCAATCCCAATGTGCAGAAGGAACTAGAAATGACCGTTAAAAAAGCTTTAGTATAAGTGGTGAAATTATGTAAACATAAGTGCCGCCACCAATCATAATTGACTATAGAGTGGTGAATAAGTAAAGCCTCGAACCTTAGAGAAACATTTCGAATGTTCTAGATGGTTGAATTACAGTATAAATACTTGCAGCGGCTAGCATCAAATTATTAGTTCAGTATTAGTTCAGACTTTGTCAAGTTAAGAGCGCATCACGCGGAGAAAACTATAAACGTTTGAAGTGTGTTTATTACAATAGTGAGTTGTAAATAAAAGCTATAAATTACGGTTGTTAAAGTGACTAAGTTCGGCTGACATCCAAAACGTACTAATACAAAGTTTGTGTACAGTTTTACTACTGTATTTTAACCATGCACATGTACAAAGTACCGAAACAATGCAACTATGTGTTCTGTTTATTTAAACGTTTTGAAATGTAAGTGATGCAATGCATAATATTAAAATAAATCTGTATTGCTTGCAAATTAAATGTCAAATATCACAAAGCATCAACTTTAAAACCGATGCTCTGATTGCTTTTTTGCTGCGTTACTCATACTTACCATTGATGTTTTGGAAGGGTTTGCATTGCATAGATATTGTACTGCGGCGTAATGAAACATTATACTTTGTTCTTATACAAAGCATTTGACGTTTTGGAAGTCAGCCTTCTTAATACATAAGTGTTATACATTAAAGTGTTGTGTTTGTTTAGTTTTATTTAAATTGCAATCAACGAACTCGAAACGGTTTATTATAAAGGAAATAAACAAAACGTTATTGAAAGGCAGTAACGTAGCAATATACTTAACATGGATAAACCAATGGCTAAGATCACAAAACTTGATGGTGAAAATGCTTTGATGGATGTACAGCAGTGTGCAAATTTTCTTGATGGTCATCTTGGTGGTTGGAAACCAACAATCCATAAAATTTAAAATAATTCGTATATAAATAATTCGTATATAAATAATTCGTATATAGGTGTTTTTATGAGACAAATTTATACACATACATTAACCCTACGTCCAGACATGCAATTTGTTTTTGTTAACATTATGTAATAACGACGGAATAATGGCGTCAAAATATTATTCTGTGATTAATTAATTTGTCAGAGTGGAGCAAACGTATGTCTAGACATAAACATGAAACTGTATGTAAATAAATACGTGCATTTTCTATGGCAACAACCTATACAATTTACTTTTTTTGTTTCAAACGAGGATTTGTAAATTTAGTTCAATAATGTATGTAAAACAATTGTTGTCGAAGCTTGTTTTTAGAGATAATTGTCACAATTTGTATTGCTAACGAATTTCTCGCCTGGACTTATGGTTAATGTAAATGTAATTGATACATACATTTTGATTTGATTTTTGTTTGGTATATTCAATTTTTTTTTGTATATTATTATTATTACATAAATTTATTTTTTTGATCTTTTGCTTTATGGACTACATATAAAATGTCTATAATAACTTCTCTTTTTTCTTTACCGTTGAATTTAAATTTAATTTTTTTTTTTAATCCAAATTTTTTTTATATTTTTAATTAGGCTTAAGTTCATGAAATTTTATTTTTATTAAATTATTTTTATGAAGAAAGGAATTTTACAACATGAAAATCAATTAAAATTGTTATTGATAATCTTTCATTCTTGACGTGGCTCGGGCTCGAACCCTGGCCGGCAGGTTACCATGACATGTTTCGATCGCAACCACTCGATCTCCTCAGATGGATTTGCCGTCTTACACTCGCAGCCATCGACGACTGCTGACGTCACTAGTCAAACATCAATCCTTAAACCAAATTGTATTTTTAACATTTGGTAGATCGAAATTTGCTTTCCTGAATGATTATCCATTTTAATTGATTTTACATGTTTTTTCCTTTACTTCTGTTTTTTCGTACTTTCGTCAAGAATTTTTCTTGAAGTCCAAGTAAATTTTTTTTTTTTGTTTTTTCACTTTGTCTTTCTCTTTTCTGTTGACCTTTTTTCAGCACAACTTGAAGGACAAATGAACACATAGAGCTCGTGCCTTAGCTTTAACAATAATTAGTATTGTGGTTATTTTGTTGAACTATTTATGGTTTTTAATCCAAATTTTTTTTTTTTTTTATATTTTTAATTAGGCTTAAGTTCATGAAATTTAATTTTTATTAAATTATTTTTATGAAGAAAGGAATTTTACAACATGAAAATCAATTAAAATTGTTATTGATAATCTTTCATTCTTGACGTGGCTCGGGCTCGAACCCTGGCCGGCAGGTTACCATGACATGTTTCGATCGCAACCACTCGATCTCCTCAGATGGATTTGCCGTCTTAAACTCGCAGCCATCGACGACTGCTGACGTCACTAGTCAAACATCAATCCTTAAGCCAAATTGTATTTTTAACATTTGGTAGATCGAAATTTGCTTTCCTGAATGATTATCCATTTTAATTGATTTTACATGTTTTTTCCTTTACTTCTGTTTTTTCGTACTTTCGTCAAGAATTTTTCTTGAAGTCCAAGTACATTTTTTTTTTTTTTTTTTTTTTTTTTTTGTTTTTTCACTTTGTCTTTCTCTTTTCTGTTGACCTTTTTTCAGCACAACTTGAAGGACAAATGAACACATAGAGCTCGTGCCTTAGCTTTAACAATAATTAGTATTGTGGTTATTTTGTTGAACTATTTATGGTTTTTAATCCAAATTTTTTATATTTTTAATTAGGCTTAAGTTCATGAAATTTAATTTTTATTAAATTATTTTTATGAAGAAAGGAATTTTACAACATGAAAATCAATTAAAATTGTTATTGATAATCTTTCATTCTTGACGTGGCTCGGGCTCGAACCCTGGCCGGCAGGTTACCATGACATGTTTCGATCGCAACCACTCGATCTCCTCAGATGGATTTGCCGTCTTACACTCGCATTCATCGACGACTGCTGACGTCACTAGTCAAACATCAATCCTTAAACCAAATTGTATTTTTAACATTTTTTAGATCGAAATTTGCTTTCCTGAATGATTATCCATTTTAATTGATTTTACATGTTTTTTCCTTTACTTCTGTTTTTTCGTACTTTCGTCAAGAATTTTTCTTGAAGTCCAAGTACATTTTTTTTTTTTTTTTTTTTTTTTTTTCACTTTGTCTTTCTCTTTTCTGTTGACCTTTTTTCAGCACAACTTGAAGGACAAATGAACACATAGAGCTCGTGCCTTAGCTTTAACAATAATTAGTATTGTGGTTATTTTGTTGAACTATTTATGGTTTTTAATCCAAATTTTTTATATTTTTAATTAGGCTTAAGTTCATGAAATTTAATTTTTATTAAATTATTTTTATGAAGAAAGGAATTTTACAACATGAAAATCAATTAAAATTGTTATTGATAATCTTTCATTCGAGCCCGAGCCACGTCAAGAATGAAAGATTATCAATAACAATTTTAATTGATTTTCATGTTGTAAAATTCCTTTCTTCATAAAAATAATTTAATAAAAATTAAATTTCATGAACTTAAGCCTAATTAAAAATATAAAAAAATTTGGATTAAAAACTATAAATTGTCAACAAAATAACCACAATACTAATTATTGTTAAAGCTAAGGCACGAGCTCTATGTGTTCATTTGTCCTTCAAGTTGTGCTGTAAAAAGGTCAACAGAAAAGAGAAAGACAAAGTGAAAAAACAAAAAAAAAAAAAAAAATGTACTTGGACTTCAAGAAAAATTCTTGACGAAAGTACGAAAAAACAGAAGTAAAGGAAAAAACATGTAAAATCAATTAAAATGGATAATCATTCAGGAAAGCAAATTTCGATCTACCAAATGTTAAAAATACAATTTGGTTTAAGGATTGATGTTTGACTAGTGACGTCAGCAGTCGTCGATGGCTGCGAGTGTAAGACGGCAAATCCATCTGAGGAGATCGAGTGGTTGCGATCGAAACATGTCATGGTAACCTGCCGGCCAGGGTTCGAGCCCGAGCCACGTCAAGAATGAAAGATTATCAATAACAATTTTAATTGATTTTCATGTTGTAAAATTCCTTTCTTCATAAAAATAATTTAATAAAAATTAAATTTCATGAACTTAAGCCTAATTAAAAATATAAAAAATTTGGATTAAAAACCATAAATAGTTCAACAAAATAACCACAATACTAATTATTGTTAAAGCTAAGGCACGAGCTCTATGTGTTCATTTGTCCTTCAAGTTGTGCTGAAAAAAGGTCAACAGAAAAGAGAAAGACAAAGTGAAAAAACAAAAAAAAAAAAAAAAAAAATGTACTTGGACTTCAAGAAAAATTCTTGACGAAAGTACGAAAAAACAGAAGTAAAGGAAAAAACATGTAAAATCAATTAAAATGGATAATCATTCAGGAAAGCAAATTTCGATCTACCAAATGTTAAAAATACAATTTGGTTTAAGGATTGATGTTTGACTAGTGACGTCAGCAGTCGTCGATGGCTGCGAGTGTAAGACGGCAAATCCATCTGAGGAGATCGAGTGGTTGCGATCGAAACATGTCATGGTAACCTGCCGGCCAGGGTTCGAGCCCGAGCCACGTCAAGAATGAAAGATTATCAATAACAATTTTAATTGATTTTCATGTTGTAAAATTCCTTTCTTCATAAAAATAATTTAATAAAAATTAAATTTCATGAACTTAAGCCTAATTAAAAATATAAAAAATTTGGATTAAAAACCATAAATAGTTCAACAAAATAACCACAATACTAATTATTTAATTTTTTTTTTAATAATGTTAAAAGTATTTCTACATTACGTTACAAGACAATTTATTTTGGCAGGCAATATGGAGTCTGTGAATCGTTATTCATTGAAGTTTTTGGGAATGGTGTTTCCGTGATAGTTGGTGTGGTATATTTGCCAAATGGTGATGTAGGGGCGTTTGAAAACCTTCATAGTGATTTGTTTGACCAATATTCAAATATTGTTATCATGGGCGATTTTAATTATAATCTATTTGATGTGGCAAAATCGAACAATCTCCGCTCTGTGATTTCAAGATGTGGTCTTACCTGTGTACACAACTGTTTGCCCACACTTCTTCATTTGCCTACTAATACTACCTCATTAATAGACTACTTCCTACTGAGTAAACCTTCTACTGTGGCTTATAGTAAACAATTTTTATATCCATTTTTTTCATCATACCACAGCTTTATAATCGTTTCAGTTAAATTTTCATCTCAGAAGCGTAGTAATTGTTTTGATATTAAGGATTATAATCGTGTAAATTATGAGAATTTTTATCGGCATCTTGATTCTTTTGATATATCCCCTATTTTTACAACGAACGATGTGGACTTGCAACTTTCTACAATTGATGACTAAGTGAATGGTCTCCATGATTGTGTACCCACAACTAGGGTAAAATCAAAGTCTGATGATTCAAATTGGATGTGTTCCAGACGTATTCTCGAGGTGAGATCTTCAAGAGATCGGGCTTACGATGCCTACCGAAGGGATCGGTCTGAGACTAGTTGGAGGGTTTATTGTAGACTAAGAAGGAATAAAACGAAATCTATTATTAGAAAATCTCGTAAGGAGTATGGTAAGAATCTTTTTTCTGGTGTTGATAATACTCAAATATGGAAGAAGATTCGCCAACTTGGTTGTGTTGGTCGTGAATACTCTGAGCTTGATCCATCAAATGTGGAATCCATAGCTTCTAGTTTTTTGAATAATCAAAATCCAAATTTACTTAAATTTTAATAATTTTACTGAGAACTTTAATGGCTTTTCGTTTATTCCTATAACCGAATATGATCTGGTACTTGCTATAGGCTCTAATGCAACAGGTTATGATAAAATTCCCATTAAGTTCTTAAAATAGATATTTTATATTGATACGCCCTAACCACGTTAATGGGGTCTATGACGTGAAGGACCTTTTCAATTCCCCTACACTCGTGGGACCAACAAGCAAGATGAACACTCCAAAAAACAAACAACAACAACAAAAACGAAAACAAATAACTGGAACTGATGACGAACAGGCGAGAATAAGGACAACGATTGACAGTAAGACGACAAAGCCAGGGACTGCAACAGTCCAGGCCACCATGGAAGATCAGCCTAGGCTGATCGGAAGTGGTAAGGCAGCTCGACCGGAAGGCAGCTGCTCCAAAAACGGCAGCGAGGTACCCCTGAACTTCTCTCCAAGTACCTCCAAAGCCGCACAAGCCCTTTCCGTCGCACAGTAGCGCCCGTAGAGCAAACGAGGTTGCAAAAATCAAAATTTTCATGAGCACCGACGAAGTTTTGAATAAACTCATGTTATAGGAAACTTTTCAACGATTTCAAATCTGCCACTCTTAATAATATCACATTTTTAGTTTAGAAGATATAGCCGTTCAAAGTTGACCGACTTTCGGTTTTCAAAAAAACACACAATTTTTAGTAAATTTGTTGCGATTTCAGGTGTAATATCACGAAAAATAGGTAACGAATCGCCTTATTTTTTGTTTGTATTGATTGATGCATTTATTAAATGTGTAATGATAAAAAAAAAATGAACTGTTTGCTTTGTGTTTCTCCTGGTAAATCACTATTTAAAAACTATCCGTTTTTTCACTATTTTTCAACTTTGACGGAAAATAACAAAAATCTATATTTTTCTATATTTGCCATATTTGCAAAATCTGTTCTTTGATTATTTCTTTACATAATTCAAAAATTTTATCTGCCCGTACGTGCCCGTTTGGCTTCTAGAGGTAAAAAAGGTTAAAAAGACATGGTTGCAGAAATTGTATGACAGTAGTTTGATCTAAAATCTAAAAAAACTACTCATTGAAATTAGCAGGTACGTACCTCACTTAAACAATACTTTGGCGTACAAATGGTCAAGAACAATATTGACTACAGGTAGGCACAAATCTTATTTGGACACGTGCATAATATCAAAATTGCATTATTCAGCCTAATTCCATTTGTATGCAGGGAACAGGTAAATTTTTCGGCATGGTAGCATAAGCCTATATATTGCAAATGGTCAAGAACAATATTGACTACAGGTAGGCACAAATCTTATTTGGACACGTGCATAATATAAAAATGCATTATTCAGCCTAAATCCATATGTATGTAGGGAACAGGTAAATTTTTCGGCATGGTAGCATAAGCCTATATATTGCAAAATAAGCATAATGCCTGGATTAGTCTACGACTGAAAGTTGGCGCAACAATTACTGAAACCATTAAACAATTTAAGTACTGAAAACATGGCGTTGAACAATTTTAAATTATTTGAACTGTTTAGAAAGTCAACCACACCAAATTTTTTCACGGAAGCTGCTTTAGAAGAACTTGATAGCTTATACGGAAATATTGAGAGAAGCGAAATTATAAAAAATAATTTTTATCTGATATATGCAAATATTAAGGCAAAATGGGTGAAATCTAATCGAACCATTCAGAACTTCAACTCCAAATACGAGGACTGGCTTAATGAAGATACCATCCTGGATATATTGGCAGTAGATAAACCCACCACATCAACCAGAGGAGCAAAAGGAAGGCCAAAAAAAAGTATTGAGGAGTGTTCAATTTTCACAAGAAAGAGGAAACTTGCCGATGCCACCAATGACTTGACCACGAAGCAATTATCGGAAGCGCTGTCTATTAAATTTACAAAGGATAGTGAAAGAGTTAGGTCGCACATAACCAAATCTGTTGCTGATGCAAGCCCACTGCGACTAAAAAGGATTAAGGAAAGCATTCCCACGCCCACAAACGCACACATTAAAAAGTATGGTTCCGAAGAAGCCTTGGCCTTGTTTATGGACTTAGAACTTTCCAAAGAGAAATATGAGAAACTACGGGCATCTTTAACGCGACACGGCGCTGACGTTTTACCCGGATACAAGCATATTACGCAAGCCAAAATAAATTCACGACCACTGCATACGGAATTTACGGAAGTCTCTGCGAAAGCCAATCTGCAGGATCTCATGGGCCATACAGCAAAACGGTTGTTGGAGAGTCTTCCTGAAAATGAGGTGAAAATTCTTCCTGAGAAGTTGACATTGATCAGCAAATGGGGCTGCGATGGATCATCCGGACAAAGCGTTTATAAGCAAAGGATATCTTCCGATGACGCTACAATATCGGACGGAAATATGTTTATGGCATCTGTTGTTCCTTTGCGGCTTAAATCGGATGTTTCCCTTCACTGGAAAAATCCACGTCCGTCATCAGTGCATTATTGCCGACCAATAATGTTTCAGTTTGCAAGGGAATCGGCAGAACTCATAAGGACCACGGTGAAGGACATTGAAGAACAAATAAGCAAGATTAAGCCTACAAAGCTGCAAATTGGAGAAGGAAAATATATTGAATGCAATTACGAGTTCCATCTGACCATGGTTGACGGAAAAGTCGTAAACGAACTGACAGGAACAACCTCAACAATGTCATGCCCGATTTGCAAAAAGAGTCAGAAGAACTTTGGTAATTTAAACGATTCTACAAATGAGGAGAATTACGAATATGGAATGTCACCATTGCACGCAAGGATAAGGTGTATGGAATTCTTGCTAAAACTGGCGTATACCCTACCACAAGAGGAGGAAAACTTCGATGAAAATACATCAATAAAGGATAAGGAAAAGATCAGAAAGAAGCAAATACAGGATGCTTTTTTTAAACAAGTTGGACTAAAAGTAGACTGTCCCAAGCACGGATACGGTAACTCAAACGATGGAAACACTTCTAGGAGATTTTTTGAAAATGATGAGGCAGTAACTAGAATCACTGGAATTGACAATCAAATCGTGAAAAGATTGGGAACGATCTTGGATGTTTTAAACTGCAAAGAAAATGTCAATTCTACAAAATATGGAGAATATGCGTCGAAAACTGCATCTCTTTTAGCAGAAATGTATCCACAGAAGAAGTTGACCCCGACCGTCCATAAAATATTGGCGCATGGCAAAGATATAATTGAGTACCAGTCTTTGCCAATTGGAGAGCTTTCTGAAGAAGCACAGGAGTCTCTTAACAAATTTTATAAAAAATATAGATTGCAGAACACATTCAAAGCATCAAGGGTAAGGCAAAATGAGGACCTCTTCAACATGTTGGCAGCATCTTCCGATCCACTTATATCTTCCCTGCGGCATGTGAAGTCACGAATAGAGTTAGAAAATAATTATAGTTTAGAAATGGTTAGTCTTTTAGATATACCTTCTCTTACGAACTGTGATGAATATTTTACAGAAAATTGAAAAAATAAATTTAAAAAAAAATAATTTTTTTTTTAATTTGTTGGGTAATAATTTAAAACATAAAAACCTAAAGAAAAAAAATAAAAACAATCTAAAAATGTAAAAATAATTTTTTTTAGTTACCATAAAATTGATTTTTCTACTAATTTTAACTTTGATAACCCATAATTAGGCCCCTACAGAGCGTAGCACCCTTTCCAAACGCTCATTTCATAGGCTGAACAGTTATCTATCATATGCTGTTTAAACTGTTCAATTATCTTATTCGGTTCAAAAGATATGATTTTTGCAACGAAAAAACTCAAATGGCGCCACTGTGCGTCGGTGGAACGGATAAAACCCCTGCTTCGGGTGCTGCCAAGTTGGGAATGACAAAGTCGTCCAACAATGCAGCTTCCCATGTGCCCATTGTGCAAGGAGGGATGGTGATGAGAACATCATATCCCAAATCTGCACCTCCCCCCGCCAAACACGGCGACCGTAAAAAGTCCCCAAGGCATAAAAACCCTACCAAGAGGGCATCAAATACAAGGCGCGCCGCCTTGCGCTTCATTGAGCTACTTGGCTCCAAAAAAGCTGACGAGCTTTCCAATGAGCAGAAAGCTAAATTGGAATGGGCTAAGGCCCACATAGCTGGGCTGCAAAGTGTTTCACCTCCTGTCACTGGAAAGGTGACAATGCCTAAACGGCAACGTTCTGAAGAAGAAGCATCAGCCGTAAAACAGCAACCAGGGACTAAGCGTCCTAAATTAGAACCGAAGCCGATGAACAAGTCCTTCAGTGAGGTGGCCAAAGGTCACATAGTGAGGTGCTGAAAACGGTGCCATTTCCCATACCAAGTGGGACCTGGTTAAACAGAAATTGATGGGCGTGTTCTGGACGATCCTCAAGGAGAATCCAGGTCCTCCCCCTCAATGTGATGATGCTGGCTGGTATCAAGGCCATGTGAAGTTGATGGCTTGTGTAGATGAGCGCTCAGCGTCGTTACTGAAGCTTGCCATCCAATCAATAGGAGGTTTGGGAAGGTGCAAGGCTCGATGTGGTGTTGGTGAGCGAGATACCGCGTAGGCCTAGGTCGATTGCAACCATTCCCGCCGAACCATCGAAACCTGAGGAGATCTTGAAGATCATTCAGTGCTGCAATCCCCAACTACCCACACATGATTGGAAGGTAGTGAAGGTTTCAGCTATTGAAGGGTCATCAAGGACGCCGATTGTGGTAATAAACCAGCAATCCTTGGAATCACTGAGAGAAAAACAGGGTAAGATCTACTATGGTTTTAGTACGATTTTGCTCCGTGTCTACCGAACTGATAACAAGGGCAATCCAGCTCCTTCGGTTAATGAGGCTGCACATAATGATGACAGTATGGCTTGTGGTGATGCCGTTAGCTCAAGCGACAAAGATGACACTCAGTCGGTCTCCGGACTGGTGGGTGAATTCTTTGACCACTTGGGCGAAATGGTTGACGAGGACGTACTCCTGGAATCCAACCATGAGGACGTCGACGTCACAGTAATCGCCAACATGGATCATGGTGAGAGTGACACAAATCAACCTCCACCACTCTAAAGCAGCATCCGCTGCACTGCTCCTCCGACTGGCGGAAAGAGGGGAGGAGCTCGTAATGGTCAAAGAACCATGGATTCACAAGAATCGGGTTTGCGGACTGACACTAAAAGGCTACAAGCTATTATATGCGAAAGGTACAGGGGGGTTACCGCGTATTTCGATTCGAAAGAAATCATTTACGGATTCGAACAATTTGTACTGTGTATTACGATTTTCGTAATCGTTCGAAACGATGACAGAGATTGTATTTTTTAAAAAATGGGAAATTTGATTAACAATTTTTGTTCGTAATAGAGAGTGGCTTTTAAGAAAGTGATTTTTTGTTTTCAATCGAGTATGAAAAACGTCCGTTTATTCGAAAGATATATAACGAAAATCGTAATACACAGTACAAATTGTTTGAATCCGTAAATGATTTCTTTCGAATCGAAATACGCGGTAACCCCCCAGGTAACATAAGATCTTGTGTCTTAGCTAAAAACTCGTTGAATATCTTCATTCTGGCACTGGAACGCCAATTGTAATCTGTGCCGATGCTAATGCGCACCACACTATCTGGGGTAGTACTGACACGAATGTAAGAGGTGAGTCACTATTCTCCTATATTATTAATTATAATCTAGGAGTAGTTAATAGGGGCTGTGAGCCTACGTTTGTTGTTGCGAATAGGTGTGAGGTTTCTGATGTCACGCTGGTTAGTATAAACCACGTTGATATGATTGAGAATTGGATGGTGTCTAATGACTGTTCGCTCTCTGATCATAGGTATGTGGAATTTGATTTAGGGCTTATGTTCCCAGGACCGATGGCTATGGTAAACAGGAGCTGTACGAACTGGGGGATTCAACATTCCTCTCTAGTTCGGACTCTATCTGATCCTCCTGATGTCAATGATATCAGTGGGATCGACGCGGCAGTGGATCTGCTTTCGAATTCACTGCAGTTGGCGAATTCCTTGGCGTGTAAGC
The DNA here is from genome assembly GCA_930367215.1 of Pollenia angustigena. Taxonomy (NCBI): domain Eukaryota; kingdom Metazoa; phylum Arthropoda; class Insecta; order Diptera; family Polleniidae; genus Pollenia; species Pollenia angustigena. Next base: position 72,982,145 of record OV884057.1, on the reverse strand, counting down.
CAATGATTCGCAAGGGTAGGGATCGACCACCGTGGTGGGATCCTGAAATTGCGCAGGCAAGAAGTGCCTGTCGTAGGTTGTTCAATGTGGCTAAGCGCCTTGGTAATTGTGTGGACTACAAGTCATCATTGAATAGGTTCAGAAACTTGGTTAGATCGGCAAAAAGGAACGCTTGGAGGAACTTCTGTAGCGGCGTGGAGGGATCCTCTGAGACGAACCGTTTACGTAAAATTATGGCTTCGAGCCCTGTTGTCCCAACCTATGTCCGGAAATCGGATGGTTGTTAGACTACAAATAGTCGGGAACCCTGGAGGTGTAGATTGACACTCACTTTCCTGGAAATTCCCAAGGGAGCTTGCGGGATCGGGTGTGGGAGCCGACACCCATTCCTATGTCCATTCCTTTGGACTATGATAGCTTCAGCCTATATAAATCTCCGGGTATGGATGGTATAATTCCGGCGGACCTGCAGAGGAATTCGATCCTGATCATACCCTGGCTGATGGCCATATACAGGGGGTGCGCTAGATTTTCGTATCTCCCGGTAAGTTGGACCTTGTGCAGAGTGGTCTTTATACACAAAGGGGGAAAGGCTTCTCACACTGAACCGAAGGACTACAGACCGATTAGTCTTGCATCCTTTCTTCTTAAGACTCTTGAAAGAGTTATTGATATACATCTTAGGATGACCATCCCAAGAAGTTTACTCTCTGCCTCCCAACATGCCTACACAAAGGGCAGATATGTTGAGACGGCTCTTCACTCTCTGGTGGAAACTATTGAGAGATCGCTCGAATTTAAGGAGTACACACTAGTGGCCTTTCTCGATATTGAGGGGGCTTTCAACAATGTCAACCCGGACTCTATTGTGTCGTCCATGAGGAGCCTGGGGATTGACGTTGGCATATGTAGATTTGTGGACAATCTACTTAGGAATAGGGTCATTTGCTCTACGATAGGTTGGACCAGTGTTCAAAGAATGGTGAACAGGGGTACTCCCCAAGGGGGGTTCTATCCCCACTATTGTGGAACCTGACTATGAATACCATGTTGACGAAGATGGACAACATGAGGATCAAAACAGTGGCGTATGCTGATGATGTTGCGGTAGCTATCACGGGGAGACATCTGAACATAATGTCTCAGTGTATGGAGGCTGCTCTGAAGGTACTTAGCACCTGGAGCGCATCATGCGGGCTGGGTGTTAATCCGTCCAAGACGGAACTGGTACTCTTTACGAGGAAGTACAGGACCGGGGACTTTAGGCTTCCGAGGTTAAATGGAACCGAGCTTCAGATCTCTCGCAGTGCCAAGTATTTGGGCGTGGTTCTGGATAGTAGGCTGTCATGCGGACAAAATGAGAGTGGAAAAGGCAATAGTTGCCATATATGCGTGTAGGGGTGCAATCGGCAGAAACTGGGTCATGAGCCCGTGGTGTGTCAATTGGATATTTGAGGCTGTAGTAAAGCCGACTCTGTATTACTTGGTCGTGGTATGGTGGCCTGCGTTGGATAAGAGCAGGTATAGGGCAATGCTTGAGAAGGTATATAAGCTTGTCGCGTTGATGATCACGGGATCAATGCGATCTACTCCCACGAGGGCGCTGTTCACGATATTGAACTGGCTCCCGGTGGACATCATGGCCAGACAGATGGCTCTTTGCTCGGCGACACGGCTAAACGCGGCGCTCTGTTGGTCGGCCCATGACTATGGGCATTCCGGGATAGCCAGAGGTTCTACCGGTCCTGATAGTGTGGTGTATTGCACTCCGGTGCCTTTCACTGGCACGGGGTTTGTGACAAGGATGGCGCATGGCAATGCGCTGTCAGGTACTCACCACGAACTGAGCCTAGGGGTTTATACTGATGATTCGAGGAAGGGTGTTAGAGCTGCCGGAGGTTTCTACATAGAGGAACTGGATGTGAGAGTTTCCTTTCATCTGCCGGATGGATGAAGTGTCCTGCAGGCGGAGATCTCGGCTATAAGGCGGGCGGTAAATTGGCTGAGGTATCATCGAATATCGGGAGATATACGTATATTTACTGATAGCAAGGCTGCCCTTGCTTCCCTAGCGGGTGTCTATACGACATCTAGGTTAACTGTACAATGTCGGATGTCTTTGAATGAGATTGCGAAACATTCAAGGGTAACGCTAATATGGATTCCGGGTCACTCAGAGTGCCCGGGTAATCTAGTGGCAGATGGGCTGGCCAAACAAGGTGGTCGCATGGCTGACATATTCATCGATCAGTTTGTTGGTCTTCCAATGGCTCACTGTAAATTACTTATCAGGCGCGAGTCTTATAGAGTTGCGCAGATGCGGTGGACTAGTGAGTCCACCTGCTTGATATCCAGGCTATTATGACCTGGTTATGATGAACGGAGGACAAGCTCTCTACTTAGGTTCAAAAGGGACCAGATTAAACAGTTGTATCAGTTGTTACTGGGCACTGGCCGGTGGGGACTCATGCTGAAAGAATGGGTCTGGAATTTAATGACTACTGTAGAAGTTGTCAGGATGAGGAGGAGGAGGAGACTGTGCTTCACTTTCTCTGTCAATGCCCTGGGTTGCGGGGTATTAGGGAGGAATGCCTGGGGAAACCGGCATTTGCCTGCCTAGAGGATCTATCCAAGATAGAACTGAGATCGCTGATTCTCTTCATTAGGAGGACGAAGTGGCTGGATTCTGCAGTGACGCCATCTGAGTAACTGCTCTATAGGAAGGGCATTGGCGCTGGGTATCACAAAGGGACCAATAGAGGACCCAAGTGAGCTGTCTGTTGATAGCTGCCCATGGAACCTAACCTAACCTATGGACGTTGCAAAACTAATAAATTTGTCATAAGTGGCTGATAAGTTGCTACAGAAAAAGTAACTATTACAATTTTGAAACAGAACGGCACGGAACAGAAACAGAAAGTAAAGACTAATTCTGCCTTTAACCTCTCTGTCAGGGATCTATACTGGGTCCCATTTTTTTTATTACTTACCTGAATGATTGTATCCCCCTTATGGATAACGGTTTTTGTCAGTCATATATATTTGCTGATGATATTTTACTCTTATATACATCTGATTCTCATCAAACAGACCTTTTTGAGACCTGTTTAAACAACCCTGGGCTCAATATCTAACTGGATGGCTCTTAACTTTCTAGAGATTAATTCTACTAAGACTAAGGCTATGACTTTTCATTTGCAGGGCCGAAATTGGTTTGGTCCTCGGATTTATGTAAATGGACAAATAGTTGACTATGTTGACGTTCTTAGATGTCTCGGTGTTATTTTGGATTCGGGCCTGAATTTTGATAGTCATATTAATTCGCTGTCTAATAGGGTTTGTCTCACTTTGAGAAGGTTATACTCCCTAAAACCATATACACCTAGACATGTAAGATACCGATTAGCTCATTCCGTTATTATGTCTCAGTTTAATTATGGCCTTGAAGTTTTTTCAGGTTCTAGGTTATACAATGTGGATATACTTAGTGGAATTATAAGAAAGGTTGTTCGCTTTGTTTTTGGTGTAAAAGTTAATGAGCATGAACGTACTAGGGAACTTGTTCCACAATTTTTAAAATGTAGTTTTAATGATTATCTGAAATTACGTATTTTACTTCATTTTTATAAAATTATGAAAACTCAACAACCGGAAATTTTAGTGAATAAATTTTCTTTTATCAACTCCACACGTAATATTCAGATTGATGTACCGTTTAGACATCTTTCGATATCCGACCGCTCTTTCATAGTGCGTGTCTATCGAGTTTGGAATGTCCTACCTAACCTAAAACTTTTTTCCTATTCATTTTTAACATACAAGCGTAGAATTATTGAGTACTTTAATGGAATTACAACCTAACATATTTGCACTTAACGGTTTTTTTTTTCATCTTCTGTTTCTTGCCACTGTCTAAATTTTTAGTTTGGATTTTTTTTACTTTTATTACTTTCATATGGCTGGGGGGCCACTTATATATAACAACTAACTTGCTATATTATCTTAAATTTTTTAGTTCTAAGTGGTATACTCGTGAACTTTGTTATTTATCAGCAATACATAAATAATTGGCCCTGGAGGCTTTCTTTGTATTGATATTAATAAATAAATAAATAAATAATAAAAAAGTTTCACACGGAATGACAAACTTAGTATACCCTCTTCACAACTAATTGTGGTGGAGGGTATACAAAAATTCTGAAAGAACTGAATACGTGTGCATACTTTGTGTTTGTAAAAAATAAAAACTAGCAAGAAGCTTTGTGATCTGCAGCCGTATTTTGTAATTCGCTAAATTGGCATGACAGATTCCATGAGAAGTACCCCTCAGGCTGCCCTGGATGTCATTCTACATCTTCTGCCTATTGAGCAGTATGTGATGGGAATGGCGGCCAGGAGCATTCTTAGACTGAGGGAGTTAGGACTGACGAGGAATGACACTCAGGGTCACTCACGGATCCTGGGTGAGATTGAGGCTGGTGGTTATTGCCTGGGACCGCCGGGCTCCACTGATTATGTGAGCACCAGAGTGGATTTTGGTCGGTTGCCAGAGGTAACAATGGCCTCTAGGGAGAGCTGGTCGGGCAGGAGCAGATTATTTGGTGGATTTGCTTTTCACTGATGGCTCGAAGATGAGGGGCACGGTTGCAGGGGTCTACATTGAGGATCTGAACATAAGAAGGTCATATAGGCTTCCTGACGACTGCAGCGTTTTTCAGGCGGAGGTTCTGGGGGTCTGGAGGGCCGTGGAACTGATGAGGGACAACATTGATAGGGGCTCGGAGGTCACTATATATGTGGACAGCCAGGCGTCTCTTATGGCCGTAAGGGGCTGTTATGTGAACTCCAGGCTGGTTGATGAGTGTAGGAGGACTCTGAAGGGAGCCTTTGGGGAGTATTTGCTAAGGTTGTGCTGGGTGCCGGGTCATTGCGACATAGGCGGCAATGAGGTTGCTGATGAGTTGGAAAGACAGGGCTCAGAGATGGAGGATCCTGACTGTGTGGAGGCGGTTAGGCCTCCATTGGGCTTCTATTTTGGCGTGATCAATCGGGCCTGGGGGCCGAACGGACTGTCGGGTATCGTGGACACTGTGGCCGGTGCTTAGGAAGTCAGATTCGGTGTCGCTGCTGGGCAGGAGCAGGGTCTGCGTTAGGACCATGATAGGAATGATCACGGGCCACTGTATGATAGGCAGGTGAGGATGGGATCCGACTTGTCGGATATATGCAGGTTGTGCGAGGACCCTGAGGAGTTGGAGACAGTTGAGCACTTTCTGTGCCACTGTCCCAGGTTGCAGGGTAGCAGGCTGAGGTGGCTGGGTAGTAGATTCCTGGGCGAATTAGGGGATGTCTCGAGTTGCGGACTCGAGAATCTGATAGGATTCGTAATGGGGATGGCCTGGCTGCTCAAGGGGAGACTGGGTGCTATCCGCACGTAGGGCGAATTTGGTTTGAGTGGGATTTCTCTCGGGGTTGGTCCTTTACCTTCTTTTCTTCCTTTCTCTTCTACCTATCTTTCGGATCTGTCTTGTGCTTTCGCAGTTTATTTCACCTACTTTCTACCTTCATATAGCTATCTCTAATCACAATGGACCATATTGGTCTCTGGGTGACGGTGTGAAGGAGACTTCACACCGGCCTTTCTACCTACCTACCTACCTAAGCGAATTACAGAATACGGCTGCAGGCCTGCCATATTTATCGATAAATTGGCATTTTGACGTTTTTTTGCCTTTAAATTATCAAAGTGCCTATTTTTTTAAAACACTTACACCACGGTAATTATTGGTTTGTTCTATATAAATTATTAATTTTGGGTAACTTGTTACATAAAGAGACAACCTTTATTAATTCAGCGCTTAAACTTAAGAAAAAAATACATATATGGGCATTTCCGTCCAAAGGTCCACCGTGACCGAAAATTTAAAAGTTATTAAAAGCTGATTATTTAGATTATACTAATTTTATAAATTTACTCATCAATTTGTTCACTTAGATGAACAATCAGACTGGAAAGTTGTGCAAACGTAATTTCTTATATGTGAGAATGTTTTCTTTAATATTTATCTTTTTTAAAAGAGGTGATATTTGATATAAATTATTTAATTTTTTTTTATTTATTATTTCAATACATTGGAAGCCTTAAAGGTATAATTATACATTAGACTGGTCGCAATTTTTTTTTTTTTTAATTTACATATTTGCGCTGCTTAAAATATGAGGTTTGGTGTAAGAAATCAAGTCCTAATTTTTCAGCTCAATCCGACGGTGCCTAGTCGTGCCAAGTGGGGCCCAAAGTTCCCCATATGATAAAAAAAAACATATATTCAAGCAGATACTAGATGAAAAGCCGGTCTTAAAGACCGAAAATCGAAAATCTGGGTACGTTACGATCTTCCGCAGAGAAAATACTTTAAGTATGCCAAATTTCAGCTTCCTATGTCATCAGATGGCTTCAGAAAGTTGCGGAAAGAATAGGACATACATGCAAACATCCTTACATACTAAGAAATTATATATTGTATAGATAGATTAAAGTATTTGCAGTTTAATATTTTAGTATGATACGAACGAAAGATTTTTAACTGATTTTAACAAATTTGGGGTCGCTGAATCCAGTGGTGCTAGCCGTTTTTTTAGGTTAGCTTTAGTTTTCGAGATATACCGTTATTTCGAAAATTAAGGATGTTTGTTTTTTGTTTGTTTTTGTTTGATTTTTTTTTTTGTGGAAGAAATATTCTTAGTATATATATGATGATATTTATATCAAAGTCATAAAAAAAACAATATTGCAAACAAAACAAGCTATTAATGATTAAAATCTGTTCACAACTTTTGATTTTATGTATTCACAAAAGACGAAAAATTTTAATTAATTTAAGAATTTTATTAAACCGCCATATGTGTATAATTGAAATTCTTATATTTGGCCCGTGTAGTGCCTAGGATGCCTCAAGACCAACTACAGTCATACATATGACTCTATAAAATTGAAAGCATAGCTCCATTTTTCAATTTTTTATGAATTTTTAAAAACAAAAATTCCGAAATTTTAATAAAAAAATTGTTTTTTTTTCCAGAAAAAAAAATTATGTTTCTAAAACGACTGCGCATATAAGAAAAACGTTTTACCTTTCTTAAAGTAAATTTTATTGCGGAATTTCGGTTTTTTTTAGTTTTTCAATAAGCTAAAGCGTTTTTGAGTTACGCGAACATATGTTGTGCAACCTCCTTAATTTTCGAAATAACGGTATATCTCGAAAACCAAAGCCAATATGAAGAAAAAAGTTTTAACTTTCTTAAAGTAAATTTTATTGCGGAATTTCGGTTTTTTTTTTTTGTTTTTCAATAAACTAAAGCGTTTTTGAGTTACGCGAACATATGTTGTGCAACGTCCCTAATTTTCGAAATAACGGTATATCTCGAAAACCAAAGCCAATATGAAGAAAAAAGTTTTAACTTTCTTAAAGTAAATTTTATTACCGAATTTCGGTTTTTTTTAGTTTTTCAATAAGCTAAAGCGTTTTTGAGTTGCGCGAACATATGTTGTGCAACATCCTTAATTTTCGAAATAACGGTATATCTCGAAAACTAAAGCTAACCTAAAAAAACGGCTAGCACCACTGGATTCAGCGACCCCGAATTAGTTAAAATTAGTTAAAAATCTTTCGTTCGTATCATACTAAAATATTAAACTGCAAATACTTTAATCTATCTATACAATATATAATTTCTTAGTATGTAAGGATTTTGCATGTATGTCCTATTCTTTCCGCAACTTTCTGAAGCCATCTGATGACATAGGAAGCTGAAATTTGGCATACTTAAAGTATTTTCTCTGCGGAAGATCGTAACGAAGCCAGATTTTCGATTTTCGGTCTTTAAGACCGGCTTTTCATCTAGTATCTGATTGAATAGATGTTTTTTTTATCATATGGGGAACTTTGGGCCCCACTTGGCACGACTAGGCACCGTCGGATTGAGCTGAAAATTAGGACTTGATTTCTTACACCAAACCTCATATTTAAAGCAGCGCAAACATTTAAATTAAAAAAAAAAAAAATCCCATACAAGATGCGACCAGTCTATTATACATGTATTGTTTTATTAATATCTATGAATTATCTAGAATATCTAGAATTATGTTGAGATACAATTCCAAAAAAATTTTCTTACATGGTCTATAATCTAAGGAAGAGTTCAAAGAGAAATATGTTATTCGGATTAACGGTAAATTTTTATTTTATTTTGATCATTATTCAGTTAAATTATTACGGACAAAATTTCACGTTCGAAATATCACGTATCGACCCAGATTTTGACTTAAAAAAAGAAAATACAGAAGATTTTGGAATCAAACCAAGACATTTTAATGTTACATTGCTACGTAAAATTCCGAAAGTAGTTTGGCTAAAAAATTGTGCCAGGTTTCGCTGAACTACGTCTTTTTATACATGGCCAAAAAAATTACTTCTGTTTTTTTCACGTTCGAATCGCTACTTCTTTTGCCATTATCTTTGACAGAATCGCGACCTCCATAAACTTAAGCATAGATAACAGTGCTTTCTTAGTGCTATAATTTAAGGGTTAAGAAAACGTAAAAATATTTTTTGCTTAAAATTGTATTGCATTTTTGATGCGTACGACTGTCACGTTCAACACTTTGGAATTACCCATATGCAGTGTTTGTATTGAGTGTTCAACCCAAAAAACACATTTTGAAAAATAAACAACTTTATATGAGGGGAATCGATCTAAAGATATCCACCCGTCCGGCAGATAAATTGCTGAAATTCGGTACATAGGTTTTACTTGTCCTAAGAATCAAGCCTATGGCAAATGGTCCGCATGGGTCCCAAATAAGGTACACTCTTAGAAAGTTATGTAAATGTTATGGTGTGGAGTATCATAGGGTCGGGATTGACGGACTATACTTTCTTTTTTGTTTAAATTGGATACTTGTTACCAACAAATTAAATATATTTATTTATTTATTTCATTCACAGTAATATATAAAAGCCTCCTAGGCCAATTAACATACATATATTACAAAGATATATTCCTGAATAAAAATACAATTTAATTTTAATAACTATTTAAAAAAAACTCATTCAATGGCTCCCCAGGCAAAAACAAAAAACAAAAAAGGCGGTCTTGATTTCTCAGGTGGAAAGGTTGTTCACAACCCTTTAATTGTCAAATTAAAACAAGTGTAATTGCAGATGGTTGTCAGATCTCACAATAGTGTAAGCAGCGTTGCCAATAGAAATATTTTTCTGGCAATGGTGCCTCGGTATGCAAGCTGGTAGTGGGCTAGTCTAACAGCGCCGGGGTTGCGTGTTCGATTCCCGCCAGAGGCTCTCGTTTCTTTCCTGCAGACAAGCGTAGAGCTTCGCGGGGTTTAGCTTATGGAATTAAAAAAAAAAGATGCATTAATTTTACACATCTGCCCAATTAAAATGAGCTTACAATGTTCACACAGATGCAAGACATTTTTAGGCAATTTAAATGACAACATTATAAGATCTGACCAACGTCTGTAAGAAGCTTTATACTAAATATACTTGCAAGAAAGTTCTTTCATTTGAAAACCCCAGGTAATATAGACACTTTTTAAAATAAACACAAACATGTATTAAAATAACAATTTGTTTTTAAAAGACCGTTTATTATTTAAAATTTTGGCTAATAAAATTGAAGGAGAAAAATGTAGTGATAATTTTTTGTGAAGGTATGTATGTAGATAAACCGGATATTTTTTTATAAGCGTAGGCAATTTTAAAAAATGTAAAAGGGCCAAAAAACCTTTGATAAGCCCAAATTATTTTTAATGTATTTTTAATGTTTGTATTTAAATAAAGCCAATACACCGCTAACATAGGCTGTTTGTAAGGTTAGGTTAAGAAGGGTTATGTGCCCAAGGGCACACTTCCACTCGGAGATCAATGAAAAAAAGGTGTCGCGCGAGAATCTGATAGGATTCGTAATGGGGATGGCCTGGCTGCTCAAGGGGAGACTGGGTGCTATCCGCACGTAGGGCGAATTTGATTTGAGTGGGATTTCTCTCGGGGTTGGTCCTTTACCTTCTTTTCTTCCTTTCTCTTCTACCTATCTTTCGGATCTGTCTTGTGCTTTCGCAGTTTATTTCACCTACTTTCTACCTTCATATAGCTATCTCTAATCACAATGGACCATATTGGTCTCTGGGTGACGGTGTGAAGGAGACTTCACACCGGCCTTTCTACCTACCTACCTACCTACCTAAGCGAATTACAGAATACGGCTGCAGGCCTGCCCTATTTATCGATTAATTGGCATTTTGACGTTTTTTGCCTTTAAATTATCAGAGTGCCTATTTTTTTAAAACACTTACACCACGGTAATTATTGGTTTGTTCTATATAAATTATTAATTTTGGGTAACTTGTTACATAAAGAGACAACCTTTATTAATTCAGCGCTTAAACTTAAGAAAAAAATACATATATGGGCATTTCCGTCCAAAGGTCCACCGTGACCGAAAATTTAAAAGTTATTAAAAGCTGATTATTTAGATTATACTAATTTTATAAATTTACTCATCAATTTGTTCACTTAGATGAACAATCAGACTGGAAAGTTGTGCAAACGTAATTTCTTATATGTGAGAATGTTTTCTTTAATATTTATCTTTTTTAAAAGAGGTGATATTTGATATAAATTATTTAATTTTTTTTTATTTATTATTTCAATACATTGGAAGCCTTAAAGGTATAATTATACATTAGACTGGTCGCAATTTTTTTTTTTTTTTAATTTACATATTTGCGCTTCTTAAAATATGAGGTTTGGTGTAAGAAATCAAGTCCTAATTTTTCAGCTCAATCCGACGGTGCCTAGTCGTGCCAAGTGGGGCCCAAAGTTCCCCATATGATAAAAAAAACATATATTCAAGCAGATACTAGATGAAAAGCCGGTCTTAAAGACCGAAAATCGAAAATCTGGGTACGTTACGATCTTCCGCAGAGAAAATACTTTAAGTATGCCAAATTTCAGCTTCCTATGTCATCAGATGGCTTCAGAAAGTTGCGGAAAGAATAGGACATACATGCAAACATCCTTACATACTAAGAAATTATATATTGTATAGATAGATTAAAGTATTTGCAGTTTAATATTTTAGTATGATACGAACGAAAGATTTTTAACTGATTTTAACAAATTTGGGGTCGCTGAATCCAGTGGTGCTAGCCGTTTTTTTAGGTTAGCTTTAGTTTTCGAGATATACCGTTATTTCGAAAATTAAGGATGTTTGTTTTTTGTTTGTTTGTTTGTTTTTGTTTGATTTTTTTTTTTGTGGAAGAAATATTCTTAGTATATATATGATGATATTTATATCAAAGTCATAAAAAAAACAATATTGCAAACAAAACAAGCTATTAATGATTAAAATCTGTTCACAACTTTTGATTTTATGTATTCACAAAAGACGAAAAATGTTAATTAATTTAAGAATTTTATTAAACCGCCATATGTGTATAATTGAAATTCTTATATTTGGCCCGTGTAGTGCCTAGGATGCCTCAAGACCAACTCCAGTCATACATATGACTCTATAAAATTGAAAGCATAGCTCCATTTTTCAATTTTTTATGAATTTTTAAAAACAAAAATTCCGAAATTTTAATAAAAAAATTGTTTTTTTTTCCAGAAAAAAAAATTATGTTTCTAAAACGACTGCGCATATAAGAAAAACGTTTTACCTTTCTTAAAGTAAATTTTATTGCGGAATTTCGGTTTTTTTTAGTTTTTCAATAAGCTAAAGCGTTTTTGAGTTACGCGAACATATGTTGTGCAACCTCCTTAATTTTCGAAATAACGGTATATCTCGAAAACCAAAGCCAATATGAAGAAAAAAGTTTTAACTTTCTTAAAGTAAATTTTATTGCGGAATTTCGGTTTTTTTTTTTTTTGTTTTTCAATAAACTAAAGCGTTTTTGAGTTACGCGAACATATGTTGTGCAACGTCCCTAATTTTCGAAATAACGGTATATCTCGAAAACCAAAGCCAATATGAAGAAAAAAGTTTTAACTTTCTTAAAGTAAATTTTATTACCGAATTTCGGTTTTTTTTAGTTTTTCAATAAGCTAAAGCGTTTTTGAGTTGCGCGAACATATGTTGTGCAACATCCTTAATTTTCGAAATAACGGTATATCTCGAAAACTAAAGCTAACCTAAAAAAACGGCTAGCACCACTGGATTCAGCGACCCCGAATTAGTTAAAATTAGTTAAAAATCTTTCGTTCGTATCATACTAAAATATTAAACTGCAAATACTTTAATCTATCTATACAATATATAATTTCTTAGTATGTAAGGATTTTGCATGTATGTCCTATTCTTTCCGCAACTTTCTGAAGCCATCTGATGACATAGGAAGCTGAAATTTGGCATACTTAAAGTATTTTCTCTGCGGAAGATCGTAACGAAGCCAGATTTTCGATTTTCGGTCTTTAAGACCGGCTTTTCATCTAGTATCTGATTGAATAGATGTTTTTTTTATCATATGGGGAACTTTGGGCCCCACTTGGCACGACTAGGCACCGTCGGATTGAGCTGAAAAATTAGGACTTGATTTCTTACACCAAACCTCATATTTAAAGCAGCGCAAACATTTAAATTTAAAAAAAAAAAAAATCCCATACAAGATGCGACCAGTCTATTATACATGTATTGTTTTATTAATATCTATGAATTATCTAGAATATCTAGAATTATGTTGAGATACAATTCCAAAAAAATTTTCTTACATGGTCTATAATCTAAGGAAGAGTTCAAAGAGAAATATGTTATTCGGATTAACGGTAAATTTTTATTTTATTTTGATCATTATTCAGTTAAATTATTACGGACAAAATTTCACGTTCGAAATATCACGTATCGACCCAGATTTTGACTTAAAAAAAGAAAATACAGAAGATTTTGGAATCAAACCAAGACATTTTAATGTTACATTGCTACGTAAAATTCCGAAAGTAGTTTGGCTAAAAAATTGTGCCAGGTTTCGCTGAACTACGTCTTTTTATACATGGCCAAAAAAATTACTTCTGTTTTTTTCACGTTCGAATCGCTACTTCTTTTGCCATTATCTTTGACAGAATCGCGACCTCCATAAACTTAAGCATAGATAACAGTGCTTTCTTAGTGCTATAATTTAAGGGTTAAGAAAACGTAAAAATATTTTTTGCTTAAAATTGTATTGCATTTTTGATGCGTACGACTGTCACGTTCAACACTTTGGAATTACCCATATGCAGTGTTTGTATTGAGTGTTCAACCCAAAAAACACATTTTGAAAAATAAACAACTTTATATGAGGGGAATCGATCTAAAGATATCCACCCGTCCGGCAGATAAATTGCTGAAATTCGGTACATAGGTTTTACTTGTCCTAAGAATCAAGCCTATGGCAAATGGTCCGCATGGGTCCCAAATAAGGTACACTCTTAGAAAGTTATGTAAATGTTATGGTGTGGAGTATCATAGGGTCGGGATTGACGGACTATACTTTCTTTTTTGTTTAAATTGGATACTTGTTACCAACAAATTAAATATATTTATTTATTTATTTCATTCACAGTAATATATAAAAGCCTCCTAGGCCAATTAACATACATATATTACAAAGATATATTCCTGAATAAAAATACAATTTAATTTTAATAACTATTTAAAAAAAACTCATTCAATGGCTCCCCAGGCAAAAACAAAAAACAAAAAAGGCGGTCTTGATTTCTCAGGTGGAAAGGTTGTTCACAACCCTTTAATTGTCAAATTAAAACAAGTGTAATTGCAGATGGTTGTCAGATCTCACAATAGTGTAAGCAGCGTTGCCAATAGAAATATTTTTCTGGCAATGGTGCCTCGGTATGCAAGCTGGTAGTGGGCTAGTCTAACAGCGCCGGGGTTGCGTGTTCGATTCCCGCCAGAGGCTCTCGTTTCTTTCCTGCAGACAAGCGTAGAGCTTCGCGGGGTTTAGCTTATGGAATTAAAAAAAAAAGATGCATTAATTTTACACATCTGCCCAATTAAAATGAGCTTACAATGTTCACACAGATGCAAGACATTTTTAGGCAATTTAAATGACAACATTATAAGATCTGACCAACGTCTGTAAGAAGCTTTATACTAAATATACTTGCAAGAAAGTTCTTTCATTTGAAAACCCCAGGTAATATAGACACTTTTTAAAATAAACTTAAACATGTATTAAAATAACAATTTGTTTTTAAAAGACCGTTTATTATTTAAAATTTTGGCTAATAAAATTGAAGGAGAAAAATGTAGTGATAATTTTTTGTGAAGGTATGTATGTAGATAAACCGGATATTTTTTTATAAGCGTAGGCAATTTTAAAAAATCTAAAAGGGCCAAAAAACCTTTGATAAGCCCAAATTATTTTTAATGTATTTTTAATGTTTGTATTTAAATAAAGCCAATACACCGCTAACATAGGCTGTTTGTAAGGTTAGGTTAAGAAGGGTTATGTGCCCAAGGGCACACTTCCACTCGGAGATCAATGAAAAAAAGGTAGAGGAAGAGAAAAAAAAAGAAGTAAGAGGTGGATAGAATTAAGAAAGTTAGTTGGTACCACGTATAACTATTACCCTCTCTACAGTCCCCTCAACAGAAACAACCGCACTATTTCCCTGACAAACCCCGGTAGATCAGCCGGATTAAATCCAGCGATGCACCCCAGTACGTCGTGAAATCTATCTCCTAGCCATTTCTGTCTGAGACCCTGCATCCTACACAGTACATGTTCGATCGTCTCCAGCTCTTCAGAATCATCGCATAATCTGCTGAAGTCCGGCATGGTATTGTCTAGGGTATTCTTTCGGTTAACCGATAAATTACTACCCGATTAACTGATCGGTTAATTTAAAATTGGTTTTTTCGATTAAACCGGTTAATTTCAGTCGATTAACAGATGTAACAAAATTTTTAATTTTTTGTAGTATTAAACTATATTTTTTGTGTTTTTTTTTAGTTCCAAAATGTTAGTTGAAAACCATCTCGCTTTTTTAAATTCATTTAAATGTACCAAAAATAACCAAAAAAGTTGTGTGAAATATTTTTTCATATATTTCCCTCTAGAAATACATTCTTAAAATACAGTACAAAAACATTTATTAGATAATTCGAGTTAAATGATGATCTGACAACAGAAAAAACTCTCGATAGTTACACAACAGTATTTACCGAAACAATTATAAGTGTTAAAAATTTAAAAAAATTAAAACTGTTGGCAAATTACGGCATTCGATATCGATCGAAATTAAAGAAATTTCGTTTGATATCGAATGACGTAATTTGCCTCCAGGACTCTAATGGCATAATGGCAAG
This sequence comes from Pollenia angustigena, assembly GCA_930367215.1. Taxonomy (NCBI): domain Eukaryota; kingdom Metazoa; phylum Arthropoda; class Insecta; order Diptera; family Polleniidae; genus Pollenia; species Pollenia angustigena. Next base: position 72,966,761 of record OV884057.1, on the reverse strand, counting down.
TTAAATATGTGTAGAGAAATCCAGGAAAATGACTAAGAAATTGGATATTCTGTATTATGGGTTGCTTTCGATTTCTCCAACAAATACGATAAGTGAAAGAATTTTTTCCAAGTCAAATTATAACAAATCTAAAGAAAAGTGTCGCTCAAATCCTAAACCTTTTTTTAACCAAATTATTTTTCTAAAAGATTATTTTATAAGATCTCCTTAAACTATTGAAATTACTAATAAAATGATCTCAGTCTATTTTTTAAAAAATACATATGTATTAATAATTAGTATTGTGGTTATTTTGTTGAACTATTTATGGTTTTTAATCCAAATTTGTAATGTTTTTAATTAGGCTTAAGTTCATGAAATTTAATTTGTATTAAATTATTTTTATGAAGAAAGGAATTTTACAACATGAAAATTAATTAAAATTGTTATTGATAATCTTTCATTCTTGACGTGGCTCGGGCTCGAACCCTGGCCGGCAGGTTACCATGACATGTTTCGATCGCAACCACTCGATCTCCTCAGATGGATTTGCCGTCTTACACTCGCAGCCATCGACGACTGCTGACGTCACTAGTCAAACATCAATCCTTAAACCAAATTGTATTTTAACATTTGGTAGATCGAAATTTGCTTTTCCTGAATGATTATCCATTTTAATTGACTTTACATGTTTTTTTCCTTTACTTCTGTTTTTTCGTACTTTCGTCAAGAATTTTTCTTGAAGTCCAAGTACATTTTTTTGTTTTTTTCACCTTGTCTTTCTCTTTTCTGTTGACCTTTTTCAGCACAACTTGAAGGACAAATGTACACATAGAGCTCGTGCCTTAGCTTTAACAATAATTAGTATTGTGGTTATTTTGTTGAACTATTTATGGTTTTTAATCCAAATTTGTAATGTTTTTAATTAGGCTTAAGTTCATGAAATTTAATTTGTATTAAATTATTTTTATGAAGAAAGGAATTTTACAACATGAAAATTAATTAAAATTGTTATTGATAATCTTTCATTCTTGACGTGGCTCGGGCTCGAACCCTGGCCGGCAGGTTACCATGACATGTTTCGATCGCAACCACTCGATCTCCTCAGATGGATTTGCCGTCTTACACTCGCAGCCATCGACGACTGCTGACGTCACTAGTCAAACATCAATCCTTAAACCAAATTGTATTTTAACATTTGGTAGATCGAAATTTGCTTTTCCTGAATGATTATCCATTTTAATTGACTTTACATGTTTTTTTCCTTTACTTCTGTTTTTTCGTACTTTCGTCAAGAATTTTTCTTGAAGTCCAAGTACATTTTTTTGTTGTTTTTTTCACCTTGTCTTTCTCTTTTCTGTTGACCTTTTTCAGCACAACTTGAAGGACAAATGTACACATAGAGCTCGTGCCTTAGCTTTAACAATAATTAGTATTGTGGTTATTTTGTTGAACTATTTATGGTTTTTAATCCAAATTTGTAATGTTTTTAATTAGGCTTAAGTTCATGAAATTTAATTTGTATTAAATTATTTTTATGAAGAAAGGAATTTTACAACATGAAAATTAATTAAAATTGTTATTGATAATCTTTCATTCTTGACGTGGCTCGGGCTCGAACCCTGGCCGGCAGGTTACCATGACATGTTTCGATCGCAACCACTCGATCTCCTCAGATGGATTTGCCGTCTTACACTCGCAGCCATTCATTCAGGAAAAGCAAATTTCGATCTACCAAATGTTAAAATACAATTTGGTTTAAGGATTGATGTTTGACTAGTGACGTCAGCAGTCGTCGATGGCTGCGAGTGTAAGACGGCAAATCCATCTGAGGAGATCGAGTGGTTGCGATCGAAACATGTCATGGTAACCTGCCGGCCAGGGTTCGAGCCCGAGCCACGTCAAGAATGAAAGATTATCAATAACAATTTTAATTAATTTTCATGTTGTAAAATTCCTTTCTTCATAAAAATAATTTAATACAAATTAAATTTCATGAACTTAAGCCTAATTAAAAACATTACAAATTTGGATTAAAAACCATAAATAGTTCAACAAAATAACCACAATACTAATTATTGTTAAAGCTAAGGCACGAGCTCTATGTGTACATTTGTCCTTCAAGTTGTGCTGAAAAAGGTCAACAGAAAAGAGAAAGACAAGGTGAAAAAAACAAAAAAATGTACTTGGACTTCAAGAAAAATTCTTGACGAAAGTACGAAAAAACAGAAGTAAAGGAAAAAAACATGTAAAGTCAATTAAAATGGATAATCATTCAGGAAAAGCAAATTTCGATCTACCAAATGTTAAAATACAATTTGGTTTAAGGATTGATGTTTGACTAGTGACGTCAGCAGTCGTCGATGGCTGCGAGTGTAAGACGGCAAATCCATCTGAGGAGATCGAGTGGTTGCGATCGAAACATGTCATGGTAACCTGCCGGCCAGGGTTCGAGCCCGAGCCACGTCAAGAATGAAAGATTATCAATAACAATTTTAATTAATTTTCATGTTGTAAAATTCCTTTCTTCATAAAAATAATTTAATACAAATTAAATTTCATGAACTTAAGCCTAATTAAAAACATTACAAATTTGGATTAAAAACCATAAATAGTTCAACAAAATAACCACAATACTAATTATTGTTAAAGCTAAGGCACGAGCTCTATGTGTACATTTGTCCTTCAAGTTGTGCTGAAAAAGGTCAACAGAAAAGAGAAAGACAAGGTGAAAAAAACAAAAAAATGTACTTGGACTTCAAGAAAAATTCTTGACGAAAGTACGAAAAAACAGAAGTAAAGGAAAAAAACATGTAAAGTCAATTAAAATGGATAATCATTCAGGAAAAGCAAATTTCGATCTACCAAATGTTAAAATACAATTTGGTTTAAGGATTGATGTTTGACTAGTGACGTCAGCAGTCGTCGATGGCTGCGAGTGTAAGACGGCAAATCCATCTGAGGAGATCGAGTGGTTGCGATCGAAACATGTCATGGTAACCTGCCGGCCAGGGTTCGAGCCCGAGCCACGTCAAGAATGAAAGATTATCAATAACAATTTTAATTAATTTTCATGTTGTAAAATTCCTTTCTTCATAAAAATAATTTAATACAAATTAAATTTCATGAACTTAAGCCTAATTAAAAACATATGTATTAATTTAAAATATCGATGGTTTTCTTCCGCAACCTCGTAACTAAAAAACAACTTCTTTTCAGGAGACAAAATACTTTTGTTTTACCAAATATTTGAAACTTTTTGCTATATATTCTTTTATAATCCAAGAATTAGGAAAATTTCCGATATTCCGCCAAACAAAAAAGTTGCAAAATTGTAAGGCGGTATTAACTGATTACTTTTCAGATTAAAACAAAAAATCGGTAAAAATAGAGTTACGTGGTTGCGGAAGAAAACCATCGATAGATATTACGTAGTTATAAATTATTTTGTTTTTTGCTCGTTTTAGTTCAAGAATTGTATGTTATTGTTTTTTTTTTTTTACTAATAAACTCCAAATAATATATAATTTTCATTTTTATTTATTGAAATTACTTAATTTGCTTAAAAAAAAGTTTATTGATCGGTTAACCGATTAAGCACAAAATTAACCGATTAAACCAAAACATCGGTTAATTAATCGAACGATTAACCGATTATAGCAAAAGCCCGATTAAACGAATACCCTAGTATTGTCCCATTTGCCCGTAAAAGCCCCACAGGACAATGACCCGTCAAGAACCTTATAAGTTTTCTAAGACCACCCCTATCCAATCCCAGTATAACTCTGGTTGCCCTCGCGTCCAACCTGGGACATAGTGCCCTAGATACCCTGCAATCCGTTCTGTCCCTCCAGGATAGGTTAACGTAATCACGGAAATTTTCTCGTATCACCCCATAGTGGTAACATTACCCCCCTGTCTCTTACCAAAAAGTCCAGATTGGAGCCCCCTCTCGCGAGTTCGTCCGCCACCACATTTCCATCAACCATGCAATGTCCAGGTACCCAACACAGCCTTACATTGAATGTCTCCATGAGACCCCTAAGGGCATTCCTATACCGAGCGACCAGGCACGATCGCACCGTATAATTTGTCAATGCCCCAAGCGCCGCCTGACTATCGACGTAAATTGTCACCACAGACTCACCGACGATGTGATCCAGTATCACTTCCGTCGCCCTCCAGATCGCTAGGATCTCAGTCTGTTTTATTTTAATTAAGTTAGTATAGTTGGAATTTTAATGTCTGTTACATGTTTTATGTTTGACTCTTTTAAGCAATCCTAAAGTTGGCAGTGAAGTGCTAACTGCATGTAATCTATTTTCCAGCCAGCGAATAATTTCATCAGCATTTTCGGCTTTACTTGGTTAGTTTTAATTCGTAAATTTTATGTACATAGGTATTTAAATCAACAATTAAAAAAAAAATAGTGTAAGAATTTTAAGAAAACCAAGCAAGTGATTGAAAAACATTCAAGGAAACTTTATCGTCAATAGCTTTTATACAAGACAATGTCGCTCATACTGTCCAACATAAAGTTTAATAGAGGAAAACTTCTAAGACAATGTCGCTCGTGCTGCCCCACATAGAGCTTAATAGAAGACAACTTATAAGACAACGTTGCTCATACTGTCCTGCATAGTGTTATAAAAGACAACTTACACTGGCGAGCAAAACCGAGTACATGCTCAGCATATTTATATTTACTGCTTCATATCTTGCTAAATACAAGAGCGAATTTCATAAATTTTTTAACAATTATGTTATATTATATTAGCTAAAAAACTGCGTATTGAATGTAGTCATCACAGAACAAAAACAAAAAAATTCAATATAAACAAATAAGGCAGCTCAATTTACTCAGTTTTGCACGATTCTTCAGTATTATTAAGATTTGCCATTTTTAGTATGGCATCCACAATCCTTTTTTTTTTATGACATTGTTTACACGCCTCGGCATGCTTTCCACCAAATTCTCTCCAAATTCACTTGGAATATTTTCCCATTCTACCTTTACACGGCTCCAAAGGGTTCAATACTATTAGGCGCTCGATTGTGTTGTCCCAATCGTTTTTTCAATATGGACCACAAATTCTCTATTGGATTTAGATCCGGACTCTGTGCAGGCCATTTAATTACCTGAAATTTTTGTTTAGACAGCCATTTTTTGACGACTTTAGCCGTGTGTTTTGTGTTTCCGTCCTGTTGGAAAAGACTTCGTCCTTAGGATAAGCGCTGTGGTCAACTAAATCGGGTAAATGTGTGTGAAGAATACGAAGGTAATCCTCTTTCTTCATAATTCCATTAATTCTTACCATAGTTCCAAAATGCCACCAAGTGAAACAGCCCCAAATCATCAAGCTACCTCCGCCATGTTTAACGATTTGTTCCACATGATACTTTTGAATAGATTCATGAGGTCTGCTCCAGAAATAATTCTTACCATCAGATTGGAATCGGTTAATTTTTGCCTCATCTGACCAAATGCCAAATGATGGATGCCATACTAAAAATGGCAAATCTTAATAATACTGAAGAATCGTGCAAAACTGATTAAATTGAGCTGCCTTATTTGTTTATATTGAATTTTTTTGTTTTTGTTCTGTGATGACTACATTCAATACGCAGTTTTTTAGCTAATATAATATAATATAATTGTTAAAAATTTTATGAAATTCGCTCTTGTATTTAGCAAGATATGAAGCAGTAAATAGAAATATGCTGAGCATGTACTCGGTTTTGCTCGCCAGTGTATAAGACAAACTGTCGTACACGACGATTTCCTGTTAATTGTCTAGAAAACCTAAACGACAGGGGACAAGTCGTGCATACAACATTGACGACGATGCAATCTGGTCAACTGGGACTTTACACTTTATGGTTCACAAAAACCATTGCTCAAAAGAAACACGAAATTTTATTTCTAAATATAAAATTTAATTTATGTATCAATCATTTTTTACCATTAGACAGTCTACTTGGTTTTTTTGATATTAACATAAAAAATTTTATTTTTCGTACAAACAAGCTTCGCATGTTTTTTTTTATGTCATAGAGCAAGCCGCATGTGTGGTTTATTGGCCCACAATTTCGTAAATAAACATTGTGAAAATACCATTGAAAATATATTGAACGCTTTTCAGTAGTTAATTAAATTTTGACACGAACGGGCCAAAATAGATTTCCACAGGGTTTTGCAAAGTGCCCCAAATGGCCCTATTGTGCCACATTTTGCATCACTGTAATAGACGTTAGACGTCAAATTTCAAAAGTATAGCAGAACTTAAGTCTAGAATATTCTACAGTTATCTAGAACCTTGGGATGAAGTGCAATATAATATAACATAAATATTAAAAGTGTGCAGATCACAATAGTAACCTGTGAATTCATTTCTAAGATCCACTTTTTGGGTTTGAGATTAAAATAAATTAAGCATAAATTAAGTTTGATATTAAAGTTAATTTAATCCTATTATTAGTTAATCTGAGAATTAAGTTAATCGATTGGCTAAAACCATGTAGTGTTACCAAACTTTTTATCAAAGAAATGTGGATGTTTTCAAAGAAAATGCGAGAATTTAATTTTGTTTTCAAGGTAGAAATTTTGTGTTTAAAGAAAAAATTATATAAAAGAGCTTAGCAATACATTAATTTTTTAAAAATTATTTTTTTTATTTTTTGCAACTGCTGCTTATTTTAAACATGTGTATGTTGACAGTTAAAGTTAAGGTTTAAATCACCAACATTGGCTACTTAAGCTACTAGCAAAAATAAGTTAAAAAAATACAAATCAAAAAGTAAATATGGAGATTAAAGTTAAATCCCTACTGCCGTATTCATAAAATTTTCACCCCTATCGTGAATAAAAATTACTTGGGAGGTTTTTCCCTTTTCCCATTTTTACAATTGAATTAACATAGGAAAAATGGGAGAAGGGGAAAAAAATCCCAAGGAATTTTTATTCGCGACTAAAATGGATTTGAAATAAATTTTTTTATTTCTTTTATTTTGTATGAAAATTTTGCCTTAAAACACATTTCAAACTTATTTTATTTTTTATGAATATGGCAGCTTATCTCTAAACCAAAAATTGGCTTCGTACAGACGATGGTCAGATCTTACAATAATTTCATTAAAATTGCCTAAAAAGGTCTTGCAACTGTGTGAACATTGTAAGCTCATTTTCATTTGGCAGATGTGTAAAATTATTGCATCTGACAATGGCACCATTGTCAGAAAAATGACAACATTGTAAGATCTGACCACCGTCTGTACAAAAGTTAAGGAAATAAAACCAAAAGGCAGTAACGTATCAATATTTTAGCCATTTAATTCGATACTAAAGAATGTTCGTACTTAAATAGCGCACTTTTCATATGTAGTTTGACGTTTAGTGCTAAAAATTCATCAGCATTTATAAATGCGTTAACGGCGCACTGTCAGATTAAGGGTTACTGGTTTTTACCCGACCGCCAAATACTTTTATACCTCATACCATTAAAACGGCTGGATTGATTTTGACATTTGAGATATCGTTAGATTCGCCTTAAAAAGCGAAGTTTTAATTTAGATACATATTTGAAAACAAAATCAGGATTTTTGCCACAAAATAGAATAACGTTTAAACAAAAACCAATTAACCAAGCCTATACAAAAAATAAATGGAAATTAACAAATATATACATATACACCCTTATCATGAATTCCACATGTGAAAATTTTCAAATGAAATTTTTTCTTCACATGGATTTAAATTTTGTAGGGTAAGTGTACCAGTAGTCGGCAGTTTATTTTTTTACTGGGATGGCAACTAGCCACTACAGTTCAGTAATATGTATATTTTCGATTCATATAAGAGTTTGAAGAAACATTCTATATTAAATTTGAGTGATTTTACTTTTTTCGAAAATACACGGCATTTGCCAGTAGTCGGCATACGATCTTCCAATCCTCGGCATGTACTGATCCTATTGTCGGCATGGTCATTTTTTTAAGAAACCCCCCAATTTGTTCAAGAATTCAATTGATAATTTATTGAAAATTTAAGCGTTTTACTTTCTAAAATGCTTAAAATGTACATTTGTACGTTTAAGTAGGCATTACACGCAAAGAAAAAACATGTTTTAATATGGTCACCTCCAAGAAAACCATTTTTAAAGATAATTTTGAACATATTATGTTTAGTTTACCCATATTATTGTCTCCGACAACCATATTATGGTTTAATTATTCCTCCATCAAGACGACATACCCATATTATGGTTGCCTCAAAACATGTTGTGGTTAAATATGACAATAATTTGTTTTCAAATTAACAATAGTATTTTCCTCTTTTGCAAGAGCAACATGCTATGGTTGAAAAACAGCCATGCTATTAAAAGTGTTAAACATATTTTAGTTATTATTAACCATAACATGTTCGGAGGCAACCATAATATATTTGTGGTTTCTTGATAGACGACTTATTTAACCATAATATGATTGTCAAAAAAAACAACAATATGGTTAAATTTTGATCTGGGCGTACACACGTAGAAAAAAAGTTTCACCTCCAACAAGACTATTTTTAAAGAGAAATTAAATACATATTATGGTTAGTTTAACCATATTGCTGTAGTCACAACCATATTTTGACGTTATGGCTAAATATGGCAATAATTTGTTTACCACTAATAGTTCTATTTAACAAAAGTATTTTCCTCTTTTCCAAGAGCAACATGCTATGGGGAACCATGCTTTTATAAGTGTTAAATATATGTTTGTTATTACCCAAAACATGTTTGAAGGCAACAATAATGTGGTTGTTTCTTCTTGATGAAGGACTATTTTAACAAAAATCACCGGTGACAAAATTATTGTTAAATTAACCATATGATTAAGATTTTTCTTTTAAATAAGTTTTGTTGGAGGCAGAGCTATAAAAATCTGAAATCAAAAGGATTTCAACCAAACTGATTTCATTCTTTGATTTCGAAATGATTTTAAATTTGTAAGGAGATTCATTTGAAGGAAACGAAGATTTTGATTCTGATTTCATTTTTATTGCAATAAGTGAATTTGAATGTAATATTTTATTGGAATCAATTAAAATATAAATTGAATAAAAAAAAATGTTTACTTTCAACATCGGAAAATTGAATATTTGATTTCAAATTAAAACCTAACATATGGAAATTCAACCATTGGGACTTATCTTATCGCCATTACATATTCTGGACGGATCATCCAAAATATCAACAACATTTTGTTCGATGAGATGGTTTTTCTTCAGTGACTTTAGCTTTCTTAACAGCTAAGCTTAAATGCCGATTCAAGGACGATCATTTTTAAATAGTATGGTGCGTCCATCTCCCTATATAATCGATTGCACTGTGTTCAGAATGTAATCAATTTTTACCGGAAGTTTGCATTTGGAGAGGACGATCAAACATTTTATTTGTAGGGCCCCACTTCAGTAAATTTAAACATTAACATTCACCCCTATCGCGAATGTTATGGGAATATGATACATGGGATCAAACCTAAATTCCCATCCCCAACAAATCGGTATCGCTAATATTTTGGGAGTAAAAAATTCTATTGTGAATTATTTTTCAGTGCTTTGTAAACAAAAGTCTCTATTGTGAGTAAATTGTCAGTGCCTGTATTGTGAAAGAAAAATATACAAAATAAAATACTAATAAAAATATGATAAAATAACTAATGAATAGTGTTTATCTTCATTTTCTTTATGTGCACTCCTTCAATAAGAGGAAAAAGTAATTTAATTTAGTCTTACTTTAGAATACAAATTAAGGCCCTGAATTTGTAAAACGCAACGCAATCCCAAAAATAACATTGAAAGCAAAAACAATGTCAAAAATTTTTCAAAATTTTGTTGCTGCTTTCTACAGAAATACATATTGGCCCATAACTATAGTCATAAACAAAGCATACTTTAAGAGTTTTAAAGTATACTTTTACTAAAAATATGCTTTTGATCTACTATAGACAAGCAAAAGCATACTTTACACGTTAAAACCGATGTTAATTTTAAAACCAGCTGAAGTTGTTTTTAACTCATTTAACAACAGTATCAGCTGTTTTTCGCCAAATAAAAAAATACTTGCAAAAAGTTAAAAATGTTTATTTTACAAGATATTGGCCGATATTTTGCAATTATTAATGATTTGCAGGAAAACTTTAATGGAAAGAAACACAAAATACATATGTATAGTCCCTAATTGTGTAAAACGCTAGGCCAAAAGTACATTAAAAGCAAAAACAAAGCCAAAATGTTTTGTAATTTTGTTGTTGCTTTCTACATAAATTCATATTGAGTGTTAAAAATGTTCAACCCCACAAGATATGCAGTGTTTTATTTATATTTTAATTTTCAATGTCGGCTGCTTAAAGTTGCCACTTGCTTATATTTTGTTGTATGTTGTATGAAAAATTTTCAACATTTGAGGTGGCACCCAGTTAAAGTCGGCTCAATTTAAAACATACTTTAGTTTCGACTATAGTAGCAAAATAATTAAAAGAATGTTTTTATTTTAAAGTTGTTTTTAAATAGAACCGACTTTAGCGTTTGACTATGATTATGGGCCATTGCGTTTAAAAATTATCAACGCCACAAAATATGCAGCGTTTAAAATTTAAAAATTCAATATTCATTTCTATAGAAAACAACAACAAAATTATGAAATATTTTCGATTTTGTTTTTGCTTTCAATATAATTTTTGGCGTTGCTTTTGCGTTTTACAAATTTAGGGCCTAAATTTACATGTTCCCTTCTCGTTCACATCAACACTTGTTGGGAATTTATTTATTAAAAAAATTCGCGGGAGGAAACATTGGCGATGCCAAATTTTTTAAGTTTGGGAATTCATTCCCAAAAAATTTGTTATGTGAATCATTCACAATACGAAATAAAACAAGAGTGCTATATTCGGCTGTGCCGAATCTTATATACCCTTCACCATTGTGCGAGCAGAATACAGAGCAACTAGACAAAAACTAAATAAAACTGGTAAATATTTTTTTTTTTAATAAGAGACAACCGGTTTTGAACTTCGCTTTTCATAAGGGCCCAGAATATATGTACTTTATAGGGTGTAGGATCAATATTGTATATACCTTTTTACCTTCGGTGAAGGGTATAAAAAGAGTAATTTTCGGGAATTCAGGGTTCTAATCACTGCATTCGATACTATCGTATCGAATAAACTATTGAATTTTTTTGCATACGATAGACACTGGCGTATCGAATGAAAACTCGATAAATGTAATGTCGAGTTACTCGATGTCGAATGCTATTATTTCAAATTCAATACATTTCATTCGATATCGAGTTTCAAGATACCAAAATAAATAATTTCGATGAATTTTGCTCGATATCGTATGCGGTGATTAGACCCCAGTATTTCTGTTATAACTCATACAAATTTCCGACATTTTGATATATAAGTCATATCCATAGGACGTATAGCAGCCCTAAAATTTAGGTTTTTATAAAAATTTTGATGTTTTTTAGCCCGTTTTTTGAGTATTTTGCTCATTAATTACCCATTGTCTACCCGATTTGATAGTTTTATATAGAGTTTGCTAAAAACCGTAAAAATGTGAAACCGCGGTTCCGGTTTTAAAATGATTAAAACCGGTCGGTTTCGGTTCGGTTTTCGGTTTTGAAAATATCAAAGTTAAATTCATACATAAACATATATATTTTTTTGCATGTAATACAATTTTTTTATTTGTTTTAATTCAGGCATTTTTTGACTTTTTTCCAGTTTTTTTTTATATAATTATTCAGCCCAATTATGAACAACAATTCCCCGGGAATTTTTTCCCTTTTCCCTGTTCCCCTATTATAAATAAAATCTCCACGGGAAAATTCTCTCTTTTCCCTTTTCCCTTATTCTAAACAGAATTCGAAAATGGGAAACTGTTCCCCGGGAAAAAAGTAGGTATTACGAAAGGCAATTAAAGGGAGAATGTGTTAACAAATTTAGAAAATAATTCCGCCAAAAAATTGCAAGGGAGTTGTGCTTTAAACTATTTTTTAAACTATTATTTTTATTTTGTTTAGTTTTTCCTTTTAGTTTTTTAAGAATATTATAAGTTTTCTTTTTAATTAATTGATTTCTTCCCTTTTTTTAAATATACTAAAATATATAATTGAGGTACCTAAATATTAGAGTTATTCGCCTTTCAACTTAGTTCGAATAATTGATATAATTGTTTTTGTTCGTTCGATCAAACGATAAAACCTTAAAAATTATTCGATTAATCGATGAGAATAACGAATAAAAAAAATTATTTTAACAAAAAAGTTACGTATTTTAAATAGATACATCTGTCCATTTATCTTCAATTATGGAAAATCTTCCATTTTCTTCTTTATTTTTTTCTCAAATCCGCTTTGACTTCATCTTTTTTTGATATCGGAATTCTTGTAGCCATAAATTGAGAATATGGACATGGAAGATATGCGGTTCCAACAGAATAGTGCCACCTGCCACACATCCAACGAAGCAATGGCTCTTTTGCGCGAGAAATTCAACGGCTGCGTTAAAAGAAAAAGTGTACGTAAATAAGCCAAGAACAATTCAAGAGCTTAAGGATGAGATTATTCGGCACATTAACGATATTGGACCTTAATTATATCTCAGTATGCCACCGAAGAGGTGGCGAGCATTTTGCCGATATTTTGTTTCACAAATAGGTGTCATAGAGCCTTCTATAATAATAAAAAATATAAACATAATTCTCCAAAAACGTTATGTTTTATTTACAACTAGCTGACCCGACAGACGTTGTCCTGTCCAAATTAGGAAAAATGTTTGCGTTCGATTTTTAAAATCCGTTAAAAAGATACCAACATTTGAAAGAAAAATTAGTCAAATCGATGGAGCCGTTTTCTAATTTTAGGTAAATCGAAAAAAAAACGGGCGGGGCACCAGCAGCTCCCTAGCACCAAAAATGCACCTCCATCTATTTTTGAGGACACCATTGGTTATTTCAATAACATTGCGGCACTTAAAATGAATTTCATTTCGGTCAACCCCTCTTCTGGAGTTTTGTGAGGTTTCAGAAGCCACGGATATCCAGGGGATATCCTGCGTCGCCTATGTATAATAATCACCCATATTGTGTTTGGCGTGTTTAAAATACGCCTACGATTGTTTGGTAATAGCTTAAAGGAAATAAGTTCACGTTCTCTTTAATCTATTACCAAACAGTCGTAGGCGTACATATTTTAAGTACGCCAAATACAATAAGGGTGAATATCTTTATACACTTATAACGTTTGCGGCAGCTCAAGTGGGTTTGCGTTATCACGCAACCCTTTGATCGTTTTTTAAATGTTGCTGATTTTCTGCTTCTTCAGCTACCATCCGAATGCTACACTAAACATTTTCTTTTGTTTTTTATTAAAAAATATTTTATTTTTATTATTTTTAGTCAACACAACATATTTTTCACTTATTCGCTTGTTTTTTGCAAAATTTTTACAAGTTTTAAGTTAACACAACACAGCTGAAAGGAAAACAACTGAGAGCGAAAATTCGAAATTCCCTTTCCCATAATACTATTCTCCCCGTCTGTTTAGAATAGGGGAATGTTATTCCCGGGAAAAACAAATTCCCCGGGAGCTCATTTCCCCGGGAATATTTATAATTGGGCTGATTAAGTATATTATACTATGTTCACACTTGAGTTCTTAAACGCGTTTAAGCAGCTCGAACGTGATTAAGCTCTAATCACTTCAAAATCGAGATGATTACCCATACATTGAAGTGATTTGTTAATCACTTCAAATCGACATGATTACAACTAAATCACTTCATAAACCACATAGAATCCACTGAACATACCTAATAATGTAGAATCGCCAACATGTCGTGTACAACCGGCCAAGATTTCTGCTTAATGTTTTTATTTTTTTCCTTAAATAAATCATAAATTTTCACAATTTCATCATTAAAATGATTGAAATAATCTTCTGATAACTTTATAAAAGTGTTTTTATACATTTTTAATACTTTAAAGAAATATAAATTTGTTTGATTTTTTTTGTGTTTGTTGTGTGTTTTTTTCTTAATCATCTGTCATCTTAATCATCTCAAATGTAATGTGAACGGCTTTGATTAGCTAAATCAACATTTTGCTCAAACGCGTTTAAAAACCCAAGTGTGAACTTAGCATTAGAACGAAACTTTATGTATTCCTCAATTCCGAAATTGGCCAAATGAAAATTTTGTGCATATTGTATCCACCTGGGCCTGGTCAGGCCCTTCCCTATAATATATGTACTGCAGTAAATAAAATCAAAATGAAACGTTTCAAAAAGCATATACAACACATAAGAATTCTTTCTTTTCTTTTTTTTTTTCGAAAAATTATTTTATTTCTCAACAAAATGTTCCTGCTATAGCCATAAAACTCCATACATACGGCACCCAATGCCGACCAATAGAAATTCTGAAAATGTTTGTTCCTAATGTCGGCACCCAACAAAATTAATAAAATATTTACTTTTTGTAAATTTTTTTACTTTTACGACAAAATTTAACAGACTTTTTACCTTTTTAAACTTAATAAGTAATAAACTTCCCATAAATAATATGCCTATTTGTCTTTTTAAGTTAGCTCTAACACTAATTTTTTTTTTTTTTTTTGAAAAACAAGGGTCACCGCAAAAGTTCAAGAGCTTGTCACTCAAGACTTCAAAATTTGGCAAAAATACTAATCTTCCTCCAATTTAATTATTACTAATGGAAAGATAAGTAAATTTTCTTGACAAATTTGATGCTATTTATGAATAAAAAACCCGCATTTCTTATTTATTAACGTTTAAATGCTAAAAATGCCGACTACTGGTACATGCCGAACTTAGGTGCACTTACCCTATCATGAATTCCCTGTGAATAAAAATACATACCTTATTTTAAGAAAATAAATTATTTTTTTACTCACCACTTTCTTTTGATCGTTCTTAAAAGATGGGGGCATCAAAGCAAGTTTTGCTAATTTGATGTCTGATTTAAAATTAACAGTTTTAACGGATTTTTTTTGAAGAGATGCAACAACTGTAGAAGGCATTGGCGGAGGATCTGGAACTGCAGATGTATATTCCGATTTATCGCACACATTTGTGTCATCGACATCTGAATTTTGTTGAGCGTGCATTGAAGTTGCATCTACATGATCTTTTTCCATATATTTGTGTTGGACCGGAGTCGTTGGTGGTGGTGGAGGAGGAGTCATATTGACATCGAGCTTGTTAGTTGGCAAATGTTTGGACATTAATTTAGAAACAGCTCCAATAAAATTTTTATTGGAACTGGGTGGTGTACTAACTGCACGGTCATCCCTTGATGACATGGCGCCCGCGCCATTTTCTTTTTGACTTTCAACATCTTTCTTTTCGTCAATCTTGGATAGACTATTTTCCAATACTTCACTAGTTGACATATTACTTTTTTCTTTTTAAAAACTAAAATTTTAATACAAAATATGTTAAACAAATGATAAACAATCTTTATTTGACAAATTTAAGACTTACCAAGCAAAATTGGGGTGTACGTATGTAATTTTATTTAAAAGAGATCTTTAACTAAACACAATAATTATTTTTTATTACAAATTATTTTTTTAAATAAAAGAAATTATAGTTTGATTATATTGTAAAATTAACTTAAGATTTGTATTTTTAAAAATTTACAAAATGAAGGTCATAAGAAATTTAAATTCTTATTAGCTTTTTACTATTTTTACATTTACTGGAGTAATAAAGCGGAGATGCCGTTATTTAACGTTGATGTTTTTTAATTTTTCTTGGAATTTCAAATTGCAATGCGAAAATTCCAATAGAAAACAGGGTGATTCATATTTTTTTGACAATATTTTTCAGTGTTACCACTAGCAAGATTCAAAATTACACTTCAGATGAAACAAAATTACCCGATTTGAATGAAATTACACCTGATATAAAATTTAAGTTTTATTTAATAAAAAATACATTTACAAAGAAGCAAAAACACAACAAACTCATTAAAACAGGATCAATATTAGTCAAACTGTTAATTTTATTTAAATTAACAAAATTAAAAAAATTAATAAAACATAATATAAAACTGCTAAAATAAACGCATTATTTTATAACTTCCACATTTGGTTGATATATCTTGGGAAGGTTTAAATGTTCCTTGTCATTGCTTTATCATGGATGCTTTTTAGCCCCATAGAGCTTACGAAAGGTTAGCTGTCAAACGAACTGTCATACTGTTTTCACTTTTTGATCAGTCATATCATCATGAATAGATTCATGCTTGAACAACGCCACCAAATTATCCAAATATTCCTTTTCAAATCAGCCATCGATTGTTTCGCAACTTAAAGGTGACTTCATGACTTAAATGACGCAACTTTTTTCACAAATAAAGGCGCTGTGTTGATTTAGAGAAAATAAACTGTCAATTAGAATTCAAGGCCGTGCGATGTGCCACTTATTGATTGTTTTCCGTAGGATTGTGAAGTGTCTTGGAGGTCAACATTGTTAATTTTATTTGAAAAAGAGAAACAAAATTGGACGTCTGCAATGCGTCAAGGACAGGCGCGGTGTCTATTTGTTATAAATCAGTTTTATATGGTAATGCCGTGTATCAAATTTATTTATTTTTTTGTGTTGTCTACCATTTTAAGTTTCATGGTCTTGAAAAAATATCCTTTAAATTAATAAAATTGCAATATTGGAAACATATCTTCCCCCAGGCAAGTTTTTAGTTTGAATAACTTTTTTCAATAAACTTCAGGTTCTTAATCACTATGATAGGCATCTTTATCCAAATCTAAGGGTCCATCTTGCGACGTTCGTTACCAAACATTTGAAAATATATGTATGTTTAATAATTGAAGTCGTTTCTTAAAAAGAACCCGAGACTTTGGTTCAGAAGGATGTGCATTTCTTAGCAACAATATTTAAAAAAAAAAATAAAAGTCATCACTGAAATCGAATCTTGATTTTATTTGGGCATCTGAAGTAAAAATTTCAAATTATACCTAAATTACTCCCAAGAGAAATTACCCACGCTCTACCCACGACCGTAAAAATTATACCGAATTCGGGTAATTACCCTCAAAGTGGCAACACTGATATTTTTATAATTAGTTTAATGCTGCCCATACACAAATGCCGGCTCACACACGTCAAGTTTGACTCGACAAGTCTTAATTTGTAGGAGAGAGTGGAAAAGATATGGCATTCTCTTTTCCCTTCTCTCCAAAAAGTTCAAGACTTGACAAGCTTGACGTGTGTGAACCGGCACAAAGGAACTTAAGCAGAAACATGTGTTAACCCTGTGGCCGCACGTTCAAGTTGTTCTTGATAGTCTTTTACATATACTGCTTGTCAAAATGTACATAATTGAAAGCTGTGACGTAGGCTGCACTGCTGGGTACACACAGTGTAATCTACATGCAATCTGTTTCAATGCATGCTCAAAATATCAAAGCGTTTTGATGTTGATGTAATCTGGAATGAATGAAAATTAATTTAATTCTCTAGATTGCGTAAATGTGTTGCATAGTGTGTACCCAGCAAAACGCAAAACTTGATCGTGTGGCCGCCAAGTAAGCTGCGACCACACTATTACCGCAATGCACCAATTTTTAAGGTAAAAGTACATAACACGCGTTAATTCGTCGATGTGTGTCGTGCGTTTAAAAACTTTAGCGCATGAAAAATGGGCCCATACACAACACCATCATGATTGTACAATCAAGTGATTGTGCCAGCTGATGGACCGTGTATGAGCTTGTGGTGTGATTGTACCAGCTGATGGTGCTTTATCAAAAATAGTTTGATATTTTTTGGATTGTACCAGCATGATTGTATCGTGTGCTGTAAAGTTAGCTCATAAATGTTAAATCGTTAAGGCATAAACATCAAAAAATACAAAATTTAAAACAAAGTTTAAATTAAAACACGTTTTTTTTTACTCCTTATTCGTTTTAGTTTTAGGATAATAGCAATAATAACATAGTAAAAGATAGAAAACATATTTTTTGTTAAAGTAAAATATTTATTATAACTAACAGCAATATACCTTATTTGTGATCAAGTGCGATATGTACCTGATAGTAAAATAGAGAAAACATATTTTTTGTTAAAGGAAAATATTTATTATTAACAAAATAAAAAGCAATTCAATTTCCACATAAATGCAACTAATAACAATGTTTAGTTAATAACTTATAATAACTCATAACGAAAAAATAACACAGAGTGGCATTCAGAACGACCTAGTACTATACATTTAAAATTTTCTTTTTTAATATTTAGTAATAGTATTAAAATACACATTTAAGATTAGCTTAAAAAATTTTTTAAATATTTTTCAAATTAAATTATATGTGAACGTTAGGGCTTATGGCTTATGCAACCTTTCAGCTGATTTATTTGTTTGCAGCGTAAAAATAATAAAATAATATAATAAAAATGTAGTAAATTATGTACTTTTATATACGTACATATATGCATATCTGTGTATTAAAAAAGAAACAAGGAAATTTCATGTTAAAGAAAAATACTTTTTTTTCAACACAGCTTTTTTTTGGCTTTCATGTTTGTTTACAACATAAACGTCAAATTGATTTCGACCAGTTTTACATAATGGAAACACTTTGACACGTTTTGCTCAAAACAAGTTGTTTTGCTCATAGTGGAAACATAGTATTAGGTTGCAGGTTGTGTGGAAAACGATTGAAACTGGTTTTAAAACAATAATTTCTAAAGGGTTTCGTTGCAGTTGCGTTTTACCGTCTGTTCTGGGCCTAAGCAGTGTTGCCAATTTAGCCATTTAGTGGCTAGATTTAGCCATTTTTCACCCTGTTTAGCCATTCAAAAATGAGTTTAGCCATTTTTCAACTTGTTTAGCCATAAAATTTTTTTGCCGTTTTTATTTTATTATAAAAATTTATAAAATTAAAATAAACATTTTGAACAATTAAAATGCCTTTAATTTAAATCACAACATTTACAAATGTTGAAAATCGCTATAAAATATGACGCTAAAACATCTTTCAAAATAAAGGAACAGTATTCCACTATTAAATTTATAAAATCGATCAAAACAAACATCGCGGTTTCTTTCTGGTTGCAAGTATTTCAATAAAGGGATGCAGGCGGTGACAAAATTGTTTTAGAAATTTTAGAATTGACTATATAGTTGCTCTCACTTCCATGGTCTTATGCTGAAGTAGAGAGGGTGTTTAGCCAAGTAAACATCGTTAAAAGTAATTTGATAAATAGGTTACATTAAGCAATCGTTAATTCGAGTTTATCAATTAGGTAAATATTTTTCCCATAACAATACAATATTTATACCACCACCACAATAGTAGAGAGGGCACTATGCGTTTGTGCTGATGTCTGTATCACCTTAAAATATTGGTGCTTAGCCCACCTTTACGTATACCGTTTGACTCAGAATCACTTTTTGAGTCGAATTAACGATGTTTGTCCGGCTGGCTGTTCTTGTAAACCTTGTGCGCAAAGTACAGGTCGCAATTTAGAGATTATTTGATAAAATTTGGTACAAAGGTTCTAATGTGGTGTAGGGTATCATAAAGCCGGGCTTAACCGACTATTCTTTCTTACTTGTTTTGTATTGTAGATCTGGAC
The DNA here is from genome assembly GCA_930367215.1 of Pollenia angustigena. Lineage (NCBI taxonomy): Eukaryota > Metazoa > Arthropoda > Insecta > Diptera > Polleniidae > Pollenia > Pollenia angustigena. The sequence continues at coordinate 72,947,112 of OV884057.1, read as the reverse complement.
TAAAAAGGTTGGGTAAATGTTGTCGTGATTATGATTTACCTTCAAATTATTTAAAAATTATGATTATTTGAAACTAATGAGTTAGAGATTCTTATGAGATGAACAATAACGACATCGAATTTTTCGATGATTTAATTTTTTAATATTAATTTACGTTTATTCTTATTTAACAAATTGATCCAAAATTTCATCGTAAACAACTTTAAATTAATTATTTCTGTTTTGTTATTGAATTTTAATATAATTTTATTTAAAAAAAGCTTTTAGCCATTTTTTAGCACATTTTAGCAATTTTTTTCGTAAAATTAGCCATTTTTGGTCCCCAAGTTTTAGCAACACTGTCGTCCCTAAGGGTAGTTTCAAAACTACTCCATACTGCCCCCAGAAGAACATAATTTTAACACAATTTTTTTTTTTTTTTTTTTTTTTGAAAATTAACATTTATTAAAATAAAAATAATTCAACTTTTTGTGGAATTCAGGAAAAATACCAAATAAGTGATATAATATGCATATGTGTATTAATAATATAATTAATTAGTTAATAAATAAACATTATGCACGAAAGTCCATAAAAACATATCGTTACATTTGTAATTAATAGTTTTAAAAGTAACTTTTACATAAATTTGATTTTGTATCATTAGAAAAAAGATTAAACATAAAAAATCAATTACGAAAGATTTAATACATTCACAGTCAGTATTTTTGTTTAATTTTTAGGTAGTTTTAATAATGCTAGTTAGATATTTTCTTGCTTCTTTTTTGCAGAAATGATGCGGAAGTGCCGTTTTTTACAACTTGAAGTGCTGTCCTGAACTCTTTATCAACATTGGGGGAATAATAACCTATTGCAGCTGAAAAATATTAAGTTATTTAAAATATAATAGGCTTCTGTAATATAGAGCTTACATATAATAACTCTATATAAGTTTTTGTAATCTTTCAAACTCTTTTAGAGTTTTTCGGCTTTTAAAAGTCGCCTTTTGTGACGAGAACAACACAGCATTTTTAATTTTGTTGATAATAATTTTTATTACACTAATGGCGATTTCTTTTCAGAGAAAAATATGTTACAGTATATAATGTTACCTATAATCAATCGAAGTGTTACATGTTGTGCAATTTCAATAGAACACAATTAGTGCTTTTATTTACAACTATTACACTTTCATCATTAATGTACTTAATGAGCGATTTTTAAAGCTATTTTAGCGGTTTCTACACGCTATTACGGGTTTGAAACAAATATTAACATCACTAATGGCTTATAAAAATTTAAACGATTATAATATAAATAGACTTTTTTTGATTTTAATGTGTAAATATTTTTATATTTTGTTTTAAAACAATTTTTTTACAAAATTATGGGCGGTATGAATTATGACAAACAAAATAAAACATTTGTTGTACAAACAAAGTAGTAAGTACCAAAGTTGTAGAACGGGGCAGTATGAACACCTTAAGTAAAAGTAAGGGTAAGATATGCAACATGTTTTGCACGTTTTTCATCAACATATTCACAAAAGAACTTGAAAATTTTTCCCACAGTTGTATTTTGTGTACAAACGAACACAAAAATGTAGAACATGTAACATTAATGCAACATTTTTCTCAGAAAAGAAATCGCCATAAAACTTTCTTAAGTTTTGTTAAATTTTTATTATACCCTTCACCTCAGGTGGAAAAGGGTATATATACGTTTGTCATTCCGTTTGTAATTTCTGCAATATTGATTTAAGACCCTATAAAGTATATACATTCTGGGTCCTTATGAGGAGAGAACTTGATTTAACCATGTCCGTCCGTCTGTCCGTCCGTCCATCTTACGTTTGATATGTGTTTTTCGGAGACTCCAGACATGATAGCGGCTAGGTTGTTTTACATTTATGTCACATATAGTCCACCATTTCGTGCTATTGAAGATCGGTCCACAAATGGCTGAGATATGATCAAAAAACCACTACTGCCTCTAATTTTTTTTTTTTTACCCACTTTCGGGAACCATAGGTCTCCCCGAGTCCAAGGTTTATAACTCAAGTAAATGGCAAATTTCTTCTTAAACACGTCGGTATATAAATCTGTCAAATCGGTTAAAAAATGGCTTAGTTATAATCAAAATACTGAAATCCCAAAAATTACTCTTTTTATACCCTTCACCTCAGGTGGAAAAGGGTATATATAAGTTTGTCATTCCGTTTGTAATTTCTGCAATATTGATCTAAGACCCTATAAAGTATATATTTACATTCTGGGTCCTTATGAGGAGAGAACCTGATTTAACCATGTGATGTCCCTCAATTCTTTACATATACCAGCATAATGCCCAATATGATTTTCGTTATCACCCTTTTTTTATTATTTCATCTACTTAACGAAATAATTTTTACAAAAAGAAACTAGGAATTTTTGTTTTTTTTTTTTTTTTTTGTTACTTAAAAACTCGCCAAAAAAGATAAAAGACAACAAACAAACACACATACATGGCATAAACTATTTTGGTGAATATATTTCCCAACTTTGCTATTGTGGTGAACAAGAACATCAGAAGTAATTACAACTCAACTTTGTTGAATTTTGTGAACAGTAAACGTGCCATATTTCATTTTAATGATATTCGATTAACGGTCCTTCATGGTTCAGTTGTCTAGGGGGTGTGTTAGAAACTGAGAGTTCCATGGTTCGAATCTTGGTTTTTTAAAAAGAAAATTTTTTTTTTAAATTTTTATTTTTTTTTATGTTCTAAAAACGATTTAAAAAAAAATATTTACCAGTTTTCGCTTTTTAAATTTTTATTTATAATGAAGTTTTAAGTATTGTAAATATGTATGTATAGGTATGTAAAAATTATTTAGTTTTTGTCTAGTTGCTCTGTATTCTGCTCGCACAATGGTGAAGGGTATATAAGATTCGGCACAGCCGAATTAGCACTCTTACTTGTTTATTTATTAATTAATATACTAAAACTTTTTTACGTTTTCTTAATTCTTACTTTTTTATTTCTCCGAACAAGTGCACACCGCGATTAAAAAAACAGAATTAAGATAAAAACATAAAAAAAGAAAAAGCTAGAATATTCCAATAAAGAAACGAAAACAAACAACAACAACTACAGCCGTTTCAAAGTCACTGTTATTATAATAGCAAACTCATTTTTGCAATGACATGGTCCCTGTCTGCGTTACAGAGGTCCATGTTGTAACCAGTCCAATTGGACTACATAGTCCAAAATTATTTGCAGGGTGAGTAAAAAAGTGAGAGTGTATTGCAAATTGAAAGGAATTGAAACGCAAAACCAAGGCGGATTTAAGAAGGTAAGCTTAACACGTCAGCCGTTCATCAGCTGTTTCCACGGCGAATTAAAAAATAATAGGAAAAAGTCAAAATATAATTTTTTTTATGTTTTGCGCCAAAAAAACCGAAAAAATTTCTTAGAAAATCTGCGAATAATTAAAGTGAATTTAATAATCTCTTTTATAACCCAAACAAAATTTTTGTTTTGTTTTTCAATCTATTTTTGCCTTGTCGGCATTTTTGACAACCGCCTATTAAATTGCAAAAAAATACATGGGGCTTTTTGTAGTTGTAAAAATCGTCATCTGGCGTAGTGCTGCCACCTGGTTATTTCACTATGACGTTTCCCTATTTTTTGTTAATTCGTCGTGGAAACAGCTGATGAACAGCTGACGAGTTGCACTTACCTTATTGAATTCGCCTTGGGCAAAACTTGATCGTGTGGCCGCCAAATAACACGCCAAATAACAGCTGATGAACAGCTGACGAGTTGCACTTACCTTATTGAATTCGCCTTGGGCAAAACTTGATCGTGTGGCCGCCAAATAACACGTGCCATGTAGTACCTTTACACTTTTAAACATGGGGTATTCACCAGAAAATTTTTTGTCATAATAAACGTCAAACTGCATATAAAATAAACGCTGAGTTTAAGAGATTTTTTATATAGACTTTGAAGTTTTGTATGACAAAAAATTGTCAGGTGAAGACCCCATGTAATACCAAAATCGTGTGACAGCACAACTAAATGGTTTATGTAGCAATCAAGGAAAATATTGTGCTTAGTCTGATTTTACTCGTTTCATCTTTTGATGCTCAACCCTTATGCCCGTACTCGGTCAGTACGCCTTGTGTTTTTATTCGTCTTGGGTTGACGCTTCAACCAAGGCGAATTTAAGAAGGTAAACTCAACTCGTCAGCTGTTCATCAGCTGTTTCCACGACGAATTAACAAAAAATAGGGAAACGTCATAGTGAAATAACCAGGTGGCAGCACTACGCCAGATGACGATTTTTTGCTCTTGCATTATTTGTCTAGGTTTATGTCAAAGTTTTGTTTTTGTTTACAAAAAGTCAACGTTTTCTTCTGTGATTTTTGTATTTTATTAAAGTTTTTGATAATTTTAAATTGAAATAAATAAGATATTGACCATAATTAAATAAAAATTGGCTAAAAATTTATTTATTTCATCACGTTCAGCGGCACGCTTTGATTTTTGTTTAAAGTATTTTTTGACGTAAACGGTGATATAATTTCCATTTTTGTTGTAATGTTGTATTTGTTGCCGTAACGATGCCACCATATATGTTCAATTATGTTCATATATTCAAATTAATTTAGGTGACCATCCGAAATATAATTATTAAATTTTTTACCAAAAGGAAAACAATTTATGTATTTATAAATTTAAGTTAATTTGGAAATTAAAATTCTAGTAAATTTAAGAATGTAAAGTATTGAAATTTAAAAAGTATGTAAATATTAAAATTTCGTGAAAAGAATTTAAAAAAAATTAATTTGGTGGAAAACCGGAGCTCGTTATTAAATTATAAAAAAAATTGAAATACATAATTCCTTTTCCCTTTTCTTTTTTTTTCACCAGTAAACTAAAAGGGTCTAGCCACCCCACCGGGGAAATAAAAAATGTAACAGAAATTTTCTCTGTTGTGATTCGCTCTTGCTCTTGAGATCTCCAAATTCCGTTTCCACACAAATTAAATTAAATTATGAATAAATAACCTCCTCTAATGAAAATTATAAGCTTACTCCAACCGAATTTTCCCAAGTACCTAACTTTTCCTCCTTCAAATTATTTTTTTTTATCAACCTTCTCAATAAAATCTAATTTTTGGAATCAAAATTTTCTGAAAACTGTCTATTCACAATTTAAATGTGAACTACAATTTTTTTCCTTCACATGAAAACTTAATGAAAATTTTATACACCATAAATAAAATGTTAATAAACTACCTATTAGTAAGTTTCCCATATTCGAATACTAAAAAAAGATACTTAGACAAAATCAAAATTGTCGCTATCACAGGCGATTAAAATATTTTTAATTTGTATTCTAAAAATTTTAATAAAAATATTCTCTACTTCGTTATATATTTTAAAATAGAATTTAACCTTGTTAACTGCCTGTTTAACAATTTCGAACGTATACATAGAATTTTATATGAAACAAATTTTAAAACTGACTGTTTTTCAAACAATTTTTCTATGCGAACTATAATATACGAAATTGTGAAATAGACTGTTTTTGGAATTTCACATTTTTTTATTAAAAAATTAATTAGTATTGTGGTTATTTCTTTTTTTTTTAATAAGGCTAAAGTCCATCAAATTTAATTTTCATTAAATTATTTTTTATGAGGAAAAGAATTTTAAAACATGAAATTAATTAAAATTTATTAATAATTTTTCATTCTTGGGTGCCGCGGGGTTCAAACACAGGCTTTCAAGGACAGGTTACCCTTACATATTTCAATTGTAACCACTCAACATTTTCTGAGCTTTTTGGCGTTTAACACTCAGCCATTGTAGACTGCTGGCAGTCAATAGCCAAACATCAATTTTTAAACCAAATTGTATTTAACCTTTAGTTTATCCAAATTTGCTTTGAATAATAATCTATTTTAAATGATTTACATGTTCTTCCTTACTTCCGTTTATTCTTACTTTTTGTCTAGAATTCTTCTTGAAGTCCAAAGTACATTTTTTGTTTGTTTTTAATTTGTTTGACTTTCTTTTTCTTGTTGAGCTTTTTCAGCATAACTTAAAGGACAAATGAGGCTATCAGCGCAGAAGTGGTGTAATCCACAATTTAATTTGGTTACGGTTCTGGTGTAAGAAATGTTCTTTGCACTGTTCTTTACAGTGCAATAGTCGATTTAGGTAACTGCTTGTATCCAAAACAGATGGCGCTAGAAACTTAGTTTTTGCACGGGCCGTTACAACCAAGTACTATAGTGCAAGAGTAGTGTTAACTCCTCACTATCTCATAATAAGTAGTCTGGGGTTACACCACTTCTGCGCTGATAGCGAATTCATAAAGGTGACATTTTCGAGTCATCTGTTTATTGTTTATTTTTTTGTGTGTATACTGAATGTCAACCTTTGTTTACATTTTGTGAAAAATTAGCTAAGATTTAAAATTCAATAAAAATCTAAAAATTTAAAGAAATCATAAAAAAATGAAGGGCAAACATTTTACAATTTTAGATAAAATATGTATTGGAAGGCCAGGTATCTTAAGCGGCCCATACACTTGCAATATTATTGTACATGATATCCACCATATTATTTAGATTTTGTCCAATATTATGCAATAAGTCGCATAATAGTTTCATTCATTCAATAAAAAAATGAACATAAACTAGGAATAACATAAACAATGCTGCCAACACATTTCACTTTTCGTTGTGCAAAAAAAATAAAAAGTCTTTTGAATATTGGTAATATATTGTGTCACCTTCGAACATCACATACACATTGACGATATAACTGTACAATGCGTAAAATTGAACAATTTTATTGCAATTGTATGAGCCGCTTTACAAATAAAATAAGTCATAAGCCATGAAATTCGATTCAAATGCTGATTTAAGAAATTTAAGAAACAGTGTGCTGGATGGAAAATCAAAAAATTTAGATATGACGGCGAATATTACGTCTGCTACTGTTGTTGGGGCATTTGATTGTATACAGAAAATACACTGTATGGCCAACATCAAGGCGCACATGGATGTTAAGACGAATGTTTAGGCAACCATGGCGGCACATGGACGAAACATGAACATAGACAGTCTACACTAGTAGAATTCATGTGCGACATGCTGTTCTTACCAAGTTGATGGGTAGTTAGTTACCCCACGTCTTCAGGCGCTTTCGATTTGAATATGACATGACCATAGCGCCGGTATTAATATCTTCACGATCTTGTATGTGGCGAATACGTGTTGATGTTCATGTTCTGATTGACCACAGTTTTTGTTGTTGTGCTGTTTGGTTGTATACAGAAAATACATTGTATGGCCAACATCATGGCGCACATGTATGTTTAAACGAATGTTTAGGCAACGATGGCAGCACATGGCCGAAACATGAACATGAACAGTCTACACGAGTAGAATTCATGTGCGACACGCTGTTAATGGATAGTAAAGGAACCATAATGTTGACGTTTACTGCAATATAGGTCGCAATATTTATCTCTGGTATAGACGGGCAGTTAATACGTATAAATACTCTCCCTACAAGAAATGCATAACCAAAACTAAAAAATTACTAACACACTTGCAATAATTTTAGATTAGTTGTTCCACTCAAACATATATGTTAGAATAGTACAACTAACATTTCCAAAATAATGCAAATATTTTAATATATTTTTGTCATACGCGTGTAAAAATTTGTGAATTTCTTAAATTTAATATTTGCGATTGGTATTAAAGAAAAAAAAACAATTAAATAAAATTTATAATTTGTGACTAAGGTAGTGAGATAAAAAATAACTATAAAAAAAGTGACACCGCCAAAAAGCTGTAATCAAAATGCTAGTGGTTAAGGAGAGCGTATTGATGTCGGCTTCAGAGAACGTGGTGCTGGATTATCAGGAAACAATAAAGGTCATGTGCGAAAAGGTCGTTTTGAAAGGAGTGCTCGTTTAACGAGCGGTCATCCAGGTGGTGGCTTTGGCCAGGATAATCGTTTAAGATTTGGTGATGATAATAAAGGAACCAAAAGAATTATTAAAAAACCTGATGGCTTTTCAAGTATGTACATTTATAATTTTTTGCCACAAATTGTTAACAAAATAAAATGTTTTTTTAAGATCTACGATTAATTGATTGGAAACACGTATGTTTACCTTCATTTCCAGACTCATGCAAGAAGTGGAACCTTAAAGAGCAGCCACAGAAATAATGGAACGTATTGACTTACTGAAATCTAATTTCCTGACTTTAATGTATTAATGAAATTCCATTATATTTTTTTAATAAAAAATTTAATTTAAAATGAAAATTAAAAAAAAAAGTATTTTTTAATAAATTTTTACGTTATAAATAACTAGTTAGTACTAACCAATATTTACGTTATAAATAACTAGTTAGTACTAACCAATATTTACGTTATGACTAACTAGTTAGCATTAACCACTATTTTGGTTATCATTGACCAATAAAAAGCAGTAGAGTAAGCAGTACAGATATATGTTCCGTAGTCGAGTGGAATTCATTAGCTAGAAAGAGAGGAAAAATCACATGTACACAAGAGTTTCGGTTAGTTTTTTCATTTTGCTCTTAATAAACTAATAGAAACTTTTCCCAATATATTGGTCAACACTACCGGTCATATAACTAGTAAAATGACCAGTAGTCTTCTTGTAGGGGAATATGTTTATTTATTTTAATTCTTGATTTTGTTTTCTTTTGTGAGCAAAACTTTAAATTACTATTAGCAAATGTCAAATCACTGTCCAATTTTATTATCTGCGAAGACAGTTGGAAGAGTGTGCATTATGGCGAGTTGTAATCTACATAAAATTCTAAGAAAATTCTGCGAAGAAATCATGGGTCCAAGGTATATTTATAGCAGGTAGCCGCGAGATTGCAACTATTGTACAATAAAACAAACAACAGGGCTTTTTATTGTTGTTATGTGTAACATGGGGTCTTCACCTAAGATAATATCTGATACAATATGTGAGAGAACGTCGGCAGAATGAGAAAACAAATTTCTTCACGTTAATCTTAATCTTAAACAAGGGGAACGCGTATCTTATAAGATTTCATAATCGAATGATTCTCGTGCAGTAAACTTGTGTCGTTTTTACTCTTTTTTTAGTTTTTTCTTGTTTTTAAGTTAAAAATATTGTTTTTTTTTTAAACTTAAGCTGGATTCACCCATGCGTTCCGAACAAAATTTTTGTCCAGACAAAATTTTTTTATATTGAGTTTGACGTTTTACTTTTGAGAGAGCGACCAATGAATTTGTTCGGAACAAGGTATATTTACACAAGGTAAACTCGTTGCTACAACAAGACAAAAACAACACGCCAAATTGTTTTTGTATTTGGAACCATGGTGTCAAAAAAAACGCAACAATGTGCCTTTAAAATAAAAACACAAATTGAAAAAAAAAAACAACACGTGCAGTTCAGAATAATAAGCTGAAACAATTTTTAATATATTGTGCATTCTCAAGCATAAAAATAAAGTATTATTGCAAAAAATAATGCATTTAAATGTATTTTGTTTGCTTAGTAATCACAAGAATTAAAATTTCACAAAAATAAAATTTTTTTCACAATTTTACACTTTTTTAATTCAAAATGGCGCGCACTAACCATAAGTATGTAAACAAACACAAGGAACCAACATAAATAACTTTACCTTCGAGAAGAAAACAAACTTTTTGGTTAGCTTTTGGCAAACTTTTTTACAGTTGATAAAAAAAGTAGTATTTCGTAACACGTGCGTTTTGTTTTGAATATGCATGCATATAGTTTTGCGCTTATAAAATAAAAACAAATAAGCGCACGTCTATGTAGGTAGTACCAATCGATAGAGCGTAAAAATCTGAATCGATATTGATATAGCTTATTTTCTAAGAGACTTGGGGGAGGGAGTTATGGTGCAGCAAACTTTTTAAATTTTTTATATATGTACATGTATAATTTAGTTTTTCACTTATAACTCGAAAACCATTCCGCGTGCATATATCTAGCTAGTACCAATCGATAGAGCGTAAAAATCTGAATCGATATTGATATAGCTTATTTTCTACGAGACTTGGGGGAGGGAGTTATGGTGCAGCAAACTTTTTAAATTTTTTATATATGTACATGTATAGTTTAGTTTTTCACTTATAACTCGAAAACGATTCCGCGTGCACAGACCTAGCTAGTACCAATCGATAGAGCGTAAAAATCTGAATCGATATTGATATAGTTTATTTTCTAAGAGACTTGGGGGAGGGAGTTACGGTGCAGCAAACTTTTTAAATTTTTTATATATTTACATGCATAGTTTAGTTTTTCACTGATAACTCGAAAACGATTTCGCGTGCATATATCTAGCTAGTACCAATCGATAGAGCATAAAAATCTGAATCGATATTGATATAGCTTATTTTCTAAGAGACTTGGGGGAGGGAGTTATGGTGCAGCAAACTTTTTAAATTTTTTATATATGTACATGTATAGTTTAGTTTTTCACTTATAACTCGAAAACGATTCCGCGTGCACATATCTAGCTAGTACCAATCGATAGAGCGTAAAAATCTGAATCGATATTGATATAGTTTATTTTCTAAGAGACTTGGGGGAGGGAGTTACGGTGCAGCAAACTTTTTAAATTTTTTATATATGTACATGTATAATTTTGTTTTTCACTTATAACTCGAAAACCATTCCGCGTGCACATATCTAGCTAGTACCAATCGATAGAGCGTAAAAATCTGAATCGATATTGATATAGTTTATTTTCTAAGAGACTTGGGGGAGGGAGTTACGGTGCAGCAAACTTTTTAAATTTTTTATATATGTACATGTATAATTTAGTTTTTCACTTATAACTCGAAAACCATTCCGCGTGCATATATCTAGCTAGTACCAATCGATAGAGCGTAAAAATCTGAATCGATATTGGTATAGCTTATTTTCTAAGAGACTTGGGGGAGCGAGTTATGGTGCAGCAAACTTTTTAAATTTTTTATATATTTACATGCATAGTTTAGTTTTTCACTGATAACTCGAAAACGATTCCGCGTGCACATATCTAGCTAGTACCAATCGATAGAGCGTAAAAATATGAATCGATATTGATGTAGCTTATTTTCTAAGAGACTTGGGGGGGGGGGGGGGGGGGGCGGGGAGTTATAGCCTTATAAATTTTTAATTTTCATTACATATTTAGATGTGTCTGTCCAATCAACTTTGTAAACAAAGAATTATCAAGCAGAGCTGCCAGTTTATTGTTACCATAGTGCTGCCATATTATATTTATACTGTCAGATCCAGCGATTTTAAGTTATTTATTTATTTACTATTTGTGGGAAATCAAGCGCTTTTATTAGTTGTTAATACTTTATTTTTTAACATAAGTGTTTAAAAATTGAAGGTAAAAAATAAATTTAGAACATAACACTAGAGCAATATAGGTAGTATCTACCTATATTTTACCAATTGGGAGTACCAATTGATAGAAAAACAATTTGGAAAATTGTTTTCTATATAGAAAAATCGCAATAATCGGAATAGGGGACTGTCACATTCGAGAAATTAGACTTTTATAGGGTATGCCCAAAAAAGTGTAAAATTAAAAAAAATCCATATACGTGACGCGCAGGGGACCTAAGGTTAAAAACCGGGTTTGTTCAGGAGGGCCATTTTAAAGATATAAGTACGTGTATCTTTGGTATACCATTACTCAATAAAACGCGCATGTCTCTAGGAGGGAACACTTTCGGGGCATGGGATCGGTCTCATTCGATGCTTAGATGTTATCCACATCAAAAAAAAGTGAAAATTTTTACCCTTAGGTCCTTTTCTCTATGCGCTGTCACATATATATGTATATAGCTTGCAATTATTAAAAGCAGATACATACATTTCATTATAAGAAATATTCAAAATCAAGAAAATTTTAAGCTTGGAAGAATTGTATTCAATTTTAAAATACAAAACAAAAGTATAACTATAACTATAATCACATAAAAAGATTTAATATTAAAGAAACGCGAAAAATTCTTCATAAATATATTTATTTTTAGTGTGTATTTATAAGTAAATTTCATTCTTTCAATGCAAAGAAAGCCTTCAAGGCTAATTATACATGTATTGCTGTTACCATTTTTCCATGTTTTCCAAAAAAATAAAAAATAAACGAATACAGGTTTAACAAAGATTATTTTTTTCGCTGAAAGGTTTGATGAAAAGTTATTTAAAAAAGAAAAAAAATTTAAAATGTGTTGAATATTCATGTTGAAACAATTCGTTCAAAAGCTAAAAAAAAAAAACAAATTATACACTTTTTTTTTGCAAAAAAAGGAAAAGAAGAGGTTTTTAAAAGTGAGGTTAGCATGTCTACGAATTATGTTTGATACCACAATAAAATTTGTAATCTCTAATTTGAGAAACCAAAAACGACGATTTTTTTAAATTTTCACATTTCTTCTATTTTTGCTCATCGGGCACTTTTTCTTATACCTTTATATCGTCGAAAACTTTTATGTATTTTGAATTATTGATTTCAACTATTATTCACATCACGCGGAATCGTTTTCGAGTTATAAGTGAAAAACTAAACTATACATGTACATATATAAAAAATTTAAAAAGTTTGCTGCACCATAACACCATGTAAATATATAAAAAATTTAAAAAGTTTGCTGCACCATAACTCCCTCCCCCAAGTCTCTTAGAAAATAAGCTATATCAATATCGATTCAGATTTTTACGCTCTTTCGATTGGTACTAGCTAGATATGTGCACGCGGAATTGTTTTCGAGTTATAAGTGAAAAACTAAACTATACATGTACATATATAAAAAATTTAAAAAGTTTGCTGCACCATAACTCCCTCCCCCAAGTCTCTTAGAAAATAAGCTATATCAATATCGATTCAGATTTTTACGCTCTTTCGATTGGTACTAGCTAGATATGTGCACGCGGAATCGTTTTCGAGTTATCAGTGAAAAACTAAACTATGCATGTAAATATATAAAAAATTTAAAAAGTTTGCTGCACCATAACTCCCTCCCCCAAGTCTCTTAGAAAATAAGCTATATCAATATCGATTCAGATTTTTACGCTCTTTCGATTGGTACTTGCTAGATATGTGCACGCGGAATCGTTTTCGAGTTATCAGTGAAAAACTAAACTATGCATGTAAATATATAAAAAATTTAAAAAGTTTGCTGCACCATAACTCCCTCCCCCAAGTCTCTTAGAAAATAAGCTATATCAATATCGATTCAGATTTTTACGCTCTATCGATTGGTACTAGCTAGATATGTGCACGCGGAATCGTTTTCGAGTTATCAGTAAAAAACTAAACTATACATGTACATATATAAAAAATTTAAAAAGTTTGCTGCACCATAACTCCCTCCCCCAAGTCTCTTAGAAAATAAGCTATATCAATATCGATTCAGATTTTTACGCTCTATCGATTGGTACTAGCTAGATAAATGCACGCGGAATCGTTTCCGAGTTATTAGCGTAAAACTTACTTTGTACATGCACATATTTTGTAAATTTAAAGTTTGCTACGCTATAATTCTTTATCGCAAGAGTGTCATCTAATAACCTATATTGATATCGATTCAGATTTGTATGGTACTACCTTCATAGGCGTGCGCTTATTTGTTTTTATTTTATAAGCGCAAAACTATATGCATGTATATTATTTTACATGCAAAACAAAGCGCACGTGTGAATAAATACTACTTTTTCATCAACTGTGAAAAAGTTTGCCAAAGAAACCAAAAGTTTGTTTTCTTCTCACACGTAATAACTTTTGATACTAGGGTTCCAAATGGGGTAAACAGCTGACAAACATATGGGCCAACGAGTTTACCTTGTGTAAATATACCTTGGTTCGGAACGTTTTTTCTTGAATTGGTTAATTTTTAATTCTAATGCCGAACAAAATGAACTGAGATGCCACTTTTTTCAATTTGTACATAAAAGTTGAATTGAGCTGCCACATATTAAATTTTTCGTTTTGTACTGAATAATTAAAAAAAAATTAAACAAAAATGGATATTAAAGAAAATATTGCCCTGAAACTTATTGAGGAAATAAAAAATCCAGGAGGAGAATGTATTTATGATATGGGAAATTGTTCATATAAAAATACTTACTTAAAACAAAATATATGGACGGAAATAGAAAAATCTATTAGAATTGTTTAATTTTAAATGGTTAATTTTAATATTTTTTTAACATAATATTTACCAATTGTTGTAGGAAGTGAATGTTAATTATTAATAAACGATTCCACGTCATGAAAGCGCATCTCAGAAACAAGTGTGTGGACAACACCGTTTGTTCTTCTTTTCTGTAATATTTTTCTAACTGCTATTCTTTTTACTTTCAACCTTTTTTGATAAATTTGTTTTGCTAGTAAATGGGTTTTATGCAATTCAATTAAAAATAATAAAATAGAAACTGGGAATTATTTCTTTTTTTTATTTTTCGAATTAATACTATGAGCTAAATTTCAGTTATGTATTTTATAATCTTTTTGTAATAGTCCTATTCCTTCAATTTTTCAGAAATTACTTTATACACTACCAGACTATTATATTGTATTTTCTTGTTACATACAATATACCTCATTGCTTTCCAAAGGAAAGCTAATGAAAGCTTTATAAAATACATAACTGAAATTTAGCTCATAGAATAAATTCGAAAAATAAGGCCCTAAATTTGTAAAACGCAACACAATGACAAAAATAACATTGAAAGCAAAAACAATGTCAAAAATTTGTAGTTGCTTTCTACAGAAATACATATTGCGTTTTAAAATTATCAACGCCACAAGATATGCAGCGTTTAAAATTTAAAAATTCAATATACATTTCTATAGAAAACAACAACAAAATTATGAAATATTTTCGATTTTGTTTTTGCTTTCAATATAATTTTTGGCGTTGCGTTTGCGTTTTACAAATTTAGGGCCTAAAAAAATGTTGAGTAACCTTCGGAAAGAAATAATTCCCAGAGTCTATTTGTTAAAATTGTTGAGTTAAATACATACAATTTATAAAGTATCACTATCCAGTGTGACACAAAGAATGCTTACGAAGGCCGCAGCAGTCCAGAAAATGCATTACATTCCGCTGGTGTCTAATAATTGTAAATTTTTCTGTACATACAATATACCTCATTGCTTTCCAAAGGAAAGCTAAGGTAAAATGTAACAAGAAAATACAATATAATAGTCTGGTAGTGTATAAAGTCATTTCTGAAAAATTTAAGGAATAGGAATATTACAAAAAGGTTTATAAAATAAATAACTGAAATTTAGCTCATAGAATAAATTCGAAAAATAAAAAAATTCTTTCTTTCTTCCATTTTCACACACTTTTATAAAAAAAACTAATAGTTTGCTAACTGTGCTGCCACTTTGTATAATCGTTTACATCTGTAAACCATATGGTAGCTTTATTTGTCCGGACAAATTTTCCGAGATGGGTGAATCGTTCTGCAGAACACTCTCTGTAAAATAATTATTGTCCGGTCAAAAATATTGTTCGCAACGCATGGGTGAATCGAGCTTTATAACAAGATTTTCACTATTTGCACAAAAAAATTAAACATTTTAATGAATGCGTCTTATTATTGTTTTATATGTGTGAATGTATGTGTATTTTTGACAGCTCATCTTATAAGATCGTTGTTATACGATTTCTTATAACAACTGTCTCATAACATTTATTATAATATTAATACCAAAGCGAATTCAACTACAGGTGGTGTCGGAACTACAACAATCCAAAAACAACAGAAACAACATACGGTTTTTTGCATTGCATTACACAGCCCGACAAAATTAAAAAAAATTTTGCTTCTTTCTGATTCTAGTTAATTTTGGTGCGCTGAATTCAAATCTGTAATCAGTTTGTCTCTATCAGCTCTAGTTTTCATGATATAGCTTATTTGTGTTTTTAAAAAAGATGATGTGACTGATATGCAAATATCTACAAAAATTTTAAACGGATTATGTATTTCTTTATTTTAAGTAAAAGGTAATAAAATTTCTAAAATAACTATGGATTGCTTGTGAAGATTAGTCAAGAAATGACAGAGTTACAGGGGACAAAAGTTTAAGCTTCATTGAAAATTTTATGATTTTGTTCAATTTTGCTCTCTTCAAGTTATTTTTTTAAACCAATGATTTAAAAATCCTAATGTTTTATTGCATGCGACATTAGATAATTTTAATATGAACATTTTGAGCCCAACAAGACATAGATTGGTAAAAAATGACAAAGCTACAAAAGATTTAGTAAATTAACACACATAGAAATTCAATAATTTCAAACAATTTTTGTTACTAAAAATTTAGCTTTGTATATTTATTTGTTGTGGGTTAATTCAATTAATCTTATGTAGCTTTGTCATTTTTGCACAGAAATTAGTCTCGTTGGGCGCAAAATGTTCGTATCAAAATAAACTAATGTCCCATGTAATAAAACAATAAACTTTTCAGTTGTTTCATTTTAAAAAAATAACTTCAAAAGAACAAAATTGCAAAAAATCATAAAATTTTTCATAAATTTTCAAATTTTGTCCACTGTAACTCTGTCATTTCTTGGCCAATGTTTACAAACGACCCATGGTTATCTTAGAAATTTTATAACCTTTGACTAGAAAAAAAGAATTACATAATCCCTTTAAAATTCTTGAAGATATTTGCATTTCAGTCACATCATCTTTTTTAAAAACACAAATAAGCTATATCATGAAAACTAGAGCTGATAGAGACAAACTGATTACAGATTTGAATTCAACCAAAATTAACTAGAATCAGTTGATAAATTCAAAGAAGCAAATTGAGTGTTGGCCTGTGTTATAAGTGCCATTAGCTCGAAATGTCAACCATTATTAGCAAAACACTAACAAATCAAAACAAATAAGCCCGAGCTGTCAAAATCAGATGCCGTTTCGACACCACCTGTAGTTAATTCGCCTTGATTAATACTAACACTATTTGAGAGTCCACACGTAAAATAATACTCTCTGCGATTGAATTTGACGTTTGCTGATATAAAAATCTTATCTCAGGTGGAGACCCTGTGTAACGAACTGTCAAACAGCAAAGGGGTTGAAAAGAGACAAAAAAGACAAAAGATAAAGACAAAAAACTTGTTTACTTGTTTACTATGGAACATTTGAAAGTTTGTATCACAAAACAAGCAATTAAAAAATAACCAGCTGGCTTTCCGAGACTACCTGCTATAAATATACCTTGCATGGGTCTAAAAACAAACCCTAATCCCCTAAGTTTGCATGTATGTATTGCTACTGTCTTGTAAATGTAACCGCCGTGTAAAACGTGTTTAACTGCCCGTCTACAACATACATGATTTGCTGTAATAACTCGAAGTTATAAAAGCGTTGTTAAAACCGTTGCATTAACAACCGTGTTATAACATGAGAAAACTTCTAACATGATGAGTCTATACTTAACATGCAGTCTACAACTGACAAGAAATGCTTAACTTTAACACTAATATGATGTTAGTGTTAAGTATAGACTCATCATGTAAGAAGTTTTCTTATGTTATAACACGGTTGTTAATGCAAATGTTTTTTTATACCAGCAAATCATGTCAGTTGTAGACGGGCAGTAACACTAACATCATATTAGTGTTAAAGTTACATGCAGTCTGCAACTGACATGAAATACTTAACTTTAACACTAATATGATGTTAGTGTTAGGTATAGACTCATTATGTTACTGCCCGTCTATACCAGAGATAATTATTGCGACATATGTTGCAGTAAATGTCAAAATTATGTTATCTCTAATGTAGACTGCAATTTTTTGTACATATTTATTGCCGGTAATTTATGTTGCAATAATTGTTAGTCTATTTTCGTTGACAATTATTGCTAGCGTAAAACGTCAAATTTGGTTGTCAATTGAAAAAAAGAAGCAAAAAAGAAAAAAAAATAGAAGCAAATTGTGGGAGAAAGAAATTGAATTTGTGAAATGGTAGCAAATTATTATTAGTAAAAGTATTAAATTAACACTAAAATAAAATTCCAAAAATTATTTTTATTAAAATAATTTTTTCTTATTCAATCTTTATTATTTAAATTTATATTATTTTTTTAAATTTGAGTTCTTTTTTATATAAAAATATTAATTTTACCTTAACAAAAAAAAAAAAAAAATAATAAAATTAATATTTTTATATAAAAAAAAGACCTCAAGTTTAATCAAATTAATTTACATTTAAGATAATAAGAAAGAATTTATATTAATAAAAATAATTATTGCAAGATAGCGCCAGTTTTTACACTGCACTTTCTTCCTTGATTTTTTTCAAATTATGAGTTAACATAAATATGTTTTCCCATGCCTTTACCCCGGGTCTCCACGTAGCAATATTTATTGCGGCAAACGTCAAATTTGATTGCTTCATAAAATTTGCGACGTATAGACCGCATATTGCTATGAGTGGCAATCCATTGCGCAATGATTGCTCTTCTTATTGCTTGAGCAATTATTGCTTAGCAATCTGCTGTCAAATCAGTTGTAATTTATCTGACATTTCATTTCTCTGTACGGTTGTTTATTTGTTAGTGTGTTTATTTATTAAAAAATCAATTAAGAAAAAGCCGCCAAGTGAAAAAATACTTCAACAAAATACAGAAAAAGTGTTTATATATTATATTTTTAAATAAACGTCAATATTAACAAAAACAAACGACACATTTGTTTTTTTTTTTTTGTATATTTTTATTTTTGCAATAGAACAATACAAGTTTTAGGCTTTTTTTCATACGCAAGTAAACAAAAAAGTAATACAAAACACAGCTACGACAATTAAAATTAATTATTTTATTTTATTAATTTAATTTATTGATTTAAAAAGAAAATTTAACAATCACTTCAAAACACAACATGAAACATTTGTTATAAATAAAGGCACAAAACTTTATACAACTACTCGCGGTGAAAATTGCAAATTTATGGCAAAGCAATAACAAGTGTTCTCCAGCAATATAATCAGCAATTATTGCTCCATTGTTCTGCCGACGTTATTGCTTGTACTTAGCAATAAAAATTGCTACGTGGAGTCCCAGCGTTAACATAAGCTTAGCAATAAGAAATATTGCTCTGTTATACTGCCGACGTTATTGCCAACTTGCTGACATATTTATCTTTAGTGTAGACCTAGGGTTAGAAGTTTTCTCATGTTATAACACGGTTGTTAATGCAAATGTTTTAACAACGCTTTTAAGGTAGAAGTTCATAACACGCGTTAGTGCGCGCGCGCTCTGTCGTCTTCTGTCAAAAAAAGTGAAGCTAGTGTGTTTTCATAGAACAAGCTACATGCAAAATATTTTGACGCGTTTGCGCCAGAAAGTTGGTTAACTTTGAACTTTTTAACGCGTTGTGTGTTTTTGGCTTGTAATCAGCTGACAATAAAAAGAATAATTTAACAAATTTGTGAATCATGAAAGAAATATATAAAAAGAATAAATTTAATAAAATAACAAAATCTTGATATAGTTTCGAACCTATTTTTAATGCACAAATAAGTAAACAAATAAAAAACAGCTGACAGGAATGGCTTTTGTAACGCGTGTTGTGTAACTTGCAGTTTTTGACGCGCTTAAGTTTATAAACGCACGATACTTGTCGACGAACTAACGCGTGTTATGTACTTCCACCTTTATAACTTAAGTTATAACAACATACTACGTTTAGAGAAAATTGCCGCATAAACAGTGAATTAATTTTTTATTTACGAATAGCTAACTCATGAAAACAATTCCTGATTAACGAGACTATTTGCAAATAAGATTTTAAGCATTGCCACACTTTTAACCGTTTAACGTTTTTATTTCGATGTGGCACATTCATATGACAACAAAAGTAAAATTAAATCAAAAATGTGCAAATAAATTTAAAAATACACAATAATTTTTGATCTTTTTCATTTAAAAAATAAAAAGTTTATATAGTCTGGGATCACACTATAAAAGTTTTCTTTCAGAAAGTCTAAGTTTATTGGTGAGAGGGGAAGAGAACATGCTTTTCTTTTCTCCTCTCTCACCTATAAACTCAGACTTTCTGAAAGAAAACTTTCATAGTGTGAACCAAGACATACATACAGTGCTAATAAATGAATAAATTTTCCGTCTGGCATCACTTTAAAATAAGAATTTTTATTAAGAAATGCCCATATGAACAGTAAGTTAGTTAATCGCAAATAATTTTTATTCGTGAATAGGCTACATATAAACGTGGTAACAACAGACAATCATGTCAGTTGTAGGCAGTTAAGCATTTCATGTCAGTTGTAGACTGCATGTTAACAACCCTGTTATAAATTATGTTTTAACATCATTTCATGTCTTTTGTAGATAGGGTGTTACTTTTTTTAATAGATTACAACTGGCAGCCATTTCTGTTTCTCTTTCGCTTGTAAAGCAAAGTATTTTTTTTCTAAAATTAAATCGAAAAATCTTTTTAAATAATTGAGCAAAAATAAAGTGGAAAAATTTGTAGAAGTTTATCTATAATAAATAATTTGTTTATTGCGCTTTGCAATGAAAAGGTAAGATAAGAAACTTAAAAAAGTAGTTTAACACTAACCTAAAAATTGCAATTAAAAAACTCAGGTTTGTATAAATTTTGTGCGAAGAAAGGATTCACATTTTCAAAGGGCGTTAAACCATAATAAGAAGAACAAAAAAGGTCCAAAATGACACAATACCTACCGCCTAATTTATTGGCATTATTTGCCGCAAGGGACCCAATACCGTTTATGCCGCCAGTTGATAAATTGCCTCATGAAAAGAAATCTCGAGGCTATTTGGGTGTGGGAAATTTCCTTAATGATTTTGAAGACCCTAAAGATACCCCAGCCCCAAAAAAGATGGAGACCCGCCAAGAGCGTGTCGAAAGAAGGCGACGAGAAAAAGCTGAACAGGTAGCGTATAAATTGGAACGTGAAATTGCACTATGGGATCCCCAAGAAATTAAAAATGCAACGGAAGACCCATTTCGAACATTGTTTGTCGCTCGTGTTAATTACGACACATCAGAATCAAAACTGAGAAGAGAATTTGAAATATATGGACCCATTAAGAAGATTGTTATGATAACTGATCCGGAGACTAGCAAGCCTAAGGGTTATGCGTTTATTGAATATGAACATGAACGTGACATGCATGCTGCTTACAAACATGCTGATGGCAAAAAAATAGATGGTAAACGAGTATTAGTTGATGTGGAAAGAGCTCGAACTGTAAAAGGATGGTTGCCACGGCGTCTAGGTGGTGGTTTAGGTGGCACACGTCGTGGTGGCAACGATGTTAACATTAAACATTCGGGTCGTGAAGACAATGAACGAGAACGTGAACGTTACCGATTAGAACGTGAAAGAGAAGATCGCGAAAATGCTCGAGTAATAGAGAAAGGACGATTTGGTGATGGTGGTCGTCGTCGGTCACGCTCAAGAGATCGTGTGCGAGAAAGAGAACGTGAACGTCCCCGCCGTTCACGCAGTAGATCTCGTGAACGCAGAAAGCGTCGTGGAAGTCGTGACCGTGAATATGAAGACTACGAAAGGCGCGATAGGCGTGAAAAAGATCGCGAACGTGAACGTGAGCGCGACCGTAAGAAGAAACGCTCAAAATCACGAGAAAGAGATTCGTCGCGTGAACGACGAGAAAGAAAACGTGAAAAACGTGACAAAGACCGTGAACGTGATCGTCGTGACAGCAAGGAGCGTAAGCCAGACTTCCGAGAAATGGATATAATAAAGATAAAAGAAGAGCCAATAGACGATGGATATCCAACGTATCCAATGTATCCAACAGCCTCTATAAAACGCGAAACAGACGACGAGCAAGAGGAAAAATTTCGACCACCACATGATATGTTCAGTGTGCCACCACCCCCTATACCAGGCCGTAGTGGTACTAGTGGCTCCAATGAAAATGGCCAAAATAGCGGCGAAAATCAACAATCATGGTGGCGTTAAAACAATCATTCAATATTGTTAGTCCTTAAAGGCTTGAATTTCTCTATTTGAACACTATTACAGTAACATCAAGCAGCCTCAATTGCAATAAAAACTAATAGAAATTGATTGTTGCATCTTTAAAGACAAAAACTTTTACTGCATGTTCATTTATTTCTCATGTCCCCTTTTACAATGTGACAGACATTAGGCAGACAGATGATGTTTGTTGGTAAGGGGACGACGCTGTATGCGTGACACATTTTACTTTTTTCCTCTTTCGCCGACAAACTTTGTCTGTCTGCCTTCTGTCTGTCATAATCTACAAAGGGGGCTAATGAAAACTTCATTCGCTTAAATTACAATTAAAACAAAAACAAATTATAAAATATTGTTTTTGTTTTACATGTAAGTAAAGCGAAGGAAGTCTTCGTTCGAAATCGATGAACAGGCCATTAATTATGAATTACTATTTACATTAGTAAAATATTTTAATTGATCTAACAATTTGGTAATTGAAAAATTTTAAAGGTTTAGTTTTTAAAAAGAAGACATCAAATGAAATTTGAAACCCATATTTAAATAACAATTCGAATTTTTTACTGAATAATTGCTTATTACGTGGCGCGTTTCCATTTCAATACCCATTATCCGTGATTAAAGTTTTTTAGATTTTTCATGATAAATGTTGCCAAACCTTTATACATTTTTATATGAATACCTACCTACTTATCTTAATGATATGCATATTTAAATTAATAAAAAAATGCTTGATTTTTTTTCTCAAACTTTTTTATACAATTTTTAAATTTCATTTGATTGTCTTTTCCCACAAAAAAATAAGCTTTTAATTAAACATTTTTATAGAAATTTATCTTTTATAATTAATTTCTGTTAATATTTTTTAAAAATAATTTCCTATCTAAAAACTCAAAAATTGTTTGTCCGGTGTTTATTTTAAAAGCTTATTTTACATTTTATTTAAAAAAAAATATCAAACGGAAAATAGATTATAACAAATGTAAGAAATTTAGGTATTAAGTAATGAACCCACATTGTGTGTGAGTGTGAACAAAAACAAAAAGTAAGTAAAAAAGAAAAATATAAGAAAATAAACCCCGTCGAATGTGTATGTTTAATGAATGTAATTATATATGTGGTAGTACATATTTAGTCACCCTCTCAGGTAAGGGGAGGGATTTAACATTTGATTCTGTTTTATGGTCTTACGTTATTCAAGGAAACCTGCAAAAACATCAAGAGGTTCTTTTATTTGGGTATTTTAACATACCCCATGGTGGTATGTGGAACGATAATTTCTCTATTATTTACATTTCTTCTAATTTCTTAACTCCTAATGTAATTAAATTTTAGTAAGATTTGTTTGTCCTTCAATAATTAAACTGACTGTTGTTAAGAACTTTTAGTAATATCAAATTTTTTCTTTCTTTTTACAGTTTAAATTAAAAAAAACAATATTTATCAAAAAGGTTATATTCTGAAATTCTGTTCATTTTTTAAACTGCTCACTGGGAATAACAAATACAGTAAGTCAGTCATTCGTACTTCAAAAAATGTTTCGTTTAAGAGTCCCAGGAATAATATTAAAATCGAAATATGGTAAAATATGCATTTAATGAATAATTACAATTTGAAATAGAATTTTTATTATTTCTTTTTTTAATTAACTTGCATATTAATTTCAAAACCTAATTTTGCTTACATGTTATGATGAAGCTCTACATTCAAAATCATACCTATAAAACGTCTTTACTTATCAAACACATTTCAAATTGTAATATATTCTTCAAGCATTTAATTATAACAAAAATCAACAAAAATGGTTGCGGTTTAAGGTAAATTGTTTGATGTTACAACATTGACTAACGCAATTTCCTATTCTAGGGCTCGTTCTATGACTTGCCAATGCATTCCCAGAGTGTTTTACCATATACCCACCCAAATAGTTCTAAAGTACTAACGGTGTAGAAGACGGTTGTCTCTTGCGGAAAAGCAGATCACAACTCTAAATATGCATGTGTACTGTGTAAGTGTACTTTCATGTATGTGTATAACGGGTTTCTTAAATTTTCTACGAAGATAATTTTTAAGAGGAAATTTATTATTTTAAAAGTGATCGTCAGTGATCAAATTAAAAATCTGCTTTAAAAGTGAAGCAACGTAGGTTTAATATCTGGAAAAAGCAATTGGGGTTAAGACATGGGTAAGCATTTGGTTATAATACTTATCATATCTATGCATACAATAATTGTTTTTAAACATTTCAACGAGTTGAAAAAACATTGTTTTCAACAATGACACTAAAAGATATTTATTAATTGTGTACATGTACATACATACATTAGCTCCACACAGAAAAAACATTTTGGGTGAGGTGTTAAAGCAAAAGGTTTGTTTAAGATTTTTTTATTTAAATATGGTAAGATTTTGCTTCCAGTCTTCCTAATACGAAGACAAATAGAACATGATAATTTTCGGTAAGATTTGGCACACAAAACGAATAGGAAATTCTAATTTTTGGTAAGATATTTTTCCATATGCCGTTTGAGATACAAATTAATTCAGCATATACATACATTTTTAATAAGCTCTGCACTAAAAAACTATTGGTCAGGTGAGATCTTGAAGTAAAAGGTTTGTGTTTTCAAATAACATGTAAGCTTTCGTGTCTTTCTTAAGGCCCTGTAAATATGAAGATAAATAGAAATTTAACATTTTGGTAAGATTTTTCTACGTTATTTAAACATTTATTTTCAAACCTTTGTTAAATACAAAAACTATTTAATAAAATAACGTTTAATAAACATGTAATATACCAAACTCGTTATTATTTATCTTGCAAGACATTAAAGGTAATATTACGTGTGTGACAAATAACTATTATTTAGGGCTACTATTGAAAATATGAGACGAATATAATGAAAATTGGTATGTATTCTGTGAAGGATCAATAAAAATCAACTTAGTTCCCAACAAAAGATTTAGTAACAAGTCATATACATACATACATATCTGTGTCAAAAAGAAAACGTGCTTTAGTTAACTTAAGCTTAATTTAAGTAAGCATGAAAATGCTCAAACGTACCAATGAGGAAAGTTTCAATTATTTCGTACGATTTTTGAGGAAGTAATGCATAATGACTTCAATGTGCAATAACATTTGGAATCAAATCTTAAGTTTACTTCCGATCTGTGACATTAGGAATAAACTAGATGACCCGTGCGAATATTTCGCACCGTTAGTTGTCATTTTTGTAACATAAAATGAAAATAATTAATAGAAATTTTAGCAACTTCAATACATTTTAAAATATAATTTTTATCAATGAAAATATTAATTTTTCAATTTCTAATTATTTTTCGTCATTAGTGTTAGAAATAAGCTTTAAAATGAGATATCATTCATTAAATTTGATGCGGTGGTATGGGAGATATTTGCAACCGACAAAAAAAGTGCTTTAGAAATAATATATATGAAACTATAACCGCAAAGAAGTGATGATTATATTAGAATAGTAAATTTTTAAGAATCACCCTTAAAATTCCGAAACGCTCTCCTACAAAAATAGACTAATGTACGTTTTCCTTATTGCCACAGATGTTATTGATACATGGTCAAAATTAATTAATTTGAGGAGGTACATTACAATTACTTAATTTAATCATACATGTTGGTGAAGCATGCGTGAACTTCGTGGATCGGTTGAAGTGTCTAGGCATTTATTTAGATAAATGTTTAAACTTTGAGACTCATATTGATAACATAAGCTGGAAAGTTTCAGGGTTAGTGCGTCAACTTTACTCTTGAAGTTTTTTTCTGGTTCAATGAATTATATAACCTCTAAGTTAGGTCGTATCGCTAACACGATTGTACGGTACGTTTATGGTGTTCGTAGGAATGATCACATATCTGAATATGTTAAACGCTTCATGGGCTGTTCTTTCGGTAATTTAATAACTTTACGTAACTTGGTGTTTTTCTATAAATTATATAGAATTAACAATGCTTTATTTGAAAGGTCTTTTATTGTAAGAATTGCACGTCGTTGGAACACATTACCCATTAAGCTTCGCGTGTTTTCACACTCAAATAATGCCTTTCGTTTATAGTGAACAATTCTTCATTCTTAATTTAAACGTGATGTTGCTTATATATTTATGGTATCAATTGTCTTTTGATATTTTCTATTTAATTCTACCTTTAAATATTTATATATGTGCATAGGGCGGGTCGATTTGTATGGATGAAAAAAAATTTAAAATCGTATAGCAAAAACGTAATCTACATAAAATTCTAAAAAAAAAAAACAGAAGTAAAGGAAAAAACATGTAAAATCAATTAAAGTGGATAATCATTCAGGAAAGCAAATTTCGATCTACCAAATGTTAAAATACAATTTGGTTTAAGGATTGATGTTTGACTAGTGACGTCAGCAGTCGTCGATGGCTGCGAGTGTAAGACGGCAAATCCATCTGAGGAGATCGAGTGGTTGCGATCGAAACATGTCATGGTAACCTGCCGGCCAGGGCTCGAGCCCGAGCCACGTCAATAATGAAAGATTATCAATAACAATTTTAATTGATTTTCATGTTGTAAAATTCCTTTCTTCACAAAAATAATTTAATGAAAATTAAATTTCATGAACTTACGCCTAATTAAAAATATTAAAAATTTGGATTGAAAACCATAAATAGTTCAACAAAATAACCACAATACTAATTAAAAATTGCCGACTTGAAATTTTTTTTACTTGGGTGAAAATTTTTTTTAATGTAAAAAAAATTTCGAGTGTAAAAAATATAAAGTGCAAAAGAACTACCTTACTAAACAATTTTATTCAAAAAATTCGATTTCTCTTTGGAAAAAGCAATTTTTAAAAAAAAAATTTTTTTTTTTTTTCAAAGGCGGGCATATAAATTTTCAAGTCGAAAGGCGCGGATTAGGATTTTATTTTAGATCCATGGTTTCTTCGGAGAATTTTATGTAGATTACGTTTTTGCCATACGATTTTTAAAATCGACCCGCCCTAATGTGCATATGGGTGTTTCTCTGGTTATGCACGCGACATTTGTACGCGTTTTATTGTGTTTGAATATTAAAAAAATAGAAGTGGATTGGAATTTTAGAATGAATTCTAGAATCGTTACATGGTTTGTGATGAGTTCTTTCTAAAAAGTATATATAATGGTAAATTGAGCACTGGGTACCCAAATGCCATGCAATCAAAGTTGACTTACTCACGTGACAAAAATAGAAGTGCCTTTTAGGACCGTAAGAAAAAGTGCGAAAGTAAGTGAATTGTAGGAGGCTTTTATTTCGGAAAAAATGTTTTTATAAAGGTAAGTAATGGGCCTTTATAATCATGTTTTGTTCAAAAGCAACTATGCATGGGTTGGCGAAGAAAAAAATAAATTGTAAATTACGCACGTGACATTACGCACGTGACACTTTTTCCATATGTTTTTGTATTATTATCTCCACGCATTTTCCCATAAATGTCTTAAAATTTGCTTAACAAAAAAACTTAATACTCGTTTTACAATTGATTGTAATGGAGAGATTATGAAGAAAGAGTGTAAACATAACATATTTCTTGCATGTAAAATAAGTATATAAAAATGTCTTTAAAAGTAGAAAATACAGAAAATTATAAAATTTTCCAGTTTCCAGCCCAATTTCCTCAAGTAAAACAGCTTAGATATGCTAGGAAACCATTCTTTAATAAGAACATAGACTTTTTTCTAATAATAAACAATAAAAGACGGTGATAATCAACATTTTTTTTTTTTTTCATCCTGGTAGACCATTCTGGTGAAATGCCCATATATATGTCTACTAGGGTGGGTCACTGATGTATGAGAAAAAATTAAAGTTCTCGAATCATGTTCTAATAGCAATATTTTTTTGTCTTATGTCAAAACAAATTAAAACTGCAAAAAAAAATAAAAAGAAGTCACATCTTCAGCCCGCACAAGAGCTCCTAAAAATTAAGTATATGTAAGAAAAGTAAATTTTTTAAATTTAAATTTTTTATTTACTATCAATTATTATTAATTAAAGCTGAAAACCATTTTGAATTTAACTTGAAAAAAAATAAAACTTTGGTTCTTATACAACAAAAAACAATTAAATAATTTTTTGGTCACAAAATTTTGTTTACTGTAAAATCTAGCCATCTCTCGTCTTGATTCAAGTTTCGTCTTTGTTAAACCTTCTCTTAATTTTTTATTGCATATAGTCATGGATGCTTCTGATACTATTTTTTCGAACTTACAAGTCGATAAAACACATTAATATGCTTTTCTGCAATACAATGCTATTGTTGTTAAATTCAAAATTTAACAAAATTTAACATCGAAGCGCGGGCTGTTACACTAAAAATAAATTAATAATATTTTACAGGGGTCTAGTGCAGACAAAATTACAACATATTTACGCTATTAGAAGTCGATAAGAGAAAAAAAATATTTTCGACCCACCCTAATGTGTACATGTATATATATTGATATTTATTTTGGTTTGGGACCTAGGGATTTAAGTTAAATTCTAAATTTAAATATTTTTAGTATTAACTCAGATAGGGATTGCTGATCGGTTTTAACCGAAATCGAAACCGCGGTTTTAATGCCTACAAAACCGAAAACCGACCAAAAACCCTCGGTTTTAGCTTTTACTTAAAATGTATATTTATGCTAAAAGAAATTGCAAATTATACATATTACTCGTACTTCATATACAAAAACTTTATACATAATAGCCTGGAACAATGACAAGGTACATATCTCAAAATTCTTTAAATTTAAAATTAGTACTAAGAGGAACAAATGCTTATTTTTAATAAACTCCCAGCTAGCATTTTTTGAAATTTTTAATCATATTTAAGTCTTTTTTGACTCTTCAGCGCGATTAAAATACCAGAGAGAAAATGGTACCGTACCCGCGACTCTTCTTAAAGGGTCATATATGATTCGTGTTTTTTTTATTAGTTTAGAGACATTTTCGACTGTTTTTTTTAATAGTTTTTGTTATTGAATTTCAAATCAAACACTTTTAAATCATAAGCGCGAGTCATTTTGTGTTGATTTTTAACCGTGCTAATGATTAATCAGTTTTTAATCACCAAAAGTACTCAAAACAGACTCATACCGATTATTTTTGAAAAAACTATCTTCCAAGTGCTAGCAGGGTTGAAACAAATAAAAAAATTTTATTACATACACACAAAATATATACATATATGTATATAGTTTTACTTGGATATTTTCAAAACCAAAAACCGAACCGAAACCGACCGGTTTTAATCATTTTAAAACCGAAACCGTGTTTCACATTTTTACGGGTTTTAGCAAACTCTAAACTCAGGTATATTTCTTTGTAATATACTTTATTGGCCTAATGAGGCTTTTATATTACCTGCAATAAATTGAAATTGAAATGCAACGTTTGCACTTTTCTTTATTTTCTACCTATGTAGCATTGTCAAGATATAACAAAATTTGTTAGTTGTTGTAAAATTTTGTATAATTTCAATATTCCATTGATAAATTTGTTAAATGATCATACTGCCCAATTAAATAGCCGTAGCCGGGGTAGGAAAAAATTCTACTCTCGAGCATAATTAGTAGTGCCCGACCTAACGCACTTTTTCAGACCGAACCTGTAGTCAAACTTCGGTAAATTTTGCAAAGTTTTTGTTTTAAAATTTGTTTTTTAAACCAAATAATATTTCAGGATATTTTTTCTGCGAGATGAAAAGAAAAATACAATTCAAAGAAATGAAACTACTTTGTAGTTAAAAATCAGAAAATATAAAGAAGCTATAAAGCTCGCCTACACAAGTTTTAAAACGCGAAAATTTACTCGAATTGTGCTCGCGGGTAGAATTGTTTCCTACCATGCACAAAACTACTAAAATGGAGATGTGACTTTCTTAGGAGCGCAGTTTAGTACTCAAAAATTAATATTAAAATGGCTAAAAAGCCATTTTTAAATTGTATTGCTGATCTCCATTACCAAACCAACGTTCGGTCGGACACCAATAATTACCATCAATTATCTCGTTTTTAAATTTGTGCTCAAGTTTAATTTTAAACTCGCGAGCACAAATTTTTTACGATTCGTAAGATCTTTGTCCTCAATTCATAAGCAAAAGGGTGCGTACAGAGTGGCCGCTTGTTAACTAGCCGATTGACGCTTATTGCTAGAACCAATACGAGAAAACTGTTACTATACAAGTTAGTACAAATAAGCGCGAACAGGTCATACTGGGCGCCGAGCTTTTCAGAGCGCAAAGCTGATGTATTTCAGCGCCGAAAACATTGATTACGTTATGTTGTTTTTTTTCAACTTGTTTGGAAAACATTTAAAAAAATAAAAACAACAATTTAAGAAAAAGTAAATAAAACATGCAATCAAAACGTTAAAAAAAATATATAAAAATTAAAAAGAAAATAAAAATTAAAAAATAAAATAAAAATTAAACAAAAAAATTAAAATTCAAATAAATAATAAAAATTAAATAAAATTATAACAATTATGTATAAAAAAATTAAAAAAAACTTATGAACAAAATTTAAAGCAAAATGTAATAAAAATTTCGAATGAACAACAAACCCAAATGCATACAAACATACATAAACACAAATAGTAATAGATACTATTCAGCGCTGATTCTCGCATCCACTATGCACACTCAAACTTGTTTCTCGCATGAACTTGTTCTCGCATGAACAAGTTCTCGCAATAAGCGTCAGTCGGCTCGGCAACAAGCGGCCACTCTGTACGCACCCTAAAACGATTATGTATTTATAAAATTTGTGCTTTCGAGTTCTATTTTTATACTCGTAAGTACAGAAAACAAGCACAAATACCCCATTCAGACTCGGAAAGTTAGTTGCGCAACTCTTGGTTTGTTGATGTCAGAGGTAAGGTCGGTTACACTCGGCAAGTTGTTTTTTTTTTTTTTTTTTTTGTAAGGTCGGGTTAGGGAAGGGGAAGCTGTTTTGTTCTTTCATCAGGCTTGGCAAAACCCCGGGTTTAAAAATCCACCCAGCGGGTTTTTTGATTTATTGAGTTGTATAGTTTTTTTGTGTTATGATCTTATAATTGGTCTGAGCAATGTCAACCCAGCCCTTTTCGGTATAGATTAAGCAAGAAAATCTTCCATTCTTGTTCATGGCATCATCATAAAATGCATGGATGGTTAAAAGCCTTGAGGCGAAAAGTAGGTTTAAGCTGGAGGTCCATAACACGCGTTTTCGCCTCCACGCAGCGCATGCTTTTATAACCTTACTTGCGTTCTACGTTTCAAGTTACATGAAACGCTTTTTATGCAGCAGCAGCACAAGTAAAAATAAAATTTAATTTGTCAAAATCGGCTGATTTGTTCGAACGCTGCTTGTGATGCTTACAAAAGTAGAAAGTAAACCTACTTTTCGCCTCAAGGCATCTACGCTTTTGTGCATGTAA
Organism: Pollenia angustigena; assembly: GCA_930367215.1. Lineage (NCBI taxonomy): Eukaryota > Metazoa > Arthropoda > Insecta > Diptera > Polleniidae > Pollenia > Pollenia angustigena. Next base: position 72,915,605 of record OV884057.1, on the reverse strand, counting down.
CTTACTACGTATAACTACACATATTCTACTTTTTTGACAGCTGCGTATGCTGCGAAAAAGCGAGTAACGCGTGGTCTGGACCTCCAGCTTAAAGCAGACCATACACGATTCAATTCAATTGTCAACTGAGTCGGTTGTTGTCCAAATCAAAGCGTGTATGGCCTTGTCAGTTGATTAGTTTGACGGTTGTCGAGTTGGTTGAAGAAAAATCAAAAGATTTTGATTTTTTCAAGTTGACTACTAAGTCTTTCAATTCGATTGTACTGTGTGTGCTCAAATCTCTTGAGCAGCTGTCAAAATTAATTTTTGTAGTTAAGTATTTAAAAAAATGTCTTTTATTTCATTAAATTTTAAAATAAATTTAAAATCTTTCAATTCAGTTGATGAAGTTGTCAACTGAGTTGAAAGACTCAGTTGACAACTGAATTGAACCGTGTATGGGGCGCATAACTTTCTACTTTTGTAAGCGTCACAAGCAGCGTTCGAACAAATCAGCTGATTTTGACAAATTAAATTTTTTAAAAAAAGTGATAAAAGAAAGTTGCATTCGTTTTACTAAAAACTTCATTTACGAGGTTAGAGCTAGGCTTCCTATCAATTGCACTTTTTAGCGTTGACAACATATTTAGTAATCGTAAAAAAAAACGATGTATTTGTTTTCGGTAGACATTTTTTAAAGATGTCGACACTGTTTCAAAAATAGAAAATGGCTTGGAAAATATTAGAAATTGTGAACGGAAAAATAAACAACGATTTTGAGTCATGTAGAAAAAACGTATTGAAGAGTTAAAAATCATGCAGCCGGAAACCGTACAAAGACTTTAAAACAAATGCAAAGACTTTAAAAACAAAAAAGAGCCGTAACTTGGTATAAGAGTAGATAGGTAATGGGGATCTTGGACTGTGTCCGGTTCCGATAATGCGAAAAGGAATGTGTGGTGTAATAGATTATCCAAGTTCAGAACCATTTCCGGTATACGAGTAGATGAGGTGAACAGTAATTTTCACATATAGATGGCGCTGATTGTGAAATTCAGTTTTTTTTAGACTTAGATGGCGCATACATTTATTTCATTTCCAATAGAAATTTAAAAATTTTGTGAACAAAATACCAAAAAAATGGGTATTTTAGGGGATTTAAGCGTTGATTTGAATATTTATTTAGGATTTTAAAAATTTTGTGAAGAAAATACCAACAAAATGGCTATTTTGAGGGGTTTTAAGCGTTGATTTTAATATTTATTAAGGATTTTAAAAATTTTGTGAAGAAAATACCAGCAAAATGGGTATTTTGAGGGGTTTTAAGCGTTGATTTGAATATTTATTAAGGATTTTAAAAATTTTGTGAAGAAAATACCAACAAAATGGGTATTTTGAGGGGTTTTAAGCGTTGATTTGAATATTTATTTAGGATTTTAAAAATTTTGTGAAAAAAAATACCAACAAAATGTGTATTTTGATGTAAACTCTATTTTAAGTTTTTAATGTAAACTCTATTTTAAGCTTTTATTTTTTAAGCAAGTTCCGAAACATTTTATTTATTTTCCGAACCATTTTTATGAGGTGAAAATTATGTTTTTAACAACTTATCTTAGTTCCGAACCATTTATATAATTTTGATATTTATTTCTTAGCAAGTTTCTGAAGCTTTTTGATGAGGTGAAGTTTATTTTTTCACCACTTATCCTAGTTCCGAACCAGTTGGTGAATTTTGTTTTATTGAAATTTATTTCTGTGGTAGGATTTGGATTTGATCTCATTTCAACAGTGATTCTAAGCAGTTTAATTTTATCAAAACTATCGAAGTCAAAATCGACAAAATAGAAAATAAAAGTTCAAAATTATAATTCTCAAGTAAAAAACAAGTTTGCGATTCTTTTAAAACAGTTTTTAGAATTAACACAATAGTCAAAGAATTTAAATTTAGTTTTGTTTTCTTCTTTGTATTAAGAAATATTTTGTTCCCGTTTATGCTGACATTATGTTATTCTTATTTGCAGTTTGTTTTCTTTCATAATATAACGTCTCCTAAGAAGATTTAAAAAGAATTTGTATTTTGTTATAAAATGCTGACGATGTGTCTGCATGTTTGTTTACATTAATCTGATGAAGAAATCTTTTTGTTATATTTAAGAAGCATAAACATGATTGAGCGTGTTAGAATGTACAATTTGTTTATAAAACAAAACATTAATTGCAGTTTGTTTTCTTGCCCTTCTTAAAAGGCTTAGTGGAGTATACTTCTGAAAACTAGGTTTATTTACATTTGAGCATTGAAGATTTGAACAATGAATTTGAGCGATTTTGAAATTGAATTTGGCGATGAAAATTCTATGGAAGATATCCCTAACAACCAAATGGCTTACTACGATTTTTTGTGGGAAATTGAGTATTTTTTGGAAGACGAAGAGGGGGATAAAATCATTTTAAAGGCAAATGACGGGTTTTATTTGGATGAAGAAGGAGATCGCTTCATTAGAGAACTAGATTTAAGTTTATAAATGTAAATTTTTTCTTCTTTTTATTCAAATACTTTTAAGTAGTTATTAAATAAAATATATGTACATACTAAAAAGTAAAAGTAAAATAAATGTTTCTTATATTGCATCACATTTCGAAAATAATTTTAAATGGCTGAACATATCCATGTATAAATAGCGTATACAATTCATTTCAACAGCAAGTACATTGTGATTTATCGTGGAGTTCAAATAGTATTTTTAAAATTTGCGGTTGAAATTATGAAAGAAAAAAATTTAAAATGGTTAAAGATCTAAAATTCGATTGCAGTGAAGATCAGCATTTAAAACAATCTTCATTTACGCCACGCTATAGCATGACTGATATTTTCCATAGAGAAGATGAGCGTTTAAAAACTTTTTCATGCTGGCCATTAAAATGGGTAGATAAAAGAGAGTTAGCTATGACTGGCATGTTTTATAGTGGAGATTATGACAAAACAAAATGTTATTTTTGCGAAGTTGAAATTTGGAGTTGGGGGCCTACTGATCAACCTTTAACAGAACATTTGCGTTGGTCACCAAATTGTGCTTTACTGAGAAGATGTTGTACCAATAATGTACCTATTAATTGGAATGTGTTAAATCAACTACTACCACCACCCTGTTATGATACCTGTGGTCTCAGAGAAGTAGAAGGTCAAATACGACACGATAATTTTTCTAACATTCCTCAGTATAATATTGAAATTAAAAACGATAATATCGCTAGAAGCAATCAGATTACTAATTATGATGATCAAGTTATTGAAATCCCAATTACATTTGTCGAATCTTCAAATACAATGATGCAAAACGCTGAAATTTCATCATCCATAATAAATGTAGCAAAATATTTTTTTATTTATCATTTTTTGTTATTAATTTTATTTATTATTTTATTTGTATTAGAATACATTTTATTTGCTGAAATAGAACTGAAAATAAATAAATAAATAAAAAAAAGAGAAAAAGTTTTGATTTTTATTATTGGTCTTTATTAAATATTAAATGATAATTATTTATTAAATTTATTACATTAATTTTTCTTAATATATAAACCGCACATCTGCACGGAGTAGGCCCTTCTTCACAATACGAGCTGTACCATGGGCAGCATTGGAAATGTGGCTCCCCATCATCACTTTCAGCAACGCCGAAGTCTTCATTTTCATCCAGCATTGGTATGAAACTTTCTATGCACAGCCTGTGCTCATGCAGGATAACTTCCTCAAATTTGGTTAAAAATTTTACTAAAAATTCTTTTAATGTACACATTTTTGAGTTGTATCCGCTTGGCGTCCTACTTGTTAATGTTTCTCGTTTTTAAATTTCTAGTTATTATTTCACAACATTTTACTTAATAACTAGAGTGAAAGAGAAAAGTATATTAAATTTCTCACTTCTATTCGGTTTACTTAATAACTAGAGTGAAAGAGAAAACTATATTAAATTTCTCAATTCTATTCGGTTTAATTAATAACTAGAGTGAAAGAGAAAACTATATTAAATTTCTCAATTCTATTCGGTTTAATTAATAACTAGAGTAAAAGAGAAAACTATATTAAATTTCTCAATGCTATTCGGTTTACTTAATAACTAGAGTGAAAGAGAAAACTATATTAATTTTCTCAATGCTATTCGGTAATTTGTTCTGTATTGGTTCCTATTTATGTGGTAGTGTTATTCCATATTTATTTATTTATATCGATTTCTTTCTTTAGAGCAAAGGGAAGAAATGTATGTCTTCGTCTCATTTATTCACATGATTATATATCAATAAACTTTTTCTTGATTAATAAAATAGATTATTTTTGATTTAGTTAAGCTCTTTTCAATTTAGAGAAGTGGTTTTAATCTCAGTTGAAAAAAAGAAACTAACGTGATCGGTTGTGAAAAATGGAACCCTCGAAAAACTTAGTAACCAAATTTAATACTCTGAGCTACAGCAAATCCTTAATTCACATTAAGGATCTTGCAATATCTTCTAAACACATTATTATGAATGCAAGTAGAGTGAATACCAAGTATGGGAGCTCAATAAAAGTTGAGCTTGAGGAGAATATATTGTTTTTGCCATATCGCTACAATACGCTAACTGACGAAGATTTGAAGAATTTATCATCTGGATCGTATCTTATATCCAGGGAAGGGGAGAAAAACTTGCGATTGAAGCCATTTGAGGAGGGTGATATCTTTGAAGCCAATTCTAGATATCCCATATACGCAAACTTTAACAGTTTTTAAATTATATTTTAACGATAAAAATAATAATAATATGTACCTTAAAATAATTAAATAAAAAAAACATGGTTTTTCTTTTTAAAATAATTTCAATTGTTTTATTTATTAATTTCTTTTTCAGTTATTTTATATAAAAATTCAAGACATAAATGACCACAATTAAATGAATCATAGTTTTGATGTTGATTGTAGTTATATTTTATATTTCCTCCTAGGTACTCAACTAGTTCCAATGGTGGTTGTAAATTTCCAAAACTATCATAATATTCTATTTGTTTATTGTTTTTATAGTAAGCTACCCAATGTGTACCACTACCGATTGTAGAATCCAAATTAATTACTCCACATTCAATATTTCTGGGATGTTTTGGTATTGCGTCTAACATGAAAATTCCTCTAAAATGTGGAATATTTTTTGAGAATTTTCGTATATCAATATCAGTCAATGGTCTTTTGGGTAGCTTGTTTAGAAGTTTTTTGCTTTTTCTTCATAAGTTAATCCATATCCTTTCTTATATGGTTTGAGGTAAAGTCCTTTACCCATTGCTATTGCTTCCATATTCTTATTGTGTCTAGTCGCTTCATCAAGTTGGAGTTTAGCATTCTTTGCTGCATTAACTGCTTTTGCTATGTTAGCACCTCCACTCGATAGGGTACCAATTACACCTAAAGCTGTTAATATTGGTATTAATGGTAAAACACCACCAACTTTTGGAACACGTATTACACGTGGTACTACAATTTCAGATTTCCTTCCCTTTAAGGATTTGTTAATGGTTTTACGTGCAATCTTGATAGCAGCGTTAAGATCTGTTGGTTTTTCTTTTCTTAAAATTTTTGTTGTTGCTTTTAGCGTTGAATGGAACAGTTTTCTTCCAATAACTTTATTCGATTTTGATTTCCTATTACTTTTGTTTTGCTTAGTCATCCCCATACCGAGTTTAGTTTTTGCTTTCATTGCGTTAGTAACCAAATATGCCAACGATTTTTCTGGAAGACTGCTATCTTTTGAAAGTACTCGTTCCCAAGCTCTGTTCTCAAGAATTTTATCAGCTTGATGTCTTATATTTATATCTCTACTTTTTGAATAAGCAATATCGTGTTCTTTACATGCACCGTCTAATAGATTAATTCCTTTATCACCTCGTTCTAAACGTTTTTGTAATTTCGTTCCAGGACCACAATATTGATAACCAGGAAGATGTAGTTCAAAAGGAAGTGAATTTACCAATTTATTAATTAAACCTTCTCCTCTGACGACTTTATTACAATTAATCTTGTTTTTAAAACGTATTACCATTTTATTTAATTTTATTCTATAAGAAAAAGAGAATATTTAATTATTTCATTTAGTTCTAAAGATGCGTTTAATAAAACAACATAAAAATATTTTTGTTCGTAATACGGATTCTTCAACGAATTTAAATTCAAAATGTAGACATAGTTCTATATTACCGAATTCTATTCGTGCGCTTATTGTAGGTCCTTCAAATTGTGGCAAGACTAACGTTATGATAAGCTTACTAGAGAGTCCTAATGGACTGAAATTTGAAAACATCTATTTATACTCAAAATCACTATTTCAGCCAAAGTATGAATATTTAAGAAAATTGATAACACCAATTAAAGGAATGGGGTTTCATACGTTTTCTGATAATGATTCTGTAATACCTCCAGATGAAGCACAAAACAATTCAGTTATGATTTTCGATGATGTTGCATGTGAAAAACAAAACAATATACGTGCATATTTTTGTATGGGTAGACATAGAAATGTAGATTCATTCTACTTATGTCAAACATATACAAGAATTCCCAAACATTTAATAAGAGATAATGCTAATATGATTATTATGTTTAAGCAAGATGAAATGAATATAAAACATATATATGCTGATCATGTTGGTAGCGATATGAGTTACGAAAAGTTTCATGAAATTTGTGGAGAATGTTGGAAAGATAAATATGGATTTTTGGTTATAAGTAAAGATGATGAATTAAATGATGGGAGATATAGAAAGCAGTTTGATTATTTTATAACAATATAAATTATAGAATATATTTTATACGATTATTAGTATAACATCAACCTTTAAAGATATTACAACAATAAAACGCATTGTTAACCAACGAATAGCTGATCTGATGTCCGATAAAAAAATTAATGAAAAAGTTTTAAAAGAGTTGATAAAGAGAAGAAATGTTTTAAAAAAGAAATTTCGCAGTATAAAAATTGGTGAAGCTGATACTCGTGAACAACTTAAAGATACATTTAAACCCATAACAGAACCCCTGAAAAATTTCATTAATAGTTCGAAAAATACCAAAGTAAATTTAAAAATTGAAAAGAATAAAATTAAAAATGAATCAAAGCAACAAGAACAATTTAAAACAGATTCTTATATTCCAATTATAAAACCAGAAAAAAATATATTATCTACTGCTGCAAGTAACTCTGAAGATTATAATGATGATGATGATGATGATGATGATGATTTTTATTCTCAACCAGAAACAGAAAATCCAAATAATCATATAAATTTTAATGATTTGTTATATTTAGAAAAAAGAAATGAGTTAGACACACTATATGGAGTACATAAAGATTCAAATAATGAATGGAAATTTGGTGATAGTAACATTCAATTTAATGAAGATAAGATTCAAGTTGGAAACCAAATATGGGCACTCACTCCAGGTTTATTTTCATTAATGTTTCAAAAAATACCAAAAAACTATGATAAATCTGAGTTAGATATTTATAAAAAAATATTAAATAATACAAATGCCTATAAAATAGGTTATAGCTCAGATGGTCATATAAGGGGTACAAGAGCATATAAATACAAGAACATTATCAGAAAATTGATTAAACCTAAAAATCCATCTACCAAAACACCTCAATCTCCCACTTCATCTGATACAATAAAAACAACAAATGAAAATTATATTGGAAGTGGGTTAATGAATTTAAATCCAAATAAACCCAACTATATATACTGGGATGATCCAAATGAGTTGATAGAACGACTTAGACTCCTGCTCGCATCACAAGCTGCAGGCCACAGCAATCATAATAACGAAATTGTTTCTATTATTGAAGAATTATACGAAGCTAACATTATTGAATAACTATAAAATTAACATTAAGTAATGTCTGTCGACAAATTTGGTCACTATATTAACGATACAAGTGGCATAATTTCTATGAAAAATGCGCCTAAATTGCTTGGGTTCTTTATGGATACAGATAACAACATTGATGTTCAAAACAAAAGAATCAAACATATGTCGAATGCTTTGGAAGAAAACGATGGTGTCAATAAAATGTTTTTGCAATCTCAAATTGAAAAAACACAGAAGGAGGTAATGGATCAATTAAACAAGAATATTAATGAAGTTTATCAAATAATAGAGAAAATGAAAAAAGATTTTGAAAGAAGACTCAAAATCTTAAATCAGAAACTATATAACAGGCTTGATATTAAAAATAAAGAACAGGAGATAACAATATTCCCTTAAGTAAAGAGGACTTACTTAATAATTATGTATTCAACAAAAAGAGACTTAGTAAATGAACTTCATAAACCAGCCCGAAAAAATTTTATACGTCGAAGAGTTGTAATGAAAGGCATAGATGATCTCTGGCAAGCTGATTTAGTTGAAATGGGGAATTATTCTACATATAATAAAAAATATCGATATTTGTTAACGATCATTGATACTTTTTCCAAGTTTGCATGGGGTGTTGCACTTAAAACAAAAACAGCAACTGAAGTATTTCAAGCAATGAAAAGTATTTTAAAATTAGGTCGAGTTCCCAAAAACTTGCAGACTGATGATGGTAAAGAATTTTTCAATAAACAATTTAATATCCTCATGCACAACCATAATATAAATCACTACTCAACATTTAGTATAATGAAAGCCTCAATAGTAGAACGATTTAATCGAACTCTAAAAGGAATGATGTGGAAAGAATTTAGTTTTAATGGTTCATATTATTGGCTTGATATTTACAAAGATCTAATTAATAAATATAATAGAAAAGTTCATCGCACCATTAAAATGGCACCAATTGACGTTAATTCTGGAAACGAAATGAAATTATTGCAAACCGTTTACAATCATTTAAAAATATTTAAAAAATCTAAATTTAATGTTGGAGATTATGTACGCATAAGCAAATATAAACACATTTTTGAAAAAGGTTACACTCCCAATTGGACTACAGAAATTTTTAAAATTAAAACAGTAAAAAATACGTATCCTGCAACATACATACTAGATGACTATCAAGGAAATCCAATTGAAGGTGGTTTCTATGATGATGAACTTTCAAAAACTCGATTTCCTGATACATACCTTGTTGAAAAAATTCTTAAAACTAAAGGAGACATGGCATATGTAAAATGGTTGGGATTTTCTAATCAACACAATTCTTGGATTAATAAGATTGATATATTGTAGTTTGTAAGAGTAGATATAATTATAATAATAGAATGTAAGAGTTAATGTATTGTTATTATTAAATAAGAAAAGAACAAAAAAATATATGTAAATAAATTATTTTTAAATAAATAATATTATGTTTTTTACTTTATTTGCAATTCAACAGTCGAAATGTCAATAACTCTCACTTTAAGCTCTAATTCAACTGAGTTGACGGCTAACTATTTTCCTCCAATTGAGTTGGACGGAAAATATGAGTGTGCACTTACAGATTTTCATTCATACAATAGTATTCCAAATGTAGATGTTTATAATAATATGTTTCATATTGGCGAACAAGTAATTGAAATTCCGATTGGATCTTATGAACTAAACGATATAGTTGATTATATTAAAGAACAATATCAACGATATAGTCCTCAAAATAAAATTAATATTGAAGCTAATAATAATACGATGCAAGTTAAAATAAAAAACTCTAATGATCCAATATACTTTAATAAGAAAAATACAATTGGGAAGCTTTTGGGATTTAAAGAAAATATTCTATTACCTAATAAAGAGCATTACTCAGATCTACCAGTTAATATTTTTAAAGTAAATCTTTTACGAATTGAGAGTAATATAGCTGTCAACACATACATGAATAACTCCCAAGCACATACTTTGCATGAGTTTGCCATTAACGTCCCACCTGGCTATAAAATAGATGAGATTCCTAGGAATCTAATTTATTTACCAATCAACTGTCGAGAGATAAGCTCCATTACTCTGCGAGTGGTTGATCAAGACGGTGATTTACTTAATTTCCGAGGAGAGGAAATTACAATTCGATTACATTTAAGACCAACAAAGTAATGATAATTTACAAGAAGAATATATCTAAAAACAAAGTATTAAACTCTTCTTCTAACAAAATATTGAAAAATAAATTAAATTCAAAGAATTCATTAAAAAATATAAATTTAACGCACTCAAATAAAGAATTTCTAAAATCATTAAATTTAAAATTGAAGAAACCATGAGTTCAATAATAGATGTTCTGGATAAACCTTTGTCCGATGAAAATATAATTAAAAAGGCCTACCATACGTATACCCCATATTTACAATCTTACAATAATAACGATGAAATTCGTATAACAATACAAAATCAAGACTTGTATGTTTTGCCATCGGAAAGTTTTATATATGTAGAAGGATTTGTTAAAGATGATAGCAATTCAAAATTAGTATCTTCTGCAGCCAACATTAAATTAAAAAATAATTTTGTAGCACATCTATTTGATGAAATCCGTTACGAAGTAAATGGTGTTGAAATTGATCAAACAAGACATTTAGGAACATCAAGTACTATTAAAAATTTGGTTTCATTATCACCAATAGATAGTAATGGAATGCAAAATGCTGGATGGAATAAAATTGATGACATTGATCTCGTAAATGGATATTTTAATTTTTATGTACCACTGAAATTGTTTTTGGGATTCGCTGAAGACTATAACAAAATATTATTGAATGCAAAACATGAATTGATTCTATTACGTAATAAAAATGATGAGAATCTTGTTTATTCAACTGTTTCTACCGAAAAGGCTAAATTAACAATTTCAAGTATATCGTGGAGAATTCCCCATGTACAACTATCAGATTTTTGTAAATTAAATATGATAAAAATAATAAACAGTGGTACTTCAATACCAATTGCATTTAGAAGTTGGGATTGTCATATAAATCCACAACTAAATATGTCTTCTAATCATGTGTGGAATGTTAAGCTGGCAGCGAATAGAGAACGCCCTCGTTTTGTTTTGATTGCATTCCAACATGAAAAGAAATTTATACACTGCGATCTGACTAATTTAAAAGTACATTTAAATTCAGAGTCTTATCCATATGATGACCTTAACATAAAGTTTCAGAATGAACGTTATGCAATTCTATATGATATGTATCTAAGGTTTCAAGAAAACTACTATATGCGAGACTCCCAGCCGCTTCTCACATCTCAAGAGTTTAAAAATTATTCTCCAATAATAGTAGTAGATGTTAGTTATCAAAATGAATCTATTGTCAGCGGACCAATTGATATAAAAATTGAATTTGAAACAGCTACTAATGTTCCAGCAAACACATCAGCTTATTGTATTCTCATTCACGATCGTATTATTGAATATATACCATTAAAGGGACAAGTTCGAAAAATTTTATAAATCCTAAAGAAGATGTCTTGTAAACATGTTTTCATTGATTTACAAGGTTTTAAATTAAAATCAAACAAATTTATCGTTAAAGAAGTTGCAATTGTTTTCAATTCTATGGAATATATCAATTTTATTATAAGACCGCCTTTTGATTTCAATTGTTTATCACAAAAGGAGCAAAAAGAAGCATATTGGTTAATAAAATATTTTCATCATCTTAAGTGGAATACAGGAGTAGTATCATTTAAGAGTGTTTGTAATTTTTTAAAAAATAATTTAAAAAATTCTACAATATATGTAAAAGGAACAGAAAAGAGCCAATGGTTGGAAAAAATGCTGCAGAAAAAAGTTTTAAATATAGAGGATTTTGGATGTATAAATTTAAAGGAACTTAATAAGAAGTATCCAGAAAACACATTTTGCAGTTATCACAACTATGGCGTTTGCGCTTTAAAAAATGCTATTTTACTTGAAAGAGAAAATCTAATTTGAAATAAGGACAACAATTTTTTAATTTTTAAGTTTTATATTTTAACTTTTTTCTTTAAAGATAATTATTATTATTAATTTAAAAACAGTAACATACACGTTATTTTTAAGAAACTAATTAATAAATATATATATTTTAATGGTTATTGTATAAGAATAAATGTATTTAGATGTAATCTTATATATGTATATAAAATAATAAAATTTATTTTAGTAAGTATAAAAACAAAGCCTTTTATTTTCATTAACCACTGCTATCTCAATAGTAATAAACAAAATTATTATTATTCAATTTCCATATGAGTTTCAATTCTATCTCTAAAGTGACCCCAAGCTCTAGTATTTATTCTATCTTCCATAATATTTCTTTTATCATCCGTATGATTAAGTACTACTTTATGCAACTTTTGTGTATACAATTGATGAGCTTTAGTTCTAAATACAATCATTTCATCAGAAACTATTTTCTGTTCAAATAAACACTCCTTATAATCATTTAATGTTAGTTTTTTAATTACACATTTTTTGACGCCTTTAGACTTTTTAGTGTCCTCCGAATTAATAGTTGACAAGGAATACATTTTTGATCGTAAACCTACAAATTCAATCATTATTTCTCCCTTATTTTCGTCTTTCATCATTCCCAATACTTTTTTGTTTAGCTGTGGTAAATTAAAAAGATTGTCTTTGGGATATTCTGACGTATCGAAATTTATACTGACATCGCAACGAATGTCATCATAAAAGTCATTTGTTATAATTGAATAAATAAATGAATCGGTATCCATATAATTTAAGGACAAATTTTCTTTAAATTTTGGAATCATATAGCTGTAATGGAAGTCATACATTTTCCATTTGGATAACTCTAATACCGAAAATCCAATATATATAGGTTTGTTGTAGCATGGCTCCATTTTTTTCAGCTCTACTGCATACAAATCATCACTAAACTTTGTCAAACTTAGAAAATTTGGCTTAGAGATTAATGATCGTAAACCTAAATGGTTCTTATTACTATTTTCCCACTCTGTAGCAATACGTATATCTTTTCTTTTATCAACACTTTCCATCGTTTTTCCATAAACTGCATTATTAAGCAGTTTAAAAAAATCTTTTTCAAAATTATTTTTTGCATTTGTTCTGTGCAGCGTATTTAAATCAATATATTTTTTTAACCATGGAGACTGTTTGAATTTTAAAATTCTATGAACTTTTTTCAAAACAAGACCATTGGTAATACATTGTTTTAAAACTCTATAATGTATAGTGTAATTTTCTTTAGGCGTCAAATCTGCAATTAATTTTTTAAATTTAGACTGCCCTGGAGTTTTATTTTGTGGACAAAATGGTAGATCATTATGAAGGTCATGAAGAGAGTCAGGATATTCAAGATCAACTTCTAAAATATAACCATATTCTGAGTTATCTGATATATTTTGTACTCTAAAATTTTCAATATCTTTAGTGTTCATCCAATCAAATTCTCCATAAGGTAGATATTCTGACATTGCCCACCCATATAAATTGTTAGCATCTAAATACATTAAATACTCTGATGCTTTTTTCTCATCAAAGTTTTCCATATATTTATGGTTTGCCTTAGAATATCTTTTTGAGCATTGCACTAATCCACCTCGTATTCCATTTTGCATAAAGAGGTATTTTTCACTATCAGTAAATAGCTCTAACGTTACATCAGTTGTCTTAAGCATTGCATCCCAAGAGAGACCAGGTGCAGTGTAGTACTGACAAGGGTCTAAATTATAAATACTCTTACATATTTGTCTAAAGTTTTCAAAAATGTCAGTTAATAGAAGAACATCCGATCTAAGGTAGAGTTCTGTATAGTCAAGAAGGTTCTTACACTTGAAATAACTCCATACTTGTTTGGCATGTTCGTAATCGACTACACTGCATTCCTCATTACTTAAAATATTGAAAAAATTATCTCTACTTGGAAGCTGATTTTCATTAAACCTTTCCATTGAATCCATGTAAGAGTATGGGAATACACCCTTCCTCCTGATTAGATTAAATTGATTATCATTAGAAAACCGTTCTCGAACTGTTCGAAAATCATTAATGTCAAGATTTTTAGCTAAGGAATCTAAGCTAGAAGACATAAATCTTATTGAATCTAAAAACCTAATTTCAAATCCCCGATTTTTATCTATTTTAATATAAACAGATAATGAAATATAACGCTCTTTATTCAAAGGAATAACTTTTATTGTCGCATTTTTTATTGTTGACAGCTCTTTAAAGAAAAGATGCATGTCATAAGCAGAAAGATTATGGAAGATCACTGGTATAAAATTGGGATTTTTGTATTTTAAATTACACTCATTATGAGCAGCTCCTCGAAAATTACCAGTGAGATGACAGTGGTCTCTAACTTTATCATTATAAAGAAGTTTTTTACAAATGTGGCAATTTGTTGATTTATTAAAAACCTCAATATCATTTACTTTCATTAACACTTTCTCTACTTTGGAGAGATACTGATGGTAAATATCTGTTGCATCTTTGACAATTTTGTCAACAAAGACTTTAGATGCATTTTTCCCTAAATAGTATCTGTCAGATTTAATCTCCTTAAAACTACATTTAATATAATAATTAAAAGCACATGGAATGTGCTTTTGAATATTTGTTGTTTTGTAACTCACACTTTCATCTAATTTTTCCAAAATTGACTCAAAATCAGCATAGATCACGAACGGAACATCCACTTGCTTCTGATGGTTTACAAACGATATATATGCATCTTCGGGATTAGGCATCTTTGAAATCTTCTTTCCACACACATTTTTATGATTTTTGGAAACTGTCTCATCATGTGTATGGTATAAACACGTATTACAGACATAAATTTTGCTTTTATGTGAGGTAATACTGGATCGAATTAGTCTACAATAAATAAAAGAATTTTTTATTCGATTTAGAAACAAATAAGTATATACATTCGTATGTATATTTATTAATGTAAAGAAAAACTTACTTGGAAATATCATTTATGAGAACATAGTGAAACTTTTCATCGGAATGCAAAAGCAGTAAATTTATGTGGATGGTTTTTTCCTCAATCGTTATATAATATGGTCCAACGATTGACTCACCATTATACCCAAATACATTTACACTTATCTCGTTTTGTTTTTCAAACTTTTTTATTGACTTCAAAGGCATAGGAAACTCCAATCCCTTAAAATTAAGATCACATTCGCCCAGAGCAATTTTATTACTATAGATGTTAATGCTATATGAATTGCAGTTTTTTCTTTGTTTATTGCTTAAGTCTTTACGAAGTGCTGCAATTAAGCACCATTTAAAGCAAAAAACATCTTTATTTTCAATATTTATACATGCACCTTTAATATTGCTAATTCTCTTTGGTAATGGTATAAATTGGGATCCTCTTATAATGCTGACCTTGTTTACATTCACTTCTACATAATTTATTTTAGTGAGTGTCCATCCACTGTCCCTTTCCTGAAATTCACTCATTTTTGTGGATATTTCGTCTACATGTTTGTCATATGACTTACTGATATCCTCAGCAAGCGTTATTAACATCATTTTAGAAATATGCACAATTGATGCCAATTGAATTTCATCATTCACCAATTTCATATATTCACATAACAACTCCATGTTAAATTTAAATGTAGTGTGTTTGATGCCACATCTTTTTAATTCTTCAATTACAACTGCCTTAGCATCTCTAAAGAACTCCTCCGGAAACAAAATTTCGTCGTTTTCATTCACCAATCTATAGGTTTCAATTCTTCCTTTAAAATTACTTTTCCTGACAGTTAATGTTTTATTAATATTAACTGTTTGGCAATTTTTTATATGGCGATTTGTTCTTATATGCGCATTAAATGATGTTACCGGTATTAATTCATTGCACTCATTGCAATGTTTATCATTAGCACTTTGAAGAGGAGGTGATTGGATGGTAGCGTGAGTTTCTTTATGTTCAACGAGTTTTCTTGAACTCATGAAAAGTTTCTTGCAAATGGGACAGTGGAGGTTAATGTGCACCTTAAGCATTTTTTTGGAAATAGACGTATTGCATATCGAACATACTTCATAGTCGTTAGCATCAAAACTTTTAAAAGTATTTCTATGCAATTCCATATGCACCTTAAGCATTTTTGGACAGCTGAGCTTCAAAGAGCAAATTGAGCAATATACAGGAGTCATTTTTAAGTATTTTATTTAGCACTTTCTGTATTAACAAATTTTTTAAATTTAAATATAAAAATAACTTTTTTCTTTTCTTTTGAACTTTCAAAAAAGGTTTATTTTTTTGATTTTTATTGATTTTCAACTTTATCAAAAATTTTGTTTTTTACTTAAAACGTTATTTTTTCTTAATGCTGAAAAATATATCGTCACTCTGAGGAATGTTGCGGTATACTGACTAATGACAAAAATAATCTTTTCTTAATTAAATTGGAAATCTACTTAATGTTCAAATGTAAATAAACCTAGTTTTCAGAAGTATACTCCACTAAGCCTTTTAAGAAGGGCAAGAAAACAAACTGCAATTAATGTTTTGTTTTATAAACAAATTGTACATTCTAACACGCTCAATCATGTTTATGCTTCTTAAATATAACAAAAAGATTTCTTCATCAGATTAATGTAAACAAACATGCAGACACATCGTCAGCATTTTATAACAAAATACAAATTCTTTTTAAATCTTCTTAGGAGACGTTATATTATGAAAGAAAACAAACTGCAAATAAGAATAACATAATGTCAGCATAAACGGGAACAAAATATTTCTTAATACAAAGAAGAAAACAAAACTAAATTTAAATTCTTTGACTATTGTGTTAATTCTAAAAACTGTTTTAAAAGAATCGCAAACTTGTTTTTTACTTGAGAATTATAATTTTGAACTTTTATTTTCTATTTTGTCGATTTTGACTTCGATAGTTTTGATAAAATTAAACTGCTTAGAATCACTGTTGAAATGAGATCAAATCCAAATCCTACCACAGAAATAAATTTCAATAAAACAAAATTCACCAACTGGTTCGGAACTAGGATAAGTGGTGAAAAAATAAACTTCACCTCATCAAAAAGCTTCAGAAACTTGCTAAGAAATAAATATCAAAATTATATAAATGGTTCGGAACTAAGATAAGTTGTTAAAAACATAATTTTCACCTCATAAAAATGGTTCGGAAAATAAATAAAATGTTTCGGAACTTGCTTAAAAAATAAAAGCTTAAAATAGAGTTTACATTAAAAACTTAAAATAGAGTTTACATCAAAATACACATTTTGTTGGTATTTTTTTTCACAAAATTTTTAAAATCCTAAATAAATATTCAAATCAACGCTTAAAACCCCTCAAAATACCCATTTTGTTGGTATTTTCTTCACAAAATTTTTAAAATCCTTAATAAATATTCAAATCAACGCTTAAAACCCCTCAAAATACCCATTTTGCTGGTATTTTCTTCACAAAATTTTTAAAATCCTTAATAAATATTAAAATCAACGCTTAAAACCCCTCAAAATAGCCATTTTGTTGGTATTTTCTTCACAAAATTTTTAAAATCCTAAATAAATATTCAAATCAACGCTTAAATCCCCTAAAATACCCATTTTTTTGGTATTTTGTTCACAAAATTTTTAAATTTCTATTGGAAATGAAATAAATGTATGCGCCATCTAAGTCTAAAAAAAACTGAATTTCACAATCAGCGCCATCTATATGTGAAAATTACTGTTCACCTCATCTACTCGTATACCGGAAATGGTTCTGAACTTGGATAATCTATTACACCACACATTCCTTTTCGCATTATCGGAACCGGACACAGTCCAAGATCCCCATTACCTATCTACTTATAAGCAAGTGTTAAATAAATTAAAAACAGCTGACAAAAAATGCTTTTATGACGATCGTTGTGTAACCTGCCATTTTAATGCGCTTTAGTTTTCAAACGCACGACACTCGTCTCCAAATAACCGCGTGTTGTGCACTTCTACCTCTAGTCAAAGACTATAAATATATAAAGATGTTGCACTGACTGAGCTACCTAAATAAGAGCGGCAAGCGTCTGTTTTATGTCAAAACGTTTTATTTTCACACAATTTATACGAAACAAACCTTAAGAATGCAAATTTAAAACCACCCGGCCGGAAAGTCTTATTTGATAGATCGCTTGGTCGTTTTATTTTATTGAAAATGTATTGCCAATAGAATTTTCATGTTTGAAAAAACGCTTGCCGCTCTTGTTTAGGTAGCTCAGTTAGTACATTTGAAATTTTAAAAAATTTTGTGCTTAACCTAGGGTTTACACTTGCAAGTGCAAGTGCGAAAAACTCAATACACTCACACATTTTTACTAACACCATCGCATTTTTCGAACTTGCAGCCCAACTTGCAAGAGAATTTGCTTGTAAGTAAATTTTTGACACTTGCAGCAAGTAAAATGACAAATGAAGAAACAGTGTTACCATGGATGACTTTTGTATAAATTTTCTACTACTTAGTAATATAAAAGTTATGTTTATAGGGGATTTTCTGTGTATTTATAAAAAATAACACATAAAAAAGAGAACAACTATACAACAACCCATCTCAATGGTAATTTTATCATAAATTTCAAGCATTTTGAAAAAAAAAAATGGTTAATCAAAATATTTTTTCAGTAATATTATGAAATCGGCACTACGGCAATACTGGAGTCAGATATTTTACCCTACGTTTCCACATGCAAGTAATTACTTGCAAGTAGTGTGTATGTATTATCAGCGAAAAATCGAGGAAACTTCCTATTGGCTGAAAGTCCAAAAATTATGTGAATGTTAGTGAAAAAGTGTGATTGTATTGAGTTTTTCGAACTTGTACTTGCATGTGGAAACGCCAGGTTATAAAATAAACATAATTTTTTCATCAAGATCGACCAAAAATTAAATAAAGAAGTAATTATTAAATTTATTTTGTAAGAACTTGTTAATATTTTTAACATGGTAATGCTGTTAAACCGAAAAACAAAGTTTTTTTATAGGATGTTTTCGCTTCGAGAACATTTGAAAAATGAACTTACAACTGACTGTGTAAACACTCAAGCTACTTGCAAGACTTTCGGCTTTTTCTTCGACTTTTTCGTTGATAATACGTATATACTACTTGCAAGTAATTACTTGCATGTGTAAAGGCAGGGTAAAGATGAGGGGGGGAAGTAACAAGAAAGCAAAAACTTCGTGCTCACATTCAGAGAACTAAAGAGAGCAAGAAACCACATGCATTAATACATACACATGTTTGCTGTTTTTGCCAGCCAAAGTGTGTGTGTTTGTGTTTTTTTTTTTTCGTTGAAACCGGTTTTTGGTATTTTTTTTAATTGATTTCGTTTTGTTTTCAAACAATTTATGTGCAAATAACCTACGTAAGAGCGAATGCGACCAATTGCGTAATTGTAGGGCAGCAGTATGTGTTTTATTTTTGTAAGAATTATACTATATCGATTTGCACCGAATTATAATTCCATTTTTTAGATTATTTAATTACGTACTTACCATGTGTGTATGTATACATTAGGGCGAGTAGATTTGTATGGATGAAAAAAAAAATTAAAAATCGTATAGCAAAAACGTAATATACATAAAATTCTAAGAAAATTCTCCGAAGAAACCATGGGTCTAAAATAAAATCCTAATCGGCGCCTCTCGA
Organism: Pollenia angustigena; assembly: GCA_930367215.1. Classification (NCBI taxonomy): domain Eukaryota; kingdom Metazoa; phylum Arthropoda; class Insecta; order Diptera; family Polleniidae; genus Pollenia; species Pollenia angustigena. The sequence goes on along the minus strand of OV884057.1, from coordinate 72,896,008 downwards.
CTTGAACATTTTTTTACTTGGCTGAAAATTTTTTTTAATGCAAAAAAAATTTTTAGTGTAAAAAAATAAAAAGTGCAAAAGAACTACGTTACTAAACAATTTTATTCAAAAAATTCGATTTCTTTTTGGAAAAAACTATTTTTTAAAAAAAATTTTTTATTTTAGACCCATGGTTTCTTCGGAGAATTTTCTTAAAATTTTAAGTAGATTACGTGTTTGCTATACGATTTAAAAAAAAATCGAACCGCCCTAGTATACATATGGGCAAATCCTGCGTGACGAACGCTACATTAGCACGCGTTTTCTGATTGAAATATTACAATTTTTTGGTCTTTCAAAAAAGATAGCTTCAACTTTTATATAGTATTTAGTGACATTAATATGTTCTTACGAATGGCATATATTAAAATTTCTTAGCAAGTATTTGTTGCGAAATAATTGATCACAAAGTTTTGTGACGCACGCTACAAAAAGTGGAAGTAACTTCAAAGGTTGAAGTGCGTTTTCCTAATTTTTAGCGAATTTGGCATGATAAGGTATACAAAATCTAATTCCTAAAAGAAAGATGACTAAAAGAGAATTCTAAACGCACTTATTCGCAGCCAAAAAAGTTGTGATTTTTTGACAAAAGCCGTGAACCCTTTGTGACGCACGCTACGTAACGCACGCTACAGTTTTTCCAGTAGTATTTTATTATTATATTTTATTTATTTTAACAAAACAAATTATATTTTTATAAATTGCATTTCTTAAACTAATTTCTTAACTAATGAATGTCAACTTTTTTTTAACGAAATTTATATTTTGATAAGTTTGCTGTAAGTGCTATTCTAAGCACAAAAATCACCTAAAATAATGCTAAATTCACGTATAACATTAAGAAGTCAGCAGTGGGGTAGGATTTGGTAAAAATTATTGCATTAATGATCATTGAAATACATTTTTTTTAATATAAAAATGAAATTATACATCTAGTCTTATATTCCATTAAAAAAAATTCATTTGAAAAATTTTTGGTTGATGGACTGTTTCTGGGATTTGCCCATATATCAAACGAATTTAAAAATAAAAAGAGAGTTTTTTTCTTACTATTTACTATGAGTATTTATTAATTTTACGTATGAGCTCTTTACAAGTTTAATGGTTTAAAATTTTAACTTTTTCTGTACTAAATAATTTGTATTTGTAATAATAATTAGAACTAATGCTTCCGTAATAATAATTAGAACTAGTAAATTAAGCATCTCCATCCTGTGTTTATAACATACGTCATTCTCCTCAAACCAAAAAGAATAAATTGAATTTTTGGTACAACTCACGCATTGCTCAACAATAAATTTTTTTATGCCTTTAATTTCTTTATTTTGTAAAAATATTTTTTCAAAGACCTTTATGTATGTATCAAGGCGAATTCATAAAGGTGACCGCATCATGAGATAGCATTATGCTAGCTATCCCTTTCTTTTAAAAAATACTATGTATTTTGTTTTTGGAAAAAATTAGAGTGAATGTCAAAATTATTGGTTGAAAATATAAAAGGAATTTGTTTGTTTATTAAATACTTATACAAAATTGCTTTAAAAGATAAATCTTTTTCCTGCATTGCAAATTTATTGTGGCTCCACGTATTCCTTACGCCTTTTAGAATCCTCTTGTTAATATTTTTGTTCACTTTTTTTTGTTTTATTAAATTTAAATTAATTTTTTTTTTCTTGATTTAGATTTTAAATTTTAAATAACGCTTGACATTTAGTATACACACAAGGAAATAAACAATAAACAGATGACTCGAAAATATCACCTTTATGAATTCGCCTTGCTATGTATATGAATTTTACAAACTTCAAAAAATAAGTCAGAGGGGTCACACAAACCTCCAAAGTCGGATTCTTCTTGATAATTTTTTGCATGAATAAACTTTTCTAAAGGATATGACAAAATTTGCGCTGGTTTTATTATATCCATACGACATTTAACGCATGATATTCGTTGTACTAAGTAACCAACAAAATATCGACTCGATGTTAATTCTATTGGCACATTGTTGGATGTAAAAGAATCAGCATCTTCATTAAAATATTCTTCATTTTCATTGTATATACATATCTGCGATTTATATTTCAGGGGTGTGAGTACTCTCTGATGTACTGCCAGTACTTTGAGTATCTTCTAAAAAAAACTCGATAACTACTTTGACTGTTTTAATAGTAAAAATTTCAATGATCCCAACCCGCTGAAGCGTGGGTTAAGGCTTAATAATAAAACTTGGGAAGTACTGCAAGAGCTAGTTTCGTACATACGGCAAGTTGAATATCTCGGTAACAAAATATTCTGCATCAGTGGACTAATCGAAACCACCAGTGGTATATTATCGTTAACCGAGGAAATGTTACAAGAAAATTCTAATTTACTTACCATTTTAAACAGCCGTTTTAACCAAGACCCATTAGAAAACGTATTTTCATATGTACGCGCCAAAGGTGGCCATTGCAAAAACCCTTCTGTTCACGAATTCAACATCGCAATGACCAAGCTTTTATCTTTAAAAATAATGCAATTTATTTCCTCAAATTGTGCAGAAGACTACGCAATATTCGGGGCTAGTTGGTAGTGCTTCTTGGTTTATCTTGTAAAAACATTTTTGCAGACCTTTAAAAGAATTTTACAAACTTCAAAAAGTAAGACGGAGGGAGCACACAAACTTCCAAAGCCTGAATCTGTTGCATAATTTGTGATAATAATTAAATAATTAAAAGCCATAAATAGTTCAACAAAATAACCACAATACTAATTATTGTTAAAGCTAAGGCACGAGCTCTTGTGTACATTTGTCCTTCAAGTTGTGCTGAAAAAGGTCAACAGAAAAGAGAAAGACAAAGTGGAAAAAAAAAAAAATGTACTTGGACTTCAAGAAAAATTCTTGACGAAAGTACGAAAAAACAGAAGTAAAGGAAAAAACATGTTAAATCGATTAAAATGGATAGTCATTCAGGAAAGCAAATTTTCGATCTACCAAATGTTAAAATACAATTTGGTTTAAGGATTGATGTTTGACTAGTGACGTCAGCAGTCGTCGATGGCTGCGGGTGTAAGACGGCAAATCCATCTGAGGAGATCGAGTGGTTGCGATCGAAACATGTCATGGTAACCTGCCGGCCAGGGTTCGAGCCCGGGCCACGTCAAGAATGAAAGATTATCAATAACAATTTTAATTAATTTTCATGTTGTAAAAATTCCTTTCTTCACAAAAATAATTTAATAAAAATTAAATTTCATGAACTTAAGCCTAATTAAAAAATATTAAAAATTTGGATTAAAATTTGTTGTAATAATAAATAAAATTGGATTTTTCGGCGGAAACGATTTAATAATTTTTCAAATAATACAATTTAAATAACAATAAAATTGAAAGAAATTACGTTCATACACATCAAACTGGTGGCAAATTTTTATGAAAATTAAAAGTATTTTGATTATCATCAAATTCACATTGAACCATACTTGTGAGTTTTTTATTACAAAATTGTGAGTTTGATGAGGCATGTTAATGTGTGGCCATGTCGCTTTAGAAAATATAAAATATCTTTTATGAACAAAGCAGTTTATTCTTTCAGAAAAATTATTTTCTTTATGCCTACAAATGTTTAAATTTAGACAATAACAGCATTTGAACTTCGGTGCGAATCGATATAATTTCATCTGTACAACAATAAAACACATATTATTGCCCTACAATTAAAATCTGTCACATTTGGTTTAACGTAGGTTATTTGCACAGAAATGGAATGCAAACAAAACATCTTTTATTATTTAAATGTGTTTTCAACGAGAAAACCAGACTTCTTTTAGTTTGTTTTTATTTTTTTAATGCAATGTATACACATACAAACACACACACTCGTGTGCACATATATATACGCTGATAAGTGAGAAAAATTCTCTGAGAGTAATAATAAAGACTGTAATTTACTCTCACAAGTGGATTTAGCGGCTAAATCCACCAGAAAAATTAATATAGAGAGAAAAATGCATGAACTTTGTATGGTCGTGCAATATCTTTATAAATCTATAGTCTTTGCTCTAGTGCTATTGCAGAAAGGTTTGACTTAGTATCAGAATACAAACATACATGTTTTTGCTATTTTACACCTTATGTGTGTTCTTTATTCAGAAACGTACATAGGTTATATTAATTGGATAATATCATACGCTAATTGTTTTATTAAACTTTGCATGATTTTAATTTAGATTTATTTTAACGATAAAATATAAGGGTTTTTATTAAAATATGGGTTGTCATTAAGTTTTATAAACAATGCTCGGTCATTGCAAATTTTCGGTAATTGCAACAGGCCAGATTTTTTCGAGCTACGAAAATCGTGCCCGCACTGTATTACTTTAAAACTGTTTTAGGGCCAATTCAAATTAGCTGATGATGATCCAAATGATTTGGATGATATTATTTTTATTGAAGTATAAAATTGTTTATATACAGATGTAAAAATATTAATTACTTAATTTTAAATGAAAATGGTCGCGCCGTCGCGACGCGTCGCCTTTTTTTAAATTTTGGAGGTATATTATATTCGGCACAGCCGAATGCAACTTGTTTTTTGTTTAATTTAAATGTAAAAATGGCTTAGTGCTTTTTTACGCTTTTTTTTTTTGTTCAAAATAGTGCTTTTTTTAAACTTTAACTTGCTTTTTGCTCTCAAAAAGTTGGCATCACTGCTTATATATATATGCATCGTTGCCGTTTTGGTTACTTCTAACAAAAAATTGGTTACTTCTACTATTTGTGCATTTAAAACCAAAATTTTTTATCTACTTAAAATTGTTTTTTAAAAGCTTAAACCAAGGTATATTTATAGCAGGTAGTCTCGGAAAGCCAGCTGGTTATTTTTTATTTGCTTGTTTTGTGATACAAACTGTCAAATGTTGCATAGTAAACAAGTTTTTTGTCTTTATCTTTTGTCTATTTTGTCTCTTTTCAATCCCTTTGCTGTTTGAGAGTTCGTATCACAAAACAACAATAAAAAGCCTTGTTGTTTGTTTTATTATACAATTGTTGTAATCTCGCGGCTACCTCCTATAAATATACCTTGGCTTAAACTTTAACTATCACCATATAAAGTTTATACTTTGAAAGGTTTTAAATTTACGAAAATAAGGGTAAACTTTGTATAGGTGGTGCCACTTTGTTCTTTCCAGACCATCGGTTATATACTGTCAAGACTTTATAAAAATCGGTCCAGCGGTTTATGAGCCTTCAAGAAACAAACAAAATCATGTTATTCTTTAGACATATTTTTAAACTGAAGTGCGAATAAAATAGTACTCAAGGCGAATTAACTCTTATAAATTCGCCTTGATAGTACTTTTTGATACAAAATAATTTTGGCTACTTTTTTCTCTTTTGGTTACTTTATTTTTACTTTTTGTTACAATTTTTTTTTTGTCGTGGAAGCGTTGTATACAGGGATGATAAATGAGAAAACCAATATCATACCAACGAACTTTTAAAATCGTACTTTTTCGGCCCCAATAGTACTAAATCATTTATTTTATTTTTATTTTTAAAAACCGAAATTTAAACCAACAAAAGGTACTTAAAATCCATTTGTGCATGTAAAGTATAGATAGCAAAAAATACATGATCATTAATTATACATAATAATAGGGTGGGTAAAATTTTTTGTCGCGTCTAAAGAACATCGCGATTCTTGTTCTATAAGTCATTCCAAGAAACTTTTCCAAAGAATATGTCAAAAATGAATTCCGGGCCCCAGATTTTACAAAATAATTAGTTTTCCAAAATATTCAAGAATAGAGGCAAACAAATTGAATATAAAAGTTTTTTTTTTTTTTTTAATTTGGTCTAGCCAGACCTGTATCATGCGGTTTTTAGGGTCGAGAAATCCATTTTCATACACTTTTTAGAATTTTCAAATTTATTGTGTTTACAATTTTCAATACGTACTGCAGAAACAGGAAAGGAGAAGAAAGTCCGAATATAATAAAAAAAATTTTATTCAGCACTTGTAAAATCTCCTTCAAACTAATTCGGAGTAAAATAATAATGGAGTGGGTTTCCACTGTTCCAAAATTCTGTTAATGACTTTTTGATGTGACAACCATCATGTTGATGAATATTTGAAACTATTATGAATTCGTTCCAAAATAATCTTGAATTGAGAGGAAGTCGTCTTTTCTACTATGTAGAACGTTTGCAGAGGTGGTTTCCTATATATTTTTAAAACTTGTCAATATCATCAGAAAATGCACGCTTTTATGCTGCCGCTGATACTAAATTTAGAATGTGGCATAAGCAATCTTTCAATGAACAAGTGCAAAAATCTATTCGCAATAGCGGGGTTCAGTGTTTGGTGCAATTGGTCTTGCAAAAGAGCAAATGCAAAATCTCATAACTGTTTTGTTAAATCCAACAACAAAAAATAGAGTTTCCCTTAGATTTCATAAAAAAGCTACGCCATTTTGCATTTTCGCAAGACTTTTTGCACCAAACACTAAACTCAACTTCTATTCGTTGGACAGTAAATACGAGTTGCCATTTTATATCAATTATAAATATGTAGGTTTAAAAATTTGGAAATAGTACCAAATGAGTCACGGGAGTACCAGCGTACTTTTTAGTTTTGAATTATACCAAAAAAAAGTACAATTGTACCAACTTTATCAACCCTGGTTGTATATATGCCTCAACTACCAAGTAAACTTTAATGCCCAAATAAGATCAGAACATTAAAATGATTTTGACGATGACATTTCGTCAGCTCAGAATTGGTTTGGCGCATATGCCAAAAAGTCGGAGTGGAGAAAAACGACAAAGAAGATTTACATGAAGATTTCTCAAAATGCACCCGATGTTTCGAAGAAAAATCTAAATTTTTGCGGTCTTTCATGAATAAAGTTAGAATTTAATAGTATTTTTTTGGAAAATGAAAAATATTGTTTTGTGCCGCATACGCCATGGTGGAATAAACAGGTGGCAGCACTACGCCAGATGACGATTTTTTGCTCTTGCATTGTTTGTCTAGGTTTATGTCAAAGTTTTGTTTATGTTTACAAAAAGTCTACGTTTTGTGTTGTGATTATTGTATTTTATTCAAGTTTTTGATAATTTTAAATTAAAATAAATAAGATATGGACCATAATTAAAATAAAAATTGACTAAAAATGTATTTATTTCATCACGTTTTGCGACACGCTTTGAGTTTTGTTTAAACAATTTTTTGACGTCGACGGTGATATAATTTCCATTTTTGTTGCAATGTTGTATTTGTTGCCGTACTATGCCACCTGCTTATTCCACCATGGCATACGCCACTTTTCTAAAAAAAATAAAAAAATTGGCTTTTTGTGCTGCATACGTATAATTATTGCTGTGTATTGAGTAACTTGTTGAGAATGAATATTTTTTTTTTATTTGATTTTTATTTTACAAAAACAAAAAAAACAGTTCTACTGCTATGAAAAGGTACATAAAAAGACACAAACAACTTAAATAATGCAAAAGTAAAATAGAATCAAGAAAAAACACTTAAAATTTAATGGTTTTTCTTTTCTACAAAAAAATGTGACATTTTATTTAAAAAAAGGCAACTTAATCGTGGTTATTCCAAAATTTTCGTCACTTTGGTTTTGTTTTTGTTTTCATGCAAATGTTCACTTCTTCGACGCGTATTTTGGAATAACCACGAATATTGAGTAAATTTTTATAATAAGTTTTATCAACACTTGGAAGAAATATAAGCAAGCCTTTTATGTCTCTATTTTTATCGCTGTAAATAAATGAGGTTTCGATATTTTCAAAACATTCATCAACATATTCTCAGGAGTTTTCAAACAATTTTTTCAAGTAGACTTAACCAAAATTGCATTTTTATATTTTTCCTCTCTCGTAGAAGTTTTATAATTTATACATAAATCATTATTTTAACTGTAAAGAAGTTATAGAAAGTCCATTTTTTTTTCTTTCAACGAGTATGTGCGAAAATCTTCCGGAAGCATTTCCAAAACTTTTAATTTTGTTTTATTATTTTTCATTGTTTTAAGCAAATTTAACGATCTTTTCAAATTAGGATATGCCGAATCTGGAATAATTTGCCTTTAACTTTAAGACGGTTTACGTACTCATATAATACTTTTAAAAAGGAACTTTAATAGTGGAAATAACTGAATGATAAATTTCTGGCGAAGGAAAAAAATTAAATTTTTTTATAAAAATTTCTATTTTGTAATAGTTTATGTGGTTGGGGAGCCATTAAATTACATATGGGCAAATCCCAGAAACAGTCCACCAACCAAAAATTTTTCAAATGAATTTTTTTTTTAATGGAATATAAGACATGATGTATAATTTCATTTTTATATTAAAAAATATGTATTTCAATGATCATTAATTCAATCGTTTTTACCAAATCCTACCCCACTGCCGATTTCTTAATGTTATACGATCTTATCAAAATATAAATTTCGTTAAAAAAAAGTTGATATTCATAAGTTAAGATATTAGTTTTAGAAATGCAATTAATAAAAATATAATTTTTGTTAAAACAAATAAAATATAATAATAAAATACTACTAGAAAAGCTGTAGCGTGCGTTATGTAGCGTGCGTTACAAAGGGTTCATGGCTTTTGTCAAAAAAATACAAAATTTTTTGGCTGCGAATAAGTGCGTTTAGAATTCTCTTATAGTCATCTTTCCTTTAGGAATTAGATTTTGTATACCTTATCATGCCAAATTCGCTAAAAATTAGGAAAACGTACTTCAACCTTTGAAGTTACTTCCACTTTTTGTAGCGTGCGTCACAAAACTTGTGATATATGCCATTCGTTATTACATATTAAAGTCACTAAATACTATATATTAGTTGAAGCTATCTTTTTTGAAAGACCAAAAAATGTTTATATTTCAATCAGAAAACGCAAGCGAATGTAGCGTTCGTCACGCAGGATTTGCCCATATGTATTACATATTAATAAATATTTATTTAAAACTAGCGTTTCCTTTTTCCTTCGTGGACATATTTGTATGCCAACGTTTATTTTTCTAGGTTTTAACTTGTTTAAATTCAAGCATTTAACCTGCTACTTTGTAATCGGGCCTTTTCTTTGTGGACATATTTGAATGCCAAAGTTTATTTTTTCAGGTTTTAACTTGTTTAAATTCTAGCATTTAACCCGCTACTTTGTTATCGGGCCTTTTCTTTCATAAATATATTTATATGCCAAAGTTTCCCAGTTGGCCATGTCTTCAAGACAACGTCGAGGACGCGTACAAGACCCATAGTAAATCCCTGACGACATGTTGGCGACAGCCCATGCAAATCGTCGACGACTTTTTCGAACAAAGGGCACTTAAGTCGTAAACGACAATGTGAGCGACATTATTATGCATATTGTCGTTAATGATCATATGGGTAACAATGTGGTTAAAGTTGTCACTGGCGACTATATTAACAACTTTTTCCTCATAAAGTCGTTAATGCCCGATTAGCGACATTACCTTAATAGTGTCGTTGATGACAATATTGTTGCCACTATCTACGATTTAGTCGCAGATAGGTAAGTGACAATTAGGGATTAAATGAACACCAATACTGATATATTGGCGATACTTCAGATTTGCCGATATATCCAGAATAAGGGGAAGGGGTAAATGGGCATACCTCGAGGATATATTTACTAAAATTTCTTAGGGTCTTGATGGGCTGTGAATTTTAACTAGTGAATTCCAGGGCCTTGATGGGCTGTGAATTCCAACTAGTGAATTTCAAACTAATGAAATGGCCGATGAGTTTGAGAGACTGTGCTCGAAAATAGTGGATACTGGATGTGTGGAGACAGTCAGACCTCCAATAGGCTTTAGATTAATAAGGGAATGGGTTCTAAACTTAACATATCGTCGACATAACATGCAAACCTGCTAACTTCCAATAATTTTTAATGGAAACAACAAACTTTTTATATTTCATATGCGCAGCTTGAGAGAAACCCTAAAAATATAGATGGTTTAACACACTTTAATACTCAATTTGAAGAAAAACTACATGCGTCGACGAGGTTTATCTTTCTCTCCCTTACGGCATTAAAAGCTCAATTTACCTAAAAAGTGGATTTAGGAGGTTTGCATATTGAGGTTACGTTATGGCAATGTAGTCAGCAGGAACATTCACTTTTTGTGGTTCTTGTCCTATCCATTCACGTATTCCAATTGCACAATTGAAACACAGCCGCGAATAACGTTATTAGTTACAAAATAATTATATTTAACAGGCAGGATTATTTATTTTTTAATTTTTTTTATTATCAAAAATATTGATAATAAACGCAAAACATCAAGAAATTTTAATTTTAAATTACATAAAAATTTAAAGTTTTGATTTTTTTTTAGTAGAGGACAACGTAAGCGACCATTGCATGCATATTGTCGTCAAAGTGGTTCGAAACACGACAAAATGCATGCAATGGTCGCCTAAGTTGTCCTCAATAAAGTCTAATTGAAGACAAGATGGGCGGCAATTGCATGTATTTTGTCGTCAGTGTGGTTTGAAACACGACAAAATGCATGCAATGGTTACTTACGTTGTCCTCAATAAATTATTATTTAAGACAAATTTAAAAAAATGTCTCCAAAAAAGTCGTAAATACGATTTTTAACACGACAATATACACGTTTTCTTACTTAAGTTGTCGCCATCAATGTTATATAGGCGACAAATTCAAAAATGTTTGGAAGACATCGTTGACGACATTTTCGTCTATGACCATTTGGCCAACTGGGTTATGTTCCTAGGTTTTAACAAATTTAACCTATAATTTTGTGTTTCTAAGAGCCACTTTTTGGGTTTGAGATTAAAGATAATTTACTTCTATAATTAGCTAATCTGAGAATTAAGTTAACCTAGTATCAATTGAATATGATATTTTTGGGTGGTGGCTTAAACCATGTAGCGCCACCATACTGAGCACAAATAAATGGCAACATTTTTTTGCAAATATCAACTTTTTATCAACCAATATGGATGTTTTCAAAGAAGAAGAAAATGCGCGAATTTAATATTGTTTACAAGGTAGAAATTGTTTGTGTTTAAAGAAAAAATATATTAAAGGAAAAATATATTAAAGAAAAAATAAAGAATGGAAAAATTATATTAAAGTGCTAAGCAATGTTTTAAAATGTATGTTTTGTTTATATTTTTGCAAAAGTTCTTTATGTTAAACATGTGTATGTTGACAGTTTAAGTTAAGGTTTAAACCACCACCGTTGGCCGCTTAAACTAGCAAAAAAAAGTAAAAAATACAACTCAAAAAGAAAATGCGGAGATTAAAGTTAATTTAATCGCTAATCTCTAACCCAAAAAGTGGCTCTAAGTTCAATAGTATATAAAATTAAAAAGGTACCACCCGTAGAATACAAAAGCAAATGAAAGAAAGGAAATTTCCCGTATTATTTCAAAATATGTAAAGGTTGTATGCGTTTACTTTCTCAGGATATTGCATCTTGAATTTTATGTTTCTAGGTCCAATACTTACAAAAATTCAAAAAGTACCAGTTAAAGAACAAAAATGTACCAAAAAGTTCCCTCATACATTCGTATCCACTCAGGACATTGCATGTTGCAAGGTCTATCCAATAGGTCTGCTTAAGAAGCCAGATGTTTATTTGGTTTTTTCCTCAACGATATCAAAAGTTGTTTACATTTTTCTTATACGTGTATATTTTTGTTTACTTTTCTGGTTTTTTGCCACACATACATGCACACAAATCACATTTTTCCTTTTGCTTTCCCTATGTAGTAGTAAGATTTTGACAACGGCGAGGAATTTTACACAAACAAAATGCCTGTTGTTTTTTGTATTGTTGTAGTAGTAAGCAGACCTATTGGATAGGCCAAGGCGAATTTATTACAGGTGGTCTTAAAAGCCCTGCTGATATTAGCTAAAATCACTGTTGGATGTCAAAATTTTGTTTGTTCTCTTTTATTATCTTTGTTTCTGTTTTGTTTTATTTCTGTTTTTGACATTGTACAATGATTTTACAAAAACAAATTGCTTGTGGTTTTTGTACGAGTTGTACTTGTTGTAGTACCGAGATTACCTGGGATGAATTCGCCTTGGGATAGGCCTTGGCATGTTGAATTTTATGTGATAAGCAGTGTGGCCATATCCAAAAATATTTTACAGCTAAATCGGCTTTCAAATAATGCTAAAAAATGCCAAAAAAAATCCTAAACTGCCAAAAAATAATGCTAAAATTTAAATGTGTTATTGTTTTGTTATTTAAGTTAATATACCTTTATACATGATTTATTTTACAAAATTCTTCCCTATACTCATATTAATAGAACAAACTGATTAAAAAATAACAATAAAATATTTATTAAACATAAAAAGTCTTAAAACTACAAAACAAATATATTTCAGTCTTGATATACGTATGTACATAAAAAGCTTGCAAACAAAAGATACCATACCATAACAAAAATTCAAAGGAACTTGACGCATAAATGGCTATTATTTAGTACTAGCTGACCCGGTCCGCGTTGCTGGCCCTAAGCAAATATTGTTGTATTACCAGACGATTTAAATTGAGCTTTAAACGAAATTTACGGCCTTTAAAATGTTCCTTCTGTAAAAACCTAAGTTGGACCATGGCGATGATTTTAAAGAAAAAATCGTCCAAATCGGCCCAGCCGTTCTCAAGTTATGCGCTTAATAGAAAAAGTGGGCGTAAAAGTAGGCGTGATACATTTTTCTTTCGATGAAAACGTAAAATGGATTAATACGAACATTTAAAAGAAAAATTAGTCAAATCGATGAAGCCCTTTTTTTTTTAGGTAAATCGAAAAAAGTGGGCGTGGCAAAATTTTCTTTCCGTAAAAACCTAAGTTGGACCATGGCAATCATTTTAAAGAAAAAATCGTTTGAATCGGTCAAGCCGTTCTCAACTTATGCGCTTAATAGAAAAAGTGGGCGTAAAAGTAGGCGTGGTAAATTTTTCTTTCGATTAAAACTTAAAGTTGATTAATACGAACATTTGAAAGAAAAATTAGTCAAGTCGATGGAGCCGTTTTCTGATTTTAGGTAAATCGAAAAAAGTGGGCGTAAAAGTGGGCGGGGCAAAATTTTCTTTCCATGTAAATCTAAGTTAGACCATGGCGATCATTTTAAAGAAAAAATCGTTCAAATCGGTCCAGCCGTTCTCAAGTTATGGTTTTTGCCACGCCCCTCCGCCCCCAGACCGAAAATCAAAAATCAGACTTCCCTATGTCACCCGCCTGAATATTCTGAAGATTCCCTGAAAATTTCATCAAAATCGGCCCAGCCGTTTTGGAGTCCATACGTTACATACATACCCACACACATCCAATTTTATATATATAGATTTCAATAAAATTTATATAAGAGGTTTAATAAAAAATTTAATTTTATTTTTTTAATACGTCATAAAATGAATATTCTTCTTCAGCTATTTAACGTTATTATATTTCGAATTTTCGTTCTTAAGAGAATTATACCACTTAAAACCTATTTTAACTTCCGCGTTGCTAAATGGCAAAGCCAAGAACTTCGTTGCAAAAGAATCTAATTCAATGAATGGATTTTCATTTAATGCATTTTTATATCCATATACATTTATCCAGAAATCAACTGTTGAGTTCTTATTTAACAATTCATATGAATTTAGTTTCTGCCGCTGATGTAAATGTTAGCTTAGTCTGGGATCACACTATGAAAGTTTTCTTTCAGAAAGTTTGGGTTTATTGGTGAGAGGGGGAAACAACATGATTTTCTTCTCTCTTCTCTCTTCTCTCACCCATAAACTCAGACTTTCTGAAAGAAAGCTTTCATAGTGTGATCCCAGACTTAATTCGCATTTATTAGAATTTGTAAAATTATGAAAATTGTTGGCAATCGTTGTCTAAGTTGGCATATTAATTGAGCTATAAAATCCCGGCATGCAATTCGTATTTTTTTCTATTTTAAAAGTTATGGTATCTCTTTTCGTTTCCAAAAATTTTTCAAAATCGAGGGAAAAAATCAGCTTAACATAAATTTAATCGATCAAGATTTTCAAATTTTAAAACAATTTGATATGAAAGATCTTTTAAAAGATTGTACAGTTTCTATAACAAAAGAGTAGGGATTTGTATATGCATTCAACAAAAAAGTGTGTGAGATTTTTAAAAGAAGATTACTTGAATACTCTTAAATTAAATAATGCTAAAAAATGCTAAATATGTAGTTGAAAAATGCTAAAAAAAATGCTAACTGCTAAGTGCTGGTTCACACAGGTCAAGTTTACTTGAACAGTTTTATTTAAATTTTCTTTTGAACTTGCGTTCACGTTCATGCACAAAATGAATTTTTGTTTTCTTTTCCTTCAACTTTGTAGCTTTTTATTATATTACGGATGAAAAAAGAAAAGAAAAATAAAAACTGACTGGTACGGTCAAGTATGTACCCCTTTCCATTCTCTTTACCCCTTTCTCCTAAAAGCTCAAGACTTGAAGAGTCAAACTTGACCTGTGTGAACCAGCACTAAATGAAAAATTTGCAGCTAAATCAGACAAAAAAATGCTAAATCTAGCTGCAAAATGTCCACGCTGGTGATAAGATCCAATATTAACGATAATTAAAAAATACCAGTTGTATTTTAATGTAAAAGCTGAAGAAAGATATTAAATTGAAGTATCAAAAATTTAGTGGGTGCCAATAATTTAGTACGAATATGTCATGAATGAAGCAAAATGTTTTGTAAAAAAGTACCAAAAATAGTTGCGATTTTCACCCCTTAAACGTTCGCATTTCAAAAAAGTACCAAAATTGTATTCGTATTTTTCTGATAAGTTCCGAATGTGGTATAAACTTTATTTCTAGTTTTATTGGTTCAAAAAATAGATGGACTGACAAAAACGTAAAAAAATTAAGTTTTCATCATAAAAGAGCCGAATTTCAAAAAAGTACCAGAAACCTAAACATTCGAATTTCCAAAAATTCCGTCTAAGTAGACCGATTTGGGGAGAGACCCATCACCGGTCCAAATTTCCAGTTCTAAGCTTCAGGCGTTTATGATGTGCGATGATGAATCAGTGAGTTAGTAACGTTACAATTTTATATGCCTGTATATTTAGATAGATGGAGAAAAATGTTTTAAAAAAGTTACGAAGTAAGGAACGATTTTCACACCTTAAATGTTCGAATTTCGAAAAAGTACCAAATCGGTATTTGTATTTTTTAGATAAGCTACGAATGTGATAAAATTTTTATTTACCCGTGTACACGCCAAAAAGGCCGTACCTTAAAAAGAACCAGATACCTGTCCGCTTTTTTATTAAATTAAATTTTAAATTTTTTTGTTTCTCTTTTAGTTTATGAGATATGAGGTTAGCGAATTAACAATAAGTGTTAATGTTTTTTATCTCATTTAGTTTAAGAGGTATGAGGTTAGTGGAATCGATTTGGCGAGAGGCTAGCCTCCGGTCCAAATGTTAACCTTTTAGCTTCAGGCGTGGAGAAAAAATCGTTTGAAAAAAATAACAAACTTGGGTACAATTTCCAAATGTTATATAATTTTTATTTCTATGCGTATTGGTTTCAAAATCCCGAATCTCGGGATTTTCTAAAATAAATCCCGATTGGCATCCCTAGTGGACACCGACAATGTTTTGCATATTCTTCCTTCGCATTTAGATTTTTTTCCAAAAAAAAAAAAAAAAAACTAGGTGCAGTGCCCGCGAACAAGGGGAGCGTGCTCACCAAGATTTAATGAAAATTTAAAGAATTTATCAAGGATTTTGAGACAAAAGCATGCTGGGAGACTTTATACCACGCCGCGGAATTTCCAGTCAGCTGGAAAGTTGCTAATGTAACTCCAATTTTGGAAAATTACCGCCCAATCACAGAGTATACAGAGGCGCCACGAGACAGAAAATATTGTGTTTTTTTCTGTCTTTTTCTTCGAAAGCTGCCCTTTTTGCGTTTTTTGTTTTGATTATGCAATTTGTGTAGATAGTAGCGGCCTGTTTTTACGCATTGTCACTTCACTAACAAAAAACGTTTTCTTTCTCTTTCTTCGAAAGCTGCCCTCGCAAATGATTTAGGCATTTTTCATACGTCACTTTTTTCATCTCTGTATACTTTGTGGCTCAATTGCAATTTGTTCGGCACTTATGGTAAATTACCATATAATTACAGTATGGTAAATTACCATCTTGTCAAATATGTATTTAGCGTCGAACTACGTACTAAGCAAGGCGAATTCATCACAGGCAATCTCGGTACTACAACAAGTACAACTTGTACAAAAACCACAAGCAGTTTGTTTTTGTAAAATCATTGTGCTATGTCAAAAACAGGAATAAAACAAAACAGAAACAAAGATAAGCTCTGTTCCACATGCATAACGAAACAGTCCGAACTTGCACAAAGTTACGCAAAAGCAGGGGTGCCAGATAATTTTGATAAAAAATCGGCAAATTTAAAAAAAAATCGGCATATTTAAAAAAAAATCGGCACTTTAATATAAAAAAATCGGCAAATTAAAAATACCTATTTTAAATACAATAAAACATATTCTTACTTACAAATAATGTTGCGGGTGGACTGACCATATGTGTTAAATGTCTTAAGAGTTTATGATGAAACAGAACTGAGTCTTCAACTTCAAGCACAAATTTTAAAGCCCATAATTAAAACGTCGGCAGTAACTTCAAATTCTCTCTCATTTCTTTCATTTTCTTTTGTTCTTATTTTTCATTGTTTACAAAATGTATGAAATTGAATGAAAGTATGGTAGCATTGTTAAGAGAATAATTGTATTTCTGTGAGAGCATTAGAAAAAACGTCCTCAAAATAAAATTGATTTTATTTCTCGACCGCATTCTCTGGCATAAATTTATGTCAAACTGCATGTAAAAAAACGTCCAGCCCCAGTTCTGTTTCATCATTTTATGCTATGTTCATACGACGACAAAAACCACTCGTTTTGCTCTCTGAAACTAGATTGTCAAACATGCTGTTCATACGATTCATTCTGGTTTCATTTTGACATTTTTTTTTGTGTTGTTAGTGTGATTTTATTTAAAACAGATAAAAAAGTAATTAAATGTTAAAAATATATTATTTAATACTTTTATTAATATTATGTTTTGATAGAGTACCCACAGCACCAATTTGAAATGTGGATAGCTTGCCACCCCATAAATAACCTTTAGGTAAATAACTTGCAGCATGCACAAAATCTAAGGATAATCTTATTAAAGAAAAGATTTCGAGACGTTGTTTTTTTAATTTAAGTTCATCTTCTTGAGTTTTTTTGGGATCTTTGATTTGAGTTATCTTTTGCTGATTCAAGCCAAAATTCCGCAAAGTACGCATTAAATTTAAATATACACCTAAACCCAAAATACTGTATTTATATTATCCCAATAGTCAGCATTTTTTAGTTTAATAATTTTATGTTCAGACAGCCAACATAATTTCTCTACTGGGTAATAGAGAAGAACTACAATGTTGGCGAAAACACCTAGCACAGCCATGGTACGATCACTTTCGTTTTGTCCCTAACCATATTCCATAGCATATTGTATCATTGGTATATCATCTAATAAACGCAAAGTGGCACGGGCACCCGATATTCGTGAACTAGCAATGGCATAACGTTTTGCCAGTTCAGGTTTACGATCACCATAATAGCCAGCTATTAATTTGGAACCGTAACAAAGAGCTTTCATTACCTTATCGCGTCCTCCATAAGTATCAATAATATCACAGAATTCATTTAGATATTTTTCCGACATTTTTTAAATAATTATTTTATTATATGTTTATATATATTTTTATTTATTTATATACGTAAGTATATTTTTTCTTCAATCGCTTTCAACAGCAAATAATAATAATTATCGAATAAATTGTGCAATAATAGAGCTTAAGGTAAAAATAGTCTTTGAGTGAATACATTAATTCAAATAGCTTTGTGATACTTTGCGCTAAATATAAGCAAATTAATATATGATATCTGTGATCTAAGTACCTGATGGCGGAGGAAGTGTGTAATAATAGGGTTAGAGTGTTTATTTATTTTAGGTTAGACGATTTGTGCAATATTTATTATAGGAAACCGCAAATTAGTCTCGAATATACTGTGATCTATATCTGTGATATAAATGTTTGATTTGTGATGTCCTTTTTCTTATTAGTGGTTTAAGAATGTATTTTAGTGCAATATAGCTTAATTAATCTTTATTGCATTATTATTCAATCTTATAAATTCTGAAAAAAAGGAGAAAAGGAATCACAAACTAGACTCTATATTATAGGCAAATGATTGAGAATACTTCCCGTAAGAGATGAAGTGGTGATAAAACAGGGGATATTCCCAGAATCTCTGATTTTTTTATGCGAAAAAAATTTCAGAGATGGGTGGCTGGTATAATGGAGATAGTACCCGAGTATTAGGAAGGGAAAATAGAGGTGTAGCCCGATTAATTAGATTTAAGGATATATTAAGTTTTAGTTTAAAATTCTTGCCTCAAACTTTAAAATTTTGTGGGCCTTCGATTTTATAGACACGTACAATCCGTGTACTGCTGGTAAATCCAGTAACATGAAAATTATTTTTTTATATATGATGGGTTGCCTCTACGTTTTTTTTTCCTACCAGAAAAAAATTCGGCAGAGTGCTAGGCTATATGCGGGCCATTGGGAATATTCACTTGGGAATAAGCTGCAAGGAATCCTGGGGAAAATTATAAAAATAAAGTAAAGAAAGCTTGTAAAATAAAACCTGGTTGGTGCAGGAAATCCGAAGAACTCGAGAAGGGGGCGGAACAGTGTATGTTGAAAATAAGGATTGGTGTGAAATTATGTTGTCCCAGGAAAATATGAAAAGACTGCTACCATAGCCAGGTAAAAAATTTGTTTTATCTTTTAAAACCGGAAAAAAACCCGCAAGAGAGAGTGAATAAGGGGAAAAGTTCCTTTAGAAAGGAGATTATAAATAAGGCAAAGTAACATTTGGATGCGCATGAAGGTGGAAAACCTGTAAATAATAAAATAAACAAAGGAAATATTATTTATTAAATAGGGAATATATGAATTAATAAGTTTATTAGATTGTAGTTAATCATTAGAGAAGAAGGGAAAGTTACCAAAATTAATCGTAGGATAAGTGAAAGTATGCTAAAGGTAGTTTTTAATTAATTGTAATTAATTTTTTTTTTTTTTTGATAATTATCATTAAAGTGTTTAAATTTGCTGATAAATTTTGTTTGTGTTAATACAGTACAGTGAACGATCTTTTTTGTAGTGTGTTCATATTTAAGATCGCCTGAAAGTATGTACATATGTGGTTTTTTTTTACACCGGAAATAAAATTATTCAATTGCTAGTTTGATCATTTTATTTGTGTTTTTATACCTTTTGTTATTAGTCCTGAGAAGTGCAAGGGCAAAGCGCTAGCCTTAGGGAGCTCCTTCAGGTTTAGGTACATGCATATTAGATTTAGTACAAATATTAAGAAACAATAATTAATAATAAACTAGGAAGGAAAAATTTTGTTAGTAGTGGTGTGAAGAAAATTAATAGGCTACCTAATAGATATAAAGAATCTTTTGCTGTACGTATCTAGTAGTATAAATTTGTTAATAAGTTTTTCCTTTAATATTTTTTTTTATTGTTCGGTTTTTTTTTAATGTAATAATTATAACTGTATAACGGATAGGTTAAGAAAAATTAATTTTCCTTTTTTTAATAAAATATGTGATTGGAATGTTAATTATCAGGCATGTTCTGAAAATCACTTTTACTCAAATCACGTGATTTCAAATCACATGTGCTTACTAAAATCACACGTGTGATCCTTTAGTGTCCCGTTTTTGCGTGTTTTGGTGTGATCTTCAATTGCCGAAAGCACACTGTGAAACACAAAACTGTATGACTTATAGAACACCACAAAATCACACGTGTGATTTCAAAAGCACGTGATTTGAAACCACGTGATTTTCAGAACAGGCTCGTATAATTTCACTATGAATTGTTTGGCTTGAACTTAGAAGGATTGATGGCGTGAAGGTAAGTTAAGTTTGGAGAAGTCGGGTGGTTATGTGGGTCACAAATAAATGGAGTATGGATATTTTTGTGACATGGCAGGGTGGGCAAATGTGTAGGCATAACAACTGCTTACTGTGCCCATGTTCTGTAACTCTCGCGTCAGTAAACTTTTCGATTAAATGTGTGAAATGAAACAGAAATGGCATAAATTGAAACAAACAGCTGTTTTTCTCACTAAACTGTATCTGCAACTTTTTTTGGCGAGTACTAGCTGTCACGTAAGGAAATTACTCGCCAAATTTCAGAAAAAGTGTGTCTGTAATATTTTTGTGCGAAAAGTTTCCGCTTTGAACTGTCAAATAAACTCACGTATAAAAACGGGGCGAGAAAAACTTGTAACACCAAAAAACACTTAAAAATGCAAAATACAAAGAATAATAATAATAATATTTTGTTCTTGGCACATTTTTTTATTGTTTAATTATTTTGCTTTTAACATTTATATAAAATATACGAATGCTTTTAAATCGTTTGCAAACAACAAACATTAAAGTCGCACTTTTCATTATTTGGTAAAGCCGACGGTTCTAATTTCGCCGCCGTCGTTGAAAAATTTCAATTTTAGTAAATTTTGGTCGCCGTCAACGTTATTTGTTACTGGCGTTTTCAATGTCTGCAATGTCACATCGGCTTCGAGTGCAATATTATGACATTTATAACGTAACGACGTAATCTCTTTTGATAGTTTTCGACATGAGTTACAGACACACTTTTTTCTCACTTTTCGAGAAACGATGGAATATTTTGTGTCACATCTTTTCGACGCGAGAAGTTCTCACTATAGTTACAGAACATGGGTACTGGAAAGTATCATTTTTATAGTGCATGTGTGTTTGAGGAGTGATTAGGTCATTTAGGAGTTGATTTTTTTTTATGTGCAGCGTACCCAGTGAGCAGGGTTGGAACCTTCTGGGATTTGTTCACCGTGGCTAGTCGGAAACCTCACTGGCCTCTACGGCTGTTACAATAAGAACAATTCAGAATTATCTAATGTTTGTCCCCTTTTAGACAGGCAAAGTTTACTTTGCAAAGTCTTGAGTTTATGGAAGGGAGGGGAAAAGAGAATAGCGGGGGAGTACGAACTTTGCTGTACTCGCAAATTCCTTTTGTTTTTCGTTCGTAGTTTATTTCTGAGCAGGGATGATAAAGTTGGTAGTACAATTGTACTTTTTTTACTACTATTAGCAGTGCAAAACTAATATAGTACTCCAGTGCAAATTTAGTACAATTTAAAAATTGCAAACGCTTTTTCCCCTTTATGTAAATACCTACTATATCGAATTTAATTCAAACAAATTATTGCTACAGTGTTATGAATCTTGTTGCTATAGTTTAAAATAAAAAAAAAATTTAATATGTATAGAAATATGTTACAAAACTAATTAAATACACCAACCGAACTTTCATCTTCTTTAAAAATAATAATTTTATGTTCCTTACTATACCTGATTGTTGTAATTTTTTAATTAAATATTTTATATATGGGCATTTATAGAAAACAAAACTTTTCCAATCATTTTTTTTTTTTTTTTGGCGATTCGATAGCATTTGGGTAGCTCTAAGTTTAGTGCAAAAGATGGATTTCATCGAGTTTAAATTTTTTATAATGATACATAGTTATAAACATGTGGTCACGAACGTACGCAAAATAGAAGTCAACTTTGGCTGACAGTACTGAATGTAAAAATCTGCGTAATGGAACGGAATATTCAAAAGTGATTAATTTATTTTAAGAGTGTATTAATGTAGGTCTCCATACAAAGTAAAATATTTCTCTTGGTTTTTGTTTAATTGGCTTATGTACCGGACGCAAACGTACGGGTCGCGAACGTATGATTTTTCCATATGTTTTTTTTTATTAATATCACCAAGCATTTTACCAAAAATATCTTCAAATTTCCTTATTAAAAATCTTAATACTCCTTTTACAATTGATTGTAATGGAGTGATTGTGAAGAAAGAGTGTATATATAACATATTTTTTGCATGTAAAATAAGTATATAAAAATGTCTTTAGAAGTAGCTTAAATAATTAGAAAATATAAAATGTTCCAGTTTTTAGGGTAATTTCCTCAAGTTAAATAGCTGAGATATGCTATGAAACCATTCTTTTAAAAAAAACATAGATTTTTTTTTTTAAATAATAAACAATAAAAGACGATGATAAATAACATTTTATTTTTTCATCCTGCTAGACCATTCTGAGGAAATGCCCACATAAGTTTTATCCTTTAAGTTTTCTTTTAAATATGACAACATTTGTATTTTTATCGATGGTGGAACATATAATACACTTTTACCAGTAAGCAAGTCATATGTGGTAAAATTATGAAAAATTCCTTGCACCATAGATATCTATACACAGCTAGATACTTTTAGTAGAAATTACGGGCATTACTACCCAGTAAAAACTTCGCCCACTTTTTTAAAATGAATAGCTTCTTGCACTCATTATTAAGTAGCTTTCTTCTAACTACTATAATTACTTCTATAACTACTTATTTTTCAGATGTATGTAGGAAAAAAATAATGACTTACATAAAAATGCATTCATTTTGGGACATCCCTTGTAAAATTCATTGGTTCTTTCAGAAGAATTGGAAGTAGTATTTTAACATTTTTTTTTAACCTGTTCCACTTTCAAATCTAAAAAAACAAGCTTAAGATTCTTCGTCTAAATTCCTTATTATTCACTTAATTTTTCTTTTTGTTAATTGCCAAAGGTATATTTCAAATATAAATGTATAGCACAAGTGCATTTCAATGTAAATTTTTTGTAATGCAAATAATAAAACTTGTAAAAAAGTACAATTAGGGTAAAAAATGCAAATTTTTTTCGGTATTAAGTACATTTAAAAAAATGCCATTTATCAACCCTGTATGCAGGCCGCAACAACGAATAAACAAAAATTTGTCAAATTAAACTTTGTGTGTCTAAACACCAAACAAAGTTTAAAAGAGAACTACACAAGACTTTGCAAAGTAAACTTTGCCTGTCTAAAAGGGGACTTTATAACTTATGAAATTTCAAAAGAAACAATCATAATAAGCGTTTTACAAAGAAATTGAAGTTAAATATAAAATTTTTTTTATCTTTCTGATAATTAAGTATATTCCATATACAAATATTTGAGTTTGACATTTTTAATAAATCCGTTTTAATATTAATATCAAAACAGTTTAAATTATTAATTTTTAAATAATCTTTTTAAAACGAATAACTTGCAAAGCTAAATTTTCCAGTGAACATCAAAACTCTGTTACATTAAAAAATTCTTTCCACATTTGCGGAAGAATGTGGAAGGACCAAAAATTGTACCAAATGCTGCCATAAAATGTTCACGTTATAAATCTGAAATTTTTTGCCAAAAAGTTTGCAAATTTATTTAATTTTCCTTACATAAGAATTGGCTATTTAATTTATGTACTAACATCGTCCTCAATTGCGTTATAATCTTAAATAAAAATTATTTAATTACACTACGTGACAAAATTTCAACAAAGTCGTGACCAAATGAATCCGAATATGAAGTCAGAATTGTCAAAAGTAGAACAGTTTTTGAGATATTCCAAAATAACCGTTATTTGTGTTTTTAAAAAAGATGATGTGACTGAAATGCAAATATCTTCAAAAATTGTAATTTTTGTAATTGTGATTCTTTCTTTTTAGTGAAAGGTTATAAAATTTCTAAAATAACCATGGATTGCTTGTGAAGATTGGTCAAGAAATAACAGAGTTACAGGGGACAAAAGTTCAAGCTTCATTGAAAATTTTATGATTTTGTTCAAAATTGTTCTTTTCAAGTAATTTTTTTTTAAACCAATGATTTAAAAATCCTAATGCTTTATTGCATGCGACATTAGATTATTTTAATATGAACATTTTGAGCCCAACAAGACATAGACTTGTACAAAAATGACAAAGCTACAGAAGATTTAGTAAGTTAACCCACATAGAAATTCAATAGTTTCAAGCAATTTTTAATATTTATTGTTACTAAAAATTTAGCTTTGTATATTTATTTGTTGTGGGTTAATGCAATTAATCTTCTGTAACTTTGTCATTTTTGCACCGATCTGGTTCCTATTGGGCACAAAATGTTCGTATTGAAATAGGCTAAAATTTTATTTTTTGGATATTTGCATTTCAGTCACAGCATCTTTTTTAAAAACACAAATAACGGTTATTTTGGAATATCTCGAAAACTGTTCTACTTTTGACAATTCTGGCTTCATATTCGGATTCAGCGGACAATTTTACATAAAGATTAGGTGTCAAATTCATTTGGTCAAAAAATTGTCACGTAGTGTTATCAAAGTAATTATTATTCATTGATAGTGAATATAAATTTATCTTGCCTTTATTCTTTTGTGAGGATTTATCTATCCATTTTCAAACACAAATATAAAGTGTTGTATATTTTCCTAATAAAAAAAGGAATTTTAACTAAATTATTTTGGCACTATGCGCCCACGATTTGGCGTAAAAGCAACAAATTATTATTATTATTTTAGGCTTAAAAATTATTTCTTTTTTAACCCATTACCGCCCACTGTCCCCATATGAGTACACATGATCAAAGGCTAGAAACTCTAACTTAAACCGTTACATTTCGTAATGTAAACATACATACTATTTCTTTATGCTTAGTTGGGTTTATAATTAGAGACACGTGTTATAAAATAAGAAGCAGTTGCAATATTTAGTGTGTTTAATTCTGTATTTTTTCGGGTCCGCTTTGTTTAACATATTTCAGTGTTTTTACAATACTAGTGATTTAAAAATTCATTTTAATCGATCAAATATTTTGCTTAGAGAGTAAACAAGCTTGCAATTTCATTTATTTAACAAAAAAGTGAAAAAATTATTTAGAAGGTATGGTTTTATTCGACTGTCCCCAATTGGGGACAATGAGCGATACTAATTATAAATTCACCAATTTTACAGGTTTTTTTTTATCGTCTTTATTATGGCGCACAGAAATCTTTTTAGAGGTCAAAATAGCTTTTTGCGACTTGAGGAAGATGTTAATTACATAATGGAAAATGATGATGATGATACATATGATATTTTAGTCCTGCCACCAGATCCTGCCTCTGTAAATGATGTCGATGAAGGTAATGAAGAAGATTTATTATGTACAAATATGGCAAATGATGTGCCGGGAACAATAGAAGTTGCGTTTACACAACAAAATAACAATTCTACATCGGATTGGAGTGATAGTGATGATGAGCCACTCATAAATTGTCGTAGAAAAGTGAATCAAAGTAACCTAGAAAATCCTAGGTGGAGACGTGAAGCACCAACTTATAGCACAACATATGATGCGAATGGTGCAGTTAGCAGTAGAGTTGATGATTTTGTTAAAGATATGAACGATCATAGCCCTTGTGTTTTGTTTGAAGAGATATTCGATACCAATTTTATTGATTTGATAGTCGAAAACAGCATGTTATACGCTTATCAAAAGAATAGACATAGTTTTAGTCTCGACAGTAAAGATTTAAAACGTTTTATCGGAATTTTGCTACTTAGTGGATATATGCAATTACCTTCGGAACGTGCATATTGGAGTTTAGATGCTTTATTGCATGCGACATTAGATTATTTTAATATGAACATTTTGAGCCCAACAAGACATAGACTTGTACAAAAATGACAAAGCTACAGAAGATTTAGTAAGTTAACCCACATAGAAATTCAATAGTTTCAAGCAATTTTTAATATTTATTGTTACTAAAAATTTAGCTTTGTATATTTATTTGTTGTGGGTTAATGCAATTAATCTTCTGTAACTTTGTCATTTTTGCACCGATCTGGTTCCTATTGGGCACAAAATGTTCGTATTGAAATAGGCTAAAATTTTATTTTTTGGATATTTGCATTTCAGTCACAGCATCTTTTTTAAAAACACAAATAACGGTTATTTTGGAATATCTCGAAAACTGTTCTACTTTTGACAATTCTGGCTTCATATTCGGATTCAGCGGACAATTTTACATAAAGATTAGGTGTCAAATTCATTTGGTCAAAAAATTGTTACGTAGTGTTATCAAAGTAATTATTATTCATTGATAGTGAATATAAATTTATCTTGCCTTTATTCTTTTGTGAGGATTTATCTATCCATTTTCAAACACAAATATAAAGTGTTGTATATTTTCCTAATAAAAAAAGGAATTTTAACTAAATTATTTTGGCACTATGCGCCCACGATTTGGCGTAAAAGCAACAAATTATTATTATTATTTTAGGCTTAAAAATTATTTCTTTTTTAACTTTGGCCTTTAATTCTTCATAAATAAAAATGTATTAACCCAACACACATTACAAACACTGCATTTAATATTGAATAAAACTAACCCCTTTTTCTTTAGTAGAAGCACTGACTTAATAACAGTTGTCTCTTTTCAATGTTACAATTGTTTCAGTATCGCTTAAAGTTAGTGTATTATTATCAAACAAACAAAAATTAATCGCCTTTTACGTGTTAGTCAAAAAATCGGCATTTTTGGAGCAAAAATCGGCAAATCTGCACTTTGATAATTTAGGGGCAAAAAATCGGAAAAATGCCGATAAATCGGCAAAAATGGCAGGCCTGCCCAAAAGCGTTCCACATTAAAATTTTTGTGCAATTAAGAGAGTAATTGAGAGAGTAATTTTTTTCATTTCCTGTACAAATTTGCACGAACTTTTTCTTTGGGTAAGTTCGGACAAGAAAAAACAATCAGCTGTTTTTGTTTACATATGAAACTGATAAATAATTCAGGAAATTTACAAGCAAAAGAAAATGTTTAGTTTTAATTAAAAAACATATTAAAAAGCAAAATGTTAGGTTTTTGTAAAAAAATTTAAGTTGTAAAAACGTTATTGCATACCAAGGCGAATTCATAAAGGTGACCGCATCATGAGATAGCATTATGCTAGCTATCCCTTTCTTTTAAAAAATACTATGTATTTTGTTTTTGGAAAAAATTAGAGTGAATGTCAAAATTATTGGTTGAAAATATAAAAGGAATTTGTTTGTTTATTAAATACTTATACAAAATTGCTTTAAAAGATAAATCTTTTTCCTGCATTGCAAATTTATTGTGGCTCCACGTATTCCTTACGCCTTTTAGAATCCTCTTGTTAATATTTTTGTTCACTTTTTTTTGTTTTATTAAATTTAAATTTATTTTTTTTTCTTGATTTAGATTTAAAATTTTAACAAATTTTTTCACAAAATGTAAATAACGCTTGACATTTAGTATACACACAAGGAAATAAACAATAAACAGATGACTCGAAAATATCACCTTTATGAATTCGCCTTGTTGCATACATATTTTCCTTTATCTTTAATAAAAAAAAAAAACAAAATATAAAAAATTACAATGTTGCAAATGTTTTGGTTTTATTATGTTATGACTTTTTAACGTCTAAAATCACTTAAATAGATCTTAATTTGAAAAGTAAGCAGCATTAGTATTTGAAGAAGTGCAAAAATGGTTTTTTGCGTTCCAGCAATTTTGTGTAGTTTCGGCAAATTTAGAGAGTAATTTTCATTTTACTCTCATTAGTCCGAACATGCCCGAGATCTTGTGGAACACACCTATAATAAAAGAGAATAAACAAAATTTTGATCCCAACAGTGATTTTAGCTAAAAAAAAAAGTTATCAGCAGGGCTTTTAAGACCACCTGTAATAAATTCGCCTTGCTACTAAGCGACCGCCAGTATGGCTTTCGTAGAGGTCGTTCTACTGGAGACTTACTAGATCTGTTATCGGAAAAATGGTGCCGTTCCATTCACCATTTTGGCGACAGTAAGGTAATTGCTTAAGATATTTCCACGGCGTTCGACAGAGTCTGGCATGGTGCACCCTTGTCAAAACTTGTTACATTTGGTGTCGGTGATAATTTCTCTCGATTTATATCGAGTTTCTTCAGAGATCGCACTGTACGAGTTGCTATAGATGGGGTTTCGTCAAACGAGTTCGAGAATCATTAGGGGTGCCGCAAGGCTCCGTTCTTGCTCCTACTCTATTTCTTATTTTTCTAAATGACTCCTATATAAAATTTCCAACCCTATCTACTCTTTTGATGACAGCAACCTTTGCCATTCGTACTCATTAGAGTGCAGACCGAGTGTATCCGATGTCGTTGCTATGCGGCAGAATATGAATGATACGCTCGGCCGAGACGTTGACATAGTCTCGGAATGGGGTCGTGCAAATAGGGTCGATTTTAATGCCCGAAAAACACAATGTTGCGTGCTTACGCATAAACGCGCGATCAGGGTGCCTCATCAGTATATATGGGTGATATAATTATAGGGGAATCAGAATCTCTTGATGTTCTGGCCGTGAGGATACAATGTGATGTCCGATGGACAGAGCATATATTCAAAGTGTCGAAAGAAGCATTCAAGTGCCTCGGTTTTTTAAGACGGTGTAGGATATACTTCACTTCATCTGATCTCTTTACTATTTATACCACCTATATCCGACCGCGTATGGAATACAACTCTCATGTGTAGGCCGGTACTTCAAAGTCTATTTTGGAGCTTCTCGCCCGCGTGCAGGAGAGGACGAAGGTTCTCATAGGTGATAGTGGGGTATCCTATTATATTGACTCCCTTGAGCACCGTCTCAATGTGGGTTGTATTTGCTTGTTTTATCGTTACTACAATGGGATGTGTTGTTTGGTTGGAATAATTTTATTAAATAAATAATTGTTTATTGATTTGTAATTATTACAAAATATTAAAAAAAAAACAAATACGCACACTCGAAAAATATTGACAAAATAAATGTTTATGAGTTTACTGACAGGAAATTCTGACATTTGAAAAAGTTATGGGTTATAAGAGATATTTGAGAGTTTTATTGATTTTGAGAAATCAAATATTTAAAAAGGACATCCGTGTTTTGAAACGTACAAAATGGTGACAATTAAAAATTTATTTTCGAATAAAGTTTATACGAGGTGGGACTACAGTAATCACCCTATTGGAAAACGATATAACTTTGCAGAGGCAGAAATTGTACCATGCCCATTTAATTCCACTGATTACTGAAAAAATTTACTGAGTAAGCAGCAAAATTCTACTGGTTACTGATAATTTTAAACTTGAAATTTTTAATGATTTATTTTTTTAAATCATTTAAGTAAACTTTTTTTAAACATCCACAAGTGGATCAGTTTCGGCATTTGACATATCCACTATTTAATTTTTGTCACATACATATTTACATTAGGGATGCCAATCGGGATTGATTTTAGAAAATCCCGGGATTTTGATTTTTTAAATAAATTTATTTACTTATGAATTTTTAAAAGGTATTATACAAGGCGAATTCATTTTTCAGGTGGCGTTGAAAGCACAGCTGTGCTACTTTTTTACTTAATTAGAGAGAGAAATGTCAAAAGTTGCTTGTGTTTTTGACATATCGATCAACGAAAGCAACAAAAAAATACATTGTTGTGTTTTTGGTGTTGTTACTTGTTGTAGTATCGACACCACCGTTTACATGAATTCGCCTTGGTATTATATATATAACCAAGGCGAATTCATACAAGGTGGTCTTATTTTGAAAACGTTTTACAACACTGTAAAATATTTTAACGTTGTGTCAAAAATTCAAACAAATGTTTAATTTTGTTTTTATATTAAATTGTGTTTTTTGAAATGTTATAACTTAAAAAAGTTTTAAGTTTCACAATTTTAATCGAAAGTTTTAAAATTTAGTTAAGATTTCCCAGAACCAACAGGACTGTATGCCAATTTGACACAAGTAGTGCGATTCTGTAATTAATCAAGGCGAATTTATAACAGGTAAGTGCAACTCTACAACTACAAAAAGCCCCATGTATGCCCCATGTATTTTGTTTTTGCAATTTTCTGACTTGTTGTCAAATTTCAGTATAGAAACAAAACAATATTTTGACGTTTCGCCGTGGATACAGCTTACGAACGGCTGACGAGTTGAGCTTACCTGGAGTTAATTCGCCTTGGTAATTAATTTTAACAATAGTTGTCATTGTTAAAAAAATTAACAAGCAAATTAACGATTTTGCTATTCTGTAACATTTTAAACAGCACTTGTTATCGTTAAGTCAGCTGCTTGTGTTAAGTAAACGACAACTTTTTTAGTGTTGTTTATTTATTGTTAAATGTTGAAAAAATAAAAAATATTTAGTTAAAAGAAATAATATAACTTGAAAATGGCAATTAAATAATTTGCATTTAATTTAATAGTAAAATGTTTGGCTTATCTTCTTAAAAAAACAAAAAACTAAAAAAAATTCTGTTTAATGATGAAACAGAACTGGGGCTGAACGATGTTTTTCATACAGTTTGACATAAAATTATGTCAGAGAATGCGGTCGAGAAATAAAACCAATTTTAATGATGAAACAGAACTGGGGCTGAACGTTTTTTTACATGCCGTTTGACATAAAATTATGCCAGAGAATGCGGTCGAGAAATAAAATCAATTTTAATGATGAAACAGAACTGGGGCTGAACGTTTTTTTTACATGCAGTTTGACATAAAATTATGCCAGAGAATGCGGTCGAGAAATAAAATCAATTTTATTTTGAGGACGTTTTTTCTAATGCTCTCACATAAATACAATTATTCTCTTAACAATGCTAACATACTTTCATTCAATTTCATACATTTTCTAAACAAAGAAAAATAAGAACAAAAGAAAATGAAAGAAATGAGAGAGAATTTGAAGTTACTGCCGACGTTTTAATTATGGGCTTTAAAATTTTTGCTTGAAGTTGAAGACTCAGTTCTGTTTCATCATTTATTTTGAGGACGTTTTTTCTAATGCTCTCACATAAATACAATTATTCTCTTAACAATGCTACCATACTTTCATTCAATTTCATACATTTTGTAAACAAAGAAAAATAAGAACAAAAGAAATGATAGAGAATTTGAAGTTACTGCCGACGTTTTAATTATGGGCTTTAAAATTTTTGCTTGAAGTTGAAGACTCAGTTCTGTTTCATCATTTATTTTGAGGACGTTTTTTTCTAATGCTCTCAAATAAATACAATTATTCTCTTAACAATGCTACCATACTTTCATTAAATTTCATACATTTTGTAAACAAAGAAAAATAAGAACAAAAGAAAACGAAAGAAATGAGAGAGAATTTGAAGTTACTGCCGACGTTTTAATTATGGGCCTCAAAATTTTTGCCTGAAGTTGAAGACTCAGTTCTGTTTCATCATTTAGTTTTAATAATTGTATTTGTTTTTTTTATTCCTTTGTGTTTTTCGTTATTTTGCCCTTTTTTTGACAGTGATGCCACTTGACGTTAGTTTTTGTCTATGTTTTTAACAACAATTTACAGAATCACATAATCGTTAGTGCAAACAACAAAACATGTTGACAATTATAACAACTGTTGTTATTGTTAAAAGTTACAGAATCCCACTAAAGGTTAGTAATCAGCTGTTGCTTACGAAGCAAGATAAGTTCACCTGGTGTAAATTCGCCTTGTTTATAACATTTATTTTTAAAAAAGAAAAATAACTGAAATATAATTTTTGATATTTTTTGTTTTGTATAGAGTATAAAAATTCAATAAAAACGAACATTTTTGTACACAAAAGTTGATATATTAAAAATCCCGGGATTAATAAAAATAAATCCCAGGATTCGGGATTTCCCGTTTGGCATCCCTTATTTACATAAAACATGTATCGCTCCTTTATTTCAACATAGTCATATCTCAAAAAAGATCAAACTTGGCAAAATGCGATTAAAGTTTTCAAAATGTACCTTTTTATACAGATTTAATAAAAATATATTTAGCTATAACTTCGGTTCAGTTTTAAATATAATGCTGAAATCTGTTTCACATATAAGGAAGGTATAAAGTACCACTTTTGCTTAAGTGTCTTAAAATTTTTAATTTTTTGAGATTTGGCTATGTTGCAATAAAGGAGCGGTATGTCCATCCAAAAAATTTACAAAATGGTCTCCCATTTCCCTACTTTCTGATGTTTTTAAAGATTGTTTGTTCTAGGGAATGGTAAATCGATTTCGATCGAAAATTGATTTTGTGGTTAAAAAAATTGATTTTTTGCAATCGAATCTACGTATGCGGTTTTATACTGAAATCGATTAGTGGGCTTTTAAAATCGATTTTTGAATTTTTATCAAAATTTTGGCAATTTTTAATTTAAATCTTAATTAAATCGATAAATTATGGGCATGCACAATAAAACTTGAGATTTTTTTGTGAGTACACACGAGTGTAAGTGGTACATACATATGTTTATGCAGTTTTCTAAGTTTAAAGTTGTAGTTTTACGTATTTACGTATTATTACCCTTAGTATACTTTCAAATTTAATATAGGTGAATTAAACCATGGCATTCCTGTGGAAATACGCTAATATTCAAACAGACCAGTGTGTGAGCGATATTCAAATCTAGTTATAAGCAGAGTGAAAAACAAAAAGCATGTACTCAATGGCATGCAAATGTTTGTTATCTAAATCTAACTTAATAGTAACTTAGCAAAGAAACAGTCGTCACTGATCAGGAACTATTGTCATAATCCTTTGAAATACTATCCACACATTCAGGCTTGTCACGATCAAAAGTGATTAAAGTTACGGAATCACTCTCGATCGGAATTGATTTATGTGACAGTTCTGATTGACTACACAAGCACACTATTTTAATTTGAAATGCACATACGCACTTGTTCCTCTAATGGTCATCTCAAAATTTACACATTTTCACTTTTTGCAGGAAAATTAAAAACAGTAGTCATATCTACCCACTGTAAAAATCTTAGTTCAATTTCTCTAGCCCTTTGTGATATTAATTTATTCATCAGTTAGATAATACAAAGCCCATGTGGGCCATTCAAAATACAGTTAGGGACAAAATTGTTCACGAAATTATAAAAAAATTATGTTTATCATGAAAACTATTAAAGTTTCAACTTGGAAAATTTCTAAAACTATTGTATGGCTTTCTACATTTTATAATAAAACTATGTACACTTATTTTCAAAAGTACCGCTAGTTTTTATGTTTGTACTAAGTTAACATCCAAATCATATGTGTGAACAATATTGACCCTGTGTGAATCTTTTATAACAATTCCAAAAAAGTTCAAGTTTTTTCTGTGGGATTTGCTTTTAAAGTGAGTAAATTAATTCCTAATATTAAATTTTTTTAAAATTTGAAAAATCTTTGAGCATTTAAATTTTGCCTAGTTTCTTCAAGAACGGTAATTCAAAAGCGGCACTTTTAAAACAGAGCATTGTGAAAATTTAAAAAAAGGAGTCTCACATCGCAAGACCACAAAAAATAAAACATTTTAGTGAGATTTTAATGCATCTAGAATAAAAAAAGTGTAGTTTGGATAGCAAAAGCAACAAAGCTGGTCGCCCAAAAAAAACTTTCGCCAAAAGATTTTCGCGACTCAAAGCGACTTATTGTTACTGGTGTAGTCAATATAGCTATAAAGGTCCGGTAAATAATGAGCATTGAGTACAATTTAGATGTAAGCACTAAAATCGTACGAAGTTGCTTAAATTCAAGTAGATTAGTAGCTGGAATAAAGAGCGACAACCCACCTTTTAGCAAAAATAAAAGCTGAAAACGGCTGTAGCTTGCAAAAAAATAAGAAAAATTCAGTTTTAAAGATTCAATGCGTGTAACATGCCTTTGATCGGACAAAAATTATGAGATTGCAGGCAGGCGGACGGGAGTTAACATGTCTGTCGTAAAAGTGTTACCGTAAAAGAGTGAAATTATTCCAAATGTTTAAATTTTGATGATCTCATAAATGACTTGAGATTGTTTTCGCAGGAACCAGCTTCGAGCACTCCGCTAATTCAGAAGAAAAATGTGTGCAAAGAACTACATAATCATCCTTAAAGACCCGTTGTTTCCAAGATAAGCCATATTCGGGTAAGAACCACGACGGGGTGATATCAATATGCAGGACAACGATCTCAAGCATACTTCAGAAATAGCTAAAAGTTAGTTTGAAGAAAATAAAAATTCGAAAATAAATTTACATAATTAGTCGCCAGAGTAGTACCCCCATTTAAGTACCTTTGGTCCATTCCAAAACACCTTTTTTTTTGCTCAGAGGAACCCGCCAAGCACTGTATATAAGCTTTGGGAGCTTGCCGCTAAAGCTTGGAAAAAATAAAGCCGAAACTGCTAAGAACTATTGTAAAAGAATGGAAAAAAGGATTAAGGCAGCTTAAAAGAGCAAATGGACAACATACCAAACGCTAGGATCCAAATACAACAATAATCTCTAACAAGGGTCATAATTGTTCACATTCAGAACTCAATACTTATACCGTGTAAAATATTATGCACACATATTTTTTAGAAAAGTTTTTATTTTTATGTTCTTGAAATGTTTTACTTTTCATATTGTTAAAAAATTTTAAATAATTATAAATAAAATAAAAATTTATAGCATATTTTGCCAATAACACAAAATCTGTGAACAATTTTGTCCCTAACTGTATATTACACAGTCTTAATACCTAAGTAATTAAAAGTTAAAAGAAAAAAAAAAAATTATTCTTTATACATACATATTTACATTTCTGTGTCGTTTAATCATAACATATTGAGTCAAATTTAAAAAGTTGAAGAAGATAAAGTTTTCCAATTATACGAACTTTCATTCAAAAAAAGAAAAAAAAAAT
Organism: Pollenia angustigena; assembly: GCA_930367215.1. Lineage (NCBI taxonomy): Eukaryota > Metazoa > Arthropoda > Insecta > Diptera > Polleniidae > Pollenia > Pollenia angustigena. Next base: position 72,861,164 of record OV884057.1, on the reverse strand, counting down.
TTTTTGTTTACGCATCTAAAATATTGTATTACAAACGAAAACCTGGTTTATTTATAAATTAATAAAAATTATATTTCACCAAGTTTTTTGTTTTAAAAAACTGGTGTGTTATCGTACCTCAACTCAAGATGTTATGTATGTACTAAAAAACAACTCCTTTCTATAACTTATCTAATTATATAACCTAAAACTCGCCCCCCAAGGCATAACACACAGCCTATCATTAGATATAAATAGTAAGTAAATTACACAAATTATGTACCCGTCCCAGTTAGGGAAATAGCGTACCCAAGTAAAGAAAAACATCAAATACTATGCAGTGAGTAAGAACGTTTAGGATGAGAAATGTTTAACAAGTTTTAGCTTAAAGACATTGTTTGAGTGCGTAAAAATACGCAGCTCTAATGGCAGTCCATTCCAATAGCTGGTTACCCTAACTAGAAAAGATCTGGAGAAGTCAGACCTAAATATTCTTGGAAAATTAAGATGAGGATTTCTGTTTCTAGGCGAAAAAAGAAAGGAGTTGCACAGTACAACAGGTCTACCACTTTTTACCATTTTATGAAATGTACATAAGTTACGAACTCGCACATAATTATCAAAATCACAACCAAGGAAATCTTTCACAAAGCCAGAGATATGGTCTCCGCGTCGAACATTGTAAACAAATCTGGTAATGGCATTTACCAAGTGCCTTAGTCTAGTAAGGAGGATACCGACGGTACCCGTCATAACCTCAAAACAATAAATAATTTGGGACATCAACATTGCATGCGCTAATCTCTTCTTTGCATGCAAAGGAAGAAATATACTAGAGCAATAGAACTTACGCAACATACCAAAAATCCTACCCGATAAGGCATCAATATGATAATTAAACGAGAGCCTATTATCTAGAACCACACCCAAGCACTTGTGGCGATCAACAAATTTAATCACCTCATCATCAAGAAGTATTAATAAATGAGTAAAGAAATGAGAAAGAAAGAAATAAGTTTGCAAATTATTCTTAAACGATTTTGAAATCGATTTTGAGGTTCGATTAATTGATTTAAAAAATCGCAATAAAAAAAGTCGATCGAAAAATCGAAAATGGATTTTACAATCCATTTACATTCCCTAGTTTGTTCTATTTTAAAATTAAATTTGGTAAAAAAAAATATCTGGGGGCTAATTCGATTCGAAAGATGTTTTTTCTAATTCTTTCAGTCGATACTGATCGAATCGAAATAAATGCTTTACAACAATTGCAATTCGTTTAGTATCGACTGAAAGAATTAGAAATAAAATTGCTTTCGAATCGAAAAATTATTACATATATCACGACTGCCAGAATTAGCCTACTGTATATAGAAAAATAAACGTTTCCACCACTTTTATTAATGTTTGCATTATTTAATATGAAGATTGATCGACATATTATAATCAGTCCATTTTTTTGCAAATACGAATAGAGAATATTAAAACGTTTCAAAAATAACCTTTTGAATTCTCAAGAAAAATCTGTAACGGACCTCAAAAGGACCGTGATAGTGTTTAATAAATTAATAACACAAATTTTAATTTTTTTAATAAATTTTAGTATTTATGTACTTTAATAAAAGTAATTTGTAGTAAATAGTATTTATGTATGTATGTATGTATGTACATATTTAAATATTTTTGAACTTATGCAAACAAACAGCACTTCACTAAACATTTCATTTTGTTTTTACAACAATTATTGTAGGCAGCTTTTTGTGATCCGATTGTGGCAATCGATGTTTATTCTTATTTATGATTACTTACGCAGCATTTGCAGGTACAATTACATCAACTTTTATCCAATCTCTGGGATTTTTTAAAACATCCATTAATTTGCTTTCGTTAGAATTAGGGGATGGTGCATGCATATATTCCCAACGTGCGGTTAAGGGCAACGACATTAATATACTTTCATATCGCGCCCCAGGAGTGTAAAGACCAAATTTTGTTCCACGATCGTAGATCAAGTTAAATTCCACGTAGCGACCACGACGCAATAATTGCCACTGACGTTCTTTTTCGCTATATTCATCGTTTTTATGACGTCGCACAATAGGCATATAAGATGGTATGACCGCCCCTGCACAATCTGAAACGAACTTGAAAGCTTCTGCTTGGCTCGGTGCGTCAATATCATCAAAGAAAATGCCACCAACACCCCTGCTTTCATTGCGATGAGTTATACGAAAATAGTCATCACACCATTTTTTGAATTTTGGGTAATATTCAATGTCACTTTCATCGCAGGCATCTTTGAGGGTCTTGTGGAAATGAACAACGTCTGATTCCTCTAAATAGTAGGGAGTTAAATCGGTGCCACCGCCGAACCACCACTGCTTGGAACCATCATTGTTGAGGACTTCAAAGTAGCGATAGTTAAAGTGTATTGTAGGAACCATTGGATTGCGAGGGTGTATAACAGCACTTACACCGGCAGCAAAGAATGGTAAAGATGTTCCTTCACTTAGATTTTTACCACGACTACGCATTTGTTGAACAGCTTGTGGGGGCAAGTTTCCCTTTACAACAGATATGTTTACACCGGCCTTCTCAAAAACTTCACCATCCTGAAGAACACATGTAATGCCGCCTCCACCTTCTTTGCGCAGCCATCTGTCAACTATAAACGTCTGACCCGCATATTCTTCCGCCTCCAAAGCTTTGCAAAAATCAGCTTGTATTTTCATAATCAGTAGTTCCATTTTCGATTTCATATCATCTGTTTTATTTAGCAATTCTTCCGTCCCTGTAATTGGCTCAGCCATATAAACTGACGTATTTAATTTACGACGTCTGTGGTCCATATTTGCCGCGATCATAGATACAAATGTTGTAAATCCTGCACCTAATAGTAATCCTTGTACATGACGTTTGCTTGTCCTACGTGATAACTGGTACGTACTCAATGAGGCCAAATTTTGAAAAGCTTGCCGTATATTATTTGCAAAAGACATTACTGCAGTATCGATTTATAATGTCTTTGCTGATCTATGGTGACTTTCCACTTCTTTTTGTTTTGTATGCAATAATTTATTTTTTAATTCTTAATGATATGATTGTTTTCATTTAGCTACAAAGTTCTTCGTATAAAATACAGACGACGTAAAAATAGATTAAAAAGACGAATTATTCAAAATACATAGCATAGATTGCAAAACAATCGATAGTTTTATTTTTGGTGGACTATCGATAGTTTTCATCACTATCGATACTATCGGAAAATTTTAAAAGTAAGCCCTTTTAGACAGGCAAAGTTTACTTTGACAAAGTTTGTTGAATTCTCTTTTGAACTTTGTTTCGTGTTTGGTCCCTTTTTACAAAGTGGCAAGTGAAAGGTAGACAAACGAAGTTTGTTCTATCGCCTACAAACTTCTGTCTGCTTTTCACTTGTCACATTGTAAAATGAGACTTACCTTGCAGCCACACGTTCAAGTTGTTCTTGAAAGTCTTTTACATATACTGTTTGTCAAAATTTACATAAATTGAAAACTGTGACGTAGGCTGCACTCAAGGCCTATCCAATAGGTCTGCTTACTTCTACAGCAATACAAAAAACAACAGGAATTTTGTTTGTGTAAAATTCCCCGCCGTTGTCAAAATCTTACTACAACAAAGGGAACACCAAGGCGAATTTAACAAGGTAAGTGCAACTCAAGGCGAATTAACTCCAGGTAAGCTCAACTCGTCAGCCGTTCATGAGCTGATCCACGAATTAAAAAAATGGTGAAACGTCAAAATATTGTTTTGTTTCTATACTGAAATTTGACAACAAGTCAGAAAATTGCAAAAACAAAATACATGGAGTTGATTCGCCTTGTTTTGTAGTTGTAGAGCTGCACTTACCTGTTATAAATTCGCCTTGGTTCAACTCTACAACTACAAAAAGCCCCATGTATTTTTTTTTGCAATTTAATAGGCGGCTGTCAAAAATGCTGACAAGGCAAAAATTGATTGAAAAACAAAATAAAAATTTTGTTTGGGTTATAAAAGAGATTATTAAATTCACTTAAATTATTCGCAGTTTTCTAAGAAATTTTTTCGGTTATTTTGGCGCAAAACATAAACAAAATTATATTATGACGTTTCTCTATTTTTTGTAAATTCGCCGTGGAAACAGCTGATGAACGGCTGACGAGTTGAGTTTACCTTCTTAAATTCGCCTTGGGGGAAAAAAAGGAAAAATGTGATTTGTGTGCATTGTATGTGTGGCAAAAAAACCGAAAACATAAACAAAAATACACATCAAGGTATATTTATAACAGGTAGCCGCGAGATTACAACAATTGTACAATAAAACAAACAACAGGGCTTTTTATTGTTGTTTTGCGATACGAACTGTCAAACAGCAAAGGGGTTGAAAAGAGACAAAAAACCTTGTTTACTATACAACATTTGACAGTTTGTATCACAAACAAGCAAATAAAAAATAACCAGGTGGCTTTCCGAGAATACCTGCTATAAATACACCTTGATACACATGAATAAGGAAAATGTAAAAAACTTTTGACATCGTTGAGGAATAAACCAAGTAAACATCTGGCTTCTTGCGCAGACCTATTCGATAGACCTTGGCTGCACTCAATTTGTAAGCAATTAACTTTTAAAATGTCATTAAAAAACAATTTAAAAAGAAAAACACGTTATCAGCTGTTAAGTTGAAAGTAAAATTGCCAAACAAATGGAAAAGGGGAAATTGAAAGCCATCTCGTGGTCAATTTAAAAAATGTGTTACTCTAGGTCTACACCAGTGAAGGTACATTTGCAAATCCTATGTACGCGTGCACATGGTGAAATTACTACAAGGTGTCATCACTACGGCATCTGGTAATTTTTTGTGATCAAGTGCGATATGTACCTGATAGTAAAATAGAGAAAACATATATTTTGTTAAAGGAAAATATTTATTATTAACAAAATAAAAAAGCAATTCAATTTCCACATAAATGCAACTAATAACAATGTTTAGTTAATAACTTTTAATAACTCATAACGAAAAAATAACACAGAGTGGCATTCAGAACGACCTAGTACTATACATTTAAAATTTTCTTTTTTAATATTTAGTAATAGTATTAAAATACACATTTAAGCCTAGATTACACTATCTCACAAGTCTTACGTATTCCATAATACTTTGTGAGATAGAAATCTAATGAGTTTTGTTGCGACTGTCAAAAAATCTAATGTAGCATGACAGTTTGTGTTCACACCATCACACAAAGTATAAACACTCACACATGAAAACACTGCAACCCTGATCCAATGAAAAGTATTATTGTTTAGAAATTTTTCAAAAAACAATGAAGTCGTATGGGATGTCAAACTTTTTTCATAACACTTGTCATTTTCGTGACACATTGCATTCGCACTATCACACTTTGTCATAGTACTTGAGATTTTGACATGTATTAATACAAAGTTTAATAGTGTAATCTAGCCTTTAGTTACATTTTTGTTAAAAAAAAATGGAAAAATGTAGCCAAATGGCTACATGTATTTCAAATGGATAAATAAATAAATAAACAAATAAAAATATTAACTTCCTGCCACACAATGTCAACAAGAAAATTTCTTTCGTATATTTACAATAAAAAAAAAAAAATTTTGTTTTCAATAAATACACTGTATCCATATATACATTATATACGAAAGAAATTATATTTTCGATATCATAGTGGACGAAGTTTTTCTTGTAAACAAATAATATAAAAAAGTAATTGATAAAAAATGTTTGCTTCATTCTGAACACCAAGTGAAACTTTTGCTGTCATTGGGAATCTGACCTTAACGTTCGAAATTGTTACACTGGCTGATAAACTGTATGCTATTAACCATATTAAATTAGTAATATGTAGCTATTAAATACATACATATATGTATCAGGGGTGTGCTGGAAATCATAAACGTAAAACGCCAGAATTTGGAAGTTGTTTTTAATACACTTTGAATCTAATTTTTATAATTGTTGTTATAAAATTTTATTTAATAGAGAAATATTTTTATAAGATTTGTCATAAAAATCTTTTAGTACAGAAATCTTATTAAATAACCAATTTTTTAAATTCTTGCGTTCTACGTTTCCGATTTCCAGCACAGCCCTGTATATCTCCACTGTATATTTTCAATCATATTAAATACTTGTTTTTGAAAAGTGTGTTATTTTGAATGACAGAATTTGTTGTATTTCCGCCATTGCAGTCGTAGCTGCATCCAGTGGCAGTTCTTCTAATTGCATTTCAATAGATTTTGCAAAAGCAGAGAACATAGTTTCCTCTACGTTTGTACTGGAAACTTTAGTTATGATCGAAGCTCTTGACTTCATTAAATGTCTCTGGTCATTCTTGATCGTTTCAAGCCTTTCCATGGCTTATCGATAACCGGTGTTGATGTGGTTAAACTGGAAGATGCATTTAAGGAACTATTAGTTTGAGTGAAATCGGGACTATTTTCAGATCCACCACTTTAAATCGTGTACAGTTCTGGACTCACTTCAAAAGGTGCACAAGATTCTTGCTTTAAAACGAAGATACATATAAAAATATAATTTAAAACAATTTAAACAAGAACCAACCTTTATCAAATTACTGGATGTCTGGCGTAACACCACAACTGTTTCTAGGAAACTAAACTCTTCATAATAAAAAAGATGAGGGGTGTATATATCTTCTGTTCCAGCGCCGGACGATTTTGAACTTGTTGCTTTTTTTTTCTCCCCTTCATAGGCAGATCTTAAATATTTAATTTTCTTTTTCACTTCTTCAACACTTTTCCCCATTTCTTTTCCAAATTTTTCCCAAGCATTTCTTTTCAGGTCTAGTCTTTTATAATCCGGGCTTCTGTACTCCCAAAGGCAGGGATATTGGCGGTAAAGGGCAATAATTTTAAAACTTCCGAAACACCCCACTCCATTACAACTTACATAAAAATTGAGGAAAACACTTTTATATATTAAAAAAAGGATGTAAGTTTACAGTATAGCCTTAAAAAATATATTTTTATTAAAAATTGTATGTTTTTGCAAAAATTATCTTTTTGGCGTCATTTTTTTTTCTTTGAATTTTTAAATGTCAAACTAAAAGTGAAATTTGGTGGCAGAGCGATGTTAGACATAGTTGTGCAAACAATTGTTTTACAGTGCAGCCACACGATCAAGATTTTCTTGATAGTCTTTTACATATACTGATTGTCCAAATATGCAAAAGTTGACAGCTGTGGCGTAGGCTGCACGCAAGTTGAAAGCAATTTACTTTTTCAAGATGTCGTCGCCGAGAAAACAACTCAAAATGTTTTGCTATTTTCCACTTTTGATTTTTCTGCACTGTAGGCTGTTCGAAGGGACTTTTTTTTTTCTTTACTTCTTCCACTGGCATTTTTGTTTCAGAAGCTAAAGACTCGTAGGCTTTTATTTTTAAATCATTTCGCCTATATGATGAAAGATTCATAAAATTTCATGGCTTTTGTACAGCTCTATGAATCGCAGAACACCTTTTTGCTTATTAATTTTATAAATAAATTTTATTAATAAACATATTTCACTATTTTTTTAGGTTTTTAGTTAAACTTTTAAAATTCCCGCAACAATTTGTAAAAAAAAAGAACTTCAGCTTTTGCCGGCAAAATATTTGTGAAAAAAAAAACAAAAACAACTTCAAAAGATTTGTAATAAGATGTTTTCTTGAACGAAAATTGATACACTCACTGGCAAGAGAATTTTAGAGGCAAGTTCGTATCAATTTTTAAAAGTATGAGTGTATTGGTAAAAAAGTGTGAGTGTATTAAAACTTGATAGCCAAAACTTGATCGTGTAACCCTCAAGTTAACAACGCTGTTTAAACAAGAACAAAACACCGACAACAGCAGTCTTCACTATCCAAATTCATGTGTGCACAAGAAATTGTTTGTTGTTTTAACATAGCGATGTCTAATATAACTGTGGTGAGAACCCAGAGATGTAATTTTTTTTTTTTTTTGTTTATGTTTACATTCTTGAAAAAAATCAATTTTGTGCGGTTTTTAAATGAAAATTGTGCATAACAATTAAAATACTTGCAAAATATAATTCGTATTTGGTTTTTATATGTGTGTCTTTAGTTGTACTAATAGTTTTTGTTTTAAAAAATAAATAAAAACAAAAATAATTGTGTATGTGACCACATCGTGTGTACGTTTGAAAAATGCGTTTATTAGTGATACGCACTTGTGCGCCACTTTCTTTAAACCTCCATAGGACTTGTAATAAAAAAAAAAGTAGAAAAACCATTGTTTTTAATTCAAAAAACATTAAAATTTTAAGTATGAATCTTTTAGTAATTTTTTTAATAATATTTTTCGTTTTATTTGTTGCAGATCAGCGTTGCCACTGAAAATTTTCTAATCGACCAAACATGTTAACCAAAATCCTTTGGACTCGACCAGTTTTCTATTTTTGATACATTTAACGGCTAATTTCAGAAAGTTCAGTTATATTTAACTACGAGTTATAGATGTTAGTTTAAAATTCCTTTTTTATATACCTTTAATATAAAATTAAAAATTGTTTTGCATCTACTGAAAATTTTTATATTTTAAGTTGACATGGGGCCGAAGGTTAATTATGGACCGACCTTCACCATGTTTGGTATCATAAAAAAATTTTTGTTGAAATTTAATGATAATCAGAGCATTCCGCTATAAATTTTTGTTAGTTTTTAGGGAGATAGTTTCACATTTGGGAGCTTAACTCTTTTGCTAATAAAAACATCTTTGAAAAACTAGAAACAATTTGAAACCCAAACGGCTAAATCGACTTAGAAGACCCAGAATATATACCTTATGGGATCTTCGATGAATATTAAAACAAAAGATTCACATAGAATGATAAACGTAGTATCCCTTAATACTCCACGGCTGATTAAAGGCTTAGTTAGCCGGGAGTAACATTAACGTTGAAGATCAGCTGATTAATTTTGTTGTATGTAAAGCAATTAGAACGATTACAGTTAGCAGTAAGGTGTTACGTCTCAATCTGTAAGAAATAGATTGGTCTTACTTTTTTACGGTAAGGCTACTGTTACTCCCGGCTAACTGAGCCTTAAGGATATAAAACTGTAAAAAAATGGTATTTAATATGATAAATTAAATTTCTCCTTAATGCACAATTTGTTTAATAACGAAATTGTTTCAGAATTCGTACTTCGTTATGTTTTGCTTTCTGTTTCTATTTGACCTTCCAGAAATAACATTCCCCTTGGACTTCAATGTTTTCATTCTCATTATGCAATGTTTATACGTTGATTGATTTCTATGATCCTTTTAGCATCAAAAATTACCACTTTAATATCTTAAAAAAGCTTTAATCTTATTTTTTTATATGTATTTATTAAACGAGTAACATTACCCTAAGGTTTAGCCTACCATCCTACCAAGCGAAAATTATCCGACCAAATTTAGTCGGAAAAGACAAACAATGGCAACGTTGTTGCACATATTTTTTGACAGCACCAAGGCCTATCCAATAGGTCTGCTTACTACTACAACAATACAAAAAACAACAGGCATTTTGTTTGTGTAAAATTCCTCGCCGTTGTCAAAATCTTACTACTACATAGGCAAAACAAAAGGAAAAATGTGTTTTGTGTGCATGTATGTGTGGCAAAAAACCAAAAAAGTAAACAAAAATATACACGTATAAGGAAAATGTAAACAACTCTTGATATCGTTGAGGAAAAAACCAAATAAACATCTGGCTTCTTAAGCAGACCTATTGGATAGACCTTGGACAGCACTGAGTTTATTACACAAACAAATTTTCCTGTTTTTGTTGTATTGTTGTACAACAACACCTAGTGCTGCAACCTTGTAGTAAATTCACCATGCGCGTGCATAGGAATAAAAATGCTGCCTGTGTGACGTCGACACATGTACGCTATAAACTTCTTTGTGTGGTCTGTGACAATGTACGTTCGTCTATTCCCCGCGTGAAAACTCAGAAGACCTTCTTACTTCAGGCCTTTTTAAAGGCCTGCTTAAAAAAATTTTTTTTACTAGCACTATTTTTGACAACCCGACCACAGCAGCATTGTAGTTGTAGAGTTGACCTCACCTTCTAGTCAACTCGCCTTGATGTAAATCATTTTAGTTGAGTTTTGTTCATTAAGGAAGAATGCACTTGTGCTTAAAAGCTTTTTTTTTATTATATATATATATATATATATATGTACTTTTATTTACAATCTATTTTACAATATTTAGCAAATTTGATTATTTCAATAAAAAATAGGTATCACATGTGTTATTAAACTACAATAAGTTTAATAAAATATATAAACATACGTTTGTAAAATAGGTATACATATGTATAAAAAAAGTTAAGTGTTCATTTTCTATATTGGAGATCGGATATGTACTTACCTATTCAGTCTTCTAATTTCATTTGTAAGGAAATATTCCTTAATGTTTTAGACTGATAGCCCTTCAATATGACCTTTAATGCATTTGTAGAAGGATGGTCTGAAAGGCCTTTAAAGAGCCATTAATTGAAAGGCCTTTTACCATGGTGGAATAAGAAGGTGGCATCGTTACGGCAACAAATACAACATTACAACAAAAATGGAAATTATATCACCATTTACGTCAAAAAAAAGTTTAAACAAAAATCAAAGCGTGCCGCTGAACGTGATGAAATAAATAAATTTTTAGCAAATTTTTATTTAATTATGGTCAATATCTTATTTATTTTAATTTAAAATGATCAAAAACTTTAATAAAATACAATAATCACAGTACAAAACGTGGACTTTTTGTAAACATAAACAAAACTTTGACATAAACCCAGACAAACAATGCAAGAGCAAAAAATCGTCATCTGGCTTAGTGCTGCCACCTGTTTATTCCACCATGCCTTTTACCATACCTTTCTTAAAAACCCTTCAAGATAATCTTTTTGCTAAGGCCTTTTAAGAGCCATTTATTAGAAGGCCTTTAAGAAGCTCTGGGGAAAAAAGGAAAGCGGAAGGCCTTCTCCACAATGACAACGCGTGTAAAAAAGATATGAGTATGGAATGGAGTGAGAAGGCCTTGTTTATCCAAAAGAAGGGGTACAGAGGCCTTCTGGAAGGCCTCCGTACTCCTTGTGAATCGTGTGTGAATTTTGCTGGTGGTAGCACTGCGCCTTGCACAAACTGAACCAAGGCGAATTGACTAGAAGGTGGGGTCAAGCATGGTTACGGCAACAAATACAACATTACAACAAAAATGGAAATTATATCACCGTTTACGTCAAAAAATACTTTAAACAAAAATCAAAGCGTGCCGCTGAACGTGATGAAATAAATACATTTTTAGCCAATTTTTATTTAATTATGGTCAATATCTTATTTATTTTAATTTAAAATTATCAAAAACTTTAATAAAATACAATAATCACAGCACAAAACGTGGACTTTTTGTAAACATAAACAAAACAATGCAAGAGCAAAAAATCGTCATCTGGCGTAGTGCTGCCACCTGTTTATTCCACCATGGGGTCAAGTCAACATATGGTGTTTTTTTTCGGTGGTCGACTTGTCAAAGTTTGTATACAAACTAGTTTTTTATGTAAACAAACCCATGGTGGAATAAGTAGGTGGCATCGTTACAACAAATACAACATTACAACAAAAATTGGAAATTATATCACCGTTTACGTCAAAAAGTACTTTAAACAAAAATCAAAACGTGCCGCTGAACGTGATGAAATAAATACATTTTTAGCCAATTTTTATTTAATTATGGTCAATATCTTATTTATTTTAATTTAAAATTATCAAAAATCTTTAATAAAATACAATAATCACAGCACAAAACGTGGACTTTTTGTAAACATAAACAAAACTTTGACATAGACCTAGACAAACAATGCAAGAGCAAAAAATCGTCATCTGGCGTAGTGCTGCCACCTGTTTATTCCACCATGGGGTCAAGTCAACATATGGTGTTTTTTTTCGGTGGTCGACTTGTCAAAGTTTGTATACAAACTAGTTTTTTATGTAAACAAACCCATGGTGGAATAAGTAGGTGGCATCGTTACGGCAACAAATACAACATTACAACAAAAATGGAAATTATATCACCGTTTACGTCAAAAAGTACTTTAAACAAAAATCAAAGCGTGCCGCTGAACGTGATGAAATAAATACATTTTTAGCCAATTTTTATTTAATTATGGTCAATATCTTATTTATTTTAATCTAAAATTATCAAAAATCTTTAATAAAATACAATAATCACAGCACAAAACGTGGACTTTTTGTAAACATAAGCAAAACTTTGACATAGACCTAGACAAACAATGCAAGAGCAAAAAATCGTCATCTGGCGTAGTGCTGACACCTGTTTATTTCACCATGAACAAACCTGTTTTTTTTTACTACCCTTCAGATAACGAGACTAGTCCATACATGCATGTAAAGAGTAGTCCATAAAGGAGTAGGAGTACTCCAAAACTACTCCAAATATATGGGTAAAAGGTGGTCCATTTAACATTACGATGTCCTAGGAGGGGACCATATAACCCACCGAAGTAGTCCCTTAACTACTCCAAGGAGTACTAAAGTGGGTTAGTTTTAAAAGTACTCCATGTTACTACAGTATGGAGTACACTTAAGGGGTAGTTTAAGCATTTTTCTTTTTCATTTTTTACTAATCGCCTTTTATGGTGTGTCTGTAGTCTATTATTGCTATTATTAAATATATTTACTTGGTATTTTTAATTTGTTTACCTTTTTTCCACAAATTTCACAAACTTTCACTTTTAAATGAACAATTAATAATGGACAACATTACACCAATGTGTAATACTGTAAACTATAGAAAATTATACATCATGCAGTTGTTGGCAGCACTATGTGTTTATTTCTTATAACATGGTCCATACTACAGTACATTGGACCATGTTGTAAGTAGTCCATTTGAGCCACAATGGACCACGTAGTCCAATATTATCTGTAGGGTAGCAATATTTTTGACAACCCGACCACGGAAGCATTGTAGTTGTAGAGTTGACCTTACCTTCTAGTCAATTCGCCTTGAACTGAACAATTTTGAATGCATGGCTGCCAGATTGTGCATATCGTATGTAAAATCTTGCATTTAACTATTTTTCTTTATTATTGGTAGCAGTGCTTTCGTTAACTTTTTATGTTGCGGCATTTTTAAAAATTTTAACCGTGTGATGCAGATGTCTCAAAAAATATTTGTCATAAAAGAAGACAACTAATAACAATTCCAAATAATATTTTGTGTAAGCAATTTCTAAAAAAGTAAACATTGTCGTGTTTGTTTATTTGTGTTATTTTGGTTAATGTGCTTAAATTTATTGTTAATTTATTTGTCAATATGTCGGGTATGGAAAAATTTCAAGCTAGTGAAGCTTGGCGCACGAATTTTAAGAAATTTCTCTTTATGGAACGGTAAATGGTTTTAAATTAAAATATTCAGTTCACTATTAATGTAGTTAGTTTTTTAAGCAGCGCATGTTTCATCAGAAAACCAAATTCTTATTATTAATAAAATGTTGATAGAGTAATTTTATGTTGTACCTACCAAAGTCAATGTTATATATGTATGTACATATGTATATCACTGTAGGTACATTCTGTGATCGTCAAATCAATATTTATTATATAGAAATAAAAACAATTTTAAAAAAAATTTATTTCATAATTCATCGATTAATAACCCTCAAGTTAATACGTTAATAAAATTAACAAAAAAAAAAAAAAAAAGCAAATCAGAAAATATTTCAGTTTTTACAAAAACAGAAAAATTTTTATGTGCCAAAATAAAGTAAACAACGTTATTAATTATATGGATAATTTTAAGATTAATATTTAGTTTGTTTTCCCTTTGACTTTATAACTGCTGCTAACTTTTAGGTAATTTTTGGAGGAAACATTCCGTTTTCTGATTTTTTTTTTATCCAGATGTTCCCAAAGATGTTCAATTGGGTTCAGGTCTGGGTATTGCGGGGGATGATCAACATTTTTTAGGTGTACGATACAGTAACCATTCCTTCACAATTTTGGAGAAATGCTTAGGTCATTATCTTGTTGAAATTTAATAAAATAACATAAGTATATATATATATATATATATGTACCTACAGGGACTCACAGTGAAATTAGACACCGTTAAGGAACAAATCTAGTTTACCGATGTAGCTCCAAATAACAAAACAAGTACCTAGATTGAAATAAGAAGAAAATATAAAGTGAAAAAAGTGGGCAAGCGCATAGTTTTCGAGTTATGAACCTCTTAAATTTCGACTACATTTGTGAACGTATATAGGGGATCTTTTTTATGATACAAAAAAGTAAAAAATTTGTTTTTAAAAGTATTAAAAACATGTGTACCTATATTATATTTAAAAAACTCAACAATAAGGTTAAATAAAATATTCAATGTAAATTAAAATAAACTAATCATTTTAAATACTCAATTTATGATATCCTTGTGAGGCAAATTTATATAGTACAGTCTAACTTCCGTCTGTCATTGTGGATCTGAGCCATGTTTTTATTCGACGAAGTGTAGGAAAGGACCTCTCGCTCGTAGCATTACTGACGAGCATTGAAACGAAAATTTTAAATATTTTCTTAGATTTGGGTAGATATCTTCATTATAGTTTATTAAAGCATCTACAACGTTATCTGATAGATTTTCCAATGCAACAATTTATGCTCAAGTTTATATGTATGTTAGTAGGTGTTTATCTCTTTTATCAAACATAATCAGCTCATCAGCTAGTTGTGGTTTTAAAAGTTTTGTATCTGTATATGACTTGATTAGACTTTGAGGTAGAAGTTTAGGTATGTTCAATACATTTAGGACAGGTTTCTTAAGATCTTCTAAAATAAATTCAATAAGAGGAATGTAACCTACAACTCGGTAGTAATCTTTAACATTTTGGATGTGATTATTTCGTTCAAATCTTGTCTTTTCGATAGGAACCTCGATTTGAACGCAAAAAAATTTAACTTTTTCAAAAATTGCTTTTAATTGTTCTTCGGCTTTATTTCTTTTTTCTTCAAGGCACATGATTAAAATTTTGATAAGCCTTTATCCTTTTTGAAGATCTATATCGTGCTTTTGTAAAATGATACTAAGCGGCTGTGTTACAATAGGTATCACACTTAATATGTATATTCCGCAAATAAATTTAAAAGTACTAAGTGAGTTCCTTAATATAAAGGTAGAGATACTACCTTTCCACTTAGATATTTTTTCCAAAGCTTCTACTATATGATGTACACTTGTTGCAAAGACGCTTAATGAAGAGAGTTTGGCTCCCAAATACTTTGCTTAAACTGTTTTTCGCTTGGGATGATTATATTTAAAAAATTTTGTCGTTTGTTTAACAAATGTCACAGTTTTTTGTATTAATGGCACTTTATTGCTTTTAGAAATTGAGTTGTTCGATTTATAGGAATAGCAAGGCGTTT
This sequence comes from Pollenia angustigena, assembly GCA_930367215.1. Classification (NCBI taxonomy): domain Eukaryota; kingdom Metazoa; phylum Arthropoda; class Insecta; order Diptera; family Polleniidae; genus Pollenia; species Pollenia angustigena. The sequence goes on along the minus strand of OV884057.1, from coordinate 72,845,682 downwards.
GCTTCGCATTTGTCGCTTTTCCAGAAATTTTGAACAGCTCCATTTTGTGCTGACATCAGAGGACACTATTCTGTTCCATCTCCTACACGATTTTTTAGGTCAGGACCAAAATTTGTCAAAGCTTTAAGAACTATTGATGATAGTGCCTTCGCAACAATTGACACATGAACGTCATCAATATCTTTTGAAGCCTCTTCAAATGCATTTACAACAAAGCCAATAAATTCTTCGTAAAAACTTTTTGTTGTATGTTGAAACACCTTAAAAATAAGGAAATCTGGTTTTTCCCCGACAAATCCGTGCTTTCGTCAAAAATTATCGATTAGAATTTGATTCATAAAACACATACATATATACATAAATATTGTATATACTAAGTAAAGACCTGCACGAGTGTATCAGTAAGTATTGTTGAAACAGATACACCAGATATATATGGGTCGATATCATGAATTGACTACAATCGAGGATTGAAAACGGCCAAGTGCGAAAATGGGTTTAAATAATTATTTTTCGGTTGATAATGTTTTATAAGACCTTTTTATATATTAATAAGCAATGGGCCATGTATATTTAAGGATTTTAATGATTTTTGCACCCCACGGGAATGACAATAGTCCAACAGAAATGATATTTGTGCGGCACGGTAATGACTGAGCAGCATGGTAATGACGTTTCATCATGTATTGCAGCTAAATAAAACACATACAGCAATTTATGGAAACACATTTAATAAAATGCATACGTTATGCCCATTCTTTGGATTATAATTCCAGGTGTACTTTTTAAGTTTGGGGAACATCAAATTTCATAAATAATTACCATAGATTGAATAATCTCAAATACACATTGAAAAGGTAATTCCCGTGTTCCTTTTGCCATTACCGAGGTTTAGATTATTCCCATGGTAATGACTGCACGGTAATGATGGAAACGTGAGTATTCTTGGATTTAAATGTGAAAATCTTCAAAAATTTTCATAAAATATATTAGAATCTAATAAAGACTTAAAAAATGAACAAACCAATACAACGAATTTGGAAATTATAATATAAATAACGGAAAAATATACTTACCACGGGAATGACAAAATTTCAGGAACATGCGCAAAAAACACTAAACATTTCAAAAGCTCTCAAACAACTGACTACATTTTTCACTTCTGTCAATACACTTTAAAACTAACGGGAATTGTCGTTACATTGACAGTTAACACCTAACCAAAAAACCGGTTTAAAGCATTGTTTTTTAATAAACAAATTGGCCCACGGGGAATGACGAAAAGAATTAGCCACGGACTAAAATGTCTCAAAATCATAAGTTTTAAAATAAAATTATATTTATGAAATTAAAATTGAGTTGGTTTATTCTTCTCGAATAACTTGACGTACTTCATTTAAAATATATATTTTGAGATACTAATGAAAATCTGTGTTTTTTGAACACAAAACGTTTGGACGCACACCATGGTAATGACGATTTGCACCGTGCGACCAAATTTTTTCATAAAAATATCTAAAATATTTTATTTTGATTTCCGCGCCTCGTTGAAGTACATTTTGTTTTATTTAATCCTGGGGCCAAATTATGGCAGTCGTGATCGAATACTTTTTCGATTCGAAAGCAATTAAATTTCTAATTCTTTCTGTCCATACTGAACGGATCGAAATTATTTTTTTGGTGTTGTAAAGCATTTATTTGAGTTTTCAAACACTGAAAAAATAATACCGATTCGTTCAGTATTGACTGAAATAAAATTGCTTTCGAATCGAAAAAGTATTCGATCACGACTGCCATGATTTGCCCCCTGTTCTTAGAATTTTAATTTTGTAATATTTTTAATACAAAATGCGTCGGGCCACAGAATGTAGTCATTTCGTGATATCGACCCATATCTGTTACTAGTGATATAAATGAGAGAATGAGTGTAACTGATATTGTATGGTTTTGCTTTTGCCCACTCACCATATCTTAAAAACAAAAACAGATGCTTATGGTTTTGGATTGAGTGTGTCATAACATTTTTTTTTGCTTACAAATATCTGTTGTCACCATAAGTATTTCTACAATATCTGTGGTAATCTGTTGTATTTTTTAATATTGTTGGCGAGTTGATGAAAATAAGAGAGTTTGTAAAAATTTGTATAAGATCTCAACCAGGGGTGCCAGATGGTTTTAGTAAAAAATCGGCATATTTTCCAAAACAAATCGGAAATCAAATTATGAAAAAACGGCAAATTAATATTACTGTTTTAAACACAATAAAACATATTTTTAATGACAAAAACAACAAAGCAAAACCATTAACCATTACATAATGCTTTAAAAAAAATAAATAAAAATAAATGTTTTATAAATAAATTTTATTTATTTAAAAAAATATTGACACAAAGTTTTATTAAAAGCATTGAACGGTAGAATGGAAATGCGGATTTTATTTTTTAAAGAGTATGTCATCCACATGTCTTTTGTCGACTCGAACACACTGTTCAAAACGGAGCCTTGTTTTTCGAGAATTTAAAAAAATGACCCAATTTTCTCATGCATGGATAAGGCACACCAAACATTTACCCTGGGGCAATGTAAAGGTATTTAATGTTTCAATCGAGGGTTGGAGGTTCTTGGAGACCAGTAACAGTAGATTTGTTTGTTGACGTGGGATGAAAATGAACTTTGAACAAAATTGTCGACGAGCAATTACGTAAGAATCATAACCCTTAAAAAATGCCTCCTCAGTGAACGCGCGATGCTCACTCGACTACTGTGACTGACAAATCCTCCCAATCGATAATTCCAACGGCGCCAACCTCCCTCCGCACCGTTTATTACTTTTTGAAACAATCGCATTTTAAAAATCTATGAATAGATTTTACTTAAGGGTAAATTGCAGGGACCGTTAATAAGAGTGATCCATATAATTTTAGCTTGAAACCTCTCCATATTAGAGTCAGCGGAGACCTATACTGTCTTATACCAATAGGTTCGTCTATTTAAGAACCTATGGTGATCTAGAATAAACGATCTTATCTCCACAGTTAAAAATCATTTTTCAACGAAAAAATAAAAGTAGGTATGGATGAACTCTTAAAAAGAGAGTTTTATTTCGCAGTCATAAAATTGTCGTCCTAAAATTCTTCTTCTTCTTCTTTTTAATGACAATTAGTTTAATTGCAAGCTGATTAGATAACACTGCTTTACAAATTGTAGTGATCTGACCAGCTACAAGCTTTGGGTGTCCATGTAGAAAAAAGAATTTAATTAAATGTCGTTTAAAATCAAACTCCTGAAATGAGTTTTAATTTATGACGGCTTAATAAAACTCTTTTTTTACGAGTTAAATTCGACCTTTTATGTTTACGTTGAAAAATATCTGTTTTATATGGACTTTTTTGTTTTTATTCCAAAAATAACTCAGGGACTAAAAATAATTACTTTTATTTTTTTTTGTAAAGGAAACGAGAACAATTCCTTTATTTTCAATTGGGAATCTTTAACCATTATCGTTATACAGTGGGATCCCGGTTTAACGAATACTCAGTTTAACGAATTCGCGATTGAACGTACGGTCATATTTTTCCCATTGAGTACCTTATATAACGAACAAACAGCAAATTTTTGTACTCTAACGAATTTTTACAAAAAATTTTAAAAAACAAAATAGAATTCATGCAAAAATATTTACATCCATTCGCTTTTGCTTTTGTATACATTTTAACCATATTTTAATAGCGTTTTTACTGAAAAGAACGAGTAAAAAGAAGTATTTTCTTTTCTTTCAAAGAAAGCAAAGAAAATACTTGCTCGCCAAAATAAAAATTTGTACGTTACAAATGTTTGTTTTCTGTTTCAAATGTTACGTAATTTTTGTTTAGTTTTTGTACAGTTGACATCAAAATGCCCAAAAGAAAACGTTAAATTCTTAAAGAAAAATTTAACATTATTGACGACTATGAAAAGGACCTGCGACTAAGTGCTTTATCTAATAAATATCAGCTGCCAAAGTCATATGCACAATTATAAAATCAAAACGGAAACTTTTGAGCGAAATGGACGAAAAGACTAATTTCGGATCAAGGAATAGAAGGGCCTTAAAAACAGGTGAGTTTCCGAGAATGGAAACAGAATTGTTTAATTGGTTTCAAAACAAGAGGAAGACGAACATTCCTATTAGTGGTCCTATATTAAAAGCAAAAGCCCTCATTTGTACTCATTTAATTGAAAATGATATGAAGTATTTATTTTTTGTTTGTGTTATGAATGGAAATAAACGAATTTCTTTTATTAAAATATTATTGTTTTATTAATAAAAATGTATTCAAAAAAACTTCGGGATTTAACGAATTTTTCGTTATAACAAAAGGGCCTGACAATATATGATTCGTTAAACCGGGATACCACTGTATATATTTTATTTTGGTTGTGGTAACCAATTAAAGTAAAATTTATTTATTTTTGGTTATTGATAACCTAAGTAATTTTTTGTTTACAATTATCTATTGGAAAAAATTATTTATTTTTCTGGTTACAATTCTTAGGTCAAGTAAAACATAAGTATGTACCGCATTTCCTTTAAGCTTCTCATATGAAGTTGTATATTTTTCAAAATGTGTTTTTTGGGTTAGACACAATACAAACACTGCATATGGCTATTTCCAAAAAAACGTCAACCACAAAAAATGGAAAAAAAATTTTTCTTGTCAAGATTTATTTAGAGAATTGCTTATATTTTTTTAATATATGCGTATAAATTAATTGATTCGAAAAAAAAGATAAATGGTAAACGAAGTAATACAACTTTTAGCACATTCTTGCGGAGATTTTGAAGAGAGCGGGGCGTTTTTAAACTGATTAAGCGAAAGAAAATCACAGACTTTTTCGCATAACTTTAAGTTTGTTTTTCTTTTTAAAAATGTATATAACATTTTTGAAGGGAGATTAGATGCCATTCGCAAATATGAACAATCTTGCAAAAGTGAACTCGCTTTGTTTTAATTAGTTCATCTTATCGCGAGTGCACTGTATCTCGGAAACCACGACAGTAAGCGTAAAATTTCATTTGCGGGAATTAAAGAGCTAATTGAGAGTTAAAAGAATCATTAATTTAAAAAAGGAAAATCAGGTTGTTTTTTACAGTTTTGTCAATATAAACGTGTGCGAATGTCCCGTTTACAATCTTGGAAGTGACCATATATAAAATAAATATGTATAACCATTTTTTCCTTAAGTATAAGCGCTAAATTAATAAAAGTTGTCTCTTTGTGTAACAAGTTACCCAAAATTAATAATTTGTATAAAACAAAATAAAAATTACCGTGCTGTAAGTGTTTATCAAAAAATAAGCACTTTGATAATTTAGAGGAAAAAATCGTCAAAATGCAGATTTATCGGTAAATATGGTAGGCCTGATTACAACGCTTCCTGCTAGTTTTTATTTTTTACAAACACAAAGTATGTACACGTGTTTAGTTCTTTTAGAGATTTTTTCCAATAATTTTTGTCTACTTGGCACTTGAACGAAGAAAACGCAACCTTTCAATTTCATGAAAGAATTTTTTACACAAACAAAATACATATCGGTACCGAAAATTTCAAAAATGTTTGCCTTCCAACAAACAAGCAACACATTTTGTTCTTGTAAAGATTTTTTTGTTTGTTTTTTTTTGTGCTCGAAGCACATCACGCAAAAATGATTGAAAAAAATAACTGTTCATGTGTACATATTTTGTTTTTGTAAAAAATTATTTTTTAGCCAGCTAAAGAGTCGGCTCTTTTGCGTTGAAAAATAATTGAAAATAACTGTATCGTACAATAAGTAACTTATTGTATTCCATCAGCATCCACTAGGATCTGCTTTCGCGAAACAGATATTAGCAGATATGATACTCTCTTTCGCTTTTGTATCAACTTACATCCACTCTTTTACAAATCATATCAAGATCAACTTATATCAGAAACACAAGAGCACTCATCCATACGCATCCACTTTAGAAAAAACACAGAAACAGATATAAACAGATGTATCTGTGCAGGTCTTTAATACTAAGGCTTTTTAATAATTCAACCGCACGCATTATCAAGTCAAACGTTTAGTCTTTGGATATAGATGGCACCTGCTGGGATTGAATGTAGAATAATAAGTTATTGAATTCGGTAAACTAGATGTTTCTTTGGAAATATCTAATAAATAACTATTAGGATTAAGACATGGATACTTATTTAAAATCGTTAGAGATTTAAAAAAAAACAAGTTAGAGTGCTATATTCGGCTGTGCCGAATCTTTGATACCCTCCACCGACAGTTCGAATGTTTAAGGAGTAATATCTGTATGATGTTATTATAATCTTAAACTGTGACGATTTGTTATTAATTATGGTTTAAGGCAACCAAACTGTTTTCCGGTAGAAGGGTTTATATGGGGCCTAGGGTAAATTACGGACCGATCATCACGAAATTTCACAGCGTCATTTCTAGTCCTTTAAAACTGTGACGTACCAATTTCTGTTATGATAGCATTATTAATTATGGTTTTAGGTGTACTGAACTGTTTTCCGGGAGTAGGGTTTCTATGGGGCCTAGGGTAAATTATGTACCGATCTTCACGAAATTTCACAGCGTGATTTCCAGTTGAATAAAACGAATTGTTGCGAAATCTTATATCATTCTGTGCATTTTTCCACCATTTATGTTAGTTTTTGTAACAAAATTATCAATTTTTATTAGGTGGTGGTTCCACATTTTGATTCATAGCTCAGATCCTATTGAACCGATTTTGCTGAATTTCAATCCCAAACTGCTTAGGATAACTACAAGCAATTTGACACCAAGTTTGTTGATTTCTTTTGAGTTTTTCGAAAGTGAGCGTGTTTTCAACAGAGGGACAGACAGACGGACATGGCTAAATCGACTTAAAATTACTCAAGGACCCAGAATATATATACTTTATAGGGTCTGAGATGAATAGTAAAAAAGTTTCACACGGAATGACAAACTGAATATACCCTCTTCACAACTAATTGTGGTGGAGGGTATAAAAAATAAAAAATTACTTATTGAAAATTTCGTTAAAGATTCCATAAACAAAAAAAAAAAAAACAAAAAAAACTTGCTGGGATTTCCAAAAATTTTGTACATTAAAAAAAATATTGTTATTGGGAATTCTTGTATTATCGAAATTAACAAAACATATTTTTTTAATTTACGGGGGGTGAAATTTCCTTATTTCCCTCAAGTAGGCCACGTTGATTCATCTTCATGTATAAATTTTGGACAATCGAATCACATTGGAAATTCCCACACTGTTTGCGTTTTAGTTGCAAGATCTGCCGGATTCATTTTTGATGGTACCTATCGCCACTGTGTTGCTTTTGTTGTTGCTAATATTTCACCTACTCGATGCATAACAAATTGTTGATACCTTCTTGGATCCATACGCAGCCATTTTAAGAACCGTCTTGGAATCGCATTAAAATTTTTTTGAAATGCGCCGCGTTTTGCCACTTTGTTGGCTAATTTCACACCCATTACTGCAGCTTGGAGCTCCAATCTTGGTATTGAAACAGGTTTTAATGGTGCTACCTTAGATTTTGCAGCAACAATAGAGACGTCATGCCATAACTATCTTGATAAACCACTCGAATGTAGCAGACAGCTGCATAAGCATATTCACCAGCAACAGTAAAAGTATGAAGCTCTACACGAGTCTAACAGAAGCTTTTTGTGAAATCGCCACCTTCCATTTCTGCCATTTGACTAACAACGAATCAGGTAGTTCTGCATCCCATTCAATCCCAGATCGCAAGACTTCTTGCAAAAAAAATATTTTTTAAGGTAGTGGTGAAATCTGGCAAATCTGAAATAATAAACGAAAAAGTCGTTATTAGGATCCCAATACATCCAAGAATCTTCTCTGTATCGGCCAACTCTTTTTGACTTTGGTCTTGTAAGTGACAATCTTGTAGATGCCTGATGACTTGACTGCTATTTGATGACCAATTTCGAATGTTGAAGCCTGCAGCAGCATGAATGAATTTCGCTTCTTAAATGGTGTCCACACTGTCGATGAAGTCGTCTACGTAATGCTGGGTACACACTATGCAACACATTTACGCAATCTAGTGAATTAAATTCATTTTCATTCATTCCAGATTGCATCAACATCAAAACGCTTTGATATTTTGAGGTTGCATTGAAACAGATTGCATGTAGATTGCACTGTGTGTACCCAGCATAATGATGATGCTGGATAGCTTCTACCGCACGTGGAAATTTTTCTTTGAAGTCTTCAGCATTGATGTCTCCCACATAATGCGCTATACATGGAGCACAGGAGATGCCAAATGTTAAAGCTTGCATGACATAAATACTCGGCATGTGAACGTCATCGTCTTCATCCCACCACAGGAATCTGAGAGTGCTTATCGCTTTTTATCACATTTATTTGATGGAACATGTCTGCGATATCGCCACAAACTGCAACTTTCCCACACGAAAGACTGACTCCATTAGATTTGGCAGCTGCATCCCAAACCAATCTTATTTTGCTGGGCTTATTGGGATTTGTTATGATGAATATCGGAAGATACCATACACGTTCTGACGCTTCATTTATTTAATCTTCATTCAATTTTTTGGCATAGTCTTTTGATAATAAATTATTAATTTGATCTTGTAGAACATTCTTTAGATTTGGATTTCTCTGCATTTTCTTATTAAGACACATGAGGCGCTTATACGCATTGTTGTAACTTTCAGGCATAATATGAAACTCTTTTTTTCCATAACAGGCCCACTTCATAATTGCCATCAACCTTTTGACATGTAGTCTTCAATATTTTTATAGCTTTGTTGTCCTCCTTAGATTTACTGATGTTCTTGAAGGTTCTTCCTGGTTAAAACGGTCTTTGACTAACTTGTGCAACTCACAATTATGAATATTCAACCACTCGAATTCTTTATTTTGCTTGCTATAGCGCTGATTGGTCCAGCCTAAGCGCGTTTTCATTGCAATTGGTTGACCACATTGACATTCGCGAATCATTAAATGCACTGCTACACTCCAATTGTTTAATCCAATTAAAATACTCGTTGCAGCTTTTTTATAAGACTCTATGGGAAGTCCTTTCGAATGGGGATATTTCAAAACCATTTCTTGCATGTTTAGTGTCTGCTGGGGCAGGCCTAAATTTTCCACAGTGTGCACACGCTGCAACGTAAATTTTCTATCGTTATTGATACTTGATATGACTATGGATGACTCTAAAGAAGAATTTTCCAAGCGAGTAGTGTTACCAGTTCATTTTAAACATAAGGAATGTTTCACACCATCAATGTCCAGGAGATTAAAAATACTTTTATCAATAAATGACACAGAAGATCCTTCGTCAAGGAATGTGTAAGTTTTTATGTAACCATTTTTCTTGTGAATACGAATTGACAAAATTCTAAAAATATTTGCTTGGCTATATTCCGTAGATGAATACGAGTTAATTTACCACTTATGGTGTTACTACCTTCTGCATTGTCATTTTGTTGCGCAGTGAAAGGTGTAGGTTCATCTTGATATTTGTGTAATAATTTGTGGTGCCTTATGATACAACCTTCTACACCACATTGTCTCTTGGAGAAACTCTTTCCTTTATGCCTGTTTAAACATGTTCGACACAAATTATTTTTATTCACTATATTCCACTTTATATCTAACGGAAGATTTTGAAAATAACTACACACGGAAATTTTATGTTCACTGCCACACAAACAACACTTTGTTTTAAATGGCTGCTTCTCTTCTGTGTGTGTATTCACATTTTACATTTACAATCATCGGTGGAACCAAGACTACTGTGCTTGCGGCATCAGCTATTTGAAAAATCCAGCCACTAAATGTTTTTATGATTGGCAAACGATCGTCTTTGGGATACATAGCCCAATTCAATTTATATTGGCTGGACAACTTATCGAGTAATTCCTTAACCAACAAGGGATTATTCATATGAGCTTCCATTTTGCAAGCCTCCATAGTGGAATAAATATTTTTTACACAAAGTGCAAATTCAATCATGGTTTCTAATTTATGTTTAGGCTGAGGTAATTTTCTTGCCTTTTCAATTACTCGTTCCAAAATGTGTTCCGGGCGTCCAAAGCACATTCTTAAAGTATGAATTATTTCTGGCACCATCGAAGGTAACATCAGCTTACTCTTCACAAGTTGCTTTGCCCTCCCCTTTAGGCATGATTTCAGACGTATCAAATTTTCTGCGTCAGAATAACCAGCCACTGAAGACTTGGTATCAAAGGAACTAATGAACAACGGCCAGTCTCGGGGAATTGCTTGACGTGCTGAAAGTTGCGATGATGTAGGCCCTAACATAAAATTCATATTATTGGACACATTGAAGGGGTTATGTTGAAATTGTACACTTTCATCCATTTGGGATAAAATTCTATATTTTATTTCTAAAAATTCTTGTTGTAAACGTTGTTGTTCTTCTAAGAATGTTAACTGCAAGTTCACATGAGGTGAAAAGGATACATTTTGTTGGTTTACATTTGTTTTTCGTTGGTTTGTATTAAATGGAAATGAAATCGAGGTTACAGGTGCAGTAGACATCGTTGTTTTAGGCTGGGTTTTTAAAATGTGGTTTAAGTTTAAACTTAGTTTAACGTAGTCTGAAACTCGGATTTTTCCAGCGAAATGTGATTTTTTTTTATTATATCATTAGGGACCACCACTTTAAGCAAAACTAAGCTGTTGCGTCAAAATTTTGTATACAAACTTGGTAATGGCAGTACAAGTCTGTTTTCAGATTAACTAAACCTAGTTTAACTGAGATCTCAAAAACCCAGCCTTAGTGTGTTCTTCTGTAGAGTAACTAACCTGCAAATTGCTATTATTTTGTTGGACTTGAAATGGCATATTAACATTTGTGTTTGTTGGGGGTAGGTCCATATTTTCAGTTTGATGATGCTGCTTGCGGCCGCCTTATTAGACCTATAAAATTGCCAATAGATGGATTATTTTCTTCAATATTCATCACTGCGTAAGTGACAACCTTCACAACTCCAACTTTCATCAGCTACTCCACTGTTAACAGCAACACAATCGTAATGGTACCACTGATCGCACTTATCACACTGTACCATTCGATCATTATCTACTGCTTTACATTTTTTCCAGTTTAATTCTGTCACAAACCTTTTAAAAAATTATGGAATCGGCTAATACAGACCTGTTCTGAAAACCACTTTAACTCAAATCACATGGTTTAAAATCACTTGCCTCTTAAGAATCACAAAAACGGTATGACTTTCAGAACACCACAAAATCGCACGTGTAACTTTAAAAGCACGTGATTTGATATCACGCGATTTTCAGAACAGGCCGGATAATTTTAATATAAATCATCCGATCAAATTTTATTCAAATCGGTGCTTATTTGATCATAGCTTTCAGAAAAAACAACTCCTAAAAATACATAGCTTTTAAGTAAGTCTATTGCTTCCTTATAAATGTTTTGATGTAAAATGGTAGTGATAAACAATTTGGACACGAGAACTTTTGTAAAAGCTACACTACAGTATAACCCGGTTAATTACCCCACGCTTAAATGCCTTTCACGCTTATTTACCTCGAGTTTTAAATCCCCGTTTTTTTTCTTCCATTTTTTAAACAAAAATCCACGTTTAATTGCCATACGCTAAATTACCCAATTAGGATAATTGCCTTAAAAATTTAACTTCCAAAACAAAATTATACCTAAATTTCATTCATTTAATTGCCTCAGTACTATTTGACAAAAACAATTATTTTTAAAAAATATGCCTAAAAAACAAAATATGGCTTGATTAAAAGCAAAATATTCAACAAATTAATATTTGCATTAAAAGTTATGTTATGAGGTCAAGATTCATATAAGAGTTATATATTATCTAGATACACCAAATGTATGAGATATTTTGTCTTATGTGCTGTTTTCACAACACAAGTGACTGAACGCATAGTAAAATTTATATGAAAAGCACTCAGGTTTTTGAGTGTTTTCCATATAAATTTTACTACACGTTTACTCACTTGTGTTGTGTAAACAGCACATGAAAGAGTTTAAAGTTTTAAGTTTGCTTGGGGACTATGTGATATTATAGACCGATTATTACAATTGACATAGGCTTCGTTCTTATGACAATTAAACGTATTTACCCAATTTTATCAAATTATCTAAAAACTGCTGCTACCTTTACTTTTCGCACAAGGTTTACATGGAATACAACCAGCAAGATGGGCGGACGGACGGACACGAAAAGATAACTTGAAAAAGTGTTTCTGATTCGTTCGTTTACTAAACGATGTGTCTGGGTTTCTATGTTATAAGTTGCGAAAAACATTTATCTTGAACAAAAACTTGCTTTGGTTTAAAATTGTACAGTAAAAATTTAATGTAGGTGGCGTAATTAAAGCAACAGAAAATTCATCTGTTAACCAGAATTTTAAGCAATTTTTTTATTTGCTTAACATGTATTAAAATATGTTTTAAAAACTTAAAATATGTGTGCAATAAAAATGCAGCAATGGCTAAAATATGGAAATTATTTACAAACAAATCGATACCAAAATTCATTAAAAGCTCTAAACGCATAAATATATTGTTTCTAGTAGTAGTAGGATATGACAGGACATCTCAAAAAGCACTATAGATAAAATTTAAGACAACAAATCCCATTGTTGATTTAGCTGATACATGTAAAAATTCCTTTCTTAAATTTTTTCATACATCAAAGTTAAGTTATCTTGTAAATTAATACGTATAATTATCTCACTGAGGTATTTAAACGAATTCGCTTAATTACCTCAATGAGGTAGTTAAACGTATTCTTATTATTACCTCAACGAGGTAGTTAAGCGTATTCGTTTAAATGCTTACCCCGCATAATTACCCAAAAATATTGGCATTTTTGTCGAGGTAATTATCCGTGGAATACTGTACTATCATGGTAAAATGTTATGCTGTTATGCTTTTAATTAACCATAGGCCCCATAAAAATTCCCTTCATAAAACCACTTCGAGACGAAAAAATCTCATATATTTAGATGCCTAGATAATTTTTGGCACAAAGAACACTTATATGAATCTTGCATAATTTCATTTCGTTAGGTCCATGATTGCCCAAAAGGCATCACACAAAGCAAACATTTCTAACAAAACATTCTAAAACCAAAACACGGGTAGATAATTCGCCTTGATATCATATAGCCAAGTATACTTTCTTACTAATATCTAAATAAAAAATTGATTATTTGTAAGACAAATTACACATTTCAACCTATAACTTCCGAAAGGAAGTTATTTTAAATTTGGCAACGCTTTTTTTATGTTTATAAAAAAATTAACTTCAAATAATTCCGATAAACTAAAAAAATATTGAGATCATGTATCGAATTGCTACGATTCAAGTTAGTTCCTGCATGTGCCAACGAGTCAGCCATACAGTTTCCATGTATGCCCGTTTGTCAGGATCCAATTAAGGGTAACCACTGAATGTCTTGGACCCAACTAAGGGTATCCACTGAATGTCTCGCTATCTCCTCCAGAGATATCCGGCATTCTCGGACAATTTTCGATGTGATAAACATTTATCTTCTTATTTTAAAATCATCTAAAAATAGAGTTAAATGCCTTATTTAAACACCGGAGAAATTAAAATCGTGTTGTCCAAATGAAGTACAAGGTTAGAAATTAACGAAAGAATAAAAATGGTAAAAGTACTAATTTTGTATGCAAAAAAATGTTCCTCAATCGTTTATACTTGTGTCTAGTTTTGTTGATATTCAATGGATCACGAGGTGTCTGATAAGTTTCAAATACATAGCAAAGTTAATAAGCATTTAATAAACTGGTATGCGATGTTTTAATCCTTTATATTATTATTTTTATTATATTCAGGGAAACCAGAAATATGCTCTAATAAACAAGGTCTATGTTAAATATGCTTTAAAAATTGGAAAATGTGCCCTGAAAAATTTGAAGACAAAATTTCAACAATTTAGTAAAAACAACATAAAATTTAAAAAAAAAAAACCTAAAAATATTATCGCTAAGGCCCATATTAGGTTAAAAGCTCTTATAAGCAAATTATCGCTATACATATAATTTTAAGCGAAAGCTGTTGAAAGTTATGGTGCCAAAAGGTTTATAGTGCAATGCTTTGGCCTGTTTGCAAGCTATTGGCGCAATTTTTACACACACGTGATCTTAAATGGCTAGTCTATCGGTAACTGCCGGTAGAGCGATAAAAATAAATACTTTCGTCAATTTGGGTGGTCTTATGTGGAAAGGATTGAAAAATATATTTCTTTACACCTGGAGAATTGTAGCAGTAAAGGTTAGGTTAAGAAGGGTTATGCGCCCAAGGGCACACTTCCACTCGGGGACCAATATGGTCCATTGTGAATCCCTTTTTTTTATTTTTTTTTTTTATTTATTTATCATATAAAATAATTAATTTTAATTTTGTTGCCTCTGCGCCTTAAAGGCATTGTAGAGGCGAGTTGGCAATTAAATATTACATAATTTACACTTTTATACGTATTATTTAAGCTAATTGTTAAAAGAAAGAAAAAAAAAATGGAAGACAGTAAAGAAAAGAAGTATGACAGATATAGAAACAAGAAAGTTAGAAGATTTCGCGTAGAACTATTGCCCTCTCTACAGTCCCCTCAACAGAAACAGCCGCACTATTTTTCTGACAAACCCCAGTAGATCAGCCGGGCTACATCCAGTGATGCACCCTAGGTCGTCGTGATACCTATCTCCTAGCCACTTCTGCCTGAGATCCTGCATCCTGGGACAATGGCACAGTACATGCTCGATCGTCTCCAGCTCCTCTGAATCATCGCACAATCTGCAGAAGTCCGGTATGGCGTTGTCCCATCTGCCCGCAAAAGCCCTGGCAGGACAATGACCCGTCAAGAAGCCTATAAGTGTTCTAAGACTACCCCTATCCAATCCCAGTAGAACCCTGGTTGCCCCCGCGTCCAATCTGGCCCATAGTGCCCTGGACACCCTGCAATCCGTTCTATCCCCCCAGGACCGGTTAACGTCATCACGGAATTTCTCCCGTATCACCCCATAGTAGTAACATAGGGGGGGGCTTAACCCCCTGTCCCTTACCGCTAACTCCAGATTCGAACCCCCTCTCGCGAGTTCGTCAGCCACCTCATTTCCATCAACCATGCAGTGTCCAGGTACCCAACACAGCCTTAAATTGAAAGCCTCCATTAGTCCACCAAAAGCATTCCTAAACCGAGCGACCAGGCACGATCGCACCGTATAATTTGTCAATGCCCTAAGCGCCGCCTGACTATCGACGTAAATTGTCACCACAGATCCACCCACAATGTGTTCCAGTATCACCTCCATCGCCCTCCTGATCGCTAGGATCTCAGCCTGGAAGACACTGCACTCATCGGGGAGTCTGAATGACCTTTTCACCTCGGTGTCCGCGATATATACCACCAGTGCCGGTTTTTATCTTGGATCCATCCGTAAATACTGCCCACCCCTCAAACAGTCCATTGGATCCACGCCAAATTTCCCTATCCGGGAACTCCACTGGTGGTGTTGCATCGAAGTCCAGGGTCATAGTCTTATGATCCGAAATTCCCACAAAATAATACCCTGATCAAGCAGACCCATCTCGTACAATCATGATCATCCCGTGATCATCCCGCCTAGGTCTAACTAAGGAAGACTCGTAAAGCCTAAGTAAGCTCCTAGCAGCCACACTCCTCACATAATGCTCAATAGGGGACAGATATAGTAGGATGTCCAACGCTGCCTGCGAGTGCTTCTCCTTGCGCCTGTGATGCCAAGAGATGCACTTCTTTGAACCTTGCTGAGCATCTTCCTATAGCAATCCACTCTCAACGCACCCCACCAAACAGTGCATCCATAGGCAAGTATAGGCCTAACCACCGACGTGTAAATCCAGTTTACCATATCCGGCCTCAGACCCCAGTTCTTGCCAATGGAGTTCCTGCATGTGTAGTATGCATTGAGTCTCCTTCTCATCCTCTCCTTAGTATTTCTCTTCCAAGACGGTTTGCAGTCCAGAAAGTTACCCAAATACTTTGCTCCGTCCGATAGAGGTAACTCGACGCCATCTAGCACTGGCCCCCTCTATCCTGTACCCTCTGGTAAATAGCACCAGCCCATGCCGAGAGTTCGCCTAGCATCACCTGCATAAGTTTCCCGATTGTGGACTATGTTACCCCCCGTTTCCACATGCAAGTACAAGTTCGAAAAACTCAATACACTCACATTTTTTCACTAACATTCTTATAATTTTTGTACTTTCAGCCAATCGGCTTTTGCCTCGATTTTTCGTTGATAATACGTATACGCTACTTGCAAGCAATTACTTGCATGTGGAAACGTAGGGTTACTATCTCATTTTGTTCCCTTTTACATTTTTCGATTCTTTTAGTGTCATCACTAAAAAAGTGGCAATAAATTTTGTTATTATTCTGGCATCACTGACAAAATGGAAGTTGCTTTGAAAGCAGCGTTACCATTTCTCAAGTTTTTCCTTTTTTGCAAGCCATATTTTGCTTAATTTTGCTAAAATTATTAAACAAAATTTATTAGAAATACATTTTGGTGTTATCTTTTAAAATGTTGGCACTTTTGTAGAAAAAAAGTATTTAAAAAAAATAAAATTTTTTTTTTCAGAAATGGTGACATTTTTTATTGATAGTAGGTTAGGTTAGGTTAAGAAGGGTTGTGCGCCCACAGGCACACCTCCACTCGGAGACCGAATACGATCCATTGTGACTCCCTTCAATGAAAATATGAAGTATGAGATAGAGATAGAGATAAGAGGAAGTGAAAAGTAGAGAAAAGGAAGTATGATATAGACAGAAAATTAGAAAGTAGGACCAATACCCCCCTTACAGTCCCCTCAACAGAAACAGCCGCGTTATTTCCCTGACAAACCCCAGTAGATTGGCCGGATTACATCCAGCTATGCACCCCAGTTCGTCGTGAAACTAGCCACTTCAGTCTGAGACCCTGCATTCTAGGACAATGGCACAGTACATGCTCGATCGTCTCTAGCTCATCCGAATCCTCGCATAGCCTGCAGAAGTCCGGTATGGCGTTGTCCCATCTGCCCGCAAAAGCCCTGACAGGACAATGCCCCGTCAAGAACCCTATAAGTGTTCTGAGACTGAGATGGACGCACAAAATTGCATCCACGATAGTCGATTTGCTCTCTTCAGATCCGCCTTATACCTGTTGAACTGCACCCTGTGATTGTTCCAATCATCTGGTGCTCTCGTAAGCTTGGCCCTATTAAACAGTCTCCTCACCGTAGACCTTTGAACATGAAGTTCCCTGGTCCACCATTTAGGCTGTTTACGCCTACCCGGAAACGTAACCGGGCAGGACTGCTCATAGCTTTCCCTTAGAAGATGAGTGAACCTATTCACCACCCCCTCTAGATCCGTCGGCAGCAAGTCGCCCAAGGCCTGATGCGCCAACCCAGTTCGGACCCCTTCATTGAAGGAGTCCCATTTTGTCCCCCTCGGGTTCCTGAATGGAGCAGCCCTAGGTAGGTCAAAATTCAGTGTGAAGGTAATACGACTATGGTCTGAAAAAGTACAGTCCGTTGCCACCCTCCAATCAACAACAATTTGCTCGTCACGGTTTACTAATGTCAGACCTATCACTGCCTGCCTATCTTTATTTCTGAACGTCGGCGTGTTACCCATATAACAGATAATAAGATTGTTAGTAGTTATAAAATCAAACATTAACTCACCTCTTTTATTAATATCGGCACTCCCCCATTGGCTGTGATGATCATTGGCATCGCAGCCCAACACAAGGATTGCACCTCTCCTCCTTGCATATGCCGTGAGTTGCCGCACCTCTGTACCCGGTGGGTCCAACCCCTCGTATGGCATATACACCGAGGCCAGTGTAAGCGTACGCTTCCCTTTGGCCTCTCCATTTATAACGGTCAAGTCACCGCACCTGAAAGAATGAGATATGAGAAAATTCAATTCACTTCTCGCTAGTATACACGTTCTTACCTTGTCCTCTGTGGACGGGACAAACAGAGTGTATCCCGCAACCCTTAAACCGCAAACCTTATTTTTATTTATTCAAGGTTCTTGGATAAGGGCTACGTCCGTCCGAGTACTGGAGAGGAAGGTTGCAAGTTCGGCTGAGGTTGATTCACAATGGTGCAGGTTTATTTGCACCACTAACAGCCTCTTTGGTCCTGTCATGCTTCGGTTACCTAAACCTGACGTTACCTAAACCGAATCTAACAACCCCCCACCTCCTCCAAGAATTCCATGGACTTCCGATCGATTGCGAAACGGTATTCTCCTTACACACCAGTGAGGTCACTAGCCTCCATTGGTCAATAAGAATCCTACTGTTCTGGTTGCCCAATACTGCCAGTATAGTTTCCACCTTGCGTACGGGAGGTGGAATCCACACTGTCACTATGGACCTAATTGGCAAGTCGGAGGCTTGTATGACTTCAAGCCTTGCCCCCGGGTTAATGTCGCCGCATTTGCCAATTGTGGTTCTTAAGAATTCCAATGAATTCTTGTTACCACAGTTGACAACCTTGACTCCCTTCACCCAGTCCGCACCATTGAAGGATACGTCCTCCTCCTTGCCTTTGAAAACTGCCAGCTCGTCGATAAGCCTAGCCTCTACTAGCTGCCATAGCTCGGCACTGATCCTCCCATCCGGATCATTCCGGTCTATGACAGCCACCTGCAGATGACCCTCCAGGCTCGTCGACTTCTTCATTCTTTTATTCGATGAAGAAGGCTGATCATCCCCAGATCTGACCCTCTTAATGGTCTCCTTATTGGAGCCATTAGGAGCTTCAGCCGGAGATGTACCAGCCCTCTTCACTGTGCTAGGTGACTCCGGTACGACTGGTTTCGAAGACCCGTTCCTGCCCGCGCCTTTTCCCCTAATTACCCCCTTACGAGAGCCACTAGAGGAATCAGACGGAGGATTACCAGCCTTCTTCCCCGTGTTCGCTGCCTTAGCCACTTTGCCTCCTTTCTTGGGTATCGCCCCCTTATCCTCCGCAGTTCGTTCCGAAGACATGAGCGCTTTGGTCACCGGGGCAACCCCTCCTTCCTCTATCTCTCCACGGCAGGTTGACGGCGCCACCGGCCCTGTACTCTTTTGAGTAGTTTCCGGGTCGTCGACTTCATCCACCTGCTTTCTCCAAGAATAGGGCCAACCGAGCACGGTACTGACAGGGCCGTAAATTCTTTCGAATTTAGCGGCGCTTTGTCGGTGCCTTCTCAGAAGGTGCCTATCCCTCGCGGAGAACATTGAAGGATCCCTCTTCATCATCTTATCCAGATATGCAAGAGAGCTCCTTGTTCCGTTCTGCGCCTTCTCCTCCTTCGTTCGGCTGGATTTCTTAATATCTCGTGGAGGGGCGCTTGGCCCGTCCTCCACGGCGTCCTGCCGAACAAGTTGTGGACAGTCTTCTCCCGAGTGGCCCCTCTGATGCCCCCTGGCCTCACAGATGAGAGTGGCAGGCTCTGCAGTCTGACTGTGAGCTGATATATCAATATCAAGCTCCGTGTCGGAGAGCAGAGTCAACCTCTCTAACCCCTGAGTAGCCCCGGTTTCACCACAGGAGTCACCCGATAGTACCAGAAGACTATCCACATACAGGTCGGTCAGTACCTGTCTCTCCTGCTCAATTATGTTCTCATGAACAGTCAAGAGGGTACTCTCCGACTCAGACCGTGACGTGACCCTGGTCAGTCTCGTCCGTCGTGTCCTCATTTTCCGTTTCGTTTTTATTTTTGTTTATCTTGTTATGGTTTTCTTTTGTTTTTTGTAAAAAAGGTTTCATTTTTGTTCCCACGAGTAGGCTCGTTAGACGGACCGTACCACGCAGTGACGGCGTGCGTGGACTAGGCAACTAACATACAACAGAGCTTTGCCCTGACGCTGAGGGGAGCTGTTAACGACTAGTTTCTTTACGCACTAACTAGCCACACAGGACCTCGGCACTGCTACCAACCACGTTGTCCTTAAAAGTGCATATTTCGCGCCCCAACCACTGGTAAAGCCCCCACCTTACAAGGAGCGAACCCACGGGTTGCTACGCCATGCTATATGTACTGATAATGGGCCGGAAGTGTACCATTCACCGCCGCCTCATTATCTTGACAAGATGAGTAACCTTTAGTTGCACACCCCTTCAGTGTTCTCGACATCCCGCGAAGACGTATTTATCACATACATCATCCCAAGAGATCAGAACCGTAGAGTGCACTTAGCCCTCGCATCTCGACAAGATTGTTACCCAGGCGAAGGTAGTAGATGTTAGATGTTTCAAGTGTGAAAGCGTATTTCACATTTTCAACATCTTCCAAGCGTTCCTCCGAAATGTATGCAAGTGTACAAAGGGTATTACCCTTCAGGTAAGCATGTTGAGCGTTGCTAATAAGGCGGGTCTCAATATTACTCCTGAGATAGAAAACTATTAGCCTCTCAAGAGTCTTCAACAAAAATGAAGACAAACTAATAGGTCTAAAATCCCCCGGTTTCGAGTGGCCTGCTTTACCAGCGTTGGATATAAAAATCACCCTAACCTCTCTCCACCCCCTAGGCAGATACCTCCTACTGAGGCACTTCTTGAATATATTCACCAGCAGAAATGATGCATCGTCCGGAATGTTGCAGTGCATGGCCGGAAAAAGGCCATCCGGATTGTAGCAGTAAAAGTTTGGTACAAAAAGCTGCGATGCCAATCCATGACATCTGTCAAAAAGTTTGCATCGCACAAAATATTTAGATTTCTTTATATCTATAGAACGGTATAAGAATTTTTGTTTTGCATTAGTTGGCGTGGCACCTCCCATTTTGGTACAATTTTCTTGGTACAACATATAATTAAAGTTTTCAAATTTGGTACAAATAGCTTGGTTATCAATGCACAGCAATTTTCAATAAAGTGGACGTGATTAGAAAAGTGGGCGTGTCACAAAATAGAATTATGTAAACTGAAAAACGGCAACAGCTAAAGTTTCCAAATTTGATGCAAATGGCTGGGTTTTCAATACACAATGTGTCAAAAGTGGTTGGTAGTGGATAAGTGAGCGTGGCACCTTCCATACCAAGAAATTATATATTTCTGTATATCTAGAGAACGGTCAAATCTAAAGTTTCCAGTTTTGGTACAAATAGCAAATAATGGGTGGGTTAGATAAGAAGGCGTGGCACAAAATAGAATTCTGTATATCTGAAGAACGGTAAGTGTAAAATAGAGCTCCGTGCAATGACTCCCAGGTGCAATAAGTCCCAAGAAAAAAATGAAATTAGACCCAACCATTTTTCATACAAATGTGGGAGTAATTTCATTATGAAATAGCTCCCAGCCCTCTCGGTTTTATTTAATTTTTTTGGAAGTTCTTTCATTTTTTGCATGGGAGTTATTTCATAATGAAATAAAGCCCAAATGAAATAAGTCTCCGAAAAAATAAACGTGGGAGTTATTTCATTTTATTTTGGTTTTCTGTGTTATTTCATTTGCTGTGGGAGTTATTTCATTTTCATTTATTTGCAATTTCTTAAAATTGTTTAACATTTTAAACAGTAACGGGATAGTTTAAACAGTTGCTACAGATACATTTGGAATATTGGAAAAGGTAAAGGATGTATGTTAAAAACGTGAAACGGCTGAAGAATGGATATACAAGCCGGTGTTTGTAATACCATAGAGGAGATGATCATTGTACAAACGATTGTGCCATATGTATAGGTAGTGAATCAAATACTCTCTTTTTGTCATGCAAGCACCTAAAAACTTGCAATAGCTGCGTGCTTAAACAGCAGGCAGCTGTCATTACAAGAGGTCAGGATACAATAAAATGCCCCATTGCCAAAATGTCGAGGAATCAATGTTAGTTTTTTGGTAACCTGGTATGTAAATATTCAAGTAAAACGAATATATAATAAATTTCTTTGGGAGTTCTTTTATTTTTTGTCTTATTTCTTTTTGATGTACTGTTTTTGGAAGTTATTTCATTAATGTCTTTAGGAGATATTTCATAATAAAACAACTCCCAAAAGTTGGAGTTTGTTTCATTTTAGACTTGGAAATTATTTCATTTTTTTGGGATTTATTTCTTTTTTCCAGTTTGGGACTTATTTAATTTATTTTGGGATTTATTTCATTGGGAATTATTGCACTGGGACTTATTGCACCTGGGGCTTATTTCACATAGCCTAAAATAGTCCATATTTGGAACAAATATAATGGTTATCACTACACAAATGGGTGTGGTGACTTCCATGCAAAGACAATATAAATTTCTATATTTTTAAAAACGGGTACATCAAATATTACCAATTTTGTTCAAATAACTTCGCTACAAACGACATCTGTATTAAAAAACCTTTTACTCATTTTATTTCAATGGTGGTAGCAAAGCGCACTGGTTAAGCTTAACTATAATTCAAAATAGAAAATATTTTTCAAAAATGTATGCGTGCTTGTATGTATGTAAATTAGCTTTTTTATTGTAAGCAAAATTAATGTGTTTAGATTTTTATATCAAAACAAAAATATGTATTTTATTTTAAATAAATAGAAAACCAGAAGTTGTGCAAAATACTTTAACAATAACTGAAAGCCAACGTTATAGTTTGGATATAACGGAAGATTTAAAAAATATAATTGAGCAGAAAAAGACTCAGAAAAGTGTTCAAATAAATCCGAAAGAAGAAATCATAAATATTTCAAATAATAATACTGAAAGAGATCAACAAGATAATATGAACGGGTATGATGACACTAATGGGGAATTGCCCATGTGGCAGATAACATCTGAAGAAACTTTCGAGGCATTAGAAATGATGTGCGAAAAAACTGTTTCTGATCCGAATAGTACACTATTTAAATATTTGAATGGCGAGGAAGAAGAACAAAAAAGCAACAAGGTTTTGGCATGGCAAAAAACATCAGATGAAAGTTTTGAAGCCCTTGAAAAGATGTGTGACAAAACTGCATCTGATTCTAATAGTACACTTTTTCAATATTTGCATAGCGATAGTAGCGAACAAGTTTTGGCAGAAGTTAAGAAACGCAATGCTGATACAAATAAATTAAATGCGCAGATTTTGGATGGTAAGTTTGTGTAAATAATAAAAGGTTATTTAATTGATACACTAAAGTAATTGTTACAGATAATTTACTTATGAAACTCAATAACTGCACACTATTGGATGATATTGAAGAACCATCACGCATGTGGGAAAATACTGTATGCAGTGATACAATTCTTCAAACTTCACCAGTTAAAATGGTTGGTTTGTTAAGGCCTTCCACAATAATTGAGGAAGCACCTAACGACTCTGAAAATTCCGATATATCATCTCAAACAAGTTTTCATACCGCTACCAAAGGGGCTCAAAGTGATGTCTCAGCAAGTGCATACGAAACTGCACACGATTCTACTGCTGCTAGTAATCTCATCGGGGTTTCAAACAAATACGGTCCTAATGAATTGGAAGACATAGATTTTGAACCAATACTGTTAAAAATGATAGCGAAAAATGAACAAACGAAAGCTGATGAAGCTCCCATTATTCCGTCTCTTAAAATAACAGAAGCTACTATGATTGAACCAGAGCCTATAAATAATAGAAATGAGGAAGAAAATTATTCCAATACATGTGATTTATCAGTGGACTTGATAGATTTAGAAAAAACATTTGGCCCGCTTCATAATTCTCCGCATTCTTCCATACTAGAAAATGGAGAACCACCCAAAATTGAGAATAACACAAGCAAAATTGAAGATAAATTAAAAGTAAAAGTGGACTCATACATTGTATCGGATGATTCAATAATTGAAATACTTTCAGACGATGAACTCGATGATGTAAATAAAGATGAGCACAATATTAATGATATCAGTTTCAAAAAGGAACAAACTCAAACTTTCAGTGACATTGAGAAAGAAGTTAATATGAAAGCAGACTCATTAAGTATTAATAATGAGACTTACAGTTTCAATGAGTCTTGCGAAAATGATAAAGAAAATCGTGGAGAGACCCATGAACTGTCTGAAAAGTCCATGCAATTTAACGATACCATGGAAGAGGTTGAGTATATGCTTAAAAAAGGCATGGAATATTTGGCAGCAGAGGCTGATGTCAAAAAAATCACGGAAATAAAAAAAGCCACTGTACCAGCATGCAACATACAAGTTTTAAAACCTCATCTCAATAATTCGCCTATGAAACACCGAAACCCGGTAACGCATGTTTCATCTTCTGTATCTAAAGGTAATAAAATTGTTAAGTCTTTCTATATTATGGATTTTAATTTTCACTTTTTTCAATCCCTCTAGCAAAAACTACAACAAATACAACGCCATTTAAAAAAACTTCCGTATTCAAAGGTACAAGTTCAACCTCAAAACGTTTTGATATCGATATCAGACCATTTCCCAAATTGGATATTTTTGCCAAACCTCCTTTACATGCCCGAAACAAAGAGTTAGCAAGCAAAATACAAAAATTCTCTCACGTCGTCAGTCCAATTGGAACATATATGAAAAAGACTGCCAAAACACCGCTAATGTCCTCAATGAATTGCAAAAATAATGACTATTTTAATTCAACAGCGATTATTGAACTTAAAAATGAGTCCCGTTTGTACCAACCACATTTTGCTACAGATGCTAACGAAAGTGAAGCAATGGGACAACCTAAATTACCTGGTTTACTAAGTGGCTCGAAACGACCACTTCCCAAAAAAGCATACATATCATCAGACTTAAAACATGTAAGTTGGGTTACAAAAAATGATACTATGTAAATACATCTCAATATATAACCCTTCTCTGCGTCAATTTAGATTGTTGATGACCGCACACCTGTAACGATTCCTGGTGGTAAAAAAATACAAAAATATCTTGAGAATGCACTGATGCCAGCAGTATTGCGTCACGAAGGCAAATTTAAAATGCCCGCAGGCATTAGTAACAAACTAAATTCCTCAACGTCAAATTTGTCTGCAGCTTCCTCTGAGTTACCTTTAAAAGTATCCGATACAAACTTAGCAGGTACCCAAACATCATCCAATTCCCACGTACTTCGACGTAACAACTCCAGTCTGGCAGATTTGTCTTTAATGTCTGGTGATGTATCTATGTATACAATAATGGATGCTCAAAAATTTTAGTTTGTTTTAAACTTTCCAGTAATTTTGTCTATCGTTTTAGTATTAGCATGTAATTATGTTTACCTACTGGATGTTCTTACTTTAATTTGTGTATTTTATTATTTTATTTTCTTGGAAAATTTCAATTGTATTTAGGAGCACAACTTGGTCGTACGTCATAAGAACGTTGGACGAAACGCCGTAAATTTCTAAAAACACACACTAATTGACCACAATTCCATCGTAGACGTATTTTTTTCCTATGAAAATAATTGTAGAAATTTATTGAAATTGTTAGTTTGTTTTATCCTTTTTTTTTATATACAATTTGAAAACACAAAAATTCATTTTCATTTTGTCAGGCTTTTTCTGAAAATCACGTGTGATTTTGTAGTGTTCTGAAAATCACACCGTTTTTGTGTTGCTTGGAGTGCTTTCTGCAATTAAATATCACACTGAAAACACACAAAAACGGAACTCGACAATATTACACGTGTGGTTTTAAAAGGCAAACGTGATTTTCGGAACAATATGAAAAAATGGAAATACGGCTGTAACCAGCGTATGAAATAGAATTAGATCTATGTCGACGTACAACGTAGACATGCTTTTACGTTTGCGCTTACTATTGTGTGTCTTTGTATTAAATATCACATACCAGGTATGTTTTGGAAATCGATTTTAAAAACGAAAAGTTTTAAAACTGATTATTTCGTTTTAGTAACTTACATTGATTTCTTATACATTTTCCTCTTATTTTCTTTATATATTATTTTAAATTTCATATTTATGTTGATTGAACTGTATCTTAAACAAAAAATTAAGACTTTTTGTCATAGACGTATTTTAAAATCGCTCGAAATTCATCAATTCCTTTAAATACGATAGTTTTGAAGTCAATCGGTTTTCATCACAAAGCTGTACGTCATACACTACTTCGTTCATACGATGCGATTGTGTTCCGACGGGTAAACGTTTATTTATTTTTTTTTTTTTTATTTAACGTATTTTAAAAACCTTCTAAGGCGAATTCATTACAGGTGATCTTAAAAGACCTGCTGACAATTTGTTTTTCTTTATAATTGTTGGATGTCGAAATTTTTTTTTATTCAGGTATGTGATGGAAATCGATTTTAAAAACGATACGATTTGAAACCGAAAATATCGTTTTCAGTATCTTTTAAAATGGATTTTAAATGCATATTCTTTTTGTTTTCAATGTTTATTCTTAAAATTTTATATTATATACGTTAACTGAAGTGTATTCTGAACGAAAATTTAAGACTTTAATTCAGAAATAGATTTTATAATCGTTCGAAATTCATCACACCTTTTTTTTCTTTTTCAATATAAATTCCCAATCGAAAATTTTTATTTTACTTTAAAAAACAGGCAATACGACTTTTTATGTGAAACGAAAAGAAAGTTTCGTTAATTTTTTAATAAAAACTGGTAAGAAGGCTATATTCTGCAGTACCGAATCATCGATACCCCCAACACTTGTTTAAATAAAACGACGTAAAGTAATAAAACAAATAGGTTTTAACTCTTAGGGCCATTATAACAACTTTCAGTTAGTTAAAGGTAGGATGACGTATATAAAGTTTTCCACTATTACAACTTCGCTTTAAGCAAGGCAAGTTCATCCTACCGGGTAGGTTAAAGTAGAGTTGAAATAGTAAATAACTAAGTTAACGACCGACTAAACTCAGTTGAGTTGTAAACCGGAATAGGGGCCTAAATCCTGCCTTTAACGAAAGGCAAGTTGTAGTAGTGGCCCTTAGATAATTAAAAAAAATTATTGCTTAAGCTCATCCCGTATGACCATTACAGGTCTTTTATTGCGGTATTTGAGAATGTCGCAACGATCCAGAATATGTATGTATGTAAACTACTTTGTAGGGTCTTTAATGATTTTTTTTGATGTGTTATGAAAGCAAAGACAAAGTCAATTTACTACCCTTCTTTTTGGCGGTAGGTTTAAAATTAAATGTCTTTTTATATTTACATATTGGACTTGTTCTAGAAATCCAGATCTCCAGTGTATTTAAAACCGATGCAGATTTTCAGTTAAATGTTTTAAAAATGACTGTAGTTTTTTATTTTAAGAGTAGTTCTGATAAAAATAAGAGGTACTCGGACATATAACGAAGTATTTTTATGAACTTTTAAAAAAGGATTGTTTCTTAAATTTGTTTGATTTTACGCCCATGTGCTGAGAATCACATTTCGCAAAAAAATGTCGACGGCAAAATATGTAGTAGCATTTGCAAAGCACAAAAATGTAAGTGACAAATAATATTTTATTTATTTATTCTTAAAATTACACAATAATTAAGACAACTGGTTGTCATCAGTTGTAATTTTTGTTTACCGCAATATAGCAAAGTTGTAAACCATAATACAAAAATTAAGAAATTAGAAAACTCAGTTGAGTTGTAAAGCATAATAGGGGCCTAAATTATTTAATATGGGGCACTAGCTTTAAGCGATCGGCTCAAAAAATAATATATGTATCTGGTTTATTATATGTACATATCTACTTAAATTTTATTCAGAGAAAAATTACAATAAAACTTTTATAATATTTTTATGCAAATTATGCAACTTTTTTAAAAATTTTAAAATCAAAAGCACACAATTTTTAATTTGACTTATTTGTTATTTTTTGACCGTGCGCATTTCATTTGCGCATCGCAATACAGAATGTTGGATTCAATGGCAAAAATGGGCAAAGGAAAAAACTCTTGGTGAATTTTTATTCATAACTGGGCTGATAGTTTTAACATTACTATGTGAAATTTCCTTGTGCTTTTATATCGTAATAGTTAAATGGAAAACAATATCTGCAATGAACATGATTAAGCCATTTTTATATAAAATCCCTAAATATTATTACAATACAGCACCCGTATTCTGTAATTCGCTTAGCTAAGCTAAATCTCTATCGCTAAAATGCCTTAGAGAATACAAAATTTAAAAATTTTAGTAATGAGAATAAAAGCTAAAATTGTCATGGCATTGCAAAATTTAGCAATGTACAGTTCTGCATTCGTAGCCTAAAATCGCTAAATCAACTTTAAAGATTTTTGGCGATAGAGATTTAGCTTTAGCAAATTACAGAATACGGCCACAGGTTAGACGTAACATAATTCCTTTTTGAGTGTAACTATTTTTAGTCAAAATTAAAAAAAATCAAGTTTAATTAATAAAACTATTCCTCCAAATCTCAAAAAAAAGCTAAAAACATTTTTTAAATTTGCTTAATAAAATGGTAAATGAAAATATTTGAATTGAATAACAAAGTACATACTAGTGCCAAATTTATCCACAATGATGCCAAAATTATCACACTGATGACGAAGTTTAAAAACATGTTTCTTATTTTATTTTTTATTTTTATTTATTAAATTTCAGTAACCTAGCCCAATAAAAAATTTTATCATATTGCGAAGCACTAATGGTACATTTAAAAAAATAAGCGCAGAATTATGCGCTACGCAATAAGACATACAGAAATGCAGTAAAGTAAGTGATAAAACTCTCAACAACTTTTATAAAAAAAAATAATATTTCAAGTGCTACGGCATTCCCTTACTAAGAAGCAGGTTTGTAAGGGAGAATACTAAAAAATAACTGTATCAAAACATTCAGTGTGTAAAGCTGATCGTTACATCCAACATTTTTTTATGCGCTGAATAATGCGCTTCATGTGTCAAAAATGTATTGCTTCAAAGTGGGAACTCGCCAAATAAAATTCATGTCTTCCGTATGCGCAATGGTAAGCGCAACTCTTATGTTTCTCCCTTACAAACCTGCTTCGTTGGAAGCTCCATTTTTTATTGGGAGCCTATTGGCCATAATCGGCTTAAAAAATTCTACTTAATAATAGAAAACAAATTTTAAAGAAATTAAAAAATTTAAAATCAAATTGGTTCATAGTACATACAACAAAAAAATAAATTATACAGGCATGTTATGTAAAAAAAAATTTTTTAAATAATAGAAATAACATTTAATAATAAATTCTTAATTACACACAAAAAAATTCATAGGTAAAATTACCTAAGAATATGGTATAAAATTAACTAAGCGCAAGGGTAGCATGGCAGTATCTAAGTTTCTTAGGTAATAAAACGTTTAACTTAGGTAATTTCTATGTTCGAAAAAGTATCTAATAATTTTGTTAAAATAACAAAGCCACTTTGGAAATTTACCAATGATAGCAAAGTTAGTTTATATTTTTATTTTAGAAAAGTTATCTAAGTTAAATTTTGTACAAGAACATAGGTTTTAGGTAAATTTACTACATACTTGTTTTTTGATAAAAAAGCATTTTTAAAAAAACTATATACTTTTTTAACCTTTTTAATTTCATAATATGTATTTTATTTATCAATTCATAATGTGTATCAATTAAATTGAGTTTTTGATGCAATCTTGTTCTACATTCAAAGAGACGTCACCTGACAAAATATTATAGGCGAATTCCACTTCGTCGCTCCAAAAATTGAATGTATATTTTAATATTGATATTGCAAGCGAAAGCAGAGAAAAGTAGAGAAAAGTGGCTGTCCTGTAAAATTTGGTTTTTGTAACATACGATAATTTCGCGCAAAGGGGTCGATATTCTGTCTTGTTTTTTTTTTAAAGTTCAGCGGAGTTCTTTATCCTATGTTAATAATACTCACATGCGTTGTATTTTTATCCTTTATTGAATAGTTGGGGGTGCTTTAATACCATGTGAGATAAGGCCATGATGGCTTTATCTCTCATTCAATAGGGAGATAAATGCTTTTTTTTATTTTTTTTCATTTGAATGGGAGATAAAGCCATCATGGCCTTAGCTCACATTAGCAATATTAGAAAATGGCTTGATCTCTTATTTCAGTTCCGGAAACACTAAAGTTAAGTATTGAAATCTGGCTTCGCATACTAAACTTTTTCTGCGTGGGGTTTTTCCTCCAGTAGGGCGCGGCAGGTGGCTTCGCTGAATAAAGTTTTCCTGCGTGCGTCACAAGAATAAAAAAAGGTTTTTTAATGATAACTAAGGATTTTCCCTTTTACAGAATGTTATCACCATGCATAACAATATTCTGAAAAAATATGGCTTTATCTCTCATTTGCGAAAAAATATGGCAAAATTTTAAATATGACCTTACCGCTCAATGATTGGGCAATAAGGCCATTATGGCTTTATCTCCCATTCAATTCAGCAATAAAGCCATAATGGCCTTATCTCACATGATTTTAAAGCAACCCCCGAATAGTTTTTAATTTAATTTTTTTTAATTTTATATTTAAAAATTCTAAATTCAAATTTATATTTGAATGTTTTTTTTTTCACAATTGAAAAATAAAATAAACATACATACATATTATAAAAAAATTCGAAGAAGATACCTGACCCAATTAGTAATATTAATAAAAATTTTAGGCAATACTTATTGTATAAATTACCAATTATTTAAGACAATAAAACTTAGTTTTTTCTTTTTATATAAAAATAAATTACCTATGCACGCCTTGGTAAAATTACCTAAATTATTTTTTTGTGTGTAAAAGGTCAATCAAATTGCTAGTCGCAGGATTCAATTAAAAATTGCACAAAATAAGCTTCGCAATCTAAAAGCATATTTTTAAAAGTTAAATAAATCAACGCCTACCATGTATCAGTATGTCGCCTACCATGTATCAGTATCCAACATTTTGTGCCCCGTAAACTGAAGTTTTGGGAAAATATAAAATATTTCATACCCGATAGAATTTTTTTATATTTTTACCACTGCTTCCGGTATATGTTTTGAAGAAAAATGCAAATTTTTGCGCACTTTCATGAATAAAGTTAGAATTTAATAGTGTTTTTTTTTTGAAAATGAAAAATATTGTTTTGTGCCGCATACGCCACTTTTCTAAATTAAAAAAGTGGCTTTTTGTGCTGCATACGTATACTTATTGCTGTGTATTGAGTAACTTGTTGTTGAGTTTAATTTTTTTTATAGTTTTTATACCCTTCACCACAGGTGGAAAAGGGTATATGGAGTTAAAACACGTCAAACCATCACGAAAATATGGCATTTTCGGCATCAGCACATCCGATTTGAATGAAATTCAACACAAATGTTATATGTAATTGGACTTTAACAAAACATAAATTTTCAGACCCCAGATTCTTTCGGCTTCCGAAATATGACGTCATAAAAGATGAGAAAAATGTGAAAAAAACTCAAAAGTCTCCTTACAAAAGGGGATAGAACTCTTGAACTACGTAAGATAATTTAGTTTTTTTGGTATCGTTTTAAAGGTGAAAGTGCACCCTTTAAAATGATATGCATATTGTGTTTTTCTAAGAAAAGGTCAAAGCTCAATTATTGGGGTCTTGAGTTCAAAGCTCCATATCTAGAAAAGTATATTTTTTAAAATTCTTAAAAAAATATATGTTAAGTATTATACCCTCTTCAACATTTGCAGAAAATTTAAAGGTGGAGACTCGATTGGTGTCAGAGTTATATACCAGAACGTGATTCTAAGTATGTTTTGTGTTCAAAAATCCCTTGTTGTTGTATTTTAATTATTTTTTTTCAGTATATCTGGAGAACGGCAAGAGCCAAAGTTTCCAAATTTAGTACACAAATTTTAGTTATCAATACACACCATCCCACAAAATGTGGGTGGGACTGGAGAAGTGGGCGTGGTACCTCCCGTACAAAAAATATCAAAAAATTTTTGTATCTGAACCGATTTTTCCGAGTTTTTTAGAGAATATTTCCTACTAAAGATTTCCGATCTTTTGATATATACGGCGTAACCATGGATCATATGACAGTCCAAAGATTCAGGTTTTTATACAATTTTTGATATTTCTTGTACGGGCGGTACCACGCCCACTTCTCCAATCCCGACCACATTTTGTGGGATGGTGTGTATTGATACCTAAAATGTGTACTAAATTTGGAAACTTTGGCTCTTGCCGATCTCCAGATATACTGAAAAAAATAATTAAAATACAACAACAACAAGGGGTTTTTGAACACAAAACATACTTAGAATCCCGTTCTGGTATATAACTCTGACACCAATCGAGTCTCCACCTTTAAATTTTCTGCAAATGTTGAAGAGGGTATAATACTTAACATATATTTTTTTAAGAATTTTAAAAAATATACTTTTCTAGATATGGAGCTTTGAACTCAAGACCCCAATAATTGAGCTTTGACCTTTTCTTAGAAAAACACAATATGCATATCATTTTAAAAGGTGCACCTTTAAAACGATACCAATAAAACAAAATTATCTTGCGTAGTTCAAGAGTTCTATCCCCTTTTGTAAGGAGACTTGAGTTTTTTTCACATTTTTCTCATCTTTTATGACGTCATATTTCGGAAGCCGAAAGAATCTGGGGTCTGAAAATTTATGTTTTGTTAAAGTCCAATAACATTCAACATTTGTGTTGAATTTCATTCAAATCGGAGGTGATGATGCCGAACGACTTAACGGTTTGACATGGATTCACTCTATGGGCAAATCCCAGAAACTGTCCACCAACCAAAAATTTTTCAAATGAATTTTTTTTAACAGAATATAAGACTAGATGTATAATTTCATTTTTATATTAAAAAATATGGATTTCAATGATCATAATGCAATAATTTTTACCAAATCCTACCCCACTGCTGATTTTTTAATAAAATACGTGAATTTAGCATTATTTTAGGTGATTTTTGTGCTTAAAATAGCACTTACAGCAGACTTATCAAAATATAAATTTCGTTAAAATAAAAGTTGCTATTCATTAGTTAACTAATTAGTTTAAGAAATGCAATTCATAAAAATATAATTTGTTTTGTTAAAATAAATAAAATATAATAATTAAATACCACTGGAAAAACTGTAGCGTGCACTAGCAAAATTTTGAAGCATTTCCCTTAGGTAGGCTAAAAACACAAATAATAGCAAACCGTACACTTGGTTGGGTCCATTATAAAACTATTTTTCACAAATTTATTTTCTTGTTGTCATTTTACTTTGCTTTTGTTTTAACTACTTTTTTTCTTACGGCAATGCAGCAAAGCAACAGTAAAATTTATTTTGTACGTTTTTGTATGAAGAATTTGCTGCAATCGCCAAACAATGGCTTGTAGAGCAAAACAGTACTTAAAAAATTTTGAAACAGTTGATATGCAGCAAAATTAATGCTTTATATCTCAGAAACCATAGAAATTTTCGCGAAACAGGTTTTTGATTTAGAAAGAGGGTATTAAAAAAATATATTCCTCATACCTAACTCATTTTTTTTAAAAATGGTCGGTAGGTAAAACCAGTAATGAGCTGACGAATTGTCAATGAACACTCCTTGTTAACTATGACCATATTTACATTATGCAATTAACGCCGCAATTTTCGCTTGCAACTTTTTGTTTGTTAGCAAGAGGTGTAGGGAAGAAAACGGGGTTGAAAAAGTTGAAAAAATGCTTGAAAAAAATGTAAATGTAAATGTAAAAAGAGTTTCGTATCAACTACTTTAAAAGAAAATAGAAAAAAAAAATCGGCGTTAATTGCATAGTCTAAATGCGGTCTAAGTAAAATATATAGGGGGGGTGTGCTAGAAATCGCAAACGCAAAACGCAAGAACTTGGAGGCTGTTTATAATACACTTTTTATCAAATTTTTATAATTTTTGTTATAAAATTCAGTTTAATAGAGAAATGTTTGTATAATAATTGTCATAAAATTCTTTTATTACAGAAATCTTACTAAAAAACGACTTTTAAAATTCTTGCGTTTTGCGTTTGCGATTTCCAGCACACCCCTGATAATATCGTCACCTAAAACGCAAAAGGCCCTATCTAACATTTTGAAAATTTAACAAAAGCAAAAACCATTTAAAATGATAAATCGCTTTAAACTGTTTATAACTTATTGTTCTTGTAAAATATACCATTTTTTGATAATTGACAATAATCACCCTTATTGTTTGGCGTACTTAAAATACGCCTACGCCTTTTTTTTAATAGATTAAAGGAAAAATGTTCACGTTCTCTTTAATCTATTACCAAACAGTCGTAGGCGCATCTTAAATACGCCAAGCACAATAAAGGTGAATGTTGCATATTATGCAAACTGTTAGTTAGAGCCTTTTGCGCTTTAGATGACGATTATATATATTGTATGTACTTACATATCGCACTTTTTCAACAATTGTGTAGGTAATAGGTAACTCGAATTTTTATTTTTTTTTCATATCTAACCGCTGCAAAAATATGCTTTTTGTATACTTTTTGGAAATGACACGCAAGTTTAAAAATTGAACAAGTGCGATATGTGTTTTATCCGATTTTATTGTATTAAAAACAAGTGTTTATAATTAAATGCCATCGTTTTCATATTATCACAATATTCTTTAGTTTATATATGTATGTAGCTTGTAAATCATTACTTTTTCGTAAATTGGAGACCTTTCCAAGCACGGTTAACTTTTGATTCAGATTTTCTTTCAAGTTGCTCACAAATATAACGACCAACCAAAATTAATTTATCCAAGTTAACCCCAGTCTCAATGCCCATACCATGCAACATATAAACAACATCTTCAGTGGCTGCATTGCCAGAAGCACCGAGAGCATAAGGACAACCACCCAAACCCGAAACGGATGCATCTACCACAGAAATACCATATTCGAGAGACGTAAGTATGTTTGACAATGCTTGGCCGTATGTGTCATGGCAGTGTACAGCCAATTTATCTGCTGGAACTGCACGTACTACTTCGTCCAACATTTTCTGCATTGTACCAGGAGTGCCAACGCCAATAGTATCACCCAATGAAATTTCATAGCACCCCATGTCGTATAAGGTTTCAACGATGTTGACCACATCTATGGGTTTTATAGCACCCTGATATGGACAACCAATGACGGTTGAAACGTAACCGCGTACTTTAACATCATTTTTTTTAGCTGCCTCTAAAACAGGTCTAAAACGTTCAATGCTTTCCGCAGCAGTACAGTTGACATTTTTCAATGAGAAGGCATCGGATGCAGCTCCAAAAACAGCAACTTCTTTAGCACCGGACTTTAAAGCTCTTTCAAATCCCTTTAAATTTGGAGTTAACACTGGGTATGAAATACCGGGTATTTTACGAATACCTTGAAACACTTGCGAATTGTCACCCATCTGAGGTACCCATTTTGGGCTCACGAAACTAGTAACCTCTATGGTTTTCAATCCCGTCTCGGACAATTGATCAATTAAAGAAATCTTTACATCAGTTGGCAACAGTTTTGGTTCATTTTGCAAACCATCTCGAGGTCCCACCTCGACAATACGCACCTGAGTTGTCGATACTTTAGTTTGCTACAAAACGTAATTTTATTAAATAATTTTTTAATAAAAATTTTAATAAATTACCATCGAAAACGAACGTTGGGCTTCCAACGCAAGTAATTTTTGCAAGTTATTTATTTTATGCATTCTGTTCCTTCAAAGACCATTTAAGCTACGTATTGCACAATCTGTTTAACTGTGCGATTGATGATCATTATCAACTAGTGGCGGTATCATTAGGTTCGCTCATTTGCAGAAAATTATGTATGTATTGCTAATTTTCCACAATGTTGAGCTCAACTTCTACAAAACTGTTGATAACAGTTGAGCACAACATTTACGTCTTAAAGGTATGACTGAATAAATAAATAAATAATATGTATAATGCAAAATGAAGCTAATAAATGTTGTTGAGAATTAAAATTAATTAGTTTAGCTTACCTAATATCTGTGGTTTTCATGGGCAACCGCGTATGTCTATTTTTTCGATTTTGAAATGTTGATGCTATATTGCTTAATTTTAAGCGCTCTTTACATTTTTTAAAAACAGATAGGCACATTCCGATGTTTTAACTCAATTACAAAGTTCAAAAGGTGCAATA
This sequence comes from Pollenia angustigena, assembly GCA_930367215.1. Taxonomy (NCBI): domain Eukaryota; kingdom Metazoa; phylum Arthropoda; class Insecta; order Diptera; family Polleniidae; genus Pollenia; species Pollenia angustigena. Next base: position 72,809,532 of record OV884057.1, on the reverse strand, counting down.
TCTAACCCATAGTTTGATCTAGAATAGTTTTTTCGGCTCTCCTGAAAAATGTTATTTTAAGACATACGCGGTTGCCCATGAAAACCACAGATATATAACTCTTCGATCAGCTGTTGAGGTTATGCACAACGTGTTGACCAAGGCGAATTTAACTTAAATTCGCCTTAGTGTTGACGATGAACACAGAGGCGTCGCGAGACCGAAAATATTCACCCTTATTCCCAAGGCGAATTTATACAAGGTAAGTGCAACTCTACAACTACAAAGCAAGGCGAATTAACTCCATGTATTTTGTTTTTGCAATTTTCTTTCTTGTTGTCAAATTTCAGTATAAAAACAAAACAATATTTTGACGTTTCATGATTTTTGTGGATACAGCTGATGAACGGCTGACGAGTTGAGTTTACATTGTTGAATTCGCCTTGCTTATTCCATTTGGCGTCGTCAACAGTAAACAACGCCGTTTTTTACGTTTTGTTTCAATTTCGTATTCCCGTTGGCAATATTGCCATATTTCGATGACTGTTAACATATGTTTGGTATTTTCTAAGAAAAATTGGCGTTGCTGTTGCCTTAAATTGCCCTTGATTTTGTCGTTGGCATTTTTAGTGTTGTCTTATGCTGCTTTGTGTCGTGTTTTAAAAATTTTACGTTATGGTTGGCTGCAATTTTGATTTCTACGGCGGTTTTGATATTTTTCTTCATTTGTGTTGTGTTTTGATATATTTTTTTGTGGATATAATTGAAAAAATTAAAATAACAACTAAGTGCCAGTTCAAGAAGCTGGTGGAAGAGCTTGTAAAAAATCTATTACTAGCCAGATGATTATGCAGGGTCCTTTTTCTAATAAATTAAATATCCCTTGCGATTGAAGAAGAGATGGTGGTCTTGTTTTTTTTTTTTTTTTTTTTTTTGGAGCTGAAATTTTGATGTGGGTTCCGTCCACACACACAGCCAATTACACCTGGAAATGCTGCTTTTCAAAGAAATGCAACTTTAATTTATCCATTGTGGACAAAGTTCTCTCTTCATGACTTCCAGAGTCTCAAACAAAATTCTTAAACTTGTGGCTGGGACAGTCAAAAGTTGAAATAATTTCCAACGCTGAGCTGGTACGATCCCTGGGCCAAAAAACGCAATGTTGCTGCAAATATATTGTGTTTGGAACAAACGTTCCCTTTTTTAAATGAGGCTCTATTATTTCCAACACATGTTTAAAAGAAAGATTATTCAGCCGAAAATAACTTTCAAATCTAAAAAAGGTTAAAACAATCCATAACTCCCCGTCTACAACTGACATGATTTGCTGTTATAACATTATGTTATAAAAGCGTTGTTAAAACATTTGCACTTACAACCGTGTTATAACATGAGGAAACCTCTAACATGATGAGTCTATACTTAACACTAACATCATATTATTGTTAATGTTAAGCATTTCATGTCAGTTGTAGACTACATGTTAGGCACTTGGGAAAATTAAATATAAAAAAAAAGTTTCATTTAAACATTATTTTTTTACAAACAAATTTTTATTTAACTTAAAATTCTTATAAAAAAACAGTAAACAAAATGAATCAGCTGATTTTAATATTAGAGATGTGTGCTGTATTTTATTAACATTATCGATAAATAGTCAACGGCGTCATAATACTCTTACAAAATACCAATTTAACATAGAATTGATGTTGTCTTTGATAAGAATTGCTGTTGCCTTAAAATTGCCGTTGTTATTGCCGACGCCAAACAGAATAATACCATGTTCACACGGACAGCAATATTCGTGTTTCGCTCTCTTATTCCTGTTTCGCGCCCCAAACATGATTGAAACGACTTGTTTCCCCATACAAAATTTTGTGAGCGAAACAGGTCGTTTCATTTTGAAACAGGCTGCGAAACAGGAAAAATGTACTATCATCTCCAATTTTGATAACATTTATCGTTAGTTTATCTGAACTAGCTCTCAAAAAAAGCAAAACAAAGAAAAAAGCTAAATAAAAATTGATGTCTAATAAAATAAAGTGATAATTATAACATAATAATATCAATAAAAGTGTTAAATAATATATGTTTAAGTTTTATTTACTTTTTTTTATCTATTTAAAAAAAATCACACTAACAACACAAAAAAAAATGTCAAAATGAAACAGGAATGAATCGTATGAACAGCATGTTTGTCAAACTAGTTTCAACGAGCGAAACGAGTGGTTTATAACGTCGTATGAACATAGCATAAGGGTGATTGTGTTTTTTACTGTCTTTTTCTTCGAAAGCTACCCTTTTTGCATTTTTTGTTTTGATCACGCAATTTGTGTTGATAGTAGCGGCCTGTTTTTACACATTGTCACTTCACTACCAAAAAACGTCTTCTTTCCCTTTCTTCGAAAGCTGCCCTCGCAAATGATTTAGGCCCAGAACAGACGGTAAAACGTAACTGCAACGAAACTCTTTAGAAATTATTGTTTTGAAACCAGTTCCAATCGTTTTCCACACACCCTGCAATCTAAATTGTACCAGAATGTAATGAAATTATCACAATCATTTCGATTTTCTTTGAGAACAGGGGGGTTATTATGTAATTCGATTCGAATCGAAAATTCATTCGAAAAGAATTTCCGATTCGAAAAGAAATTCTTATTATGTAGTACTTTCGAAACGTCTGCACAGTTGCACATTAAATTTTAAGGGAAAAACGAAATGATACCAAGTTTTAATATGTAAAAACTTGGCAGCATTTTGCGTAGTTTTGTTCAAGTGTCAAAGTTGTTAAGAAAAATTTAAAAATATAGACAGAAATAAAAAAATATATAAATAAAAAAGTTAAAATGGATTGTGTTTTGCTGTGGGAAAGTGATGAAGAAGATGTTGTTCCCGAGAGAGTCCAAAGGAAGTATATAACAGATACCTCGAATATTATGCATCTCAATGAAAATTCGTAAGTAATATTATTTTAACAAGAACGAAAAACGCGTAAAAAGATTTAATTAAATAAAGAAAAATTACTTTCAGGTTCGTGAAAAATTTTCGGCTTAGTAAAAACGCATTTATGTATGTACTCAATTCCATCAGCAATGATTTAAAAGCACCACAAAGATCTACTGCCGTCCCTCCTATTTTAAAATTGGCAGCCACCTTGAAATTTCTTGCGCAAGGTGGTTATCAACATCAGATTGGCCAAGATCGTTTATTGGGAATGTCTCAATCATATATTTCTATATGTTTATCGGAGGTATGTGAATCAATACAAAAAAATCTTTGTCCTAAACATATTGTTTTTACAATGAGCGAAGAGAAAAAAATGGAGGCAAAAATATTTTTTTATAGTAAATGTTCGATACCAGGAGTTATTGGGGCTGTAGATGGAACTCACATACAAATAATAAGACCTTATAACAATGAGCATTTATATTTTAACAGAAAACTTAAACACAGTATAAATGCTATGGCGGTAGGATTTAACATGCATATATGTACATATATCAATTGATTACACCACGTTATTAATTTTTTTAGATTTGTGACCACGAAATGTACATTAGAGCTATCAATGGACGTTTTGGAGGTGCTTGCCACGACTCTCATATTTGGAATTTGTCTGAAGAAAGACAATACTTAAAAGAAAAGTTTCAAGCTGGAGATACTGGAACTAGAATTCTTGGTAAAAATTTATAATTTATATCTATAAACTTCAAAATTAGCTTATTATGTTCCAGGTGATTCCGGTTATCCTTTGGAACCTTGGATTTTGACACCATACAGGAATGCTATTGAGAATTCTTCTGAATCATTTTTTAATGATCAGCATTCCAAAGGACGATCAATCGTAGAAAGAACGTTTGGTGTACTCAAAGCAAGATTTCGTTGCCTTTTGGCTGCGAGAGAACTGCATTACTCCCCAGAAAAGGCAGTTCAAATCCTTAATGTGTGTTGTTCATTACACAATATTTGTATAATGTTTAATGTAGAAAGTGATAGTTTTCAAACTGAGGAAGAAATAACTGCTTCATCTTCTTTGAGCACCAACACAGAAAATAGTTTGGAAACAAATTTACTTCAAGTAGCAAAAAATATAAGAAATGAAATTAAAAATAATATATTTAGAAACTAAAAAATATATAAATTTCTAAAATAAATAAATGACAAAATTTAAAAATAAATAAAAACATTTATTGAAACAGTAAAATAATAATAATTCAGTGAAATTAATAATTACATATATTATTTAATTGCTTAGAGAATTAAATAAAAAACTGCTTTTAAAAAAATTTGCGGCTGCAAAACATTAGGTTTTATTAAGTTTTTCCTTCTCCTGTAAAGTAAGGAAAATATTACTAAGGGCTTTTCTATATTAGAGTATCCATACGTGAGCTTATAAAAAAAAAAAATAATATAATAAAGAGGAACATAAAAAATAATAATATATACAGAGTTAAACATAAAAATTCATAAAAAAAGTATAAAACATAAAAATTCATAAAAAATGCACATAGTGAATCCTCAACCATTTCTTTTGCTCTCTAATTCAAATATTTTTCCTTTCAGTTCAAGCTTTGCAATTTTGCATTTCGTTCTTTCCAATTCATTTTTCTTCAAAAAGTCATACTTTTCTCTTTTAAGATTATATATACGTTCCTTTCGTTCGTTTTTTTGCAATTCATTTTTTTTTAGAAACTCTAACTTTTCTTTTTCTAACTTATATATACGCTCCTTGAAGTCACTGTTCCGTTTTAAGTATTTATTGGCTGTTATTAGGTTCATATTTGTTTCCTTCATTTCTCTTATTATATTTTTCTGATTTTCGTCACACTTGCCTAACAGTTCTATTGACTTTTCCTGATATTTAATTTGATTTTCTACTTGTTTTTCTAATAAAGTCGGCTTATTAGAACAGTTTTCACGGTTGCGTCTACGTGAATTATGCACATTTAAAAAATCAAATGAGTTTTCCTCAGAAGCTATTGTAATCACATCTTCTATTGCATCTTCTTCTCTAATGTTTGTAGGAGCAGGATTATTTGTTTGTGCCCCAAATCTTGACGTGCCACTCATCCCTTCAATAGAAGCATTAATGGCAAGTAGTTCAGAAATTTGTTCTTCTAGTGGTGTTAAAGAACAGTATTTACTCGGACCTCCTCCAGTTCCAGAAAGGCTATTTTTGTTGCGACGGGACTTAACCTTTATGTGCTGCTTGAAATCTGCCCATACCTAAAATTTGCAAAAACGTTATATTTATGAGTTAATATATACATACATATGTATGAACAAACCTTTTTCCATTTTTCAACCTCATGTGAAGGTGGACCTGCAGCATTCAAATCTTGCATTAACCTTTGCCACAATTCTCTGCACTTACTTTTGGCATTTGAAACATTTAGGTGTCCTTTTGCCAAATCCGGATGTAATTTCATAAACTCCACCATTATTTCATATTGCCTTGGTTTGGTATATACTCCTTTTTTAGACGATTCCCTTTAATTATGTTCAAAATCAGAGTAATTAAATAATTTTTTTATTATTCATATATAAAATTCATATATGTACTTACATTTTAAAAGTTTTTATTTAACGTTTGTATAAAAAATAACATGTACATGAATTTCCGCAAACAAAATGGCATTCGAAAGAAATACGTACGTTACTAACACTACTGACTTTTCCTTTCGTACTACATAGTTGCATTTTCGAAAGGGATTTTTTGTTTTCCGAAAGGGGATAGAAAAATCCCAAAATTTACGAACGTTCGGAAAAAAATTTCCGAAAACCGTACTACATAATTCAATTTTTACGAATTCGTAAATTTTTCGATTCGAATCGAATTACATAATAACCCCCCAGATGAAACGCAAACACGAGTTTCCTGCTCGCCGGTTTCAATGCAACTGATTTCCAATGCATTTCAAACCGGTCTCAAAATGGTCGCGTCGTGTGTGGTCCCTCAAAGGAGTCTATGGCATAAACTCAAATGAAACTCGAAAATAACTAGAAGTTGCAGTTGCGTTTCACCGTCTGTTCTGGGCCTTAGGCATTTTTCATACGTCACTTTTTTCATCACTGTATGCTTGAAGATGCTTTGTGCCAAGGTAAGTGCAACTCTACAACTACAAAAAGCACCATGTATTTTTTTGCAATTTAATAGGCGGCTGTCAAAAATGCTGACAAGGCAAAAATTTATTGAAAAACAAAATAAAAATTTTGTTTGGGTAATAAAAGAGATTATTAAATTCACTTTAATTATTCGCAGTTTTTCTTAGAAATTTTTTCAGTTATTTTGGCGCAAAACATAAACAAAATTATAATTTGACGTTTCCCTATTTTTTTTAATTCGCCGTGGAGACAGCTGATGAACGGCTGACGCAAGGCGAATTTATAACAGGTAAGTGCAACTCAAGGCGAATTCAACAAGGTAAACTCAACTCGTGGGATGTGGGTGATGGTATTTCTGAGAATGATAAATCAGATGGTAAAGATATTGAAAAACGTATTTTCTTAAGTGACCACCTAACACCGTTAGCTAGCAGACTTGTTTACTTATGCCGTGAATTAAAACGTAGGAAGAAGATTTTGAAATTTACACATATAAATACGGATGTTCCTAAAGCGAGGGTAACATTTAAAAATAATTATGTCAAGGTTTGGAATGTTGAGCAGTTGACTGAATTTCTTAATGGTACTGGTGGTGTAAATGATACTTGTAACCTAGATGATGCTTGTGAGATTGGTAATGAATAATAATAGAGAATATTTAAATTTGTACTTATTGTTATGCTTTGCTGTTCAGTGCATGTTTGTGAATAGAGGAAGCAAATTGTTTGATATGATTTCTTCATTTAATGGTTTTGTTTTTTTTTTTTTTATTACTTGCATTGGTCAGTTTAGCATACTCAATGGATAAATTTGTTTATATAATTGTTATTAATTGAATCATTCATTTAAATAATTTTTGATGTTATTTCTTTTGATACATTACATTAAATATTATTGCTTATAAATTTAACTTTTTATTATAGTGGTTATTTTTATTTTAATTTATTTTTTTCTTACAAAATATACAGCGTTTTACTTTTCTTAAATTTTCTTGTTTGCACTGATGCTATTTCAAATGAAAATTGTCAATTTTAGTTTTAAGTTTATTTATGTTAAATGGTCCCCTTACCAAACTTATTATTTCTATGACTTTACCTAATTACAATATGGGTCCTATTGTCAGCGACAATTCAGTTTTAAGTTCAATTGGAAAATTTTCTAATCGGCTTAATATTGGTCATATAAATTGTGGGAGCCTGAATCCGAAAATTAATGAATTGGGATGTATTCTACTGGGGTGCTTTTTAGATTTAGTTGGAGTTACTGAAACTTGGTTTGGTAAAACTATACTTGATCAGTCTGTCCAAATACCAGGGTATAATCTTTGTAGGAGTGACTGCCCTACTAGGGGTGGGGGTGTTGGTCTCTATATTTCAAGTAAATTAAGTTACAAGATTGTACGACGAATTTGTAGATATGGTGAATGTGAAGCTATCTATGTTGAGGTAACTGGTGGTGTTGAGCCTTTACTTGTAGGTGTAGTCTACTTACCGAATGATGATCCCCACTATGTTGAAATTTTTGAAGAACAATCTGGTGATATTCTTGCTCGTTATTCTAATATTGTTATTATGGGTGATTTCAATGAGAACCTTTTTGAGTTACCTAAATCAATGATTATGCGTACGTTATGTAATAGTTTTTCTTTAAGCATTGTTCATAATTCAATACCTACTCATTTTGATGTAGCGAGGAATTCAACATCCCTCATTGATTACTTTATGGTAAGTGATGCTTCTAAAGTTATTAATGTCCAGGAATATCCCATCATTCTCTTATATATTTGTGTTTAGAGCAAGGTGTTGAATGTAGTGATGATACTATTACGTTTAAAGACTATAGGCGGATTGATTTTAATCAAATTCTGGATCATATTGATCAATTTGATGTATCACTAGTTTTTTCTACAAACAATGTTGATGAACAGCTTCTTGTGATAAATAACCTTATTGATAAACTTTTTCTCTGTGTACCTACCGGAACAATTACTAGGAGAAGGGTGAATTATGAGTGGATGAATTGTGGTGTTATAACTGCTGCTAAGTCTCTTCGTGATTTAGCTTATAGAGCCTACTTTGATAACCCGACCGATTATAATTGGAAGATATATACTAAATATCGAAATAGAGTTAACACTGCTATTAGGAAAGAAAAAAGGAAATATGATATGAAAAGGTTTCAGAATGTGGATAATTCTCAGATGTGGAAGAAGTTACGTGAAATGGGTTGTGTTGGTGGTAATGGTTCGAGTGGTGAACACGTTGATGTTAATTTTATTAATCATGCTTTTATTGGTAACCATGGCGTTAGTAATATTGGTTCATTTGATTTTACCGAAAATACTAATGGTGAAAGTTTGTTTTCATTTGGTAATATTTCTGAGGTTGAGCTATGTAGTTCGTTGCTGAATATTAAATCAAACTCCATTGGAGTTGATGGTTTTCCTATAAAATTTATAAAAATTATTTACCCGTATATTTCATCACTTCTTCTACATTTGGTTAATACGATTTTTACAACATCTACTTTTCCAAAGGATTGGAAACTAGCTCGTGTAGTACCAATTCCTAAGCATGGTAATAGTTATGCTGTAGAAAATCTTAGGCCTATTAGTATTGTACCTGCACTTTCTAAGGTTGTAGAAAATATTATGAAATTGAAAATACTTGAACATGTTAATTGTTTTTCACTTGTTAGGGATTGCCAATATGCATATAGATGTGGCCATAACACAACCTCACTACTTTTGGGATTGACTGATACAGTAAGAGAATGTTTGAATAAAAAGGAATTATGTTTCCTAGTATCCTTAGATTTATCTAAGGCATTTGATCGGGTTGATCACTTTAGATTGCTTAAAAAATTAAGAGATTATTTTAAATTTTCTAGAACTGCGTGCATGTTAATTGGATCATATTTGACTGATCGTACTCAGTTTGTTAATCTAAATAAGGAGAGTTCATTTGTTGGAGCTGTGAGTTCTGGTGTGCCTCAGGGCTCTGTTTTGGGACCGTTACTGTTCATTTTATACTTGAATGACTTTGTTGATACTATTGATACAAGTTATTGCAAACCTTTTTTGTTTGCTGATGATATACAGCTGGTCTTTAGTTGTGATCGTGATTTCATTGATGTTTTAGAAGCTACTTCTAATTTCACTTTGCGTAATATTGAAAGATGGATGAATGATAACTGCCTTTTGATCAACACCACAAAAACTAAAGCACTTTCTTTTGGTCCGCATTCAAATGATGTTTCTGAGTTGAACATTTTCTTATATGGAGGGGTAATTAATTTTGTGGATTCCTTAAGAGTGCTTGGTATTATAATCGATGGTCAACTCAGTTTTGAATCACATATTAATAGGGTCAATTCTAGGATTTGTTTTACCCTAAGGAGGTTATATGCACTTAATCTGTTCTTGCCCTTACATGTCAAGTATGGAATTGCACATGCACTTTTGATGTCGGTTATAAATTATGGTATTCAGATCTATACTGGCACTAATTCTGGTAATTTGAGGAGAATTGAATATTCTGTTAATAGAGTTGTTAGATATGTTTATAATAAACCAAGGAGGGAACATATTTCTCCTAGTGTATTAAGATTTTTAGGGTGTTCTTTTCAGAATTATGTTACTTATAAACTATTATCTCTATTCTATAAAATGATTGTAACACAAACTCCAACATTCTTAGTTAAAAAGTTCATATTTTCTAGATCTGATCGCAATAAGCAACTTATTATTAACAAAATTTCTTCTAATTTTTATGAACATTCCTTTATTGTTAGATTATCAAGAGTGTGGAATAAATTGTCTCCTGAGTATAAAATGTTTTCTCTTTCTTGCAGGGCTTACAAAAAGTCAATTTTAAATCATTTAGGCTAGAAATTGTTTTGCTGACTGGACTTCACTATATTTGTGAATGGTAATAGGTAAATACATATATATGTTTGGCTGGGGGGCCATTAACATTAACATTAACATTAACTTTTTAGATTAAACTTAATACATATAAAAATGAATTGTTAGACTTGTTGTTAAGTATTGTTTGCTTGCTAACCATATATGGCCCAGTGGGCTTGGTTAGTTTTTATTAAAAATGAAATAAATAAATAAGCTATATGATAGAGCTTGAGAGTTGCACAAAAAAAAAAAAAAAAAAAAAAAAAAAAAAAAAAATATAATTTTTTTTATGTTTTGCGCCAAAATAACCAAAATATTTCTTAGAAAAACTGCGAATAATTAAAGTGAATTTAATAATTTATTTTATAACCCAAACAAAATTTTTATTTTGTTTTTCAATTAATTTTAGCCTTGTCAGCATTTTTGACAGCCGCCTATTAAATTGCAAAAAAATACATGGGGCTTTTTGTAGTTGTAGAGTTGCACTTACCTTGTTAAATTCGCTTTGGTGCAACTCTACAACTACAAAACAAGGCGAATTAACTCCATGTATTTTGTTTTTGCAATTTTTTGACTTGTCAAATTTCAGTATAGAAACAAAACAATATTTTGACGTTTCACCATTTTTTTAATTCGCCGTGGATACAGCTGATGAACGGTTGACGCAAGGCGAATTAACTCCAGGTAAGCTCAACTCGTCAGCCGTTCATCAGCTGTATCCACGGCGAATTAAAAAAATGGTGAAACGTCAAATATTGTTTTGTTTCTATACTGAAGTTTGACAACAAGTCAAAAAATTGCAAAAACAAAATACATGGAGTTAATTCGCCTTGTTTTGTAGTTGTAGAGTTGCACTTAGTCCCAATTTACACTAGGGACATTTCTTGCCGGACAGACGAAGTTTGATGGCGAGGGGTCGAAAAGGTAGAGTGTGTAGTACATGACTATCTGTACTGGACATTTTTTCATTTCTCTTTCTTACTTTTCGTTGTTTACATACAAGTATTAATTTCTGTCTGACTTCTAATGTTTCATATGTAAACGCTTCAGGTAAGATTAAAAGAGAATTCAAAAATGTCCGGCAAGAAATGTCCCTAGTGTAAATTGGGACTTACCTGTTATAAATTCGCCTTGGGCTGACGAGTTGAGCTTACCTGGAGTTAATTCGCCTTGGGCTGACGAGTTGAGTTTACCTTGTTGAATTCGCCTTGCTTTGTGCCATGATGAAATAAGGAGGTGGGCAAGGCGAATTTAAGAAGGTAAACTCAAAATCAAGGCGAATTTACTTCAGGTGGCGGCGAGACTACAACAAGTCAACAACACAAAAAACAACATGTATTTTGTTTTTATTTTTCGGTCATGTAATGTCAAAAACAAGGCGAATTAATATATATATGAATTCGCTTTGTATAAAACAGTTGACTAAAGCAGGGCTACCAGATTTGGGGTTCTTATCTCAAATAAGTTTAAAACAATTAATTTCGGGCTTATATTGAGAATGTTAAAAAAAAACATTTTTCTTTTTAGGGAAATTATTGATAGATTTGTTTCTGTTACAAGCCGTCATACATATATAACATCTGTAAGACTTTTTATGTACAAAACTCATTTTAATACAATATATATGAAACAAATTATAGCGCAAATACAATATCCGACGGCTGAAAAATCTGATTTGCTGATCAGTAAATATCAGTTTTTTTATTTAAAATTAATCAGCAGCATATTTTTCTCATCTAAAAAACGTTTGCCCCATTTGTTTAGGTTGACCTGTTAAAACTCTATGAAGTAAAAATACTTTTAAACGTATTCAGGGGTGTTCTGAAAATCGAAAACAAAAAACCCAAAAATTGTATATGTAATCTTTTAATAAGATTTCCGTGATAAAAGAATTTTACGAAAAATATTAAACAATTATTTCTTTGTTAAACTGAATTTTATAATAAAAATTATACAAATTAGTTTAAAAGAGTATTACAAACAACTGAACAATTTTATTGTTTTGCTTTTTCGATTTAAAGAACACTCTTGAATGGCTAAGCCAATTAATATTTTTCGCGTTAAATGGATGAGTTTGTGGGTCGTTATTATAGCCCTAATTCTCCACATTTGGAATTTTCTGAAGTTGTGAACATTTCAAGTTCTTAAACGATATAAAATGGTGTAACATGGATTTCCAGGCAGACTCCATTAATGCTAGAAGCATGTTTGCCAATGTTCTCATGATGCTTTAAGGTTTATATTTTTACCACTAGTCATAGGAACAAGAAATTTAAAATCTATTAATTATATCTTAGATTAACTGATCACAACTTCCACTTCTTTTAATAACGTAAGATCAGTGTTTAAATTGCTTGCTTTAAAATAGCAACAGCAACGAAATTTTTGCTTTGTTTACATTTTTTGCTGCAAATTAAAAAACTGTATTTTTCAATGCCTTTTATTACTTTGATAGAGAGTAAGCAAAAGCAAAAAAGCAAAAGCAGAAAAAGAGAGAGTAAATAATTTTTTTAGTCTCGCTATGTGTATGTTCTTTGCTTAATCAGTCAGCAACGCAACAACTTAAATAAGTAATAAATTTTGTTTAAGTTTTTTTTTGGCTTTTCATTCGCTTAAAGTCAGCAAGTTAACTTCTTTGCTGTTGCTGGCATGCACTTCATACATATATTTTGAATATTTTGAATTTCTTAGTATTTTTGCAGAAAGAATGTTTAAAGATCATTACCGTTAGATGTTTTTTTTTTTTTGCGAAAAAACTAATTTTTGTTCTTTTATTTAGTGAGTTACGCAAAACCATATTTTAAGGTACCTACATATTTCTTTAATGTTTTTAGTATGTTTTTTCAATAAATACGAAAATACATACCTATGTACATATGAAAATAAATAAACCTTCACATGTTAGATTAAAAACTCTATCTCTTTTAAACATATGTACATATGTATGTATGTGAGCAAATTTTACACATAGCTTCAAGGTATATTTATAGCAGGTAGTCTCGGAAAGCCAGCTGGTTATTTTTTATTTGCTTGTTTTGCGATACAAACTGTCAAATGTTGTATAGTAAACATGTAAACAAGGTTTTTTTGTCTTTTTTGTCTCTTTTCAACCCCTTTGCTGTTTGACAGTTCGTATCACAAAACAACAATAAAAAGCCCTGTTGTTTGTTTTATTGTACAATTGTTGTAATCTCGCGGCTACCTGCTATAAATATACCTTGCATAGCTTGGTCATTATCAAAATAAAAATATTTTTCAATTATTCTTCGATTTACACGCGACGCCATAATTCTTAGTTCTTACCAGGGTTGATAAAGTTGGTACAATTGTACTTTTTTTGGTACAATTTAAAACTAAAAAGTACGCTGGTACTCCTACATATTTAATATTGATATAAAAAGGCAACTCGTATTTACTTTCCAATGAATTTATTGTAAAATGTAACAAAACAGCTATGATATTTTGCATTTACTCTTTTGCAAGAACATTTGCACCAAACACAGAACTTCGCTACTGTGAATAGATTTTTGCACTTATTGATTCAACGATTGCTTTTGCTACATTCTAAATTTAGTATCAGCGACAGCATATAAGCGTGAATTTCCGATGATATTGATAAGTTTTTAAAAGATATAGGATACCACTTCTGCAAAAGTTCTACATAGTACAAGAGACGAATTCCACTCAATAATATTTTCAAATATTCTTCAACAAGATGGTTGTCATGTCAAGAAGTAATCAACAGAATTTTGGAACAGTGGGAGCCCACTCCATTATTATTTTACTACGAATTATTTTGAAGGAGCTTTTACAAGAGCTAAATTAAATTTAATTTTATCCGAACTTTCTACTCTTTTTCCTGCTCGTATGCACATATTTTTAGAACGCTTAAAAATTTCTAAAAAGTGTAGGAAAACGCTCTCTGGCGGCAATCAAAAATAAAAATTAATGGATTTCTCGACTCTTAAAACCGCATGATACAGGTCTGGAAAACTAACTATTTTGAAAAATCCGGGGCTCGAAATTAATTTTTGAACTATGGTTTCTTTGGCAAAGTTTCTTGGTATGAATTATAGAACAAGAATCGCGATATGCTTTTGACGTGAAGAAATTTTACCCATCCTATTATTATATATAACTAATGTTTAAATGAATTTTAAGTACCTTTTGTTTTTGTTGTATGAAATATTCTTTTTTAAAAATAAAATAATATAATAAAAAGAGATTTAGTACTATAAGTTCGTTGGTACGATATTGATTTTCTCATTTATCATCCCTGGTTCTTACCGTCAAAGATTTTTTCAAAACAAATTTCTGCAACAGCAAGCAAAAAAATGTTAAACAGCCAGCCAAGCATTTACATAAAAAAAACAAAAACATATTACTTACAGCAACAGCATTTTTTTAGTGGTTGCTTGACTGAATGTATAAACTTTAAGCTGAGAACATTCACATAGTGACAGTAAATACATTAGTTACTCTCACTTTTTCTGCTTTTGCTTTTTGCTTTTACTGTGTTCTTTTTCTTAAGTTAAGTTAAGCAATTACAAAAGCATTAAAAATAGTCAAGCATTTTTAAACACTGCGTAAGATAATTACCAAATTGTAAAATTGGTTACATGACATTATTGTTTTAGTGTGCTTATCTATGCTAAACTAAATAATTTTTTTTTAATGAATTATTTAGTGGCTTTTTATTTTTAGAGGGGATATTTTAAGTAATTTTTATTTTAAATTTGGGATTGAAGAAAAAATTTATCTGGCATTCCTAAACTAAAATTAACAAAAATAATTGAGAAAAAAAATGAAAAAAAATAAAATTATTTTTGGAATTAAGAAAATAATAGTTTTTCTAACATAAACTTGTGCAATTTTTGTGAGCATTAATTCCCAAATTCGGTTGAATTTAATGTTGTATTTAAAATAATCTAAGCCGTTTCTTTTCTGTGTTCATTTTATACATTTAAATATTAAACTGCACATAATCATAGAAATAGCTTTAAGCTATAGTTATAATGGTAAAAATTAGTTTTGGTGATATAAAAAAGATTTTAACTTAATTTTTATACATAGTTTAATTTATCATTTCTTTATTGTTTAATTTTTTCATTTATAAGTTGTAAAGCAAAATGTTAATTTAAAAACTCAATTTTAAAAAGCACATGTAAACAAACTTTTGACACATCTGGCCTGAACAAAAAAAAAACCGGCTGTCTTTTCGACACCACCTGAAGTAAATTCGCATTGCTCAAAATTCAATTCAATTCAAATTCGCCTTGCTCGTCGCTACAACAATTACAACCAAGGCGAATTCAACAAGGTAAACTCAACTCGTCAGCCGTTCATCAGCTGTCTCCACGGCGAATTAAAAAAAAATAGGGAAACGTCAAAATATAATTTTTTTTATGTTTTGCGCCAAAATAACCAAAATATTTCTTAGAAAAACTGCGAATAATTAAAGTGAATTTAATAATTTATTTTATAACCCAAACAAAATTTTTATTTTGTTTTTCAATTAATTTTAGCCTTGTCAGCATTTTTGACAGCCGCCTATTAAATTGCAAAAAAATACATGGGGCTTTTTGTAGTTGTAGAGTTGCACTTACCTTGTTAAATTCGCCTTGATTACAACTCTAACAAAAATAACAGGCATTTTGTTAGTGTAACATATCCGAGTTGTCGAAATAGTTGTTTACAAAAAGTGTGAATAAAAAGTAAACAATAAATTTTTTTATTGATTTTTTTATATTTAAAGTTGTTGTGATCTAAACAAAATTTAATGTATTCTGTGTTTTTGAAGATTTAATTTTAAGGGTGCATTCTGCCATGCATTTATATTAGTTTTTTTTAATCAAAGTGTGTATAAATTTTTAAGGCACGATGTTTCACATTGGGTTTTTTGACTCGTTTCCAACTAAACCAATTGTGTTGGAGTTCAATTCAGAAATGCTTAGGAGAAGGGGAAATAATTTTACACCAATATTGTTCTTTTATTTTGAGTTTTTTTGAACAGTCGGACATGGCTAAATAGACTAAAAATTGCTCAAGGACCCAGCATATGCATAAAAATTAGAAACAAATGTAGCTTACCAACGCTATACACGGCAATAGTACGGCCCATTCTTACATATGGATCTCTGGTATGGTGGACCGCGACGGGCAAAAAGTACATCGTGGTTCAGCTGGGCAGAGTACAAAGATCAGCCTGCATTGGAGTAACAGGCGCTCTACGCACTAGTCCTTCAGAGGCTCTGAACACTATGCTGCACCTTGTTCCAATTGAAATATACCTTATGGCCATATCCGTAAATAGCGCGGTCAGGCTCTCTGCATCGGGATGTTGGAAGGCGAGGACGTACGGTCATGCAGGGATCTTACATAGGCAACCAACATCTCTGAAACGACCGACGGACTATATGATACCCCGCATGGACTTTGATAGGAAATTCAGGGTCATATTTCCGTCAAGACGGGAATGGAGTGGGGGAATCCTGGCTGATGAATACCGCACAAGGGTCTACACAGATGGGTCAAAGATGACTTGTGGTGTCGGCTCCGGGGTCTTCTCGGAGGAACTACATGTGAACCTCTCTTTTCGTCTGCCAGATTGGGCCAGCGTATTTCAGGCTGAAATACTGGCGATCAGAGAGGCATGCAGAACACTATACAGCAGGAACATCAGCGGCAAAATTGGCATCTTCGTTGATAGCCAGGCGGCTCTGATGTCACTGAGCTCGCATAAGACAACATCCATCCTTGTCAACCAGTGCAAGGAAGAACTGTCCAGATTGGGCAGCCTATCTGACATTACCTTAATCTGGATCCCTGCGCATAGGGACCATTACGGCAATGAACAGGCGGATGGGCTGGCCAAAACTGGAGCAGCTCTTGATATTTCACAGGTGGTGTCAGTCGCAACACCCCTGGGAACTATCAGGAGCGAAATCTTCAGGCACTATTTGGATATGGCTGACAATAAATGGAGGAAACTAGATGGCTGCAGGGCTACCAGGGAAACGTGGCCCACATATGACATAGGTCGCTCTGAGCGACTTCTCAACTTCAGTCGGAAGGACGTGTCGAGACTTACATACGTGCTTACTGGTCACTGGACGATTGGTAAGCACGCTATGAGACTCGGCCTCCCTTTCAATGAATGCTGCCGCAGCTGCAGGGAACCTGGAACTGAGGAGACAGTATTTCATCTCCTATGTGATTGCCCGGCGTTTAACTCAACGCGACATAGATTATTTGGGGATTACCTTCTACGGGGACTCTCGGAGATATCGCGGGTGGGACTCAACAGCCTGCTGAAATATCTCAACGCAACGGGCTGGCTCTAGCCACCTCGGCATTGCCCCCCTGGTTCAAGTCTGATCGGGGGGTTCCAATTTCTTGACGAGTTGTGTGGTGTCAAAACGGGGCCACTGTCGGCTCTACTTGCTGCACGCCTGGGCGTGCTACCACGATAACCAACCAACCAACCAACCAAGCTTACCAACGCAGCTCCAACAAAAAAGGACATAGAGGAATAGAAAATTGAAAAATAAGAAGAACAAATTTCATGGTAAAATTCTACAAAACGCATGGTGTCAGAGTAATGGGCTTCTGAAGTTTTCATATGAATTTTCGATTTTCCACTACATTTGTAAACGTATGTGGCCATTATGAGTGTCTTTTGAAAGCTTTTTAACAGATCTTTCTGAAAATGTAAAATTTATTGTAAACTTTTTAACTCTTTACCTCCTAATACAGTTTTTACAAAAATTTATACCAAAACGTAACGGAAGTGCACTAGGAATCAAAAATTTAATCAAATAAACCCCAGCTTCGCTTAATAAACCTTCTCCACATAGCCGGCCTTCGGTTGGGCGCAAGGATTTTCTCATCTATGGTATAACAAACACCGACTTTGCAAAATAAAGGTTCTTCGTATAGCAATTGATATGCTTACTATAAAATATTCGCAAACTCATCGCCGCTCCTTTATGGATTAAGAATTTTTAAATAAAAGCTCTTAAATTATACCAATATTAGCTATATACGTTCAGATATGTAGTGGGAAACCGCAAATTTATATGAAGACCTAAGAGATCCATGACTCGGAAACTAAGCGTTTCCGAGAATTGTTTGTTTTTTTTACTTGGAACTGCGTTGGTTAACTAGAATGAAGCCACAATTAATTTTTTTGTCATAAAATTTCACAAATTAAAACAATCACAATTTTTTTTAAATGAAAAACAAATAATAAAAAAGTACAATTTATTGACAACTCGGATAATACAGCTGACGAACAGATGTTCTAAAGAGTTTACCTTGTTGAATTCGCCTTGGTATAGATCATTGATGTCCATTCAAGCAAACAATTTAGTTGCACACGTACGGTAGATGAGTTGATCTTATTTCAAATACAGTGTGTAAGATAAGTAATAAAATTAAAAAAATATTTGAATGTTTTTACGAAATTGTCATAAAAGCATAAATGTCGAAGAATTTAGTGGAGTTTTTTTTTAGATATAATTATTAATTTTAATTTCTAAACATGCTCGCACTTCACATTGAATTTTTTTTAATGTAAATATTTAAAAATTTCCAATTCTTACTGTTTGTAAAAAATTTTTAAAAGTTAAAATTTTAAAAGTCAATTTAAAAAATAGAAAATTTAGTTGGACGGTATTATTATAAATATTTTACAATCAAAACAATTTATTTCTATTAAATTTAAATAAAATTTGTGCGATTAGTTTTGCGTATCTCTGTATTTTGAAACTCTCTCATAATACATATGCAAAACATTTTTGAACATCAATGGTATAGATCAAAGATGCCCAGTAGTCAGCGTTACCGTTGTGATACTAAAGTATCAATTTGACCCTTTTTCGACGGTGTTGATACCTTTTATGACCCTTTTTTTAAATTATACTTTTGTATCATTATCACCTATTTTGTGACCATTTTTACCCTTTTTTGGAAATAGCTCTCACATTTTGTTTTTTGTCAACACTGCGGAACAGATGTGCGAAACAAATGTTTTCGAAATAAGCATTGCTTGATATGGAACAGACTCAAAGTATAAACTTACAATTCCATGCTTTCTTCTCCTTGATTTTTGATAGTAAAGTACAATTTCCCTAAAAGCAAACATAACTCATATAAATATTTGTTATTTTTTACGGTGGTTTCTTTTTAAAACAAAAATTTGACATTTTATTAAAAAAATTCAATTTTGTGTTTTGCTCTCTTAAACAGTAGCATGTTTTATTCAAAACAATTCGCCTTTAATAATGGCAAAAGGTATTGAACTTTTCGCCCCCTTTTGAATCGACAGTGTTGATAGTGCCCTAACAGGAATGAAAACAAGAGGTAAAAATTGCTCAATTAGCGGAAATTCCCATATATTTGGTAAAAGCGGTATGATAGCAAAGCCTTATATTTATTAAAAATCGTAAAAGCTTTAAAACAGGAAAAACTTAAATCGAGAAAATGGTTACAATTCGCGAACGATAGCAAAATTTAAAACAAACACTAAAATTTATTTGACATCGCTAAATCGGAAAATTACATAAAAAGTAAGAAAAAATTAGCTATAATGATAAAGAATAAACTTTTTGTCAGGTGTTTAAAACAGGACGGAGCCTTCCATAAAAAATTAAGTTTTTTTGAGCTCTTCCTACCTGAAATATTATTTTTTTTGTTTGCTTATAAAAAAACTTGGTCTTATTATGTTCATTAAAATGGGAAATACTGCTTCAAGGCGAATTTATAACAGGTGCAACTCTACAAGTGCAAGTGCAACTCTACAACTACAAAACAATGCGAATTAACCCCATGTATTTTGTTTTTGCAATTTTCTGACTTGTCAAATTTCAGTATAGAAACAAAACCAAGGCGAATTCAACAAGGTAAACTCAACTCGTCAGCCGTTCATCAGCTGTATCCACAAAAATCATGAAACGTCAAAATATTGTTTTGTTTTTATACTGAAATTTGACAACAAGTAAGAAAATTGCAAAAACAAAATACATGGAGTTAATTCGCCTTGCTTTGTAGTTGTAGAGTTGCACTTACCTTGTATAAATTCGCCTTGAACAAAACAATATTTTGACGTTCCACCATTTTTTTAATTCGCTGTGGATACAGCTGATGAACGGCTGACGAGTTGAGCTAACCTGGAGTTAATTCGCCTTGTACTGCTTATAAAAAACTTGACCCTTTTTTTTATTGAAATACCCTTTTTTTTGACCGCTTTTTCTGGAAAATCCCTTTTTTGTGACCCTTTTCGAAAATTCCCAGCGGTAACCCTGCCAGTAGTGGCTGATATCAGTGATGCCAACTTTTTGAGAGCAAAAAGCACTTTAAAATTTAAAAAAGCAGTAAAAAGCACTATTTCGAACAAAAAAAAGCGTAAAAAAGCACTAAGCCATTTTTACAATTTAATTAACCACAAAACAAGTTGCATTCCGCTGTGCCGAATATTATATACCTCCAAAATTTAAAGCAAAGGCGACGGTGTTGATGTATACCATTTTCATTTAAGATTAAATATAGAATATATTTATATTTGTATATACAAATTTTTAAATGTATTATTATTATCTTCAATAAAAATAATATCATCCAAATCATTTGGATCATCATAGCTGAGTTTGAATTGGCCATAAGACAGTTTTAAAGTAATACACAAGCGCATGAAAAATGGCAGGTCTTACAACGCTCGTTATAAAAGCAATTTGTGTCAGCTGTTTTTAATATTTTTAACACTTTGCTAATACCAAGCATCGGCTCTTTTTTTTGTTTTTGAAATCTTTGCGTTTTTTTTTTTTTTGTACTGCATCCCTACAAGAAATGGATGACCTAAACTAAAAAAAAAAAAAATTTTACTAACACGCTTGCAACAATTTTACATTAGTTGTACCACTCTAACATATATGTTAGAGTAGAACAACTGAAAACACCACAAAAATGCCAATTTTTTTTTAATTTTTGTTATACATACTGGCTAATATTTGTGAAAATTTGTGAATTGTTTAAATTAAATACTGCAAAATATTTTAATAATTATTAAATTATTAAAATAAATAAAGAAAATCCAAAGGATTTGGGTAAGTAAGTTAAAAAAATGCGAAAAAGAAAAACGCGAAGCTGAAGATGCGGAAAAGCCTAAACAAAATTTGGATGAAGCCAAAAATACTCATATCCGAAGATCCCAGTTGGCCAGCTGCATATTTGAATGTGTCGAAAATTAACAGAAACGTTAAAATCTATGGATGGACACATCGTTTAAGACGTCAAGGCAAAGGTTTAATTTTTTATTTACATTTCGGATTTTTACAATGTTTGGTACACTAAAACCTGTGCCAGAAGGCAAATCGGTAAGTTTCGTTTCGTGAACAATATTGTAGAAACTCATTTATTTGTTTTATGCACCAGGTGGACACGAATTGCGAATTGCTGGCGGTGCTGAAAGTATTCTCAATGAAGAGGCTCATCCCGATGTTTAGTTGGATAATCGTCATATTATGATTAGAGGCGAAAACATTTTTCCGTGTTAATTCTTCCACCTGCAGTGAATGGTGTAAACGCATACGTACAGCAGTCAACTTGGTTTGGTTGCATTATAAGGAGCCAGAGTAGGTTATACGATATTCAGAGGTATGTTATCATGAAAATTTGTTTTTAAACAAAATTAAGTCTTTTTTTTTTTATTTTACAGTATTGTAGCGAAAAACACAAATCTAGCACTTCTTGATCGCACAGTAACCTCTTTAGTGTGTGCTCTTTACAATTGTGGAGAATCAGACACTCTTTATGGTTTAACAAATTGTCTAAGAAGTTTTTAGTAAAAACTAAACACGGCAAACGTTTCGAATGGATACAATATGTAGCAGAATTGTACAATGATATTTAAAAACAGTTAAATGGTGTTTGATCTAGCCAAACGTTTTGCAAAAACCAATAACTTTTTAATAAAACTATTGGTTACGAGCAACGTCTAATATTTAATAAAAAAAACTGTTATCATCTGACGTTTATGAAAGGAGGAATAACTGTATCGGTCCCTGTTTTATTAAGCCTTTTTGCAATATTCCTATTCTTTAAATATTTTACTTGGTTTTTGCTAAAGCCAACCTTTGGTTAACATTGATGCTATAGATGTAAACATATACTTAGGAATGATTTTAATGAAACTATGAGATATTCTGGTAGTGTATAGGATCATTCCTTAGTATAGTTACTTATCGATAGCATCAATGTTAACCAAAGGTTGACTTAAGCAAAACCCAAGTGAAATATTGAAGTTGGGACCATTGCAAAAAAGCTTTATAAAATTTAAATTACCACATAGGACAAAAAATAATTATTTATTTATTTAATTTATTTTGTAAAACGAACAAATATTGAATTTTATTTAAAATAAAAAACAAAAATATGTGTGAGAATTTAATAAAATTAATCGTGTTTTATTTAAGCTAAAAATACGTCAGTAGTGACGAATATATGCATCAGTACTGACTAGTCAGCTGGGACCGGTGTACGCATCAGTACTGACTAGTCAGCTGTGTCCGGTTTATACATCAGTACTGATATGTAAAGAGTATAAGAGTAAACAGATCAGATATATGTTTTATCTACCACAAAATTCATAGGTTAAAGAAGGATGCAAAATCACACGTACACAAAAGTTCAGGTCATTTTTTTCACGTTGGCCTTAAGAAAATGATAGAAACTTTGTTCTACGCGATGACCGACATCTGTATCAGCAATGTCGGTCATATGATAGGTCAAATGACCGTCACTATTCTTGTAGGGATGTTTTTCAACAATTCCTAATATTTTTCAAGCCATTTCTATTTTTGAAACAGTATCTACATCTTTCGAAAAATGTTTACCAAAATACATCGTTTTTGTTACGATTACTTAATATGTTGTCAACGCTAAAAAGTACAAAATTTTTTAAAATTTCCAAATTGCTAGGATGCCTAGCTAGCTCTAACCTCGTAAATCATATGAAATCTTAAAATCTTTACAGGCCTTCTCAAAATTGTACCCCAAATAGCAAAGCTCATCTTAATCATCCTCTATATAATCGTAGTTTTAAAAAAAAATAAAAATTGTAAAAAGCACTAAAGGCACTAACGAAAAATTTAAAAAGCACCAAGTTATTGCTTTTTCTTAGTTTGGCACTATGGATAGAATTTTGGCGTTTTGAGGCATCAAAAAGCACCATAAATAGTGCCAAAAGCACTAAGTTGGCATCACTGGCTGATATCAGCAAATTAAACTCACACGCAAGACGAATTAACAGTCAATTCGCCTTGCTCACACGCATACTTACGCTCAAGGCGAATTTATACAAGGTAAGTGCAACTCTACAACTACAAAGCAAGGCGAATTAACTCCATGTATTTTGTTTTTGCAATTTTCTTACTTGTTGTCAAATTTCAGTATAAAAACAAAACAATATTTTGACGTTTCATGATTTTTGTGGATACAGCTGATGAACGGCTGACGAGTTGAGTTTACCTTGTTGAATTCGCCTTGCTTACGCTCCTTTGTTTGATCGTCAATCAACCAATAGGAAATCAGCATGTTGAGTGGGAGCAGGGTTGTCAGATTTTTTTGAGCTCTATCGCCAAACCAGATGTCAGAAATCGCCAAACGTCAATTTGGTTCAGTTTTTTTTTTTTTTTTTTTTTTATTAAATTTTGCATACAAAAAACCCTAGTAAAATATGTGAGTCAAAATCGCAAAAAACTGAGAAAAAAATACAAAAAATTCGCCGAAAGTAAATTTTGTTTCTGTAATTTTTTTATATAATATAAAATGGAGATCGTATAAGTATTCAGTTAAAAAAGCTTTAATTAAGTACACAAGTCTATAAGATCGTACACTTCAGCCTCACTGATTTCATTACTGGAGTTTTGACCTGCATACATACTATTAGAATTATATAGTGACTGAACATAAAATTCACTTAAAATGATAAAAAATCAAAAATCATGTGGAAAAAAAGTTGCAAGTTTTTTTTTATATTAGTCTGAGTTTATACGGCTCATGTCTTATTGACAAGATTCTTCCCTTTTCTTCTTTGAACATGAATTGGTGTTCAAATGATTCATGTCATGTTGAAGACATGTTTTTTATTTTGTTTTATTTGATATTGAAAACAAAAGAAAATTGAAGCAACGAATAAGAAAGCAAAACGTAAAGACAGTACATGCATCTGTGTACTCGTTTCTTTTCCCCTCGTCCCTCTCGCCTATAAAGTAGCAATCATGTCAATAAGACAAGAGCCGTATGAACACAGACTTAGTAATGATAACAAAAAATAACAAGCTGTTAAACAAAATCGCCGAAATAATTTAAATGGTAAAAATAGCCAAGTTAATCGACAGTTATATCAGAAATCGCCACAAAAGTCGCCAGTCGCCAAATGGAAAATCCCATCGCCAAACACGTTTCAAAATCGCCACGTTTGGCAAGAAATCGCCATATCTGACAGCCAGTGTGACCCTTTTAGCATTTTCACTGCTAAATTTAGCATTATTTATTTTGATTTAGCAGCGAATTTTTCAAATAGCATTTAGCATTATTTTTAGCATTTTTGGAATATTTTTTTTAGCATTATTTAGCATTTTTAATCTTAAAAATTTTATATATACCTATTTCACAATATAACTTATCACTTCTGACAATCTCTATAATTGTATTTTGTTAACATACAAATGTATAATAATAGCAACCCTGAACACACAAAAAAAAAATTACAGCAATTGCAAAAGCTGAATGCATACGAATTGATGAACCAAATTGATGACTTTTTGGTTGGGCTCCACAAGGGTTTGAGTGGGACCATACACCGAACAACACAAAAGTACCGTTATCTAAAAAACGGTACTTAGGAAAAAAAAATTACAGCGTTTTTCGTGTTCAGGAGGTCTCAATTAACTTATCTAGGCATGTGGCGTTCTTGGTATTTTTCCAAATTAAAAATTTGTAAAGCAGTGTTATTTATTGCCACAGATATGTATGTATACCGTTACCTAAAACGCAAAAAACCCTATCTAACATTTTGAAAATTTTACAAAAAACTATTTAAAATGATAAATTTATTAATCGCCTCAAACTGTTTATAATTTAGTTTTCTTCTACTTTTCTTTTAAAACCTAATGGCCCAACCATAATATGCATATCCTTGCTTAACCTACTGTCAAAAATTAACAAGAAGTCTCTCATGTATTTAAAAAACAAAAAAAAAAAAATCAAAAAACATTTGATTCCGTACGGAATGTGCGATCAGTTTCGCACCTTGCTTAAGCAAATGACAGCTTCATATAACTTAACAAATATGTTCTTTAAGTTCAAAATAGTTTGCCTCATATGATTTACATGTCTTCGCACATTTGCTTAAGCCAACTTAAGCACATTATGCAAACAGTAGGTTAGGGCTTTAAGCGTTTATCATGTAATATTTTGAAGATAGGGCCTTTTGTTTTTTTTGGTTAAAACATCGCAAACTTTTGTCAAACTACTGAATTGTTTTTATTAAATAAATCTATGTATGTATATAATTTTTTTTATATAAACTTGCATTTTATTTTAGAGAAATATAATATTTTCAGGTAAATTAATGTTAAATTCATTCATTAAAATGATACAATTATTTAAGAAAATTTAGCATATTTTTAGCATTTTCAAATTTTATTTTTAGCATTGTTTTTAACCCCATTTAGCATCCAATTTTTTTTTTGTTGTGGTCACACTGCTGACAGCCCTGAGTGGGAGAGACAAACTACACTTCTGTGTCAAGGCGAATTGACTAGAAGGTGAGGTCAACTCTACAACTACAATGCTTCTTTGGTCGGGTTGTCAAAAATATTGCTAGTAAAAAAACCGGTTTGTTTACATAAAAAATTAAGGCCATGTCAGATAAAACTTTTGCTTCGCTTTGCGTCAGAGTTTCGCTTTGACATTTAAGATGAAATATACATACTTATACGAAACATGTCACATAAAGAACTTTTAACGCAAAGCGAAGCGAAAAGTTAGGCAACTCTCATCTTTTTGCGTGCTTTGACAATCTACTAGTAGAATTTTTTTTTGTTTATTTTTTTTTAACACACAATGCGTGAGTGTTGTCAAAGTGTTTATTGTGACATACACCTTTTGCGTTACGCTTTTCAGTCAAAGTTAGAAACGTCACGCAAAGCGATGAAGTTTTATCTGACATGGCCTTTAGTTTGTATACAAACTTTGACAACTCGACCACCGAAAAAAAAACACCACATGTTGACTTGACCCCACCTTCTAGTCAATTCGCCTTGTTCTGTGTCTTCCCTAAAAGAAATGAATGAGCGAGTAGTCACATTTTTCATTTTTGTGTAAGAAAATGATAGAAAATAATGACCGAAATAAAGTTTTCGGTCACATTCGGTCATTTCTTTCTATCGTTTTCTTAACACCAAAATGAAAAATGTGACTACTCGCTCATTCATTTCTTGTAGGGTTATTTTACATTTTAATCGTCATCGAGACCACAGAATAAGATTTTAGAAAAACTAAAGATATTAAACCAAATAAAACTGTCATGCGTATAAGAATTATAAGCAACAGTTTTACTTGAAACAATATCAAAGTTTAAACAAAAACAGTAAAGGCCTAACCAGAATGTGAATAACGTGGCTTAAGCATCAGAGCGAATACATGTTAATCATATGTGTAAAACCATGTTGAACTTAAGGGAACTTTTTGTTAAATTTTATGAAACTGTAATTTGCTTAAGCAAAGTGCGAAACTAATCGCACATTCCGTACGGAATCAAATGTTTTTATTTTGTTTTTGTTTTTTTAAATGTATTTGAGAGGCTTTTTCGTTTATTTTTGACAGTAGCTTAAGTTTGTTTATGCACATTCTGGTTGGGCCTTAAGTTTATCTCTTCTTACAACTACAATTAATGTTGTACCCTGCAGATAACTGCAAATTTTAATGTCATATTTCGACGTGACGTGGCTGTATTAATGGCGGCTCTCTAGCTTTCAAATATATGACCCCTGCTTATGATCAAGCAGATATTTTGATATACATAACAATTCGTCGGGTGATTTCTGGTAAACCTCATGGCACATTTTTGCAAACATTTTGTTTTAAAACATAAAACCTTAAATACTCAAAAATCCGATGCACAATAATTTAACTGACAGTTTTTGAAAATAAAAATGTTCGTTTCAGAACTTATCAGACCAATTACACTACGTGACAATTTTTTGACCAAATGAATTTGACACCTAATCTTTATGTAAAATTTTCCACTGAATCTGAATATGAAGTCAGAATTGTCAAAAGTAGAACAGTTTTTGAGATATTCCAAAATAACAGTTATTTGTGTTTTTAACAAGGATGCTGTGACTGAAATGCAAATATCCAAAAAATAAAATTTTAGCCTATTTCAATACGAACATTCACCCTTATCGTGTTTGGCGTATTTCAAATACGCCTACGACTGTTTGGTAATAGATTAAAGAGAATGTAAACTTATTTCCTTTAATCTATTACCAAACAGTTGTAGGCGTATTTTAAATACGCCAAACACGATAAGGGTGATTATGTAATGACAAAGTTACAGAAGATTAATTGAATTAACCCACAACAAATAAATATAAAAAGCTAAATTTTTAATAAAAATAAATATGAAAAATTGCTTAAAGGTATTGAATTTCTATGTGGGTTAATTCACTAAATCTTCTGTAGCTTTGTCATTTTATTACCAATCTATGTCTTGTTGGGCGCAAAATGTTCATATTAAAATAATCTAATATCGCATGCAATAAAAAATTAGGATTTTTAAATCATTGGTTAAAAAAAAATAACTTGAATAGAGCAAAATTGAACAAAATCATACAATTTTCAATGAAGCTTGAACTTTTGTCCCTTGTAACTCTGTCGTTTCTTGTCCAATCTTCACAAGCAATACATGGCTATTTTATTTTCACTAGAAAGAAAGAATGACGTTTAAAATTTTTGATGATATTTGCATTTCAGTCACATCATCTTTTTTAAAAACACAAATAACGGTTATTTTGGAATATCTCTAAAAATTTCCCGGGAGTTTTTTCCCATTTGTACAATTGATTTTACATAGGAAAAATGGGAGAAGGGAGAAAATCCCGGGGAATTTTTATTCATAATTGGGCTGTATGTACGTACATATATTGAAAACAAAAACAAATTTTAGTTTTTTATTGTCGTTTCAATGTAAAATTCCCAAACGGAAATTTTTATATTAAGGGTATTCATTTCAGTTTTTTTAATTGTTGGAAAAATGGAAAAGTGGAAAAATGTAATTTTTGTTACAACAAACACAAGGAAAAACTTTTCCACCGAAAGTTGCAATTTAAACAAGCTTTAACCAAGTGTAAAAAAATCAGATTGAAAAATTAAAATTTTACAATTTTCAATTAAGTGTGGTTGCCACCATATTAAAAATGTTGTTATTTTTCACAAGAAGCACTAAAATTTACATCTCTTTTTAAGATAATCAGCTATGATTCTTTAAACTCCATTTTTATTAAATCAAATTTTTTTTTTTTAAAACGTCGTTTTTCAAAACTAAATTAAAAATGAATTCTATCCAAAAAAATATAAAAAAAGAACTTAAAAATGACGTGACTATTAAATAATCAATTAATTCAATTTTAACTCTTTTATTTGGCATCTTGAAAAATATCAATTACTTCCAAGAATTATATGACAGATTTTTGTTTTTGACAGTTTTGTACCTTTAACTAAAAAAATACCGTTCACGTCAATAAGGTGTAATTTTCCTTTTTTTGAAATGAAATTATTTGAAAAAAAAAAACAGGTAAAAACATAACATTTGCTTTGTTTGGAATCGAACGTGTTAGAGAGGAGGACAAAAATACACGATTTCGTTACATAATATTTAAAGATTATTGGTTCGTGTTGTATTGAAATCGCGGAAATGAAGTACCGCATAAATCGTGACTTACCTGTATTGAAATAGTGTAAGACCAAAATAAGAATATTGTATGATACTAGAATATGAAATTAGACCCAATTAAAGATTGTTTTATATTTTGTCATACATATACATACATGCATACATATTTATGTACAAACATATGTATAAACATACTTACATGCAATTATTATACGAAGAAACTTAGGTATTGAAAACTTAAATATAGTATTTTATCTACTTAATACTCAAAAATATTTGCAAAACGGAATAAGGAATATAAGTTACGTAACAAAACCAAATAAATTTTAATATTGCAAATTTCCAGAATTAAAAAAGATACAAGGATAACATACAATTTAATAAAATAAAAACAAAACAATCAAAACTTAACACAACAACAAGGGTTTAATAAAATGTATGTAAGTGTGACACGTTGCAAACGAACAAAATTAATTGCCTTTGGCTAGTTGTATTTAATGTTAAGAACATGATTTTAACTGTTTGCATTATTGATATTTTCTGCAACGGCAGCAGTCATAATAGCACGTTTTTCTGCCAACCAATTTTGTATTTCCTTTTTAAGAGCTTCATTCGGCTTCACTTTATCCATAGTTAGGGGAGCACGATTAAATGGGTCGGTCTGATCACTTAGTAAATGACGAGCAATAGTAGAACGATCAACAGTTACATTGGAACTAGGTAAAATTACAGGATCTAACATAAGCGTAGACATAATAGGATCAAGATATTCTTCTGGTGCTTCAGCCATAAATTCCTGCTCTTGTTTATATTGTCTCTCCATTTTTTGCACTTTCTCTGCAAATTCGGAGATTTCACCAATAAGTTGACCGCCGCCAATACGTATAAGAATATTTTCGGCATAACTAAACAATTTTGAACTATAGGAGCGACCATCTTGAGACACCGCCAAACAAAAACTGTCACTACTGCTAAGATTTATATAAATATGACAAATTTCCAAAACTGTGTTTGCGGGATCGAATTCAAATTCTTTTTTGTCCTTAACTTTGAATTTTTCCTTCTGGGGGCCAACTAAATTTAAAAGGAAATAGTTTAACATTGATGTTATGCGGTCAACCATGCTGTTGTGGCAAAAAATACTCTTAATTTCCGTGGTAATCAGTTTGAGAACATTAATTGTATCACGACCAAGAATATTATCAAAACGAGCCAGCATTCCTAAGTGGTGTAAATTAGAAAGATGTTGTTGTCGTTCAGTGTGTGGTAAATTGGTCCATTCATCGTTGCTCTGAGCCTCTTGTAGTTGGCGAATTTGTTGCAAATTATTAAGGGATTCATCTATAAGGGGGAAAAAACGTTAATACGCTAAAATATTTTAAAACTTGTATGGTCTTACCAAAGAATATAAATCATATAGAATGCGCATCTCAAGGAAAACTAAAATATTTTTGAAAAAAAATGCATGATGCGGGCGGGAAGACAAAAGGGAAGAACCAAAAACAAAGAGCGTAACAATGCATCGTTCTCTCGTTGTTTATGAGAACTTTTAATTCTCATTTATCAGCGTATATGTATGTGCGTGCACGAGTGTGTATGTATGTACATTGCCAAGTCAAAAAAAAAAACACATTAAGTAAAAAATAAAACAAAAACCTAACAAAAGAATTTTTGTTTCTTGCAATTTTTGTACAAATAACCTTCGTAAAAGCAAATGTGACCGATTGTGTAATTGTAGGGTAAGAGTATGTGTTTTATTGTTGTACAGATAAAACTATATCGGTTCGCACCGAAATTCAGATGCAGTTTTTCTGTAAAATTAAAGATTTATAGGAATATAAAAATATCTAAAAACATAAACTGCCTGGTTCATAAAAAATAGTTTATGTTTATTAAAGCGGCATGGCCACACAATGCTTTTGGGGTCTTTTGTCAAACCATGTTATATATTTATTTCATAGCTGTGCAGTATTAATATTCTTATTAAAGATATTTAAAAATAGATTAAAATAAAACATATTATTATTCCTTCTTAAGGAATTTTGTTTGGTTTTTATTTAATCATGTTGCTTGGAAATTAAAAAAATTTAGTTCTCATATATTCGGAATAAATTTAATTTATTTCTAACTTTATGTCTATTCACAAATGTAAAAAAAATGATATTTACAAAAATAAAATTATTTCCAATTAAATTTTCAATCAACCAAAGCGATACAAATACATACATATTTAAAAAGAATTTAATGAGGATATCAACCACCCTAATATTTTAATAAATTAAATCATTCGTTTGATAAAACTTGTATTTTTTTTTTCTTGAAACTTCCTTTTTCTAAAGACCAAAAGCAATGTTTTCGGAGGAGTACTAATTTAATAAATGTTCACAAACTGAGCAATATGAAATTTATTTAACAAACAATCAAGGAGAAATACCTACATATTTATAATTATGCCACTCCTTTATTTATAAATTCCATTAATATACATACACACATGGTAAGTACATAATTAAATAATCTAAAAAATGGTTTTATAATTCGGTGCAAATCGATATAGTTTAGTTTTTACAAAAATAAAACACATACTGTTGCCCTACAATTACGCAATTGGTCGCATTCGCTCTTACGTATGTTATTTGCACATAAATTGTTTTAAAACAAAACAAAATCAATTAAAAAAATACCAAAAACCCGTTTCAACGAAAAAAAAAAACACAAACACACACACTTTGGCTGGCAAAAACAGCAAACATGTGTATGTGTTAATGCTGCACATTTTGGATGCTCTCTTCAGTTCTCTAAGTGAAAACACAAACCAACAACAAATTGCCTTTGCAAAATTTGTGAGCGAAATTATATGAGAGCGGGGCGTAATGATAAACCCCGCCATAAGAAATTTTGCTTCTACATGATGCGCATTCTATATGATTTATATTCTTTGGTCTTACCTAATAAAAAGATGGCATCGTTAATTAATAAATTAATGAAGCGCAAAAACAATGGTGGTTCTATTGCTTCCATATTGGCTTCGGCTTCTTCAGCTAAATCACGGAAACTTTGCACGTACTCTTCTTTACTCCACAAATATTCCATTATAGCATACATAGGTCGTCTATAGTTAAACTTTTGTTCAAACTGCACTGACTGACCGGTCATTTCGATTGATACGAAAACATTTAATAGGCTGGGTACTACTTTTAAGCGCTCGCAATGATTGTCAAACACGTGTGTAAGGAATGTGCCACTTGTAGATCGTTTTGGTAAAAAAAATTCTAATGCTTCAGCCAGTTTGGCACGTAAATGTGGATTCTTAACCAATTCTGAACTGCCCATAAACAAGACAATCATTTTAAAAAAAGCATCGTGTGATGATGGGTACATTTGAATGAATTGGCCAGGGGGGAAATGACGACTAAAATTCAAATAAGCCACAATGTTATCAATAATGTTTTCAGGTACACAACGCAGAGTGTCTGTAACAAATTTAACTTTTATTGGCAATTCTCTATCAAGTTTTTTATGCGGGGCAAAATCACGAGTTTCTTGAATTTGCTTTTCATATTCTTCGTCAGAAATCAGAGCAATTTCTGTCAGCCATACAGCGGAAGCTTCGAAAAATTTCAAAATAGCAGTATCATTTTCTGGTTCCATAAGAGAATTGCGTAAACAAAGATATTGTTGCATTTGTTCTTTTAACATACGAAGCAAATTCTTTGCCATATCATTATTAGGATCCGTGCCTGCTACGTCCTGATATGCTGTTCGTAAATTTTGAAGCTCCCTCGTCATTCTAGTAAAACGTTCAATGCTTGCGCGATAACTGAGCTCATATGCTTTATGTGTTAGAAAAAATAGTTCAGTGACAAAGTTAAATTTTTCTCCGGTTAAACGTTTCATATTCTCTTCTGTTGGCAACAAGCAAGTCTCCTCGGATACTTTAATCATATTAACTAGTTTTGCTTGACGTTCGTCATCAGGTACAGCACAATATGTTGGGTCAACTAATAAAACCTAAATAATTAAATAAAATACATAAGTAGTATGTATATTGTTAAAAAAATAGAACTCGAGAATTTTCCTTACTTTTTATAAAATATTATGAAATAGAATGTGGAAATTATTCTTTCTTTTTTATAAATTGTTTGTTTCAAACATTTTTTCGAAAGTACCTTGGTACATTTACACATTAGCGGACTGAAATAAACCCCAAATGTCAAATTCGTATATATTCGCCAAAGTATGTGCATGTTTTTTTTTTTTTTTTTTTGTTTTCATTATTTATTTATTGAATCTTCATATATTAAATATGAACTAACAATAATTAATCAAATCTTAACCTAATACGTTATTTTATGTCCTGCCAGTGCCAGACAAAATTTTCTTCATCACGGTTTTTATTCACTTATATAGGTGTTTATCGCTCATCTAATTGGGTAAGTGCTGCAGTGTCTCTTCTTCTTAAGCGAGTGTGGCCGCCATGATTTAAAATATTTCGAGCTAGTGGATTTAGGTGTTGTTCAAGCCTTTTTAAATATTTTATTGCATATTTTGTAATCATAGTTTTAACTAATGGCACATTGAGATCCTTATGAATGTTTGAGTTTTTAACATACCAGGGAGCGGCTGTGATTATTCGAAGAAGTTTATTTTGGCGCCTTTGAATTTTGTCGATATTAGAGGCCGATGCAGTGCCCCATAGTTGAATACCGTAGCACCAGATAGGCTTTAAGATAGAGTTGTAAAGTAGAAGCTTGCAATCGAGACTAAGGACAGAATTTCTTCCAATAAGCCAGTGAATTTGAATGGCTTTTAGTTTCATTTGAGTTAATTTTGCCTCTATATGGCATTTCCACGTTAATCGCCGATCCAGATGTATACCGAGATATTTTACATGCGAATGTTGAGGAATTATTTGATTATTGATTGTAATAGGGGGGTAAGATTCCCGGCGCAAAGTGAATGTTATATGTACGCATTTTTGCTCATTGACCATTATCCTCCATTGTCTTAACCATATTTCTAGTTGAAATATATGATGCTGTAAGTAACGCGATGCTTCATAACGATTTTCGTGGACGCTTAGAAAAGCTGTATCGTCTGCAAATGTTTAAGTTTGTGTATAGTTGCTTGTTGGCATGTCCGAAGTATAAATTAAGTATAATAGGGGTCCCAGGATGCTGCCTTGTGGGACTCCAGCGGCAATGGGCTGAGGTGAACTTAAGAAATTTCCTTCTTTAATAATAAATTGACGACCGACTAAGTAACTTTGTAGCAGCTTGTGTGTGTTTGCTTGTAAATTTTGCTTCAATTTATGTAATAAGCCTTCATGCCAGACTTTATCAAAAGCTTGCGAAACATCGATGAAGAGTGCTGAGCAATATTTCTTTTCTTCAAATGCTTTTCTTATGACATTTACTATTTGATGAGTCTGTTCGATTGTGCTGTGTTTTCTTTTAAATCCGAACTGATGGTTTGGAATACATCTATTTACACTTAAAATCGGTGTTAATTTTGAAACTAATAATTTCTCAAACAACTTTGACATATTTGATAATAAGCTAATAGGCCTATAAGACTCAACTTTTGTATGATCTTTACCTGGCTTTGGTATCATGGTAACTAAGGAAACCTTCCATTTTTGAGGATAGTATTCAAGGCGTAAAATAGCATTAAAAATAAAAAGAATAATTTTCTTTGCTATGCGAGGTAGCTCCAAAAGCATTTTATTACTGATTTTATCAATACCAGATGCCTTCTTAGTGTTTAAGTCACAAATAGCCTTTTCGATTTCTCTTATCTCAGATCTGAGGGGAAAAGCTGCTCTAGCAGCAACAGGTGGTAACTCGACCGCAATATTGTGAGATATATTTGTGTGGTAAATACGTTTTTTAAATGATTGGCAAACAGATTTCCTTTTTCAACATCATTTCTTGCCCAACTTCCATTCAAGTTTCTTAATGGTGGTTTAGAGACAACTGGCCTTTTGAGGTTTCTAGCTGCACGCCATAATGAGTAGTCTGATTGTGGGGTTGCATCAAGTTCCTTAAGATATTTTTCCAGAGAAGCCGTTTTCTGAGCCTGCAGTAACTTTCTTAGTCTTTTTGTACACTCTTTAAGTAAGTTCTTAAGATGAGGGGATCTGTGCAATTGCCATTCTCTTCGAGCCCTCCTTTTTTCAGACAAAAGATGCTCGACATCTGTGGAATATATTTTAATAGTTTTTGTTTTTTTGGTGGCAATATTGGAATGCTGAACAGCTAGTTTCAGAAAACTGTCAAAATTGTCAATAGAGCGATCTACATAATCCGGTGTACTGAGCGGAATATTTTCTGTGCAATGGGTACTGAGATATTTTTTATATTTTAACCAATTAATTTGCGCAGCTGTCGTCGCTAAGTAACCAGTCGGAGGTACAATTCTATTGGGGTTCATTATAGTAACAATTGTAGGTGTGCGGTCGGAAGATAATTCTAGGGAAGCTTCAACCTGAATCGTTTCTATGGGAATGTTTTTAACCTCGCCGAAATCGATGACATCTGGAATTTTTTGATGATCAGTGGGCCAATATGTTGGTTGTCCGCTCGCTACCACATTTAAAGCCATTTTAGAAATTGTGTTAAATAAAACACGACCCTTTGGTGTTATAAGTCGCGATCCCCAGAAGGTATGTTTAGCGTTATAATCGCCAGCGGCAAGGAAACACGGTCCTAATGATTTAAAATATTTATAATATTGGTCCTCCGATATTGAAAATCTAGGCGGGGAGTATAACGATGAAATTACTAGGTTTCTATTTAATTCCTCAACGCAAATGTTCGTTGCTTGGAGATAATCTTCACGATGATCACACATTAGATAGTGTTTGACTCGGGTTTTTATTAATATGGCAGAACCTCCACAAGCTCTATCTCGAGGGTCCTTGGTATCATATAGTATATAACCATTGATTTTAAACGTATTTCTTGAGGTCAATTGAGTTTCAGAAATCATCATGACATCAATTTGTTTATTTTTAAGAAAGTATTCTAATTCATGTTTATGTTGGCGGATGCCGTTTGCGTTCCAAAAACAAATTTTTAAACAGTTCATGGTTTGTTAAGTACAGCTTGCAATAACATCGATTGCATTCTAAGCATTTCCTGCATCATATTACCCATTGTGTTCGTAAAATTATTTACTGTTTGCACTAATGTTTCCATGGTTTTTTCTAAACGACTTAAATTAGAAACCGGAGTTTCATCATTACTTGGCGAGGCACCTTGCATTGGCTGATGGTTTGATTTTAGGACGTTAGCGTAAGAGGTTCTGTTATTACTAGGCTGGGGGGCTTGATTTGCATTTGTGTTTACTTGATTTGCGACCTGCATTTGAGGGGTATTTGTTTTCGTTCCAACCGTCTGCTTGACGATATTATATACAGAGCATCCTCTATAATTGGCAGTGTGATTACCGCCACAGTTGCTACATTTTTTTACGTTGGGGTCAGTTTTAGACTTATCGCAAGAAACTGTACCGTATAGTTCACCACATACTACGCAGACAGGGGGTAAGTAGCAGTATGCCTTGGTATGACCAAATTCTTGGCAGTTTAAGCACTGAACAGGTCCATTTTTTTTGTGCGGCTCCTCAATTGTGACCCTTCTGTATAGAATATATTTCACACTATAATTGGGATGCGTTTCGTTTTTTTTTAACTTAATGTCGCCGGGCTCTAATTCCACTCGAAAAAGTGGTTGTGGATTTTTGCCCCTATTTCTAATATTTACCACATGTTTTATCTTGAAGCCTTTTTCTTCCAAGTAAGTTTTAATTTCCTCTGGGTCTACGCATGAATCAATTCCCTTAATCACCACCTGGAGACCTTTACTGCTCTTGAGTTGGTATGTGTAAAAACTTTTTTTAAGTGCCTCAAATTTGCTTATTATTTTGCGAAAGCCATTTTCATAATTTACTTGAATTTTAGTTTCATTTATACTACCTCGCTTTATTGCAGCAACATAAAAAGAATTTTCACCAATCAACGAAATTAAACTCTTTATTAGATCATTTGAGTTATGCTCCCTAAGATATATCGGGGGAGGCTTGGACGATTTTATGACGTTTGGTGCTTCAGAGGATTCATCCTCCAGAATAGCAAAGCGATTTTGGGAATTTATTTTATCAAAAGATGGCACTTTTGATGCCGAAGCAACAGCTGAAGAAGTAGGGCTGCGACCCCGTTTAGGGACTGTTATATACCTGCCATACCAACTTGGACTGGAGGCTTTTGACAACTTTTTACAGGGGGGTTTTCCATTGCATTTGTATTTAAGTTCATGGTATCATTTCCCACTAAATTTGTTTTTGACGTCACTGCAATACTTGCTGGCCTGGCAACACTTGTCACCAAATCTAGTTGTAGTTTTTTTAATGAGTCACTATCCACCGTTTGTGTAAATACCGAGGGTGAGAGGGAACGTGTTCGAATAATTGGCTTAGCCGTTAAATAGTTTTTATTGTTTTGTTTTATTTATTTCTGCATTATTTTCATTTGCATTAACTAAAACGTAAACGTTTCTTTCATTTTGTCTTAGTGTTGTTTCACTGTTCGTACTCATGCAAAGAGTTGTTTTTGTTTTTCACCGTTTTGCTTTGCTTTAAATATTTTTATTATTTATTGTATTTTACAACAAAAAAAAAAAAATAAGAAATTTAAACTTAAATGTTTTAGTTCAGAATATGTATACATACATCCATACATGTATGAACATTCATACGTATGTATATATTTTTACTTTTTTAATTTCCCTGTAGGAAGTCAAACACATTTTTAAGTAACTTCAAACTGGTTTTTTTATAACCACATCTAGTTGATTAAGTGGCTATTTTCCTTGTCGACGACTCACTATTTTAACATAGGCATGTCATAGGCTGTAGTCAATTGGTTATCTCTGCATGACTTTTAAATTGACTACTAACTACTTATTTTTCAACCAATTTGTAGTCAATTAATAGTATAGTCGGTTTATAATAAATTATTTCAATTTAAAAAAATTTTTGTCAAAAAAATATATGTATGTACATATAAACATGCATACATATGAATGTATATTTTTATATATATGCATATATTTATATAGAAATAATTATTTAAGCAAATTTTGCATCAAATTGCTTTAAATGATGATGTATAATACATGCTGAAATAAAAACGCTACATAATTGCTTGTATATAAACAGATTTGTATTGATTAAATTTTCAATTATTTTTAATTATTTAAATATGTTTGTAATATTTTTTTTCATTTGACTTCATGGCATGCTTGTTTTACTTATTTTGCTTTTATTTGTGTGTTACGTGTGCCTCTATGCAATATGTTTGGTTGATATCTGCATGAGATTTAAACCAATTTGTAGTCATTTGAAAAATAGTTAATTTATAGTTAGTGTTTTTTGCAACTGACTATTTAATTTACTACAGGGTTATTTAACTTTATCGTTTTAATTGTTCACTATTATGTTAAATAATTTAAATAACAAAATATATTATTTATTTTAAGCGTCCATTCGCTGCTGATATATGTCAAAATCAAATGTGATTAATTAATAGTCCAAATCGTATGCGGGGTTAAAAATACACGTCTGTATCACAACAAAGCACAAACCGAACTGTGTATGTGCATGTGTACTTTAAATTGTTTTTGTTTTATATGGAGACAATTTTGACAACTCGGGAATTTTTGTAATGCTCGCGCAAATGAGTTGTCTTGTGTAAATGTACCTTGGTAATATCTTTATAATTTGACTCAAAAGAAGTACGTTCAAAAAAATACTTATGTAAATCTATAGATATAAAAGAGTTGCGTGAGTGACTGACTCATTCATCATCGCCCAGCCCAAACCACCGACCCTAGAAACGCGATTGGTCACTCCCCAAATCGATACACTAAGACAGGATTTTTCGAAATTCGAATGTTTAGGGGTAACAACTAAAAGAGATGCATAATAAAAGTAATACTTTATCGTTGTGGTGTCTGGTACTTTTTTAAAATTCGGCCCTATTAGGGAGTAAACGGGTAAAATCTGAATTTTAGTAATTTTTTGCCAACTTTAGAACCAATAAACATAGAAACAAAGTTAATACCACATTCGAAACTTATCAAAAAAAATACGTATAATAATTTGGTACTTTTTCGAAATTCGAACATTTAAGGGGTGAAAATCGTAACTATTTTTGGTACTTATCAAAATAATTTTTGGGAATACAAAATTTTAATTTTAAAAAGATTTTATTATTCGTGCTTAGTTCCCAGTTTTTATTCTTGATAAAAACACTTGAAATTTATTGTTGATGGGATAAGCTACTGGTACTTTTTTTTACAAAACATTTTCCTCCATTCATTGACATATTCGAACTAAATTCTGCGCTGCCACTACAATAGCTCTGTTTCTTTACTTTTTGGGTAAAGTTCGTGAAAATGAGAGCAAGCATAAATTTCTCTCATAAAGATACAAAATTACACAAAAGTACGGGAACAGAAAAAACCAAATTTTAAGCACAAAATAAAAAGTCATTGTATTGATAGTTTTTACAAAACAATAAAAGTTTATGCCACTTTTGAAAAATTGTATATTTTCTGCAAAAATAAACGAATTTTACCAAATTTTAAACCAAACAAACACTTTTACAATAACTAACATTATGTTTTCCTAAAATTTCAACATAAAACTTTATATTTTAGTACATTATTTTACTCCACAACACTTTTTCCAAAATTTGGTTCATGATTTTTTTCCTTTGCATTTTATTGTTTTGTTTATGTTTTACAGCTGTTTGACAATTTACACAATTTGCACGAAGAAAAAGTCTGGGCTGTTTCGTGCATGAAGAAGAAGAATTTTATTCTCTCAAATCCGCTCTCATTTACACAAATTAAAAGTACGGGAACGCTTTTCGTGCAAATTGGGAATGTATGTATATGAACATGTCTAAAGCTTCAATTTTAACCTAAGGTTGGCTTAAGCAAAAAAGTTCGTGAAAGGAATAAGACTATTTTACTCTTTACACAGTGATACCGTTTGGTTAAAATTTTAAAATTTTTCGTAACTTTTGAAGTCTCTACGTAACACGTAAAATTTTGCTATATTTGTCAAAATTTTCTTAACTTTTGGTACAGATCATAAAACGAAGTAATATTTATCACTTTCATAGTCGAACTTTTTTGCCTAAATGGATACAAGGTATATAGGGAAGACAGAAATGGTAATGCTGGTGGGGTAGCTATCTTTGTAAAGGGAAATATATCCTGCCGAGTTTGCTTAAAATCTTCGTCTAATATTTCACATAGAGAGGATAAGGTTGAATACATTTTTATAGAAGTAGTTTCTGATGGTAGACAAATGTTGGTAGGGTGCGTTTACAGGCCTAATAAAAGAATTTGTTTGTCTAATTTTTTCTTAACCCTTGAAACGCTGGTCACTGCATATGATGATGTTGTTGTATCAGGCGATTTTAATGCGAATATATTAATGGAATCAATATTAACTGACAATATGTTGTCTCTCGGATTAACTCCCACTAATACTACTAACCCAACGCATCACACAGCAAATAGTAGAACCTTGCTTGATATTTTTTTTGTTGCAGATACTGCAAACGTAATATTATATGACCAAATATCTGCCCCGTGTTTCTCAAAGCATGATTTAATTTTTTTAATATATCATTTTAAAATTCCTCCATCACAATGCACAGTCTACTATCGTGATTTCAAAAACGTAAATTACAACGTGCTTAATCAGAATGCTTCTCTTATCGAATGGTCACAAATGTACTACATGCCTTCAGTTGATGAGTAAGTATCTTTTCTGGAAAGTAATATACGGCGTCTATATGACGATATGGTACCTATTAAATCTAAAACAATATGCCCTAAAACTAAACCCTGGTTTCTGTCAACATAAAATCTTTAATTTGCAAGAGAGACACTGCGTATTCTAGGTGGAAACACAGAGGATAAACTATCGATTTTTTTTGCATACGATCCACCACCATGGATAACTATCTTGCCGCGATGTGGTGGCTTAAATGCTGGCTGTAGTGAATGTCTTGTAACTTGAGTCGGCAAATTCTAGCCGGGACAAGTTGGAAGGTATTTGCTTTAAGGCCAGCACGACTAAGGGTTATCCATCCTCCCATCCCCCATCCCATTACCTATGATCCTATCAATCCCCCTTTATTTCCCATTTCCCCCACTTTTAAGGTCAAGGTGGTTGATAGCAGTGCCGAGGACCTGAATGGCTGGTTAGTGGGTAAAGAAACTGGTCGCGAACAGCTTCCCTCTGGCGCCGATGGCAAGGGTCAGTTGTAACTTGGCCTAGTCCGTGCAAGCCGTCACTGCGCGAGACGGTCCTTTTCTTTACGGCTTACTCGTGGGACCAAAAAACTGGACAAATTTACAGAAAAAATCAAGGACGCGACTCTAAGAGTCGATGCAGGGAATATCTCTGACAACTCGGCAGTTTCGGTGTCAGATCCAGACGCCGATTGGCTGAGTATCTACAGAGATATTCTTGAGCAAGAAGGTCAGTTATTGACAGAACTGACAGAGACAAGCGGGACGAGCGACCCCCCAGTCGGTTCCCCGTCTCGAACAGGGGTCTCGGAAAGACTCGATGGTCTAGCTCTGGGATCTGATGATGAGCATGAAATAACAATGATTTCGGCTCATGATCAGGACCATAGGGCCGGGCCATCGGCTCCTGAGGTCACACTCGAGATAGGGAGCGGAGTAGTGGGTGGATCAAAACCCATTGTTCGGCAGGATGCGACAGAACAGGTCGCATCAGAAGGCCGAACGAGTCTTGAAAAAGCCAAGAGTGGTGTAAGGGCCTCCTTAGCCTTTCTAGAAAAGATAGCTAAGAAAGACTCCTCACTACACGATGGGCGGGATAGGCACTTGCTGAGGAAGCACCGGAAGAACGTTGCCAGATTCGAACGAATCCACGGATCTGTCGGTGATATCCTAGGCATTCCCTATCCTGCGGGATACACAGCAAGGGCTGCTGAGGGCTCAAATGTCAGTATGGACAAGAAACCCTCAGTAACCCCTGCTGATGAGTCCTCCAATAATGGAACGGGAAGTAAGAAGGGGGGTGCAGAATCAACACCTGGTTCTCTAAACCGAGACAGTACGGTCACGGATAAGGGAACCAAGCCTGATGAAGTACCACCCTCTACTAGCTGCGCGATGAGGACTGGTAAAGTCTTGATAATCTCCGACCCCCCCCCCCTAAGGGAGGTCACAAAGGGGATTACTGAGAAAGGCCAGCCAACATCTGCAGGGAAATCGGGTGATCACCGACAGAGCTCTACTAAGGCCCCCAAAAAGGGGGCTTTTTAAGAGAGTTAGGTCTGGTGATGACCAGAAATCCCCAGCGGCCAAAAGGAAGGATCCCCGAAAGGAGATCACTAAGAGGGCTGGTTCCAGAGAGGAACAACCCTCTACGTCAAAGAAGCTAAGGGAGTCGTTAAGTAAGGACGGTATTCTAGCAGCTGTCATTGATCGTATGGATCCCGATGGAAGGATCAGTGTCGAGAAATGGCAGGTGCTAGAAAACAAACTACTCGACGAAATCTTTAGCGTCAAAGGAAGGCCGGACGAAGTATCGTTCAAAGGGGCTGACTGGATAAGAGGTGTCAAAACTGTCAGTTGCGGCAATCAAAAAACCTTTGAGTTTTTAAAGGCTGCAATCGGCAGGTGTGGCAGCGCTTATCCTGAAGCCAGATTGGACGTCATACTCGCGTCTGAGTTGCCATTGAGGCCGGTGGTCACTGTATGGATTCCTCCACCTATAAAACCGGTGGAGGTCATACTGGGGTTACTGGCCAATCAGAACAATGGACTCTTTACAGGCCAGTGGAAGATGATAGCTTCACTGGGTTGCAAGGATAACCAAGGAAGAGATTTCAGGTTCGCAGTAGACCGGGAATCTCTGAAAAAACTGAAGTCAATGGGAGGGGTTGCTATATTCGGGTTAGGGTCTATCAGATTTAGGTTTCCTAAAAATGATAAACCCTAAGAGGCTGAGAGTGGTGCAGATAAACTTGCACCACTGTGAAGCGGCCTCAACCGAATTGGTAACCCACCTCATTGACAACAATGTGGACGTGGCTTTAATCCAAGAGCCCTGGATTAACAAAAACCGGGTAGTTGGATTAAAGATCACGGGGTATACCTTGTTCGTATCCCGCTCTGATGAGAAGGTACGGACTTGTATACTGGCGAAGACTGAACATAAATTCATGATTTCTAATTCTTTCAGTAATGGAGACCTCACGGTTGTGACAGGAGAAGCCAAGGACAAAACGGTCCTGGCACTGGCATCGGCATACTTACCATATGAAGCTGCCGATCCACCTGGTGAGGGAGTGCGAGAGTTGGTGGAGCACTCGGGCAGAAGCGGCTCGAGGCTGGTACTAGGATGTGACGCCAATGCACACCATTCCCAATGGGGTAGTGCCGACATCAACAAAAGAGGTGAGTCTATGTTTGATTTTATTGTTGCCAGCAATCTTTTTATCTGTAATAGGGGGAATACGCCAACGTTCAGGACTAGGGATAGAGAGGCAGTGATAGATATGACATTGACGAACTGTAGGGAATTAGTGGAGGACTGGAGGGTGGCTTTGGATTTTTCCTTCTCTGATCATAGTCGCCTGTCCTTTAGTCTAATGTTTGAGAGGTCGAAAAGGTGTCCATATAGGAATCCGAGAAGGACGGATTGGGATTCGTTTTCGGGACTAGTGCAACGGAACCTTAGGGTTACACGGAACTGGGGGTCGACTCCGGCCGGTGTGGAGCAACTGGTAAACACCTTCACGGGGGTATTGACCAGTAGCTATGAGCGATCTTGTCCGTTAAATTTTCCGGGCAGGCGTACACAGCCAAGATGGTGGACAGACGAGTTGAAAACTCAAAGGTCCACCGTCAGAAGGCTGTTCAATAGGGCGAAGTATACGCGCAGGGATGAGGATTGGAGTAACTTCAGGTTGAGTTACGGGAGGTATAAGGGAGATATTAGAAGGGCGAAAAGGGACTCGTGGATTAAGTTTAGCGAGTCAGTTGAATCCGTGAATGAGATG
The DNA here is from genome assembly GCA_930367215.1 of Pollenia angustigena. NCBI lineage: Eukaryota > Metazoa > Arthropoda > Insecta > Diptera > Polleniidae > Pollenia > Pollenia angustigena. Next base: position 72,765,459 of record OV884057.1, on the reverse strand, counting down.
TCTAGGTTCAGGAGAATTTTATCTAAGGACCCTGTAGTCCCTGGATTTATTCAGAGATCGGACGACTCATGGACGGAATCTGGCTCTGAATCTCTCTGTCTGCTTATGGAGACTCACTTTCCGGGGTGTGTTGATCCTGGGTCGGGGGAACAGGCTGTATGTGGTGACCCCTTCTCTGGTTCGGGCTCAGGCGGTGAGGAAAGGGAGACGGTGGGGGATATGATTACCTTGGATAAGGTAACATGGGCGGTAAATACCTTTGGGTCCTACAAATCGGCGGGGCCAGATGGTATATTTCCGGCGATGTTACAGAATATCGGGAAATCGTCACTCCGGTTGTTGGTGGAACTGTTTAGGGTATGTGTGCTGAACGGGTACATTCCTAGGAGGTGGAGGGAGGTTAGGGTAGTTTTTATTCCCAAAGCGGGTAGAACCGGTCACTCTAAACCCAAGGATTTTAGACCAATCAGCTTGTCGTCTTTTCTCTTGAAGACGTTGGAAAGACTGATTGATCTACATCTGAGGACGAAGATTGACGCCGGCATCGTCAGCGGCGCTCAACACGCCTACCTTAAAGGTAGATCTGTTGAGAGTGCGTTGCATGATGTGGTTGGTTATGTGGAGCGGGGTTTGCGAACCAGGGAATACACCCTGGCGGCATTCCTTGACATAGAGGGCGCCTTTAACAATTTGAGGATAGAGGCCATAAGACAGGCACTGATTGACCTAAGGGTTCCGTTGTTCTTGGTCGAATGGATAACTATGATGCTTAGCAGCAGAGTTATTCACTCGGACTGGGGAAACGAACGCGTAAGGAAATCGGTGACTAGAGGGACCCCACAGGGGGGAGTTCTCTCTCCCTTATTGTGGCTCTTGGCCGTCAATGTCGTTCTGAGACGTTTTGACAGAATGGGTCAGAAGGTCGTAGCCTACGCGGATGATGTGGTGATATTGGTGTCGGGCAAGTTTCTGCCGACAATTAGCGACATCATGCAAGGGGCGCTGGGCGAACTGGCGGCATGGGCAAGTGACAAGGGACTGGGAGTAAACCCGGAGAAGACGGAGTTGGTTCTTTTCACTAGGAGGTACAAGGTGGAGGAGTTTAGACTGCCGGTACTGGGAGGAGTGGAGCTTGGACTATCTGATAGTGCTAAGTATCTGGGGGTTTTTCTGGACAGCAAGCTGTCATGGGGTAGGAATACTCAAGAGAGACTCAAAAGGGGTCTCAATGCTTACTATGCTTGCAGATCATCGATAGGTAGGAGCTGGGGACTCCGGCCGTCAGTGGTGGGATGGCTGTACACTTCGGTGGTTAGACCCATTCTTACGTATGGATGCTGTGTTTGGTGGGAATCATTGAGATTGGCAAGTCGTAGAAAACTTCTTTCTAAGGCTCAGAGGTGTGCTTCAATTGGCATGACAGGTGCCATGAGAAGTACTCCTCAGGCTGCCCTGGATGTCATTCTACATCTTCTGCCTATTGAGCAGTATGTGATGGGAATGGCGGCCAGGAGCATCCTTAGACTGAGGGAGTTAGGACTTACGAGGAATGACACTCAGGGTCACTCACGGATCCTGGGTGAGATTGAGGCTGGTGGCTATTGCCTGGGACCGCCGGGATCCACTGATTATGTTGGCACCAGTTTGGATTTTGGTCGGTTGCCAGAGGTAATAATGCCCTCTAGGGAGAGCTGGTCGGGCAGGAGCAGATTATTTGGTGGATTTGCTATTTTCACTGATGGCTCAAAGATGAGGGGCACGGGTGCAGGGGTCTACATTGAGGATCTGAACATAAGAAGGTCATATAGGCTTCCTGGCGACTGCAGTGTTTTTCAGGCGGAGGTTCTGGGGGTCTGGAGGGCCGTGGAACTGATGAGGGACAACATTGATAGGGGCTCGGAGGTCACTATATACGTGGACAGCCAGGCGGCTCTTATGGCCGTAAGGGGCTGTTATGTGAACTCCAAGCTGGTTGATGAGTGTAGGAGGGCTCTGAGGGGAGCCTTAGGGGAGTATCTGCTAAGGTTATGCTGGGTGCCGGGTCATTGCGATATAGGCGGCAACGAGATTGCTGATGAGTTGGCAAGACAGGGCTCAGAGTTGGAGGATCCTGACTGTGTGGAGGCGGTTAGGCCTCCATTGGGCTTCTATTTTAGTAGAATTAGGGAATGGATAACGAGCGTGACCAATCGGGCCTGGGGGAGCCGAACGGACTGTCGGGTATCGCGGACACTGTGGCCGGTGCTTAGGAAGTCCGATTCGGTGTCGCTGTTGGGCAGGAGCAGGGTCTGCGTTAGGACCATGATAGGAATTATCACGGGCCACTGTATGATAGGCAGGATGGCGGTGAGGATGGGATCCGACTTGTCGGATATATGCAGGTTGTGCGAGGACCCTGAGGAGTTGGAGTCAGTTGAGCACCTTCTGTGCCACTGTCCCAGGCTGCAGGGTAGCAGGTTGAGGTGGCTGGGCAGTAGATTCCTGGGCGAATTAGGGGATGTCTCGGGTTGCGGACTCGAGAATCTGATAGGATTCGTAATGGGGATGGCCTGGCTGCGCGAGGGGAGACTGGGTGCTAACCGCTCGTAGGGCGGATTTGGTTTAAGGGATTTCTCTCGGGGTTGGTCCTTTACCTTCTTTTCCTTCCTTTCTTTTCTACCCATCTTTCGGATCTGTCTTATGCTTCTGCTGCTTATTTCACCTACTTATGCCTTCTTGGCTACCTCTAATTAAGGCGTCACAATGGACCATATTGGTCTCTGGGTGAAGGTGTGAAGGAAACTTCACACCGGCCTTTCTACCTACCTACCTACCTACCTAGACACTGACGTTTCGAATGAAAACTCGATAAATGTAATGTCGAGTTACTCGATATCGAATGCTATTATTTCAAATTCTGTACATTTCATTCGATATCGAGTTTCACGATACCAAAATAAATAATTTCGATCCATTTTGCTCGATATCGTATGCGGTGATTAGACCTCTGGTCTAAAAATAAACGTGAGCAAAAGTAAGGTAATGCGCTGCAATAAGTAAACACTAACAGGTTCCGCATAGAGGATATATAACTAAAAGAAGTCTCGTCATTTTACTACCTAGGCAGCATTTTAATACCGAATCTCAAAATTCAACCAAGCGTTCGGTACCCTTCGGTCAGAATCAGGCGCGGATCCAGCTTGAGCCTTAGGGGGGGAATTTTGTTTGATACAAAATAGTAAAAAATTTGTTTTTCAAAATTTATTTAAAACAATATGTGTATTAGGGTAAGTACTTTTTGCAATTTTTGCGAATATAAAATTCTTCATGGCATAGGCGTATAGACCGTGAAAAAAATATTAAGAAATTATATATCACTTTTTCGCGATCGTGAAGAAAGTTTCCGCACCAAACGCGAAAAAGTTTTGAATTTCAATTTTTCTCCTTACTATACAAAATTAACATTTAATTACAAAATTTTAAGAATTTTCTAATAATTTCATGAATATAACAAGATCTTACCATTTGTACGGAAGAGCGCACAAAAAATCGCGACTCTATTTCGCGGTTTTTTTAATAAACAAAATTTTAATGGCAAATGATAGATGTTGTGATAGATGAGTTGTTTGGCGGATATATGAAACAGTGATAATTTTCAGCAGCGTAGTAATATATGCGCGGAACGAGCTATTAAAGTTGCACAAGATATTTTTCCATTATGTAAATCATAGGGTATTCATTTAATCTATCTTTTTCTTTAATCGGTTAATCGCTCGAGTAATTAACCGAGGTTTTGGTTTGACCGGTTAATAATCGGTTAATTTAGTTTTTTATCGGTTAACCGATTAGTAAAGTTTTTTTTTTATAAATTAAGTAATTTCGATGTTTAAAAATGCATTAATTGCTTATTATTTGGAGTTTATAAGTAAAAAAAATAATAACATACCAAACATAACAATTCTTAAACTAAAACGAGCAAGCAAAAAAAAAACAATTCATAAATGAGCCGTTTATTTTGAAAGTGGCATAAGTCATTTCGGGTTTTAAGTCGAGATATTTAAGGGTTTGCGTTTTAACACGTTTAAAAATATGGATGCTAACTTTCGAGAAGATTCACTTGTATTTGATACATCATGATAATGATATTTTTCTCAGTATTATTATTATTATTATTTATTATTATTATTTATTATTAACTCGATTTTTTTTGAAAAAGTGACTAATGCCACTTTCAAAATAAACGGCTCAAATATGTAATATGCATTTTCCAATTAATGCACAAGGTGTGGTATCAAGTCATATCGTCATAATATCCTAAATAAAATTTAAAATTGTTTAAAGTATGTAAATATTGTTGTGTTTCAAACAAAATAAAAATTGTAATGCTGTGTTTATTGATTCGTCACAACTGTATAGTAGAAATCTAAATTACAAGTTGAAGCTTACAACAGTCGTATCGTTGGCTTAATATGCAAACCTGCTAACTCACTTTCAGCACATTTTAAAGGAGAGAAAAAAAACTTTTTATTTTTCCTATTTGAAGTTTGATAGAAAATTAAAATTACAGGCAGTTTTACACACTTCAAGACTTAAATAGAAGAAAAACTACACGCTGGTCGACGAGGCGTATCTTTCTCTACCACACGACATCAAAATCTCAATTAACATAAAAAGTGGATTTAGCCGGTTTGCATATTAATCCGACGATATATATTTCCTGTAATTATTTTAAGACATACGACTTTATGACTACCTTGTGAATCCCCCAAATATTTACATATTTATACAAAAATAAACCGAGATAATTTTATTAGTTATTTCAATAGTTAAAGGAGATCTTATAAAATAATCTTTAAGAAATGTTATTTATTTTAAATATTTAGGATTAAAGCGACTCTTTTCTTTAGTTTAACAAAATTTGACTTGGAAAATATTATTTCACTTATCGTAGATGAATGTCTAATTTCTCAGTCCTTTTCCAGGATTTCTCTTAACATATTAAATACTCCATTATGCCATTAAAGTTGTTTTAAATTTGTAACACTATTAATTGTTTCGGTTAATTCTGTTAAAAGACTGATATGTGAAGAAACAAATAACTAAACACATACACTTATAAAATTATTACAGTAACTGATTGTGGGTTAATAAATTCGTTTTCCGTACTGTTAAAATTTAATAAATATATAGTTATTTTACAAATAATTTTATTTTTCAACATTTATGTTTGTTATTCAAAAAACAAACTACCAAAAAATAATGTTTTTTGGTTTTTATTTTTTTATGTAGTTTGATTTTTGTCGGTTAAAACATATTTTGTAAAAGTAAAAACTATTCAATTTAAACGAATATGCTGTTCACAAGGCGAATTTATTACAGGTGGTCTTAAAAGCCCTGCTGATATTAGCTAAAATCACTGTTGAATGTCAAAATTTTGTTTATTCTCTTTTATTAGCTTTGTTTCTGTTTTGTTTTATTTCTGTTTTTGACATTGCACAATGATTTTACAAAAACAAATAGCTTGTGGTTTTTGTACGAGTTGTACTTGTTGTAGTACCGAGATTACCTGGGATGAATTCGCCTTGGCTGTTCAATAAATAAAAATTAAAAAATGAATGTAAAAATCATTTTTTTTAATGAAATATAAATGATCCGTTTTCTTAATGAATTTTAATTTGTTTAAAATGAATTTTCGTTTGAATTTAACTACATAATATTTTGAGTGTACATATAAAAAGTACGTGAAACAAAAAAAAGGTGTTGGCAATCAAATATTTAACCCATTTTTCGCCACATTCCTGTTGATCGATGATGAAGATAAAAAAACATTGTAATTTTAGTCATCGGTCGGCGGAAAAATGGGTTAAAATTAAGATAACTGAACACCTTCTTTGTTTGTATGAAAAAATATTTTCTAAACAAATACATTTTGTATATGAGACGAAACAAATAATTAAAAACACAACAAAAATATGTTATAATACTACAAAATAATGAAAATTTTGTAACTTCGGTTAATCGACTGAAATTAACCGGTTTAATCGTTAATCGAAAAAAGCCAATTTGAAATTAACCGATCAGTTAATCGGGTTGTAATTAATCGGTTAACCGGTTGACGGTTTACCGAATGAATACCCTAGTAAATCAACTCGCACTTTAAACTTAAAATTTATTTCATTAAACCCAAAAAAATAACTTTACATTTTTGTTATACAGTTGCTTCTTTTATGTAGTTATGCCTGTATTCATAAAAATATTTTCAATTTAATAAAGGCTTCAAAACCAAAATTTCTATGAAAATTTTCCTTGCTAAACGTTTATTAAATTTTATAATCATTTATGAATATGGGGGCTAAAAAATATCGCATATATAAACAATAAATGTACCATATATAATGTGTATGGAAATTAAAAAAAAGCTTTAGAAATTGCATTTGGTGCGGAAACTTTTTTTGGCCAAAATGGCGTGGTGGGATGAAGAAATTTTGTCCAAAAAAAGGCATTACCCTAATTAAAAAAACTCAACAAAAAGGTTAAATAAAACATAAGATCAGTTTAATATTCATTAATCTTTTTAAATAAGCAATAGACAGTACAGTCTATCTTCTGTCATTGTTGATCCGAGTCATGTTTTTATTCGACGAAGGGTAGGGAATGACCTCCCGCTCGTAGCTTTACTGACGAGCATTGAAACAAAAATATAAAATATTTTTCTTAGATTTGGGTAGATATCACCATCACAGTTCACTAAAGCATCTACAACGTTATCTGATAGATCAAGCTCAAGTTTAGATCTTAGTAGGTGTTTATCTCTTTTATCAAATATAAAGTTGTGGTTTTAACAGTTTTATATATGTATATGACTGATTATACTTTGAGGTAGAAGTTAAGGTATGTTCAATACATTTGGGATATCTATTGGAAAAGTTGTTATGAGATCTTCTAAAATAAATTCAATAAGAGGAATGTAACCTACAACTCGGTAGTAATCTTCAACATTTTGGATGTGATTATTTCGTTCAAATCTTGTCTTTTCGATAGGAACCTCGATTTGAACGCAAATAACTTTAACTTTTTCAAAAATCGCTTAAAATTGTTCTTCGGCTTTATTTCTTTTTTCTTCAAGGCACATGATTAAAATTTTGATAAGGCTTGATCCTTTTTGAAGATCTATATCTTGCTTTTGTAAAATGATACTAAGTGGCTGTGTTACAATAGGTATCACACTTAATATGTATATTCCGCAAATAAATTTAAAAGTACTAAGTGAGTTCCTTAATATAAAGGTAGAGATATAACCTTTCCACTCAGATATTTTTTCCAAAGCTTCTACTATATGATGTACACTTGTTGCAAAGACGCATAATGAAGAGAGTTTGGCTCCCAAATACTTTGTTGAGTTGTTCGATTTATGGGAAAAGCAAGGCGTTTGTTTCGAATTTGTCGCTTTTCCAGAAATTTTGAACAGCTCCATTTTCTGCTGACATCAGAGGTCACCCATCTGTTCCATTTCCTACACAAAATTTGTCAAAGCTTTAAGAACTATTGATGATAGTGCCTTCGCATCAATTGACACATCAACGTTATCAATAACTTTTAAAGCCTCTTCAAATGCGTTTAAAACAAAGCCAATAAATTCTTCTCTAAAAACTTTTTGTTGTATGTTGAAATATCTTAAAGATAAGGAAATCTGGCTTTTCCCCGACAAAGCCGTGCTTTCGTCAAAAATTATCGAATATAATTTTGATTCATATAACACATAAATATTGCAAATACTAAGGCTTTTTAATAATTCAACCGCACGCATTATCAAATCAAACGTTTAGTCTTTGGATATAGGTGGCACCTGCTGGGATTGAATGTAGAATAATAAGTAATTGAATACGGTAAACTAGATGTTTCTTTGGAAATATCTAATAAATATTTATTGGGATCAAGATATGGATGCTTATTGAAAATCGTTAGAGATTCAATAAAAAAATACTTATTGAAAATTTCGTTAGAGATTCCATAAAAAAAAAACAAAAAAAAACCTTGCTGGGATTTCCAAAAATTTTGTACATTAAAAAAAAAAATTATTATTGGGAATTCTTGTATTATCGAAATTAACAAAACATATTCTTATAATCCCCCCCCACTAAGATTACCTATTTAATTACCTTTAACTTATGTGTCAAGTCTGTGCTGCTCTATCCATGCGAGACGTGGAAAACGACAGAACACGAAGTAAACTCACTACAAGTGCTTGCTAATCGATGTCTCCGAAGAAAATTTTCTGGCCTAACACCATATGTAATACGTAACTCGGGACATAAACAAATTAGCGGCCAATACTAATATTGATCTCTTTCACCGCAAATAGCGCTGGATTGGTCATACGCTGCACAGGCCTTCAGACGATACAGCTAAAATTGCCATTGACTGGAACCTACATGGTAGGACACATGGAATATAAGGCAGACCGTTAAACACCTGGCGTCGGCAACTGCACATTGAAGTCGGCCGTAGTGATCAAAGCTGGACAGAAGTAAAACAAATATGATCAAACCGAATCGAATTGAATAGATTCGTTGTGGCCCTTTGTTCCCAATAGGAACCACAGAACATTATATATATTCAATTAGGACCATAGACACAGTTTTTATTTTGGGGAACAAAATTCCTTTCCGTGGTTAAAGCAAGCTACAATGACCCGTCACGAAACTTATAGGGTTCTAAGACCACCCCTATGCAATCCAAAAGATTCTGTTAAATACAATTCTATTAAAAAAAACTAAAGTTTTATTCGGAAAACTAAAAATGTAAGTACGCACAAAATTTTAATAATAAATTCAAGTTACATACATATTTAAATATAAATTTGAAGAAATTTCATTATCTTATAGTTCGTCGATTTTGGCATATTGCTAAATATATGATATAAAGCAGCGGTCACCACAAAGAGAGACAGTTAAAAATGCGCATGTAGTGGTAAGTGCATATTGTGTGCAATGAAACGCCAAAAGAGAGGAAAATAAATTTACTCGTTTGAGACATTAACTATGTGTTTTGTTTTTGTTTCGTTAACCTTCGTGTTTTGTGCGTGAAATTCATGAAAAGTGCTCGGGCCCTGGGGGCATAGCGTGATGATCGTTGATATAAAGAGTGATTTAGAAAAAACTTATACACACTATTCCAGACTAAACTTATCCTTGGTCCAACAAATTTTTATTTTTTAATCAATTTAGCGTTTAGAAATATGTTAGATATTAATTTTTCTAATTCTTTCATTGTGCACTGTTATTTCGGTCAAAATGGACAGCGAAAAAGTCATTGAAAAAGTAATTAAAACTTCTGAAAAAATAGCAAAATATCTGAAGGTTCATCGTCACACAACAAACAACATAGGGATGATAGGAACATTGAAAGAAAACCTGACCAGATATTTTTGAAACTACACTAAATAATCATCTTAGTAATGTACAAAATTGGATGCCACAAAATCATCTTGAAATTAATTCATCTAAAACTAAGGCAGTTTCTTTTCATTTAACTTCCCAAATGTTTAGGTATCCAAATATTTATATAAATAACACAGTGTTACAAAATTGAATGAAATAGACAAACCTGGGACCGGATATTATTTTTCTTGTAGGGCTTGTCGACTAAAACAAGATTCCAATAGTGAAATATACCGGACACCTCCAAAATCCGGATTTACGGGTAAAAAACCGGTTTTTGTGCCTTTGCGCACTTATAAGCCTGTAATTTTGTTGATAATGATCCGATTTTCAATTTCTTACTAGATTTGGAAAGAAGAAACTGGGATCTTTCGAACAATGTATAATTTATTTAAGAAAACTGGAGAAATTTGGATGTTTTTGTCGAGCAAACACAAATTTTGTAGATTTTTCAAAAAAATTTCAAATTTAGTAACGTTTTTATACATTATTTTCTTAAGAAACTATAATACTATTGAGTTTATTCAAAAAGTACGTTTATTAACGATTACAACGCATATTTGGGTTTAAAAATTGATAAGTAATTGACTGAGTTATTTAAGAAAATAATGTATAAAAACGTCACTTAATTTGAAATTTTTTTGAAAAATCTACAAAATTTGTGTTTGCTCGACAATAACATCCAAATTTCTCCAGTTTTCTTAAATAAATTATACATTGTTCGAAAGATTTCAGTTTCTTCTTTCCAAATCTAGTAAGAAATTGAAAATCGGATCATTATCAAAAAAATTACAGGCTTATAAGTGCGCAAAGGCACAAAAACCGGTTTTTTACCCGTAAATCCGGATTTTGGAGGTGTCCGGTATATTTCACTATTGGAATCTTGTTTTACTCGACAAGCCCTACAAGAAAAATGATATCCGGTCCCAGGTTTTTTGGACTGTCTCACCGTGTAATCAATTAATTACATTTGTCGACTCTCATAAATGCCTTGGTGTTGTTATTGACTCGAAACTAAATTTTGAAAGCCACATAAACTCTCTTAAAGGCATATACGCCAAAGTGCATAAGATATCGTTTGGCACATGCCTTGCTTATGTCCAAACTCATTTACTGCCTTGAAATATTTACTGGAACTCCTTCTAGAAATTTAGATTATCTAGAACGGATTTTCAGACGAATTGTGCGATATATAATATTTCTGTTAGAGACCACAATAGAACCACTGAACTAGTCCCGCAATTACTAGGTTGTTCTTTTCATAACTTTTTACATTTACGCCTTTTGCTTCAATTCTACAAGGTTATGAAATTTGGACTGCCTATTCAGGTAGTGAATGAATTCACTTTTATACACTCAACTCGTAATGTGCAGCTTGAAATACCACAAATACATCTTTCCGTTTTTGAACGCTCTTTTCAAATCAGGATATGCCGAATCCGGAATAATTTGCCTATAACTTTTAGACGGGTTACGTACTCATATAACACTTTTAAAAAGCTTTTAAGATTTTATAGTGGAAATACCTATGAATGATATATTTCTGGCATAAGGGAAAAAAACAATAAAACGTTATTTAAATTTATATTTTGTAATACTTATGTGGTTGGGGAGCCATCAAATTAAATTAGAAATTACATATTGTACCTACATATATTGATAAATATTTATATAACAGCAATACATGTATTATTGGCCCTATGGGCTTTCTTTGTATTGAAAGAATGGAATAAATAAATAATGTCAATCTTTTATGTTTAATGAATTTAAACAATATTTGAACAAATTTTTGGAATTTTGAGAATTTTCATAATGAATGGTTTAAGTTTTATTTAACTTAATAGAAGTCCGTAATTTTATTACAGACATAAAAATTAACCAGGAGGCTTATTCTGAATTGCGATGCGAAAATCAATGCGATGCGAAAATGCATAAATGCGAACAATTGCTATTCTGTATTGCGATATTCGCATTTCAAATGCGAAAAGGTGACAAGTCGGTATTCTACATTGCGAAAACTAATGTCAAATTCGCAAAATTTATTCGACAACAAAATAGCATTCGCAAAGTACAAACATGTTAGTGAAAGATAATATTTTATTTATTTATTCATCATATATTTATTATTTAACTCAGGGAAGCAAGCAATAAGACCACCAAACCATAACAATTTGAAATAATGATAGAATTTATGAATAAGCACAGCCAATTGGCAAGAGGCCATTTGAAAACACCAAATGCACGTCAGTCGGCAAATACTTTATGGCAAACGTTAACTGAAGAACTAAATATCAAGGGACCACCTATTAGAGAAGCTGCAGGATGGAAAAAGTATGAAATATATAAACCAGGGGGGTTACCGCGTATTTCGATTCGAAAGAAATCATTTACGGATTCGAACAATTTGTACTGTGTATTACGATTTTCGTAATATTTGTTTCGAATAAACGGACGTTTTTTATACTTTATTGAAAACAAAAAATCACTTTCTTAGAAGCCACTCTCTATTACAAACAAAAATTGTTCTTCAAATTTCCCATTTTTTAAAAAATACAACCTCTGTCATCGTTTCGAACGATTACGAAAATCGTAATACACAGTACAAATTGTTCGAATCCGTAAATGATTTCTTTCGAATCGAAATACGCGGTAACCCTCCAGTTCAAAAATATTTGACTTTAACTTTAATTTTAATAGGTTTGGGCCGATTTTAAAGTACACACAAAACATTTTCATTTTCTTCGCCGTCGAACCACAGTACCACAAAATCCATGTTTATTATTTTTTTTTATTACAGAATGTCTTAAATAAATTGTTTAAACAATTTTCACAGCCAAACACAAAAAATTTATTTATTTTTAATTTGACGTTTATTGACACTGACGTATATTTGAGCAGCGTTGCCACGATTTGAAAATAAATTGCGAATGCGATTGCGATAGTCTAACAGAATACCAATTTTCTTTCGCATCGCATTTCATTTGCGCATCGCATTGATTTTCGCATCGCAATTCAGAATAAGCCTCCAGGCATGTCCAATATGCATGTATGCAAATGAGTTTCATAAAACTTAACAGTTTCCTTAAGTTCAATATGACTTAACAAATATCATTAACATGTATTTGAACAATTGCTTATGCCATCTTATGAATATTATAGTTGGGCTTTTATTTGACAAATTTCATCATATTTCCTAGATTTCGACAACTGAGATTTTACTCCTAGGGGAATTTGTCGAGGGCTTTTTCCACCCAATAAATTTTTTATATATAAAAGTACAAGGCTTAACCCTATTTCTGCACAAAATAATTGGGCCGATTACGGGTGGCAACACATCTGAAGTTGAGTTGCCAGCAGCGAAATGCTCATGTTAAAATAAACAATTTTTTTTTTTATTTTATATTTTAACATGAGAGAGGCTTTGCCTTATTTCGTTGCTGGCAACTCAACTTCAGTTCAATTGCCTTCTGTTTACACAATGAAAGTTTTCTTTCAGAAAGTCTGACTTTATAGGTAAAAGGGGAAGAGAACAGGCTATTCTTCTCTCCCCTCTCATCCATAAACTCAAACTTTCGGAAAGAAAACTTTCAGACTAATCGATCAAGAGACACTTATCCAGCTGCTTTCAAAAAACAGCAATTGTTTTTAAAAAATATGATTTCCGACCATTGTGCAACTGTATAATTTTAAACTTTTGAAAATCAAACACCAATAAAATAAAATTGAAAACAATTTTTAGACAAACCTTCATAGATGGCTCACATAATGGAGCGCACAAACGCAAAAGCACCGATGTCAGACCAATCATAAAAGCATCACTAGCATTTTGATGCACAAAATTATTCAAACCGGAATTTAAATTATTCCAAAGATGTCCACGGGCAACATTAGCATGCAAACATTTTGCAAACCATTGTAAAGTTTTTTGCTTGGTAATATGACTTTGCACCAACAACTGTTTGACAAGAGTAAATATTGCACTATGATGACTAGCCATGCATTGCCATAGTGCAGGATCGGAGCTTTTTGGTTCCAAACTCAACTCGCTAAAAAATTCATAGGGGCCATTTTGATTTTTGGGCATTATCGATAAACTAAACAAGTGGCCAAATAGTGTATCCATATAGGCACCACCTTCAAAGAAATTGCAAAATATTTTTATATTAGCTCAATATTTGTATGCACGCAAGAATCTACTAACCATTGGTATTATGATTAGGCATTGTGTAGTCAATTAATACTTCGCCCATTTGGGGTATACGTTTGTCGCGTACAAAGAAACTTAACATCCAAAAGACATTCTTTTTTATCGTTATCAAATTAGCCTTACTAACATCTGCTTGTATTTTACACAGTAAAGGATAAAAATTAGCCTTTAAAGCTCCTAATGCTTCGAGAGGTTCATCCTCGGCATAGATTTTTTGTACCGATTGCACTAGAAAATCCATTGTGGCAGAAGAATCAGAATCTTCAGACACTTCTATCAGATGTCTCCACTGTTCCCAAACATTTCGGCCGGGATACAAATCTGGTTGGCGCATGCAAGTGCTGGTATTTGTTATAACAAGAGAATTTATTTTCTCGCAAGCATCCCTTCGCTCTGGATATTTTGTTTTAGCTTGCTCGCAGGCAATAAACGCACGATGTAAATACACAATAGTATCGATTTCTAAAGCAAAATCCGCTTGCGGCCCAGCAACTAAGTAGTCCTTGGTATTGGATATCATTAAACGTTCAAATATGGCATGGCCCAAAAGTTCTTCACTCATTTCTGTACCTAAGCCAACATCGCACACAATAACATCAGCTAAACATAAAAGGGCTCTATTGGTGGAGGAGGAAGTTGATTTGTCTTTTTTCAATGTAAACAGGAAAATTTCCTCAATTAGATTTTTATCTATACCATATTTAACTTCACCCAAAAGGGCAGAAAATGGATTATCACTACTCGCCATAATAAACTGTTGGATAAAAACCACAAAGTGCAATTAGGACGTTTCACAATACCAATGATTTCCACAAAATTATCAGCTGAAATATACTCTTGTTCGTTTTAATTATTTTTAATGTTTCTTCACTTTTTTCCTTCAATAATCAAGTAGTAATTTGACAACTGTGTTGTTAAGTCATCGTCCAGACTTGCAATTTTTGTTGCAGTAATTATTGAGTTTACCCAATAAGCAATTTTGCTCGAAATCAAGTGCAAAACAATTCGTATTCAAGGTCTAATATCAAGTTTCAAGGGTTGAGATATGCTTTTGTTACGCTTCAATTCAATATTTTAAGTGAATATTAGTAAAATATTTCGAAACTTGAATAGTATTTAATAATACGTCTGAACTCAAGTTTATTTTCAGTTTAATTTTCAGCACTTGAAATTTAATTTTTGAGTGCTTAATGGGTATTGTTGATTGCGGTAAGAATTGGGAGGGGTACTTACAAGGAGTCTTCAACTGAACATTTTTTGTCATAATAACCATCAAACTTCATATAAAAACGCTGACAAGACTTTGACGTCAGTTAAAGAACCCATGTTAGTTTCATATACCCAGCAATTTGGTTTTCTTTTGTTATTTATCGTCCTGACTTGCAAAATTTTGTTACTGCAATTTTGAAAAATACTGCTTTGAAATTGCATTCGTGTCCAGATTATGAAGTCATAGTTTCTCAATTTTTGTGTTTTTACATATACTGTTTTCCTCTTCTTCCTTTTATATTTTATATATATGTAAATACAAATACACCTACAGTAGGCCTGCCATTCGTCCTGGTTTTCCAGGATTGTCCTGGTTTTAGACTTCTTGTCCTGGTCCACTATTAAATTGTCCTGGTTTTTTGTACAGGTCAAGACAAAAAATTAGTTTTTTGCTGGTTTAAGTTGTAAACAAAGTTTAAGATTTCTGTTATAACACTGCTAACATAAGGCAATTGTATAAACAACTTTAATTAATTCATCTGGTGTAAGCGTCGTTTAACTAAAAACTTTCAATAATATTAGATGAGAGTCAACCCATGGTAGAATAAGCAGGTGGCATCGTTACGGCAACAAATACAACAAAAATAGAAATTATATCACCGTTTACGTCAAAAAATACTTTAAACAAAAATCAAAGCGTGCCGCTGAACGTGATGAAATAAACAAATTTTTTGTAAATTTTTATTAAATTATGGGTAATATCTTATTTATTTTAATTTAGAATGATCAAAAACTTTAATAAAATGCAATAATCACAGCACAAAACGTGGTCTTTTTGTAAACATAAACAAAACTTTGACATAAACCTAGACAAACAATGCAAGAGCAAAAAATCGTCATCTGGCGTAGTGCTGCCACCTGTTTATTTCACCATGAGTCAACCTCTTTCAAATTTTGTTTCAATTTTTGCTGTAAAAAGTTATACCGTGTAAACAACTTTTATAAGTAAACGAAAACCGATAACAAACGGCTTTCTCTAAAGCAGCCCATAGACGTTTCAATTCAATTGTCAACTAATACCCTTTGTACACTTGCATACATTTCGGAGGAACCAATGGAAAATG
The DNA here is from genome assembly GCA_930367215.1 of Pollenia angustigena. NCBI lineage: Eukaryota > Metazoa > Arthropoda > Insecta > Diptera > Polleniidae > Pollenia > Pollenia angustigena. The sequence continues at coordinate 72,749,500 of OV884057.1, read as the reverse complement.
TGAAATACGCGTTCACACTTGAAACATCAAACATCTACTGTCAATAAAAAATGTCACCATTTCTGAAAAAAACTCTTATTTTTTTAAATACTTTTTTTCTACAAAAGTGAAAACATTTTAAAAGATTTCTCCAATATGTATTCCTATTTCTAATTCATTTTGTTTAATAATTTTAGCAAAATAAGGCTTGCAAAAAAGATAAAAGTTGAGAAATGGTAGCGCTGCTTTCAAAGCAACTTCCATTTCGTCAGTGATGCCATAATAATAACAGAATTTATTGCCACTTTTCTAGTGATGACACTAAAAGAAAAAAAAAAATGGGATAGTAACATTCTGTAAAGATGTTGAAAAATTTTGATTTTTAGCCCCATGTATTACTTATACCCTTTGTACACTTGCATACATTTCGGTGGAACGCATGGAAGATGTTGAAAATGTGAAATACGCGTTCACACTTGAAACATCTAACATCTACCATCAATAAAAAAGTCACCATTTCTGAAAAAAAAAACTTTTATTTGTTTTAAATACTTTTTTTCTACAAAAGTGCCAACATTTTAAAAGACAACACCAAAATATATTTCTAATTCATTTTGTTTAATAATTTTAGCAAAACTAAACAAAATAAGGCTTGCAAAAAAGGAAAAACTTGAGAAATGGTAACGCTGCTTTCAAAGCAAAATCCATTTTGTCAGTGATGCCACAATAATAACAAAATTTATTGCCACTTTCTTAGTGATGACACTAATAGGCTTTTTACACTGATCAACATCTAACATCTATTATCAAAGATGTAGAAAATGTGAGACACTCATTTACATTGCTCACATCTAACATCTACCATCAAACAAAAATGTCACCATTTTTGAAAAAAAAATTTTTAATTAAAATTGTTTTTTCTCACAAAAGTGCCAAAATTTAAAAAGAAAACTCAAAAATGTATTTGAAGTTCAATTTGTTTAAAAATATAAAAAAATACTTAGCAAAAAAACATTGCAATAAAAGATAAAACTTGACAAATGGTAACGCTGCTTTCAAAACAAACTTCTTTTTGACAGTGATGCAACAATAATAATAGTAGAACTTTATTGCCACTTTTCTAGTGATGACACTAAAATAATCGAAAGATGTAGAATGAAATAAAATGAGATAGGAACTTCTTTTAAAGATGTTGGTTTTTAGCCCTATGTATTTCTTATGGAAAGATGTTAACATCTTCGCTAATGGTGGCAAATTGATGGTAGATGTTGATCAGTGTAAAAAGCCTATAAATGAATCGAAAAATGTAAAAGGGAACAAAGTGAGATAGTAACATTCTGTAAAGATGTTGAAAAATTTTGATTTTTATCCCTATGTATTTCTTATGGGAAAATTCCAACATCTTCGCAAATTGATGTTAAATGTTGACAAGTGTGAAAAGGCTATTATGGGAAAATTCCAACATCTTCGCAAATAGATGTTTAATGTTGACAAGTGTGAAAAGGCTATTAGCTATGACAGCACTGGCTAGCAACGTTACCAGAACGATGATTTTATCATATGTTTGATTTTTTGACCGAAATAGGATTTGGCCAAACACAAGATTTCATAAATTGCCACATCAGACAGCACTATTAACAAGGCGAATTTACTAGTGAATTCGCCTTTCGATGTAAAGGGTGGTTAAATTTCAAGGGCCGATGTTGATTTTGAATAAAACACAAACTATTTAGGAAATTATTGTAATTTTATTTTATTATGATATATTGGTATTACTCAATTATGTATGGAATAAAATATCGGCCAAATGGGCGCCGCGACAACGGCGGCACACCTCCATCCGATGACCTCCATTCGATGACCCTGAGGCATAATGGAGGTTCTATGCCGTTAATGTGCCGAATTATCTCATCCTTTAGCTCTTGAATTGTTGCTGGCTTATCGACGTACACCTTTTCTTTCAAATAACCCCAAAGAAAAAAAGTCCAACGGCGGCCAATTGACATCGCCATTACGTGAGATAACACGGCCATTGAATTTGTTGCGCAAAAGAGCCATTGTTTCGTTAGCTGTGTGGCAAGTGGCACCGTCCTGCTGAAACCACATATCGTCCACATCCATATCTTCCAATTCGGGCCATAAAAAGTTCGTTATCATCTCACGATAGCGAACACCATTCACAGTAACTGCCTGACCGGCCTCATTTTGGAAAAAATACGGCCCGATGATGCCGCCAGCCCATAAACCGCACCAAACAGTCACTCTTTGTGGGTGCATTGGTTTTTCGACAATCATTTTGGATTCTCATTCGCCCAAATGCGGCAATTCTGTTTATTGACGAATCCACTGAGGTGAAAATGTGCCTCATCACTGAAGATGATGTGCACGATATGCATTTTGATTTGAACGCCCATTTTCATAATAAGTCTGGATAACTTTAACACGTTGTTGGATTGTGTATCTCTCCATGGTTCAAATTGAGTAAGTCTGAAATAGAGAAATGTCAAATAAAATTCGGAAAAAAACTTGGCGTTTAGGTGTGGTTCACATTCAACATCGGCCCTTACAATTTAACCACCCTTTAGTTACAGTCATGGCGAATTAGCTTTACATGAATTCTCCTAGGCTACAGTCTACCAAAAATGTTTCGCTTCAATTAATGACGGAACCAATTTCTATCCAATGGATAGGCTTTGGACAGTACTAAATATTTTTTGTAACATTTTTTTTTTTTTGCTTATTACTCAGGTTTCTTTGGAACTTTTCTAACAAAATGATTATTACGGTATAGTTAAGAATTTTTAAGTTTTAAAAAGTAAATTATACAGGTGCGTTCTAGAATCCGATTTCACTTGAAAGTGGATTTATTCCGCATTTTTATTGTTCACATGGTTTATTCGTTTTTAATTAGAGTATTAAGGTGGTGGTGAAAGTAAAACGAATCGACTTTTACTATTATACATATGTATGTGATAACATTTTTATCCTCTTTATTAAATTTGGTTTTTAGCTGAAAACGTTCTTTACAAAAAAAAAAAAAAAATTAACTTCTAGAAATTTCAAGTTGTTTTAAATTAATTCACTTGTTTAAAAAAAAAATTGAAAAGAAAACACAATTATTCGAAATTTTTTCAGGAATAATTTTTGATACAATCAATAAATTTTTATGTTTTGGGCGTTTAGATTTCTTTTTCGAACAAAAGTTTCCAATACACACAACACGCGGATTTGAGAACACCAATTTATGAATTATGCGGATTCAAATAATTTTGCGTTTTCAATATGGGTCTAAGCCTAGAACACACCTGATAATTTAAAATACTGTATATGTGTACACAGCGTTGTCAGAACGATAATTTAGTTATAGTTTTTGAGCAAAATGATTTTTTTTTTTTTTTTTTTAATTTTTTTTTTAATTTATTTTTTATTATTGAATCTTTCTTATCGAAATTTACAATATGTATTCAAATCTTAATTCTACTTGTTGTTTATTAGTTGTTACCAGTGTAACCACTAACTGCTGTATTCAAATTTTAAGACTGTCTTCTAGTTAGGCTCAAAGTATCGGTTCTTTTTAGCCTCTGGTTACCTTCGAACTGAAGCAAACCCCGAGCGAGGTAGTTAGGGTAGACCATTAGTTTATCGATGTAGCTTATTGAAAATTTTTTAATTTCCTCCTGGATAGTGGGGACGTTGAGATCTCTGTGGATAATATCATTACGTATATACCATGGGGCGCAGACAATGTGTCGTAATATTCTAGACTGTCTTCTTTGAAGCTTTTGGATGTGTTCAAATTAACATAATGCATTTTATATTTTTTCTTATTCTCTTTTGAAATTAAATTGAATTTTGTTTAAACATACGTATGTATATATATTTAGTTATGAATTTTTATTTGTGTGAATTTCTTCATGTACAATATTTATATGTACATACTATGTAGATTTTTTTTAACGCTATGAATTGTATAACAATTATTCCTTAACTGTTTAATAATGTGAAACACTGAAAACTGAAACAAAAAATTATTGTACTAATAGCCTTTACGGCTTCTTGAAAAGAAAATAAAAAGTCACTTTGGTATCAAACTTCTTAAGGTGAGCACTTATTTATTGAATAAAATCCCTTTTTTTAGAGAAAAAAAACTAATTCCTTTTGGTTTTATCTCTCTTATCCTTTTCAAGCGGCATCAAGGACTTATAATTTCTCATTCCTGAGAAATTATAAGTTGCAAGGATATTTGTTAAGCCTTTAACAAGTATTCCAAACGTAAATATTAATCGTACGAGTTAATAGATGGTCCTTCGACTCCTTCAACAGAGAACTGGCCGCCTGTGGTTATACGCATTCCTAAAAGAAGTGCTCTTCAATTTTGCCGACGGGAAAACATCAGAAGAAGAAAACAAACACGCAAGTAAAAAAAAAAAAAAAAAGAGCAAATCCCTGCAGACAAAGTGAGTAGAAATTAAATTAATCAAAAGTTAAAGCCAAAAAGTTATTTATGGGAATTCCTAAAGTGAAATTATAATCCAAAAATTTTCCAAGTTTGATTAAAAGTTTTATCAAGTTTTCCAAAAAGTGTTTTTAAATGCCAAAAAACAAAGATTCCCTCAAGAAAAATTCAAATTTTCCTTTTGCCAAATAAAAAGAGTGCTGCTTATTAAAAAAAAAAAAAAGAAAAAAAGTGCTAACACTTATTAACATATAAAATAGCCTTAATAAAACGGAAAAGTGCTATATTTCATTTCCCTGTTACCAAAATCAGTGTTAAATTAATATAATTTTTCTATAATTAAAATTTGCAATAAAAGGTTAAAAGATCTATATTATAAATACATATATATGTACATAACAAGTGCATAAAAGGAAAAAAAACCTCCACCTTTTTTGCATAAGATCAACCAAAGAGAACCGTCAAAGCATGGTACAATTAGTTAATAAAAAATAGCTGCTGAATATAAATACTCTCACTCTCTTAATGTCGTTCTATTATTAACGGTGGACGAGGAAGGGAAAAACAACTAAAATACGCACAGTGGGTCACTGAAAACATTTATGAAAACCGAAAAGAAAAAGTCCTATATAAATTATATGAAGGTTAAGCAATTTCACGCTTACATTATAAAATAGAGAATTTTTTTGCGAGTAAGTTTAAAAATGAATTAATTAAAATCTACAATTTTACTCCATAATATTCAAACAGAAAATAAATGTTAATCCAATTGGGAAATAAAGTGAAGTTGAATTAAGAGAGATTATAAAGTTAGTAAGAGTAAAATCGTGTCGTGTATCTCTTCAGTGGCGGGTTTTAATATTTTGCGGAAATATTTTTATCATTGTGCTTAATTAAAATTCGCTTTGTTGAGTACGGTTACCAAATCTCTTTGGTCAAACAAAAGTTAAATAAAGTGGTCTTCTTTCTAATTGGCATTTTTTGGGCAGAAATTGTGCTCTTTGGTACAGTGGTACATTTTAAATATAAGCTGGCAATTAAAAGAAAAATAAAAAAGGAAAAAATTTTAGTTAAATAAATTTTTGATATTTTAAATGTTACTTGTGGCAAATAAGGAAAGTCCCTTAGTAAATTCTGGCATTTAAATAATAATAAAAAAAAAAAAAAACGGAAAAAACACGAAATTTTGGAAAATTTTTGGTGGAAAAATAAATTTTATTCAAGCAATTTCTTGCTTTAAAAATATTCAAAAAATTATTTACCGATTTGGTTGCTACTCAAAGCAAAGTGTTTGGAGCATAAAGTCAATCATTTCTTAAAATAGTATGGTCACAATGCAATAGTTGTTGGGAGATACTTAAGAAGTTTAGAATAAAATTTTAATGGAAAAGAAAAGGGAAAAATAGTTTTGCGCTTTTAAAAATTTATACCAAAATAATTTAAACTAAACTATGTCTGGTCTCACTGGAAGATAAAATTATAAATTATCGGGCGGCAATCTTTAAGGAAAATCCTTTCTTAATAAATGTTTGCTTTACAGCTGAGCAAAATTATTGGGTTTATAAACCAGGAAGTTAGTTCCCTTTTCTGAGATTTATTAAAAAAAGAAAAAAATCTTAGGTGCGTTGTTATGCAAAAGTCCCATTACTATCCCATGTTGAGTACAGGCCCACTTTTAGCAAAGGTCGTTACGATTTTCAATTCAAATAACCTAATAAAATAATATCAAGTATCCAAATTACAACGCCTTGTTCGTGTTTTGGATAAAATCACTAATATCTAATCCGAATTACAAAGGATTAATCTGTTCTCAAAGTATTTAAATCACAAAGAATACAAACTGCTTTAAAATCCGAATTACAAAGGATTAAGTTTTAAAGCGTGAATTCCCGATTCACCAAAGCAACAATTTCTATTTTTTTTACTTAACTGCTTTTACAAAGCAAATACATACTTTAAAAATTACAAATCACAATTTCATTGCAATTAAATCCATTTCATACGGTAATACTTTCAATCTTAATCGCAAAGATGGAAGCTCTACAAAATCGATTTGCATTCGATGCAAATAATCTTCTCTCGTTTTGTAAGAAAAACGGTAATCAAGACATAGAAAATCAAGTGGAGGCGATTTTAGACTTGCGAATGAAAGATATCGACGCTCGTTGGGAAAAGGTAGGAAAATCTTATGAAGAACTTATGCTTTCCGAGCTAAGTGAAGAAATCAAAGCTACTGCTCAGGAGCAATACGATTCGTGTGTTGATATGTATTACGTAACAGTCTCGAAGATTCTCAATATAGTAGATACAACCAAAACCAGTATCGGGGCTCGTGAAAGTACTCGCTCAACTTTGCCCAATCTTCCAAGTAGTAGTGTCAAATCAGGCCTAAAACTTCCACCATGTGATACGCAAGTTTTCTCAGGAAGTTATGAGGATTGGCCAGCATTCCGCGATATGTTTACGGCCGTTTACATCAACCATCCCAAGCTAACCGATGCGGAAAAACTCTATCATCTCAGGAACAAAACAACTGATACGGCCGGGGCAATTGTGAAAAGGTTTACACTTACAGATGACAACTTCGCACTAGCATGGCAAGCACTTAAGTTGAGATATGAAAACGTTCGCGTTCTGGTGGATAACCAGATTCGGAGTCTTTTTAACATTCCGGCAGCCATGGCCGAAGATAGCGAATCTTTGCAAAGGGTTCACAGTTCAGTAACCGACAGTTTAGCAATGCTCCAAAGTTTAGGAGTTTCAACACAGGGTTGGGATCCGATGCTAGTCAACTTAGCTTATTCAAAGTTATCTCACGAGACTTTAGCGTTTTGGGAACAGTCATTAAATGCAAGTAGAGAGTTGCCATCGTGGTCACAGTTAAGCGATTTTCTCTTAAGAAGATGTGAAGTAGTGGAAAGAATTTCTACTATAAAAATGTCAAGATCTGCTTTTGGTAGTAACACCGATTCCCAAGCACAAATTCAGATGTACGCATCTCAAGAAAAACTGGATTTAAAATGTAAAATTTGTGACGAACATCACAATTTAAGACAATGCTCTCAATTTCGCAAACTTTCGATTCAAGAAAGGGTTGATTTTGTTTTTAAAAATCAAGTTTGCAACAATTGTCTCTCCCCAGCCCACACCAAAAAATACTGCACCAGCAAAAATACTTGTCTAAATTGTGGGAAACAACATCATACACTGCTTCACATGCGGCCTTCTAATTCTTTTCAAAGGAAAATTAATAATGATCAAACCAAAAATGTTCAAACGACAGCAAATAATAATTCTGACCCTAAAGATTTAAATACTTCCCGTCATCAGGATTTGAACGAGTCAGATAATAGACCGTCCACATCCCAGGCGGCTTACTCAAAAATTAACGCAAATTATGCATCAAATACCACAAGTGTTTTACTGAGAACTGCATTAGTTCAAATTGAATCCAGAGGGGAACGGTTCACAATTCGGGCGCTGATAGACCCCGGCTCAGAAAGAACTTTCCTGTCCGAAAAAATTCGAAAGCGACTAAATTTGCCATCAAGGAAATCTTATTCTGAAATTGTTGGAATTGGGGGCCAAAGTCAAACAGCAGAAAGGGAATGTGATATAGTTTTGGTTTCAAAAGTCAGTAATTTCAGGCTTACGGTAACAGCCATTGTCCTACCCAAAGTAACAAATAAAATTCCCTCAACTTCATTTGACATTACTAGTACAGTTAACCTTTCTGATCTCAAATTAGCCGATCCTCATTTTAATATATCATCGCCCATTGATTTAGTTCTGGGAAATGACAGTGAACGCTATATAAACCTAGATGGAATTAGAAGAGATGTTTTCGGTTCGGCCACAGCATACCAAACCGTGTTCGGATGGGTTCTTAGTGGTTCAGTTCACACAAAACCTATATTTGCATTTTCAACCTGTGTCAGCTCATCAGAAGATACCCATTTAGATAAATTGATACGGAAATTCTGGGAACAAGAGGAGATACTTTCGGCCCGTCCTATTTCTACCGAGGACGAATATTGCGAGAGGTTTTATAGCCAAACAACGAAAAGATTACCAAATGGTCGTTATATGGTCAGGTTACCATTCCGACAAGATCTCCCAGAGCATAAATTTCTTGGCCCCTCCCAGAGCATAAATTTCTTGGCCCCTCAAGGTTCGCCGCGCTTAGTCAATATGTTACAATGGAACAAAAATTAACAAAAGACCCTTTACTGCAGCATCAATATAAGGAAGTTCTGACAGAATACATTACCTTAGATCATATGGAAGAAACAACGTCAAAGGAATTCTTTGCGGATGATAGATGCAACTCATTTTACCTTCCACACCACGCAGTGGTTCGTCCTGAGAGTAAAACAACAAAATTGAGGGTGGTGTTCAATGCTTCCCGTAGAACGAAATCTGGGTATTCGCTGAACGATGTTTTATATACAGGTCCTGCCCTGCAGACAGATTTGATGAACGTAATACTTAACTGGCGGTTTTACAAATTCGTGTTTAGCGGAGACATACAGAAAATGTACCGTCAAATTTTAATTGATCCTCTAGACAGACCATTTCAGCGCATTCTTTTCCAAAAATCCCCCCGGGAGACAGTTAAAGATTACCAAATAAAGACTGTTACATTTGGCGTGAATTGCGCACCTTTTCTAGCTATAAGAACGTTACTGCAATTGGCGTCAGACGCTCAAGAAAAGCTCCCAAAAGCAGCAGATATACTAAGGATGCAAACGTATGTCGATGATATTCTTACTGGTGGCCACTCCATAGAAAGCGTATTGGAATCACAAGGTCAACTTATGCAAATGCTCGAATCTGCTGGGTTTGTACTTAAAAAGATCACGGCAAACAACTCCCAGTTGTTAACCTCTTTCCCCAAAGAGGACTTATACGACTCAGATTTTCTTAAATTTCCGGACGCAAGTACAATGAAAGCTCTCGGTATTCGTTGGAACGCATTAACTGATTCCTTCAGTTATTATTTTGAGCCAATCCCTCCGGCAAACCAAATCACTAAAAGAAAAATAGTTTCATCCGTTGCCAAGTTGTTTGACCCAGCAGGCTGGATATCGCCCATAGTTGTTAAGGGAAAACTGCTAATCCAACAACTATGGTTGGAAAAAATTGATTGGGATGATTTGGTAAGTCTAGATTCTCTTCGAACCTGGAACGAGATTATTCATGATTTGCAAAAAATTCAAGAAATCCAAATTCCTCGGTGGATTCAGTTCACTCCCGTGGATAAGATTCAAATTCACGGTTTTTGTGATGCCTCCAAACTGGCCTATTGCGCAGCTATATATATTCGAATAGAAACTGCGTTCTCAGTCGTATTTTCTAATTTATTAGTAGCTAAAACCAAGGTCGCGCCACTAGCTTCAACTACTCTACCTCGACTAGAACTTTCGGGGAGCGTGATGCTGGCTAAACTTGTGCGCCATACCATTACGTCACTCACCCTTCATGATGCTGAGATAATCCTCTGGTGTGATTCATCGATTGTGTTAGGCTGGCTAGCAAAGCCACCAGCTACGTGGAAAGAAATTTATGTTGCTAATCGTGTGGGACAAATCCACAATTTACTTCCTAATGCAAAATGGCGACACGTGCCTACACATTATAACCCAGCGCGGGTGCAGACCTCAGGATCTCATCAATAATAATCTTTGGTGGCATGGCCCTGCTTGGTTAATCAATCCCAAATCGGAATGGCCACACAATAACCCATTAAATTCTTTCAAATCCTCTGGAAAAAGTCCCATTAGTTCGAAAATGAACGAAGAAACTATAAAAATAGATGCTCCCATTCATAGCTATCAGATTAATGTCATACCGGATGATATACTAAGCAGATTTTCATCATTGACTAGAGCACTAAGAGTACTTGCATATGTATTTCGGTTTATAAGACGTTTTCAACCCTCATTTGCTAACGCCAACTTGACTCTTCAGTATGAAGGTTCTCAATTAAGCCAAAATGAAATTAAGACTGTAAAAATTAGATTAATCATACTCGCTCAGAAAAAATGGTATTTCTCGGAATATGACAATGTCTCCCAGTCTCGTCCCATTTCCAAAAATAGCTCGCTATTTACTTTAAACCCCTTTCTAGATTCTAAAGGGATATTACGAGTGAACGGCCGGTTAGCTAACTCGCCGTTACCCTACAACGAACGATTCCCAGTAATTTTACCTGGTGATTCCCATTTCTGCGAACTTTATCTGCGATACATACATGAACTTTTATTTCATGGCGAATTTAATTTGATGTGTCGAATAACTCAGACTGAGTTTTACATAGCTCGTCTCCGACTTAAGGTGAAAAAGATAATAAGGTTTTGCAAAGTGTGTATTGTTCATAAAAAACAAGCCTGCTCTCAAATAATGGCAGCATTGCCCTCCGATCGTTGCCAGCTCTCGTTCCCATTTAACATTACCGGCATAGACTTCGCAGGCCCCTTTGAGCTTAAAAGTTCAGCGCTCCGAAATGCTGCTCTAATTAAAGGATATGCATGCGTCTTCGTCTGTTTTGCGACTAAAGCGATCCATTTAGAGCCTTGCTCTAGTCTCTCTACTCCAGCTTTCCAGGCAGCGTTTTCCCGCTTTATAGGGCGGCGTGGCCTTCCACACAAAATCTATTCCGATAATGGTCGAAACTTCGTCGGTGCAAATCGAACTCTCCGTCGAGAGTTCACAAAATTTATTAATGCTACTTCGCAAGACTTAGCGCAAAAATATATTTTACACGGTTTTGAATGGAAGTTTATTCCCCCACAGGCTCCTCATATGGGCGGCCTCTGGGAAGCTGCGGTGAAAAGTTTTAAGTTCCATTTAAAACGAGTAGCAGGAGCTTATCGCTTTAACTTTGAAGAGTTCGCTACCATGTTAGCACGTATTGAAGGCGTTTTAAACTCCAGGCCGATTTCACCTGTATCTGAAGACCCCAGCGATTTAACTGCTTTGACCCCCGGACATTTTCTTCGTGGGGGTCCAATTATGTCCTTCCCCGAACAGACTACTGAAAATCTATCCCTGATCAACCGGTGGGAAAAGCTTAAGGCAATTCATCAGAAGCTCTCCCTACAATGGAAAGCAGAATATTTAAAATCTATGCACAAAAGTGGAAATTTTCTACCTCGAATTTGAAAATAGGAGATTTTGTAATAGTAATGGAAGATCTTTTGCCACCATGTGAGTGGCGTTTAGGAAGGATTGAAAAGGTTCACAGGGGGTCCGATCAGAATGTTCGCGTAGTCGATGTTCGTACCGAAAGGGGGATTATTACCCGCCCCATCACAAAACTTTGTTATTTGCCATACAATTTCTCTTAAGCCGATTACTTTTTTCATAATCCTCCGGTTCATGACCAGTCAAAATAAATTTCTAAAGTCAAGCAGAATCAATAGTTACATACATACATACACTCCTTTCTTCCCATATACCTAATTTATTTCCACTAAGCTAGCTATTAATAAAAATATCACTAAAAAAAAAAAAAAAAATTATAATTACAGGAAAATGAATCAAACTCCACGAGATCCTCACATTCATCAATGCCAATTGTGCTACCGGTACCATTCTCTGAGGTTCTGTAGAAGATTCATCGATATGGACTCGACTGAGCGAAACCGGGTGGCAAGGGAACACAATTATTGCATAAACTGTTTTGCCAGGACGCATGACGTATACAGCTGCGACAGCCCTGACTCGTGCCTCTACTGCGGGCAACTGCACCACACGTTGTTGCACACCAATAGAACGCAGAGGCGCGGCATTCACGAGAGATTAGGCGCACGTCCGGCAAGGACCCGCCGCCACACTCCCACACGTAGTCGTACTCGCCTTCAAAACCGCCCCTTGCCAACTCGGACCCACAGATCCATCACAAGCAGCCCTCGTCCAATAACCAACAACAACCGACGTCATCTAGCAATACGCATCAGAACCAGTCGCACAAGCACCCTCCGCACCAGTACCAGCCGCATCAACACCAACAACTACCGCAACCGCTTAGCCAGCGATGGCAACGCCCCACATGCTCAACAGGAAGAGCAGGCTAACACCGCAACATTGCCAAACCACAGGATTCTTTCCGAGGCCATACGATCGCTGGCTATCGTCCTTTGCTCCACTTCTACAACCAATTAATTGCGCAAGCGCAACGAGGGGCGCCATGTTCAAATTAACATAATGCATTTTATATTTTTTCTTATTCTCTTTTGAAATTAAATTGAATTTTGTTTAAACATACGTATGTATATATATTTAGTTATGAATTTTTATTTGTGTGAATTTCTTCATGTACAATATTTATATGTACATACTATGTAGATTTTTTTTAACGCTATGAATTGTATAACAATTATTCCTTAACTGTTTAATAATGTGAAACACTGAAAACTGAAACAAAAAATTATTGTACTAATAGCCTTTACGGCTTCTTGAAAAGAAAATAAAAAGTCACTTTGGTATCAAACTTCTTAAGGTGAGCACTTATTTATTGAATAAAATCCCTTTTTTTAGAGAAAAAAAACTAATTCCTTTTGGTTTTATCTCTCTTATCCTTTTCAAGCGGCATCAAGGACTTATAATTTCTCATTCCTGAGAAATTATAAGTTGCAAGGATATTTGTTAAGCCTTTAACAAGTATTCCAAACGTAAATATTAATCGTACGAGTTAATACAGGATGTTAGATGCGCATGCAGTACCCCATAATTGGATGCCATATGTCCATATTGGTTTTATGATGGACTTGTATAGAAGAATTTTGTTGTCTAAAGACAAGTTTGAGTTTCCACCGAGAAGCCAATGTAGTTGAGCTGGGTTAACCTTTATTCTCCATTTTTCTAGCCATGCCTCTAGTTCATTGATGTGGGACTGCAGATTTTGCGATGCGACTTTTGGGTCATGGTTAACGCTAATAAATGATGTGTCGTCTGCAAATGTAGAGGTATGCGTGCTCAGGTTTGTTGGCATATCCGCTGTGTATATTATATATAGAAGCGGTCCTAATATGCTGCCTTGGGGAACACCAGCAGTAATTTTCTTGAGGGGGGAGTATTTATCTTGCGACCTTACTATGAATGTTCTGCCTGTTAAATAGCTCTCCAAAAGCTTGTGAGTGTTTTGAGGAAGCATTCGTGTTATTTTGGCCCATCATGCCAAACTTTGTCAAATGCTTGGGAAATGTCTATAAACAGGGCTGAGCAGTATTGCTTTTTCTCAAACGCCGATCTAATAAGGGTGACAATTCTATGCACTTGTTCTATTGTACCATGTTTCGCTCTGAATCCGAACTGGTGATCCGGGATAATGTTGTGTTCATTTAGATGAGGAGTTATACTTAAAATGAATATTTTTTCGAAAAGCTTCGATAGGATTGATAATAAGCTTATCGGTCTGTACGACGCAAACTGGCTAGCATCTTTTCCTGGCTTGGGACTCATAACAATTATAGACCTCTTCCATGAGGATGGGAAGTATCCGACTCTTAATATAGCGTTAAAAATGAGTAGCAAGATTCTGGAAGCAGACGATGGTAAGTTTCTTATCATTGACCCTGTGATACTGTCAAGTCCGGGAGATTTTCTAATATTCACTTTTTCTATTGCAGATTTTACTTGAGTAATGTTAAATTTTAATGGATGGTTTACCTCATCAGGAATGATTGGACGACAGGAACAAGTATGTGTATCATGTGGCGTGAAAACTTTCTCAAGGTGGCCCGCGAAAGCGTTTAATTTTTCATCTGTGTTTTTGGCCCAAGTGCGGTTTTCCAGTCTTAATGGAGATTCCCGGGTTATAGGGCATTTCATCCATATCATCTATATCCGTCGATGTATTGTTAGGAGCAAGTTTAATTGTCCGCTTGATTGGGGTTGCATTTCTTGCTGCAGCATCCAAGACTTCTGTAAATCGGTCGACAGCTATTTGGATGTCAGATGAATTTTTTAGGGGAATGCACTGTGATAGGTGAGAGCTCACATACATTTTATACTTTAACCAATTTGTGTTTCTGTTTGGATAGGAAATACAGTTTGCAGCTGCGGCGTCAGAGTTACCTTTTAAAATGAGGATTGAAGGTGAATGATCAGACGAAAAATCATAGGAGGAACTAACTAGTACCTGATCGCGCTTGATGTTTTTGATTACAGCAAAGTCAATAAGGTCTGGTGGCTTGTTGAAGTCGGTTGGCAAATAGGTGGGCTCACCACTCGATACCACATCAAAGTTATTTGCAGTTACGGTATTATATAGCTGATTACCTCTAGGACTAATAAGTCTGGAGCCCCAATATGTATGTTTAGCGATATGATTTGAGGATTATTTCTCAAATTATGATTTTTTTAAATTATAACTAGCTGACCCGGTCTACGTTGCTGGCCCTAAGTAAACATTAGTTTTGTATTACCACACGATTTAAATTGAGCATTTAACGAAATTTACGGCCTTTAAAATAAAAATCCATGGAATACCTATCATAAATTTTTTTTAAAAAATAACTTACATATGGTGTGGATATGGGTTCAATCAAAAAAGAATAAGTTGGACCATGGCGATAATTTTAAAGAAAAAATCGTCCAAATCGGTCAAGCCGTTCTCAAATCATGCTCTTAATAGAAAAAGTGGGCGTAAAAGTAGGCGTGGTAATTTTTTCTTTCGATGAAAACGTAAAATAAATTAATACGAACAGTTAAAAGAAAAATTAGTCAAATCGATGGAGCAGTTTTTTGATTTTCGGTAAATCGAAAAAAGTGGGCGGGGCAAAATTTTCTTTCCGTAAAAACCTAAGTTAAACCATGGCGATCATTTTGAAGAAAAAATCGTCCAAAGTAGGCGTCGTAAATTTTTCTATCGATGAAAACTTAAAATGGATTAATACGAACATTTGAAAGATAAATTAGTCAAATCAAAATCGTCCAAATCGGTCAAGTCGTTCTCCAGTTATGCGCTTAATAGAAAAAGTGGGCGTAAAAGTAGGCGTGGTAAATTTTTCTATCGATGAAAACTTAAAATGGATTAATACGAACATTTGAAAGATAAATTAGTCAAATCGATGGAGCAGTTTTTTGATTTTAGGTAAATCGAAAAAAGTGGGCGGGGCAAAATTTTCTTTCCGTAAAACCCTAAGGTGGACCATGGCGATCATTTTAAAGAAAAAATCGTCCAAATCGGTCAAGCCGTTCTCAATTTATGCGCTTAATAGAAAAAGTGGACGTAAAAGTAGGCGTGGTAAATTTTTCTATCGATGAAAACTTAAAATGGATTAATACGAAGATTTGAAAGAAAAATTAGTCAACTCGATGGAGCCGTTTTCTGATTTTAGGTAAATCGAAAAAAGTGGGCGTAAAAGTGGGCGGGGCAAAAGTATCCTATGTCCGTCTCCTGGCTCTAAGCTACCTCCCTACCAATTTTTAGCCAAATCTGTTCTGCCGTTCTTGAGTTATAAGTGGTGTAACTAACACGACTTTCTTTTATATATATAGATTTTGTATACCCTCCACCACAATTAGTTGTGAAGAGGGTATATTAAGTTTGTCATTCCGTGTGAAACTTTTTTATTATTCATCTCAGACCCCATAAAGTATATATATTCTGGGTCCTTGAGTAATTCTAAGTCGATTTAGCCATGTCCGTTTGTCTGTCCGTCTATTGAAAACACGCTCACTTTTGAAAAACTCAAAAGAACTAAACAAACTGGGTGTCAAATTGCTTGTAGTTATCCTAAGCAGTTTGGGATTGAAATTCAGCAAAATCCGTTTAGTAAGATCAGAGCTATGAATCAAAATGTGGAACCACCACCAAAAAAAAATTGATAATTTTGTTACAAAAACTTACATAAATGGTGGAATAATGCACAGAATGACAAACGATTTTGCGAAAATTCGTCTTATTCAAAATCACGCTGTAAAGTTTTGAGAAGATCGGTCCATAATTTACCCTAGGCCCCATATAAACCCTACTTCCGGAAAACAGAACAAAATTTGGTACATCAAAGTTTTATAGGACAAGAAATAAAACTATGTAATTTCGTGACGATCGGTCCATAATTTACCCTAGGCCCCACATAAACCCCACTTCCGGAAAACAGTTTAGTACGCCTTAATCCGTAAAAAATAATGCTATCATAACAAAATTTGGTACATCAAAGTTTTATAGGACAAGAAATAAAACTATGTAATTTCGTGAAGATCGGTCTATAATCTACCCTAGGCCCCATATAAACTCTACTTCCGGAAATCAGTTTAGTACGCCTAAATCCTTAAAAAATTATGCTATCATAACAAAACTTGGTACATCAAAGTTTTATAGGACAAGAAGTAAAACTGTGTAATTTCGTGAAGATCGGTCCATAATTTACCCTAGGCCCCATATAAACCCTACTTCCGGAAAACAGTTTAGTACGCCTAAATCCTTAAAAGATAATGCTATCATAACAAAATTTGGAACATAAAAGTTTTATAGGACTAGAAATAAGACCGTGAAATTTCGTGAAGATCAGTTCATAATTTACCCTAGGCCCAATATAAACCCTACTTCCAGAAAACAGTTTAGTGCGCCTAAGTCCTTAAAAGATAATGCTATCATAACAAAATTTGGAACATAAAAGTTTTATAGGACAAGAAATAAGACTGTGAAAATTCGAGAAGATCATTACTCCCGGAAAACAGTACGCCTAAAAACGTAAAAAATAATGCTATCATAACAAAATTTGGTACATCACAGTTTTATAGAACTAGAAATGACACTGTGAAATTTGGTGAAGACCGGTGCATAACTTACCATAGGCCTCATTTAAAGCCCACTCTGGTAAAATAATTAAATACGCGGTAAACTTTCTTCCAGTTTAGCTTCATATAGCCAGAAAAAATGTTATGCAGTTTTGTGATATACGGTTCATAATTTACCTTAAATTCCATTTCAGCAGCCTTCTGAAATTCACTGCAAACGCTTAAACTAATTGCACCGCTGCACAGAGGAGTATTTGGCCTGAAAAGCTGGCCAAAATTATTAAACGTGTTTTTTGAATTGAAAGTTTTAGTTTTTTGATAGTTTTAGGTGTAGTATGATATAAAAAGTCTAGTGGCAGATTTTGAAAAAATTACACTGCGCAACAAAACAAATTTTCTCTACCGTAGAAATAAAAGTATGTGGACTATATGGATTTTAATGCCCGTAATTCAAATCTGTTTTCCGTTTTTCTCTAGTACGTAAGGATTTTCTTTTAAAGGCGTGGCATACTTCAGCCCCTAAATCGTTGGGTTGCCTTATATATTTTGTCATAACTTGAAAACGTGTTTTCCGATTTTAATAGCAGGAGGATCAGAAGATGCACCGGAAAATTCTGCTTAAACTACCCATACACATTTATTTTATATCTATTACTTTTTTGGAGTTATTAAAAATTTAATGGCGAAAACATGCAAAATGCGTCAAATTTTTTGTTTTCAAAATGCAATAAAAAAATTTAAGAACCAAAAAGTTTAAATTTTTAAGATTTTTCTAAAAGCCACATTCCTAAGGTATAAAAGTTGGTATAAATAGCAAAACTCGATTAACAAATGTTGATTTTAAAGGTTTAAACTCATTCTTGACAGACTGTATGTACATTAGAGTGGGTCAATTTGTTCGGGCCCAAAAAAAGTGACAAAGCGTATAGCAAAATCGTAATCTACGCAAAATTCTAAGAACTTTTCCTAAAGAAACCATGGTTCTAAAATCAAAATCGAGCTTCCGGTTTTTGACTTGAAAGTTTGGTGCTCAGAAAATCTGGAAAAATAAAACTTTTTTGGAATTATTTATTGAAATTGGTGAACAGTTGGCCTGTATCGCTAAAAGAGGGCTTGTTTAAAAGGAAATTTTCTCAGCTTTATATATCTGTGCTCATTTTTAGAAAATTCTGTACATAAATAATTTCCTAGGAGATTTTTGTCAAAATGTTCAAACTGGTAAAATTAAAAAATTTATTTAATTTTTTTTTAAACCCAATTTTCTATTTTAAATTCACTACCTTTTAAAAAAAGAAACTAAATGAAAAAAAATAAAATAAAATTACCCAATAAAAATTTTTCTCATTTTACGAAGCACTATTTAAAAAAATTAGCGCAATTTTATGCGCTACGCAATAAGACATACATAAATGCAGTAAAGTATGTAAGTGAAAGAACTCTCAACAACTTAAAAAAAATAACATTTCAAGTGCAACGGCATTCCCTTACTACGAAGCAGGTTTGTAAGGGAGAATACTAAAAAATAACTGTATCAGTGTGTAAAGCTGATCGTTACATCTAACAATTTTTATATGCTTTATGGTTCATAAATGTATTGCTTCAAAGTGGGAACTCGCCATATAAAATTCACGACTTCCTTACAAACCTGCTTCGTTCGAAGCTCTATTTTTTATGCGGTAACGACTTCAATAAAAATGTGTTTAAAAGAAAAAATACTGGCCAAACCAGAAATTGAACCATTTCATCCTGGGTCACAAGGCCCAACATAACCTTTAAGCCATAACAGCACTTATTAACTTACGCGCTTAATACGAGTTTTTGTACATTTTTTAAATATTGCTGGCTATTCTTGAAAACGCGTCGAAAAAGTGAAAATGTTTATTAAAAAAAAATTATTTTTGTTTACCATACATTTCAAAAATAGAATAATCGTGAGAATTTTAACGGTAAATTGTGTGAACGATAGAATTACAAACTTTCCAGTTTCTCATTACCTATGTATTTATTTTTTGTTTTTAAAGTATGGCCCTTATTATGTAAAACGCAACGCCAAAGAATTACATTGAAAGTAAAACAAATTCATAAATATTTTATAATTTTGTTGTTGCTTTGTACAAAAATTCATGTACCGTTTTAAAATTTTTATCGCCACAAGTAATGAGGCGTTTGAAATTTTAGAACGCAAAAAGAATTTCTGTAGTAAGCAACAAAAAAATTAAAAATATTTATGACTTTGTTTTTGCTTTCAATGTAATTCTTTGGCGTAACGTTGCGAATTATATAATTAGGGCGTATGTTTCTTAGTGCTGGTTCACACAGGTCAAGTTTGACTCTTCAAGTCTTGAGCTTTTAGGAGAGAGGGGTAAAGAGAATGGAAAGGGGTACATACTTGACCGTACCAGTCAGTTTTGTATTTTTCTTTTCTTTTTTCATCCGTAATATAATAAAAAGCTACAAAGTTGAAGGAAAAGAAAACAAAAATTAATTTTGTGCATGAACGTGAACGCAAGTTCAAAAGAAAATTTAAATAAAACTGTTCAAGTAAACTTGACCTGTGTGCACCAGCACTTACTACACCATTTCCAATTGTATTTCAGAATTTTCTTACTATATTTCAGAAATTCTAAATTTAACTTAAAACATTTCCAATTGTAACTTCTGAAAGTGTCCAATTGTATTTCAGAAATTTATGTTTTTATAGCTAATACTATTTTTTAAATTGGAAATGGACCATAGCAATTTGTCTGAGCCGTCATTTGCTACAAGCATCTACCATTTATTGATCTAGGGTTACCGGCACATATTCAGGGAACTGAGCGATTTGTTCAATTGCTTACCAATGTTTCCCACGTGCCATAGAATGTAATCGAGATGATATTTTGGCAGTTACTATTAAAAGCCGCAACAGAATACTACGAATGGATAGCAAAAAAAATATTGTAGGTATGTAAATTGCAGCTATAGGCCGAAGTATTTTTTTAATACATTTTTTTATTTTTATTTTAAGCGGTTCCTTTTTTTAAGTTGTGAATTTTCCAAAAAATTGCGTTTTAATAAAAAAAAGAATATTAATAAAAATATTAGTTTTGAATTTTTTTATTTTCAATTTTTGCTTAAATTTTATTGTAAGAAATTTTCGTTTAATTAAGTTGTGAGTAATCAATTCTATGGCATTTTGACAAAACATCTTAAGTCAAAATTAAAAAGTTGAAAAAATGGTGTTAATCGTACGAATTTTCATTAAAAACATTTTTGCTTACGTTTTTAAAATTTTTTATTATGACCTAAATTTTTGTTTCATTTCGGTTTATTTTATTTTTTAACAAAAATGCTTTTTTCACCGAATTTTTTTTTATCTTTTTTGCTCTCTTATCTCCACTTAAGATGTTTTATCAAAATGCCGCAGAATTATTTAATTTTAATCAACTTTGAATTAAAATTTAGTTAAGTTATTTTATTTTATTTAACTTTTGTGTATCACAATTGTAACAGTTTAAGGTTTCTTATCAGCTTGAATATGATTATTTTGACAAAAACTTCTCAACCAATTATTGATGTACAGATTTGTCTAAAAATTAGCACAGATATAGAAAGCTGAGAGAATTTTCTTTTAAACAAGCCCTCTTTCAGCGATACAGGCCAACTATTCACCAATTGCAATAAATATTTCCAAAAACGTATAATTTTTTTCAGATTTCCTGAGCACCAAATTTTCAAGTCAAAAACCGGAAGCTCGATTTTGATTTTAGAACTATGGTTTCTTTAGGAAAAGTTCTTAGAATTTTGCGTAGATTACGATTTTGCTATACGATTGGTGGGCAAAAAAATTGACCCACTCTAATGTACATACATACATATGATTTACAGTCTAATTAAAAAAAAAAAATTTGAAAATTGTAAGGCTCTTATAAAACAGTATTTTTTTATGAAAAAGGCTTTATTATATTTATTTTATATTATTTATTACTTTATAAACGGAAAAGTTAAACTAATAAAAATTCCTTACTAATTATTATGTCGTATGTGAATCCTCATTAGCTGCGTCATCGGTGTCAGGAAGAAGAAGTGTGATGGTTTCTGATGAAAAAGCTTTTTTATTATTCCGTTCTCTTTGCGTACTGCAGCTTATAAAAGGGTCACTGCTCAGAAATAACCTATTCAAGACATCTCGATTTGTATCGCTTCTGCTGAATTTCCTCGAATAATTCGTACGATATAATCGTAAGTGCTTATTTCTGGCCTCGGCAGCTTCTTCTGACAATTGTCCAATTGGCAAGATTGCTTGTTTTATAACACTACCGCCATGAATAAGAATCTTGTGCATCGTAGGACATATGGGGTTGCCAGTTGTAAAGTTGCACATATATTTCGGCAGTTTTATGTGCATATTCCTCAAATTTCTCAATATTAATTCGGTGTCCGCTAGTTATTGCTTCCAATATTATTTTCAGGCGGTTGATTAATTCTTCACTTATTCCAGTGATTTTCGATGCAGTTGCTGGGTCCGAAAAAAATCTTCTTGATGTGTTGCCATCATTAGTGCTACCGTATCCTGGTTTCGGAACATCTACAAGTATTCCTATCTCGTCTTTAAGTCTTTTTTGGATGAATATCTTCCTCTCTTTAACAATTGCTTTATCTTCATCGCTCCTTAGCTAAGAATTTTTGCAATTTATAATTACATATAGGCAGGTATTAATATTGTGAAGAGTTAAAAGTGATGTGAATAACAGTTGAAATCAATAATTCAAAATACATAAAAGTTTTTGACGATATAAAGGTATAAGAAAAAGTGCCC
Source organism: Pollenia angustigena (assembly GCA_930367215.1). Taxonomy (NCBI): domain Eukaryota; kingdom Metazoa; phylum Arthropoda; class Insecta; order Diptera; family Polleniidae; genus Pollenia; species Pollenia angustigena. The sequence goes on along the minus strand of OV884057.1, from coordinate 72,727,517 downwards.
GATGAGCCAAAATAAAAGAAATGTGAAAATATAAAAAAATTGTCAAAAATAATGGCGCAAACTTGCGCACACTTTTTTTTTGGTTTCTAAAATTAGAGATTCCAAATTTAATTGTGGTATCAAACATAATTCGTAGACATGCTAACCTCACTATTAAAAACCTCTTCTTTTCCTTTTTTTGCAAAAAAAAAGTGTATAATTTGTTTTTTTTTAGCTTTTGAACGAATTGTTTCAACATGAATATTCAACATATTTTAAACTTTTTTTTCTTTTTATACCCTTCACCACAGGTGTAAAAGGGTATATATAAGTTTGTCATAACGTTTGTAATTTCCACAATATTGATTTTAGACCCCATAAAGTATATATATTCTGGGTCCATATGAGAAGAGAAGTTGATTTAACGATGTCCGTCTGTCCGTCTGTCCGTCTTACGTTTGATATGTGTTTTCCGGATAATCCAGACATGATAGCGGCTAGGTTGTTTTACATTTATGTCACATATAGTCCACCATTTCTTGCTATTGAAATTCAGCAAGATCGGTCCACAAATGGCTGAGATATGATCAAAAAACCACGACTGCCTCTAATTTTTTCCAAAAATCCCTTGTTGTTGTTGTATTTTTATTGCTTTTTTCTGTATATCTGGAGAACGGCAAGAGCCAAAGTTTCCAAATTAGGTACAAACATTAAGGTTGTCAATACACACCACCCTACAAAATCTGGGCGGGATTGGAGAAGTGGGCGTGGTACCTCCCGTACAAAAAAAATTACAAATTGTATAAAAACCTAAATTTTAGGGCTGTCATATGTCCTATGGATATGACTTATATACCAAAATATCGGAAATTTTTAGTAGAACATATTTTATAAAAAACTCGGGAAAATCGGTTCAGATACGAAAAATTTATGACCAAAATATTAATTTTTTTTTAAAAAATACCCATTCTCAGGAACCATAGATCTTCCCGAGTCCAAGTTTTACAGCCAAAATAACTCATATAGTCCACCATTTCTTGCTATTGAATTTCAGCAAGATCGGTCCACAAATGGCTGAGATATGATCAAAAAACCACGACTGCCTCTAATTTTTCCAAAAAAAACCCTTGTGGTTGTTGTTTTTTTGTTTTTTTATTTGAAACATGTACACATGCTTGTACATGATTGTTCGCTTTAATTGAAAAATACATACCTACAAATTAAACTAATAATATGACGAAGTATATTCTATTATAATGCTTTATTATTAACAAGGTTAATAGCTCAATGGTCTGGGCGGTTGCCCAAGAAGGTTTGTTTGTTATATTGCCGGGGTTCAAATCTCGGCATCTCCACCTTTACCAAACAAAAATTTTTTAACTTTTTCCATAAATATTTCTATAAACGATTTTAAAATTATTCAGCGATTTTTGATTTTTTCATTTTATTGACAATATAAATATGCATCGTTCGCCTTACATGTGAAACAAAAAACATATTTTACATTTTGTTTTTGGCTTTAATTTAAATACCTAAGTATGTACGAATATGCAAAAGTTATTTATGTGTATTGGTAGGCATTGTTTTCATGATTGTTGCTTTTTTTTCAGTTATAGAGACGGATTGTCTCTTCTTACATTTCAATTCAAAAATCTTACACGTGTTGCCATATTATTTTTAAAAAATATTATTATTTCTAAAAAAAATCCCATTTGTTATTTGAAAACAAAACATTCAACAATAAGTATTTGCGTACGTAAATGTTTAATTTAATCAAAAAGCTAGAAACATTTAAGTTAGGATAATTTTATTGACGAACCCAATGACATAGAAACAGATCTTAAAATTTGTTCACAGCTTACTCTGACATTAGGCAAGGCAAAGAAATGCTAAAAATTATTTTGAAAACGCTACAAATAATTCTTAAAGTTGTTCATTATATTGTTTTAAATCCTTATACATTTAAGTGACTCATTTTAAACAAAATTAAAATAAATGGTAATATTTAAACAAGTATTTAGGTAGATTTGATAAAGCATCAGATATAAATACCACAATTGGTTAACCTTGAAATTGGAAGGCCCTCTAATAAAAACAAAATACAAACGGTTTTATAGCTATTTTGATTTAAAAGAATTTACAGACATATTTAGACCAGATTATTTTTTTTTATATTTTAAAAAAACAGTCTTCATTAATTGCGTAAAAGTTAGTTTATAACAATTTATTTTAGTTTTAATCGCTAAAGCGGATCATACACTTGCAATAAAATTGTTCAATTTTACGTATTGTACAATTATATCGCCAATGTGTATGCGATATTCGATGGTAGCACAATATATTGGCAACAATCAAAAGACTTTTGATTTTTATTGCACAACGAAAAGAAAGTGAAATGTGTTGGCAACATTGTATAATGCTGTTTATGCTATTCCTATAGTTTATGTTCACCTTTTTATTGAATGAATGAAACCATTGTGCGACTTATTGCATAATATAGGACAAAATTTAAATAATATGGCGAATATCATATACAGTAATATTGCAAGTGTATGGGCCGCTTAAGACTATTTCATCCAACTTTAAAAATTAATCAAAAGAAGCTTAAAACATTTTTCTAAAAAGCTAATAAAATGCCAAATGGAAATTTTACAGCTAAATCTAAGTTTTTTGTGCTGAATTTACTTTCAAAAATAAAAAATTCCCACACTACTTAAAAGTCATCATTAAAAATCGCCCAAACATGCAGGCTTATCGTCTTGTAAAAAAATAAAATGAAAATTTTTTTACAATAAAATAAGAATTATCCATTTCCATACGAAATTTCATTTTGACTACAACTATTTTTTTTAGTCAAAATTTATTATAATTTATTATAATACATAAAAAACTTAAGTTATATCAATACCTATTCTATTCTTTTTAATCTAAGTAAAGCTGCAAAATTGCAAAAATGGTCACACTGCTTAAAAACCATACAAACAAGCAGGGTTATCCACTCTAAAAAAAATTGTATTTAGGGAATATTAGAAATGCCCTCATCATATAATTTTACGACTACAAAAAACCGCTAACATAACGAACAGTCATCTAGTGTCGTCAAAATATTAAAAGCAATCTTTGCCTTTTTATTGCTGACATTGATAACATATTAGTCACTTTTTTAGACAATTTATACAAAAATATATTCATATATACCTATATACGGGCCTGTTCTGAAATCACACCTGTGACTTTGTGGTGTTTTGAAAGTCATACCGTTGTTGTGTTTCTTGGTGTGCTTTCTGCAATTGAAGATCACACAAAAACGGGACGCTAAAATATCACACGTGTGATTTCAGTAGGCACATGTGATTTCAAATCACGTGATTTGAGTTTAAGTGATTTTCAGAACAGGCCTGATAATATCTTCTGCACAAAAGCGATTTAAAAGCATACACAATTTAAGCAATTTCTTGGTATGTTTATGTTGTATTATTGATAAATAAAAAACATTTAAATTGGTTTGCGACTTTTATTAACCAAAACGAAAGTTTACGTTTCAAAACGGTTAATGGTAACCCTGTAAAATAGTTGTTTTTTTTGGGGTTTTTTTCATTTAAAATACTTGCGGTAAACTTCTTTTTTTTTTTTTTATTTAATATTACCTTCTGTATTACACACAAACAACAAACACATACATACTTTAATTTAATATAAATAATTATGGATATCACATACTCAAATCAACAACGACTTCTCATGCGGTTCGATGGTCGAACGGTCTAAACGGTCTGCCTCTTAACAATGTCTTATTGGTTTACTGGTTCGAATCCCATTCATTCCATTCTTTTTTTTGTTTTTTATTTTTTTATTTTATAAATCTTTTTATCTAAAAAGAAATTGGTCAGTTTTTCACTTTTTAAAATTTTTTAAATATATTTATGAACTTCATATACGTATATTTTATACATATTTACGCCTTTTAATTTACCCTTTTTATACCCTTATTTTTTTTTATTGATTTCATTTGTATACCCTTCACCAGAGGTGTAAAAGGGTATATATAAGTTTGTCATTACGTTTGTAATTTCCACAATATTGATTTTAGACCCCATAAAGTATATATATTCTGGGTCCATATGAGAAGAGAAGTTGATTTAACAATGTCCGTCTGTCCGTCTGTCCGTCCGTCCGTCTGTCCGTCTTACGCTTGATATGTGTTTTCCGGGAAAACCAGACATGATAGCGGCTAGGTTGTTTTACATTTATGTCACATATAGTCCACCATTTCGTGCTATTGAAATTCAGCAAGATCGGTCCACAAATGGCTGAGATATGATCAAAAAACCACGACTGCCTCTAATTTTTTCCAAAAATCCCTTGTTGTTGTTGTATTTTTATTGCTTTTTTCTGTATATCTGGAGAACGGTAAGAGCCAAAGTTTCCAAATTGGGTACACACATTTTGGTTGTCAATACACACCCCATCACAAAATGTGGGCGGGATGGGAGAAGTGGGCGTGGTACCTCCCGTACAAAAAGAAGTAAAAATTGTATAAAAACCTCAATTTTAGGGCTGTCATATGTCCTATGGATATGACTTGTATACCAAAATATCGGAAATTTTAAGTAGAACATATTTTATAAAGAACTCGGGAAAACCGGTTCAGATACAAAAAAGTTATGACCAAAATTATTTTTTTTTTTTTTTAAATACCCATTTTCGGTAGCCATGGATCTTCCCGAGTCCAAGTTTTATAACACAAATAAATGGTAAATTTCTTGCTAAACACGTCGGTATATAAATCTGTCAAATCGGTTAAAAAATGGCTGAGTTATAATCAAAATACTGAAATCCCAAAAGTTACTCTTTTTTATAATTAAGTTTGTTTTTTATTTTATAATTAAGTTTGTTTTTTTTATAATTAAGTTTGCTTAAATATATGTACAAATATGTAGGTATATATATATATGCCTATAAGCCAATTTAATGGAAATATTATTTTTAAGCACATTGGTATATAAATCAGCCAAATCGGTTAAAAATGGTTAAGTTATGTGCAAAATACTCCAAAAAAGGACTAAAAACATTAACATTTTTATAAAAACTAAAATTTTAGAGCTGTACTATGACCTATTCATACGTTTTAAAAATTGTATAAAAACCTAAATTTTAGGGCTGTCATATGTCCTATGGAAATGACTTATATATCAAAATATCGGAAATCTTTAGAAAAACTCGGAATATCGGTAAAAAAAAGTAATGTCAAAAATATAGTTTTTTTTTAATACCTATTTTCGTGAACCATAGAACTTCCCGACTACAAGTTTTATCACCAAAGTAAATGGTAATTTTATACTTTAAGATGTCGGCATGACCAAATACTGAAATTCGATCAAAACTTAACGTGCTATATATTAATTAAACTTTTAATATATTTAATAGCACGCAATCATGTGCAAATAATTAAATAAAACTAAACGATATATATTTTATAAATATACATGTATATATACATGTATTTAAATATATATATAAACTTCTGTTCTTTCCAAGCCATGGTGAAGGGTATATAAGATTCGGCATAGCCGAATATAGCACTCTTACTTGTTTAAATAACTTTTGATCAAACCTTTCAGCGAAAAAAATAATCTTTGTTAAACCTTTATTCGTTTAGCCGCAAAAAAAATATCATATAAACATCCAGAAACCAAAAAAAACATTTAAATCTCATATAATTTTCTTCACTTTCCTGACTTTAGCAGGGTCTCAGAGCTACAAATCGCAACTAAAAGTCATCAAAATTTACAATATAATGTAAAATATTGTTGTCTGTCGAGCTGCCTACTTAAGATTTCTTAAAATTCAGTTTTGCCTTTTTGGCCAGCTTTTCAGGCCAAATACTCCTCAGTGCGCTGTATTGAAATTTATGTTTTTTAATACCAGAAATCGTTCCGCAGAATTTGGGATGATTAATTCATAGCTTACCATGGCTTTTATATAATTTGTTCTCCTGAAAATCATTTAAGTTCAGCTTAAACTGATATTCTACTCAAGCTTTTTAAAATTGATTCTGATTGTCGGTCAATAATTTTATATAGGTCTAAACCGCGACAAATTTTAATGCAGATTGTAATAATAAATAGGCATCATACAGATGTTACTACTAAAACATTCGAAGTGTCGGTGGAGGGTCTCAAAGATTCGGCACAGCCGAATATAGCACTCTAACTTGTTTATTTTAAGTATGTTTGTAAAAAATACACAATTTAAGGACAGTTTTTATAAACATTAAACTTGAACTTTTAAACTTATTTTGAAAACCCATATTTTTCAATGAGTTTTAAAATAAATGGAATTTTCTCGAAATATCATCGATATAACCGTATGAAAAATAGTATAATATTAAAAACAGGCCTTAAGGCCGATGAACAGATTGTATATATAAATACATATACACCTACACCTACATCCAACTTCAAGTTGAAAAGTCTTAGAATTACATAACAAAAAGCAGAATTGCAGAGTACATGAAACTGAGTACCTCTCCCCAATCTTCTCACCTCCCTCATCAAATAACTCCAGAATTGCTGCAACAATAATTAAAAGTATGGATATGACTATATACAGTCTATTTACCAATAATGTTTTGGTACAATAAAAGACATTCAGGTATGGGATGAAAAAAAATCGATTTCAAAACGATTGTTTTTAACAGAAGTGTTTAATTTCGACCGATTTTAAAACCCATTTCTGAATTATTGTCTTAATTTTTTGTTCAACGTTTTAAATCGTTTTCTATAACCTACCTGCTCCTATGTTCTGTTACTTTGGTGAGAACTTCTCACATCGAAGAGATGTGCAACTAAATATTTTATCGTTGAGAAAAAAGAGTGTCTGTAACAAGATATTATAACTTTATCAACGAACTTTAAATGGCACCCTAATTGAAGTTGCATTATGGCAATACTGCAAGCAACCCCAAAATGCAAAACGATCATAAAGGGTTTTTTTTTCTACGTCACTATTATATAGATATACACATTTTTCTTTATAAACTTTAAGCTAACTTTTCTCTTGTAAGAATATACTTTAATAAAATGAATTCTAAGCTCAAAAACCGCGAGCAGCTTTTTTACTAAGTTAATCGAAATACAATAAATTGGCGACGATCGGTGAAAAAAGTTATCAAATAAAGGAGTTATCAAATTACAAATTACAAAAAATTGTATCGAACAATTAATAAATCAAATATTTTTTTTCTTATTAGAGGAAAAAAAAAGAAGTAAATCAAAATGGACGCCACACCGTTCAAAGCATTTATGGATGTTCAACAGAAAATTCTGGACAAAATCAACAAAAGCACATCAGCAAATGGTAGTGGTTCAGGTGGTATTAACGTAAGCGCTAACACAGCATTAGTGCCAAATTTTGAAGTGTTGGACACCACCAAGGAATCTTTTCGTAACTACAAGTCGAGGTTTGAAAACTATACCCAAATGAAGGGCATTCATACCAACAAGCAATACCATGCCAATTTACTTTTAAATTCAATTGGTTCAAAGAATTATGGTATTCTTACAGCCCTTGCAGCACCTGATAACAAAACAGTCTTACGTATGAAGCCTTGATGGAACTTTTACAAAAACATTTAGCACCACAACCTAACGTCCTGGTAGCTCAACATCAATTTTTTTCCAAATACCAGGATAATATGTCGATTGCAGAATACATTGCAAGGTTAAACACTGACATTGGTGACTGCGAATTCAATTGTAAATGCAAGGCATCGATGGCAGATATTTTTCTGCGAGCGCAGTTTATTCGCGGCATCAAGGATAATGGTATACGTGAACAGCTATTGCAAAATAAATTATGTGATTTCGCCGAAATACAGGCAAAAGCCTTGGCACTAGAAGGAGCAAAAAGGGAATCCAAAGAGCTTAACAAAACAACTCAATCAATTCCGTGGGAAATTAACAAAATTTCAGGGGTAAAAGGGAAGTATTCAAATCAACATTACCGAAGAGCAGCCAACAACAAATCGAAGAAGGACAAGTTCAGCGTTGACTTTAAAACATTGGGTCTTGAGGGACTTTGTCAAAGGTGTGGTAAAAATAACCACTGTGCTAAGGATTGTCTTAGTAATAAAAATAACCTGAAATGCTCTGAATGTAAAAAAACTGGTCATGTGGTAAAGGTATGCATGAAAGCACGTATGAAGAATGGTAAATCAAGTCACGAATCTACAAATCAAGTTGAAGGCATACATCAGTACGGTGTTTTAAATGTTGTTGATGTACATCAAAATTCATCCGGAGATTCCGACAAAGTTTTTATAATAATAAATATTCAAAATAAACCAATCAAATTTGAAGTCGATACTGGCTCAAAGTACACGTTTCTACAAAGAGACCAATATGCTAAACTTAACCTCAATGTTCCTTTTCTTTCAACAAATATGATTTTTAAATCTTATACTTCAAATGCATTTACAACGGATGGAAAAGTTTAAGTCGAAGGAGAGTATAACGGTAGGACAATTACTGATGAAATCTATATTGTTCCTGGAGATTTTACAGCTATTTTGGGTCGTAATTGGTGTCGTAAACTAACAGCCTGTTCATGGATTTCGAACGTCATCGTTCGCATAGAAAATTACATTTAAAACAAAAACAAAATTCGAACATTCTTCGAAGTTTGTTTTTGTTTTTAATGTAATTTTCTATGCGAACGATGACGTTCGATATCGGTAAACAGGCAGTAAAACTAAAAATCGATTTAGATGAAATCAGCCCTATGTGCTCAATAAAACACGTAAGTGATTCTAATATAATTCAGTCAATTGGTGAAGAATTTCACGATATTTTTCAACCGAAAATTGGATGTGTTAAGCAATTTACTATATCGCTTAAATTACGTAACGATGAAAAACCAATTTTTACTAAAGAACGTGAGATTCCTTATGCTTTAATTGACAAGGTCAATCAAGAACTTAATGTACTAGAAAAAAGGAGGTAATTTCGAAAACTGAAATAAATGATTGGGGCTCCTCCTTAGTCGTAATACCGAAATCTGATGGAGGTGTACGCCTATGTGTTGATTATAAAGTGGGGGTAAACGAACGTTAAGTTGACGCCCCGTCCAATACGAAAAATTGAGGACATTTTCAACTGTTTACGCAATTCAAGATACTTTTGCAAACTCGACCTGTACTAAGCTTATTTGCATATACCAGTTGATGAAGAGTCCAATACGAAAAATTGAGGACATTTTCAACTGTTTACGCAATTCAAGATACTTTTGTAAACTCGACCTGTACTAAGCTTATTTGCATATACCAGTTGATGAAGAGTCGAGTAAAGTCCAAACTATATCAACACATCAGGGTACCTATAAGGTAAACAGGTTATCATTTGGTATCAAAACAGCACCATCTGAATTTAACCGCAAATTTAATCAAATTTTACTAGAAGTTCCCAAGACAGAAGCGTATTTTGACGACATAATCATACACGGAGAATCAAAAGCGGAATTTCAAGAAAATTTATTTAAATGTTTAAAACAATTACAACGATACGATTTACATCTTAATAAAGATAAGTGCAGTTTTGTCCAAGAGGAAATAGAATTTTTGGGTCACACGATCAAACAAAACAAAATCTTAAAATCAAAAAGCAAAATAGCAGCCATAACAGATCTTCCGAGACCAGAATCGGTTGACGACGTAAGGCGATTCTTAGCAATGGTAACTTACTGTTCGAGATTTATCCCCAATTGTTCAACGGTTACAACGCCTTTACGTAATCTGATTAAGAAAAATATAAAATTTAACTGGAATGTACAATGTGAGACAGCTTTCAAAAATCTTAAAAAAGAAATTGCTTTTGGTCGTGTACTAGTGCCTTGTGATCCGCAATATCCGTTACAATTAGCTTGTGATGCGAGTCCCACGTTATAGATGGACAAGAACGTCCAATTTCATTTACATTAAGATCGCTCACTGATGCTGAGAAAAACTATTCTCAACTTGATCGAGAAGCATTAGCAATAGTTTTTTCAGTTGATCATTTTTATCAATATTTGTTTGGGAAACCGTTTATGCTCATAACGGATAATCAACCATTAGTAAGAATTTTTCATCAAAATGCGAGTTTACCACAAATGACTTTTTCACGTCTTCAGAGATATGCAGCCTTTCTTTCGGTTCCGAAAATGTTAATGCTGACTGTTTATCGCGAGCTTCAATAAACTCATCAAAATCTACAGACACTGCTATCAATGAGGAAGTTCATCAACTTTGTGAATCATCAACACAGCAGATTTTAACATTAAATTTCAAAACGCTTCAAGCGGAAACACACAAATATCAACAACTTTAAATTATTCTACATAATCTTCAAAATAATCTGGTGGAAGATACCACATTTACAATCAATAATGGAATCGTTTTTAGAGGACAACGTGTAGTTATACCTACTAGTTTACAACAAGCTGTTTTAACGGAACTTCATAAAACCCATATCGGCATATCGAAAATGAAACAGCTAGCTCGCAGGTACGTCTATTGTTAAGGACATCGAACGTTTGGTAAAGGAGTGCTCATCCTGTAGTTGTGTTAAATCCAGTCCACCCAAAGCCAGACTACATTCGTGGGGGGAGCCAGAAAATAACTGGCAGATACTCCATATTGATTATGCAGGACCTTTTCAAGGCAATTTTTATCTAGTCGTCATGGATGCTAAATCCAAATGGGCCGAAGTAGGAATAACGCCTTCAGCTCCATCTTCTAGCATTACTATAGAAATGTTGCTTGATTTGTTTGCTAGACATGGCTATCCAGACGTAATTGTATCCGACAACGCTTCTATATTTACGAGCGATGAATTTCAAACATTTTGTTTAAGTCGTGGTATTTTTCAGAAGCTTATTGCACCACGACACCCTGCTACAAACGGCCTAGCCGAACGTAACGTTCAAACTTTAAAACATCGGCTCAAATCAATGGCAGGTGATCATCGTTCTATTCGTGAGAAGGCAAGAGATATTCTTTTTCGTTACCGGGCAACGCCACTTTTAAATGGGAAAAAGCCGTCAGAACAGTACCTGAACAGACAACCTCGTATTCAGCTTGACGCGTTAAAACCTCCTCAAATCAAAACCAAAGTTCTGTAGATTTTTGCAAAGCTCGTCAGCTAAGCGTGGGAGATAAAGTGCTAGCTCGATATTACACTAACAATACAAATTTATGAAAATTGGGAACAATCATCAAGAAATGGGGCCATCTTCATTATCTGGTAGAATTGGATGAAGGCCACACGTTTAAACGTCATATAAATCAACTGCGGTCCACCATGATCGAACAACCAAAAAGTTTAGAAGTTGAACCTTTACAACAGGATTTCGATACCATAACGCCAACACAAAATTTACAAGATTTAGTTCAAGTTCCAACCATCGCTGGAAATAACACGGATCAGAATGAGGATACAAATGTCGAAGATCAGAACACAGCTGTTCCAGAACATCAACCACAACCTCATCGAAGAACCGCTAGACTTCGTCGTACTCCAGCTTATTTGGATGATTATGTGTCTGATGCCTGAAACTGACATATAAGCGTGAGAACTATTATAACTTTATCAACGAACTTTAAATGGCACCCTAATTGAAGTTGCATTATGGCAATACTGCAAGTAACCAGCAAAATGCATAACGATCATAAAGGGTTTTTTTCTACGTCACTATTATATAGATATATACATTTTTCTTTATATAAGCTAACTTATTATATAATAATTAAGCTAACTTTTCTCTTGTAAGAATATACTTTAATAAAATGAATTATAAGCTCAAAAACCGCGAGCAACTTTTTTACTAAATAAATACGAAATACAATACAAGATAACGCATTGCGCAGGTCTGTTGTTTTTTGTGTGACGAAAAAATAATTTCTATATGACTTACATTTTTCACAACAAACACTCCTTTGAATTCTATGTTGACGTAGATGCGCAGTAGAACATTTTTTTGTACAACTGAGTGCACAATCTTGTTTTTTTGATTCATGGTAACTCATGGAGAAAACTATCAAAGACATGACCGATGTGAAATTGCAGACGTTGAGACATATCGTTGGCGGCCATCAAAATTTGCTGAAATTGAAACATTTTTAACGAAATACAACCGTCGGCTATACCAACTAATGTCAAATGCGAATTTAAAGTTTTTTTTGTTTTCAAAATGGCTTTGAAAACATTAGATTATTTTTCCAACATGTTAAAAGCAATAAAATTTAACAATGAAAAAAATCTTCCAACAACAAAAAACCTCTTCCGTGTAATAATGCATTGCATTATAAGTGTGGGTTTTCAATTTTAAATTGTTTCTCACCCCGTTTTTATTCGTGAGTTTATTTTACAGTTCAAAGCAGGAACTTTCTCACAGAAATGTTACAGACACACTTTTTCTATAAATTGGCGAGTTGCTTTCTTACGTGACAGCTATTTTTTGCCAAAAATGTTAAAGATGCAGTTCAGTGAGAAAAAAAGCTGTTTGTATAGCATTATTTTTTAATTTCTCACATTTCAGTCGAAAAGGTTCTCGACGCTGGAGAACATGGGCACTGATTACTAAATATTTTGTATAGACCTTTTTATCCCTCACTGTTTATTACTATACTTGCAAGGCGAATTAATTTTTTATGAATTCGCCATGTAGTCGTGTAAAAAACATTTTTCTGTCAGTTGCAAAGCGAATTTATGTAGAAAAGTGAATTCGCCTTGGTTAGTAATATTTTTTGTTGTTCAAATGTGCTGGAACTTGTGAATAAAATTGATTTTTAGGGAGCGTTTTATTAATTTTCTTCAGTTAAAATGCATAATTTTTTATAAAAAAAATGTAAACGGAAAACCAAATAAAAATAATAAAAAATAGTGTTGCAAAAAATATCTGTAGCTTATTTGTCGCTGAAGAATTACGTCTGCATAAAAAAAATTTATATACATACATACATACATATGCACGTAGTATACGTATGTATGTATGTAACAACGAAAAATAAATACTTCAAAAACACTATAAAAAAAACTACGCGAAAATAATAATTGATGTATTAAAAAGTTGTTGGGGTTTGAAATAAAAAGTACGTACATATGAATAAAAAATAAGGAACGCTTAATTTCAATAAAACTTATCTTAATTCAAATTTGGTTGTGACGTTTCTACAAATTTATTAATTTTGCTTTCTAACCAAAATACAAAAGCAGTATAGGTGTTTGAGTAATTCCTTTTTTTCTTTTGTCAGAGTTCTTATCGTAGTTTCCGATTTTGAATCCAATGTCTGAACCAGGGTTTGCCTTGGGCTTAACTCTAGTTTTGGAATCTTTCGACCACAATTTATTATTTGTGTAATAAATTTTAAAAAATATACCTATCGCACTATTAACAAATGGGTATTAACAAAACAATTTTGTAATTTACACTAAATGCATATGAAAAATAATTTTTAAACCAACCTTTTTATTACCTAAAAGTAGCATGATAGTTTTACAGCGGATGGGTATGGATATTACATGTCTGTTTAGTCCAAAAAGTGAAAAATAAAAATTTCGAGTTAATACCCTCTTGTTGATCAAGTGCGATATGGGCAAATCCCAGAAACAGTCCACCAACCAAAAATTTTTCAAATTAATTTTTTTCAATGGAATATAGGACTAGATGCATGTATAATTTCATTTTTTTTTATTAAAAAATGTGTATTTCAATGATCATTCATGGTAGGTATGTATAATTTTTACCAAATCCTACTCCACCCCTGATCTCTTAAAGTTATACATGAATTTAGCATTATAGGTATTTGGTGATTTTTGGGCTTCAAAAAGCACTTACAGCAGCAAATATAAATTTCGTTAAAAAAAAAGTTGATAGGTATTCATTAGTTAAGAAATTTGTTTAAGTAATGCTATTCATAAAATTATAATTTGTTTTGATAAAATAAATAAAATATACCCAGCTGTAACTAGAATGAGTAAAGAGGCCTAATAGAAGGCCTTATTTAGCAGTCACAAGCAGTCAGAAGCCCTTCTCGCCGCATTCCATACTTATTTATTTTTTACACAGGTTGTCATTGGGCGCAGGGCCTTCCACACTTCCTTTAAAAACAACTTCGATCCCTTCCAAAGAAGGGAGTAAGGAAGGTCACTAAAAATAAAAAGTAAATAAAACTGAACACCTTCCTTTCTCCCTTCCCAAAGAAGGGAGTAGCGAATGTGTTCTGAATATTTCAGAAGGTCTTTAAAAAAGAGGTTTATGCCTTCTAGAAGGCATACTTCTGAAGGCAGGATATCATGCGAAGCGAATCTTTTAGAAAGGAGTATAGAGGCCTTCAAAAAGGCCTGCCACTTGCAGTCCTATCAATATTTACCGCTGGGTAATAATAATACCTATACTACTGGAAAAAATGTAACGTGTATTGTGAGCAGTGTTGCCAATTTAGCCATTTAGTGGCTAGATTTAGCCATTTTTCACCCTGTTAAGCCATTAAAAAATGAGTTTAGCCATTTTTTTAGCCATTTTCAACTTGTTTTTCCATAAAATTTTTTTGTCGTTTTTCTTTTAAAAGATTAATTTTCATTTAATTATAAAAATTTATAAAAGTAAAATAAACATTTTGAACAATTAAAACGCCTTTAATTTAAATCACAACTTTTACAAATGTTGAAAGTAGCTATAAACTATGACGCTGAAACATCTTTCAAAAAAAGGAACAGTTTTCCACTATTAAATTTGTTTTAGAAATTTCAGAATTGACTATAAAGTTGCTCTCACTTCCATGGTTTAATGCTGAAGTAGAGAGGGTGTTTAGCCAAGTAAACATCGTTAAAAGAAATATGAGAAATAGGTTACATTAAGCAACCGTTAATTCGATTTTATCAATTAGGTAAATATTTTTACCATAACAATACAATATTTATACCACCACCACAATAGTGGGGATGGTACTATGCGTTTGTGCTGAGGTCTGTAACACCTTAAAATATTAGTCCTTAGCCCACCTTTACGTATAACGATTAACTCAGAATCACGATGTTTGTCCGGCTTGCTGGCTGTCTGTCCATGTAAACCTTGTGCGCAAAGTACAGGTCGCAATTTAGAGATTATTTGATAAAATTTGGTACAAAGGTACTTATGTGGTGTAGGGTATCATAAAGTCGGGTTTAACCGACTATACTTTCTTACTTGTTTTTTATTGTAGATCTGGACTCAAAAGGTTGGGTAAATGTTGTCGTGATTATGATTAACCTTCAAATTATTTAAAATTAATGAGTGATTCCTATGAGATGAACAATAACGACATCGAATTTTTCGATGATTTAATATTAATTTATTTAATTTTAATATCAATTTACGTTTATTCTTATTTATCAAATTGATCTTAACTCACAATTTTATCGTAAACAACTTTAAATGAATTATATCGGTTTTGTTATTAAATTTTAAAGTGTTTTTATTTAAAAAAGCTTTTAGCCATTTTTTTAGCCCATTTTTTTCCGTAAATTTAGCCATTTTTGGTCACCAAGTTTTGGCAACACTGGATGTGAGGCGTGCGTCACAAAAGGTTCACGGGGTTTTTAAAAAAATCGCAACATTTTTTGGCTGCGAATAAGTGATTTTATAATTTTCTTATAGGTAGTAATTTTTCTTTTAGGAATTAGATTTAGTATACCTTATGATGCAAAATTCGCTTATGATGCAAAATTAGGAAAACACATTTCAACCTTTGAATTTACTTCCACTTTTTGTTGCAACAAATACTTGCTAAGAAATTATGATATATGCCATTCGTAAGTACATATTTATGTCACTAAATACTATATATAAGTTGCGCAGGATTTGCCCATATATGAAATTAATATAATTACCTTATACATACAGCCAACTATGTATTAGGGTAAATCGATTTCGATTTCAATTCCAATCGAAAATCGATTTTGTGTTAAAAAAAATTTGAAAGATACGTTTTATTTTTAATTAATTTATTTTAATTAAAGTAATATACAAAAGCCTATCAAGGCCAATAAAAAATATATATTACAAAAGCAAAATCCTGAATATAATTAATGGATACAATAAATATTAAAAAATGTATTTATTCAAGTATACACACCAGTATACAGCCAAGGATTGAACGAATTTTTAAAAAAATATTAATTATCAATTAACAGGTCCCAAAGTAGTAGCCCAGTGCCCATGTTCTGTAACTCTCGCGTCGAGAAACTTTTCGATTGAAATGTGTGAAATGAAACAAAAATGCCATAAATTGAAACAAACAGCTGTTTTTCTCACTTAACTGTGTCTGTAACTTTTTTTGGCGAGTACAAGCTGTCACGTAAGGAAATTACTAGCCAATTTACAGAAAAAGTGTGTCTGTAACATTTTGGTGAGAAAAGTTCCCGCTTTGAACTGTCAAATAAACTCACGAATAAATATGGGGCGAGAAAAAATTTTATCACTAAAAAACAATTAAAAATGCAAAATGCAAAGAATAATAATAATA
Source organism: Pollenia angustigena (assembly GCA_930367215.1). Taxonomy (NCBI): domain Eukaryota; kingdom Metazoa; phylum Arthropoda; class Insecta; order Diptera; family Polleniidae; genus Pollenia; species Pollenia angustigena. The sequence continues at coordinate 72,710,998 of OV884057.1, read as the reverse complement.
CAATTTTATTCTTGGTACATTTTTCATTGTTTTAATATTTTGCTTTTAATATTTTTATAAAATATACGAATGCTTTCAAAACTCTTTTGCAAACAACAAACATTAAAGTCGCACTTTACACAATTTGGTATAGCCGACGGTTGTGTTTTCGCCGCCGTCGTTGAAAAATTTTCAATTTAAGTAAATTTTGGTCGCTGTCAACGATATGTGTTACTGGCGTTCTGAACGTCTGCAATGTCACATCGGCTTCGAGTGCAATATTATGACATTTATAACGTAACGACGCGACGTAATCTCTTTTGATAGTTTTCGACATGAGTTACATACACACATTTTTCTCACTTTTCGAGAAACGATGGAATATTTTGTTTCACATCTTTTCGATGCAAGAAGTTCTCACTAAAGTTACAGAACATGGGTACAGATAAAAAAAAAAAAAAAATAGATAAGTCAAATAGATATACATATCATTACAGATCATTCTGTTATACTAAACTCATTGAACATACGATTAGGCAAAAGGGGGAAAAATCAAAAGATTTCTTAATCTTGAACAGAAAAGTATACCATCATTTTTAATCGGAATGCGTTATTTGAATTAGAGAATATACGAAGGTCCACTGGTAAATAATTCCAACATCGAGCTACTCTAACAATAAACGACCCTTCAAAACAACTACAGCGAATTCTAGGTATACTAAGTTGTGGGTTTCTAGTTGAATGTGTGAAGAAAAACTTGGAACAAACGTGAGAAGGCTGTCGAGTTTAAATAACTCTAAAAAATAGTAGCAAGTTACGATAGGATATAAATCTTTTAAAAGTACAACCAAGAAAATGTTTGACATACTCAGGAATATGCATTAGGCGCCGAACACCATACGTATATCGCACAATAGTGTTCAAAATACGATTCAATCTAGCTATAACGAAAGCCAGAGATCCAGACACAACTTCAAGCCCATAAAAAATATGCGGCATTAATAATCCATAAGCCAATTTAAACTTTATGTGAAATGGTAAATAAATATTGTTCGAGTAAATTCTTCTCAAAATTGCAGAGACCCTACAACAAATAACGTCAACATGTTTATCAAGGATATCAGTATTATCGCGATCAGCACCAAAAAGTAGAAATACATCATCAGCTTAAAGAAAAGACCACTATACACTATCATCAATATATTCGGAAAGGTCATTAACGTATAATATAACAAGTAAGAGTACTATATTCGACTGTGCCGAATCTTATATACCCTTCACCATTGTGCGAGCAGAATACAGAGCAACTAGACAAAAACTAAATAAAACTGGAAAATATTTTTTTTAAATCGTTTTTAGAAAATACAAATTAAAAGAAAAATTCTCTTTGAAAAATTGAACCAGAGGACTAACAGTTTCTAAACTCAACCCCCTAAACGACTGAACCATAAACGAACTTTGTTTGAATATCATTAGAATGAAATATGGCCCGAATAAGAGACAACCGGTTTTGAACTTCGCTTTTCACAAGGACCCAGAATATATGTATATACTTTATAGGGTGTAGGATCAATATTGTAGAAATTACAAACGAAATGACAAAGTTATATATACCCTTTTTACCTTCGGTGAAGGGTTTAAGAAGAGTAATTTTTGGGAATTCAGTATTTCGGTTATAACTCAGGCATTTTTTAACCGATTTGACGTGTTTAAGAAGAAATTTGCCATATACTTGAGTTATAAAGTTTGGACTTGGGGAGATCTATCGTTCCCGAAATATGGTAATAAAATGTGTTCTACTAAAAAAAAATCCGATATTTTGGTATCTAAGTCATATCCATAGGACGTATGGCAGCCCTAAAATGTAGGTTTTTATAAAAGTTTTGATGTTTTTTAGCCCATTTTTGAAGTATTTTGCTCATAAATTACCCATTGTCTAACCAATTTGATAGTTTTATATACCGACGTGTTTAGGAAGAATTTTACCATTTACTTAATTTATATTTATATATAAACATTTATATATCTTGTATACATATATTTTAACAAAGTTAACTATAAAAAAAGAGTAATTTTTGGGGATTCAGTATTTCGGGTATAACTCAGCCATATCTTAACCGATTTGACAGATTTATATACCGACGTGCTTAAGAAGAAGTTTGGCATTTACTTGAGTTATAAAGCTTGGACTCGGAGAGAACTATGGTTACCGAAAGTGGGTATTTAAAAAAAAAAAATTTAATTTTGGTCATAACTTTTTTGTATCTGAACTAGTGCTGGGAAACTATCGATAGACTATTGATATATTTAAAATACAGCTATGAAGACATCTAACTGCAGCTATACACACACAATTTTTTGCCACAAAATTTTACTTGCTATTATTAATTCGCGCTGAATTACAGTAATGAATACAAACAACAAGAATGGCAAGTGGTATGGATTGCTTAGCAGTGCTTTTTACTACTAATTAAAGACTTTTAAGTCGAAATTTGTACATGTTTATATAGGGACTGAAATGTCAAATATTTTTGTACTGTTGTAAAAAAAAAAATGCAAATCCAAATGCAATTGTAAGCATAGGACAAAACAATGAACGACCGTTAGAGGATAAGTCCACTAGATTGATTACCTTTTTGGGTTTAAAATTTAGAAAATTTTTTAAAGTTGCAATGAAATATCTTATCTTGTATCGTCATCTTTAAGACCTAATAACCTATCTGCAAAAATTTCAAAATTGAGTTTTGTATGGATTTTTATTTCCTATATCATAACGCATATGTGTGCAAAATTTTGAACATGTAATATTACAAATGACAAAGTTTTTGTACCTAGAGGACTGTTACGCACAAAAAAAAGAGAAAAATAAATCATCAAAAATCATGATAAAAGTTTAATTTTGTTGCGTAGTGTAATTTAAACAAACTGTTGGAACGAGCGAAGTATTTCGAATAGATGGCAATACTGTTTATTTCTGTTTTTGTCTATTATGACATTTATCTTTATTATTTTTTGTTCTTTCTTACATTCTGGATTATTCGAACTTATTTCATATTAACCGCTTTTTTGTATTTTTAGTTCCTAACAAACTGTATTCAATAAAGCACGCGCTTTCATATAACCGAAAAAGAAAACTTGCTTTTTTTGTTCATTTTTCAACAGGTTATGGGCCCAGAGAGCCCTGTGTGATAAAAAATAAATAAATTGAACATTCTGTCGTGCGGGTAAATTTAAAAGACAAATAAAAATGTCGGGAGTCGGTGTTCGTATACAGTTATTAGACGCGGAAAACTACGATTCTTGGAAGCTTCAAATGAAAGCTGTTCTGATAAAGAACGACTTGTGGGCGTATGTCAACGGATCGAAAGCAATTCCTCCTGCAACTGAAGCTGAAAATCGTGTAAAATGGCAGGAATTTGATCAGAAGGCAATGGCCGATATTTTACTGTCAGTGATACCATCGGAGCTTGGACTCATTTCAGAATGTTCAACATCATTGGAAATGTGGCAAAAATTAGAATCAACGTTTCAATCTAAAGGGCCGGCTAGAAAGGCTACCCTTTTGAAAAAAGTGGCGCTATCACGTATGAAGGCTGGGGAAAATGTAAGGGAACATTTGAATGATTTTTTTGATGCTGTCTCTAAATTAAAGGAAATAAATGTTGTTGTTGGTGATGACCTCCTTGCAATTCTGCTGCTATATAGTCTGCCAGAATCGTACGAGAACTTCCGGTGTGCCCTGGAAACAAGGGATGAACTACCAAATCCAAGTGTTTTACGCGTAAAAATATTTGAGGAAGATCAGGCAAGAAAAGCTAAGGAAGATAGAGCAGAACAGAATGCATTATACGTAAAGCCTGACAAATCAGACCAGAACAAAGGTGAAACAGCAAGAAAAAACACGAACGTGAAGAAAAAGTTAACGTGCTTTAATTGTGGTAAAGGTGGGCATTTCGCAAGAAATTGCAAAGGCAAACGTACAAAACAGGCGAGTACATGTCATGTCGAAAGGGAAGAAAGAGCTATGCACAACACAATAGAAACGACAATGATATCTTCCTGTGTAAACAATTATTGGTGTCTCGATAGCGGCAGCACTGCACACATGAGCGCTGACAGAGGCAGATTTTTAAATTTCAAAGAATTGGACAAGACGCTTAACTTAGCAAATGAGAACACAACAAAAATTACCGGCGTTGGTAACATAAATTTGTATTTGAATGAGAGAGGTCGAAAAGAGAATATAAAAGTGGAGGACGTACTCTATGTTGAAGATTTAAGAGCGAATTTACTCTCGATTTCAAAAATAACTGACAAAGGTTATGAAGTTTGTTTTTCTAAAGAAAGAATGGCGAAACATTGTATGCGGCAAATCGTATTGGCGACCTGTACTATTTACAGAATTTTGAAGATTCCGCTAGAATTGCAAATACCGAAAAAGCTGTGGACATTTTGCACTACAAAATGGGCCATCTAAACGAACGCGATTTGAAAAATATGGCGAAGCATAACTTGGTACACGGTATGAAGATGAATCTGAATGAAAAGCTAATCAACATGTGAAATATGTATAAGTGAAAAACAAGTTCGCGAATGTTTTCCAAAGGGAAATGAAGAACGCACACAATATCTATTGGAAATTGTACACAGTGATGTTTGCGGACCTATGAGGGTGCCATCCCATTCTGATGCTAGATATTTCGTAACGTTTACGGACGACTACTCCAGATATACAGAAGTTTTTATGATCGAGAGAAAATCTGATGTATTAAACGTTTTTAAAAAGTTTAAAAGTGTTTCTGAAACATTTACCGGTGAAAAAATTAAAATGTTACAATCAGATAACGGTCGTGAATATTGCAACAAGGAATTCGATAGATATTTGGAAGAATGTGGTATCCGCAGACGCTTGAGTACTCCCCACACACCACAGCAAAATGGCGTATCTGAACGCAAAAACAGAACGCTTGTAGAGATGGCTAGATGCATGCTGAAACATGCAGGCGCACCGCCAAAGTTTTGGGCAGAGGCTATTAACACGGCTTGCTACATTAGAAACCGGTGTCCTACAAGATCTATAGACGGCGAGATCCCTTACAAATTGTGGTTTGGTAAAAGACCGTCGATCAAGCATATACATTTATTTGGCGCTAAAGCTTACGTTTTGATTAAAAGTGGTGCCAAAGGTAAATTTGAATCGAGATCAGAAGAGTGCGTATTGGTGGGTTATTCAGACGAATCAAAAGCATATCGTTTATGGTCACCTCGAAAATGTAATGTCATAATCAGCCGTGATGTAAAGGTATTAAATCAGATGTACTTTAATTGTGACAGGAGCGTTCATGAGAACAATTTTCAAAACATATTTGACAATGAAGTTAAAACATCACAACCCCCCCGGGAGAAAATAATACCGCTTTCGGAAAATACTGGGAATAGTGAAGACGAGTCTGACTTTGAAGGATTCGAAGAATGCAATTTGACTTTTCCCGGAGAGCCCGCTACAATTGCTGAGGTGATGGCAAATAAAGATAAATCATGGATTAAAGCGGTGGAGGATGAATATATTGCACAACTATTAAACAATACGTGGGAGATTGTTGAACGACCAAGCCACCGCAAAATAATCGGGAATCGTTTTGTTTTTAGAGTCAAAGAGGACAACAAGAAAAAGGTGCGATTAGTAGCCAAGGGCTGCTCACAACGACCAGGAGAGGATTTTTCTGATACCTACTCCCCAGTGGTTCGATCTACATCTGTGAGATTACTGTCTGCATTATCTGCCAAATTTAACCTAGAAATCCATCAAATGGATGTAGTAACAGCCTATCTATACGGCGATCTTGATGAGAAAGTTTTTATGGAAATACCTGAACATTTGGTGAATGTCCTAGAACAAATAAATTCGGGTGAACAGGTTGGATCTTGTGTAGAAAAATCTAGACAAATAAAAAACGTAGCATTGAAGTGGTTAGATGCATACAAATCATGTAAGTACCCAGTGTGTGGAATTCAAAAGTCACTTTACGGTCTTCGTCAATCTGGTTTAAAGTGGTACCAGAAATTGATATCGAAGTTACGTGAACAGGGGCTGGAGCCATCCCAAGAAGACCCATGTTTATTCATACTAAGAAAGGACAATATAATTGTAATTGTCACCGTATATGTCGACGATTTATTAATCGCATCAAACGATAGATCTTACTTGGGAAAGATTAAAAAATCCCTAGCGAAATCTTTTGAGATGAAAGATCTTGGACCTGTTAAGTTATGTCTGGGTATTGAATTCGTTCAGAAAATTGAGCAACACACTATATGTCTGAGCCAGCGTAAATACATAGAGAGTATATTATTGAGATTCAATATGAGTGAGTGTAAAACTGTCCGGACTCCTATGACAACAAATGAAAAACTTGAAAAACCAAGGGTTGCTGATGAAAATGTAATGAAAAATTATCCTTACCAAAACCTAATCGGTGCCCTAATGTATTTAGCTGTCAACACCCGTCCGGATATAGCATATGCCGTAAATTTTTTAAGCCAGTTTAACAACAATTTTAACGAGGAGCATTGGCAGGTCGCAAAACGTATTTTAAGATATTTGAAGGGCACTTTAAATTATGGCCTAAACTACAAGAGAGACGATAGACAACTATATGGCGTAGTCGATGCTGATTGGGGCGCAAATATGACGGACCGACGTTCGTATACGGGCTATGCATTTATATTGGCTGGCGCGGCAATAAGTTGGGAGGCCCGCAAGCAAAGAACAGTTTCCCTATCCAGTACTGAATCAGAGTATTTAGCGATATCGGAGGCGACTAAAGAGGCTTTATATCTACGACAATTGCTACGTGAAATTGGAATAGATAGCGGAACCGTACAAATCTACAACGACAGTCAAAGTGCTCAAAAGCTAGCAGCCAGTTTCGGTTTCCATTCTCGTACCAAACACATAGACATCAGGCATCATTTTATTAAACAGAAGCAACAAAATGGTGATATCAATCTCGTGTATATGCCAACTGAAGAAATGCCAGCAGATGTGTTGACAAAGGGTCTGAGCGCTGAAAAACACACTAGGTGTATTACTGCTTTGGGTATAACCAATGCCGATGGTTGTTGAAGTCATCATTCTCTTTACTTCGAGGGGAGGTGTTGGAACGAGCGAAGTATTTCGAATAGATGGCAATACTGTTTATTTCTGTTTTTGTCTATTATGACATTTATCTTTATTATTTTTTGTTCTTTCTTACATTCTGGATTATTCGAACTTATTTCATATTAACCGCTTTTTTGTATTTTTAGTTCCTAACAAACTGTATTCAATAAAGCACGCGCTTTCATATAACCGAAAAAGAAAACTTGCTTTTTTTGTTCATTTTTCAACACAAACATTAAGTACTTGTTTTTGCTTAAACCAGTTAAAGAAACTACTACTGTAATTATTTAATGTATATAATATTCATGTGTATAAAGAAATTTTTATTTATTCATACTAATTAGTACTGCAGATAGGTTATTTGGTTTCAGATTTTTACAATTCCAAAAAACCTAAGTGTCATAACATAAGCTGTGATTAGAAAAACAAAATTTTCTCAACCGATATAAATTACGGGTTTCATTTTAATCAAAATGTGTAATTTTCGTTAAAATATCGTTAATAGTTCCAATTTTATAACGTTTTTTCCCTCTCCTGTAAACTTTTGAAAACTGCAGATAGGTTATTTCGTCTTTTAGGTGACGATATACATACGTCTCATACATTCAATAAAGTGATATAAACAACAAACTGTAGCCTTTTAAAAAAATAATTAAAGTTTTCCTGTACAAGTACAAACATTCAGTCGACAGTTATATCGATAGTGAAATCTGAACTATCGATAAATATCGATAGTTGAAAATATCGATAGTATCCCAGCACTAATCTGAACCGATTTTCCCGAGTTTTTTATAAAATATGTTCTACTAAAAATTTCCGATATTTTGGTATAGAAGTCATATCCATAGGACATATGGCAGCCCTAAAATTTAGGTTTTTATACAATTTTAAATTTTTTTGTACGGGAGGTACCACGCCCACTTCTCCAATCCCGCCCACATTTTGTAGGATGGTGTGTATTGGCAACCTAAATGTGTGTACCTAATTTGGAAACTTTGGCTTTTGCCGTTCCCCAGATATACAGCAGAAAGTAATAAAAATACAACAACCACAAGGGATTTTTGGGAAAAATTAGAGGTAGTCGTGGTTTTTTGCTCATATCTCAGCCATTTGTGGACCGATCTTGCTGAATTTCAATAGCAAACAATTCCGGACCATATGTGACATAAATGTATAATAACCTTGCCCCCATCATATATGGGGACTGCGGAAAACCCATTTCAACGGACAGACGGACATGGTTAAATAAACTTCGCTCCTCATAAGGACCCAGAATATATATACTTTATAGGGTCTTAGATCAATATTGTAGAAATTACAAACGGAATGACAAACTTATATATACCCTTTCTACCTTCGGTGAAGGGTATAAAAAGAAGTGTTTCTAAGACAGAGCCTTTAGGTACGCCTAAGTGAAGGGGAAGTACCCCCATTTACATCAGCAAATTGACACCTCTCAGACAAATATGAGGAAATCATCTTACACGCACACAATGAAAATCCGAAAAGATTTTTCAATTTGGATAACATAACATTATGATTAATCGAATTAAAGGCCTTAGTTAAATCCAAGGCAGCCAATGACGTCAATCTGTTCCTGTTTATATTTTCTCGAATAATATCCGTTAGATTCAACAGCAAAGAAGTGGTATTATATCCACTAAGGAAGGCATACTGCGATGGCGAAACTTTCCCTTGAACAAAAGATAGAATCTGGTCCTTCAGAATGTGTTCAACCACCTTAGATAGGGCAGGGAGGATAGATATAGGCCTTCAGTCCTCCATACCACCAACAGTTCCAGACTTAGGGATAGGTAAAACTCGCGCCACCTTCCATAAGGTAGGAAATGTTGAGCTAGTCAGTATAGAATTTACATGGAATATCAAAAACCCAGAGATATATGGGAAAGCATTTTTAATAAAGTTAATTGGAATACTATCAGTACCTATAGACTTAGACTTAACCCTGCATATAGCCAGAAAAAGTTTTTTTTTTTTTTTTTTTTTTTTTTTTTTTTTTTAGTTATTTCTTTTAATTCAATATAATGCTTATACAATAATAATTTTAATGCCTCAGCGCCATAAAGGCTTTGTAGAGGCTAAAAGGCAACTCTGTCTTAATTACATATAGAAGATTTAATTATATTTACTATTTTTAAAATTTACAATATTTATAATAAATTGAAAAAAAATTTTTTTTAAAAAAAATAATAAAAAAAAAAAAAAAATAAATAAATAAAATAATATTCTTATACTAGAAGTGTTTCAACATTACGAAGTAAAAGATCTTTAATTTCTTTTTTAAATGTTGACAAAACTTGTATGTTACGAATATTAATTGGCAGTTGATTATACTCACTTGGTCCAACATAAGCAATGCGTTGTTTTGTTAAATCTAAACGACATCTTACAGTATTTAAATTTAGAGCCTGCCTAGTATTTCTTCGAGTGCGTAAGATATTTTGGGTAAACTGCCAAAACCAAAACTTCTTCAGTTACATTTCTAAAAGAAAAAGAATCATCCAGCTGTTCAAAAGTTCCGTAATAAACTCCATCAACAGTCTGCGAACCATAACATTAGAAAAATAGTAATTAAGTTGATCAACATTAAAGTCACACTGTATTCCGAAATCACTAGCTATTCCTCGTCCCTTTAGTAACGTCCACATAGCAGTAGAATTAAGCCCAAAACTTTCTTCTCTCTCTACGAATAATGTTTTGAGCTTTATTTCTATACCTACACTAAGTTTTCCAATTTACCTCAGTAGCAGATGACCGAAAGCCAGAGTAAGCTAAGTCCCGTAAGGAAACTGCTAGTATTATACAGATGGACTTCATCCAATTATCAATACCAATCTGAATTTTCCTTCTAACAACTGGAACAAAATCAAAAAAATTCCATAAGAGAGCACAAATAAGAAGATTGGAAATCAAAAGAAGGAGAGTTAAAAACAGCGCTGTATCTAAGTTCATCAAAAAAGAAGCAATACCATTCCAGTCAATTTCATTAAATTTACTATATTCTATAAATTCCTCAGAACGCCTGGCAATAACACGGAATGTGGCAAAAATTAATTCATGATGAGAGATAGAGGGGCTTTGAACTTGGTCAGAAAATTCTACCATAGAGCTAACACTTACCAGCCAATAATCTAATAAGGACGTCGATGAATGTGCTACATCGAAGTAAGTGGGTCTAGAGTTGTGAAATAGAGATAAGTTGCATCTTACACATAGCGATCTAACGAGATTAGCCTTAACGGTGTCAAACAAATTAATATTGAAATCTTCAACAATAATTACATTAGAGTATTTCATAAACAAATCGAAGTGCCTCTCTTCAAAAGACATAAGATTCCCATTAGGCAAATAAACAAAACCTAAAAGGACAGAAACGCCACAGTTCTCTAACTGTAAGAAGAGTGATTCACAAACACCAAATTCCGACATCTTAAAAATTACTTTGAATTGCAATATATTAGATACATATACCCCAACACGACCACCACGCATACCTAACCTGTCATTTCTTACCAACGAATAACCAGGAATTTTTAAAGACAAATTAGATACATATAGCTTCAGCCATATTCTTGAATTCATCAAATTTCGTAGAGCATCCACTAGGTCGAATGCTCTGGCAATTAATGTGGCCAATTCTCAGCTCATCAGAAACATTCCGCAAGGCTATCATATCGAGCCCTAACCGCGAAAATAACGTAAGCGACATGATTTTCAATTTTCGTTTTTTTTAATAAATGACTTTATTGGCAACACTTACATCATCTCCTAAAATGTCATGGTCACAAAAGGTACAGTTACGATTTTATAGCAAAAACAATTTTATTGTAAGCGACAAATTTCATACAAAATTAATATGAAATAAAATAAAAAAGCTCTCTCCTGTAAAATTTGATTTTTGTCGCTTACGTTATTTTCGCGGTTAGGGGTCGATATTAAAAGAACTACCACTTATAATCGGACCAATGTTAACATTACCCGGCATTACCGTTTTGGTTTGTGGAAAAATTTCTTACCATCTCTAAATACACTGTGCTCGAAATTGACACTTTTTTTTAGATAAGCCGGCCACATGGCGTTTTAGCATAATTAATTTTCAAAATAAAGGTATATCTCGAAAACAAGAGCTAACCTAAAAGAACGGTGGGCACCATTGGATTCAGCGTACCCGAATTATGCTAAAGCGCCAAGTTCCCGGCTTGTCTAAATTTGCAACTAGCACAGTGTTATTAATTAAATTGCATACTTGAGCTATTTTTTGTTTTAAATAAACATAATAATAATTAATCTTAGCGAATAAATAAATATACCTCCCTTATAGTTTTTTATGCTCCATCGGACTGTGCTATGCCAATTTGGGGGGTGCTTAAATACCATGGTAGATAAGGCCATGATGGCTTTATCTGTCATTCAATAGGGAGATAAACCCTTTTTTGTTTTTATTTTCATTTGAATGGGAGATAAAGCCATCATGGCCTTAGCTCACATTAGCAATATTAGAAATTGGCTTTATCTCTCATTTCAGTTCCAGAGACACTAAAGTTAAGTATTAAAATCTGGCTACGCATACTAGAGTTTTTCTGCGTGACGTCGTGCGTCACAAGAATAAAAAAATGTTTCCAATGATAACTAAGGATTTACCCTTTTACAGAATATTTACACCATGCATAACAATTTTGTGAAAAAATATGGCTTTATCTCTTATTTGTTAAAAAAACAATGGCTATATCTCTCATTTCGCAAAATTTTACATATGTATGACCTTACCTCTCAATGATTGGGCAATAAGGCCATTATGGCTTTATCTCCCATTCAATTGAGCAATAATGCCATCATGATATTTTAAAAAATTAATCCGAATTTTGATATTTTAATTAGGCTAAAGTTTATCAAATTTAATTTTCATTAAATTATTTTTATGAGGAAAGGAATTTTACAACATGAAATTAATTAAAATTTATTGCTAATTTTTCGTTATTGACATTTATAAAAATTACGCATTGGATATGCAAAGCCATACCCCACTGGAGCATTGGACTATTTGTTTCAATTGCAACCACTCAATCTCTTCAGAGGGTTTTGCCGTTTAACACTAACAGCCATCGACGACGGCTGGTAGTCAATAGTCAAACATCAATCTTTGAACCAAACTGTATTTAATCTTTGGTAGATCGAAATTTGCTTTGAATGATTATCCTATTAATAGATTTACATGTTGTTAAAAATTTTTATCCCTTATGTACATACATATCGCACTGGTTCCTTTTAAAGGCCCAACCAAAATGTGCTTAAGTTGGCTTAAGCGAATAAGCGAATACATGTAAATTTATTGAGGCAAACCATATTCAACTTAAGGAAACTTTTTGCTAAGTTTAATGAAACTGAATCTAATCGCACATTCCGTAGGGAATCAAATGTTTTTTTATTTTGTTTTTGTTTTCTGAAATACATTCGAGAGACTTTTTGTTAATTTTCGACAGTAGGTTAAGCAAGGCTATGCATATTATGGTTGAGCCTTAAGGGAGTCAACTCAAAGCTTACACATCTTCAATTTTGGCTAAAAAACGATGAACAGTGATCATATCTACCCACAGTAAAAATCATAGTACATACATATTTTGGAAACAAAAAAAAAATCAGGTGCGATTAATCGATTTCAAAAATCAAAATAAAAAAAGTCGATCGAAAAACTAACTAACTAGAGTTTCTTCTTGGGAAAAATTTTCAAGCTATTCACGGCAAACACATTTTTTAAATTCCTAGTAAATTTCGGGAATTTTCTTTCAAAGTTTTCAACTTAAATTTAAAAAAATTTTGCTTTTCCGTTTAAATTGTTTATAAATTCCGTCTTCTTTTGAACTCTATTGTCGAAAATATGGCTGAGTTCCTAAACATCATAATACTTTGCAGTCAAAGTCAAAAAAGTATCATAGAGTTTAACTATATCTAGTTTGATTATTGTGTACGCATCGATATTGTTTTTAGTGAACTTTGGTACAGATAACATTGTAAAATTTTTCACGGTTGCTTGGTAGAAAGCACTTAAAAAACCGAGTTGCTTTGCAACTGATGTTTTGGAACTCACCCTATCTCCCAAACATAAATACATACGATGCAAATTTTTTACTGATTAAGCACGTTTTATTGCATGAAATTGCCATTGATTTCTAATATCTAATTACATTACTACCTATACAAATCCTGGGGTCAATTTACGGCATTCGATATCGATCGAAATTCCCATTTAAATTGTATTGTAATTTCGATCGATATCGAATGCGGTAATTTGGCACCTGGTATAAAAAAATTGCAAAATTAGTACTTGTTAATAAGGGTATTCATTTCAGTTTTTTTATCTGTTGGAAAAATGGAAAAGTGGAACAATGTAATTTTTGTTACAACAAACACATGGAAAAACTTTTCCACCGAAAGTTGCAATTTACCCTACAGATAATATTGGACTACGTGGTCCATTGTGGCTCAAATGGACTAATTACAACATGGTCCAATGTACTGTAGTATGGACCATGTTATAAGAAATAAACACATAGTGCTGCCAACAACTGCATGATGAATAATTTTCTATAGTTTACAGTATTACACATTGGTAGCCCTGATGTTGTCCATTATTAATTGTTCATTTAAAAGTGAAAGTTTGTGAAATTTGTGGAAAAAAGGTAAACAAATTAAAAATACCAAGTAACTATATTTAATAATAGCAATAATAGAGTACAGTACACACCATAAAAGGCGATTAGTAAAAAATGAAAAAGAAAAATGCTTAAACTACCCCTTAAGTGCACTCTATACTGTAGTAACATGGAGTACTTTTAAAACTAACCCACTTTAGTACTCCTTGGAGTAGTTTAGGGACTACTTCGGTGGGTTATATGGTCCCCTCCTAGGACATTGTAATGTTAAATGGACCACCTTCTACCCATATATTTGGAGTAGTTTTGGAGTACTCCTACTCCTTTATGGACTACTCTTTACATGCATGTATGGACTAGTCTCGTTATCTGCAGGGTAAACAAGCTTTAACCAAGTGTAAAAAAATCAGATTGGAAAATTACATACAATTTTACAATTTTTAAAGAGTTGGCAATACACAAACGTCCAATTGAGTGTGGTTGCCACCATATTTAAAATGTTGTTATTTTTCACAAAAAGCACTAAAATTTACATCTCTTTTTAAGATAATCACCTATGATTCTTAACAGCCTGTTCATGGATTTCGAACGTCATCGTTCGTATAGAAAATTACATTTAAAACAAAAACAAAGTTCGAACATTATTCGAAGTTTGTTTTTGTTTTAAATGTAATTTTCTATGCGAACGATGACGTTCGAAATCGTTAAACAGGCAGTTAAACTCCACTTTTATTAAATCAAATTTTACTTTTTTATAACGTCGTTTTTCAAAACTAAATTAAAAATTAATTCTATACAAAAAAATATAAAAAAAGAATTTAAAAATGACGTGTCAATTAAATAATCAATTAATTAAATTTTAACTCTTTTATTTGGCATCTTGAAAAATAGATTTTTGTTTTTGTTTTGTTTTTGACAGTTTTGTACCTTTAATAAAAAAAATACCGTTCACGTCAATAAGGTGTAATTTTCCTTTTTTCTATTTTTCCAACCAAAAAAAAATTTTGAAATGAATACCCTTAATGATTCAAAACAACATTTAGAAATATGAACAATAAATTATTTATAAATTAATTTCAGTGCATTTATCAAGAATAAAAGTTGGGAATTAAGCACGACTAACAAAATCTTATTAATCAAAAATTGTTTGAAATCAGAAAATTAATTTAGGAAACAAAAATTTTCTGAAATTCTATACGATTTGTTCAACTATGTGTGTAGTATAGAGTTTGTTGCCGGGAATTACGGGGACGGGAATAGTGCCTTTAGTCTTAAGTGGGACTCGTGTCTTTAGTTGTTTTATGCAACTAAATTTCACCACGATATTAAAATTTTCTGCAGTTAAAGCCTTATTAAGCCGATTTTTAAGAATTGGCTATATCCAATGGTAATTTATAGACATTTCTTCATTACTTCTTGTTTTGGCAAACTGAAGTGGGCTTAATTTTAAAACAATATTTTTTAGTTTTGCGGTTTAAGGCGTATGATACATTAAGACTCTATCATCACAAAATCAAACGTCAATTTTGTTTAGTTTATGAAATCTTTTTTTTTTTTTAATTAAATTTTGCATACAAAAAAAAGCTGATATAATATTGCATTCAAAAATCGCCAAAAACTGAGAAAAAATACAAAAAAGTCGCCGAAAGTAAATTTTGTTTAGTAGCTGTTATTTTTTTTAAATAACATAAAATAGAGATCATTTATTCAGTTAAAAAAAAATTAAATTAAGCACACAAGTCTATAAGATCACTTCAGGCTCATCAATTCTTCAATTTTGGCTAAAAAACGATGAACAGTGATCATATCTACCCACAGTAAAAATCATAGTACATACATATTTTGGAAACAAAAAAAAAATCAGGTGCGATTAATCGATTTCAAAAATCAAAATAAAAAAAGTCGATCGAAAAACTAACTAACTAGAGTTTCTTCTTGGGAAAAATTTTCAAGCTATTCACGGCAAACACATTTTTTAAATTCCTAGTAAATTTCGGGAATTTTCTTACAAAGTTTTCAACTTAAATTTAAAAAAATTTAGCTTTTCCGTTTAAATTGTTTATAAATTCCGTCTTCTTTTGAACTCTATTGTCGAAAATATGGCTGAGTTCCTAAACATCATAATACTTTGCAGTCAAAGTCAAAAAAGTATCATAGAGTTTAACTATATCTAGTTTGATTATTGTGTACGCATCGATATTGTTTTTAGTGAACTTTGGTACAGATAACATTGTAAAATTTTTCACGGTTGCTTGGTAGAAAGCACTTAAAAAACCGAGTTGCTTTGCAACTGATGTTTTGGAACTCACCCTATCTCCCAAACATAAATACATACGATGCAAATTTTTTACTGATTAAGCACGTTTTATTGCATGAAATTGCCATTGATTTCTAATATCTAATTACATTACTACCTATACAAATCCTGGGGTCAATTTACGGCATTCGATATCGATCGAAATTCCCATTTAAATTGTATTGTAATTTCGATCGATATCGAATGCGGTAATTTGGCACCTGGTATAAAAAAATTGCAAAATTAGTACTTGTTAATAAGGGTATTCATTTCAGTTTTTTTATCTGTTGGAAAAATGGAAAAGTGGAACAATGTAATTTTTGTTACAACAAACACATGGAAAAACTTTTCCACCGAAAGTTGCAATTTACCCTACAGATAATATTGGACTACGTGGTCCATTGTGGCTCAAATGGACTAATTACAACATGGTCCAATGTACTGTAGTATGGACCATGTTATAAGAAATAAACACATAGTGCTGCCAACAACTGCATGATGAATAATTTTCTATAGTTTACAGTATTACACATTGGTAGCCCTGATGTTGTCCATTATTAATTGTTCATTTAAAAGTGAAAGTTTGTGAAATTTGTGGAAAAAAGGTAAACAAATTAAAAATACCAAGTAACTATATTTAATAATAGCAATAATAGAGTACAGTACACACCATAAAAGGCGATTAGTAAAAAATGAAAAAGAAAAATGCTTAAACTACCCCTTAAGTGCACTCTATACTGTAGTAACATGGAGTACTTTTAAAACTAACCCACTTTAGTACTCCTTGGAGTAGTTTAGGGACTACTTCGGTGGGTTATATGGTCCCCTCCTAGGACATTGTAATGTTAAATGGACCACCTTCTACCCATATATTTGGAGTAGTTTTGGAGTACTCCTACTCCTTTATGGACTACTCTTTACATGCATGTATGGACTAGTCTCGTTATCTGCAGGGTAAACAAGCTTTAACCAAGTGTAAAAAAATCAGATTGGAAAATTACATACAATTTTACAATTTTTAAAGAGTTGGCAATACACAAACGTCCAATTGAGTGTGGTTGCCACCATATTTAAAATGTTGTTATTTTTCACAAAAAGCACTAAAATTTACATCTCTTTTTAAGATAATCACCTATGATTCTTAACAGCCTGTTCATGGATTTCGAACGTCATCGTTCGTATAGAAAATTACATTTAAAACAAAAACAAAGTTCGAACATTATTCGAAGTTTGTTTTTGTTTTAAATGTAATTTTCTATGCGAACGATGACGTTCGAAATCGTTAAACAGGCAGTTAAACTCCACTTTTATTAAATCAAATTTTACTTTTTTATAACGTCGTTTTTCAAAACTAAATTAAAAATTAATTCTATACAAAAAAATATAAAAAAAGAATTTAAAAATGACGTGTCAATTAAATAATCAATTAATTAAATTTTAACTCTTTTATTTGGCATCTTGAAAAATAGATTTTTGTTTTTGTTTTGTTTTTGACAGTTTTGTACCTTTAATAAAAAAAATACCGTTCACGTCAATAAGGTGTAATTTTCCTTTTTTCTATTTTTCCAACCAAAAAAAAATTTTGAAATGAATACCCTTAATGATTCAAAACAACATTTAGAAATATGAACAATAAATTATTTATAAATTAATTTCAGTGCATTTATCAAGAATAAAAGTTGGGAATTAAGCACGACTAACAAAATCTTATTAATCAAAAATTGTTTGAAATCAGAAAATTAATTTAGGAAACAAAAATTTTCTGAAATTCTATACGATTTGTTCAACTATGTGTGTAGTATAGAGTTTGTTGCCGGGAATTACGGGGACGGGAATAGTGCCTTTAGTCTTAAGTGGGACTCGTGTCTTTAGTTGTTTTATGCAACTAAATTTCACCACGATATTAAAATTTTCTGCAGTTAAAGCCTTATTAAGCCGATTTTTAAGAATTGGCTATATCCAATGGTAATTTATAGACATTTCTTCATTACTTCTTGTTTTGGCAAACTGAAGTGGGCTTAATTTTAAAACAATATTTTTTAGTTTTGCGGTTTAAGGCGTATGATACATTAAGACTCTATCATCACAAAATCAAACGTCAATTTTGTTTAGTTTATGAAATCTTTTTTTTTTTTTAATTAAATTTTGCATACAAAAAAAAGCTGATATAATATTGCATTCAAAAATCGCCAAAAACTGAGAAAAAATACAAAAAAGTCGCCGAAAGTAAATTTTGTTTAGTAGCTGTTATTTTTTTTAAATAACATAAAATAGAGATCATTTATTCAGTTAAAAAAAAATTAAATTAAGCACACAAGTCTATAAGATCACTTCAGGCTCATCAATTCTTCAATTTTGGCTAAAAAACGATGAACAGTGATCATATCTACCCACAGTAAAAATCATAGTACATACATATTTTGGAAACAAAAAAAAAATCAGGTGCGATTAATCGATTTCAAAAATCAAAATAAAAAAAGTCGATCGAAAAACTAACTAACTAGAGTTTCTTCTTGGGAAAAATTTTCAAGCTATTCACGGCAAACACATTTTTTAAATTCCTAGTAAATTTCGGGAATTTTCTTACAAAGTTTTCAACTTAAATTTAAAAAAATTTAGCTTTTCCGTTTAAATTGTTTATAAATTCCGTCTTCTTTTGAACTCTATTGTCGAAAATATGGCTGAGTTCCTAAACATCATAATACTTTGCAGTCAAAGTCAAAAAAGTATCATAGAGTTTAACTATATCTAGTTTGATTATTGTGTACGCATCGATATTGTTTTTAGTGAACTTTGGTACAGATAACATTGTAAAATTTTTCACGGTTGCTTGGTAGAAAGCACTTAAAAAACCGAGTTGCTTTGCAACTGATGTTTTGGAACTCACCCTATCTCCCAAACATAAATACATACGATGCAAATTTTTTACTGATTAAGCACGTTTTATTGCATGAAATTGCCATTGATTTCTAATATCTAATTACATTACTACCTATACAAATCCTGGGGTCAATTTACGGCATTCGATATCGATCGAAATTCCCATTTAAATTGTATTGTAATTTCGATCGATATCGAATGCGGTAATTTGGCACCTGGTATAAAAAAATTGCAAAATTAGTACTTGTTAATAAGGGTATTCATTTCAGTTTTTTTATCTGTTGGAAAAATGGAAAAGTGGAACAATGTAATTTTTGTTACAACAAACACATGGAAAAACTTTTCCACCGAAAGTTGCAATTTACCCTACAGATAATATTGGACTACGTGGTCCATTGTGGCTCAAATGGACTAATTACAACATGGTCCAATGTACTGTAGTATGGACCATGTTATAAGAAATAAACACATAGTGCTGCCAACAACTGCATGATGAATAATTTTCTATAGTTTACAGTATTACACATTGGTAGCCCTGATGTTGTCCATTATTAATTGTTCATTTAAAAGTGAAAGTTTGTGAAATTTGTGGAAAAAAGGTAAACAAATTAAAAATACCAAGTAACTATATTTAATAATAGCAATAATAGAGTACAGTACACACCATAAAAGGCGATTAGTAAAAAATGAAAAAGAAAAATGCTTAAACTACCCCTTAAGTGCACTCTATACTGTAGTAACATGGAGTACTTTTAAAACTAACCCACTTTAGTACTCCTTGGAGTAGTTTAGGGACTACTTCGGTGGGTTATATGGTCCCCTCCTAGGACATTGTAATGTTAAATGGACCACCTTCTACCCATATATTTGGAGTAGTTTTGGAGTACTCCTACTCCTTTATGGACTACTCTTTACATGCATGTATGGACTAGTCTCGTTATCTGCAGGGTAAACAAGCTTTAACCAAGTGTAAAAAAATCAGATTGGAAAATTACATACAATTTTACAATTTTTAAAGAGTTGGCAATACACAAACGTCCAATTGAGTGTGGTTGCCACCATATTTAAAATGTTGTTATTTTTCACAAAAAGCACTAAAATTTACATCTCTTTTTAAGATAATCACCTATGATTCTTAACAGCCTGTTCATGGATTTCGAACGTCATCGTTCGTATAGAAAATTACATTTAAAACAAAAACAAAGTTCGAACATTATTCGAAGTTTGTTTTTGTTTTAAATGTAATTTTCTATGCGAACGATGACGTTCGAAATCGTTAAACAGGCAGTTAAACTCCACTTTTATTAAATCAAATTTTACTTTTTTATAACGTCGTTTTTCAAAACTAAATTAAAAATTAATTCTATACAAAAAAATATAAAAAAAGAATTTAAAAATGACGTGTCAATTAAATAATCAATTAATTAAATTTTAACTCTTTTATTTGGCATCTTGAAAAATAGATTTTTGTTTTTGTTTTGTTTTTGACAGTTTTGTACCTTTAATAAAAAAAATACCGTTCACGTCAATAAGGTGTAATTTTCCTTTTTTCTATTTTTCCAACCAAAAAAAATTTTGAAATGAATACCCTTAATGATTCAAAACAACATTTAGAAATATGAACAATAAATTATTTATAAATTAATTTCAGTGCATTTATCAAGAATAAAAGTTGGGAATTAAGCACGACTAACAAAATCTTATTAATCAAAAATTGTTTGAAATCAGAAAATTAATTTAGGAAACAAAAATTTTCTGAAATTCTATACGATTTGTTCAACTATGTGTGTATTATAGAGTTTGTTGCCGGGAATTACGGGGACGGGAATAGTGCCTTTAGTCTTAAGTGGGACTCGTGTCTTTAGTTGTTTTATGCAACTAAATTTCACCACGATATTAAAATTTTCTGCAGTTAAAGCCTTATTAAGCCGATTTTTAAGAATTGGCTATATCCAATGGTAATTTATAGACATTTCTTCATTACTTCTTGTTTTGGCAAACTGAAGTGGGCTTAATTTTAAAACAATATTTTTTAGTTTTGCGGTTTAAGGCGTATGATACATTAAGACTCTATCATCACAAAATCAAACGTCAATTTTGTTTAGTTTATGAAATCTTTTTTTTTTTTTAATTAAATTTTGCATACAAAAAAAAGCTGATATAATATTGCATTCAAAAATCGCCAAAAACTGAGAAAAAATACAAAAAAGTCGCCGAAAGTAAATTTTGTTTAGTAGCTGTTATTTTTTTTAAATAACATAAAATAGAGATCATTTATTCAGTTAAAAAAAAATTAAATTAAGCACACAAGTCTATAAGATCACTTCAGGCTCATCAATTCTTCAATTTTGGCTAAAAAACGATGAACAGTGATCATATCTACCCACAGTAAAAATCATAGTACATACATATTTTGGAAACAAAAAAAAAATCAGGTGCGATTAATCGATTTCAAAAATCAAAATAAAAAAAGTCGATCGAAAAACTAACTAACTAGAGTTTCTTCTTGGGAAAAATTTTCAAGCTATTCACGGCAAACACATTTTTTAAATTCCTAGTAAATTTCGGGAATTTTCTTTCAAAGTTTTCAACTTAAATTTAAAAAAATTTTGCTTTTCCGTTTAAATTGTTTATAAATTCCGTCTTCTTTTGAACTCTATTGTCGAAAATATGGCTGAGTTCCTAAACATCATAATACTTTGCAGTCAAAGTCAAAAAAGTATCATAGAGTTTAACTATATCTAGTTTGATTATTGTGTACGCATCGATATTGTTTTTAGTGAACTTTGGTACAGATAACATTGTAAAATTTTTCACGGTTGCTTGGTAGAAAGCACTTAAAAAACCGAGTTGCTTTGCAACTGATGTTTTGGAACTCACCCTATCTCCCAAACATAAATACATACGATGCAAATTTTTTACTGATTAAGCACGTTTTATTGCATGAAATTGCCATTGATTTCTAATATCTAATTACATTACTACCTATACAAATCCTGGGGTCAATTTACGGCATTCGATATCGATCGAAATTCCCATTTAAATTGTATTGTAATTTCGATCGATATCGAATGCGGTAATTTGGCACCTGGTATAAAAAAATTGCAAAATTAGTACTTGTTAATAAGGGTATTCATTTCAGTTTTTTTATCTGTTGGAAAAATGGAAAAGTGGAACAATGTAATTTTTGTTACAACAAACACATGGAAAAACTTTTCCACCGAAAGTTGCAATTTACCCTACAGATAATATTGGACTACGTGGTCCATTGTGGCTCAAATGGACTAATTACAACATGGTCCAATGTACTGTAGTATGGACCATGTTATAAGAAATAAACACATAGTGCTGCCAACAACTGCATGATGAATAATTTTCTATAGTTTACAGTATTACACATTGGTAGCCCTGATGTTGTCCATTATTAATTGTTCATTTAAAAGTGAAAGTTTGTGAAATTTGTGGAAAAAAGGTAAACAAATTAAAAATACCAAGTAACTATATTTAATAATAGCAATAATAGAGTACAGTACACACCATAAAAGGCGATTAGTAAAAAATGAAAAAGAAAAATGCTTAAACTACCCCTTAAGTGCACTCTATACTGTAGTAACATGGAGTACTTTTAAAACTAACCCACTTTAGTACTCCTTGGAGTAGTTTAGGGACTACTTCGGTGGGTTATATGGTCCCCTCCTAGGACATTGTAATGTTAAATGGACCACCTTCTACCCATATATTTGGAGTAGTTTTGGAGTACTCCTACTCCTTTATGGACTACTCTTTACATGCATGTATGGACTAGTCTCGTTATCTGCAGGGTAAACAAGCTTTAACCAAGTGTAAAAAAATCAGATTGGAAAATTACATACAATTTTACAATTTTTAAAGAGTTGGCAATACACAAACGTCCAATTGAGTGTGGTTGCCACCATATTTAAAATGTTGTTATTTTTCACAAAAAGCACTAAAATTTACATCTCTTTTTAAGATAATCACCTATGATTCTTAACAGCCTGTTCATGGATTTCGAACGTCATCGTTCGTATAGAAAATTACATTTAAAACAAAAACAAAGTTCGAACATTATTCGAAGTTTGTTTTTGTTTTAAATGTAATTTTCTATGCGAACGATGACGTTCGAAATCGTTAAACAGGCAGTTAAACTCCACTTTTATTAAATCAAATTTTACTTTTTTATAACGTCGTTTTTCAAAACTAAATTAAAAATTAATTCTATACAAAAAAATATAAAAAAAGAATTTAAAAATGACGTGTCAATTAAATAATCAATTAATTAAATTTTAACTCTTTTATTTGGCATCTTGAAAAATAGATTTTTGTTTTTGTTTTGTTTTTGACAGTTTTGTACCTTTAATAAAAAAAATACCGTTCACGTCAATAAGGTGTAATTTTCCTTTTTTCTATTTTTCCAACCAAAAAAAATTTTGAAATGAATACCCTTAATGATTCAAAACAACATTTAGAAATATGAACAATAAATTATTTATAAATTAATTTCAGTGCATTTATCAAGAATAAAAGTTGGGAATTAAGCACGACTAACAAAATCTTATTAATCAAAAATTGTTTGAAATCAGAAAATTAATTTAGGAAACAAAAATTTTCTGAAATTCTATACGATTTGTTCAACTATGTGTGTAGTATAGAGTTTGTTGCCGGGAATTACGGGGACGGGAATAGTGCCTTTAGTCTTAAGTGGGACTCGTGTCTTTAGTTGTTTTATGCAACTAAATTTCACCACGATATTAAAATTTTCTGCAGTTAAAGCCTTATTAAGCCGATTTTTAAGAATTGGCTATATCCAATGGTAATTTATAGACATTTCTTCATTACTTCTTGTTTTGGCAAACTGAAGTGGGCTTAATTTTAAAACAATATTTTTTAGTTTTGCGGTTTAAGGCGTATGATACATTAAGACTCTATCATCACAAAATCAAACGTCAATTTTGTTTAGTTTATGAAATCTTTTTTTTTTTTTAATTAAATTTTGCATACAAAAAAAAGCTGATATAATATTGCATTCAAAAATCGCCAAAAACTGAGAAAAAATACAAAAAAGTCGCCGAAAGTAAATTTTGTTTAGTAGCTGTTATTTTTTTTAAATAACATAAAATAGAGATCATTTATTCAGTTAAAAAAAAATTAAATTAAGCACACAAGTCTATAAGATCACTTCAGGCTCATCAATTCTTCAATTTTGGCTAAAAAACGATGAACAGTGATCATATCTACCCACAGTAAAAATCATAGTACATACATATTTTGGAAACAAAAAAAAAATCAGGTGCGATTAATCGATTTCAAAAATCAAAATAAAAAAAGTCGATCGAAAAACTAACTAACTAGAGTTTCTTCTTGGGAAAAATTTTCAAGCTATTCACGGCAAACACATTTTTTAAATTCCTAGTAAATTTCGGGAATTTTCTTACAAAGTTTTCAACTTAAATTTAAAAAAATTTAGCTTTTCCGTTTAAATTGTTTATAAATTCCGTCTTCTTTTGAACTCTATTGTCGAAAATATGGCTGAGTTCCTAAACATCATAATACTTTGCAGTCAAAGTCAAAAAAGTATCATAGAGTTTAACTATATCTAGTTTGATTATTGTGTACGCATCGATATTGTTTTTAGTGAACTTTGGTACAGATAACATTGTAAAATTTTTCACGGTTGCTTGGTAGAAAGCACTTAAAAAACCGAGTTGCTTTGCAACTGATGTTTTGGAACTCACCCTATCTCCCAAACATAAATACATACGATGCAAATTTTTTACTGATTAAGCACGTTTTATTGCATGAAATTGCCATTGATTTCTAATATCTAATTACATTACTACCTATACAAATCCTGGGGTCAATTTACGGCATTCGATATCGATCGAAATTCCCATTTAAATTGTATTGTAATTTCGATCGATATCGAATGCGGTAATTTGGCACCTGGTATAAAAAAATTGCAAAATTAGTACTTGTTAATAAGGGTATTCATTTCAGTTTTTTTATCTGTTGGAAAAATGGAAAAGTGGAACAATGTAATTTTTGTTACAACAAACACATGGAAAAACTTTTCCACCGAAAGTTGCAATTTACCCTACAGATAATATTGGACTACGTGGTCCATTGTGGCTCAAATGGACTAATTACAACATGGTCCAATGTACTGTAGTATGGACCATGTTATAAGAAATAAACACATAGTGCTGCCAACAACTGCATGATGAATAATTTTCTATAGTTTACAGTATTACACATTGGTAGCCCTGATGTTGTCCATTATTAATTGTTCATTTAAAAGTGAAAGTTTGTGAAATTTGTGGAAAAAAGGTAAACAAATTAAAAATACCAAGTAACTATATTTAATAATAGCAATAATAGAGTACAGTACACACCATAAAAGGCGATTAGTAAAAAATGAAAAAGAAAAATGCTTAAACTACCCCTTAAGTGCACTCTATACTGTAGTAACATGGAGTACTTTTAAAACTAACCCACTTTAGTACTCCTTGGAGTAGTTTAGGGACTACTTCGGTGGGTTATATGGTCCCCTCCTAGGACATTGTAATGTTAAATGGACCACCTTCTACCCATATATTTGGAGTAGTTTTGGAGTACTCCTACTCCTTTATGGACTACTCTTTACATGCATGTATGGACTAGTCTCGTTATCTGCAGGGTAAACAAGCTTTAACCAAGTGTAAAAAAATCAGATTGGAAAATTACATACAATTTTACAATTTTTAAAGAGTTGGCAATACACAAACGTCCAATTGAGTGTGGTTGCCACCATATTTAAAATGTTGTTATTTTTCACAAAAAGCACTAAAATTTACATCTCTTTTTAAGATAATCACCTATGATTCTTAACAGCCTGTTCATGGATTTCGAACGTCATCGTTCGTATAGAAAATTACATTTAAAACAAAAACAAAGTTCGAACATTATTCGAAGTTTGTTTTTGTTTTAAATGTAATTTTCTATGCGAACGATGACGTTCGAAATCGTTAAACAGGCAGTTAAACTCCACTTTTATTAAATCAAATTTTACTTTTTTATAACGTCGTTTTTCAAAACTAAATTAAAAATTAATTCTATACAAAAAAATATAAAAAAAGAATTTAAAAATGACGTGTCAATTAAATAATCAATTAATTAAATTTTAACTCTTTTATTTGGCATCTTGAAAAATAGATTTTTGTTTTTGTTTTGTTTTTGACAGTTTTGTACCTTTAATAAAAAAAATACCGTTCACGTCAATAAGGTGTAATTTTCCTTTTTTCTATTTTTCCAACCAAAAAAAATTTTGAAATGAATACCCTTAATGATTCAAAACAACATTTAGAAATATGAACAATAAATTATTTATAAATTAATTTCAGTGCATTTATCAAGAATAAAAGTTGGGAATTAAGCACGACTAACAAAATCTTATTAATCAAAAATTGTTTGAAATCAGAAAATTAATTTAGGAAACAAAAATTTTCTGAAATTCTATACGATTTGTTCAACTATGTGTGTAGTATAGAGTTTGTTGCCGGGAATTACGGGGACGGGAATAGTGCCTTTAGTCTTAAGTGGGACTCGTGTCTTTAGTTGTTTTATGCAACTAAATTTCACCACGATATTAAAATTTTCTGCAGTTAAAGCCTTATTAAGCCGATTTTTAAGAATTGGCTATATCCAATGGTAATTTATAGACATTTCTTCATTACTTCTTGTTTTGGCAAACTGAAGTGGGCTTAATTTTAAAACAATATTTTTTAGTTTTGCGGTTTAAGGCGTATGATACATTAAGACTCTATCATCACAAAATCAAACGTCAATTTTGTTTAGTTTATGAAATCTTTTTTTTTTTTTAATTAAATTTTGCATACAAAAAAAAGCTGATATAATATTGCATTCAAAAATCGCCAAAAACTGAGAAAAAATACAAAAAAGTCGCCGAAAGTAAATTTTGTTTAGTAGCTGTTATTTTTTTTAAATAACATAAAATAGAGATCATTTATTCAGTTAAAAAAAAATTAAATTAAGCACACAAGTCTATAAGATCACTTCAGGCTCATCAATTTCATTACTATTGTGTTGACCTGCAGACGTACTATTAGATTTAAGCAGTGTTTAAAAAACTGCAGTCAAAGTTAAAAACCGCCATCTCTTCCACTTTTTCATTTGTCATTGGTCAAAAAAAAAAAACATTTGCTTTTACTTGCAATTCATTAAATGTAAATAGTCGCTGTCAAACCAAATCAAAAAGCGAAAAATTGTAGACAAATTTCGTTTTTTGTTCCACAGGTTTTGGATTCGACTACAGTTTTTTAAACCTTGGATTAAAAAAGTGACTGAATAATTCACTTAAAATGATAATAAAACGAATATCATGTAAAAAAAATTTGCCAGATTTTTTTTAAACTAGTAATGATAACAAAAAAGGACAGACTGTTCAAAAATCTATAAGTATATATAATATGTATAAGTATATATTTATATATATTTAGCTGGAGAGGCCTAACTCCGCTTATGAAAATAAAAGTGCAAATTTTTATTTCAAAATCGCTGAAATAATATGAATGTTAATAGCCAAGTAAATCGCCAGTTATGTCAAAAACCGCCACAAAAGTCGCCAGTCGCCAAACGGAAAATCCCATCGCCAAACACGTTTCAAAATCGCCACGTTTGGCGATAAATCGCCATATCTGACAGCCCTGGTTGTAACTTGTTGTAGTATCGCCACCAGTGTGACAACAATTAAAAAAAAATTGGATGCTAAATGGGGCTAAAAACAATGCTAAAAATGCTAAAAATAAATTTCTTTAAAATTTAATGCAAGTTTATATAAAAAAATTATATACATAAATACATAGATTTATTTAATAAAAACAATTCAGTAGTTTGACAAAAGTTAGCGATTTTTTAACCAAAAAAACAAAAGGCCCTATCTACAAAATATTACATGATAAACGCTTAAAGCCCTAACCTACTGTTTGCAAAATATGCAACATTGTCAACTGTTAAGGCGCAACCATAATGTGCTTAAGTTGGCTTAAGCGAATGTGCGAATACATTTAAATCATATGAGGCAAACCATATTGAACTTAAAAACCATTTTTGTTAAGTTTTATGAAACTGTCATTTGCTTAAGCAAAGTGCGAAACTGATCGGACATGCCGTACGGAATCAAATGCTTTTTGATTTTGTTTTTTAAATACATTTGAGAGACTTTTTGTTTTTTAAATACATTTGGGAGACTTTTTGTTAATTTTTGACAGTAGGCTCAGCAAGGCTATGCATATTATGGTTGGGCCTTTAGGTTTTACAAGAAAAGTAGAAGAAAAAAAAAATTATAAACAGTTTAAGGCGATTAATAAATTTATCATTTTAAATAGTTTTTTGTAAAATGTTCAAAATCTTAGATAGGGTTTTTTGCGTTTTAGGTAACGATATACATACATATCTGTGGCAATAAATAATAATGGTTTAAGTCGAAATTTTGTGTTGTGAGATATTAAGAGTTTTGTCTAAAATGAATTGTGTGTTGTATTGTGAAAGTTAAAATATAAATGCGTATAGTTTTATTAATAATGACATTTTATACTTGAAATTAAGCTGCGTCATAGATCTTGAAGAAGATAATAAGAATATGTTATAAAATTAAAAAGCACTTAAGTCAACTTAAGCCATTATTATTTATTGCCACAGATATATATTATTAAATACAAAATATAAGTAAAAACAAACATTATCATTGAAAACATATTCAACAGCATTTTCAGTAAGTTTAATTACACATTAAACACACTATTTTAGGTATGAATAGTTTTCCTTAATTTCCAAAGTGTTGGTCAAAATACCATTAGAATATGATCTGTTTTCATCATATTCTAAACACCTATCCAGAATTCAATAGCTGAACTTTGATTCATCAATTCGTATGCATTCAGCTCTTGCCATTGCTGTTCCAAAACCCTTATTTCTTCTGTAATTTTTAAAATTTTTTTGATGTGTACAGGGTTGCTATTATTATACATTTTTATACAAATACAATTATAGAGATTGACAGAATGATAAGTTATATTGTGAAATAGGAATATATAAAATTAATTTTGATTTTAGTTGAACTGTTAATTTTTAATTTTTGATATTCTTTAATTAGGCTTGAGTTCATCAAATTTAATTTTCATTAAATTATTTTCACTGAGGGAAGGAATTTTACAACTTGCATTTTTTTTTATTAAAATTTATTGATAATTTTTCTTGGTTGAACTGGGATTTGAGCCCGGGTTGATCTTTACATATTTCAAGAATCACCACATTCTATCGTCGGAAGATCTTTGAGTTCTACCCACTGCACCACTGCGGTGCCCGTAAGCCAACAGTCAAACATCAATCCAAGAAAAATTATCAATAAATTTGAATAAAAAATAAATAAAATTCCAAGTTGTAAAATTCATTCCCTTAGTGAAAATAATTTAATGAAAATTAAATTTGATGAACTCAAGCCTAATTAAAGAATATCAAAAATTAATATATACAATTTTTAAGATTAAAAAATGCTAAATAATGCTACAAAAATGTTCCAAAAATGCTGTAAATAATGCTAAATGCTATTTGAAAAATTCGCTGCTAAATCAAAATAAATAATGCTAAATTTAGCAGTGAAAATGCTAAAAGGGTCACACTGATCGCCACCACCGTATACATGAATTCGCCTTGCCCTAGGGGCTAGTATAAATTTTGACATTAGTGTAGAAATTTTTGACAACCACAAAATTATTTTTTTTCATCAAATTTGTTTAAACAAAATAAAAATAATATGGAAGCAGAACCAGCGGCAAAAAATAAAATAGAATTATACAAGTTTTATGTACATATTTAAATATGTATAAGCTTTTTTGACCACACTTTTTGTAAAAATTGTTAATATATCAGAACGAATTCATCAAATAGTTGAACGATCTCATTTCCAACAGAATTGAAATGATTATTGGTAAACGTTTGTTTAATTTATTCATTTTCATAAAACTTTTAGTAATTGTTTTTTTTCTTTATGTCAAAATTTTACGTTGTCAAAAATGTTACAATTTCACACATCAAAAATATGAAAATTTTCTACCACAAACAAATTTAATTTCACCATAGAACTTTGCTACCGTTTCACACACACCCAAGGCGAATTTATTACAGGTGGTCTTAAAAGCCCCGCTGAAATTAGCTAAAATCACTGTTGGATGTCAAAATTTTGTTTATTCTCTTTTATTATCTTTGTTTCTGTTTTGTTTTATTTCTGTTTTTGACATTGTACAATGATTTTACAAAAACAAATTACTTGTGGTTTTTGTTCGAGTTGTACTTGTTGTAGTACCGAGATTACCTGGGATGAATTCGCCTTGCACACACCCTTAGAATATTAAAAAAGATTCACATGAAATGACAAACTTAGTATATCTTCATACACCTCTGCTGATTTAGGGTTTAAAACTATGAAAAAAATATGTTATTAACGGCCACTTTCACCAAGTTCAGTTACAACTAACTGTCAAAACGTATTGTTAACTGAAAGTTAAAGTTATAGTAAGTTTTAACTGAACTTGGTGAAATTGGCCGTAAATATGTTAAATTGAATTTCTCCTTAATGCTGAATTTGTTAAACGGTGAAAAGGTTGGAATTCCTCCTGCGTAATGTTGAGTTTTAAGTTTCATTAACGCTTCCAGAAATTAAGACTTCAATAATTTCAGTCTAATAACAATTGCAATTTTTTATTGAACTGTTGGTTTTTAATTGAAGTTTTTGAAATTTCAATTAGGCTAAAGTTCATTAATTTAATTTTCATTAAATTATTTTTGGTGAATAAAGGAATTTACAACATGAAGTGACTTAAAATTTTTTGATAATTTAATTCTTGACATAACACGGAATTGAACTCGGGTCGAATTTTCTAGTTTCGAGAACAACATTCTCATCATCAGAATTCTCTGCCGTTCTACCGTTTGCACCACTGCGGCACCTGCCAGTTTATAGTCAAACGTCAATCTTTAACCAATCGTAATGGTGGATCAAAATAATGGATTATCTTTTTCAATTTTATTTACATGTTTTTCTCCTTACTTTTATTTTTCGTTCTATTTGTCAAGACTTTGTCTTGAAGACTTTAGTACATTTGTTTTTATGTTTTTATGTTTTTGTCTTTTATCGTTGATCTTTCTTTATACAACTTGAAGTAAAAATGTAAACATAGAGCTGGTGCCATAGCTATTTTTAAAACAATATAACAGTCTAATGATGCAAATTTTGATTCTATCCGTAGAACGAGCTCTGGGGGGCAAATTATAGCATTCGTGATTGAATACTTTTTCGATTCGAAAGCAATTTCATTTTTAATTATTTCTGTCCATACTGAACGGATCCAAAATTATTTTTTTTGTGTTGTAAAGCTTTTATTTGAGTTTTCACAACACTAAAAATAAATACGATTCGTTCAGTTTTGACTAAAATAAAATTGCTTTCGAATCGAAAAAGTATTCGATCACGACTGCCATAATTTGCCCCTTGCATTTAACAATATTTATACCTATGTATATTGATTTCTCTGATCCTATTGGCATTAAAAATAAACTCGTAAGAGGGTATCCAGATCCCAAGAGTTAAATAATTGGACAATGGAAAAAAATTAACCAGGATTTTGGAAAAATAACTGGACAGTTTAACCCTTAGATGTCCTACATGGTATGGCAAGACCATATTTCTGTGGTTTTCATGGGCAACCGCGTATGTCTATTTTTTCGATTTTGAAATGTTGATGCTATATTGCTTAATTTTAAGCGCTCTTTACATTTTTTATAAAATTTTTAAAAGCAGATAGACCCATCCCGATGTTTTAACTCAATTACAAAGTTGAAAAGGTGCAATATCTAACCCATAGTTTGATCTAGAATGGTTTTTTCGGCTCTCCTGAAAAATTTTATTTTAAGACATACGCAAATGTAGCAAAAGTTTTAAGAAAGGCTATGAATTCTACAAGTAAGTTGTCCTGAATCGAATAAAACAAATTTGGAATCATTTGGATCATATTTAGGCCACAAAAAACATATTACAAGAAAAAGTACGCTTAGCACACCTGATGGTCTGGCTGGACCACAGGTACCTTTAAAGTACATTACAGGGCCAAAATACTAACTCGCAATCTTTGTCTTTTAACTGGACAAATTTTATTTTAGCTGGACAGGACCAAAAAAAACTGGACAATCCAGGCCGTCTGGCAACCCTACTCGTAAGTGCTAACAATTTCAACCATTAACTTTCGCATAGAAAATTTTTATGAAAAACTCAGTTTTGAAAATATTTTCCTAATAAAATTTAAGCAAACATTTAAGTTGAAACTGTTGAGCAGGCAGTTAATCATACTTGCCAATAAGAATAACTACTTTCAGCGTCAAAATAAAGTGTACAACTGGTTTTCCAATATAAAAAGTGTTATTTTAGTAAAAAAGTATACAAATTTTTATAAGTTTATTATCATTTACCAAACTTTGGACAATGTTATTACAGTTTAAAATTAAAAATTTGGAATACTCCAAAAACAACAAAAACAGTACAATAAAAAACATATTAACTCCGTTTTTAACGCGTCAAAAAAA
Organism: Pollenia angustigena; assembly: GCA_930367215.1. Lineage (NCBI taxonomy): Eukaryota > Metazoa > Arthropoda > Insecta > Diptera > Polleniidae > Pollenia > Pollenia angustigena. The sequence continues at coordinate 72,678,360 of OV884057.1, read as the reverse complement.
AGTGTACAGTTTTAAAAATTTGATTTTTTTTTTGCTTTTAAGACGGCTTCTAGTCTCTTTGGCATCGATTCCTCCCATTTTAAAGTTTGCTTAGTAGAAAATTTTGGCCACTCTTCCTGCAGAATTTTCTTCAGAGAGTGCTTGCTGCTTATGTTTTTTTTTTTTAATTTGTCTGTCCAAATATTCCCTGATGTTTAATTGAGTTGATATCGAAAGACTATTGGGCTAATCCACCAGTTTTAGGACGTATTACAAAAGCCAAAGCTAACACGCTTCACTTTAGATACAGTAATTTTGACTTAGCTGCACAATCTCCTTTGCACGAGTTTTTGTGCAGGTAAATCAAAAATGCAGTTATCTTAAATGCATTTACCTGCCTTAATGTGCAGGTACACAATTGTGGTTACCTGCACAAAAGTGCAGCTAAAGTAAAAAGTTTGATTTATGCCCGTAATTTCTACAATAAGATATCTAGCTGTGTATAGATATCTATGGTTTTCATAATTTTAAAACGTATTTCTTCGATTTTCGATAGTTTACTCACGTAGGCAAAATTAACATTGAAATATACAGAATAGTGTTTCCGGATAGGTGAAGATAACTGTTAGGTACGAACACGGCTAGGTATCTGTTTGTTGAAATTACGGGCATAAAAAGTAGAATAAAAAAATGATTTTATTAATAAATAATATAAATTTCTATTTTATTTAAATTTAATTTCAACCCAGCTAGCATTTTCAATTGTCTAGGAGTCTACTGGGAATCTCACAAAGAGTGTTTTTGATCGTCGACGAGCTCATTTTTTAATTGTAGACAATTCTTCGCACGGGAGAAACTGTAACACGTGCTGAGTCCTATGAGAGATTCTTCCATAACGCAGCGAAAAACGCTTATATTAATCGTAAAGGGAATCGTTTATGCTGTATGTAGAGATTATCTAACGAGTCTTTCAAAAAGCATGCCAAGTGTCGTATGAGACTCATGTAGATATTATTTTACAACTCGTGAAATGCTCAGCCGTATGACTGAGCTACATAAATCAGGGCATCAAGTGTATTGTTCATGCCAAAACTTATAATTTTCATACAATTTCTATAAAACAAACTTGAAGGCCGCGAAATCAACACCATCCTGTGGGAAATCCTTTTTTACAGATCCTTAGGCCGGTTTGTTTTATTAAAATTGAATTGGCAATAGCATTTTCATACTTCAAAAACGGTCTTATTTAGGTAGCTCAGTAATTGTTGTACGACTCTTACAGAGAGTCCCAAAAGGTTCATTCCAAGATTTACAGACGAGCGTGTCAAAAAATAAATTCAAAACAGATTTTTTTGTTTGTCGTCAGATAATCATCAGAAGATTCTTTTAGAAGCTGTGTATTAAACGTAATCGTCTAACAAACATTTTAAACATGCAATTATGTTTATTTAATATAAAAGAAACATTAACAAAAACAATGAGAATTCACAATGAACATAAAAATGTATGGAAAAAAACAAAATAATTGCGATTTATATTTTTATAAACAGTTAAAATTGGATATTTATGTGAAAAAGTGGTCACCATGTATTTTTATGTGTGCAGCTAACTTTGATGTTTTGTATGAAAATATTTTAAAGCTGCCCAAAAATATGAAAAATGTGCAGGTATACAAAATGCACGTAAACAAGGATTTTGAAGAATAATTCCAGAAAATATTTATTTTGGGCAGTTAAGTCAAAGTGCAGCTAACTTTGATTTTTTATATGAAAATAATTTTAAAATGCCAAAAATGTTGTGCATTTATCATAAATGTGCAGGTATAGAAAGTGCACTTAAAAAATTAATTTGTATGGAATTTTAAAGAATAAATCCAAAAATTATCAAGTTTGTGCAGTTAAGTCAAAAGTGCAGGTAAACAAAAGGCAGTTAAGTCAAAACTACTATACTGTATTTTTTCCGTTGAATTTCTGATTTCTACTTTTATCACTTTTTTATTTGTCCAACTTGCTTTCGTAAATTTTTGGAGCAACGTATTTTTCACAGATGACAGCAAGCTTGAAGTCTATTGAAATTTGGCAAAGTAGAAATTTAACTTTTTATAACTTAACGTAATACTTTTTATATGGGAAAACAAGCTGTACACTTTATTTTGACGCTCACAGTAGTTCCATTGGAAAATATTTTACCATCAAAAAGGAACTGCATTAAAAAAGACTTTAAAGTCAAATAAAAACCATTTATTATCAATGTAAGAGTAGAAGTTGGAGTCAGAGTCGAAGTTAGAAGTATTTTTTGACGACTGCACAACCCTGTAGCTCGTTTCTGTATTTCTCGCATCGTAAAATTTCTTACATGAAGTGTAAAACAAAAAATTCCATCGTTTCTCGATTTATGAGATAAAAGTGTTTCTGTAGTTGAATGCGAAAACAGACACAACAAATTCTGTTTATACTGGAATATTTCCAGTCAAATAAAAGCGAAACGTCAACAAAAGAAATAAATAGAATAAAAACAGTGCTGCCAGATTTGACGAGTTATCGTCATCTTGACGATTTTTTGTTCCGACATTAACAAAGTGAGGTTTTGATGATTTTTGCTAAAAAAGTGACGAAAGCAAAAGCAAAAACAAAATCAAAAATATTTTATAATTTTGTTGTTACTTTCTATAGAAATTCATCTTGAATTTTTAAATTTCAAATTCTATTTTGTGGCGTTGAAAAAAATAATATGAATGTCTGTAGAAAGCAACAACAAATTTATAAAATATTTTTGATTTTGTTTTTGCTTTTAATGAAATTGTTGGCGTTGCGTTTTACACTTTGTCTTCGAAATAAGATAATTGTAAATATTTTTATATGTTTGTTTATTAGAACAAACTTAGTATCACCGGTGCTCTGCGTAGTACACCGACTGCGGCAATGGATGTGATCCTGGACTTGCAGCCGATTCATCTAGTGGCAGAAGGAACTGCAAGGAGGTCTGCGATCCGCTTAAGGGCGACGGGACAATTTGTATATGGACTCTATGGTCACGGTAGTATTATAAGGGGAATAGATTGTAGCAGTGACTACACCATTCCGAGACTGACACTTGGAAGGAAAACGCGAGTTACCATAGAGGAGGACGGCTGGTTGGTAGGACTCCGATCAGGCCAAGGGACCTTCAGATTCTACACTGATGGTTCCAAAATGGAGGACGGAGTTGGAGCTGCAGTCTACTGCCGAGAACTGGGTATTCGGGAATCGTATAAGCTTCCCGATTACTGCAGCGTTTTCCAGGCGGAGGTTTTTGCAGCCAAAATGGCTGCTGATTTGGCACGTGTTCCCAGCACCGAGAACTCGCAGGTATACTTTTTCATTGATAGCCAGGCGGCGATCAAGGCTATAACCGCGGAATACTCATACTCATCTGTCGTCCAGGAGTGTAGGGACTCGATAGATAGACTCTGTGTCAATAGGAGAGTGCATATCTACTGGGTTCGCGGTCACCAGGGCATAGAGGGCAACGAGGAGGTGGACGAATTGGCGAAACGGGGGGCCCGTTTACCACACGATAGGATGGTGGTCATCCCGGCTCCAATTCAGAATATAAGGAGAGATACGGACTCTGCTATACGGAGGAGATCAGAGGCGTTTTGGGAAAACACAAGAACGTGCAGGGTTTCCAAGGTAATGTGGGGATCCTATGATCCGGAGTCGTCGAAAATGCTTCTGTCGCTATCGAGAAGGGACTGTAGAATTCTGATAGGTTTTATAACGGGTCATTGTTGGACTGCGGTATACGCCTATAGGGCGGGCCGGTTGAATAGTGACAATTGTAGATTTTGTGGGGTACCAGGAGAAAAGGAGACGGTAGAGCACTTGCTATGCTACTGTCCGGCACTCGTGCGCTCCAGGGCGAACTGTCTGGGAGATCATTATCTCCAAGATCTCGGGGAAGTCTCTGGAATTGGGTTAATGAGACTCCTTGCATTCGTCAAGAGAGTGTGGGGTACCTTGGATACCATCACATCTGACTGACCTTTTTACTTTCTTCTGTGGGTTATCGGACAATTGTGGTAACGCTAGGGACCTATTTGGTCTATGCGGGGTCTTTGTGACCGGCCACTCTAACCTAACCTAAACTAACCTTATTAGAAAAACAGATATCTTTAGAAACAAGGGTTAAATTTTTATATGTATCCTTATTGTGAAAATAGTCCTCGAAATTGTTTGTCTCTTCCCTAAAAAATGTATCGGCAAAAGCAACATTTCGAGGGAAAGTAATGGACCGACTTGGCTTATTTTGAACATTTAATACTTCTTATATACATATACAAAATATGATTGATATTTGATATTCTTATCTTATATGTACACTTTTGGTTTGAAGTATTGAGAATATGTTAACAAAAAGTTATATCCCAGCAAACACAGAAATACACGTTATGTATTGCCAAACGTATTGCCTGGATGAAAAATATTATTGCGGCAATAACCGATTTCGTATTGCGGAAGATACTTCCTTCGGGAAGAAACGTGTCTCGATGGCAATACTTCTTAGCAATACGAAAGCGATACTTCTAGACGATTAACTAGCAATATCGCCAGATAACCACTTTTAAGAAAATAGGAAGATATCGACAACACATCATAGGGATGATAAAAAGAAGATTTCGCATTATAAAAAAATTGTCATTTGTGTACAAAGAAGCACAGCTTTTTATTTAAAATTAAATTGGTAATTGTATACGTATAAATTTTACTTAAACATAATATAATTTATAATTAAAATATGTAAAGAAAAAAATATACATAAATATTTAGTTTCCACCAAATTCTTGAAATAAAACCTACCACTTCTTTAAAATTGCATCTAGGGTTGTGAAATTCTTGACTAAATTAAAAAAGAAACAGATCAATATTTAACCGATTTATTTAATTTAAATATTTACCTTTTGCAGAATATTTTGGGAAATAATTTTTAAGTTGTTATAATTGGATTAATTTTTATTTTTTATTTATGACGTACATATGTATCAAATTAATAGGTGCGTTTGAGTACTTTTACAGTAAAATGCAGTAAATGAGTAAACAAAAAAATTTTCTCTCACAAAAAGCTGTTGTCCAAAAAAGTACGCGAACGCAAAATTTGTAAAAATTCGTAAAATAAAGCCAACAGCTGACGGCAAATAATTGAAGTGTTGAAAAATATTGACACTTTTGACTACTTAACTCGTTTTCTTATCGGTACTCGATTAAATACTTTTTATAAAATGAATATTTTTGGAAAATACAAACAAACTATTTTATGTAATCTTTCATATTTGTTTGTTTTGTATTTTATTTGATTTTACTTATTTGTAGCGGGTTAAATTATTTAAAAGAACATGAATAATTTTTTTGCTATTGATTACTTAAGTATCCAAATACTTCACACTTTAACAACTCTAAGAAATTAACATAACAAAAAAAATTTCAAAAGTTTGTATTCAGCCAAATAAACTTTTTGTTTTGGTTTAATTTTTATTTCAACTTTTCTTTTATTTAACATTTTTTTTCACAATTTGTATGCTTTTTATTTGTTATATTTGTTTGTTTACCTTTTGAAACATATGTTTTTTTTGATTTACTAAATTTTACTGCAAAAATTTCTGCAGTAAAAATTTGTAAATACTCAGACAAGAATTGGCACTTTTCGCTCTCAATTTATGTTCTCATTTACTGCATTTTGTGTACTCGAACGCAATTTCGTAAAATGCAGTAAAGTTTAGTAAAAAATAGTAAAAACTTTTGTGTTCTCGAACGCAACTAATACTGCCGTATGTCTGTGAAATGCTTTGATTTGCTGTTGCTAAAAGTTAACACCAAATTGACAAAACAAAAAATAATTTCTCGGTAATATTTTTATTTTTAAAATTTGGTAATCTGTCTTGCCATAATAGCGGTCGGCTTTGTACAGCTGAAATAATAAGCTCCACATTCACTTTTGCCATGTTTATTTTTGACGCTCAGAAAACAACTAAAAATTAGAACAAGTTTTATTCCTGAGCGACGCCGCTTAGCCGCTCAAAAATTTCGCTCGCATGCCGCTCATTTCGTGGCCACTTCAATAGTATTTCATATGTTTTAATTTTTTGACGCTCATCGCTCAGCCGCTTGACGCTTAGCCGCTCATTGCGTGGCCTTGGCCTTACGCGTTAATTTTTAAGGTTGTTGTAAATAGGTATGAAAATACATATGGGCATTTCCATGTCATCGTACGTGACATTTGGACACCTTCAGAGAGATAGAAATTTTGCAAAAATAGTATTAACTGGAAAATTTTTTTTATTTATTTTAAATTCGGAACCTTGTTGTCCAAAATATCGAGCAAAATAAGTGCATATCGTACGTGCCATAAAACGGAAGATGTGTGTGATGTTAAATTTTAAAATTTATAACCCTAGACACATTCTGTAATGTTAACAGAACAATGTTAACTAACTACTTAACAGACCTAATGTTAATGCTGTAATCATGGATAAGTCCAGATTTCTGGAAAAGGAGTCAACGTGGGCGAAAAAAAATGATTAGGATTTGTGGACAATACTATTCTCCATCGTTTTCTATCCCCAGAATTTTTAACAGAGCGAGTTGGACCGACTTATGGCCAATTTACTCTTTTGAATTCTCTAGGGGATGAACCCAGATTTCTGGAAAAGGAGTCAACGTGGGCGAAAAAAATGATTAGGATTTGTGGACAATACTATTCTCCATCGTTTTCCATCCCCAGAATTTTTAACAGAGCGAGTTGGACCGACTTATGGCCAAGTTACTCTTTTGAATTCTCTAGGGGATAAACCCAGATTTCTGCAAAAGGAGTTAACGTGGGCGAAAAAAAAAATGATTAGGAATTGTGGACAATACTATTCTCCATCGTTTTCCATCCCCAGAATTTTTAACAGAGCGAGTTGGACCGACTTATGGCCAATTTACTCTTTTGAATTCTCTAGGGGATGAATCCAGATTTCTGGAAAAGGAGTCAACGTGGGCGAAAAAAAAATGATTAGGATTTGTGGACAATACTATTCTCCATCGTTTTCCATCCCCAGAATTTTTAACAGAGCGAGTTGGACCGACTTATGGCCAATTTACTCTTTTGAATTCTCTAGGGGATGAATCCAGATTTCTGGAAAAGGAGTCAACGTGGGCGAAAAAAAAATGATTAGGATTTGTGGACAATACTATTCTCCATCGTTTTCTATCCCCAGAATTTTTAACAGAGCGAGTTGGACCGACTTATGGCCAATTTACTCTTTTGAATTCTCTAGGGGATGAACCCAGATTTCTGGAAAAGGAGTCAACGTGGGCGAAAAAAAATGATTAGGATTTGTGGACAATACTATTCTCCATCGTTTTCCATCCCCAGAATTTTTAACAGAGCGAGTTGGACCGACTTATGGCCAATTTACTCTTTGAATTCTCTAGGGGATGAATCCAGATTTCTGGAAAAGGAGTCAACGTGGGCGAAAAAAAATGATTAGGATTTGTGGACAATACTATTCTCCATCGTTTTCCATCCCCAGAATTTTTAACAGAGCGAGTTGGACCGACTTATGGCCAATTTACTCTTTTGAGTTCTCTAGGGCATGAATCCAGATTTCTGGAAAAGGAGTCAACGTGGGCGAAAAAAAAATGATTAGGATTTGTGGACAATACTATTCTCCATCGTTTTCTATCCCCAGAATTTTTAACAGAGCGAGTTGGACCGACTTATGGCCAATTTACTCTTTTGAATTCTCTAGGGGATGAACCCAGATTTCTGGAAATGGAGTCAACGTGGGCGAAAAAAAATGATTAGGATTTGTGGACAATACTATTCTCCATCGTTTTCCATCCCCAGAATTTTTAACAGAGCGAGTTGGACCGACTTATGGCCAATTTACTCTTTTGAATTCTCTAGGGGATGAAACCAGATTTCTGGAAAAGGAGTCAACGTGGGCGAAAAAAAATGATTAGGATTTGTGGACAATACTATTCCCCATCGTTTTCCATCCCCAGAATTTTTAACAGAGCGAGTTGGACCGACTTATGGCCAATTTACTCTTTTGAATTCTCTAGGGGATGAATCCAGATTTCTGGAAAAGGAGTCAACGTGGGCGAAAAAAAAGGATTAAGATTTGTGGACAATACTATTCTCCATCGTTTTCTATCCCTAGAATTTTTAACACAGCGAGTTGGACCGACTTATGGCCAATTTACTCTTTTGAATTCTCTAGGGGATGAACCCAGATTTCTGGAAAAGGAGTCAACTTGGGCGAAAAAAATGATTAGGATTTGTGGACAATACTATTCTCCATCGTTTTCTATCCCCAGAATTTTTAACAGAGCGAGTTGGACCGACTTATGGCCAATTTACTCTTTTGAAATTTCTAGGGGATGAACCCAGATTTCTGGAAATGGAGTCAACGTGGGCGAAAAAAAATGATTAGGATTTGTGGACAATACTATTCTCCATCGTTTTCCATCCCCAGAATTTTTAACAGAGCGACTTGGACCGACTTATGGCCAATTTACTCTTTTGAATTCTCTAGGGAATGAAACCAGATTTCTGGAAAAGGAGTCAACGTGGGCGAAAAAAAATGATTAGGATTTGTGGACAATACTATTCTCCATCGTTTTCCATCCCCAGAATTTTTAACAGAGCGAGTTGGACCGACTTATGGCCAATTTACTCTTTTGAATTCTCTAGGGGATGAATCCAGATTTCTGGAAAAGGAGTCAACGTGGGCGAAAAAAAAGGATTAAGATTTGTGGACAATACTATTCTCCATCGTTTTCTATCCCTAGAATTTTTAACACAGCGAGTTGGACCGACTAATGGCCAATTTACTCTTTTGAATTCTCTAGGGGATGAACCCAGATTTCTGGAAAAGGAGTCAACTTGGGCGAAAAAAAATGATTAGGATTTGTTGACAATACTATTCTCCATCGTTTTCCATCCCCAGAATTTTTAACAGAGCGAGTTGGACCGATTTATGGCCAATTTACTCTTTTGAATTCTCTAGGGGATGAACCCAGATTTCTGCAAAAGGAGTCAACGTGGGCGAAAAAAATGATTAGGATTTGTGGACAATATTATTCTCCATCGTTTTCCAGCCCCAGAATTTTTAACAGAGCGAGTTGGACCGACTTATGGCCAATTTACTCTTTTGAATTCTCTAGGGGATGAATCCAGATTTCTGGAAAAGGAGTCAACGTGGGCGGAAAAAAAATGATTAGGATTTGTGGACAATACTATTCTCCATCGTTTTCTATCCCCAGAATTTTTAACAGAGCGAGTTGGACCGACTTATGGCCAATTTACTCTTTTGAATCATTTTTTTTCGCCCACGTTGACTCCTTTTCCAGAAATCTGGTTTCATCCCCTAGAGAATTCAAAAGAGTAAATTGGCCATAAGTCGGTCCAACTCGCTCTGTTAAAAATTCTGGGGATGGAAAACGATGGAGAATGGCATTGTCCACAAATCCTAATCATTTTTTTCGCCCAAGTTGACTCCTTTTCCAGAAATCTGGGTTCATCCCCTAGAGAATTCAAAAGAGTAAATTGGCCATAAGTCGGTCCAACTCGCTGTGTTAAAAATTCTAGGGATAGAAAACGATGGAGAATAGTATTGTCCACAAATCCTAATAATTTTTTTTCGCCCACGTTGACTCCTTTTGCAGAAATCTGGGTTCATCCCCTAGAGAATTCAAAAGAGTAAATTGGCCATAAGTCGGTCCAACTCGCTCTGTTTAAAATTCTGGGGATGGAAAACGATGGAGAATAGTATTGTCCACAAATCCTAATCATTTTTTTCCGCCCACGTTGACTCCTTTTCCAGAAATCTGGATTCATCCCCTAGAGAATTCAAAAGAGTAAATTGGCCATAAGTCGGTCCAACTCGCTCTGTTAAAAATTCTGGGGATGGAAAGCGATGGATAATAATATTGTCCACAAATCCTAATCATTTTTTTTCGCCCACGTTGACTCCTTTTGCAGAAATCTGGGTTCATTCCCTAGAGAATTCAAAAGAGTAAATTGGCCATAAGTCGGTCCAACTCGCTCTGTTAAAAATTCTGGGGATGGAAAACGATGGAGAATAGTATTGTCCACAAATCCTAATAATATTTTTTCGCCCACGTTGACTCCTTTTCCAGAAATGTGGGTTCATCCCCTAGAGAATTCAAAAGAGTAAATTGGCCATAAGTCGGTCCAACTCGCTCTGTTAAAAATTCTGGGGACGGAAAACGATGGAGAATAGTATTGTCCACAAATCCTAATCATTTTTTTTCGCCCACGTTGACTCCTTTTCCAGAAATCTGGATTCATCCCCTAGAGAATTCAAAAGAGTAAATTGGCCATAAGTCGGTCCAACTCGCTCTGTTAAAAATTCTGGGGATGGAAAACGATGGAGAATAGTATTGTCCACAAATCCTAATCATTTTTTTCGCCCACGTTGACTCCTTTTGCAGAAATCTGGGTTCATCCCCTAGAGAATTCAAAAGAGTAAATTGGCCATAAGTCGGTCCAACTCGCTCTGTTAAAAATTCTGGGAATGGAAAACGATGGAGAATAGTATTGTCCACAAATCCTTATAGTTTTTTTTTGTCCACGTTGACTCCTTTTCCAGAAATCTGGACTTATCCATGATTACAGCATTAACATTAGGTCTGTTAAGTAGTTAACATTGTTCTGTTAACATAACAGAATGTGTCTAGGGTTATAAATTTTAAAATTTAACTTCACACACATAAACGGAAGTGAGTTTAAGGTGAATGTAAAAAATACGAAAATCTGTGAATTGTGGGAGGTTTTTCTTCTTTTTTTAATTTTTTACAATAAACCACATATATTTCCTTTATAATCCGTAATTGGAAAAAAAGATTTTTTTATGGTTTTATAATGAACAAAATGTAATATCGTTCGTGACATATCGTACGTGACAGATTTTTCTCTTATAGTCTTTATATGTATATGTATATAACAACTTAAAACAAACAAGTAAGACAGTATTGTGGGTCAAGCCGGACCATATGATAGCCTACACTATAATATTTAAAAAAAATTTTTTTTGAGAGTGTACCCTGCTTGGGGCACGTGTCAATCAAGATCGCGAGAACAGAACTATGCTATGAGGTTAAGAATTATATAACAGTTATTTGTGCCGAATATTATTTAGTTATCTCCATCAATATGAGATTTGTTTGCCCCTGGCCGATTTAAGTAAGGGGGTTTATATGGGACCTATGGTAAATTTTGGACCTACCCGCACAACATTTTGTCATGACATAGTACCTATCGTAAAAGTCACTGTCGGAAATTTTTATGTAAATATGTACCAATATTTATAAGGAAGTTATGGCACTTAAAGCTATTTTCGAGAGTACCACTTGTATGGGAGCTATGGACAAATATTCCAAAAAAATTTTGTAAGATGATTTTCTTTTTTTTTTTTTTTTTTTTAAATCAAGCTCAAGGTCAGGTTAAGAAAAATATATTAATTTATTATATATCCGATATTTCGCTGCCACAATGGACAGCTTCTTCAGGGATCTTAGGTTTATAAATTTTAAACAAATTTTTTTTTTTTTTTTTTTTTATAAAACAAAATTTAAATTAAATTAAATAACAAAAATTGACAACATGAAAAATGAATATTAAAAATAATACACAGGAAACAAAATTATTCTATTACATTTTTCTAAACTTATTCAATTTCCTATCTTATTCTTATAAATTAAATGTCTGTAATTTTGAGCTACATTGTCTGTATCGGTTTTAAAATTAATTCTTTGTTCTATTGGTGTGTTGATTATTTGTAACATTTCTAGCATGAACCGTCGTTTGTAGTTTGTTTCTGTATTTAAAACTGTTGTATTTTCGAAATCTGGTGTATGTCTAAAATTGGCACAATGTGAAGACAATGCAGTTTTTTGAGAAGATATATTTTTGTATTTTTGATCAGATCTATGTCCTGCTAGTCTAGTTTTTAATTTGTTTTTCGTAGTACCTATATAAACCTTATTACATATTTCATTATCCTTACCCTTGCAGGGAATTTTATAAATAATATTAAATCTATCTAATTTCTCTGTTCTATCTTTCATTTTACTAAATAATCTATCTAATGTATTATATGTCCTATGAGCCATCCTATAATTATTAATGTCGTAAACTTTAGAGTTTTCCAGTCGTTCCGAAATCACTGGTACATAAGTTAAAGACTTATAAACCTTAGGTTCAGTAACTGTAGTCCCACTACCTTCCCTATGTCCTTTGTACTGTTCAATCAATCTACAAATCAATTCTCCTGGGAAATTATTATCCTCTAAAATATTTTTGATTTTTATTTTATTTTTTCTATGAAAAACTATATCGCTAATATTTAAAACTTTATCTATAAGATTTTTGGCAGTATTTATAATAACTCTTCTCGGATGTTTTGAATAATAATTAATAATTCTTCCGGAAGAAATTGGCTTTTGGTACCAATCTACTAATAACATATTCCCCTTTCTTATAATTAATGTGTCTAAATATGGAAGCTTAAGATCACATTCCTTTTCAATTGTAAATTTAATATCCTGGTGAAAGGAGTTAAATATGTTTAACATGTTTTCTATTTCACATTCTGAAATAATACAAAATAGATCATCTACATATTTTGTTAAAATTTTTGGTTTAGTAGTTAATCCTCTAATACAAGTATCTAGAAGCTCCTCCATAACTATATCTGCTACAACTGGAGAAGCTGGAGAACCCATAGGTAATCCTTTTTGCTGAGAATATATTTTGCTATTATATTGAAAATATCTACTATCATCTATGCAAAATTTGAGAATCCTTAAAAATAATTCTTTTTCAATAGTCGTATGTTCCCTAATTATATTCCATTTGCCTTCTATAATACTTAAGGCTACATCTATAGGAATACTAGGAAATAATAAGATTACATCTAACGAAATTATCTTCTCCTCCTTTTCTATCTTGATGTTTTTAATCCTATCTTTAAATTGAAGTGAGTTCCTAACATTGTATACTGAATTTTCTGTTATCTTTCTAAGAATTCCTGTTATATACCTGCTAAGTTCATGAGATGGAGCATTGATGCTCGAACAAATTGGTCTTAAAGGAAATGATTCCTTATGGACTTTAGGAACTCCATATAATTTGGGTGCCGTAGAAGTTGTTGTTTTAAGATGTTTTCTCTCCAATTGTGATATTATCTCCAATTTAAAAAGTTTATCTACTATATCATTATTAGTCTGTTGTAATTTAACCGTTGGGTCTTTTGTCAATATTCTATATGTGGAGTCATCATTAAGAATATCATTCATTCTTGAACTATAGTCCTGTTTATTCATCGCAACTGTAATATTGCCCTTATCTGCATTAAGGATTAAAATGTTGCGGTTAATTTTCAAAAATTTTTCAGTTTTCTTAACATTGTTAAGAATAAACTTGTCTCTATGAGATAATTTCATTTTATTCATATGATCATCAATTATAGTAGTAAGCCTAGTCCTTGCTATTTCCTGTTCTTCTCTTCCCCTAATAGTCTGAACAAAATCTTCTCCATCTGCTATCATCTTAATAACTGGAAAGTGTTTTTTTGTGATAGGTAATGCATGTTTATTTCCTAATGAAAGAGTCCATTGTGTATCTATTGGAATGTCAATATCTGTTTTGTTTATGAACCACTTTTTGTTAAATTTAATACCTAATTCTTTTTTCTGTAATTCAACTAGATGATTGAACTTTCTCTTGTGTATATCTTTAACCTTACTATTTAGTTTTGAAGCTAATCTATCTTCATGTCTTAAAAAATCTTTAATTACATCATCTGTAAAATATTTCCTTAAACTAAACTCTATATGTTCTAATTGTTTCTTGTTATCTACTAATATATAGTGTTTTTGTTTAATACTTAGACTAAGAATCTTGTTTTGCATTATCCAAATATTTCTTGAAATTGATTTTTGTAAAAATTTTGGTCCATTTTCCTCAAAAAGATTGAAATAATTTTTAGTGGAATTCTTAATAAATTTAGGAATTATACCTGAATTACGGCAACGAATTAAAAATGTAATATTCGCCTTCAATTTGATGTTTCTGTCTCTCAATGTTTTATATTTATTTATTACTCTTCTCGTCTCCTGATTCCTTTTAAGAATATTATAATTCATATTTTATTCCCTAGTGTATTATTATTTCTTCTTAAATTTATTATTGATTCTTCTTGATATCTGTTTTCGTTCTGCGTGCTCTTTATTTCACAAATTATTTAGTCTATTTTTTTCGACCTTTTAATATTATATCTTCCTTTTTTTTTTTTAAATCAAGCTCAAGGTCAGGTTAAGAAAAATATATTAATTTATTATATATCCGATATTTCGCTGCCACAATGGACAGCTTCTTCAGGGATCTTAGGTTTATAAATTTTAAACAAATTTTTTTTTTTTTTTTTTTTTTTTTTTTTTTTTTATAAAACAAAATTTAAATTAAATTAAATAACAAAAATTGACAACATGAAAAATAAATATTAAAAATAATACACAGGAAACAAAATTATTCTATTACATTTTTCTAAACTTATTCAATTTCCTATCTTATTCTTATAAATTAAATGTCTGTAATTTTGAGCTACATTGTCTGTATCGGTTTTAAAATTAATTCTTTGTTCTATTGGTGTGTTGATTATTTGTAACATTTCTAGCATGAACCGTCGTTTGTAGTTTGTTTCTGTATTTAAAACTGTTGTATTTTCGAAATCTGGTGTATGTCTAAAATTGGCACAATGTGAAGACAATGCAGTTTTTTGAGAAGATATATTTTTGTATTTTTGATCAGATCTATGTCCTGCTAGTCTAGTTTTTAATTTGTTTTTCGTAGTACCTATATAAACCTTATTACATATTTCATTATCCTTACCCTTGCAGGGAATTTTATAAATAATATTAAATCTATCTAATTTCTCTGTTCTATCTTTCATTTTACTAAATAATCTATCTAATGTATTATATGTCCTATGAGCCATCCTATAATTATTAATGTCGTAAACTTTAGAGTTTTCCAGTCGTTCCGAAATCACTGGTACATAAGTTAAAGACTTATAAACCTTAGGTTCAGTAACTGTAGTCCCACTACCTTCCCTATGTCCTTTGTACTGTTCAATCAATCTACAAATCAATTCTCCTGGGAAATTATTATCCTCTAAAATATTTTTGATTTTTATTTTATTTTTTCTATGAAAAACTATATCGCTAATATTTAAAACTTTATCTATAAGATTTTTGGCAGTATTTATAATAACTCTTCTCGGATGTTTTGAATAATAATTAATAATTCTTCCGGAAGAAATTGGCTTTTGGTACCAATCTACTAATAACATATTCCCCTTTCTTATAATTAATGTGTCTAAATATGGAAGCTTAAGATCACATTCCTTTTCAATTGTAAATTTAATATCCTGGTGAAAGGAGTTAAATATGTTTAACATGTTTTCTATTTCACATTCTGAAATAATACAAAATAGATCATCTACATATTTTGTTAAAATTTTTGGTTTAGTAGTTAATCCTCTAATACAAGTATCTAGAAGCTCCTCCATAACTATCTGCTACAACTGGAGAAGCTGGAGAACCCATAGGTAATCCTTTTTGCTGAGAATATATTTTGCTATTATATTGAAAATATCTACTATCATCTATGCAAAATTTGAGAATCCTTAAAAATAATTCTTTTTCAATAGTCGTATGTTCCCTAATTATATTCCATTTGCCTTCTATAATACTTAAGGCTACATCTATAGGAATACTAGGAAATAATGAGATTACATCTAACGAAATTATCTTCTCCTCCTTTTCTATCTTGATGTTTTTAATCCTATCTTTAAATTGAAGTGAGTTCCTAACATTGTATACTGAATTTTCTGTTATCTTTCTAAGAATTCCTGTTATATACCTGCTAAGTTCATGAGATGGAGCATTGATGCTCGAACAAATTGGTCTTAAAGGAAATGATTCCTTATGGACTTTAGGAACTCCATATAATTTGGGTGCCGTAGAATTTGTTGTTTTAAGATGTTTTCTCTCCAATTGTGATATTATCTCCAATTTAAAAAGTTTATCTACTATATCATTATTAGTCTGTTGTAATTTAACCGTTGGGTCTTTTGTCAATATTCTATATGTGGAGTCATCATTAAGAATATCATTCATTCTTGAACTATAGTCCTGTTTATTCATCGCAACTGTAATATTGCCCTTATCTGCATTAAGGATTAAAATGTTGCGGTTAATTTTCAAAAATTTTTCAGTTTTCTTAACATTGTTAAGAATAAACTTGTCTCTATGAGATAATTTCATTTTATTCATATGATCATCAATTATAGTAGTAAGCCTAGTCCTTGCTATTTCCTGTTCTTCTCTTCCCCTAATAGTCTGAACAAAATCTTCTCCATCTGCTATCATCTTAATAACTGGAAAGTGTTTTTTTGTGATAGGTAATGCATGTTTATTTCCTAATGAAAGAGTCCATTGTGTATCTATTGGAATGTCAATATCTGTTTTGTTTATGAACCACTTTTTGTTAAATTTAATACCTAATTCTTTTTTCTGTAATTCAACTAGATGATTGAACTTTCTCTTGTGTATATCTTTAACCTTACTATTTAGTTTTGAAGCTAATCTATCTTCATGTCTTAAAAAATCTTTAATTACATCATCTGTAAAATATTTCCTTAAACTAAACTCTATATGTTCTAATTGTTTCTTGTTATCTACTAATATATAGTGTTTTTGTTTAATACTTAGACTAAGAATCTTGTTTTGCATTATCCAAATATTTCTTGAAATTGATTTTTGTAAAAATTTTGGTCCATTTTCCTCAAAAAGATTGAAATAATTTTTAGTGGAATTCTTAATAAATTTAGGAATTATACCTGAATTACGGCAACGAATTAAAAATGTAATATTCGCCTTCAATTTGATGTTTCTGTCTCTCAATGTTTTATATTTATTTATTACTCTTCTCGTCTCCTGATTCCTTTTAAGAATATTATAATTCATATTTTATTCCCTAGTGTATTATTATTTCTTCTTAAATTTATTATTGATTCTTCTTGATATCTGTTTTCGTTCTGCGTGCTCTTTATTTCACAAATTATTTAGTCTATTTTTTTCGACCTTTTAATATTATATCTTCCTTTTTTTTTTTTTTTTTAAATCAAGCTCAAGGTCAGGTTAAGAAAAATATATTAATTTATTATATATCCGATATTTCGCTGCCACAATGGACAGCTTCTTCAGGGATCTTAGGTTTATAAATTTTAAACAAATTTTTTTTTTTTTTTTTTTTTTTTTTTTTATAAAACAAAATTTAAATTAAATTAAATAACAAAAATTGACAACATGAAAAATAAATATTAAAAATAATACACAGGAAACAAAATTATTCTATTACATTTTTCTAAACTTATTCAATTTCCTATCTTATTCTTATAAATTAAATGTCTGTAATTTTGAGCTACATTGTCTGTATCGGTTTTAAAATTAATTCTTTGTTCTATTGGTGTGTTGATTATTTGTAACATTTCTAGCATGAACCGTCGTTTGTAGTTTGTTTCTGTATTTAAAACTGTTGTATTTTCGAAATCTGGTGTATGTCTAAAATTGGCACAATGTGAAGACAATGCAGTTTTTTGAGAAGATATATTTTTGTATTTTTGATCAGATCTATGTCCTGCTAGTCTAGTTTTTAATTTGTTTTTCGTAGTACCTATATAAACCTTATTACATATTTCATTATCCTTACCCTTGCAGGGAATTTTATAAATAATATTAAATCTATCTAATTTCTCTGTTCTATCTTTCATTTTACTAAATAATCTATCTAATGTATTATATGTCCTATGAGCCATCCTATAATTATTAATGTCGTAAACTTTAGAGTTTTCCAGTCGTTCCGAAATCACTGGTACATAAGTTAAAGACTTATAAACCTTAGGTTCAGTAACTGTAGTCCCACTACCTTCCCTATGTCCTTTGTACTGTTCAATCAATCTACAAATCAATTCTCCTGGGAAATTATTATCCTCTAAAATATTTTTGATTTTTATTTTATTTTTTCTATGAAAAACTATATCGCTAATATTTAAAACTTTATCTATAAGATTTTTGGCAGTATTTATAATAACTCTTCTCGGATGTTTTGAATAATAATTAATAATTCTTCCGGAAGAAATTGGCTTTTGGTACCAATCTACTAATAACATATTCCCCTTTCTTATAATTAATGTGTCTAAATATGGAAGCTTAAGATCACATTCCTTTTCAATTGTAAATTTAATATCCTGGTGAAAGGAGTTAAATATGTTTAACATGTTTTCTATTTCACATTCTGAAATAATACAAAATAGATCATCTACATATTTTGTTAAAATTTTTGGTTTAGTAGTTAATCCTCTAATACAAGTATCTAGAAGCTCCTCCATAACTATCTGCTACAACTGGAGAAGCTGGAGAACCCATAGGTAATCCTTTTTGCTGAGAATATATTTTGCTATTATATTGAAAATATCTACTATCATCTATGCAAAATTTGAGAATCCTTAAAAATAATTCTTTTTCAATAGTCGTATGTTCCCTAATTATATTCCATTTGCCTTCTATAATACTTAAGGCTACATCTATAGGAATACTAGGAAATAATGAGATTACATCTAACGAAATTATCTTCTCCTCCTTTTCTATCTTGATGTTTTTAATCCTATCTTTAAATTGAAGTGAGTTCCTAACATTGTATACTGAATTTTCTGTTATCTTTCTAAGAATTCCTGTTATATACCTGCTAAGTTCATGAGATGGAGCATTGATGCTCGAACAAATTGGTCTTAAAGGAAATGATTCCTTATGGACTTTAGGAACTCCATATAATTTGGGTGCCGTAGAATTTGTTGTTTTAAGATGTTTTCTCTCCAATTGTGATATTATCTCCAATTTAAAAAGTTTATCTACTATATCATTATTAGTCTGTTGTAATTTAACCGTTGGGTCTTTTGTCAATATTCTATATGTGGAGTCATCATTAAGAATATCATTCATTCTTGAACTAT
Organism: Pollenia angustigena; assembly: GCA_930367215.1. Classification (NCBI taxonomy): domain Eukaryota; kingdom Metazoa; phylum Arthropoda; class Insecta; order Diptera; family Polleniidae; genus Pollenia; species Pollenia angustigena. The sequence goes on along the minus strand of OV884057.1, from coordinate 72,659,261 downwards.
AGTCCTGTTTATTCATCGCAACTGTAATATTGCCCTTATCTGCATTAAGGATTAAAATGTTGCGGTTAATTTTCAAAAATTTTTCAGTTTTCTTAACATTGTTAAGAATAAACTTGTCTCTATGAGATAATTTCATTTTATTCATATGATCATCAATTATAGTAGTAAGCCTAGTCCTTGCTATTTCCTGTTCTTCTCTTCCCCTAATAGTCTGAACAAAATCTTCTCCATCTGCTATCATCTTAATAACTGGAAAGTGTTTTTTTGTGATAGGTAATGCATGTTTATTTCCTAATGAAAGAGTCCATTGTGTATCTATTGGAATGTCAATATCTGTTTTGTTTATGAACCACTTTTTGTTAAATTTAATACCTAATTCTTTTTTCTGTAATTCAACTAGATGATTGAACTTTCTCTTGTGTATATCTTTAACCTTACTATTTAGTTTTGAAGCTAATCTATCTTCATGTCTTAAAAAATCTTTAATTACATCATCTGTAAAATATTTCCTTAAACTAAACTCTATATGTTCTAATTGTTTCTTGTTATCTACTAATATATAGTGTTTTTGTTTAATACTTAGACTAAGAATCTTGTTTTGCATTATCCAAATATTTCTTGAAATTGATTTTTGTAAAAATTTTGGTCCATTTTCCTCAAAAAGATTGAAATAATTTTTAGTGGAATTCTTAATAAATTTAGGAATTATACCTGAATTACGGCAACGAATTAAAAATGTAATATTCGCCTTCAATTTGATGTTTCTGTCTCTCAATGTTTTATATTTATTTATTACTCTTCTCGTCTCCTGATTCCTTTTAAGAATATTATAATTCATATTTTATTCCCTAGTGTATTATTATTTCTTCTTAAATTTATTATTGATTCTTCTTGATATCTGTTTTCGTTCTGCGTGCTCTTTATTTCACAAATTATTTAGTCTATTTTTTTCGACCTTTTAATATTATATCTTCCTTTTTTTTTTTTTTTTTAAATCAAGCTCAAGGTCAGGTTAAGAAAAATATATTAATTTATTATATATCCGATATTTCGCTGCCACAATGGACAGCTTCTTCAGGGATCTTAGGTTTATAAATTTTAAACAAATTTTTTTTTTTTTTTTTTTTTTTTTTTTTATAAAACAAAATTTAAATTAAATTAAATAACAAAAATTGACAACATGAAAAATAAATATTAAAAATAATACACAGGAAACAAAATTATTCTATTACATTTTTCTAAACTTATTCAATTTCCTATCTTATTCTTATAAATTAAATGTCTGTAATTTTGAGCTACATTGTCTGTATCGGTTTTAAAATTAATTCTTTGTTCTATTGGTGTGTTGATTATTTGTAACATTTCTAGCATGAACCGTCGTTTGTAGTTTGTTTCTGTATTTAAAACTGTTGTATTTTCGAAATCTGGTGTATGTCTAAAATTGGCACAATGTGAAGACAATGCAGTTTTTTGAGAAGATATATTTTTGTATTTTTGATCAGATCTATGTCCTGCTAGTCTAGTTTTTAATTTGTTTTTCGTAGTACCTATATAAACCTTATTACATATTTCATTATCCTTACCCTTGCAGGGAATTTTATAAATAATATTAAATCTATCTAATTTCTCTGTTCTATCTTTCATTTTACTAAATAATCTATCTAATGTATTATATGTCCTATGAGCCATCCTATAATTATTAATGTCGTAAACTTTAGAGTTTTCCAGTCGTTCCGAAATCACTGGTACATAAGTTAAAGACTTATAAACCTTAGGTTCAGTAACTGTAGTCCCACTACCTTCCCTATGTCCTTTGTACTGTTCAATCAATCTACAAATCAATTCTCCTGGGAAATTATTATCCTCTAAAATATTTTTGATTTTTATTTTATTTTTTCTATGAAAAACTATATCGCTAATATTTAAAACTTTATCTATAAGATTTTTGGCAGTATTTATAATAACTCTTCTCGGATGTTTTGAATAATAATTAATAATTCTTCCGGAAGAAATTGGCTTTTGGTACCAATCTACTAATAACATATTCCCCTTTCTTATAATTAATGTGTCTAAATATGGAAGCTTAAGATCACATTCCTTTTCAATTGTAAATTTAATATCCTGGTGAAAGGAGTTAAATATGTTTAACATGTTTTCTATTTCACATTCTGAAATAATACAAAATAGATCATCTACATATTTTGTTAAAATTTTTGGTTTAGTAGTTAATCCTCTAATACAAGTATCTAGAAGCTCCTCCATAACTATATCTGCTACAACTGGAGAAGCTGGAGAACCCATAGGTAATCCTTTTTGCTGAGAATATATTTTGCTATTATATTGAAAATATCTACTATCATCTATGCAAAATTTGAGAATCCTTAAAAATAATTCTTTTTCAATAGTCGTATGTTCCCTAATTATATTCCATTTGCCTTCTATAATACTTAAGGCTACATCTATAGGAATACTAGGAAATAATGAGATTACATCTAACGAAATTATCTTCTCCTCCTTTTCTATCTTGATGTTTTTAATCCTATCTTTAAATTGAAGTGAGTTCCTAACATTGTATACTGAATTTTCTGTTATCTTTCTAAGAATTCCTGTTATATACCTGCTAAGTTCATGAGATGGAGCATTGATGCTCGAACAAATTGGTCTTAAAGGAAATGATTCCTTATGGACTTTAGGAACTCCATATAATTTGGGTGCCGTAGAAGTTGTTGTTTTAAGATGTTTTCTCTCCAATTGTGATATTATCTCCAATTTAAAAAGTTTATCTACTATATCATTATTAGTCTGTTGTAATTTAACCGTTGGGTCTTTTGTCAATATTCTATATGTGGAGTCATCATTAAGAATATCATTCATTCTTGAACTATAGTCCTGTTTATTCATCGCAACTGTAATATTGCCCTTATCTGCATTAAGGATTAAAATGTTGCGGTTAATTTTCAAAAATTTTTCAGTTTTCTTAACATTGTTAAGAATAAACTTGTCTCTATGAGATAATTTCATTTTATTCATATGATCATCAATTATAGTAGTAAGCCTAGTCCTTGCTATTTCCTGTTCTTCTCTTCCCCTAATAGTCTGAACAAAATCTTCTCCATCTGCTATCATCTTAATAACTGGAAAGTGTTTTTTTGTGATAGGTAATGCATGTTTATTTCCTAATGAAAGAGTCCATTGTGTATCTATTGGAATGTCAATATCTGTTTTGTTTATGAACCACTTTTTGTTAAATTTAATACCTAATTCTTTTTTCTGTAATTCAACTAGATGATTGAACTTTCTCTTGTGTATATCTTTAACCTTACTATTTAGTTTTGAAGCTAATCTATCTTCATGTCTTAAAAAATCTTTAATTACATCATCTGTAAAATATTTCCTTAAACTAAACTCTATATGTTCTAATTGTTTCTTGTTATCTACTAATATATAGTGTTTTTGTTTAATACTTAGACTAAGAATCTTGTTTTGCATTATCCAAATATTTCTTGAAATTGATTTTTGTAAAAATTTTGGTCCATTTTCCTCAAAAAGATTGAAATAATTTTTAGTGGAATTCTTAATAAATTTAGGAATTATACCTGAATTACGGCAACGAATTAAAAATGTAATATTCGCCTTCAATTTGATGTTTCTGTCTCTCAATGTTTTATATTTATTTATTACTCTTCTCGTCTCCTGATTCCTTTTAAGAATATTATAATTCATATTTTATTCCCTAGTGTATTATTATTTCTTCTTAAATTTATTATTGATTCTTCTTGATATCTGTTTTCGTTCTGCGTGCTCTTTATTTCACAAATTATTTAGTCTATTTTTTTCGACCTTTTAATATTATATCTTCCTTTTTTTTTAAATCAAGCTCAAGGTCAGGTTAAGAAAAATATATTAATTTATTATATATCCGATATTTCGCTGCCACAATGGACAGCTTCTTCAGGGATCTTAGGTTTATAAATTTTAAACAAATTTTTTTTTTTTTTTTTTTTTATAAAACAAAATTTAAATTAAATTAAATAACAAAAATTGACAACATGAAAAATAAATATTAAAAATAATACACAGGAAACAAAATTATTCTATTACATTTTTCTAAACTTATTCAATTTCCTATCTTATTCTTATAAATTAAATGTCTGTAATTTTGAGCTACATTGTCTGTATCGGTTTTAAAATTAATTCTTTGTTCTATTGGTGTGTTGATTATTTGTAACATTTCTAGCATGAACCGTCGTTTGTAGTTTGTTTCTGTATTTAAAACTGTTGTATTTTCGAAATCTGGTGTATGTCTAAAATTGGCACAATGTGAAGACAATGCAGTTTTTTGAGAAGATATATTTTTGTATTTTTGATCAGATCTATGTCCTGCTAGTCTAGTTTTTAATTTGTTTTTCGTAGTACCTATATAAACCTTATTACATATTTCATTATCCTTACCCTTGCAGGGAATTTTATAAATAATATTAAATCTATCTAATTTCTCTGTTCTATCTTTCATTTTACTAAATAATCTATCTAATGTATTATATGTCCTATGAGCCATCCTATAATTATTAATGTCGTAAACTTTAGAGTTTTCCAGTCGTTCCGAAATCACTGGTACATAAGTTAAAGACTTATAAACCTTAGGTTCATAAACAAAACAGATATTGACATTCCAATAGATACACAATGGACTCTTTCATTAGGAAATAAACATGCATTACCTATCACAAAAAAACACTTTCCAGTTATTAAGATGATAGCAGATGGAGAAGATTTTGTTCAGACTATTAGGGGAAGAGAAGAACAGGAAATAGCAAGGACTAGGCTTACTACTATAATTGATGATCATATGAATAAAATGAAATTATCTCATAGAGACAAGTTTATTCTTAACAATGTTAAGAAAACTGAAAAATTTTTGAAAATTAACCGCAACATTTTAATCCTTAATGCAGATAAGGGCAATATTACAGTTGCGATGAATAAACAGGACTATAGTTCAAGAATGAATGATATTCTTAATGATGACTCCACATATAGAATATTGACAAAAGACCCAACGGTTAAATTACAACAGACTAATAATGATATAGTAGATAAACTTTTTAAATTGGAGATAATATCACAATTGGAGAGAAAACATCTTAAAACAACAACTTCTACGGCACCCAAATTATATGGAGTTCCTAAAGTCCATAAGGAATCATTTCCTTTAAGACCAATTTGTTCGAGCATCAATGCTCCATCTCATGAACTTAGCAGGTATATAACAGGAATTCTTAGAAAGATAACAGAAAATTCAGTATACAATGTTAGGAACTCACTTCAATTTAAAGATAGGATTAAAAACATCAAGATAGAAAAGGAGGAGAAGATAATTTCGTTAGATGTAATCTCATTATTTCCTAGTATTCCTATAGATGTAGCCTTAAGTATTATAGAAGGCAAATGGAATATAATTAGGGAACATACGACTATTGAAAAAGAATTATTTTTAAGGATTCTCAAATTTTGCATAGATGATAGTAGATATTTTCAATATAATAGCAAAATATATTCTCAGCAAAAAGGATTACCTATGGGTTCTCCAGCTTCTCCAGTTGTAGCAGATATAGTTATGGAGGAGCTTCTAGATACTTGTATTAGAGGATTAACTACTAAACCAAAAATTTTAACAAAATATGTAGATGATCTATTTTGTATTATTTCAGAATGTGAAATAGAAAACATGTTAAACATATTTAACTCCTTTCACCAGGATATTAAATTTACAATTGAAAAGGAATGTGATCTTAAGCTTCCATATTTAGACACATTAATTATAAGAAAGGGGAATATGTTATTAGTAGATTGGTACCAAAAGCCAATTTCTTCCGGAAGAATTATTAATTATTATTCAAAACATCCGAGAAGAGTTATTATAAATACTGCCAAAAATCTTATAGATAAAGTTTTAAATATTAGCGATATAGTTTTTCATAGAAAAAATAAAATAAAAATCAAAAATATTTTAGAGGATAATAATTTCCCAGGAGAATTGATTTGTAGATTGATTGAACAGTACAAAGGACATAGGGAAGGTAGTGGGACTACAGTTACTGAACCTAAGGTTTATAAGTCTTTAACTTATGTACCAGTGATTTCGGAACGACTGGAAAACTCTAAAGTTTACGACATTAATAATTATAGGATGGCTCATAGGACATATAATACATTAGATAGATTATTTAGTAAAATGAAAGATAGAACAGAGAAATTAGATAGATTTAATATTATTTATAAAATTCCCTGCAAGGGTAAGGATAATGAAATATGTAATAAGGTTTATATAGGTACTACGAAAAACAAATTAAAAACTAGACTAGCAGGACATAGATCTGATCAAAAATACAAAAATATATCTTCTCAAAAAACTGCATTGTCTTCACATTGTGCCAATTTTAGACATACACCAGATTTCGAAAATACAACAGTTTTAAATACAGAAACAAACTACAAACGACGGTTCATGCTAGAAATGTTACAAATAATCAACACACCAATAGAACAAAGAATTAATTTTAAAACCGATACAGACAATGTAGCTCAAAATTACAGACATTTAATTTATAAGAATAAGATAGGAAATTGAATAAGTTTAGAAAAATGTAATAGAATAATTTTGTTTCCTGTGTATTATTTTTAATATTTATTTTTCATGTTGTCAATTTTTGTTATTTAATTTAATTTAAATTTTGTTTTATAAAAAAAAAAAAAAAAAAATTTGTTTAAAATTTATAAACCTAAGATCCCTGAAGAAGCTGTCCATTGTGGCAGCGAAATATCGGATATATAATAAATTAATATATTTTTCTTAACCTGACCTTGAGCTTGATTTAAAAAAAAAGGAAGATATAATATTAAAAGGTCGAAAAAAATAGACTAAATAATTTGTAAGATGATTTTGATTGTAATAAAATAAGGCTTGACAAAATTTTAACTAAATACTAACATAATAAGATGATGCATTTAGTTGCATTTTAGTACTTACAATATCATACGTGACGAGCTTTAAAAGCTTATACAATTTTTATTATCCCAATTAAAAAAAAAATTCCGATCAATATTTTTATGCAGCAAATATCTTGCTTTAAATTTTTATTTTGAAATACCTAATGCTGGGTACACACAGTGCAATCTACATGCAATCTGTTTCAATTCAACCTCAAAATATCAAAGCGTTTTGATGTTGATGCAGTCTGGAATGAATGAAAATTAATTTAATTCACTAGATTGCGTAAATGCGTTGCATAGTGTGTACCCAGCATAAGACTGACCAATTTCAAATGACAAAGATAAATGATGTTTTCGCACCACGTACGTGACCAGCGTTGCCAGAAGATTTGGAAGGAAAATCTTCTTTTGGCGAAAAAAAATCTTATTTTGAAGAGAAAAATCTTGAAATTTTTTATAACAAAGGCAAAAAAGTAAAAATTATTAATTTTTTAAAAGAAACTACGTTTTGTTATGGAAACTACATATTTAAATTAAAATACATAATTGCGGTATTTATACAAAATTAAATTTTGTAGGTTTAAAATTGTGTTTTATTTATATTTTCCAAAAAAATTCATTTTAAATGCACTTCATTTCTAATAAATAAGAACGTACAAAAGTCCATCTATATAAAGAAGTTTCATCGAAAGTAATTAAATTCTTATATTAGAGATGTATAAATTTTGGGCAAAAAAATTTTGGTTTGGGAGCTATGAAGCTCATACATCATATGAAATCTTGAGGGTTCTCAATTTTTGATACCGTTGTTATATCGAAGGCATTTTGAGAAAATTGCATTTAAAAAAAGCTCACTGAAAACTATGGATTTTCCTAAATAAATTCATAATGAATTTTTATTAAAATAATGTTGGTACACGTTTAAACAGATATTCTTAAGCACTTATGTATAAATACTTTGTTTACAAATAATCATAAACATGGAATGTGGTATTTTCAAAAAAAAAGCTTCATAACCCTTAACTATAACTTTTTACCACTCCTCTTGGTCTAGACAGACCACAATTAGAACAGCTAAAAAACCCAATTAAATAAAAAGTTAATTAATATATTTTTTTATTGAACGTATGTTATTTGCTAGGTTATACGAATTTGTTATATATTTTTATACCCTTCACCGAAGGTCTGAGATATGAGAAAAAAACCACGACTACCTCTAATTTTTTCCAAAAATCCCTTGTGCTTGTTGTATTTTTATTACTTTTTGCTGCATATCTGGGGAACGGCAAAAGCCAAAGTTTAGGTTGCCAATACACACCATCCTACAAAATGTGGGCGGGATTGGAGAAGTGGGCGTGGAACCTCCCGTACAAAAAAATTAAATTAAATTTTAGGGCTGCCATATGTCCTATGGATATGACTTATATACCAAAATATCGGAAATTTTTAGTAGAACATATTTTATAAAAACTCGGAAAAATCGGTTCAGATACAAAAAAGTTATGACCAAAATTTTTTTTTTAAATACCCACTTTCGGGAACGATAGATCACCCCGAGTCCAAGCTTTATAACTCAAGTAAATGGCAAATTTCTTCTTAAACACGTCGGTACATAAATCTGTCAAATCGGTAAAAAACTGGCTGAGTTATTGGCAAAAAATCACGACTACCTCAAATTTTTTCGAAAAATCCCTTGTGGTTGTTGTATTTTTATTACTTTTTGCTGTATATTTGGGAAACGGCAAAAGCCAAAGTTTCCAAATTAGGTACACACATTTAGGTTGCCAATACACACCATTCTACAAAATGTGGGCGGGATTGGAGAAGTGGGCGTGGTACCTCCCGTACAAAAAAAATTAAAAATTGTATAAAAACATAAATTTTAGGGCTGCCATATGTCCTATGGATATGACATATATATCAAAATATACATAAATATTAGTAGAACATATTTTATAAAAAACTCGGGAAAATCGGTTCAGATACAAAAAAGTTATGACCAAAATTAAATTTTTTTTTTTTTAAATACCCACTTTCGGGAACCATAGATCTTCCCGAGTCCAAGCTTTATAACTAAAGTAAATGGTAAATTTCTTTTTCAACACGTCGGTATATAAATCTGCCAAATCGGTTAAAAAATGGCTGAGTTATAACCGAAATACTGAATCCCCAAAAATTACTCTTTTTATACCCTTCACCGAAGGTAACTTTGTCATTCCGTTTGTATGTTCCACAATATTGATCCTACACCCTATAAAGTATATATATTCTGGGTCCTTATGAAAAGCGAAGTTCAAATCCGGCTGTCCGTCTCTCCCCCCCCCCCCCCCCCCCTCCCTTTACATTTGTTTACATATACTAGCATAATGCTCAATATGATTTTCGTTATCATCCTTCTTTATTATTTCATCTATTTAACGAAATTATTTTAACAAATCGAAACTAGGAATTTTTGTGGTTTTTTGCTACTTAAAAACTCCCCAAAAAGATAAAAGAAAACAAACACGCATACTTACATGCCACAAACTATTTTGGTGAATATATTTCCATATTTCGGTTCACAACTAAAATAAGTTTTATGGTTTACAACTTTGCTATTGTGGTGAACAAAAACATCAAAAGTAATTACAACTCAACACAGTGAACATTAAACGGGCCATATTTCATTTTAATGATATTCAAACAATGTTCCTTCATGGTTTAGTTGTCTAGGGGGTGTGTTAAGTTAGAAACTGTGAGTTCGCTGGTTCGAATCTTGTTTTTTTAAAAAGAATTTTTTTTTTTAAATTTTTATGTTCTAAAAACGATTTAAAAAAATATTTACCAGTTTTCGCTTTTTAAATTTAATTTATAATGAAGTTTAAAGTATTATAAATATGTATGTATACATATGTAAAAATTATTTAGTTTTTGTCTAGTTGCTCTGTATTCTGCTCCCACAATGGTGAAGGGTATATAAGATTCGGCACAGCCGAATATAGCACTCTTACTTGTTATAATTAACTTTGTTAAAATATATGTATACAAGTATATATAAATGTTTATATATAAATATAACTTAAGTAAATGGTAAAATTCTTCCTTAACATGTCGGTATATACAACTATCAAATCGGTTAGACAATGGGTAATTTATGAGCAAAACACTCCAAAAATGGGCTAAAAAACATCAAAATTTTTATAAAAACCTAAATTTTAGGGCTGCCATACGTCCTATGGATATGACTTAGATACAAAAATATCGGAAATTTGTATGAGTTATAACCGAAACCGAAATACTGGGGTCTAATCCCCGCATACGATATCGAGCAAAATTTATCGAAATTATTTATTTTGGTATCTTGAAACTCGATAACGAACGAAATGTATTGAATTTGAAATAATAGCATTCGACATCGAGTAACTCGACATTACATTTATCGAGTTTTCATTCGATACGCCAGTGTCTATCGTATGCAAAAAAATGCAATAGTTTATTCGATACGATAGTATCGAATGCGGTGATAAGACCCCTGAATTCCCAAAAATTACTCTTTTTATACCCTCCACCGAAGGTAAAAAAGGTATATATAACTGTAATTTCTACAATATTGATCCTACACCCTATAAAGTATATATATTCTGGGCCCTTATGAAAAGCGAAGTTCAAAACCGCTTGTCTCTTATTTTTAAAAAATTTACCAGTTTTATTAAGTTTTTGTCTAGTTGCTCTGTATTCTGCTCCCACAACGGTGAAGGGTATATAAGATTCGGCACAGCCGAATATATCACTCTTACTTGTTATTATTTTATTTTACATGCAAGTCATCGAATATGTAGTCCATAATTTTGCACATTGCTTTTTCGCATCTACCACACATTTGATTACAACTTGATTCATTCAATTCAGAACATATCATTTATAGAATTCACGTTTCTGTTTTTTTTAAATTTTTTTTCCTATTTGAAAAATATTGCAAGAAAACAAGAATTCGGTCTGGCCAAAAGGGTAACTTTATAGACTTTTATATAAAAATAAAATTTCACCCCACTAGTTTGCTTCAATCGAATCCAAATTAGTTTCATTCGATTCAGCACGTATCATTATAGAACTCACGCCCCTGTTTTTTTGTTATATTCGAAAAATATTGCAAGGAAAACACAAATTTGGTCTGGCCCGACCAAGACGGTAATCCTGGGGTTAAGATCTATTAGTTTTACCTTTTGGTACTAATACAAAGTAACTAAATACATGAACTTTTTTGTTCTTTAATAAATTAATCTTTAAATATATACTTTACATTTGCTTTTTTAATGTTTTGTATGCCCAGAAATAATGATGCATGTTAGTACAAAAGTACAAAAGTGTGCAAATCCAATAGACAACAAGCTGATATAAAACCTCATTGCTTTAAAAATTTTCTGTTTAAAAAACTGTAAAAGAAAATTATGTATGTTGTACAAACTTAAAGTTAAAAATCATTATATCTAAAAATAAAAAATCTTAATTTGAGAAAATAATCTTTAAATCTTAATTTGTTAAAAAAATCTTGAAAAATAAGATAAAATCTTAACCCGGCAACGCTGTACGTGACATTAGAATAGCATCCAAAACAGAGTCGTGGTTGACATTCTCATGGAAATGCCCATACAAGGCGAATTTATAACAGGTAAGTGCAACTCTACAACTACAAAACAAGGCGAATTAACTCCATATATTTTGTTTTTGCAATTTTCTGACTTGTTGTCAAATTTCAGTATAGAAACAAAACAATATTTTGACGTTTCACCATTTTTTTAATTCGCCGTGGATACAGCTGATGAACGGCTGACGAGTTGAGCTTACCTGGAGTAAACTCGCCTTGTGCCCATATGTTAAAAAAAATTTGCCGATTTCAAATTTTTTAAATATGTACAAGGCGAATTCAACAAGGTAAACTCAACGCATCAGCCGTTCATCAGCTGTCTCCACGGCGAATTAAAAAAAAAATAGGGAAACGTCAAAAGATAATTTTGTTTATGTTTTGCGCCAAAATAACATAAATTTTTTTTAGAAAAACGGCGAATAATTAAAGTGAATTTAATAATTTATTTTATAACCCTAACAAAATTTTTTATTTGTTTTTCAATCAATTTCTGCCCTGTCAGCATTTTTGACAGCCGCCTATTAAATTGCAAAAAAAAAAAAATACATGGGGCTTTTTGTAGTTGCACTTACCTTGTTATATTCGGCTTGAATATGTACATATATCATATCCAAGATAAAATTGTAGGCTTCAAACGATGGCGCTATCATTTTTTTTTTTCTAAAAAAATGTTTTTTGGGTTTTTAGACGAACATTTTTAATTTTTCGAATTTATTCTTTGAGCTAAATTTCAGTTACATATGTATTTTATAAAGCTTTTTTGTAATAGTTATATTCCTTCAATTTTTCAGAAATGACTTTATACACTACCAACTGAAATTTAGCTCATTGAATAAATTCGAAAAATTAAAAATGTTGAATATAATATAAAGTAACCTTCGGAAGGAAATAATTCCCAGTTTCTGTTTTTAGACGAAAAAAAAAAACAAAATCGCACATAAACTTTTTTTATACTGTTTGTTTACTTGACGACAATAATTTTAAACAGATTACAAGCCCGTGATTAACATAGGGTAGCCAGATTTTAAATTCGGAAAAACAGTACATTGAATACAAAAAAACAGTACAACCAAGAAAAAAACCGTACATTTTTTATGACGAAAACATAACCACTTGTTTTAGTTAGTAACCCCCAATTTCACCAAGTTCAGCTATAATTAACTATCAGTTCAAGCTGTCAAAACATATTGTAAGCTGGAAGTTAAAGTTATAGTTAGTTTTAACTGAACTTGGTGAAATTGGGGTAAATATTTTATACTTTTGATTGAATATGCAACACTTAAATGGCATTTATAAATACACTTAAAATGGCATTTTATAAATATATGAAATTACTCCATTTGCTTATAAAAAGAAAACACCACAAACGAAGCATTTGGCCAGGAAAACCATAACATTGCTGTAAGCCATATAAGAAAGGAGAAAAGCCTTACTTAGCTCAAAACTATTAACCCATTGATTGTGCAAGTACGATTTTCTTTTTCTTGATAGTTGCACAAATCATATAGAATTTGAGAAAATTTTTGTTTCCTAAAACTAAATTTTAAACTATTTACGGCTAATTTTACCAAGTTCGGCTATAATTTACTATTTTACTAAAACAAAGGTTTTTTTACTTTTATTTATTTAGATTTTATTTTTGTCTTTCTGCGGTGTGGAAAGGGAAAGACCAAGGCGAATTCATGTAAACGGTGGTGTCGATACTACAACAATTAACAACACCAAAAACACAACAATGTATTTTGTTGCTGCTTTCGTTGGCCGATAAGTCAAAAACACAAGTAACTTTTGACATTCCTCTCTCTAATTAAAAAAAAAAAGTAGCACAGCTGTGTTTTCAACGCCACCTGAAAGTCAATTCGCCTTGGGAAAGACTATTGGAAGAGGTAGCCATAAAATCATAACAACATGAAAATATACCACTGCTACGAGCCACCCATTATAATTTAGATTTCTACTGTGTATTTATGAGAAAACAATGACCACAGCGTAAAAACTCTTATTATTTTAGAACTTTTTTTTAAACACAACATCATTTTTGTAAGCCTTACTGTTAAATATAGACTGTACAAAGTGTAAACAGTACATTTGCGTACTGTTTTAGGAGTTGTGCATTAAACAGTACAATTGCAAAAAATCAGTACATGTACTGCTTAAAACAGTACGTATAGCAACCCTAGATTAACAGGTTAAATTTTAATATCTAATACAAGGCGAGTTCATATATTCGCCTTAATCTAACAGACCGTGAGATTTTACAGGTAACCCACGAATACGTTCCACAACCTATTATAAATGTGCTTAAAATAATGCCTTTTTTGCAACTCTGCGTAAAATTTGTTTTTGTTTTTGTTTGCTCTCACAATTCTGTCTTTTGGTTTTTCGCCGTCATTGTGGTTGGTCGTCGGTTGAAAAGTAGAGTTTTGTGTGCAAGTACGAAATAAAATTTTTCATTTAAAAAATAAATATATGAATTAATATACATATAAAAAAAGAATATATGCAATAAATAATTTCCAAATTAGCACTTAAAATGATCAAGTTAATAAAACTAAATTAATTATTGTTCTCTGGGGCCAACTTAATCAAAAGTAATCAAACGTCTTTGAAATTGTGTAACCACAAGAAGGTCGAATTTACAGAGAACTTTGAAAAAAAAAAAATCATACCTACTAAAGTAAATTAATACTACTTCCAATCAAATTAAAAAGGAAATTAAGTAAAAATTAAAAAAAAAACAAATGTAAAAAATATAAAACAAGTGAAAAATTATTATAATTGAAGAGTTTGAAAATAAAACAAAAGAGGAAAATTCTACTATAGTATGTTTTAATTTTCCATGTGTGTTGTCATTTGGCTAACAGCGTACGTGTCTGTATGTAAATGTATGTGTGAACGTGAGTTTGAGTGTAGAATACTAGCAATCATTTATTGCTCAGGTGATAAAAAATCGTGCAAATAAAACAAATAATTATTACAAATTTTATAAAAATAAATTGCTATACTAAGTAAAAATAGAAAGAAATGTATATTTTTTTGATTTTCTCAATTTTTAATTGAGATGTATCAATAACAAATGTTTTTTTTTACACTATTTAGTTTTTTCAAGACGATAATAAATGTTTAAAAAGGTAAACAATTGTGAAAAAAGTTAAGTGAAAATAAGAATAGTTTTTAAAATAAATCAGAAAAGGCTCTGAACCTACGCATTTTTAATAATAATAAAAAAAAAACAACGAACGGGCGCGCAACTTAAAAACACAAAGAGAATTCATTAATAATAAATACCTACTTTAAAAAAAGATATTTTTTTAAAACATCTAAGCAAAATCACACACATATGTACCTAGCATAATTTGCTATTAGACTTTATAAATCAACAAAAGAAAAAGTATACTTACTATGTACTCTAACTAACCAAGTGTTACTTCTCCCCAACGACAATAAGAAACACAACTTACATTTTTCAAACAGTTTTATTTGTACATTTCAACGAATCTTTCAAGGCGAATTTATTCGCTTTAGAATCGCTGCTAATTTTATTCTACCTTAAATTTTTGTCATCAAGTTTGTTCTGCTAATTGTATGTGTCTATTTGTGTATATGTATTTATTTTTGGTGCGGGGAATATGAAAAATAAAAACAAAAGATAGTGGGAGATAATAACAAAAAAAACAACGTTCAAAAAATCAACTTTGACTCGACGATACAAGTAAACAAACAAACGAAACCAAAACAAAGTCGAACCAGAGTAACAACAACACATACAATAAAACAAATTGCATGTTAGGTAATTTTTTTCTTTTTCTATTTAGATTTTTTTCTTATCTTTCATTTTTCATTTTATGCCAATTTCTTCTCATACATATCTATACTTTATTTACATTTTGTTTTACTTTGCTTCTGCCCTTGTTCATTTTGTTTTTGACATGCGCATGCTGTTCACAAGTGAAATTTATTTCTGTTAATACAGTTGTATACATTTTCATTAACATACAATCTACAAATGTCTGTACATATAACAGTATAGAAAATTTCTTGTAAAAGTTTGATTAAAAAAGGTACGTTAAATCAAGAATATCAACTCAGCTGAGGACTAAATTGATATTTACATAAATACAAAAATAAATTTTTAGCAGGTAACCTTAAAAGAAATGTGTCAACAATATTTTTTTTTTATTTGCTGGTTAAGGATATGCTCTGTGGTTATGGAGCAATAGGTTGTAAAAGTTTCAGATTATGTTCTTAATTTACATCTTTTTATACCCTCCCCCACAATTGTGAAACTTTTTTATTATTCATCTCAGAACCCATAAGGAATAAATATTCTGGCTCCTTGAATAATTCCAAGTCGATTTAGTCATGTCCGTCTGTCTTTCGTCTGTTGAAAAAACATCAGTTTTAAACAACTTAAAAGAAAAGACGTCAAAGTTAACATAATGGACGAAGGCAAAAGTACAGTTTAGGGGCCTACGAAAAAAAAATAAAAAAAATATGCCACCGTATTCAGAATAAAAAAATAAAAAAACCAAAATTAAAATTTAAGGGCCTCCTGATATGTGTGGGTACTCAAATTAAAGGTAATTTGCTTACGATTGCAAATATGTATTTTGTTTTTGTGTTCGCATATTATTTTCCTCTCTAGGTTAATTTAAGTATCTTTTAGGTGCAGAAAAGCTTTAGTTAGCGAAGCCGGTATTTGTTATACCATAGAGGATAAAATCCTTGCGCCCGGCCGAAGGCCGGCTATGCAGAGATGCTTTAGTTAGCGAAGCCGGTCTTTGTTATACCATAGAGCAGAAAATCCTTGCGCCCGGCCGAAGGCCGGCTATGCAGGGAAGCTTTAGTTAGCGAAGCCGGTTTTTTTATTCCATAGAGGAGAAAATCCATGCGCCCGGCCGAAGTCCGTCTACGCAGAAAAGAATTCTTTAGCACATCGGAAATAGGCTCTTAGTTACAAAAAAAATTATTTTTTTTTTTAAACCGAGCATAAAACATTAAAAAATACAAAATATTTACAATCGTGAGCAAACTACCTTTAATTAGAGTACCTACACATAGATGTGAGTGGATGGGGGCACATTTTTATACCCAGAGGGCCCCTAAATTTTATTATTTTCGTTTTTCTTGTACAATTACCTTTAATTTGAGTACCCACACATTCCACTAAGTTGGCGGGGCGGTTTTTTTTGGTTCAGAGGGCCCCACGGGCCTCAGCCCCCTTAAATTTTAATTATGGTTTTTTTCTTTTTTTATTCTGAATCGGGTAGCATATTTTTTTTATTTTTTTTCGTGCACTTTTGCCGTAATATGTGTGGGTACTCAAATTAAAGGTAATTTGCTCACGATTGCAAATATTTTTTTGTTTTTGTATTCGCATATTATTTTCCTCTCTAGGTTAATTTAAGTATCTTTTAGGTGCAGAAAAGCTTTAGTTAGCGAAGCTGGTATTTGTTATACCATAGAGGAGAAAATCCTGGCGCCCGACCAAAGGCCGGCTATGCAGTGAAACTTTAGTTTGCGAAGCCGGTCTTTGTTATACCATTGAGCAGAAAATCCTTGCGCCGCCCGAAGGCCGGCAATGCAGAGAAGCTTTAGTTAGCGAAAAATAAGTTAGAAAAATGTTTTTTAAAAAATCGAGCATAAAACATTAAAAAATACAATATAAAACAAAATATTTACAATCGTGAGCAAACTACCTTTAATTTGAGTACCTACACATAGATTTGAGTGAAAGGGGGCACTTTTTTTTGATCCAGAGGGCCCCAAAAGTCCCGCCAACCATTAATTTTATTATTTTCGTTTTTCTTGTGCAATTACCTTTCATTTGAGTACCCACACATTTCACTTACTGAGCTACCTAAACAAGAGCGGCAAGCGTTTTTTCAAACATGAAAATTATATTTCCTATACATTTTCAAAAAACTAAAACGACCAGGCGATCTATCAAATAAGATTTTCCAGCCGGGTGGTGTTAAATTCGGGTTTTAAAGGTTTGTTTCGTATAAAGTGTGTGAAAATGAAAAGTTTTGACATGATATAGACGCTTGCCGCTCTTGTTTAGGTAGCTCAGTTAGTGGGCGGAGCGGATTTTTAGATCCAGAGGGGCCCACGGGCCTCAGCCACCTTAAATTTTAATTTTGGTTTTTTTTTGTTTTTAATTTCAGAGGGCGTTCAAATTTTTTTTATTTTTTTTTTGTACGCCCCGTAAACTGTACTTTTGCCTTCGTCCATTATGTTAACTTTTATTTTTTCATTACCGTACGGCCCTGCAAAAATTACCTTTTATGAGAAGAAATTACCTTACGCAAAGGTTTTTTAATTTATTCAAATTTTAAATGTGTTTTATGCAAAATTTTCATGAAAATCTTTGTTTTATAATACATTTTAAACCAAAATTGTTGTATTTTATATCAATAATAATTTTTTACAGGGCCGTACGGCAATGAAAAATTGTTGTATTTTATATCAATACGAAAAAGCATCATATAAATAAAATTCTAACGTTACTGACATACTGATTCATGATCGCACAGCCAAAACGACTGAAGCTCAAAAGTTTAAATTTGGACCGGAGGTTGGTTTTTTGCCAAATCGTTCAACTAAGAAAGAATTTTTTAAAATTCGAATATCGCAAGAGAATATTCACTCAAAATTTTTTTATATTATTTTACGTAAGTTAAAAATACAATTAATAATATACAATTGCCGTATTCACAAAACCCCTTGTATCGTTGTATCAATTGTATGTTGTATTTAAATTCAAAGCTCTATTGGTTTTTTATACAACAAAGGGTTTTGTGAATACGGCAATTGTGTTTTCAATTTTTCATATGTTACACTTATCACTGTAACCTAAGCATTTTTTGTACAACATTCATATATGTATTTCTAAACCTGCCGTTGAAAATCACCTCTCAAAAGTTAAAATCATAAAGCCTTCATATGTAAGTACAGTATATATATGTGTTCCTCTAACTCCCATTGGAGCATAGGGCGCCAGATAAGTACAGTAAGTACAGTAGACGCTCGCAAATTAGAACCGCTTTGTTTTTGAGGCGATTCTAATTTCTGAATTATTCTAATTTCTGGACTTTTTTTTTCGAATAAAAAATTGAGTAAATTTACTTCCAAAAACTTAAATAAAAGACTTTTAAAATTGTTTTATGTGGTGTTTATAGAATACGAGCGCCTTACTCGTCCGTTCAACATACATTTAAAACAAAAACAAAATTTCGAAATTTGTTTTTGTTTTAAATGTAAGTTGAACGAACGAGTAAGGCGCTCATGTTCTATAAACTTCACATTAATTCAATTTTGTTTGATAAAAACAAGAAAACAAAACGTAACAATTCAGTCCAATACATTAACTTTATATTTTTAAATTAAAAATATGAATTTAAAAAAACTAATGGCAACAAAACATTACAATTCAATAAGAAAAAACATATATGATTTGGTAATTCCCTTTTTTAGTTTTACTATGTTCAAACAGAATAAAAATAAACTGCGGATTTCTTGTGTTCAAATAACAAAAAAAAAAAAAAAACGCTCTGAAATTAGAATTTTAAATTCGAATTTTAGAGCGTTTAATGTATTGCAAACACTGATTCTAATTTCTGGACGTTCGAATTACTGAAAGCTCTAATTTGTGAGCGTCTACTGTATGTATATGAATATCAAAAACCCAAATCTTGATATAACCGTATTTTAAATGAAATTACCTTGCTACCTTTTGGGGCTCAAAATTACCGTAAAAAAGGGTAATTACCGTACGGTTAACATCACTGTGTCCGTCTGTTGAAAAACATAAGTTTTAAACAACTCAAAAGAAAAGAACAATATACATATCGTCACCTAAAATGCAAAAGGCCGTAATTACTCAAAAATTCAAATTTGACTTTTTGATTGATTATGACGTACTTAACCGAAACACATCTACACAGAAAATCTTAGTTATGAGGAATTTTGTGTTTTGTTTTAAAATACTTACAATAAATAGATACAAAAAGACATCACTTGCGTAAAAACTTTTTTAGTTACGTCCTTAAAGCACTATTTTCTTATCTTAACCATTTGTTTTATTTTATGCACAATTTTATTCTTTGGTTTCAGAAAAATATAGTATAAAAGGCCGTAACTAACATTTCTTAAAAAGTACTTTCTTCCATTAAGTTCTTTTTTAGAAACAAATCCGTCTTTGTTTTCTAAGCTTGAATCTAAAATTTGGATATTAAGTTTTAAGTAGTCTTTAATTTATAACGTTTATTCCTTCTCCCGTAAAAAACCATAAAGTGTAGTTACGGCCTTTTGCATTTTAGGTGACGATATGTACATAGGTAGATACATAAGTGCCAAATTGTCAAAAATCGGAAACAGTTTAGTACAGTGTTGAAAAATTGAAATTTTGAAATGGTACTGAACTTCAACTAAAAGAGTTTTTTTCACCAAATGGTACTTTTTGTTTAAAAAAACAATAATTTATGAAAATAAAAGGAACAAAAATATTTTATTGGAATTTATTTATCTAAGTATTTAATAGCGAATAGTATTTATATTTGAGGTACACATGTAAAAAATATTTATGTTATACATAAGCGTCAAGCGTCCCATATATTTTCAATATTATTGTATATGTTATTCGCCATATTATTTCTATATTGCCCTATATTATTCAATAAGTGGCACAATGGTTTCAATGGCGCAACTCTTATTAAAAAAAACCAAACCTTAAAAGCAAAACAACATAGTACATTGTTGCCAACACATTTCACAGTATATTACACTCCTTTTCTGATTTCGATACTTGCCAATATATTGTGTCACCTTCGAATATCACAAACCCATTGGCGATAAAATTTAACAATTATATTGCAAGTGTAAGAGCCGCTTAAGGTACGTTTTTTCAGTATTTTCTAAAAAAAAATATTTAACATACATAGTTTATACAATTTATGAATATGTAAATAAATTAAAAAATTTTTTTTTGTCAACACAAATTTATACTGGTACAGTAGAATCCCGATAATTCGTAATCGCAAGGGACCGGCCATTTCTTACGAATTATAGGGGTTTTCGATTTAGCGGGGTTTCAATTTAACGGGGTTAAAATAAAATTAATACGAATTAACGGGGTTTTTCAATTTATTTACTAAAACGATAAAAAACAAACATAAAAAACAATTGAAGCACAGCCGCGAATAACGTTTTAAGTTACAAAATAATAATTTTTCAGGAGAGCAAAAAAACGTTTTTTGACAAGCAGCATTATTTGTTTTAAAAATTTTTTTTTTCTTTTATTTAAAATAGTGATAATAAAAACTTTAATGCAAAAGGCTTTTAAAACATTATTCCGCACTGCAAAACCATTTCGGTTTCATCATTATGTTAGTAACTTGCAATGTTCTTCCACTGGCTGACACTTTGTACGCCATTTTGAAGGCGTTAAGGTGCATAGTTTTGGTTGATTTGATGTTTAAACTGTGTAAGAGAGTAAAGTCAACGTTTATCTGCAAAAAAACAGTTTTTGCAAAATGTGGCGTTTACAACGTTTTTTGCGGCTGTGCTTTAATTGTTGAAAATAAAATATATAAAAATTATTCATTTAACAAACTGATATTAAGAAAATAAACACACACACAAGCAAAAGTAAAAACCCACGCAAAAAATAGCGGTACACAAAAAATCATTCTTTCCATGTTTCTGTTGTTTTATTACGAATTATAAGTGTTAGTTAGCAAACAATTACGATTTATATTAGGTGAAGAAGATTTTATTTGAAAAAAAAATTACGAATTAGCGAGGGGACCAAAATGTATGGAAATGTTACGAATTAACGAGATTTTTTCAAGGGACCGACACTTTATTACGAATTATCGGGAATTACGATTTATCGGGGTACGAATTATCGGGATTTGACTGTATTTACATATGTATATGTATATACTAAGGGTATTCACGTCACAAGTTGCACCCTTGCAAAAAAGCAAAAGTGCAAAAATAAAACAACAACCACACAGACAATTAGTTGTGCGTAAATAATTGTCTTCGTGGTTGCTGTTTTATTTTTGCACTTTTCCTTTTTTGCAAGGGTGCAACTTGTGACGTGAATACCCCCACTATATTTTAACTTTTGCAAAGTTACATTATTCAGACTTTTACATATATTACATACTTCGAAAATCCACTGGTAGGACTTTAATAGATCATTAGTTTTAATCAAACTTGAAACAGTTTGTTTCTACGTGTAAACGATTTCTTCCTTTGCTTTTTGCATAATTTTGCATTTGAAAATGTGCGTTCAATTGATGCTCAGAAAAGTGGTATCGATAAAATACTAAAAGCAATATGTGACAGCGCATAGAGAAAGGGACCAGTAAGGTAAAGGGAACAGTAAAAACCAACTACACAAAACAAGAGGTAGGGACGACCTACGCGCGTTTTCAAGGTTGACCAACAAGGTTGAGATGTGTTGCTTTCAAATGAGACCAATACCAACACGCTCAGTGATGGTACACCAAAGATACACCAATTTAAATCTTAAAAATGGCAAAACCCTTAGGTCCCTTTCTATTTATCGCGTCACATATGTAAAATGTCAGCAAACATTAGTTTCGTTCTTAAACAAAGGGTCTTCACCTGACAATTTTTTGTCATACCAAACTTCATATAAAAAAAACGCTGACAAAAAATTTAAAGTTTTTTTTATATGGACTTTGACGTTTGGTATGACAAAAAATTGTCAGGTGAACCCCTCATGTTATATTGGCTATAATTTTCCAAGAAATTTAGATATATTCAGTTATGAAATGTATTATTTCTGAAAGATCAGCTGGAACACGGAATTGAGAATTGATATTATTATAGTTTTCTTTATTTATTTAGTATTATGTATTGGTTTTTCCGGAAACAATATTTTCTGGAGTGAAGCTGATTATCACTTTTAAGTTTTTATATTCAAAACAGTTCTTAATGCTTCGCAAATTGCCGAATAGAACGATTTCGCAGTTTCTTTTACTGTGTAAACCATTTCCTTAACATTGCATGTTTCAATAAATATGGTTTTCATTTAAAATTTTCCACTAACATATTTTCCAATGCATCCCTTTTTATAATTTTTCTTGCCACTTGTAAGAGCAAATATCCCATCCTGAAAAGAAAAATATGAATTTTGGCATCCAAGCTTTGCATTTCAACATAAACGTCGTTAATTATTTTTAAAATACAACAATATAAACTTTACAACAAACACATGATAACCTAAGCATGCTATCGAAATGATCACAGCACAGTTAAAAAGTTAAGAGTTAAAAAGCTCAAAGGTTAAAAAAGTACTGAATATAACGCGGGGGTACAGCGGTATTTTTAATATGAAAAAATACTGAAAAAAGTACCAGAGTACTGAATTTTTCAACACTGGTTTAGTAGCAATTGTAAAAAAATTTGGCTGAAGTGCAGTTTATGGGGCGTCAGAATAAAAAAAGAAAAAAACCAAAATTATAATTTAAGGGGGCTGAAGCCCGCGAGGCCCCTGGAACCAAAAAACTGCCACGCCCAGTTAGTGATATGTGTGGGTACTCAAATTAAAGGTAATTTGCTCACTATTGCAAATATATATTTTGGTTTTGTATTAGCATTTTATTTCCTGTCTAGGTTAATTTAAGTATCTTTTAGGTGCAGAAAAGCTTTCGTTAGCGAAGACGGTGTTTGTTGTCCAATAGAGGAAAAAAACCTTGCGGCTATGTAGAAAGCTTTAGTTAGCGAGGCCGGTCTTTGTTATACCATAGAGCAGAAATTCCTTGCAGAAAATAATTATTTGGCACATCAGAAATAGGCTATTACATAGTTACAAAAAAATAAAAAAAAAAAAAAAATAAAAAAAAATCGAGCATAAAACATTAAAAAATACAAAATAGGTATAACAAAATATTTACAATTGTGAGCATATTATCTTTAATTTGAGTATATACACATAGATATGATTGGATGGGAGTACTGTTTTTTGACCCAGAGGGCCCCAAAAGTCCCGCCCGACCAAAATTTTATTATTTTTGTTTTTCTTGTACAATTACCTTTAATTTGAGTACCCATACGTTTCACTTAGTGGGTGGGGCGTTTTTTTTTGGATCCAGGGGCCCTGGTTTTTATTTCCAGAGGGGGGTTAAAATTTTTTTTCGTGCGTAAACTGCACTTTTGCTAAAAATTTGGAACGTCGCAGTTTTTAAGAACTTAAACCACACTGTAAAATTTCGTAAAGATCGGTCTATAATTTAAAATTCCTATGTAGGTACATATGTATGTATGTATATGTACCTATAGTGGGATATGCAGGAAAACCAGAAATATGCAATTGCATGTTTTTCCTTGTGCGACTTACTAATACTAATACGCCATTGAGTTATGCTGTAGTGGCCTTAATTCAACCAGACCCCGCTATTAATACTGGTCAAATCAACAATTATACGATAAAAGCTGTTCCTCCTAAAAAAACCATTTTTATTTCTCGTTTAGCTTTTGAAACTACTGCTGAAGCAGTGGATTCTTACGTAAAATCTAAGGTGGGTCCAAACGCAGATATTTCAACATATAACCTTTAGGTAATGTTAATGAAATGTGCGAATCTTTAACTTCTGTTTTTAATACTCTTCTTACGTTTGTTCCCTTAGTCAAAAGGAAAGTTTGTAGAAACGAGTCTAATTGGATTAATTCTAAACAAATTGTGTTTGCTAAGTCTATTTGTTATTTGGCTTACCGTTCCTATATGGCTAATCGCTCCGAAACGAACTGGAGAATTTATTGTAAATACCGTAATAAAGTAAAAACTGTTATTAGGAAGGTTAAGAGGAATTATTTCTCTAAAATATTTCGTGATATGCATGTTCGTAATGTATGGAGAACCCTAAAAAGCCATGGCTGCTTAGACTCTGATTCGGCAAACTTTTTTGGAAATGGCAATTTATTGAATGATTTCTTTGTTGGCAGTGGTAGTGATATATTGGAAAATTTAGAATTTAATGACTTTATTGAATCTCCTAATTGTTTTTCATTTCATTGCGTTTCAGAATTAGAAGTTATTGATGCACTTGATAAAGTTCGGTATCAAGCGTTAGGAATTGACAATGTTCCAGCTCGCTTTATTAAAATGGTATTTCCCTTTTTGTCTAGATATATACTGAATCTATTTAATACCATTTTAACTACTTCTACTTTTCCGCAAGCTTGGAAGATTGCCCTTACTACTCCAATTCCAAAAACACGAGTAGTAAATGAACCCGGAGTCCTTAGCGCAATTTCTATCCTTCCGGCTTTGTCTAAAGCTCTTGAGCATATAATGAAACAGCAGATGTTGGATTCTACTTTTTTGAATATTAGTAACAACCAATATGCATTTCGCAATGGCTTTAGTTCTACGCTGATGATTCTTGATCTTACTGAGCATACCCGTCAAAATATCAATGAGAATAATCTAAGTGTTCTTATTTCTCTTGATCTTGCTAATGCTTTTGGTTCTATTTGTCATTCTATGATGATGAGGAAACTCAGGGATGAATATAATTTCTCTAAATCTGCTTGTAAACTTATTTGTTCATATTTGGCTGGTAGATCTCAATATGTTGAACATAATGGTGCTACTTCTGCTTTGCGTATCTTAACTACGGGTATACCCCAAGGTTCCGTTTTTGGGCCATTACTTTTTATGTTATATATTAATAGTTTATCTTTGTTACAACATCGTTATGTAAACCATTCATTTTTGCCGATGATGTCTTCTTACTCTTCAAAAGCAGAGTTGACATTAGTGATGTTTTACAGAATAATATAATTTTTTGCTTATACCGGGTATGTGAATGGACTTCTTTCAATTCGATATCTATTAATCCTAGTAAGTCTAAAGCAGTAATGTTTGAACCAACCAGTCGTTTTTATCCTGACATTAATATAGTTTTGAGCAATACTCCTATTTCTTTGGTTGACCATATTAAGTGTCTTGGTGTATATTTGGATAGTAAACTTTCTTTTGATCCCCATATTAATATGGTTTATGGTAAAATTTATGGTATATTGCGTAATATTCGTTCTACTAATTTATACTTGCCTCTGCGAGTGAAGTATAACTTGGCATATGCTTTGCTGTTTTCTAATATCTTATATGACCTTGAGGTTTACTCAGGTACTGGTTCTATGCGTTTGAGGATCGTTCGTTTTCGTTATAATAAGGGTATTCATTTCAGTTTTTTTATTTGTTGAAAAAATGGAAAAGTGGAAAAATGTAATTTTTGTTACAACAAACACAAGGAAAAACTTTTCCACCGAAAGTTGCAATTTCAACAAGCTTTAACCAAGTGTAAAAAAATCTGATTGGAAAATTACAATTTTACAATTTTTAAAGAGTTGGCAATTCACAAACGTCCAATTGAGTGTGGTTGCCACCATATTTAAAATGTTGTTATTTTTCACAAAAAGCACTAAAATTTACATCTCTTTTTAAGATAATCAACTATGATTCTTTAAACTCCATTTTTATTAAATCAAATTTTACTTTTTTAAAACTAAATTAAAAATGAATTTTATACAAAAAAATATAAAAAAAGAACTAAAAAATGACGTGACAATTAAATAATCAATTAATTCAATTTTAACTCTTTTATTTGGCATCTTGAAAAATATCAATTACTTCCAAGAATTATATGAGAGATTTTTGTTTTTGACAGTTTTGTACCTTTAACTAAAAAAAATACCGTTCACGTTAATAAGGTGTAATTTTCCTTTTTTCCATTTTTCCAACCAAAAAAATTTTGAAATGAATACCCTTAATGTTAGACGCTATGAACATGTTTCTAATTTTGCTTTTAGCTTTCTTAGGTGTACTTTTAATAACTTTATTAAATATCGGAACATGATTTTGTTTTATAAAATTATCAAAAATGGTAAACCACCTGATTTATTAAACTCCTTTGAGTTTATGCGTTTTTCTAGGAATCCCTTAATTTGTATACCAAGAATCTCAACATCCTGTTTCGAAAAATCTTTTATTGTTCGGATTGCTAGGCTTTGGAACTTTTTACCATTTTCGTTACGAGTTTTTTCCTATTCAAATAATGTCTTCCGGGTAAAATTTTTAGACTTCCTTAATTTAACATTAGCGTGTCGTTGGCGAGCATGGGTTCACATTTAGGTAAACGGCTCGTCATTAAAAATATTGCTTAGAACCAATAAAAGTTCAGTGATTAGATCGGGGTTTTCATTGATCTGGAATATTAACTGAATTGAGTGTGAATGAAAAGCAATGAATCTTTAATGATTTTAATACATATTTTCATTGGTGCTCGATATTAATTTTTATATGCATAAATAACATTTTTCCTTTTGTTTTCCCTATGTAGTAGTAAGATTTTGACAACGTCGGGTAAATTTTCGAACATAGAAATTACCTAAGTTAAACGTTTTATTACCTAAGAAACTTAGATACTGCCATGCTACCCTTGCGCTTAGTTAATCTTATACCATATTTTTAGGTAATTTTTAGGTTGATTTTTTTTTGTGTGTAATATTCGTCTCCTTTCAATCCTAAAAGAATACCTAATTATAGCGAAAAATTGAAATTGTTCCTACAAAAGAGTTGAATGGGTGCATAGCATGTAATTTTTCATGGGTTCACTTATTTAAAATTTATTCGAATTTTGGAACGCATTGTTAATTCATTCAAGTAGTTAAGTGCTAAGGAAGTCATGAAAATATCCCTTCTACTTGAACAACTTCAAAAGTTTTTTGCTGGGTATACATACATACATATGTATGTAGAAGGCTATAAGCACCATGCCCCAGAGGATCTAGCTAGGGATTGCAAACTAAAAGCTTCTTTGACAAAGTACTATTTTTGCACGAACACAAATCTCTATTGGTTAAAAAAATTTAAAAATATTATTGATTTACAAATTGAAAAATGTTATTAATTTACAATACGTGCAGTAAATAGCGGTTTTCACCCTTGATAGTAAAGTCCTTTGTAGACCTTGTGAATCTTATTTATTTAGTTAAAGTACTAAGATTTACAACACCGCAACAACAAAATGTATAAGACTAAAATTTACTACGCTGTAGTTGAAAAATCCAACAAAAAGCTGTAGTAAACACGTTTGTTAAATAAACCAGAATAAAACTGTTGAAGAAACTATATCCGTCTCTTTCCCTCACTCAGCAACTTCATTAATTTACAATACTAACGAAAAAGACGCTCACGCTTTGTATTATAAAACCGTATTAAGTAAAGCAGAGGTGTACACTTAATACAAAGGGTGAATACCGCTAATGAGTTTCTGAATTTTTTAGCTCATTGAAAAAATTTTATAGCGGTTTCACCCTTTGTATTAAGTGTTAACTCTGCTTTACCTAATACGATTTTATTCCTGCAAATAAAATTGGACCACCTGATCCTTTTTGATAAAATGGACTACTCCATGGACTGGTCCGATGTAATGCAAGCATGGACCATGCCATTGTTAAAAAGTGTTTGTAGTGAGACGACATGTCTTCATTATTTAACGACATGCTTTCGTTTTTAAACGACTTCAAAACTAATCCTCTTGAGTATACTATGGAGTAGTTTTAAAACTACTCCTTAGTGAACCAAAGGTGGGTTATATGGTCCTCTTCTAGGACATCGTAATGTTAAATAGACCAGGTTTTTTCCATACGTTTGGGTTACTTTTGGACTAGTCCTGGTCCCTTGTGGACTACTCTTTACACGCGTGTTTGGACTGGTCCTATTATTTGCAGGGATACTACAAAGCGTGAGTGTCTTTTTCGTTAGAATTGTAAATTAAAGAAGTTGCTGAGTGAGGGAAAGAGACAGATATAGTTTCTTCAACTGGGTTATTTAACAAACGTGTTTCTACAGCTTTTTGTTGGATGTTTCAACCACAGCGTAGTAAATTTTAGTCTAATACATATTGTTGTTGCAGTGTTGTAAATCTTAGTACTTTAACTAAATTAATAAGATTCATAAGGTCTGCAAGGGACGCTACTATCAAGGGTGAGAACCGCTAATATTTGTTGAAAATATTTATAACGGAAGTGTTACTGGTAAGTGAAAAGGACCATCAAATCATCGGGATACCAAAATGAAATTGTACTTGCATTTTTATTATACAAACATCTTTGAATATATAAATTTTTTATGCCATACACATACATATACTATGTACATATGTATATTATTCTCCAATATCGATTTTATTTCGAAATAACAAAAATTGATCATGTGATTATAATAAGTTACATACTACATTTACCAATTAACAATACTCATTTCTTGCTTTTGTTTCTTTCTAGATTTTTAATTTTGATGAACAAGCAAAAAAATCGATTACAGTTAAAACGCCAACGAATTAAACTAAAAAAAAGGTTAAAGAATTATAGCCAAAAAAGTGGTTGAAATTAAAAAAATATAGAAAAAAACGTGAATATGAGTAGTTTTCTTAACGACAATGTAAGCGAAAGCAAAAAACAAGAACAACAACAACAACAAGATTTACCTGAAAATCAAGAAAATAATACTAAAACAATTGCTGACATAACAACAACAGCAGTAAAAACTAATGAAATAGAAAATACAAGTACAACATCAAAAAGTAACAATGATAATAATGTTATTAGCAAACTTGATAAAACAAACAAGGAAAATAAAAATACAAAAACAATAATTAATGAAAATAAAAGTGAACAAAGCGAAACTAATCAAACTAAAACGAATACAGCAGGAGTAATAACAACTCCAACAGTGAACAAATATGATAATAACGAAAGCAATAACGATGTTGTTGTTGCCACCACCGACAATGATAAACATAAAGATTACAAAGATTTTGTTGCTGTTGCTATAGATAATAATCAGAATTTAAATAAAACAGACGATCATAAATTGATAGTAGCACAAGCAAGTAAAAGCCAAGTATCGAGAGCTAAAGCCGCCACTTGTTGTATGCCAGTAATGACACCAGGCGATGTTGAGCAACAGCAACAGAAACAACAAGTGGCATCTTTAGATAATCAACAACAAACAGCAGTAGCTTCCACCACCAATATCAATGAGTTGTCAGCAATAGTACAAACCAAGAGCAACAATGAAGAAGGTAGCACCATACAAACAATGACAACTTTATTGTTGCCCCCGGAAGTAGATAAATCGGCAGCTAATAGTGAGTGCAACGTACAGTCCATATCTATAACGTTGCCAGCAACCACATCATCAACAGAAACCTCGCCTTTGCCACCGTTACCACCGGGCTTAACTGCGTCATTTGCTGGCATTCACTTGCCACATATTTCCAGCGAACCTACTTTTGGAGTACAACTACGAAGTAGAAATGTATTAGATCATCAGCACAAAAATAAATGTCCCATAAAAGGTACTAGTGGTGACCATAATTGGCGCTCTGATACTTCGGCGATTAACATTTGTAGTGTTGTTAAGTCGGGTACAGTTAGTGCATCCGCCTCTCCAAGTATGGTGCGCAAAGCTTCAGATACGTCGGATTTATTACCGCGAAGGGTGTCGTTTCCAAAAAGTGACAACGAATTGGTCACTGGTTATTTGGAACCGGCTAATCCTTGGGAACATGGTAAGTTGCATTTGAAATACATACATATAAAAAATAACTTTTAGCAAGAATTTATTTTAAGTTAAATAAGCAAAGATAAGTTTGATTTTTCAGCTTCATTAAAATAAAATATTTTGTACATAAATATACAAAATATACAGTCAACTCGCGATAACGTGAACTAATTTTTACCATGGCGTTTCACGTTTTCGAGTTTGTTCACGTTATCGAATGCCAAAATTTAAAAAAATAACACCCCTATTTTCAAATAAATAGATAAAGTATTTTAAAAAACATATTTTATTCATTTTTAATAACAAAAAATATATGTATACGCAATAATTTAGTTGACTTTGCATATGATACATTAAAAAATTAATTTCTTATGAATACCATAAAAAAAATAAACATAAAATTAACAAAAACGAATTGAAACATTTTTTTGTTTAAGGAATGTTTATAAGGAATAAAAAATTTCTCAGGAAAAAATGGAGGAGACGAACAATAAACCTCTGCTTAATTTTTAAGGACCGGTTCGTCGATAACGAACTAAAACTTCTTTCGCTTCAAAAACATTTAAAACAAAAACAAATTACAAAATATTGTTTTTGTTTTACATGTAAGTTAAGCGAACGAAGTCTTCATTCGTTATCGACGAACAGCCATTAAAGTCAGCTATCGCTGGCACGAAAACCACAATAACTCTCTTAAATTTGTTGGTGAATTTCTAAAGCATTTGCTTTTAGCATCAGTCCGCTTACCGGTTATTTTTTATTTCGCATGCTAAGAAACCATTTGTAAAGAATTTTTTCCATTTTCGGTAGATGAGAAGAACGTAATGTTTTACGCTCTCCGGTACCATAAACAGTTTTCTTTACACGATTTGTTATTTCCTATTTTTTCTTCTTAATGGAACAAACTGTTGATTTAGCAACACCATATTTTCTAGCCAAGCCACTGTCACTATAAAGTTTTTGCAATAATTGAAGAATATTTATTTTATCTTTCAAAGATAACACAAATCGAAATTGTTTTAATGACATTTTTCACATTCACAAATAACACGAATAACGTAGGGATGTTAAAAACAGCTAACATGTCAGCGAATACATACATGGATACAATTAAGAAAAAAGAACGCTGTGACATAAACCAGTAAGTGAACTCAATTCAGGGATTTCCCAATTAAAAAAAAAACATTTAAAAAAGTAAACAAAAAAAGAAAAAAATGTGTTCACGTTTTAGAGCTTCAAGATTTTGTTCACGTTTTAGAATAGTCTGTGTAAAAATAAATTTGTTCACGTTTCTGAGACGTTCACCCTTTTGAGTGTTCACGTTTTCGCGAGTTCACTGTACATACACATGTACATTCGGGTGACCGTTAAAATCAAAAGTTGGATTTCTTTAGGCCAAAGCCAAAGTTTAAGTAAATTTTATTTTTACATGAAATCTGACTTTTATGTTTCACAACTTAAAAAATATTAATTTCGTAGAAAGAAATGTTGTTTACAAGTTTTTCCTTAATCTCTTATTACCAAAATAAACTGAAAAATATCGAATAAGCCACTAAAAAAAATCAAATTTTTAATTTATTAAAGAAACGCATTTTCTATGAATCACTTATCTTTAATTTTGTTGAAAAACATTTTTATTATTTATTTAAAAAAAAAAAACCGACCAGCCTAATTTTAAACTAATTCGGATACGCTGAATCCAGTGGTGTTTACCGTTTTTTATGTTAGCTCTTTTTTTGAGATAAAGCGCTATTTCGAAAATGGAGGAGGGTGCACAACAAATATTCGCGTAACTCATAAACGGTTTAGTTTATTGGACAAGCTAAAAAACCAAAATTCCAGGGTGAAAGGTTTTTCTAATATGCGCAGTCATTTTAAGAACATAACTTTACTTGGCGAAAAAAAATAAATAATTTTTTAGCAAAATGTCCAAGTTTTTGTTCTTATAAATCATAAAAAATTGGAAAATATTTTAAGAAGATTGTACGCATTAAAGGCATATACGCCTAAGTGCATAAGATATCGTTTGGCACATGCCTTGCTTATGTCCAAACTCATTTACTGCCTTGAAATATTTACTGGCACTATTTCTAGAAATTTAGATTATCTAGAACGGATTTTTAGACGAATTGTGCGATATATATTTAATATTTCTGTTAGAGACCACAATAGAACCACTGAACTAGTCCCGCGATTACTAGGTTGTTCTTTTCATAACTTTTTACATTTACGCCTTTTGCTTCAGTTCTACAAGGTTATGAAATGTGGACTGCCTATTCAGGTAGTGGATGAATTCACTTTTATGCACTCAACTCGTAATGTGCAGCTTGAAATACCACAAATACATCTTTCCGTTTTTGAACGCTCTTTTCAAATCAGGAAATGCCGAATCTGGAATAGTTTGCCTATAACTTTTAGACGGGTTACGTACTCATATAACACTTTTAAAAAGCTTTTAAGATTTTATAGTGGAAATACCTATTAATGACATATTTCTAGCATAAGGGGAAAAAAAAAAACAATGAAGCGTTATTATTTAAATTTATATTTTGTAATACTTATGTGGTTGGGGAGCCATCAAATTAAATTAGAAATTACATATTGTACCTATATTGATAAATATTTATATAAAATTGTATCTGTAAATCATGGATAGATGTTAACAGCAATACATGTGTAATTGGCCCTATGGGCTTTCTTTGTATTGAAAGAATGGAATAAATAAAAAATAAAATAAATAAAAATGCAGCTATACTTATAATTTTTTCTTGATATACATATGAATAAATAAAGTGGGGTCGGTCATACGTTTGACCCATCAAGGTGCATTCTTGGCGCTGCAGGGGCCAAATTTAAGAATTTGATTAAACCGCCGTATTTGTATGGGAGCCCCCTACGGGGTTGAGATATATGGCAAGTATGTTTTAAGAAAATGTTAAGCACAAAAAACTAATGAAGGTCAGTCATACATTTTATCCCCCAAAGGGCGATTCCTCATAGAAACATCCACAGCTGTTAATGTGTGCGTGTATTAAGTAAAGTGGGTGAACGAACCATCATTGAGTTTTACTAAACCCAAGTCATTTTCCCAGAGAGCACCACTAGTTGACAAGTTTTGTGAACTCAAAATAGTATTCTAAATGGAGATCACTACCAAAGTTACCAACTGCATTGGTCATGTAAGTCGTCAGTACTATTTGACTGCCGTTAATAGTAACCATTTGAAAAGGAGATCACTAGAGAGATCAAACGGTTATTATTCCGCCGGTATTAACCGTTTTTTTTCGTGTTGCCCAATCCGGTTATTTTTAAATGTCCAATCTTCGCATATTGAATAAATCTTTGTTTACAGTGGGAGCAACAATGTCGTTTTTTCTTCTTTCTTATTCCTTCCCAAATTATTTTATATATTTTCCTTTCATTTTTCGAAGAAAAATGTAACTAAAGTTGAGTCTGGTTGAATCTGATTGAAGCTTTTTTCAGAATTTAGTCTTTCAAATATGGGTGTTTCCACGGAAAATTACTCCTTAAAGCTCAAAAATGAATTTATTATTATTAATTCATTTTTCCGCTAATATACAAAATAAATGTATCTGTCATTTTCCGAAAGATTAACTTTAATTTTCTTTATACTAACAAAAATATGCTACTTTCAATTTAATACACTGTGCGCGTTTTCCCCGCGAATTGCACGGTCTCTTCTAACGGTGGTTTAAGAACAAACCAATGCAAGCTGAAAGCTGAAAATTTTCTTTTATTTTGAAAATGCAAAAATACAGAAAAAAAGAAAAGAAAAACCTTTAAAAATGAACAGCCTAAAACGATCAAATTATAATGACGTTTATTGTTCATCTGAAAGCGAATTAAATCTTTGGCATTTTAACAAAGCATCTTAAGCAGCGTTTAAAAAGCTGCAGTTGAGATAGTAAAAGTCATAAGATTGTGCTGTAACTTTGACATCTTCATTTGTCATTGGACAAAATAAACTGTTGCCTTTACTTCTGATTCATTAAATGAAAACAGTCGCAGTGAAGGCAAAAGCAAAAAACGAAATGTTGTACACAACAAAGAACATCGGCAGTCAACATGTTCGGAAGTGTTTGGTTTGACCGACTGAAACTTACAAAATCCCGTAGTTAACGAAGATGGGACGTTGCGTTTGTGTTTTTGTTTTCCATATTTTTTTAAATAATACATGCGTACATAAATATGTACATACATATTTATTTATTTTTAAGCTTAACAAATCTTTTTAATTTTTTGAAATTAAATAAAACTTTAAATAACATTATCGCTTTCATATACATACAATGAGCACAACGTCCCATCTTCGTTAACTTCGGGATTTATTAAAAGTTTCAGTCTGTCAAACCAAACACTTTCGAACATGTCGGCTGCCGATGTTCTTTGTTGTGTGCAACTTTTCGTTTTTTGCTTTTACCTTCACTGCGACCAGGGCTGCCAGGTACTTTTTTTCCTTGTCCCCAAAAAATTAAAAAAATATCCCCAAAAATCCCCAAATTAAGAAAAAAAAACCTTAATAAGTAAATATTTTTCTGTTTGTTTTTTTTCTGACCAAATTTAAAATTTTTTTTTTTTTAAGTAAAAATAGTAAGAAAAATTTTAATTAGAAATCCCCAAAAATCCCCAAATAAAAATTTTTTGTAAAAAAAATTATTTTATTTTGTTTGTACCCTGAAGGAAAAATAACATTAATTTATGAAGTACCTTTAACACTACCTTTAAACTAAAATGGTGATCTTAATAAGGACCTTTTACACCGTATAAGTTGTTGATAAGAGTAAGATAAAAGTTTTGCTACTTTTTTTCATATTTTTAATACGAGACAAAGAAAAGTAAGCATAAATAATAAAAGGCAAAATATATTTAAAGAGTGTAAAATCCCCAAATAATCCCCGAATTTTTTTTTTAAATCCCCACAAAAATCCCCAATCCCCAAATGACTTTCTTTGTCCTTTTTGCTCGCATAAAATCCCCAACTTTGGGGATAAATCCCCAAGTCTGACAGCCCTGACTGCGACTGTTTTCATTTAATGAATCAGAAGTAAAAGCAACGGTTTATTTTTGTCTAATGAAAAATCAGAAAGTGGAAGAAAAAGCAATTTTTTGATATTGACTGCAGCTTTTTAAACCCTGATCTTAAGTCGAGATAAGATAGCAAAAGAGTTTTTTTTAAAAAACTCGGCGATAAAATCATGTTTATCAAATAATTAAAAACGTTAACAATAATGTTTTTTGAATGAAAATTCGTATTAGTAACAACATTTTTTTCAACTTTTTAAATTTGACTTAAGATGTTTTGTCAAAATGCCACAGAAATTATGAAAAAATTTTACACACTAATTTTAATCAATAGAATATAGCTTTTAATTTTTTTTTTGTTACCCATAATAAGACCCGTTTTCACAAATTATTGATAGCTAAAGGTAGGATTTTATCGGACGTATAAAAAGTGTTCCATAATTACAACTTTACTTTAACCTACCAGTACCTCAATTCTGTAACTTTTTGAATTTAACTACCGATATCGTTAATTAACGAGAAATCTCGGTTACTTTAACGAATTTGTTATTCTGTATTTTAAATAAACAAATATTTTTGTTTAGAAATATTGACGACAAATATCGGTAAAAATATAAGAACGTCAAAGTGAAAATTTTTTAAAATTAATAAAAAAAAACAAGTTAGAGTGCTATATTCGGCTGTGCCGAATCTTTGATACCCTCCACCGACAGTTCGAATGTTTAAAGAGTAATATCTGTATGATGTTATTATTATCTTAAACTGTGACGATTTGTTATTAATTATGGATTTAGGCGACTAAACTGTTTTCCGGTAGTAGGGTTTATATGGGGCCTAGGGTAAATTATGGACCGATCTTCACGAAATTTCACAGTCTTTTTCCCAGTTCTATAAAACTTTGATGTACCAAATTTTGTTATGATAGCATTATTTTTTACGGATTTAGGCGTACTAAACTGTTTTCCGGGAGTAGGGTTTATATGGGGCCCAGGGTAAATTATGGACCGATCTTCACGAAATTACACAGTTTTATTTCTTGTCCTATAAAACTTTGATGTATCAAATTTTGTTATGATAGCATTATTTTTTACGGATTTAGGCGTACTAAACTGTTTTCCGGGAGTAAGGTTTATATGGGGCCCAGGGTAAGTTATGGACCGATCTTCACGAAATAACACAATTTTATTTCTTGTCCAATAAAACTTTGATGTACCAAATTTTGTTATTATAGCATTATTTTTTACGTTTTTAGGCGTACTAAGTTGTTTTCCGGAAGTAGGTTTTATATGGGGCCTATGGTAAATTATGGACCGATCTTCACGAAACTTAACAGTTTAATTTCTAGTCCTATGTAACTGTGACTTGCCAAAATTTGTAATGATAGCATTGTTAGTTAGGGTTTTAGGCTTAATATACTGTTTTTCGGGAGTAGGGCTTATATGGGGCCTAGGGTAAATTATTGACGGATCTTCACGAAATTTCACAGCGTGATTTCCAGTTGAATAAAACGAATTGTTGCGAAATCTTATATCATTCTGTGCATTTTTCCACCATTTATGTTAGTTTTTGTAACCAAATTATCAATTTTTTTTAGGTGGTGGTTCCACATTTTGATTCATAGCTCAGATCCTATTGAACCGATTTTGCAGAATTTCAATCCCAAACTGCTTAGGATAACTACAAGCAATTTGACACCAAGTTTGTTGATTTCTTTTGAGTTTTTCGAAAGTGAGCGTGTTTTCAACAGACGGACAGACGGACAGACGGACAGACAGACGGACATGGCTAAATCGACTTAAAATTACTCAAGGACCCAGAATATATATACTTTATAGGGTCTGAGATGAATAGTAAAAAAGTTTCACACGGAATGACAAACTGAATATACCCTCTTCACAACTAATTGTGGTGGAGGGTATTAAAACAAAATAAATTTGCTTTATTGCATTTATTTTAACAAAACATGAATGAAAACGTGTAAATATGTATTGATTATATTTCTTAACAAATATGTTGGTTTTAAATCTTTTTATACATAGGGAAAAATTTCCAGGTAACTGATCCACTCCAGCTCAACATTCTGCTCTTACTTTTTATACCTACATTACTGTATGTGAAGAGGATATTATGTGTTTGTACGAATGTATATAACATATTTAAATAAAGGTTCTGGGCCTGCCTTTTAGTATACCGATTGACTCAGAATCAATGTCAGAATCCATTTAACGAAGCCCGTCCTTCTATCAGGATGTCTGTCCAAGATAACCTTGTGCGCAAAATACAGGTCGCAATTTTAAAAATAATTTTATAAAATTTGGCACATATGCTTTTATTGTCACAAGGTCGAAGCCATTTTATAATGGTGAGAAGCAGTTATTTAATTTTAATAGCCCACATGAAAACTTCTTTTCGGAATAGGGTTTTGTGCCTATTAATAGCCATCTTGTTTTATAGACATTTGAGTTGAATAAGATCCAAAAATATTTTGTCGCAACCTACATAAATCACCAGAACAAAATTTTTTAGAATCGGTACATATTTGACCACAGCTCCCATACGAATACACTAATAATGGTAGTACATAGATACTTAGATAATATTTGGCACAAAAATGTCTTATGCCAATATTAACCTCACAACATACTCTTTGGCGGAAACATGATCGCCCAAAATTGGCTACTTTCTCTATATTTTTAATCTGTTAAAAGTACATTTATTGTCGTTATTATTTAACAAGAACTTTTTTTGTGTCGTTAGCTACCGACATTTTTTGCCGATAAAAATTGTTAAAATTTCATTACAGAATAGCTCTTAACGACAACTTTCGTTAGCTAACGAATTTTGACTACTTAACGACAATTTTTTGTCGTTAAAAAGTTACAGAATTTCAGTACAGGTAGGATGAACCTTAATTTACTTTATCGCTCACTTCAGGTTAAAGTTAAGTTTTTATAATGGAACACTTTTTATAGGGCCGGTTAAAGTCTACTTTAAGCTATCGGTTAGTTGTGAAAACGGGCCCTAATGAATTCAAACACAAAAAACTTTTAACTTTTTACTTTAAAAAAAAATTTTTTTTTTTGGTAACTCATTTCTTTGGTTTGAAAATAAATTCATTCCTTAAACAAAACAAAAAAGAAATTACCCAGCTAGCATTTTGTAAAATTTTTAATCATAATCGAGTCTTTTTTGACTCTCCAATGCGATTAAAAAATCAGAATATGCGCTCATTTTCTGATCATAAATGATACTTTTGTCGGTAGAAAATGGTACCCTACCCGCGACTCTTCTTGATGAGTCATTTATGATAAGTTTTTTTTATTAGCTTAGAGTCATTTTAGACTCTTTTCTAATGGTATTTATGATCACTTTCGAATAATATCCTAGTCATTTATCAGTCTTTTTTAACTTCTTTTCTGCGTCTTTTTCGATTCATATATAAGGCATATTTCTAATCGCCTATGAGTCATTAATCAATAGTTTTTTTGTTATTTGGGAGTCTTTTTATAAAAATTTATCAGTCTATTTCTATTAATTTAAGAGCCTTTTCTATGTTTTTTTGCGATCGTTTTTCGAGTAATTTTTTAGTCTTATTTCGCTTCATATGCGAGTCATTTTCGAGTCATTTATTAGTCTATTTCTATTAATTTAAGAGTTATTTCTACATAGTGGTACTGGTAATCGTATTTGACTTCTTTCAGCTCGAGTGTAAAAGTGACTCGTTTAATTAACATTTAAAACAAAAACAAATTTTGAAATGTTAATTAAACGAGTCACTTTTGCACTCGCCTTCTAAAAACAGGCAGTAAATAAATTTTTTTATATGTACATTTAAGTTTATTAAAAAAAACATATTAAAAATAAGCACAAAAAGTTAAATAATTTAATAACTTACACAGCATGTAACATTTATGTTTATTAAAAATTAATTAATTTTTAATAAATTAATCCAACAAAAAAGAAAACACTAATAATGCTAATCATAATAATAATTATAATAAGAATAATAATAATGATACATAATAATAATAATAATAATACTAATAATAATAGTTATAGTAATAATAATAATACAAATAAAATTATACTAAAATTCTTCTTGCCACCCTATTTTTAGCATGAACAAAATGCTTTTGTAGAAAGGAATGGCATTCTTTGTCGGTGCTCTTAAATTTTAAATTTAAGATGACAAATATCTAAAACGAAAAATATTTGTAAGTTTTTTTTTAATAACATATGTTATTATATACATATTACTTTTAATTGTTGTTGTAACTACGCAAACAAGCTTAATCATCTAAAAACAATTTCCGAACTGCAGCTCTTAAAAATTCGGCCGGTCGTACACCATCGGTTTTTGCAATATATTCTTTCTGAAAATGTAAAAGTTTTTTAAGAAATTAGTATGACTATTAAGCTAGTCTAATTGTTTGTTTGTTTTTTTTTTAATTTATATACTTACAAATTATTGCAGCTTTTCCTCTTCTTGTTGCACTAAAACATCAAAGGTTTTTAATTCCTTTATATATTTAAAAGGAAGTTTTTTCGCGTCTTTCTTACACTTTTTATATATGTATATGTTTGTAGTTTTAGTTTTTTTTTATAATTATTTCAAATTACAATTTAATGCACACACTTATTAAGTTACAATTTTAAAAGACACAACTTAACTATCACTCCGGTGAAAATTTTATGAATGAAGAAAAATTTAATTTTTAGACATTTACTAAACAATAAACAAAAAAATTTCCTGTTAAAACTTAACAAGTACTTTTTAAATATCCAAGCAGTTTTCAATCTTCTAGCTGCGTAAAATTTGATTATAAATGACGTTTGAAATACTCACATTTTAAGCACCTGGATGATTCGTTGTAGATTGCTATACAAAAAAATAACAAACACTTTTTAATTATCCATCTGCTCAAAATATGATCAGAAATAACAAAAAAAGTAATCACTTTTCGAACGCATGCATAATCAGTTTGTGATCAAACAGTTTACAACCTTCTAGCTGCGCGAATTTCGATTATGAATAACGCATTAAATACTCATATTTTAAGCCCCAAGATGATCCATTTACGGTTTCAATACGATTTGTTATTGCATTTTAAATCAAACACTTTAGAATCATAAGCGTGAGTCATTTTCGAGTCTATTTTTAAGCGTGTAGCTGATTAATAAGTTTTTGATCACCAAAAGTACTCGAAAAAGACTCATTACTCTGATTTTTTAAAAAACAATCTTCCAAATGCTAGCAGGGTAATCAGATATTTTACTTGACATATACTGTGTAAAATTTTACAATACATGATGTTTGTTTCCGACAATTGAAAACAGTACATTTATAAAGTAAAGACCGTTACTTTTTTAATGGTCAAAAAAGTATTGAAATTACATTTTTTATGAATTCTTTCGGTTGCTTCCGTTGCTTGAACTTTCGTAAGTCCAAAATGGAGCAATCCTCGTGGCATATTTAAAAAAATCCGAAAATCGGTAACGAACGTTACTTTGCAAACACGCATATGAAAGTTTAATCCTTTAAAGAAAAGCTACTCAATTATCATTAGGTACACATTAATTTCTTAATATTTAACTGAACTATGAAATATTTTGAAAATAAGTCCCCCAGGATGTACATACATAATTTTACCAGGAAAATGGCGACTATCTACAAAACTCTCTTAAATTACAATCAAAAAAATTGGTATGAATCGGAAATAAACTTAAAAAATTTCACAAAATTATAAAGGATATTAAATTTTTTCTAAAAAACAACACCAGGGGAATGGCGAACTTAAGAAGTGTGAAAAAAATTATTACGACAGTAAAAACACGACTGACTTCATTTTATTAATATACGTATACTTACAGGGACAAAAGAAAATCATCCACAAAAATATTAATTGATAAACACTTTTGCACATTACAAGAAAATATGTAATAAGAATATTTTAAAAAAATTTTTTAAGAAACGCTTTTCTTAAAAAAGAACATTTAAAAAAATTTTGCCCGCCCCGCGGTTAAATTAACGTTACAAGATTTGATTTTCCTAAGTGAAGCTAAAGAAAAGGTTTTAAAAAGAGGTAATTTTACATTATTTTTTTACTTTACGCTTATTTTATTGTAAAATTATATACTATTTTTGGTAGAAATTGAGAAATATTTAGGGACAGCCAGGGTAGAGATATTTAAACACTTTGGTAGGCAATTTTTAAAAGAAGAAATCAATTTAGTTACTCAATGTTACACACAAACCGAGCCCAGAGGGCCATATATGGTTTAAAATACAACACAAAACATACTACTCAACAAACAATATGAATATAAAAATTAACTTAAAAATATAACCATTACAAAATATTCATTTTTTTTTTCCTTTTTACTTTCCTTTCTTTATGATGTGATGAAAAGCGATAAATTTCAAAACGAAGATAATAAAGACTGAAAAAATAGGCAAAGTATTAGAAAACAACCGCAAATGACATTACATATTTCAATAGTTTTGTTTTAAAATCATTTTCCATCACATACTTGATTAGTAAAAAATAAGTTAAGTTATCAATTGAAATAATCCTGATATAAGATAAAGCTAAAATTTATATTTACATTAGGGTACTGTAGAGAAATATGTATAAACAATCTCAATAACATTAGTGGCCCAAGCCATAATTAAAGAGAGTCCAGAAAAGAGGCTTACATCTCATCCCGCTGAATGTGCCTCAGCAATTTACGTTTATAAGTAGAACTAGAATACTCAAAGGACTTTAGTGTTCTTGGTAATTGATTGAAAATTCGTGCAACCCTTACATGAAATGATCTCTCCACTAGGGAAGTTAGCTTAGGAATCAAAATTTGACAATTGCGTCTAGACCGACTAAATGAAAACAATGCAATCATATATTCAATTGTTCCCTTTTTAAACATATTGTAAAAGCAAAGCAAAAGCCTTATTTTTACATAATTATAAAATGAACAGCCAAGAAACTTTGAAACATACATTGAAACATGATTTTGAAGTCTTAAGCAATAGAGATATCTTATAACTCTATTAAATAGCACCAATTTTAGGAAAAACTCTTTTAGTGACTGCAAGGAACTATAAAGCTTAACCCCCCAATTTCATCAAGTTCAGTTTATACATTTTTGACTTAGAGCCATATCCCTCACAGAGCATTTTCATGAGAATTTCACTCTTGGTCATATTTTTTCAAAAATCATAAATTTTAATATAAAAAGACTAATAAAATATCAAATTAGTTTTTAATGCTA
Source organism: Pollenia angustigena (assembly GCA_930367215.1). Taxonomy (NCBI): domain Eukaryota; kingdom Metazoa; phylum Arthropoda; class Insecta; order Diptera; family Polleniidae; genus Pollenia; species Pollenia angustigena. Next base: position 72,616,719 of record OV884057.1, on the reverse strand, counting down.
ACACAGTGTATAATTAATGTCTGACAGAAATCTGAACGAAGTCACTCAGAATGAAGTTAAACATTTGCAAGAAATGTCTGATTCAGACAACGTCAGTGTATTTGCTGGCTGGGTAATATGGTTTTAAAATGTGGAATACTAAGGCTTTTCACCCAATTAATCCATATTAAAGCACTAAATTGTTATGAATTAACATTAAAAACTTTTCTTTGTGTAAAATAAAAATAAAACGCGTTCTGTTATCTTAACACTCTGCGAATGAGAATTGTGTTAGCACAACTTTCTTTTGTACTTGCAACACGATTACGGTTATTAAATTTGACGATTTATCGTCATTTTGAAAATTTTTGGGCTTAAAAATGGCCTATGGACGATTTGAAGATTTATGTTCTAAATTTAACGATTTTTCAAAGTACACTTAAGTCTGTTTTTATGCAGTAGATGCGTTCCAAAGAAAACCTCGCATAAAGGATATCCGTTGGTGCATATGTCAAACAGTCGGAAAGAATTAGAATGAAGGGCCCTATTACAGTTGAGTTGAGTTGTAATTTTTTAATTTTTGTATTATGTTTACAACTTTGCTATATTGCGGTGAACAAAAACATAACAAAAATTACAACTGATCACAACCAGTACCCATGTTCTGTAACTTTAGTGAGAATTTATCGCGTCGAAAAGACGTGAAACAAAATATTCCATCGTTTCTCGAAAAGTGAGAAAAAACTGTGTCTGTGACTCATGTCGAAAACTATCAAAAGAGATTACGTCGTTACGTTATAACTGCCATAACATTGCACACGAAGCCGATGTGACATTGCAGATGTTGAGAACGCCAGTAACTCATATCGTGGACGGCGACCACAAATTACTGAAATTGAACATTTTTCAACGACGGCGGCGAAAATACAACCGTCGGCTATACCAAATAATGTAAAGTGCGACTTTAATGTGTGTTGCTTCAAAAAGCGCTTTGAAAACATTTATATATTTTATAAAAATGTTAAAAGCAAAATCATTTAACAATGAAAAAATGTCCCAAAAACAAAATATTATTAGTATTATTTGCATTTTTAATTGTTTTTTGGTGTTAAAAATTTTTCTCGCTCCATTTATATTCGTGAGTTTATTTACAGTTCAAAGCGGGAACTTTTCTCACCAAAGTGTTACAGACACACTTTTTCTGTAAATTGGCGAGTAATTTCCTTACGTGACAGATTGTACTCGCCAAAAAAAGTTACACACACAGTTTAGTGAGAAAAACAGCTGTTTGTTTCAATATACGGCATTTTTGTTTCATTTCACACATTTCAATCGAAAAGTTTCTCGACGCGAGAGTTACAGAACATGGGCACAGTTGTCCTTATTACAACTCAACTGAGTTGAGTTGTAAACCGCAATAGGGGCCGAAGATTTACATGAAGTTTTCTGAAAATATACCCGTTAGATTTTGTTTTTTACCACTGCTTTTGGCATATGTTTTGAAGAAAAATGTTAATTTTTGTTAGCGTTCATGAACGAACTTATAAGTTAACAGTATTGAAAGTGAAGATTATTGTTTTGTGCCGCATACGCCACTTTTCTAAATTTATTTCTAAAAAGTAGCTTTTTGTGCTGTATACTAGTCTTGGGCTTAATCGTTCATTTAGGTGACCGGTCATTAACGTTCAATTCAAAACAGTGAACGAGTTCGTTCACTTCGTTCAGTCGTTCATTTCAGGTCACTTGTCTTTTGGGTCAGTTTATCTTTTGTGTCAGTCGGTCTTTTGTGGATTTCGTTCATTCATTCACAATTGATTGAATACGGCAATGTGTTAAAATAAACAAGTATAGCATATTTGTTTGATGTTACACTCAAAATATTATGTAGGTAAATTCAAAATAATATTAAGTTTGAAAAACTGAAATTTCATTTAAAATAAAGGAATATTGCGGCTATTTTTTAATGTTAATTTTAAAACGGAGAAATTCTTTAAAAATTAATAAATTTTTTTGTTATTTAAAATGTACAAACTACAAAAAATACATTCAAAGGTTTTTTCAATTAATTTTAACTCAATTTAAATTACATACTAAAACAGCTAAAACAGTATTTATATCTGTCATTATTACCTACCAAATCAGCGAAAAATTTGTGTTTTTTTAATTTATGTGCACATGTTCCTATAAGTATGTAAATAATAAAATAATTTAAAATAACTTTGCAGTTAAGTATTTCAGTTTTATTTTATGCATAAAAAATAACTGAACATATATTTTTTTTTGGAGAAACATATAGAAATAGTTAAAGAATTAGTTTAATTATAAAATAACAACATTTTTATTAAGTTTTAACTCTACGGAAAATGATTTTAGTAAATTACATTCAGTTACTGTAAAACTTTTTGAGTGTACCCAAAAATAGAAAACAATAAACGCAAAATTCTGAGTTGTTTTTTCGTTTACCCAACAACTGATTGAAAAGAAACAATACTATTAAAATGTTTATGTTGTACCAGTATACTATATTTGTTTCTTTTAACACATTGCCAGTGGCAATTTGCCACATTGTTTAGAAAATTTCATAGTACAATCTGGGCTGCCATATGTAGTGATTTCTTGCTAAACGTGGCGGTTTTCATACTTGTTTGGTGATCTCATATTCTAAGTGCTTAGGTAACTTTATTTAAAGAGAAATAATTACTTAAAAACTTTAACTGCCTGTTTTTCGAACTTATTATGTCATTAATCAATTTATATGATATAAAATACACAATTTTTTTTTAAATATAAAAGCTTGTCGCAAGATTTAAGTACTCGTATTTACTTCGTTTGAGAATTTTAGTAGTTAATATCAATCACATCAACCGTCATTTTCAGCAAGTTCAGTTATAATTAACTATCCACAAGTTATTTAATTTACTTGATCTTCTACACAAGTGAATCTCGCGACAATTTATGTAACGACGTTTTAAGTTGATATTAAAAGTTTTTAAGTTACATTATTTATATTTTCTTTTCAGAGCATTTAAATAAAATATTTTTTTTTTAAATATTTGATTACTTTTAACTCGCATTCGTATTCTCCGTAAGTCATTTCAGTTGATACCCATATTGAAGATTAAGAGTCACTCAGCAAGCCCTCCCATTTGATACTCATATTGTTGGAATGCATTTAAAATAATAAGTCCGCCATCTTGGGTGTTTTACATGTTGGATGTATAATAACTTTACACAGTTAACCATTCATTGTCATCCAAACTGAACATATGTTATAAAATGTCAGCTAAATCGGTTCGAGTAATCTGCTTTAAATTTGAGTTGCAAGATTTTACCCACAAACATACATTGCAAGTTAAATAAAAGCTATTAAAATTCATAAGTAGTTTCTTCTAAACTAATATTTTTTTTATTTTGCCAGTCTTTTGCCTGTAATTTCTACAAAAAGAAATCTAGCAGTGCATAGGTATTAATAGTGTAAAAGCTGTCATTTTTTAATGAAAACTGAAGGATAAAACATCTATGCTAAATAATTGTTGAAATAGGTAAATATAACTGTTAGGTACGAACACGACCAGCTTTCTTTTTTAAAAATTACGGGCATCATTCATATACGAATGCTTAAGTTATATCTACATTAAAATGGGCTTTCCCGAATAATTTCGTGCTCTAAAACTTGACTAAGCTTTAATTAATAAAGTTGTCGAATATTGAATTTGGTTATTTATTTTAAGGTCTAATTTAAAAAATAAATGAAATAAATATGTTTACAATTTTCTGCTCAAATAAAAAATTTGCATTTGGCGGGTTTTATATTAAGAACAACTGGCAACGCTCATGTAAAATTGTGAATAGCAGCCAGGGTTGTCGGATTTATTTTGATCTTTTTTGACAAATTGATTGTTCAAAATCGCCAAAGCCTTTTTTTAAAAATATTTTTTATAAATCCTAAAAAATAAATGTCTTCCTATTTGCTAAAATTTGCCAAAAATGGGAAAAAGTCGCGTTGATACATATTTTATTAATTAAAATGTTTGGTGAACACAAAGAAGGTACAATAGTTTACAATAGTCTAACTAAAGCAGCAAAACGATTTCTTGTGGTTAGTATTAAATAAATATTGGATATTTATCTAAAATGCTATACACTTCACCGGTAAGGCATTCTTACTGTTTTTTTGGAAAACAATGTGTACGATTCAGTTTATTCAACATATCATATAATGTATAGCTCGTAATAATGTGCCAAGAAGTTTATACTTCACTCAATTTTGAAAGCGAGTTTTAGTGGAGTTAATTATTAAAAATAACTCTTTCAACACAGACATTAACAGTTGGAATAACATGCACATAAAGAGTTCTTTAAAATGGTACGTACCGGACATATCCTTATAGCTATATATTTTTCAAAAACTAATTTATATTACATGGAATACCACATTGAAATAGTCTTTCCAAATAACAATTGTAATTTGTGTAGGAGTCTCAAAACAAATTCATGGCTTATACTATGCTCACACTTGGATTCTTTAACTCTGCTTAACGTTTTATTTTTTTTTTTTTTTCTCAATAATCTTCTGATAACTTTATAAAGTATTTTTATCCATTTTTAATACTTAAAAGAAATATAAATTTGTTTGTTGGGTTTTTTTCTTAATAATCTGTCATCTCTAATGTAATAACATTTTGCTTAAACGCGTTTAAAAACCCATTAGTCCCAATTTCTCGCTGTACAGACGAAGATTGATGGCGAGGGGCGAAAAGGTAGAGTGTTTAGTACATGACTATCTGTACTGGACATTTTTCATTTCTCTTTCTTACTTTTTGTAGTTTACATACAAGTATTAATTTCCGTCTGACTTCTAATGTTTCATATGTAAACGCTTCAGGTAAAATTAAAAGGGAATTCAAAAAATATCCTGCAAGAAATGTCCCTTGTGTAAATTGGGACTAACTGCCTATTTTACGATGTCACTCGAACGTATACGTTCGCACAAATAATATATTAAACAAAAACAAAATTAAAAAATTTGTTTTTGGTTTACATGTTATTTGTGCGAACGTAAACGTTCGATTGACATCATGAAATAGGCAGTTAAGGCCAGTTGACACGGTAATATAATGTATTACGACATGTCGAAAGATTATGTAGAATGAGAAAAATCTTATCATGTAAAAGCAAAATGTATTGAGTAAGAGAGAATTCGGATAAAAAATCTGACAAGCGGTCGGTAAATGGTTTTTTTCTAAACCATTTTAGAAACTTATGTATTCTCATCACACCAGAGGTGTATTTTAACGGAGTACATTAAAGGTGATAGCATTTTTTTACAATTACAAAAACAACTAAAATCAACTCAGGAAATTTTAATGTTGTTTTTGTAAATTTTTAAAACTGCAACCATCTGCTTTTTTGTTATTATTTTTTATTTTACTTATACCATCCGTGTAAACATGAATTATACTTACAAAAGATTTTTATTTTTTTCTTTTAAACACGGAGAGAATTTCATAATATTTTGATTCTACAAAGTCGTAATACATTGTATTACCGTGTAAACTGGCCTTTAGTATTATCAAATTTACAACAAAATCGCCATATATTTTAAAATCAGCCAAAAATAAATCGCAATGTCGCCAAATTGAAAATTAAGTCGCCATTGACAACCCTGATCGTATTATGAAAATGTGTAAAGGAATGTGGCAATGAGTAAATGAAATAAGAATATTATACTGGCATCACATATACATCACAATAGTATTGTTGTTTCTTTTCAACCAGTTATTTGGTAAACAAGTGACCGACTGACTAAAAAGACCCAAGTGAACCATGCAAGTGAGCGATTGAACGGAATTGAACGATGAAACTGAACGGCCGTTCATCGTTCATCTGACTGACCCGTTCAATTGAACTAGTTCGTTCATGACCGACACAACTCTACTGTATACTTACTTCCTTACTGCTTGCTGTGTATTTAGTTGTTAACATTTTATTTTGCTTTTACTTTAACTACTATTTTTCTTACGGCAATGAAGCAAAACAAGAGTGACATTTATTTTATATATGAACTTTGTTACTCTAAAATTTTTAAAACTGAAAACTTTTTATAAAATATAAAAAAATTAAAAAAGTGAAAATGCAGTTCCGTTAAAAAACGATTAAACTTTCAACAACAGCAAAAACATTTCCGTGTTTTTCAATTATGTTTTTGTTATATAACTTTAAAAAACAGTGTTCGATTTAGCACTTTTGTTTTTTCTCTGTAAGGCTAACTGAATCATCGCATATTATCATTTTTCACGCATTTGAATAAATGGAAATAAATTTATTCTGTTTTTGCTAAACAATAAAAATCTTATGAACAATCAGCGTTCTGTGAGAGATGTTTTTCCTGCAATTCGAGGAAATTACGGTGCGCATAATCTGCCAACCACAGCTGTAGCTGAGAGTGCAATCATTGGCCCAAATTTTTTTAAAATTAAGGAAAATCAGAATGTTACCGTCTCCACCATTTTGTTTTTTTTTTGTTAGCACCAGCATGACTTCAGCTGAAAGGCTATTCCACATACGAACAGTCCGGCCAAAAAACACAAAAGGATGGCTTCTTGAGAAAAAACAAACGTACGGGTTTCGGTCTCGGCCAAGCGTATCATTCATGTTCTGACTCATAGCACCAACATCGGATACGCTTGGTCTATAATCAAATGATTACGAATGGCAAAGGTTGCTGTCATTTGCAAAAGAGTAGATAGGGTTGGAAGCTTGACATAGGAGGTCGTTTAGAAAAATAAGAAATAGAAATAGTAGGAGAAAGAACGGAGCTTTGCGGTACCGCTGAATAAATTTTTAACTCGTTTGACGAAAGCCTATCTAAAACAACTCGTATAGAGCGACCTCTGATAAAACTTAATATAAATCGAGAGAAATTATCACCGACGACACCAAATGCAACAAGTTTTGACAAGAGTGCACCATACCAGACTCTGTCAAACGCCTTGAAAATATATTAAGCAATTACCTTACTTTCGCCAAAATGGTAAATGGAACAGCACCAGTATAGCAAATTGAAAATCAAGCGCATGGTATCGGCGAGATCTGGTTTCAGCAAGACAGCGATACAAGCCATACATTTTGGTGAGCACTTAATTTCATGTTTTTCTATGGTAAATTTTTCACCTAGATATCCGCGATATTACACCTTAGACCATTTTCTCTGGGGATTTGTAATGACTGTCTACAGGAATAAGTCAGCTACGATTGACTCTTCGGAAGCTACCATTACTCGTGTTATTCGCGAGATACCAGTCGCTATGCTCGAATGAGTCGCCCGAAATTGGACCTTCCGAACGGACCACCTCAGACGAAGTCATGGCCAACACTTCCATGATATCATTTTCGTTCAGCTAATGCCATAATTATTCTTTCAACCAATAATAAAAATTTCAAGTTCACTTTTAAATTTATGTGTTTTATTTTACATTATAATTTAAACTTCACAATGAATCACCCGATTTATCTGTTAACCATTTTTTGATTATCAGTGCTCTTCCCGGTTCTGTGCGAGTCGGATAATCGAGGTTCAACTGTACATTTTTAATTTTAATAAATGCCTTTTTCTATTTTTCTTTAATAAAATAAATTTAATTAGTTTCAGTTTATAAAAAATTTAGGTTTTCCATATTTCCATATTACAATCTATAGGAGCAATAAAATAAAAATGCTAAATAGTGCCCATTGTTCGATTAATCGAACACCATTTTTCTCAAAAATAAAAAATCTAAAAAAAATTTGGACTTCAGATTCGTGTTTTCTTGTCCCAAATTATCTATTAACCACCAAGTTTTATAAGGTTACTCGAAAAAAAAAAAATCGCTGGGACGAAATGGGTTAAAGAAAAAATATAGAATGGAAAAAGTGCTTACTTGGAGGCCACACGATCAAGTTTTACCTTTCAATGTGTATTGCAAACTCTCACTTTTTTACTACACACTCACACTTTTTGATTTGACCACGAGATGGCATTCAATTTCACCTTTCCATTTGTTTGGCAATTTTACTTTCAATTTAACAGCTGATTACATGTTTGGTTTATATGTAAATTCTTTTCTTGATGGCATCTTGGAAGTAAATTGCTCAAAAATTTAATGCAGCCTACGTCACAACTTTCAATTTTTGGTAATATTGACAAACATTATATGGAAAAGACTATAAAGAACATTTGAACGTGTGGCCGCAAGGTTAGCAATAATAATTTTTTAAAAATTATTTTTTGTTTATATTTTTACAACAGCTGTTTATGTTAAACATGTGTATTAAGGTGACCGTTATTTTTTTTCGTATTTTCACTTGGCAAACCCCTTAGAATGATTCCAAATTAGAAAAAAATATATATATATAAAATTTGGCAACCTAAATGCGTGTACCTAATTTGGAGACTTTGGCTTTTGCCGTTCCCCAGATATACAGCAAAAAGTAATAAAAATACAACAACCACAAGGGATTTTTAGAAAAAATTAGAGGTAGTCGTGGTTTTTTGCTCATATCTCAGCCATTTGTGGACCGATCTGTCTGAATTTCAATAGCAAAATTATAATAAGAATACCTGACATAAAGATACCCCAACCAAGTCCCCATCATATCTGGGGGCTTCGGAAATCCCATTTCAACAGACAGACGGACAGACGGACGGACGGACGGACAACCGGTTTTGAACTTCGCTTTTCATAAGGACCCAGAATATATATACTTTATAGGGTGTAGGATCAATATTGTAGAAATTACAAACGGAATGACAAAGTTATATATACCCTTTCTACCTTCGGTGAAGGGTATAAATATAAAACTTCATATTCGGATTCAGGGGAAAGTTTTACATAAAGATTAGCTGTCAGAATCATTTGGTCACGACTTTATTGAAAATTTGTCACGTAGTGTAATCACCAGGCAAAGAATGCGAAGATATGTGAAAATTTCGGTGTTATTTTTTAATTTGATTTTTTCTGGATAAAATATTCATGTTAAAGAAAACTAATACAGAGCAACATTGTTCGTAAGATATAGCCCGAGAATATTTGTAAATAAGTTTTTCTCTAAAATAATTATTACGGAAGTTATCAACAACTAAAGCGACCCATAGCATTTTAGCAAACTTTGTGGTCTCAAGGCACGGCTAATAACTATGCAAACGATCTAAAATTTTTTATATATATTTTTTTTATTAAATACTTTAATAAATTCTTCAAGCTTAAGGTCACTTATTTATAAAATTAATTAAAATATTTTTATTTTCGATATTTCGATTTCCGTTGGAAATCTTCTTCAGGAAAATTTTTATTTGTAAATTAATATTATAATTTTATAAATAAGCTTAAAGAATTTATTAAAGTATTTAATAAAAAAAAAGGTCGAAGAAATAGGACTATAATATATTTTTTTTCTAATTTGGAATCATTCTAAGGGGTTTGCCAAGTGAAAATACGAAAAAAATTGCACATATAACTTGCGGTCACACTAATGTGTATGCTGACAGATTAATTATAGGTTTAAACCTCCACCATTGACCGCTTAAACTAGCAAATAAGTTTAAAAAATACAACTCAAAAAGTAAATACGGAGATTAAAGTTAATTTAATTGCTCATCTCTAAACTAAAAAGTGGCTCTAATGCATTGATGCAGCCTTCTCAATTAATTAAGCTTCATCCTAGTATAACTGTTTTTTTTTATAATGCTTAGTGCGTAAGTTAATAACTGTTGATCTTGAGTATTTTTTTTTAATTTAAGAAGAAATTCCTCTACCTTCCCACATAAACACTAATAGAACGATTTCGGCAGGCATTCACCCTTATTCTATTTGGCGTCATTTTTATACCCTTTTTTATTTTTTTATGTTCTAAAAACGATTTAAAAAAATATTTACCAGTTTTCGCTTTTTAAATTTTATTTATAACGAAGTTTTAAGTATTGTAAATATGTATGTAAAGGTATGTAAAAACTATTTAGTTTTTGTCTAGTTGCTCTGTATTCTGCTCGCACAATGGTGAAGGGTATATAACATTCGGCACAGCTGAATATAGCACTCTTGTTAAAATTAAATACGTCATCAACTGAGTATTCTAATATAAAGTAGCGAATTCTATTTCGAATTTTCGTTTTTAAGAGATTTATACCACTAAAAACCTATTTTAACTTCCGCGTTGCTAAATGGCAAGACCAAGAACTTTATTGCAAAAGAATCTAATTCACTGAATGGATTTTCATTTACTGCATTTTTATATCCATATACATTTATCCAGAAATCAACTGTTGAGTTCTAATTTAACAATTCATATGAATTTAGTTTCTGCCACTGATGTACCAAAAAGTTGTAATTTCTTCTACAATGAAATCAATAATTTCTTCTGTTAAATGTTCCCCTAATTTGCATTTATTAGTTTTTTTATTTAAACTATTTTTCTACACAAAAAAAGTTTTTACATATTTGTTAAATTAAGAAAATTTTTTGGTAATCGTTGTCTAAGTTGACATATTAATTGAGCTATAAAATCTCGGCATGTAATTCGTATCTGTTTTTCTATTTCGATTCCAAAAATCGTAATTGAGAGAAAAAATCAGCTTAACATGTATTTAATGGATCAAACTGATCAAATTTTAAAACAATTTGACATGAAAGGTCTTTTAAAAGATTGTACAGTTTCTATAGCAAAAGAGTAGGGATTTGTATGTGCATTCAACATAAAAGTGTGGTAGATTTTCAAAAAAAGATACTTGCATATTCTTAAATTAAATAATGCTAAATATCGTCAGCTCAGAATTGTTTTGACGCATATGCCAAAAAGTCAGAGTGGGGAAAAACGACAAAGACGATTTACATGAAGATTTCTCCAAATGTACCCGATATAATTTTTTTTATATTTTTACCACTGCTTCCGGTATATGTTTTGAAGAAAAATTTAAATTTTTGGGCACTTTTATAAATAAAGTTAGAATTTAATAATATTTTTTTGAAAATGAAAAATATTGTTTTGTGCCGCATACGCCACTTTTCTAAAAAAAAAACATTTAAAAGTGGCTTTTTGTGCTGCATACGTATACTTATTGCTGTGTATTGAGTAACTTGTTGTTGAGATGATTTTTTTATTTTTATTATATTATATTTTTTTATTTGATATTATTTTACAAAAACAGAAAAAACAGTTCTACTGTTATGAAAAGGTACATAAAAAGTCACAAATTAAACCACTTAAGTAATGCAAAAGTAAAATAGAATCAAGAAAAAACACTTAAAATTTAAAACTTAACATTGAGTAAATTTTTATAACAATCTTTTTATCAACACGTGGAAGAAATATAAGCAAGTCTTTTATGTCTCTATTTTTATCGCTGGAAATAAATGATGGTTTCGATATTTTCAAAACATTCGTCAACAAATTCTCAGGAGTTTTCAAACAATTTTTTGATGCAGGCTTAACCAAAATTGCATTTTTATATTTTTCCTATCTGGTAGAAGTTTTATAATATATACATTAATCATTATTTTAACTGTAAAGAAGTTATAGAAAGTCCATTTTTTTTTCTTTCAACGAGTATGTGCGAAAATCTTCCGGAAGCATTTCCAAAACTTTTAATTTTGTTTTATTATTTGGCATTGTTTTAAGCAAATTTAGTAAATGAAGAGGAGTGTGAATTTCAATATTCTTTAAGCACCGGTCAATAATACCATCGACACAGTCCACTTCTTGAATTAAAGAATGTCCTGTTTCTGAAGACTTGTATTACGGCATCAATATTATTTTGCTTAATGAACATTTTGATTGCGGTTGCGTTAATTCGATTTTTATTTTGAGGTACGCAAGAATCGCTCCATAATATCAAAGTTTAAATTAGTGGATAATCTTTTAATAATTCATTTAAAATTGTAATTAAAGCAATATTGTTACCACTCCGACCACTATGAGCTTCCGTCCAAAAGCCACAATAAGTAAAAGTTGGTAATTTTGGCATAATAATGGTTGCTGTTAGATTATACATATTTAATTTTCGTTTGTAGTAAAATGTTGAAGCATTCCCCTTAGGTAGGCTAAAAACACTTTGCAAACAATAGCAAACCGTACACTAATGCCCAATTTTCAGGATAGTATTTAAATCAATTTTTTTTCTTTTTTTTTTTTTGTCATTATTTTTTATTGACAGCCTGTTTAACGATATCGAACTTCATCGTGCGCATAGAAAATTACATTAAAAACAAAATTCGAACATTGTTCGATGTTTGTTTTTAATGTAATTTTCTATGCGAACGATGACCTTCGAAATCCATGAACAGGCTGTGAATCTTCATATATTAAATATGAACTAACAATAATTAATCAAATCTTAACCTAATACGTTATTTTATGTCCTGCCAGTGCCAGACAAAATTTTCTTCATCACGGGTTCTGTTCACTTATATAGGTGTTTATCGCTCATCTAATTGGGTAAGTGCTGCAGTGTCTCTTCTTCTTAAGCGAGTGTGGCCGCCATGATTTAAAATATTTCGAGCTAGTGGATTTGGGTGTTGTTCAAGCCTTTTTAAATATTTTATTGCATATTTTGTAATCATAGTTTTAACTAATGGCACATTGAGATCCTTATGAATGTTTGAGTTTTTAACATACCAGGGAGCTGCTGTGATTATTCGAAGAAGTTTATTTTGGCGCCTTTGAATTTTGTCGGTATTAGAGGCCGAGGCAGTGCCCCATAGTTGAATACCGTAGCACCAGATAGGCTTTAAGATAGAGTTGTAAAGTAGAAGCTTGCAATCGAGACTAAGGACAGAATTTCTTCCAATAAGCTAATGAATTTGAATGGCTTTTAGTTTCATTTGAGTTAATTTTGCCTCTATATGGCATTTCCACGTTAAACGCCGATCCAGATGAATACCGAGATATTTTACATGCGAATGTTGAGGAATTATTTGATTATTGATTTAAAAGGGGGGCAAGATTCCCGGCGCAAAGTGAATGTTATATGTACGCATTTTTGCTCATTGACCATTATCCTCCATTGTCGTAACCATATTTCTAGTTGAAATATATGATGCTGTAAGTAACGTGATGCTTCATAACGATTTTCGTGGACGCTTAGAAAAGCTGTATCGTCTGCAAATGTTGAAGTTTGTGTATAGCTGCTTGTTGGCATGTCCGAAGTATAAATTAAGTATAATAGGGGGCCCAGGATGCTGCCTTGTGGTACTCCAGCGGCAATGGGCTGAGGTGAACTTAAGAAATTTCCTTCTTTAATAATAAATTGACGACCGACTAAGTAGCTTTCTAGCAGCTTGTGTGTGTTTGCTGGTAAATTTTGCTTCAATTTATGTAATAAGCCTTCATGCCAGACTTTATCAAAAGCTTGCGAAACATCGATGAAGAGTGCTGAGCAATATTTTTTTTCTTTAAATGCTTTTCTTATGACATTTACTATTCGATGAGTCTGTTCAATTGTGCTGTGTTTTCTTCTACATCCGAACTGATGGTTTGGAATACATTTATTTACACTTAAAATCGGTGTTAATTTTGAAACTAATAATTTCTCAAACAGCTTTGACATATTTGATAATAAGCTAATAGGCCTATAAGACTCCACTTTTGTATGATCTTTACCTGGCTTTGGTATCATGGTAACTAAGGAAACCTTCCATTTTTGAGGATAGTATTCAAGGCGTAAAATAGCATTAAAAATAAAAAGAATTTTCTTTGCTATGCGAGGTAGCTCCAAAAGCATTTTATTACTGATTTTATCAATACCAGGTGCCTTCTTAGTGTTTAAGTCACAAATAGCCTTTTCGATTTCTCTTAACTCAAATCTGAGGGGAATAGCTGCTCTAGCAGCAACAGGTGGTAACTCGACCGCAATATTGTGAAATATATTTGGTGTAAATACGTTTTTCAAGTGACTAACAAACAGATTTCCTTTTTCAATATCGTTTCTTGCCCAATTACCATTCAAGTTTCTTAATGGTGGCTTAGATATAACTGGCCTTTTTAGATTTCTAGCTGCACGCCATAATGAGTAGTCAGATTGTGGAGTTGCATCAAGTTCCTTAAGATATTTTTCTAGAGAAGCCGTTTTCTGATTCTGCAGTAACTTTCTTAGCTTTTTTGTGCACTCTTTTAATAAAATCTTAAGTTGCGGGGATCTGTAAAGTTGCCACTCTCTCCGAACTCTACTTTTTTCAGTCAAGAGCCGCTCGACATCTGAAGAATATATTTTAGTATTTTTAATTTTTTTGGGGGTATCGCTGGAATGTTGAACAACTAGTTTCAGAAAACTGTCAAAATTGTCAATAGAGCGATCTACATAATCCGGTGTACTGAGCGGAATATTTTCTGTGCAATGGGTACTGAGATATTTTTTATATTTTAACAAATTAATTTGCGTAGCTGTCGTCGCTATTTAACCAGTCGGAGGTACAATTCTATTGGGGTTCATTATAGTAACAATTGTAGGTGTGCGGTCGGAAGATAATTCTAGGGAAGCTTCAACCTGAATCGTTTCTATGGGAATGTTTTTAACCTCGCCGAAATCGATGACATCTGGAATTTTTTGATGATCAGTGGGCCAATATGTTGGTTGTCCGCTCGCTACCACATTTAAAGCCATTTTAGAAATTGTGTTAAATAAAACACGACCCTTTGGTGTTATAAGTCGCGATCCCCAGAAGGTATGTTTAGCGTTATAATCGCCAGCGGCTAGGAAACACGGTCCTAATGATTTAAAATATTTACAATATTGGTCCTCCGATATTGAAAATCTAGGCGGGGAGTATAACGATGAAATTACTAGGTTTCTATTTAATTCCTCAACGCAAATGTTCGTTGCCTGGAGATAATCTTCACGATGATCACACATTAGGTAGTGTTTGACTCGGGCCTTTATTAAAATGGCAGAACCTCCACAAGCTCTATCTCGAGGGTCCTTGGTATCATATAGTATATAACCATTTATTTTAAACGTACTTCTTGAGGTCAAATGAGTTTCAGAAATCATCATGACATCAATTTGTTTATTTTTAAGAAAGTATTCTAATTCATTTTTATGTTGGCGGATGCCGTTTGCGTTCCAAAAACAAATTTTTAAACAGTTCATGGTTTGTTAAGTACAGCTTGCAATAACATCGATTGCATTCTAAGCATTTCCTGCATCATATTACCCATTGTGTTCGTAAAATTATTTACTGTTTGCACTAATGTTTCCATGGTTTTTTCTAAACGACTTAAATTAGAAAATTGAGTTTCATCATTACTTGGCGAGGCACCTTGCATTGGCTCATGGTTTGATTTTAGGACGTTAGCGTAAGAGGTTCTGTTATTACTAGGCTGGGGGGCTTGAATTGCATTTCTATTTACCTGATTTGCAACCTGCATTTGAGGGGTATTTGTTTTCGGTCCAACCGTCTGCTTGACGATATTATATACAGGGCATCCTCTATAATTCGCAGTGTGATTACCGCCACAGTTGCTACATTTTTTTACGTTGGGGTCGGTTTTAGACTTATCACAAGAAACTGTACCGTGTAGTTCACCACATACTACGCAGACAGGGGGTAAGTAGCAGTATGCCTTGGTATGGCCAAATTCTTGGCAGTTTAAGCACTGAACAGGTCCATTTTTTTTGTGCGGCTCTTCTATAGTTATTCTTCTGTAGAGAATATATTTTAAATTGTAAATATGATGTGTTTCGTTTTTTTTAAGTTTTACGTCGCCGGGTTCAAACTCCACTCGAAAAAGTGGTTGGGGAATTTTTTCTCTATTTTTAATATTTACTACATGTTTTACCTTGAAGCCTTTTTCTTCTAGGAATGTTTTAACCTCTTCTGGGTCCACGCATGAGTCAATACCCTTAATCACTACCTGTAGACCTTTACTGCTTTTCAGTTGGTAGGTATAAAAGTTTTTTTTTAAGCGTTTCAAAGTTGTTTACTATTTTGCGAAAATCATTCTCATTATTGACTTGTATTTTTGTCTCGTTTATAATTCCACGCTTTATAGCCGCTACGTAAAACGAATTTTCACCTATCACCGATATCAAACTCTTTATGAGCTCATTTGAATTTTGCTCCCTTAGATATATCGGGGGAGGCTTGGATGGTTTAATGACGTTTGGTGCTTCAGAGGATTCATCCTCCAGAATTGCAAAACGATTTTGAGTATTTATTTTATCAAAAGATGGTACTTTTGAGGCCGAAGCAACTGCTGCAGAGGTAGGGCTGCGTCCCCGTTTAAGCAATGTTATGTACCTGTCCATACCAACTTGTACTGTAGGCTTTTGACAACTTTTTACAGGGGGGTTTTCCATTGCATTTGTGTTTGAGTTCATGGTATCATTTCCCACTAAATTTGTTTTTGACGTCACGGCAATACTTGCTGGGCTGGCAACACTTGTCACCAAATCTAGTTGTAGTTTTTTTAATGAGTCACTATCCACTGTTTTTGTAAACACCGAGGGTGATAGGGAACGTGTTCGAGTAATTGGCTTAGCCGTTAAATAGTTTATATTGTTTGGTTTTGTTTTATTTATTTCTGCATTATTTTCATTTGCATTAACTAAAACGTAAACGTTTCTTTCATTTTGTTTTAGTGTTGTTTCACTGTTCGTACTCACGAAATAGTTGTTTTTGTTTTTCACATTTAAATCAATATTAAGTTAATTTTCATAACAAACTTAAATCGTATTTAAAACAGATTGGTTATTTGAGTTTTATTTGAAAAGTCTTATTTAATTAAGATAAAAGTATGGTAGCACTACTAAATAAAAAAAAAAAATTATAAAAAGTGTATTTATTTACAAGGTGGTCTGAAAAAACAGCTGACCGTTAATGCTTTGCCTGTTGTTGTTGTGTTGTTGTGATATTGAGGCCACCTTGCTAAAATATTACAATAGAAACTTAAGTTGAAATTAAGTGTACCACATCGGTGACTTAACTTTCACTTAAGTTTTTAGTGAAGAAGAGAATTTTGTATTTAAAACGATTTTAAAAATAAATGTGTTTTAATATCAATCCTGAAAATTGGCCATAAGTTGGGTCCATTATTTTATAAAACTATTTTTCACAAATTTATTTTCTTGTTGTCATTTTATTTTGCTTTTGCTTTAACTACTTTTTTTCTTACTGCAATGCAGCAAAGCAACAGTTAAATTTATTTTGTACGTTTTTATATGAACAATTTGCTGCAATCGCCAAACAGTGGCTTGTAGAGCAAAACAAAACTTAAAAAATTTTAAAACAGTTGATATGCAGCAAAATTAATGCTTTATTTCTCAGAAACCACAAAAAATTTCGCGAAACAGATTTTGGATTCAAAAAGGAGGTATTCAAAATATATATACCCATAGCTAACTCAATTTTTTAAAATATTGGCGGTAGGTCAAACCAATTCTGAGCTGACGATATGTAGTTGAAAAATGCTAAAAAAAAATTCTAATTGCTAAATGTTAAATTTGCTAAATGCTAAAATGGCCACGCTGGTTTTGATTGCCGTATTCATGTGTGTTTTAAAAGTACCCAAATAAATTCCCAAAAAGGAATATACCCGGTATTTAGTCAGACATCAAGTAAAAACCCGGTAGAACCCCATCTATATATGTATATAAGTTTGTAACATAATTAAAAAAAAAAATTTAAAGCACTTTAGAAATCGCTTTCGGTGCGGAAACTTTTTTCACCAAATCAACCTAAAAAACAGTTTTTTTATTAACAGAACGATATTCCCTGCTGGAGTGATATCTTGCACTCAAATTAAAGTTATATCCCTAGTGCACATACATATGTATGAAATCATTATTATTTTTTACACTTTAATCTTTATTGCTTTCCTAACTTACAACACACTTCCTGTGATTTATTTCAATTAAATTGATTTATTTATTGTCAATCATATCATCTATGCATTTTTTTGCAATGTTTTTCACAACTGATATTTTTAATTAGTGAAAATTCAAATATCGGGTGTTTTTTTTAGAGGCGGAAATATTAAAATTGTCAGCACAATTTTCTGTTTCAGCTGTTTGACAGTTCCCGGTTGTTTAAGGTTAGTTTGGCAGGCAGTTCATCTTGAATAGAGCAGCGCTAGCAAATTTTTTCTAAATATTTTAAAAGTTATGGCTTTGAAGCACAATAATTATTTGACATTTTTGTTCATTGATAAAGCATTTTCACGACGAACTGGGGTGTATCGCTGGATGTAATACAGTCGATCTACTGGGGTTTGTCAGGGAAATAGGACGGTTGTTTCTGATAAGGGGTCTGTAGAGGGAGTTTTTGTTCTGCTCTGGCATCTACTTATGGCCATTTTCTCAATGTATCGACAAACTGTCTGTTACCTAATGTCAACATAAAGTTATTGGACCGATAAACTGTCCGTTAACGATTTTGGGTTTCTCAATATACCGACAAAAAACAAAGTTTTAAGTTGGCAATGCCACTCAAAATACATGTAAAAGTTGGGAGTCAGTTGATTGAATTTATCTGTACGGCAAATAAAAGGAAAATAAATAATTGCCAGATGAGTGCCGGTTAGCTTTGCGATAAAATCGAAGCAAATGAGACATTGAGAAAACCAAATTTCTTTAATGTGCAGTTTTTCGTTGGGAAAAAGATAATCGCCTAATGAGAAAATGGCCATTAGTATCTTAAATCTATTTATCATCTCCTTTCTTTTTCGCATTTCTCTTTCCCATTTCTCTATATTGAATGGATTCATAATGGACTGCATTGGTGTCCGAGTGGAGGTGTGCCCTTGGGGGCATAACCCTTCTTAACCAAACCTAATCTACTCATATAAATTTTTTTTTAATGCAGTCTTTTCATAGGCATCAAGGTATACATATGTATGTACACAAGGTTAACTCGTTGGCCCATATGTTTGTCAGCTGATTACCCCTAGTTGGAACAAAAACGTAAAATTTCGTGTGTATGAGCCAAAATTTGTACATGTGTGCGTTAGATTGTTTTTATTTTATATGAAGACATTTTGACAACTCGGTTCCTTTTATAGAGCAGCATGTCTACACTCCCAAATGAGTCTACATACCTTGTGTAAATATACCTTGATAGGCATTTAATAATAACTGCCTGTGACTCGTTTATTTAAAACAACAAAAAATTTTTTAAATTTTGTTCCCCAACGAATTTTGATCCACTCATTCATAGCAGGATTATATTTTTCGTAATTGCTTAACTTATTTCAAAAATTTTTAAGAAATTACTCGTGTTTTTATATATTTTTAACTTTAACTAAAAACAAAGTTACTAAAATGTAAAATATTTTAATTGCAATCGCGTGAAATATTATGCGTTGAACACATGTGGTTTCAGAAGGACGGTTTCACCTTTTACTTGGCCACATTGTTATGATTTTACGACATTCGATTATTTTCCCTGGGATATTTTAATTCTTAGGTCTATGCAATAAACCACATAGCATCGATCACTAGGTAGAGAAAATAAGACGCGTTGTTGGCGATCTTCTGTCTGATTTATTGCACAGGATCTTCAAGATAACGCTATGTGCGCGTTAACTGCTGCTACAACATTCCCGAAATTATATTTTATCATAATGCCATGAATTTATCAAATTAATAAAGCCAATCAAAAACCTTTACCTCTTTTTTATTTCAATTTTACGTTGCCTTCCTCTAAAAAAAAACACCCGATACTTGCTGTTTTGTCTATCGGAATGCATACGACACGTGTGTATGTTTTATAATTGTTTTATTAAACACAAAGATATGACGTCTTATTGACGACAAGATGTCTCCTTTGTTCGTGTTTTGTAAATATTTATTTTTTAAAAAGCATTTGTTTGGTTGTGTTGTTCGTTTTCACGATGACTGGTTAGTTGTGGGTGTTTCTTTTGCTTTTGTTGCTAAAATCCCCTTGTTCTTTTGCCAAATTTCATACATACAATACACAAATATATGATTATGTTTTTTTTTTTTGTTATTTATAATTATAAATTTTGTTTATCGCTGCTGCCTCAACAGACCGCCGCTTTCCATTAACTGTGTGACTGCAAATGAATCACTTTTGTGCAATTGCAAAAATAAAAATTCACATACAATTTCAAAATTTATGACTAAATAGGTGACATTTAATTAGTTGTTTATTTTTACGTTATGCAGTTCTTAAGAACCAAAGTGCTGATCTACACAAAATAAACTAAATATTTTGTTGATATTGAAAGTTTTTATCTGAAAAAAAAACTTCCGGTTGCTACAGCTGTTAATGAGTTGACAATCTCTGGCCGACTGATACCCAGCTCGTTCCGGAGCAAAGATCTAATTGCTGTGGGAAATGTTTTGTAGTTTGTATTGGCGCATGAAAACCCCAAACGCCGTATTGGAGATTTAAACGCTCAAATTTATGCGTTTGGAAATGTTTTATATGTTTACTAATTTAAAGATTTGCTGAGTTTAACTTGCACTTATTTACACAAAAATGTTTGAATTTTCTGCGATGACGAATTTTGAATTTTTTGAAAAAAGTTTGTAGGTATAGTTACTGAACTTTTAGTCAACGACCAAGTTTTATTGAGTCAATAAAAAAAGTTGTTGACCAAAATAATTTTTTTCAACATTTGTTTAAATAAATTGTTGGAAATTTGGAATAAATCAAACAAAATGTTGATCGAATCTTTATTTATTTATTTTTTGTGCTTTTCTAAATCCCCAAGTTTTATTCTTTGACAAATACACTAAAATTTATTGTTGGGGGATACGCTAGTTCCTATGCGCATTTCTCATTTCCAAAGACTTTGGAAAAACTAAACAAATTAAACTGTAAAGCGAATGAGAATTACAAACACTCAAGGTTTACTTGCAACGATTCAAAGCTTTTAAAAAATGGAGAAGAGCTGTAAAAATTGATTCAAATATTTTTTTTATTAAATATGAAGAAATATTTAATTATTAAGGGTAATCACGATGGTCATTGTGAAAATTTGCAATTTGTAAATTTGCAGTGCATATTATGATTGATCGTGTGCATACAACTTTTATTTTTTGTGCAAATTTGCTATTTTTCTAAAAATTAATTCTGGCAACACAAAAACCTTCAGGCAGCACTGTAAAAAATCTACATTTGTTTACAATTATACACAAGCAAAATAATATAAATTTTTTCTTTTTAATTTATTTAAATTTAATTCTCTATTTTATATTAAAACCCACGAAAATGCTCAATTTATAAACTTCCTTCAAAACAATATGGCGCTTAATATGTCAAATGTTATTAAGGGTATTCACGTCACATGTTGCACCCTTGCAAAAAAGCAAAAATAAAACAACAACCACACAGACAATTAGTTGTGCATAAATAATTGTCTTTGTGGTTGTTGTTATATTTTTGCACTTTTCCTTTTTTGCAAGGGTGCAACTTGTGACGTGAATACCCCCATTGTTTACATTTGTTTGCAACGGACAAATATGCACTACTTATTTTGATCATGGTTTTTTTTTTTTAGTGCAAACGAAGTAAAATAGAGCAAATTGCAAATACGTACATTTTGTTGTTGTGTTTTGCAAATGTGTGTATTTTTGCACGCATTTTTATCGTTTGCACACTTTGCACTACCCATCGTGATTTCACCTATTAAATATGTTTAATTGAGTGCTATTTTGCAAAGCGCAATTTTGATATATGGGCGATTCTATTCTAGACAACTTTTAACATCAATTTTCAAATCACACTATTTGATACTTTTTTTATGCCAATTTAAAGTAAAATATCTATATTTTATAATAATATAATTTTTTTAGACGTAAGCTTAAATATAAATTTGTTGTGCACTTCGAAGCATTAAGATTCATAGATTTGGCGAGAACAGAAAATTCATTGCATGTTGCACCCGTCATGGCTTAAATAGCAAATTTCTTATTATTGGATTATATTTCTCAACGATGTTTGATTTGATAATCATCGTCTGATATCTCATCTTTCACAATAAAAAAGAATAATACAATAAAAGTTTAAAAATTAACAGAGTTTTGTGTTTTTGTGGTATGATCTTATGAAAGTTAGCCAATTTGGTTGCGCCCGTCATGCACTTTAAAGCTCTCTCGTGGCTATTTGATCGTTTCATATAAATTCTTGTAAATAGATAACAATAGTAAATAAAAAAAATATTACCCCTTCTAGAAATAACTTAATTGCAAATGTGTTTATTTCTATGTATTAGTAAAAGACGTCTTAGGGTCTAAATGTTGCACCCGTCAGAATAGAATCGCTCATATTTATTCATTGAATAAAATAAAAATTTTGTTGACCTAAAGCTTTATTTTTATCAAACTGTGTTGTTAAAAATTTTCTTAAGATATTTTTTTCAGTGTATTAGCCTTTAAATTGTGTTTTTTTCTTTTAAGAATATACATCAACTCTGAATTTTAATGATGCCACATTATGTATGTATATTGCTTTTACTGCATTAATCAGCGCTGGTTTTGTCATTTCCCAACAAACACGAAATCAAACCTTTGATATGAAATGATTTTATCATTCGACATCAAACACAATACCCAAACGTTTTTCAATTGTTTGATTTTATCATTTAAACTCAAATTGATTAGGATTTGGATATAAACATTTGACATACAATGTTTAATCAAGTTGATGTCAAATTGTTTTCAAATGTTATTCTCAAATCAAAAAATAACTTGGCTGCACTGCAGCGAAAATTAATGCAAACACTAAAATATGGCGATTAAAGTTAAATTTTTACTTCGTGGTTAAACGTGTTTTACCAGAGAACGATTTATTTCTTGTGGAAAATAAGAATTATTTGATTTAGAGTTCGGATTAAAAAAAAAAAAACGGAAAGAACATTGTTTCATATTTTGGCTATGGTGCCGAATGTTTATCCCACAGTTTATTGAATTAAATAATAAATTTAAATTAAAAAAATAATATTTTTTATTTATGTTCCACATTGTATTATAATCCACATTTGAAAAAGATTTGAGAATTACGTTTGAAAGCAAGTTAAAATTAAAGGCATTTTTCAATTTGATTAATGATTATCAAATGTTTGTTGTTTGAAAAAAGGTTTGATTTCAACTTGAAAGTGAAAGTGTTTGTTGGGTTAATTTTTTTTCCTCCACATACATATAAACGTTTAAAAAGTCAAAAAATCAAATAAATTAAAAAAAGAAACATACAGTAAATTAAAAAAAAAAACAACAAAATAGTTTGACATTTAACGGCTGTTTTTCACAAGTTGGCAAACGTTCGGCAGCTCGTTAACCACTGTTGCCAATTTAGAGATTTTCCAGGCTAAATCTAGCGTTTTAGCGGTAAGCGGGAAATCTAGCGATTTTCGAACATCTCTCAGCGTCTCATTTTCGCCACAAAATCCTTTCTCAAATTTTAAATTTACAGATTTAACACTTTTTCTTATTAAGCATTTTTGTTTTTCTGGTTAAAAACTAGTTGTTTATGTTCACGGTTTTACTTACTTTTGTAGTTTTAGTTAACTACGATTGTATGTGATACTTTTTTCGATTTTCCCTTAGTATATTGTTAGGGCTATATGTGAAATTACACATCTTTAAGCCTGCTAAAAATTTTTAAGCAACAGGTAAGGTATTGATCTAAATTGTCTCGATAGATCTCAAGCAATATAATTCACTTACTCTCAACTTAAAACGGCAAATAATTGCCAAACATAGCGTAAAGCTTCGTACAGACGATGGTCAGATCTTACAATATTGGTAAGCAGCGTTGCTTAAATTGCATTAAAATTGGCTAAAATGTCTTACAACTGTGTGAACGTTATAAGCTCATGTGTATTTGCAGAAGCGCAAAATTAATGCATCTGACAATGGACCATTGTCAGAAAAATATTGCTGTTGGCAACGACTGCTTACAATATTGTAAGATCTGACCATCGTCTGTACGAAGCTTAAGTGTTATAGACTTTTTTGCGTTTTAATAACGGAATTGTTATACATACCCTCCACCACAACTAGTTGTGATAAGGGTATACTAAGTTTGTCATTCCGGGTGAAACTGTTTAAGTATTCATCTAAGACCTCATAAAGTATATATACTATGGGTCCTTAAGTAATTCTGTTCAAGGTCACTTTCGAACGACTCAAAAAAACGATAAATATTGGTATCAAATTGTTTCTAGTTCTCCTAAGCAGTTTGGGATTGAAATCCAGCAAAATCGGTTTAGTAGGAAAAGAGTTATGACTCAATATGTGAAACAACCCGGGACCGTAAAAGTTATTCCTTTTTTCATAAGTCAGATGAAAACAGTTATGTTTTGATTTTTATTTTTTTGAACAAATATAACAGTTATATTTTCATTTTTATTTTTTTTAACAAAAATAACAGTTATTTTTTGATTTTCATTTTTTTGGTCAAAAATAACAGTTATTTTTTGATTTTTATTTTTTCGGTCAAAAATAACAGTTATTTTTTGATTTTTATTTTTTCGAAAATATAAAATTCATATATTTTATCATTGACAAGTGCATAAGGAACAATATGGTATACTTGAATCAGTTTTTCGACATTTACTTCTATGTGCTTTTTTTGTTTTAAAATTCCAATATTACTGTTATTTTCGGTCCCTGGAAACAAGAGTGGTTGTTTTTTATTTATCATTTTGTTACACAAACTAGCATAACTAATGGCAGAATGTACATATTGATATAAGATTTTGCACTAATTCGTTCTATATTTCGTGAAGATCGGTCCATAACTAACGAAAGGCCCAATATAAAGCCCACTCTCAAAAACCCTTTAATACGGCTAAAACCGTAAAGACCATAGGGCCCATAAAAAGCCCACTCTCGGAAAACAGCTAAATCACCTACAACCGTAATAAATAATGCTATTGTAATAAATTGCGCTGTCAACTTTCGTGCCGATCGGTTCATAACTAACCATTGGCACCTTTAAAGCCTTTTCTTCGAAAAAACTTTAGTACGCGTGTAACCGCAACGGTGTATGGCATCAAAGATTCGGCACAGCCTAAAGTTTTTTTTTTTTTTTTGTTTGGGAAAAATAGCTTGGGAAGTTGAAAACCTGAGTATGTAACGTTATTTAAGAGTCGTATATCTTTGAAAAAGCAACCTATATCTAGGTTTATATAAAACTTTTAAAAATGTTTAGGTTTTAGCGGTATTTAAAAAAAAAATCCCGCTAAATTAAATATTTAGCGGTTTCTAGCGGTTTTGAAGTTCGATTTGGCGGGAAGTGTTCAAAAATACTTGGCAACAGTGTCGTTAACAAGAGTTAAGCAAATCGTTAGCCAGAGTTTGGTAGTGTATTATGAGTAAACTTTGTGCTAATTTTATGCCAAATTTTCATTATGAATATGGCTGTAGATTTCTAAAAATGTTTCAAACAGAATTTCGAAATACTTCACATTGAACATTTTGTAAATTTATTGCTGGGTATTAATTTTCAAATATCTCGTTTTAAGATCGTTAATATTCTTTGATGACAAATTTCGTATTGATACTCTTGTTCAGGTGAAACTTAAAATTATTTATCGCCCGTGTTATAATTAACCGGACTGTAGTGTTTTTGGGTGGTTGTTTTTTATACTCATTGTTCCCTTTTAATTTGCTCTTCTTTTCGCTGCCACTACTTTGTGTATGCGCAGCCGTTCTTATATTTATTTATGCTAGACAACAGCTCTAAGTGCAGTATAATTCAAAATTAATTTTAAATAAATAAATAGACCCACAAATAAAAGGGGTTTGTTGTACCTATAACCAAAAATAAACAAGTGTTTTATTTACACCATTTACTTAACCCCACTGACCACGATTTGGTGACTTCACCTAGCCATTCTGCGGATAACTCAGATCCTAACCTTTACAAAGGCTGTGAAGTTAAATACGTCCCACAGTTATTTTAAATACATTCCACACGTTCCACACAACATTTTTAAAATTATATATCTCCGAAATCGGGCTGAATCTGAACATAGAAATTATAGTCCTGCAATCTACTTGCCCTAGGCTAGTTTCAGTCTTCGCTCCCCCGATTCATGTCTTCTCGAAATACCTATTTTTTGGACTTGAAAATTACCATATTTTTCATACTAAGTTAATGAAATACCAAAATTTTCAAAATTATATATCTCCGATATCGGGACGAATCTGGACGTAGAAATTATAGTGCTGGAATCTACTAGCTCTAGGCTACTTCCAGTCTCCCGACACCCCGATTCATGTCTTCTCGAAATATCCATGGGAACAATCTTTTATAATTGAACTTCTATGAAAATACTTTTTTTGAAAAAAAAAAAAAAAAAATTATCTTTTTAATAAAAATTTCGGTTTGTTTTATTGAAAAAATGTTATTGTTTTTAATTTTTATAATTATATTGGTTTTTGTTTACAAAAAGAAAATTTGTTTGTTTTAGCAATTCGTTTGACAGCGTGTGGAACGTATTTATAATAACTATAGGACGTATTTAACTGACGAATTTATCTTCACACCCTTAGAAAGTTTATGCAGCAAATGTTTCATAATATGGATGAGGACCTTAGCAAACGCGCGAATACATGTTAATCACATGAGGCAAACCATATTAGATGCTAAGCGCCATCTATAAAAGTGTGAATTTCGAGCACAGTGTTATTAATATATACATTTATTTTAGATGATTAGTATTGTGGCTATTTTATAAATGTTTATAGATTTTTATAAATAAAAATAAATAAAAAAAACAAAATAAAAAAAAACAAGTAAAAGTTCTATATTGGGCTGTGCCGAATCATGTATACCGTTCACCGCTGTATTGAAAAGCGGATTGTTCTCTAGTTCATATGGTATGGGCGTTGTTGTGTCAAAATTGTTATTCCCAATTTAACCCCCGTTTCCATATGCAAGTGCAAGTTCTCCCGATTTTTGCAATTATACACTACTTGCAAGTAATTACTTGCATGTGGAAAAGTGCAAGGGTAACATCGATAAATCAACTTCTTTCTCACAAGGACCCAGAATATATCGTCGTCCCGGAATTATCTTGTCGTATATCACAAAATCAAAAAAAAATTAAAAATTAAATAATTAAAAATGAGATAAGACCGTTTGCTGTTCTAAATTTAACAGGTCTATCGATCTGCGCAATCCTCAGATCTCTGTCTCTTATGGTTTATGAGATATTACGAAGCCATTTTGTTGTTTATCCACGTTTGCGAAAAATTTAATGCGTTATAATATCGCATGTAACATAATTTTAGTTATACAACCAAAAGCGTATGAAAATTTACAATGAAAAAAATCTTGCGTTATCTTGTTGTATGTGAACAAAGAATATCAGGCATGTTACAAAAAGAGACTATCTTATTAAAATTACTGTTATTTTAACCCTTTTCGTTTTATATGTAAAGAGTTTTATCGGATGTAGTACATAACGGGTATTTATATTGATGGAATTATTGCTATATTGCTTAAATTAATTTTATTGTTTAAAAATTAAGGTTAATAATTCAGGGTGTTCCAACCATAATGCACGATGGTTATTGTAAATAAAACAACAAAAGGTTTTCAGAGAATTATCTTAATATTTTTTATTATGATAAAAGGATCTATGACAAAACAAAATATCGGCCAAACGCTCGCTACGGCTTCGGTAGCATATCTCTACCCGATTGTCCATATTTTCAGTGACTCTTGAGACATACAAAATTGAGGTTCAATGTCGTTAATGTGCCGAATCATCCCATCCTTTAGCCCTTAAATTGTTCTTGGCTCATTGACGTACACTTTTTCTTTTAAATATCCCCAAAGAAAATAGTCAATGAAAAACCAAATTTTTCAAAATTATATATCTCCGATATCGGGACGAATCTGGACGTAGAAATTATAGTGCTGGAATCTACTAGTCCTAGGCTACTTCCACTCTCCCGGTACCCCGATTCATGTCTTCTCGAAATACCTATTTTTTGGGCTTGAAAATTAACATATTTTTCATACTAAGTCAATGAAAAACCAAATTTTTCAAAATTATATATCTCCGATATCGGGACGAATCTGGACGTAGAAATTATAGTGCTGGAATCTACTAGTCCTAGGCTACTTCCAGTCTCCCGGTACCCCGATTCATGTCTTCTCGAAATTCCTATTTTTTGGACTTGAAAATTACCATATTTTTCATACTAAGTCAATGAAAAACCAAATTTTTAAAAATTATATATCTCCGATATCGGGACGAATCAGGACGTAGAAATTATAGTGCTGGAATCTACTAGTCCTAGGCTACTTCCACTCTCTTGGTACCCCGATTCATGTCTTCTCGAAATACCTATTTTTTGGACTTGAAAATTACCATATTTTTCATACTAAGTCAATGAAAAACCAAATTTTTCAAAATTATATATCTCCGATATCGGGACGAATCTGGACGTAGAAATTATAGTGCTGGAATCTACTAGTCCTAGGCTACTTCCACTCTCCCGGTACCCCGATTCATGTCTTCTCGAAATACCTATTTTTTGGACTTGAAAATTACCATATTTTTCATACTAAGTCAATGAAAAACCAAATTTTTAAAAATTATATATCTCCGATATCGGGACGAATCTGGACGTAGAAATTAAAGTGCTGGAATCTACTAGTCCTAGGCTACTTCCACTCTCTTGGTACCCCGATTCATGTCTTCTCGAAATACCTATTTTTTGGACTTGAAAATTACCATATTTTTCATACTAAGTCAATGAAAAACCAAATTTTTCAAAATTATATATCTCCGATATCGGGACGAATCTGGACGTAGAAATTATAGTGCTGGAATCTACTAGTCCTAGGCTACTTCCACTCTCCCGGTACCCCGATTCATGTCTTCTCGAAATATCCATGGGAACAATCTATATTTGACCCTTTTATAATTGAACTTCTATGAAAATACTTTTTTAATGAAAAAAAATTATCTTTTTAATAAATATTTCAGTTTGTTTTTTATTGAAAAAATGTTATTGTTTTTAATTTTAATAATTATATTGGTTTTTGTTTACAAAAAGAAAATTTGTTTGTTTTAGCAATTCGTTTAACAGCGTGTGGAACGTATTTAAAATAACTGTAGGACGTATTTAACTGACGAATTTATCTTCACACCCTTGAAGATGTTTTGGAGTCAAGCAATTTCACCTTTCCAATAGCTTTTTACAAATTTACAAAATTATCACAAACAAATTTATTTAAATTTAGACAAAACAACGTCTGTCGGGTCAGCAAGAATTATTATAAATTACATTTTAATATTGGTGAAACATACAAATGCAGGTTTTTAATACCTTATTTTAAGGTTTATCCCACAAACTAAAAAAAGTGGCGTAAACAACAAAATTGAAAAAATTTTTCGGACTGTAACTAAAAAATCATTTTCCATGACTTTGGGTTATTTTTACATAAATCGATAAAGAACTTTAAACACAATAGTTATCTGTGATATACATATGTACGTATAGGATTAGTCTACAAAGTCTATAATAAGCATTGTGAAAATTACAAATGGAATAAGTATATAAAAACGTATTTAAGTATATACTTACCTACTTATACTCGTAAGTTCTCTGTCAACCTGTGGTGAGAGGTATAAACAAAGCAAAACTCAAAAAATTGGCGTTATTATTCTAAAATAACAGGTAAAGGCCCAATGATAATATGCATAGTCTTGCTTAACCTAATGTCAAAAATTAATAAAAAAAC
The DNA here is from genome assembly GCA_930367215.1 of Pollenia angustigena. NCBI lineage: Eukaryota > Metazoa > Arthropoda > Insecta > Diptera > Polleniidae > Pollenia > Pollenia angustigena. The sequence continues at coordinate 72,587,041 of OV884057.1, read as the reverse complement.
TCTTAAATATATTTAAAAAAGCAAAAAGCAAAATCAAAAAAACTTAACTTTAAGTTCAATATGGTTTGCCTCATACATAAGCACATTATGGTTGGGCCTTAACATTGCACTTAAGTACATACATATGTACGTTGTTTTTATTTAAAATATAAACAAAGATAGTGCTTGTATGTACTTCTAGCTCTAAATTTAATTAAATTTTTAGAACATAAGCTCGAAAAAGAACGTACTACAAACAAATTTTTACTACGCGTACAAAATATTTCACAGCTTAATTTTTTTTGTTAAAGTTAAATTTTTATGTTTTACGTTGTTGCTTTTTATTTCTTTTCAATTTGCTTTATTTTGACCATATCAAAAAAAAAAAAAAAAAAAATGTGATGTCATCGTCAGTAATTTCAATGACAAAGAAGTGTAAAAAACAAAAACACACTTACTGAAAACAAAAACCAACAACAAAAAGATACTCGGAGTAAAAAAACAAGTCTGTACAGTTTTGAATAAAAATTCGAACAACGTGCAGAATATATTTATGTATGTATGTATGTAAAGGGTGTTTTTTATAGAGTGTTTAAAACATATTGAAATATATTTGTTCAATTGTGGATTCTCTTCACTCCAGATGCGACAATTCATTCAACCAGAAATGAGCTTCATCGGAAAATAAAATTATGAATGGAAATTCATAATCAATCAAGGGTGTTCTGGAAATCAAAAACGCAAAACGCAAGAATTTTAAACGTCGTTTTTTAATAAGATTTCTGTTACAAATTAATTTTATGACAAATATTTTACAAACACTTCTCTATTAAACAGAATTTCATAATAAAAATTAATCAAATTTGTATTAAAAAACAACTTCCAAATTCTGGCTTTTTGTGTTTTCGGTTTCCAAAACACCCTTAAATATCAATTTGTGCTTTAGCCCATTCGCCGAATTGGCTGCTCATACGATGATCGTTTGGCTTTAATTCCTGCACAAGTTGAATCTTAAAAGCTTTTAAGGTAATATCCTTTCGTAAAATCTCCCACAAAGTGGAAGAACACAACCCCAGTTGCTGAGAAGGATTAAGTACGCCATAAAATGGAAGAAGTGCACGATGAGTTTGATGAATAGAACAATTATTTTGATTAAAAATTTCAACAATTTGAACGCGTTGTTCTGGTGTTAGTCGATTCATAATGAAATTTCAAAGCAAACTAAACAAAAAGTAACTATCAGCTGTAAAATGGGTGCTCAAAAAAAAGCAGTGATGCCAACTCAAAGTTGTGGCATTCTAAAAAAAACACGCTTTATATACATATGTACATATATTTTTTTTCTTTTGTTATATGCTGCGTTTATGTAAATACATATACAACATAAGTACATACGAGGGCGATTCAATATGTCCATGACCTTTTAAAAGAAACTGGTTTTTGGTAAAAAATATTTAATTTGTCCAAACTTGCTCCTGATTTTATCGTTGGAGTCAAATCTCTTTTCGCCGACCCACATCTTCAGGTTGGGAAACTTAAAATTGCCACTCGGCGCTAAATCTGTTGAAAAGGGCAGATGAGGGAAAAATTTGTAGCCTTATTCTTTTTTTGGCTTTTTACCATGGAATGTTAAATGAGCAAAAGAAATACACTTTCAATTTTCCCCTTAAACCCCCTTAATTAATGGCTGTCAAACTAAATGACGCAGATTATTCACATTTTGACAAGAGAAGTGTGACTCTTTCAGTTAAAAGGGGGGGTAATTCAAAAAGTGCCGAACTTATTGACCCGTCCTCGTATGTATAGACCAGGAAATATGTACATTAGGGTGGCCCTTAAACGCACCAAATTTCTATTTTTCTGAAATTCGAAACGAAAACCTTCTTAATGTTTTCTATTTGGTTTTAAGCACTTATTTCGTCAGCTCATTATTGGTTTGACCTACCGAACATAAAAAAAAATTTTGTTAGGTATGGAATATATACATATAGATTTTGAATACCCCCTTTCTGAACTTAAAACTTGGTTCACGAAATTTTTTATGGTTTCTGAGATATTAAGAATTAAATTTGCTCCATATCAACTACTAATTTCAAAGTTTATTAAGTCATGTTTTGCTCTACATTCCACTGTTTGGCGAATGCTGCATATTCCTGATACAAAAGAAAATTTAAGTTGGCTAAATACAAATAACATATTGCATTATACGATCTAATTACAAAACGACTAGCAAACTTCTATATAACAACTATTATTATCGAATGGGAATAAAGTTGAAAACCAACCCAAATCATTCGACAATCTTATCAACAGTAAGCATCGATATTAAACTGCGGATCGTCGATGTCTGCTAGTGCTATGCTAATAGTATGTATGAGTGTATATTAGTTCCTTTAATTAATTAGGAGCATAAGGCCTCCTTTGCTAATAGTGCAGCAACAAAACGATGTATAGTAATGTTATGACTTTAAACTACATCGGGGCCTTTTGTCCAATGCAGTATCAATCGGTTTTGCATTTCTTTACCATTTTTTTATATGTATGTTTTCTTTATATTATGCCAAATGTTTTTGACAGCGTCAATAAGTTTACACAAACATAAATTTCCGTTGTTAATACGCCTTGGTAAAAGGGATCTGTTATTTGGAACGCCTTGGCTTTGCAAAGGGGACCCCAGAAAGCTTGTCGAGATAATAAAAGAACTGCTGAATACTACATGGAAACTTAGTAAGTGATACAGTAAGCATTACTGCGAGCGTAAGACAAGGATGCGTCCTGTCGCCTTTATTGTTTAATATTTTTTATATATAGCATTACGTGGGACTTATGCGGCCATATTTCTGACCTAGATAACGCAGATAATATATGCCTTCTTACGCATAATTACTTTGCTTTGCGAAACGGAAGCAGAAAATGCAGGCCTTAAAATAAATAAACCCAAGACGAGGGCAATGAAAATCAGCAAAAATCGTATAATGAAAGCTAGGCAATCATTTGGCCAACTCAACACAAAATGGAGGAAGTCTCCATTCCTCTCCACGTGCACAAAACTTAATATTTTTAATGCGTGAGTCAAGTCTGTGTTGTTGTACGGCTGTGAAACTTGGAATACCTCCGCAGCTGATCTAAATACCCTACAAGTCTTTGCGAACAGGTGCCTAAGAAAAATATTGCGAATTTTTTTGCCCAACACCATATCGAATGTTCAACTCTGGCCCCGAACTAATCAGACACCAATAAGGGCTGAAATATATATGTATGCGTAAATGGGGTTGGGTTGGTCATGCACTATGTCGTACACCCACTAATATCACTCGTAATTCCGTATTCTAGAACCCCCAAGGAAGCAGACGTAGGGGTCGCCCTGGCCACACTTGGCATATACAAATCTATATTTGAGAGTTAACAAATCGGGCAAAAGCTGGAGTGAAGTAAAAAATCTAGCATCAATGAATAATTGGAACGAATTTGTTCAAGCCCTGAGCTCTTTATAGGAGCCAAATATATATTAAAGGAGTCTAATGAATGGTTTTTTAAACGTATTACTTTTATCTGGAAAAAGAAACGTTGCCGGATGAAAACTTGAAACTTCATTGTCATTGTTGCTCTTGATGTTAATTATTACTTTTTGCAAATTCTGAAAATTGTATGTGAACATATTTGATTGTTAGTAACTGTTAATATAAAATAATGTTAAACAATATTGTATTCAACAGTTTTTATCTTGAGTGGTTTTTTTGTTTGTTTTAAAACTTTATTTATTTTTTGTTTCTTGTCATTGCTTTTTTATTTGTATTTTTTTAGGTAATTCCAGGTGCTATATGCACAACGATACAAATTGTATACGGCACGGAACATTTGCGGCGAGCTCATCGCTCTTTATATTTGTATACTCGTTTATGGTTCTTGTTGATTTGTTTTCGTCTTTTGTTTTTCGTTTTTTTTTTTTTTTTTTTTATAATAAACATTGCGGTTACTTATCAAAATATTTAATAAGTTGTTGTCTTGTTTGTTTTTTTTTAATTTTCTGTTTTGTTTTTTAAACCAAATTAAAGACACTTCATTTATATATTTGCTGATTTTGTATGCAATAATGCCATCAAATATTGAGACAAATTTTGCTTGAAATTTATAACAGTCCAAACAAGTTATGTATGTTCTTTTGCCGTTTACGGTTAGAGGCTGTTGAGAGCCCCAATAATAGGGTCGGACAAGGTGGCCTAAAAGTCGTTTTGTTTTAAACAATTTTATTACGGAAACCACAACGATAAGTGGCCCTTTGTTCCCATGGTTCATTACATAATACATATGGGCAAGGCCACCGTCAGTAACGTTACGCTCGTATACCTATTTTGGTCAATATCTTTATAAAATACAATTATCTTCCCCAACTTGAGACCGGCATATACATACTATCGTTTCATACGCAGATAATTTTGCTGTATCTCGTTTTGTTGTGAAGTTATGGACATTTTAAGCCGTCAGTAACGTCACCGGATTTTGGAAGTGTGTTTGGAGGTTACTGAACGTTTGTGTACAAATTAGCGAATTGAAAAGAGTTCATGTCTATTATTGCCCAGTATGTTAAAAAGGAAGGATGAAAGATGATTTTTATCCAAAAGGTGGGCTTAATATTTTATGGTTTAATCACGTAAATGACATAAAAGCAGTGTCAGTAACGTGACGCAAAATGTCAGTAACATCACACGTACGAATTTCTTGGGTTAATAGCGGGAACCTAAACGGCCAAAAATCATAGGAGAGGAGTTTTAAATTGCAAGCCTGGGGAGATATTAAGACAAAACCTCTTTTCGCACTAATATCATAAAAAAAATTTAGTAAATCGGGCTTGTCTTTAGAGCTGATTTTTGTATGATAGAGTAACGAAAAATGTCGAATTGACTTCTGTTTTTCTTTTTTTTTTTTTGCGAAATATTTGTGAAATAGTGATACAAACTTTGTGTCGGTATTTTGAACTAAAGCCAGTACACTGTAAAATAAAAACACATTATTATCGGATAATAAAAAGTTTTTATTAATTTCAGTCTTGTTAATTGTTGCAAAATTAAAGCATCACTTCAGTTTTAGTTTTTTTTAAACATAAATAAACATAAAATATCACAAAAAATAAAGAAATTTTAATTGTATCCTTGCTGAGAAGTAGTATAAGCTACTATTTCGTCCCCAATGGTACGGATTTGGTGCGAAGACGAAATGTCACGAATGTTTTTTGCAGCACGGCGCATAGAAATCGCCTTTCCCAATTCACTTATTGGCATTAGTTTTTCTTTCTCTTTTCTGTTAGCCCTCAATTTTTCATTGCTTCGGCCTTTTTCTTTTTGTACTCGTCGTATTTGTTGCTTTCTGTTAGCTTTTCAACATAACGCTTGTCTCTTTGGGCACCAGAAGTCGGAGTCTAGCAATTAAATACCAAAATATTAAGCAAAAAAGTAGAAAAAAATTTTTTTTTTTCTTAAACCGTCTGTAACGTCACGCAATCTTGTTTTTTGCAAAAATACCCTGCTATATGCAAATAATGCTTCATTTAAGAATTAATTATAAAAGTACTTCAAAAATACTCAAAAAAAATCAGCTCATCCAACCTCTTTTCTAATTAGTTAACGGATAAAAAAAACATTTTATAAAAATTTGTCAGTAACGTCACCATTTATTTGCGGCTGATTACTTTAAGCCCTAATTGGCCCAAAAGCCAAGCTTTGTACACAAATTTGCTTGCTAATCAATATTTTTATTTATATTCTATCCATATAAAGTAATTATCTGCCTAAATTAAAAAAAATAACAACAAACTTTACCTTTTTCGCCGACTTTGCTATATTTTTCAACTACGCATTGCACGTGCCCGTTATGAAAAGAATGTAAAATGTCTAAACAGACCCAAATTTTGAACTGGCATTAAATGCTGCCAAATTCTATATATATTTGATATTTCAAAAGTAAAAAAAAATTAAGGCTTTGTGATAAAAAAAAAAAATCTATGTGGTTTAATTTTTCGTGGCCTTGCCCATATGTATATAAAACAAATTAAGGTATGCGCTGGAAATCGATTTTAAAAACAAAACGATTTGAAACCGAAAATATCGTTTTCAGTATCTTTTAAAATGGATTATAAATACATTGTTTGTTCGAAATCGTATTACCTTTAAATTTGTTTTACTAACTCTGTTAAAAACAGAAATCACATAAATTTTTTTTTAACTTTAAACTTCTTTATTGATGTAAACTTAATGTATGTATGTTAAACTGAAATTACAGCATGTTACATGAACATAGCGGTTAGCATAATAATAGCATTTTCACACTTGTCAACATTTAACATCAATTTGCGAAGATGTTGGAATATTCCCATAAGAAATACATAGGGCTAAAAATCGAAATTTTTCAACATCTTTACAGAATGTTATTATCTCATTTTGTTCCCTTTAACATTTTTCGATTCTTTTAGTGTCATCACTAGAAAAGTGGCAATAAATTCTGTTATTATTGTGGCATCACTGACAAAATGCAAGTTGCTTTAAAAACAGCGTTACCATTTCTCAAGTTTTACTTTTTTGCAAGCCTTATTTTGCTCAAATTATTAAACGAAATGAATTAGAAATACATTTTGGTAAAAAAAGGTTTTAAAAAAAATAAATTTTTTTTTCAGAAATGGTGACATTTTTAGATGTTTTAAGTGTGAACCCGTATTTCACATTTTCAACATCTTCCATGCGTTCCTCCGAAATGTATGCAAGTGTACAAAAAAAAAAAAAAAACGCAAGGATGTAATAGTTACATTAAATCGTTTACATTATTACTTACATTACAGCACTGAATTGACTGCTGGGTGTAGGGGAAATTGCTGAAAAATTTTGTAAATACATAATTGTACACTGTTAGGCATATATATTAACTTATTGGAAGTAAATACTTACTGTTGAATTCATATTTAAATCGACAAGACGTGTTTTCTTTAAAAAAAAAATCGGAATTTAGTTTTGAAAAAGATTCGTTTACCATTTTTTAACTTTAAAAACTCTTAGATCCACTTTTTGGGTTAGAGATTAGAGATTAAATGAACTTTAATCTGCGTATTTACTTTTTGAGTTGTATTTTTTTAACTTTTTTGCTGGTTTAAGCGGCCAACGGTGGTGGTTTAAACCTAAACTTAAACTGTCAACATACACATGTTTAACATAAAGAACTTGCAAAAATATAAACAAAAAATACATTTTTAAACATTGCTTAGCACTTTTATATAAATTTTCCATTCTATATTTTTTCTGTAATATATTTTTTCTTTAAACGCAAAATATTTCTACCTTGTAAACAATATTAAACTCGCGCATTTTCTTCTTCTTTGAAAACATCCATATTGCTTGATAAAAAGTTGATATTTGCAAAAAAATGCTGCCATTTATTTGTGCACAGTATGGTAGCGCTACATGGTTTAAGCCAACACCCAAAAATAACAAATTCAATTGATACTAGATTAACTTAATTCTCAGATTAGCTAATTATAGAATTAAATTAACTTTAATCTCAATCCCAAAAAGTGGCTCTTAGGGTTCAACATATAGCCCCGGTAGGCTAGCTAGTAGTGAGCTAGTCTAACAACTCCGGGGTTGCGGGTTCGATTCCCGCCAGAGACTCTGGTTTCTTTCCTGCAGACAAGCGTCAAGCTTCGCGGGGATTAGCATAGGGAATTACAAAATTTAAAAAAAAAAAAAAAAAAAAAAAAAAAAAAAAATTATTTATTCTTTTAAATTTTATATTATAAAATGTTAACTGAAGTGTATTCTGAACGAAAATTCAAGGCTGTAATTCAGAAATTGATTTTTAAATCCCTCGAAATTCTTCACACATTTTAAAAACGTTGGTTTGAAATCGATACCGGATTATGTAAAAATCTTTAAGCAATTTCGGCGGTGTCGGTAGCACTGCTGCCGATAATTAATATATATATATATATATATATATATATATATATATGTTCCCGTCGTTCCTATAAGGAGCATAGGGCATCGCCGATAATTAATGAAGTAAGTTAAATACAAGATGTGTTGATTTTACATACATATATATGTATACACAATCTGGCAACCATGAGTTCAAAATACTTCAGTTTGTGCACGGCGAATTCACTTTTCAGGTGGCGTCAAGGCCCGAATTTGCTCAGAAAAATTTCTAGTTTATTAATCAAAATCAAAGTAAAAAAAAATTGCTGACAAACTAACAAACCAATTAGTCCAAAATGCACATAGCAAAAAATAGTCAGCTGATCTCTCGGGTTCACCTGAATTCGCTTGGGTGGCGTCACAGAACACACACAGAGGCGAAACGAGACGGAAGATATTGTGTTTTATCTGTCGCCTTCTTCGAAAGTTGCACTTTTTGCTTTTCTCTTGGCATCATATTTTATGCCGCAAAACAATGAACACAAATTTATATTATTGAGATTTATTTGTAAAGCTGTTGATAAAATTAACTTTTAAGTTAAAAACTAAATAATATTTAAGAAAGTAAATAAAAATACAAAATAATATTACTTGACATATTTTTTGCGCAAAACAAAATGTTTGTTTAATTAATGATTCGGGCTGATTTCACACGTCAATTTTTCACCGCTGGTTGGCGTTTTAAATACAGCTGAGTTACTTTTGTTCTTACTTTCAAGCGCCCCATCCATTATACAATATAATTGTGTATGTTACCATAGAAACACAATAGAACCGTATGAACGCAATAGCGTACGACGTAGATACGTTGTCAAATTGAAACGAATAATATTTTATACAAAGACACACAATAGATGGCGTAAAAGTAAAAGCGTATCTACGTCGACTTAGATGTAATTTTATACCGTATGTTAGCACAATTAGCTCTTAAAAATTTAACTGATAACGGAACCAAATGACGTTATGGGCGTTGATGAACATTAAATGTTCAACCAGAGCATACGTCGCCAACAATTATTTTAAAAATAAACGAGATGTTCATCACCGTTCTACGGCTCTTTAGAGTTGGTAGCTTGATGAGGGCTTGTTTTGCAGAATAAGTCGGCATATTCCATTGGTTAAAGTTCAACCCACGCAGACAAAAATTCAGAAACTGTTTTTGGACTGCCTCAATTTGGTCGGAATATTTATTATATATAGGGTCCCGTATTACAGATCCACGCTCCAAGCCGGTGTTTATTATAATTCGAATTCGTTATTTTGTGTTCGGGATATAAATGAACTTCTTTTACTAGATATAACAGCCGTTTTTTTTATATATATTTTTATCTGACTAAAGAATTTCGATTAGATAGAAATTATTTGCGATAAACAATTTGTATGTGTATTACGATTTTCGTACTATTTGCTTCGAATGAAAATCTAAACAGCAACTTTCTTTATATTACGAACAATAACTTTTTATCAAATTTCCAATTGGTTTTTAAACACACCCTCTCCAATTATTTCGAACGAGTACGAAAATCGTAGTACACGGTACAAATTGGTCGAATCCGTAAATTATTTCTTTCGAATCTAAATACGTGGTACCCCCCGTTTACATATTTTCTTCTATTGCTAACGATTAGGTAAAAGCGTTAAACGAAGACTATAAAAAAATTATGAATTAATATTTGGTTCTAACGTTCTTTAAAATATTGTGCCAAAAATGTTTACAATTATGTTTAATTAAATGTAAAGTATGATATACATTCAAAAAGTTGTTTTTTATTATTATTTTACAGTTTATATGGTCAAAAGTATTTCGGAAATTGCTGAGTTGTATATATCGTCTTGTCAAAAACACAACACAAAACCATTGCAATCAATACTGGACCATTTAAAGGCAGTGGACCTAACCAAACAATTAAAGCGACAACCACTATTATCACTGAAGTCAATCAAATTGGCGCCAAGTGATTGTGAAGCATTAGAAGAAGTATTAAAAAGGGTAAGTTGAAGAAGACACTGTAGTAAATAGAATAAAAATATTGTATGTAATAGAAAGAAAATTAAAAGGAAAAGTAAATAGAACAGACAAAAAAACTATAGACGCGCAGACGTAGTCATCATAATGTAGTCGCCTTAAAATAAATTTTGTTGTACGAAATTTGAAGGATAATCATTAGTTATTGTGCATGTATGAATGAATGTATTGTATTGTTTGTCTTTTGGAACCCTGAAATATTGTATTTGATGTGAATAAAAATGTAGAGTATTTGTTTAATAATAGTCATGACCCAATAATGGAGAAAATGACAAAGTTGAATAAAATTATAAAGAACAAAGTAGATATTTCTTCTTGCTTTCTAATTTAGTTAATTTTTATTCAGTTCTATCGTTGGAAGATGCAATTTTTTTCATGACATCATATTTATTTCTATTTTTATATTGAACATAAAACAAAACAAAAATAAAATAAAACTCTTTTCTTCATTGTAAAATTTAAATTGTAAAATGTTTAACACGTCCTCGATATCATATAACAGACAAACATCCGAATAAAGAACAAACATTTGATATTAATTTTATTCATATGTGATATACATACATACATATTTGAATATCGGAATTCATTAACACTTAAAAAACTTTAAAAATCAATAAACATTATTTATTTTAGAATTTTTTTTCGATATGCACATATCGCACGCTAAATCATAAACAGGCCCAGTTCAAAATTAAAAATATTCAGGAGAGGCAGAAAACTGGCTTCAAAAACTTGGTTGCAATTTTTTAATAAAACTGAATTTCACAAATCGTCGTTCCGGAGTTATCTTGTCGTATATCACAAAATCGGAAAAAATGAGATAAGACCGTTTTCTTTGGTAAATTTAACAGATCTATCGATCTGCGCAATCCTCACGTCTCTATCTCTTATTGTTAATGAGATATTACGAAGCTATTTTGTTGTATATCCACTTTTGCGAAAAATTTAATACGTTATAATATCGTATGTAGCATAATTGTGGATATACGACAAAAAACGAATGAAAATTTTCAATTAAAAAAATCTTGCATTATCTTGTTGTATGTGAACAAAGTATATTAGGCAGTTACAAAAAAGAGACTATCTTGTTAACATTACTGTTATTTTAACATTTTTCTTTTTATATGTAAAGATATTTTACACAACGGCTATTTATATTGATGAATTATTGCCTAAATGCACTTTATTGTTAAGCAGTTAAAGGTTAAATATTCAGGATGGTCCAACCATAGTGCACAATGTTAATTGTGAATAAAACAAGTTTTTAAAGAATTATCTGATTTTTTTTTATTATTATAGAAGGATCTATGATAACAATGTGTGAGACAAAATATCGGCCAAATGCTCGTCGCGGCTTCGGTAGCATACCTTTGTCCTATGGTCCATATATGCAATGCCTCTGAGACCTAATTGAGGTGCAATGTACTTAATTTGTCAAATTATCTAATCCTTTAGCTCTTGAATTGTTCTTGGCTTATTGACGTACACTTTTTATTTTAAAATTTAAATATTACCAAAGAAAGAAGGCCAACGGTGTCAAATCATATGATCGTGACGGCGAGTTAACATGGCCATTGAATTTCTCGTGCAGAAGAGCCATTGTTTCGTTAGCCGTATGCCACATTTTTTTGGAACTAGGTACTTATCGTCCAGGTCCATATCCTCAATTTCTGTCAAAAAGAAATCCGTTATCAGCTCTCGATAGCGAACACCATTCACAGTAACTGCTTGGCATACCTCATTTTCGAAGAAGTAAGGCCCGATGATGCCGCCTGGCCATAAACCGCACCAAGCATGCATGCACAGGCGTTTTCACAATTCCTACAGAGCCGGTTTGCTGAAATTTGCCCACAATTATGCCGATTGTGGACACATTTGATCGATTATGTTGACCAAAAAAATCAAGATGTGCACAAAATGTATTTTTGATTTGAACGCCCATTTTCGTAAAAGGCTTCAGCAATCTTAACGCGCTGCTCAATGCTGCATGACTTTGGATATTTTTACATAAATCGATAAAGAACTTCAAACACAATATCTGACAAAAATATTGGACGACTTTTTTCACGTACATTTTTGTGTATAACAATTTGAACCTTAAGATTCGATTTCCCAAAAAAAAAAATTGTTGTGATATACGGCAAGATAACTTCGGCACGACGAAATGTTAAAGAAGAAAAGTTATTGAAGACAGTGACACAAACTTAATTTCGTGGTCGCTATAGATTTGATTTGTGAATTGGTTAAAAAAAAAGACAATTTTGAAAATATTTGACTTGTGCCTGCTTATGATTAAGTGTGCGATATCTATATTAAATTGTAGCGTTTCTACTGAAATTTGGACCGGAGGTAGGACTCTCGCCAAATCGATCCACTAAAACGGATTTTTAAGAAGTTCGAACGTTTAGGGCGTAAAAAACGATAAATTCGGCAACCTTATATCTTCAAAGCTGAAAGAATACCATGTGAGATAAGACCATGATGGCTTTATCTTTATTCAATAGGGAGATAAATCCTTTTTTATTTTTTTTTATTTGAATGGGAGATAAAGCCATCATGGCCTGAGCTCACATTAGCAATATTAGAAAATGGCTTTATCTCTCATTTCAGTTCCGGAGACACTAAAGTTAAGTATTAAAATCTGGCTTCGCATACTAGAGTTTTTCTGCGAGACGTCGTGCGGCCGTGCTTAGGGGTTTTTTCCTCCAGTGGGACGCGGCAGGTGGCTTCGCTGAATAAAGTTTTCATGTGTGGTTCACAAGAATAAATGATAACTACGGATTTTCCCATTACAGAATGTTTACACCATCCATAACAATATTCTGAAAAAATATGGCTTTATCTCACATTTGCGAAAAAAATATGGCTATGTCTCTCATTTCGCAAAATTTTAAATATGACTTACCTCTCCATGTTTGGGCAATAAGGCAATTATGGCTTTATCTCCCATTCAATTGGGCAATAATGCCATCATGACCTTATCTACCCCCCCACCGATAACAAAACTTAACTAAAGTAATTTCTTTTTTATACAAAAAGACCGTGTAAAAGATGATTAATATTTAAAATTGATATGATAAAGATTTTAAAAACAAAAAATTGAATTTGAATAAATGGTAAAATTAGCAAAAGTAAATTTAAAAAATACAGTAGCCCAATTCACAATCTTGTGCAAATGGTCTTGCATCGTAGCATTTGCAAAATGGAATAGTAAATACCATAGCATACTTTTGGGATTATGGTTAAAACCATAACTATATATCGTAGCATTTGCAAAATGGTATAGTATATTTTTACTCTACGCCAACAAAATATACAGCAATGCACTTGCTACTCTTTTGCAAATATGCAACGCCTAAAACCAATAGTTTATATTTACTCGAGTTGATTGCAAAACGACAGCTAACACTCAGTGAATCAAGCCGATCTGAAAAATGTTATAGTATTTACTAAAATCCCAAAAGTGTACTACAGTATTCACTATACGATTTTGCAAATGCTACGATGCAAGACCATTTGCACAAGATTGTGAATTGGGCTAGTGTAAGAGAATATTAACAGCGGGTTTCACCCTTGATAGTAAAGTCCCTTGCAGACCTTGTTAATCTTATTTATTTAGTTAAAGTACTAAGATTTACAACACTGCAACAACAAAATGTATTAGACTAAAATTTACTACGCTGTGGTTGAAAAATCTAACAAAGCTATAGTAAACACGTTTGTTAACCCTGGAAGGTACGTTTAGGTTACTTTTCTTCGAATCGAAGAACTTTTTAAAAAATAAATTCTAGCGTAACGATTTTTAAAGTAAATAAAAAATAAACAAAAATCTGTTTTAGTTAAGCGATTAAAAAATAAAAAAAAATTAAATATAAAACTTCTTTTTCTCTCTAAAATTCGATAAGAATTTGTATTCGTTTTTTTTCTTACTCAACCTTTAAAGATAACACTGGTCTAAAAACTTGGAAAAAAAAATTTACTGCAGAAACGATTCATGTTTTTTAACTAATCTGGGTGCGCTGAATTCGAATCTGGCATACAAATTGGACTAACTCGTCTTGTTAATTTTTAATCGTATGCTGGCAATAATGTAAAAAAGTCAATACTGACAACAATTTCACAATTACATATTTATTTCATAAAAAATTGAAATGGATTTGAAATGCATTTTAAGAAAAGTTTTTAAGAAATATAAAATATAAATTAAAAAAAAAAAAAAAACTAGGTGCAGTGAGCGCGAACAAAGGGAGCGTGCTCACCAAGATTTAATGAAAATTGAAAGAATTTATCAAGGATTTTGAGACCAAAGCATGATGGGAGACTATTGCTGGACTCTAATACGAACCAAGAAAATACAAACGACGTTCTAATAACGCCATTCACTTTTGAAAATTCATTGATTTTTAAATAAACTGGTGATTTTTTATGTAAGAAACGAATAAAAAAATCAGTCAAATAATACAAAAGAAAAAAAAATTTTGTTTAAGCAGGCCAACAAAAAAAAAAAAAAAAAAAAAGCAAATGAAAACAAATTCCAATCATAAAAAAAGAAAATGAGCTTTATTTGTTAGGGCTTTCTTTTTACTTATTTTTGCAATATCGGCTTTTTTTTACTTATTTTGCAATTTTAAGAACATTTTTCAACCCTTTTTGTGCTGTAACAACTCTGGTAACAAAAATCGTTCAACGTTTTGGTAATATTTTGTGTTTCCCTTGTACAATATCATCCCAACAACCTAAGTATGTATATTATGTATCTCTGTATGTTATTATACCCACACCACAAGAGTGGAGGTGGTATTATGCATTTGTGCTGATGTATGTAAAACCTAAAATATTGGTCCTAAGTATCAGAATCACTTTCTGAGTCGATCTAACGATGTCCGTCCGGCTGGCTGGCTGGAGTCCATGCAACTTGTGCGCAAAATACAGGTCGCAATTTTGAAGATAATCAGCCCTATCGTGAATAACAAGTGGAATTTTTGTTCCCGTGAAATTTTCATTCCTCTCGAAGGGAAAAAAGCAATCGTGAATCTCATGTAAAAAATTTTCCACGCTATCAGTTCCAGTGAAAGTAAAAAAAGAAGAAAGATTAAAAAAAAATTAAAAATCAATGAAATTTTTGTTCAAAAATATACACGTATATATTTAAAAAAAATTTAAAATAATAAAGCAAAATATTTAGTATTGGAGGGATAGTTTGATTACAACCTTAGTTTTTTGTACATTTTAAATTTTATGTAGTAAAATATTTTCCAAAATTCTGCCACCACGTCTGTCGAAACCTTCACAAATCAGCAGCCAATCGACCGTTTGTATTGCATTTTGTTGACTAATATGTCGGTTTGTGCCTTATTAACGGATCCAGCCCTCAAAATTTGATTTATAGGAGGAACTACTTACATACATGTTCTGTTCCCTTGCAAAAATAAAGTGAGCAAATCTAAGGGAAACGTGAACAAATTACGAGGGAAAAAACTTTTCACGATAAGGGGAATTTTTCCCCGTGAACATTTTTTCACATTTTCTCATTTGAATTACCTGTTTTCATTGGAGTTTTTCATGATCGCAAATATGTATGTGAAAAGGGGAAAAAATTTCGAGGGAAAAATTATTTACGATAGGGGTGAATGTAATGAAAATTGGTACATTGGTTCTAATTGCCACAAAGTCGAATCGGTCCATAATTTCATATAGCCCCCATACCAGCTGCTTTCCGGAATAAGGTCTTTGTGCCCACCATCAAATAAACTTTAATGAAATTTAAAACATATGGGCATTTCCGTCAAAAGGTCCAACGTCACCGAAAATATAAAACTTATTAAAAGCTGATTATTTTAAAATATTGTTATAGAGAAATATTTAGATTTTACTAATTTTATAAATTTACTCATAAAATTGTTCACTTAGATGAACAATCAGACTGCAATGTCACGTATCGACTAGAGGTCTGCATGTGTGCGATTAAACGACACATGAATTCACATATCAAACTAGCAAGTAGTGTGTTGTGTGTGATTTAAGAATCATACACAATTAATTGTGTGTAAGTAATAGCCTATGTGTGCAAAGCGTTCAATTATTTATGAGAGTGTTGTGAGAGAAATATTTGATACAGGTATAAATAACAAATTTACTCTTTAATTCGAGTAAATACACTTGTGTGACGATGTACATCAGTGTTGAAAAATTCAGTACTTTGGTACTTTTTTCAGTACTTTTTTATATTGAAAATACCGCAGTACCCCCGCGTTGTTTTCAGTACTTTTTTATCCTTTGAGCTTTTTTAACTGTGATGTGATCATTTCGATAGCAGGCTTAGGATAATATGTTAGTGGAAAATTTAAATGAAAACCATCTTTATAGAAACATGCAATGTAAGGGAAAGGTTTTTTAAAGTAAAAGAAACTGCGAAATAGTTTTATTCGACAATGTGCGAAACACTAAGAACTAAATTTTGTTTTGAAGATAAAACCTTAAAAGTGGTAATCAGTATTGTTTCCCGAAGAACCATTAGCATAATACTAATATTATTAATATTATTTACAAACGATAAAGAAAACTATAATAATATCAATTCTCAATTCCGTGTTCTAGCGGATCTTTCAGAAATAAAACATTTCAGAACTGAATATTTTTAAATTTTCTGGAAAAATATAGCCAATATTATACCTCAAATATAAATACTGTTTGCTATTAAATACTTAGATAAATTAATTTTGTGGAATTGTGACTAAACATCTTAAGTCAAATTTAAAAAGTTGAAAAAAAATGTTGTTAATCATGCGAGTTTTCATTAAAAAAACATTTTTGTTTACGTTTTAAATTTTGTATTATTAACGAAATTTTTCTTTAATTTTGGTTTATTTTGTTTTTTGATGAAAATCTTTTTTTCATCGCGATTTTTTAAAAACTTTTTTGCTATCTTATCTCGACTTAAGGTGTTTTCACAAAATGCCACAGAATTCTAATAAAATATTTTTTGTTCCTTTTATTTTCATAATTTATGGTTTTTTTTACAAAAAGTACCATTTGGTGGGAAAAATACTCTTTTAGTTGAAGTTCAGTACCATTTCAAAATTTCAATTTTGCAACACTGATGTACATATTGTGTTTTATCAACACAACATGTGTTTTGTGTTTTAAAATTTTTTTTTATGACAACATTTTTTATTCATTGAATTGATGGAATGAAACGGTAAATGTTAGAGAGAGTAAACTATAAAAAATGTAAACAAAGTTTTTTAGTTTTTTTTGTTATTGTTTTGTTTATTTTATTAAATGTTGTCAACGTTTTGTTTATGAGAAACACAAAAATAAAACAAACAAAAAAGCGGTAAGTCACTGAATTTGCCCATAAACCGCTGATTCAGCAACACTTTTAATATTTTAAGATTGAAATGTCAATTTTAAGTTGAACATTTAAATGTTGTCAACGTTTTGTTTATGAGAAACACAAAAATAAAACAAACAAAAAAGCGGTAAGTCACTGAATTTGCCCATAAACCGCTGATTCAGCAACATTTTTAATATTTTAAGATTGAAATGTCAATTTTAAGTTGAACAATTTTACTTATTTTTTTTGACATTTACTGTTTCTTTCTATCAATCAAGGCGAATTTATTACAGGTGGTCTTAAAAGCCCTGCTGATATTAGCTAAAATCACTGTTTGACGTTAAAATTTTGTTTATTCTCTTTTATTATAATTGCTTCTGTTTTGTTTTATTTCTGTTTTTGACATTGTACAATGATTTTACAAAAACAAATTGGTTGTGGTTTTTGTACGAGTTGTACTTGTTGTAGTACCGAGATTACCTGGGATGAATTCGCCTTGCTATCAATTCTATATCATCAATGAATAAAAATATAGTGCTTAAGAATTATTGCCTTTGTGTACTGGTTTTGTCATATTTTAAAATATTTTTTTTTATAATATTATTATTGTTATTGTTTTTGCTTATAAAAAATACATTTATTACAACCATTTCATTTTATTACTTTTTTGTTAAAATTTTAACTTTCCTCTTCTCTTAACAAAATAAGAAAGTCAAGAAACACACGAATGATTAGTGTGATTTTTAACTTCGCTCAGGTTTTTTTATTGTAATATGTATGTATGAATTTAAGTTCATCAAACAATAAACAATAATAGGGAAACACACACAATTAGTATAATGGCCATTTTCTCATTAGGCGATTATCTTTTTTCCCAACGAAAAACTGCACTTTGAAGAAATTTGGGTTTCTCAATGTCTCATTTGCAATCAAATCAATCGCAAAGCTAACCGGCACTCATCTGCCAATTATTTATTTTCCTTTTATTTGCCGTACAGATAAATTCAATCAGCTGACTCCCATCTTTTACATGTATTTTGAGTGGCGTTGCCAGCTGAAAACTTTGTTTTTTGTCGGTATATTGAGAAACCCAAAATCGTTAACGGACAGTTTATCGGTCCAATAATTTTATGTTGACATTAAGTAGCAGACAGTTTGTCGATACATTGAGAAAATGGCCATAAGTGTGTGTGGCTAACTTTTTAATGAACAGTGTTGTGTTGACCTCTCATCAGTGATACCAACTTTTTGAGAGCAAAAAGCACTTTAAAATTTAAGAAAAGCACTAAAAAGCACTATTTCACACAAAACAAAAGCGTAAAAAAGCACTAAGCCATTTTTACAATTTAATTAAACACAAAACAAATTGCATTCCGCTGTGCCGAACATAATATAACTCCAAAATTTAAAACAAAGGTGACGGCGTTGATGTGGACCATTTTCATTTAAGATTAAATCATAAATATATATACATTTGTGTATAAAAGTTTTTAAATCTTCAATAAAAATAATATCATTCAAATCATTTGCTGAGTTTGAATTGGCCATAAAACAGTTTAAAAGTAATACAAAAGCGCATGAAAAATGGCAGGTTACACAACCCTACAAGAAATGAATGAGCGAAAATGATAGAAAGAAATGACCGAATGTGACCGAAATTTTTATTTCGGTCATTTCTTTCTATCATTTTCTTAACACCAAAATGAAAAATGTGACTACTCGCTCATTCATTTCTTGTAGGGAACGTTCGTTATAAAAGCAATTACTGTCAGCTGTTTTTAATTTATTTAACACTTTGCTAATACCAAGCTACGGCATTTTTTTGTTTTTAAAGTCTTTGCGTTTTTTTGTACGGTTTCCGACTGCATGTTTTTAAACAATTCCTAATATTTTCTAAGCCATTTTCTATTTTTGAAACAGTATCTACATCTTTCAAAAAATGTTTACCAAAATACATTGTTTTTATTACGATTACTAAATATGTTGTCAACGCTAAAAAGTGCAACGTTTCGTAAAATTTCCAAATTGCTAGAAAGCCTTGCTCTTACCTCGTAAATAAAGTTTTTGGTAAAACGAATGCAAGTCTCTTTTATCACTTTTTTATCATTTGAAATCTTAAAATCTTTACAGGCCTCTTCAAAATTGTACCCCAAATAGCAAAGCTCATTTTAATCATCGTTGTTTTAAAAAATGGTAGAAAAAAAAAAATAAAAATTGTAAAAAGCACTAAAGGCATTAACGAAAAATTGAAAAAGCACCAAGTTAGTGTTTTTTTTTAGTTTGGCACTATGGATAGAATTTTGGCGTTTTGAGGCATCAAAAAGCACCATAAATAGTCCCAAAAGCACCAAGTTGGCATCACTGTCTCTCATTTAAAATGATTGAGCGTGAATGACTCGCTCTATGAACTTTCTTAACAGAACACGCATTTTGATAATAAAATTCACTAATTTGCAAGCGTTGTTCGTTTGTAAGACTGTTCATGGTTAAATTATAGACCAACCTGAAGATGTTTGACAGTGAAACAAAACACGAAACGTGCGTCAGCTGTTTAAACCAGTGGTGCCAAAAAGATAATAGCTAAAAAATCACCCTTACATATATACATACATATCGAGCAGGGTTCCCAGTTTTATTTTAAGCCTTATCCCCAATTTGCGATTTTTCATCCCCAAAAATCCCCAAAATAGCTATTTTCTTATACCCAAAAATCCCCACATTTTCTTAAAAATAAAATACATAATTTTATGTAAATAGAAAATTATGCATACACCGATTAATTAAAATAAATCCATTTGTGTAATATTGAAACTAATGTTGTTTATTCTTTGAGTTCTACGTATCTATGTACATATGTATAGTATGTAACAAGAGTAACGTAAAAACGTAAAAGAAAAATAATTATGCGTCAATCTTTATCATTTCAAAAACTAGGGAATCAAAGTCTTCTGATTCATCAGCCAGTGCAATTTGTTTACAAGTTGTCTGTTTAAAAAGTGCATTTGAGATGATTGAATTAATTTGCCACAGCAAGCTGCATTATTTTAAAGTGTGCATTTATTCTTATAAATTCTTATAACTTATATTGCATTCTGTTTCAAATATTCATTTTGGTTGCGTTCATTACAGAAAAAGACTAGTTTAACAGAAGTAACGCTATTTTATACAAAAAGTATATTTAAAACTATTTCAACAAGTTCTTGAAAAAGTTTTAAACCGCAAAAAAGACTAAAATTTTTACCCACATCTTGACCAAATTTCTCTTGCCTTTGAAAAAATGGAATTTTAATAATTTATTATACAAAAAAAATCCCCAGCGAAAAAAGTGCTTTTGCCCAAAAAATCCCCTGGGGATTTTCACGAATATTTTATCCCCAATTACAAAAAAAATCCCCAAAACTGGGAACACTGATATCGAGCCCTAACCGCGAAAATAACGTAAGCGACATTATTTTCAATTTTCTTTTTTTTTAATCAATGACTTTATTGGCAACACTTACATCATCTCCTAACCCCCCGTTTCCACATGCAAGTGCAAGTTCGAAAAACGCACTTGAAAATTAGTTAGCTAACGAAATCCAAAAAAAAAAATTATTTTGAAACCGGTTTAAGTCCACAAATTTTTATTAACTAAAATAAACGTAAAGATTTTTTTATACAAAACCTCTGGAAGAAGCAATTCATAAGAGATTAAAAAACACTAGTGGCGAA
The DNA here is from genome assembly GCA_930367215.1 of Pollenia angustigena. NCBI lineage: Eukaryota > Metazoa > Arthropoda > Insecta > Diptera > Polleniidae > Pollenia > Pollenia angustigena. Next base: position 72,566,028 of record OV884057.1, on the reverse strand, counting down.
CCTGTAAATTGGCTAAGGATAAGTTGGATGCGATTTATAAAAAGTGAACCCTATAAAATGTTTTATAAAGAATCTATGGAAGTGGATAAAGAGTTCAAAATACTTGACTTATAACCCTGTCGGGGAAGACCAAGGAACTTCAACAAAATAAAATTAAACACAATTATGAAAAAATGGAGTATTATTAAAAATCATACTAAGATGTCCAGCTCACAATTTTTAAGAATACTCAAATTTTGTCTAAATGACAATAATTATTTTATGTTTGGTGAAAATATTTATACTCAAATCTTTGGTATGCCAATGGGGAACCCACTATCACCCACTATAGCGGATATCATACTTGACAACCTACTTGACGATGCAATTACTGAACTAGAAAATAAAAATATTTACATTAAATATATCGCCAAATATGTAGACGACATTTTGGCGATAACTCGCATAGAAGACAAGGACATAATTCTGTCAATTCTTAACAAACAACACCCTAAAATACAATTTACTACTGAGATTGAGAAAAACGGAGAAATCGCGTACTTAGACTCAAAAATTATACGCAAAAATGATAAGATTCTGTTTGATTGGTACACTAAAGAAACATCTTCAGGAAGGTTAATGAATTTCCACGCTACACAACCCAAAAATCAAATTATAAACACAGCAAAAAGTTTTATTTCTAGGGTATACAACATAAGTGATACACAATTTCATAATAAAAACAAACACATTATAACAAACATTTTAAAAAACAATAGCTTCCCCACCAAACTCACATCTACATTGATAGACAATACGATTAAACAATTGGATAAGGACAAAAATAACCACAACAAATCTGCAAACATAGAAAAAGAAGAGAACAAATTTTACAGTGTAAAATACATACCTGGGTTAACCAATAATAATAATATACGGTCGTCAATAAAAACAAAAAACATCTCTTTTGCATACAAACCCAATTTGACATTAAGTACAATTTTTTCTAGAGTTAAGGCGCCAATTAATAAATAAAAACAAAGCAACATTGTATACGAATTGCAATGTAAAGGAAATGACAAACAGCCATGCGAGCTAATTTATATAGGAACAACAAAACGTACACTGGAGACAAGAATGGGAGAACACAAGATGGACATAATGCGGAGAAAAGAGATAACAGCACTAGCACAACACATCCTACATACTGGTCACACAATTAGGTTCGATGATGTAAAAATTCTAGATAAAGAAAATAAAGAAAGAAAGAGGTAGACAATTGAAAGCCTAAGAATCCAACAACAAATTAATAGAACAATGAATTTGAAGGAAGACACGAACAAAATAAATGCGAGCTATATTGTTGCCATTACTTAAGCTGTGATATATTTAAAGTTTAAAGTAATATGTATTTTTTAAATATTAAAATTAATTTTTATATTTGTATGATCCTGATTACAACTAAAACTTTTTAATGTGATTAAATTTTCATTTTGTAAGTCTTTAATGTTTATGTGGTACATTATTGTATTTATTTTATTGTTTTTATAATTTTTAAATAGACAATCCCTTGAAAAAGTCGACAAACAATCGACGAAACGTCGGGAACAAAATATTGTAATTAAAAATTGAATTTTATTTACATTGAAGAAATTTAGGCCCTATTAGCTTGACAAAAATAATATTCATAAAATTAACACCATTATACAAAAATGTACGTCCCATTTCAACTCCTAAGTGTAAGTCACCCTATGCACCATGAATATTTTAACAAAACCTCACACATTACCTAAATGAGGAGAAATAATATGGCAAAATCTTTAATATTATCCTTAATAAATGAATGTAAATTTAATTTTTTAATAAATGAATTCATGTTTATTTTTAAAAACATTTTTTTAATTACATAAATAAAAATCTGTATCTAAATTGAAAGCTTCCCTTTCTATTTTAAAGCTATTACATTCATCTACATCAAACATAAAATATTTACAATTTATATTGCTTAATTTCTTTAAAATAAGTGCACTTATTCCTTTACACAAACAAAAAAGTAATTTTATTAATTTTGAAAGTGGTTTAAGTCCATTTTAGGTTCTGAAACACATCTTATTTTTCTAGTAACGTTTACAAAATGTATTACGTTATACATATATTCTAACATGTTTTAGGTCACAAAGCCATAAAAAAAAAATTAATACCACTTAACAATATTTTTGAAACAAATCAAACACAAACCCTTAAATATCTCAATATAAGAAAAAATGGACTTAAACCACTTTCAAAATAAACGACTCAGTTATATCGATAATATTGATAGTGAAATCTGATAATATCGATAGTAGAAAATATCGATAGTATTCCAGCACTAGTAGATAGTAGTGCTGGGAAACTATCGATAGGCTATCGATATTATCGATAGTCTTAAAATATCGAAAATATCGATAGGAAAAATATAAATATCGATATTTTTATTATTTAAAATACAGCTATGAAGACATCTAACAGCAGCTATACACACACAATTTTTTGCCGCAAAATTTTACTTGCTATTATTAATTCGCGCTGAATTACAGAAATGAATACAAACAACAAGAATGGCAAGTGGTATGGATTGCTTAGCAGTGCTTTTTACTGCTAATTAAAGGCCTTTAAATCGAAATTTGTACATGTTTATATAGGGACTAAAATGTCAAATATTTTCGTATTGTTGTAAAAAAAATGCAAATCCAAATGCAATTGCAAGCATAGGACAAAAAATGAACGACCATTAGAGGATAAGTTCGCTAGATTGATTACCTTTTTGGGTTTAGACTTTAGAAAATTTTTTAAAGTTGCAATGGAATATCTTATAGTCCCTGTTACTTCGGTTCCTTCAGAAAGGAACTTATCAATTTTTAAAAAACTGCCATCTTAAATAACGTGCGTATATGTACATAAATACGTCTCATACATTCAATAAAGTGATGAAAACAACGGACTGTAGCCTTTTAAAAAAATAATTAAAGTTTTCCTGCAAAAGTACAAACATTCAGTCGATAGTAATATCGATATATCGATAGTGAAATCTGAGCTATCGATAAATATCGATAGTATCCCAGCACTAGTAGATAGATCCATATTTATATGAACACATAAGGTATGTATTTTTTAAGAAGTAGACACTGTCAAACCGATTTTAATTGATTTTCGAAAATAGTCCCATTTAGGATTGTTTTAAGTACGTTTTAGTGTTATTCGTACTTGAATTTTTGAGTAAGACTCATACTTAAAGTAAGTAAGTAAGTATATAAAACTTAATTTATCGCGAGTGTTTTTCTTACTGTGTAAACATTGTAATTGATTCCAGAAAGAGGCCTGTTTGTTTTGAAATCTATTGCAACTCTGCAGTCACAACAAATATAAACTTTACTGGAATTATTTAATTCCATGTTTTTATGAATTTCAATTTAATTCGCCCTTTAAACTTTTTATATGTATCTATTCATTCCAAATTTAACTTCCAGGTGAACAAGCGCATTCCAGAAAAAGCTCTACTTAGCAGCAAATAACATTGCAAAGAACTGTTCACTACTTATTTTTTGAATGAAAAACTCATTACTGTTGTTTCATATATTTAAAAATTAATGGGTCTCGCTTACTAATGAACCTTCTAAAATAGTGCAAAGAATGCGCTACCTGCTTGCATACGAACAGTTAACAAATAACTGGTAAATGTTGCTGATACGTAAACGTTGCGGTTGTTCTTACAGCTCGACCTAAAAAACAAGTATGTATACAATTTATTCTCTATTATTCTTCTTCGCTCTGTTCGTCCAACTCAGCTAGATCAAGGCCCAGTAGCTGCGCTTCATCGCGCGGGTGGATCCATAAGGACGCTGTTTCTAGCTGGGTTGGGTTTGCACTGCAGTTGAATAGGTGTCGTACGTCGTGTGGGTCTATTCCACATACAGAGCAAAGGTTAGGGATGGTGCTGTTTATTCTGGACCAGTATATGGGTGCACCATCCTGACCACAATTGTGCCAATACTACACTGGTCTGACGTGGTAAGTCTCGTTCTTCGTTTGCAACGGGTGAGGGGCGACCTCCTAAAATAATATTTTCTCGGTGGCAATCTCCACTGACTCCCTATGAATTTCATTCAGAGGTGCCCTGCATGAGGTGTGGTTTGTCATATAGTCCGGGTGTTGTTGGTCTTTATTCTCATACCAGCAAACATCTTTTCTGATATATTTTGGGGGGATCTTATTCCGTTAGATGGTATTTCGGATCCCCCCTCCGGTGGCTTCCCAGAAGGAACAGCTTCGTAAGAATTACGTTGTGTTCCATAAACGTCATCATACTCAGGCAGGTGTTCTATAGATGCATCTGAACACAGCCCGTTACTGTCCTTAGGGTGGCATTTTGACAGCTCTGAAGCTTGAAGCTGAAGGATCTTCGTTGTTTAAAAGTAACCGGCCTATCGTTAGATATTTGAGGATCTTGTATCTACTCCGCATCCTACACCAATACAAGTATGTATTTGCTGTTGTTGTTGCTGCTGCGGGGTGGGAGAAGATGGAAACTTTGCACATAGGGGGTTTTTTTTTTGCCAATCTAGCCGGACATTAAGCAAAACGTGAAATTTAAAAATTTAGGCACGCAGTAAATAAAAGCTTTTAAAAAATTTAATTTTTCAGAGGTTGGGTTAGTTCTTCTAGGGGGAACTTTTCCCCTTTGGCTCGATTTGTATTTATTTTTGAGCTTTACCTGCCTATGACCACATTTATCTGCCAAGTTTCATCGATTTAGGGGCACTCAATAATAAATAATAACTTAAAAATGTTATGTCCGGCTAGATTGGCAAAAAATTCCTATGTTGTTGACTTCGGCTTGCATCTTTCCTGAAGTGACATTACTGGTTGCAAACTGTGCGCTTAACCGATGGTCTGTTAGTGTGCAGGACTTGTTGGCAAACAGAGCAGTGCCATGGTCCAGCACGGACTGGAAATACTGCTCCTCAGAAGAAAAAAAAGAAAGAAAATAATGCATACATATTTGTGCTGGTGTTGCTGAGTTGACAATCTTTGGTCGTCACATTGGATACTCCGAGACGTTCCGAAACGTCAATTTCAATAATTGATTATTACTAAAAATACGTACACGTGTTAAAGTGTATTAAAATGAAAACAAAAAATTGCTTTTGTTATTTGTGGGATTTGTTACAAAATATAAAAAACGTCGTCTAAGTCAATGGAATATACATATGATTTACAAATCAACATTAACAGCTGATACGTAAAAACAGACAAATTTTAATTTAATCAGGTTCATTCGCAACCCAACATTCCCCCTTATTGCTAAAGCCAATGTCGACTTAAATGACGTCGACACCGCAGTCATGGCATTACCGCCGTCAATATTTACGATAACCGATAACTATTGACAAAGATTTTGTATTAATGAAGACAATTTAACGCCGACGTTGACACGAATTGGCTTTGATTTTGCCGACAAAGTTTTTACCGTCGTCTAGTAAAATTGTGACAAAGTTTTTACAATATATTTAAAAAAAAAAATTAAAAAAAATATATTAATAATATTTAAATGGAAAAAAAAATTAAAGTAACAATTTTAAAACAATTTGAAACCCTTATTGCTGAACTTGAAAATAAGCCCAGTTTGGCAAAAGGATTTCAACGCAGCTCAACTCCTAACAATTTCAAAAAAGAATGGGAGGAAATAACAACAAAATTAAATTCAATGGGACCACCAATTAGAGACAGCGAGGGTTGGCAAAAGGTTTGGCTAGAAAATTTTTTAAAATTATAAATTTTTAAATTTCGACCATTTCCAATGGTTGCCAATTTGGTTGTGTTGGAGATTGATGATGAGCGAGTTATACTCCTCATTGACGGCTCAATTTTTTTCAAAACAAACTTAAATGCTTAATCGAAAATACTCAATGAATATATATAAAAAACAAATTTACAAATTGTTCGTATAAATTTTCACAAATACAAACCAAATTGTTTTATTACTCACGTGTTGTCCGGCAATTTGAAAATGGATGATCTTTGTCTTATAACTTTCCTCTGAAGCTTTAGCATTTCTTTATTTTCTTCATCACTACTTTCAGAGTCAAACAAAAATAACATTTTGCACGAAAATTTAAAAAATAAATTAATTTACTGTCAAAATACATAGGGATGAGCAATAGTTTTTTTTAAACATCGATAACATGTCGACATCAACATATACATGCAAATTAATACCGATTTAATGTCGAGTTGACGTCGGCGTCGACTAAATGCGACGTGAGCTAAAAATTAACGACGACGTCGACAACGAGTTTAGTAATAGAGGGGATTATGTTTCTGTTATAGTACCTATTTATAAATAAGCTCAGTAAGGAAATTGAAACAGCTGATTCACTACGTATACGTTAGAGTAATGACGCCAACTCTACTCCACCACTACATTTTTTTGATTGAAGTTTAGCAAATACTTTTTACTTACAAGCACAAATTTAAATATTTTTTTGCGAATTCCTGTGTAATTTACGAGAAAGTACCTTTTAATTGGTCCAAATTACTAAGGTTTATAACTATGTACTACCAGTGTTGGGCAAAATACATGGGTTGCGGTACTTAAAATACAAAATACTTGCTAGTCATGTATTTAAAATACAAAATACTTTCAGGTTATGTATTTAAAATACAAAATACTTTCATATCTAGTACTTCCATTTATTGTACGTATTTCAAATACAAAATACTTCCACGTCATGTACATGTATGTAGTTTTTAAAATACGAAATACGCCATTTTTATTCAAACCAAAAAATACATTAGATAAAAATAATTAACAAAACACTTTCTTGTTGGAGCATAAATAAAACCTGCTGAATAAAATAATATTTCTACAGGTCCTGATAAGCACAAACTTGTATTAAATTCTATGAATACTCACTCTTTTTATATTTGGATAGCTGTCAAGAGTGATAATGTCTTTGCTCTTGTCACTGAGGAAACTGACAAATTCCAACTCCAAATTGTATCTCCTAGATCCACCCATCTTCTTTAGTGGTGCTTCTACTTCTGATTTTTCCAGGTGTCATTTTAAGTTTTTTGTAATATTCCTCCAGAGTATAAATTGCAAGATTTTGTATTCTTTTCTGGCAGCCAACGCATCTTAGTATAATAGGACTTAAATGTCTTAAATTGTTTCCATTCAACCGATTTAATCTTGTTCTAACAGGCCCATCACACATTAGACTAATTTTAAAGCGAACAATTTTTGTTCCATAAATCACGCACTGTAGTAAAATTATCTGGCATAAACTGTGTACGTGTACAAAACTTTGTATGTATTAGTGTTTTTTGCATTCATTTCCCTGTAGTAAATAAAATAGTCAGTTGCAAAAAACACTAACTATAAATTAACTTTTTTTTAAATGACTACAAATTGGTTTAAATCTCATGCAGATATCAACCAAAAAGGCACACGTAAAACACAAATAAAAGCAAAATAAGTATAACAAGCATGCCATGAAGTCAAATGAAAAAAAAATATATACAAACATTTTAAAATAATTAAAAATTAAATCAATACAAATCTGTTTATGTACCAGCAATTATGTGGCGTATTTATTTCAGGACTACTAGACATCATCATTTTGGGCAGTTTAATGCAAAATTTTCATAAATAATTATTTCTATATCAAAATATATGCATGTTCATATGACAAAAATTATTTAAAATTTAAATAATTTATTATAAACTGACAATACTTTTAACTCATTACAAATAGGTTGAAAAATAAGTAGTTAGTAGTCAGTTAAAAAGTCATGCAAAGATGGCCAATTGACTACTGCCTATGACATGCCTATGTTAAAATAGTGAGTCGTCGACAAGGAAAAAAGTCACTTAATCAACTAGTTGTGGTTATAAAAAAACCAGTTTGAAGTTAGTTATAAATGTGTTTGACTTCCTACAGGGTTGTTTTTGAAAATGTGCATGTGTTAGTTTTGTGCTGCTTGCAGGGCTGCCAGGTACTTTTTTTCGTCCTCCCCAAACTTTAAAAAATAATTTCCCCAAAAATCCCCCAATAAAAGAGAAAATCCCTAAAAATAAACCCCTGTAAAAAATACACAATTTTTAACGGATAATTTAAATATTTATTTGAGTTTTATTAAAAACATATGTGACGCGAAAAATAGAAAGGGACCTAAGGGTTTTGTCATTTTAAAGATTTAAATACGTGTATCTTTGGTGTACCATCACTGAGCGTGTTGGTATTGCTCTCATTTGAAAGCGACACATCTCAACCTTGTTGGGCAACCTTGAAAACGCGCGTAGGTCGTCCCAACCTCTTGTTTTGTGTAGTTGCTTTTTACTGTTCCCTTTACCTTACTGGTCCCTTTCTCTATGCGCTGTCATATATAGTTTATATATATGTATACAGTCGAACTTCCCTATGAATCTGAATTGAAAACATAATTGTATATACACTTTGATTACTTTATCATCTAGAAGAACAGTTTACGACATTTAAAAAATTGAGAAAAACTAAAATAAGAGATTTTTTGGCCTTGTATTAACTTTTTATTAAAAATAAGAAAGATTTGGCTTAAATCAAGTTGCATTAATTTAATATTAATCTGGTTATCTTGATTAATTAAAAAAATCGTACTTCTTGCATCTAGAAACAAATACTAGGGATTTTATTTTAACTAGTGTTCGCCTTATGGTCAAAATTCGACCATGATTTTTTTTTTTTTGTAAATATGTAAGAAGAACACATAATTCATCTTAGTATATATGAATTTATTTGTTTCGAGCATTTATTTTTTCCTTCAAAGTGGATCGATTTGGCGGGGGACCAACCTCTGGTTCATATTTAATCTTCTACGTGAGTAATTTAATTTTGTAAGTTCAGTATAAAAAATACCAATTGAAAAACAAAAAAGTATCAAAAAGTCTCCTTTATATATTGTCATCCACTCAGGACGTTGCACGTTTAATTTTATGTTTCTATGTATGTCTAATACTAACGAAAATTAATCAAAGTACCAGATGCAGAACGAAAAAGTACCAAAAAGCTCCCCTTATATGTTCTTGTTCACGCAGTTTAATGTACAATTTTATCTTTATAGGTCGAATATTTACGAAAATTCAAAAAGTTCCAGATGAAAAACAAAAAATACCAGCATTTTTTATCTTATAGGTTATCACTCACTCAGGATTTTACAGCTATAATATTATGTTTCTAAGTTCTATATTATAGAAAATTTAAAAATTATCACATGAAGCACAGAAAAGTAAAAAAAGGAAATTTAGTTTCCCATATATCCCCTCTTTTTCTCCCCACAGAGCTTCGGTTGACAAACAAAGGAAGAAAGTGTTCTTAACAGTTTTGCCTGGTCTGATTTATATAGTCGAAATATTCGAAAACCGGTTACTGAAAAATGTCGAATAATCGATCACCCTAACTTTTTATTATTTGATAATTGAAAATAAATTTTTATTTATTTATTTTGCATTTGTGTTAGTAACAATTTTAAACGCTTATAACTCTGAAATTATTGAACAGATTTTATGAAAATATACATTGTGCACTTCTTTGAGGAAATACCTCTTAAATGGTGTATATTTTGTTCAAATCGGTTGACATACAGAGGAGGAAAGTGTTCTTAACTGTTTTGCCTTAGCCGATTTATATATAGATTTTTTAGAAAATGTTCAAGAAAACTTGGTTTAATTCAATTAATTTTTATTAAGTTTTCCTTAAACTATAGACTAATGCTATACGTTTTTATGTTAAAAATTAAGGCTTTTCTTCGTGTTTTGCAAAATATTACCCAGCGGTAACTAGAATGAGTAAAGAGGCCTAATATAAGGCCTTATTTTGCAGTCACAAACAGTCAGGAGCCCTTCTCGCCGCATTCCATACTTATTTATTTTTTACACAGGTTGTCATTGGGCGCAAGGCCTTCCACACTTCCTTTAAAAACAAGTTCGATCCCTTCCCAAAGAAGGGAGTAAGGAAGGTCACAAAAAATAAAAAGTAAATAAAACTGAACACCTTCCTTTCTCCCTTCTCAAAGAAGGGAGTAGCGAATGTGTACTGAATATTTCAGAAGGTCTTTTAAAAAGAAGTTTATACCTTCTAGAAGGCATGCTTCTGAAGGCAGGATATCATGCGAAGCGAATCTTTTAGAAAGGAGTATAGAGGCCTTCAAAAAGGCCTGCCACTTGCGGTCCTTTCAATATTTACCGCTGGGTAATAGCCGATTTCACATATTTACATATTTAAATACCATTTTATGTTTAAAATTAGTTTTTCATGTCAAATATAATTTTATTTTTTATATATATAAAAAATAAAATTATAGGAACAACTAATTTTTTTAGCTGTATTTAATTATAGTTCACTTTGAGTCATAACTTTTTGCTTAAACCAAGCCACACATAAATATAACATAAGAAAATTTTGGCTTGGACGAGAATGGTGCAAAATATTTTTAGTTCAAGCCCAATTTTGTGGTGCTTTAGTAAATAATTCTTTCCGTGTATTTCCCCAAAAAGTCCTAACTTTTTTTTTAAATCCCCAATGAAAACCCCAAATCAAATTTTTTGTCCCTTTTAGCAACGAGAAACCCTCAAATTTGGGGTCAAAACCCCAAAGCTGGCAGCCCTGGCTGCTTGTGCGGGGTTGAAGCCGGTTGAATCTTTACGCTAACGAAAAACCATTCCCTTCACCTCGCTTGCCTACAAACTGCCATTTTACGCCAGCATAATTAGTCTAGTGTGTGATGGGCCACAGACATTAAAGCTACCAGTTGTTATCCTGAAAGAAATCTAAAGCAGTGGCAACAGGGTTCAAAACTACATTGAATTCCTCTAACTATTCCAGTTCTATAGCCGCGAAAGTACTTACCTTACTTAACTTGCCAAATAATTAATTTAAACTATGTTTTTAAAATACAAAATACTCCCAGTTTTTATGTATTTAAAACACAAAATACAAACTACATACTTCTATTTCCCAGGCAAAAATTACGACTCTTCTAAATATTATGTACCGCCACAACCCTGCAAATTCAAAATTGTGACTCTACCAAAAATATGGTACCATCTCAACACTGTAGGTACAAAATTACAACCTTAGTTTTTTAATGCCGTTTTTAAATAAGATTCAACACCGGTACAACACCCTAAATACAAATATACGACTTTAGTTTTTTAAAGTCGTATTTACCATTAAACTATACCGCTACAACACTGTATATACAAGAATTAAACCTTTATTTCCTAATACCGTGTTTATAATAATTCTATACCGCTACAACGCTGTATATACACAAATTTAGGCTTATTAATTTAATAGTGTCGTATTAAAATGAAAACACAAAAACTATTTTAGGTTAGAAAATATTCAAATTTTTGCTTGTTTATTTAGCGAATTTATATTTGTTACAATATTGAAAATTAGAGTCGGAAGACGGTTGTGACTACGTTGTTAATTCGTGAATCCAACATTGTAAATTTGAATTTACAGTACTGTGACAACACTAAAAAGAAGAGTCGGAAGACGCACATTTGGCGTTATCATTTTAATATTGTGACAACGTTGTAAATTTGGTAGACAGTACCTTGTATTGATGTTGATAGTATCCCCTGCAACATCGGCACAGCGTCGTGGTGATTGTCTTTTTCTGCCTGGGTTATTGTATGTATTTTAAATACAAAATACTTGCTGGACATGTATTTAAAATACAAAATACTTGCACGTCATGTATTTCAAATTCTGCCCAGCCCTGTGTACTACACATTACTTTGTAACCAGTTATACAACTACATCCTAACTAATATCATAATTAATAAACATTTTGCTGGGATATTACCTTTTTATAGTTATACATATTTAAATACGACGTAAATTTAGCGGCACGTTGTTCCACTCACTTATGTGTATTTAGATTTTTGAACTTTCGCATTGCGTTTTTCAAAAACCAATAAATGTCTTTAATCATAAAAGTTGATAACCGAATATATTTGAAAAATTTGAAAGGTCAGTTTACCCATTAATTAATTTCGTTTTTCTTACTGACGCAAAATGTTGCTAAAACATTTTTGTCCACTCACACCCTAATAATGTATAAAATATTTTTAGGATCGCATTTACTATTTACGCAGTTTTCCTTTATTTTTAATAATTTTAATACCTTTAATCAAAAAATAGTTTATTAATGCAAACGAATAAAAGGAAATAGTTTCTTTGAAAATACAAGAACAGCTGTCTTAAGAGTGCCGCTTTTCTTATCAATTGATTTAATTGAGGGTAAACATGTACATATCATATTGTTACGATGTTACTTTATAAATCGTATTTTGAGTTTATCAAAAAAAAAAAAAAAAAAAACAAAAAAAAAATAAAAAATCTATTATAATTATTACATTATAACTGTTATACAATTTAACGTCTACTTTTAGTCATCATTATAAAAAAAAGTGATTGCCGAAACGCTTTATATTTGCATTTACAGCGAAAAGTTTACTTTTTGTAACGTTACGCAAGTAACTAAATTGTTTCTCGAAAAATGTTATATGCATGTATAAGAGAAATCACGATGGGTAGTGCAAAGTTTGTAAACGATGCAAATGCGTGCAAAAATACACTCATTTGCACACCACAACAACAAAATGTACGTATTTGCAATTTGCTCTATTTTAATTTGTTTGCACTAAAAAAACCATGAGCAAAATTAGAAGTGCATATTTGCTCAGTTGCAAACAAATGTAATCAATAACATTTGACATATAAGCCGCCATATTGTTTTGAAGAAAGCTTATAAATTGAACATTTTCGTGGGTTTTAATATAAAATAGAGAATTAAATTTAAATAATTTAAAAAGAAAAAAATTATTCTTATTTGCTTGTGTATCATTGTAAACAAATGCAGATTTTTTACAGTGTTGCCAGAAGTTTTTTTTTGTTGCCAGAATAAATTTTTAGAAAAATAACACATTTGACCAACAAATAAAAGTGGTATGCTCGCGATCAATCATAATATGCACTGCAAATTGCAAATTTGCACAATGACCATCGTGATTACCCTTTATATTTCACTTGTTTATATTTTGGTGTAAAGTGCAATATAAAATTGTAAGGTCACTGACTGATTGACTGATTTATTATCGCACAGCCAAAACGTCTGAAGCTAAAAACTTGAAATTTGGATCGGAGGTTGGTCTCTCCCAAAGTGGATCCAGTAAGACGGCAAATTCGAAATGTTCAGGGGTAGAAACGGGTAAATTCGGTAACCTTATATCTCTAAAGCTAAAAGAGATACAAAAAAATGTAGTGCTTATCGTTGTTTTTTAGAAACCTTTAGGGAGTAAATGGGGAATCATGTATTTTGGTACTTTTTTCTCACTCCATCTATCTTTTAATCCAAAAAACATATTAATAATGGTTATATCTCATTCGAAACTTACCCTACGTTTCCACATGCAAGTAGTGTATGCATATCATCAATGAAAAATCGAGGAAACAGCCGATTGGCTAAAAGTACAAAAATGGTGTAAATGTTAGTGAAAAAGTGTGAGTGTATTTATTGAGTTTTTCGAACTTGTACTTGCACGTGGAAACGGGGGGTTATCTAAAAATACAAATATGAATTTGGTACTTTTTCGAAATTCGAACGTTTAAGGGGTGAGAATCGTAACTATTTTTGGTACTTTTTTACAAAATATATTTCTCCATTCATTGACATAAACGTACTAAATTATGGACTCCCACTACAATATAGAAATTTTTGATATTTTAATGGGGAGAAAAAAAGTACAAAAAATGAGAAATACAGGAAATTTTATTTCTTTCTTTAGCTTTTTGGTTCTCCAACTAGTCCTTTTTTTTAATTATCGTTAATATTGGACCTAGAGACTAAAATTTAACAACCAACTTATACTTTTTGAATTTCCGTTAGTACTGGACGCAGAAACATAAAATTAAACATGCATGGTCCTGAGTGAACGAGAATCCGTAAGAGGGATACTTTTGGTACTTTTGCGTTCCTTAAAAACGTTATTTTTTATATTTGTTAATATTGGACCTAGAAACATAAACTTAAACTTTTTTTGTTAAAAACATAAACTTATGGCCGTTTTCTCATTAGGCGATTATCTTTATACCCAACGAAAAACTGCACATTAAAGAATTTTGGTTTTCTCAATGTCTCATTTGCTTCTATTCGGTCGCAAAACTAACCAGCACTCATCTGCCAATTATTTATTTTCCTTTTATTTGCCGTGCAGATAAATTCAATCAGCTGACTCCCAACCTTTACATGTATTTTGAATGGTGTTGCCAAATGAAAACAATGTTTTTTGTCGGTATATTGAGAAACCCAAAATCGTTAACGAACAGTTTATCGGTCTAACAAATTTATGTTGACATTAAGTAACAGACAGTTTGTCGATACATTGAGAAAATGGCCATTAGGCTTATAAATATGTCCAACATTTTTCCAGCTCTGAATTAAATATTCATTTTTGAATTTTTTTTTTTTGAATTGCGAAATTTTTATTATAAAATCTAAGATTTCTTCGCACTTTCCTAATTACCATCTAAAGTTTCACCAACATAACAAACAAAGTCGAATTCATTATTTTTACCACTCTCATTCTTACAAAGAAAATTTCAAGACATTTTCTTAGGGAGTCGAAAAATTTACGATTTTTAATAAAAACCGAGAACAATTTTGGTATTACAGCGAATTTTACCAGAAATGTAGCATCCATAACTTTTTTCAAGCTTTTTTTTACATTTTTCAATTTTATAGAAAAACAAATCCGATTTTAAACTGCCAAAATGAAAATTAAGCATGTATTGCACTACATAATTTGCTGAAATTTTCTTGGAAAATGTGTTTTCTCTTGCCAAAACTCTCTCAAAAGCTTTAAAACTATTAGTCTAGCCTCTAATTGATTAATAACTTGGAAAATAAATTCCAGATTTTGTGGTATGTTTCTTAACTAAGTTGAATAGTTGTGCAAATTGTGTGGTGCAGACTACTTAATTTTCTATATAACGGTATAGCCGAGTACTATGAGTATTCAAATTTACTGACAAATTGTTTTGTATGATCTGTGACACAATCATATTTTTGGCATTCCATTACAGTTTTGATAGGCATTAAAAAAAAATAAGTACAAATACTTTTTAAATATTCATATTGAATTTTTAGTTCTTTAACGGCCTTATTCATAAAACATATTTTAGGCTTTAAAAAGGTTTGCAACACGAATTTTCTATTAAAATTTGTTTATTGACCTTTCCAGTTGCCAAAAATATTGTACAGATGGCAACAAGGCGAATTTATGTTAACGGTAATGGCGATACTACAACAAGTACAACACCAATAACACAACATTGTATTTTGTTTGTTGTTTTCGTTGGTCGATATGTCAAAAACACAAGCAATTCGACATTTCTCTCCCTAAATACGAAAAAAAGTAATACAGCTGTGCTGAAAAGCTGGCCAAAATTATTAAACGTGTTTTTTGAATTAAAAGTTTTAGTTTTTTGATAGTTTTAGGTGTAGGTAGGTAGGTAGGTAGAAAGGCCGGTGTGAAGTTTCCTTCACACCTTCACCCAGAGACCAATATGGTCCATTGTGACGCCTTAATTAGAGATAGCTAAGAAGGTATAAAGTAGGTGAAGTAAGCAGCAAAAGCATAAGACAGATCCGAAAGATAGGTAGAAAAGAAAGGAAAGAAAAGAAGGTAAAGGACCAACCCCGAGAGAAATCCCACTTAAACCAAATCCGCCCTACGTGCGGTTAGCACCCAGTCTCCCCTCGCGCAGCCAGGCCATCCCCATTACGAATTCTATCAGATTCTCGAGTCCGCAACCCGAGACATCCCCTAATTCGCCCAGGAATCTACTGCCCAGCCACTCAACCTGCTACCCTGCAACCTGGGACAGTGGCACAGAAAGTGCTCAACCGACTCCAAGTCCTCAGGGTCCTCGCACAACCTGCATATATCCGACAAGTCGGATCCCATCCTCACCGCCATCCTGCCTATCATACAGTGGCCCGTGATAATTCCTATCATGGTCCTAACGCAGACCCTGCTCCTGCCCAACAGCGACACCGAATCGGACTTCCTAAGCACCGGCCACAGTGTCCGTGATACCCGACAGTCCGTTCGGCTCCCCCAGGCCCGATTGGTCACGCCCAGTATCCATTCCCTAATTCTACCAAAATAGAAGCCCAATGGAGGCCTAACCGCCTCCACACAGTCAGGATCCTCCATCTCTGAGCCCTGTCTTGCCAACTCATCAGCAATCTCATTGCCGCCTATATCGCAATGACCCGGCACCCAGCATAACCTTAGCAGATACTCCCCTAAGGCTCCCCTCAGAGCCCTCCTACACTCATCAACTAGCCTGGAGTTCACATAACAGCCCCTTTCGGCCATAAGAGCCGCCTGGCTGTCCACATATATAGTGACCTCCGAGCCCCTATCAATGTTGTCCCTCATCAGTTCCACGGCCCTCCAGACCCCCAGAACCTCCGCTTGAAAAGGAAGCCTATATGACCTTCTTATGTTCAGATCCTCAATGTAGACCCCTGCACCCGTGCCCCTCATCTTCGAGCCATCAGTGAAAATAGCAAATCCACCAAATAATCTGCCCCTGCCCGACCAGCTCTCCCTAGAGGGCATTATTACCTCTGGCAACCGACCAAAATCCAAACTGGTGCTAACATAATCAGTGGATCCCGGCGGTCCCAGGCAATAGCCACCAGCCTCAATCTCACCCAGGATCCGTGAGTGACCCTGAGTCTCATTCCTCGTAAGTCCTAACTCCCTCAGTCTAAGAATGCTCCTGGCCGCCATTCCCATCACATACTGCTCAATGGGCAGAAGATGTAGAATGACATCCAGGGCAGCCTGAGGAGTACTTCTCAAGGCACCTGTCATGCCAATTGAAGCACACCTCTGAGCCTTAGAAAGAAGGTTCCTACGACTTGCCAATCTCAATGACTCCCACCAAACACAGCATCCATACGTAAGAATGGGTCTAACCACCGAAGTGTACAGCCATCCCACCACTGACGGCCGGAGTCCCCAGCTCCTACCTATCGATGATCTGCAAGCATAGTAAGCATTGAGACCCCTTTTGAGTCTCTCCTGAGTATTCCTACCCCATGACAGCTTGCTGTCCAAAAAAACCCCCAGATACTTAGCACTATCAGATAGTCCAAGCTCCACTCCTCCCAGTACCGGCAGTCTAAACTCCTCCACCTTGTACCTCCTAGTGAAAAGAACCAACTCCGTCTTCTCCGGATTTACTCCCAGTCCCTTGTCACTTGCCCATGCCGCCAGTTCGCCCAGCGCCCCTTGCATGATGTCGCTAATTGTCGGCAGAAACTTGCCCGACACCAATATCACCACATCATCCGCGTAGGCTACGACCTTCTGACCCATTCTGTCAAAACGTCTCAGAACGACATTGACGGCCAAGAGCCACAATAAGGGAGAGAGAACTCCTCCCTGTGGGGTCCCTCTAGTCACCGATTTCCTTAAGCGCTCGTTTCCCCAGTCCGAGTGAATAACTCTGCTGCTAAGCATCATAGTTATCCACTCGACCAAGAACAACGGAACCCTTAGGTCAATCAGTGCCTGTCTTATGGCCTCTATCCTCAAATTGTTAAAGGCGCCCTCTATGTCAAGGAATGCCGCCAGGGTGTATTCCCTGGTTCGCAAACCCCGCTCGACATAACCAACCACATCATGCAACGCACTCTCAACAGATCTACCTTTAAGGTAGGCGTGTTGAGCGCCGCTGACGATGCCGGCATCAATCTTCGTCCTCAAATGTAGATCAATCAGTCTTTCCAACGTCTTCAAGAGAAAAGACGACAAGCTGATTGGTCTAAAATCCTTGGGTTTAGAGTGACCGGTTCTACCCGCCTTGGGAATAAAAACTACCCTAACCTCCCTCCACCTCCTAGGAATGTACCCGTTCAGCACACATACCCTAAACAGTTCCACCAACAACAGGAGTGATGATTTCCCGATATTCTGTAACATCGCCGGAAATATACCATCTGGCCCCGCCGATTTGTAGGACCCAAAGGTATTTACCGCCCATGTTACCTTATCCAGGGTAATCATGTCCCCCACCGTCTCCCTTTCCTCACCGCCTGAGCCCGAACCAGAGAAGGGGTCACCACATACAGCTTCTTCCCCCGACCCAGGATCCACACACCCCGGAAAGTGAGTCTCCATAAGCAGACAGAGAGAGATTCAGAGCCAGATTCCGTCCATGAGCCGACTACAGGGTCCTTAGATAAAATTCTTCTGAACCTAGACATCTCATTCACAGATTCAACTGACTCGCTAAACTTAATCCACGAGTCCCTTTTCGCCCTTCTAATATCTCCCTTATACCTCCCGTAACTCAACTTGAAGTTACTCCAATCCTCATCCCTGCGCGTATACTTTGCCCTATTGAACAGCCTTCTGACGGTGGACCTTTGAGTTTTCAACTCGTCTGTCCACCATCTTGGCTGTGTACGCCTGCCCGGAAAATTTAACGGACAGGATTGCTCATAGCTACTGGTCAATACCCCCGTGAAGGTGTTTACTAGTTGCTCCACACCGGCCGGAGTCGACCCCCAGTTCCGTGTAACCCTAAGGTTCCGTTGCACTAGTCCCGAAAACGAATCCCAATCCGTCCTTCTCGGATTCCTATATGGACACCTTTTCGACCTCTCAAACATTAGACTAAAGGACAGACGACTATGATCAGAGAAGGAAAAATCCAAAGCCACCCTCCAGTCCTCTACTTATTCCCTACAGTTCGTCAATGTTATATCTATCACTGCCTCTCTATCCCTAGTTCTGAACGTTGGCGTATTCCCCCTGTTACAGAAAAAAAGATTGCTGGCAACAATAAAATCAAACATAGACTCACCTCTTTTGTTGATGTCGGCACTACCCCATTGGGAATGGTGTGCATTGGCGTCACATCCTAGTACCAGCCTCGAGCCGCTTCTGCCCGAGTGCTCCACCAACTCTCGCACTTTTTCCCCAGGTGGATCGGCAGCTTCATATGGCAAGTATGCCGATGCCAGTGCCAGGACCGTTTTGTCCTTGGCTTCCCCTGTCACAACCGTGAGGTCTCCATTACTGAAAGAATGAGAAATCATAAATTTATGTTCAGTTCTCGCCAGTATACAAGTCCGTACCTTCTCATCAGAGCGGGCTACGAACAAGGTATACCCCGTGATCTTTAATCCAACTACCCGGTTTTTGTTAATCCAGGGCTCTTGGATTAAAGCCACGTCCACATTGTTGTCAATGAGGTGGGTTACTAATTCGGTTGAGGCCGCTTCACAGTGGTGCAAGTTTATCTGCACCACTCTCAGCCTCTTAGGGTTTATCATTTTTAGGAAACCTAAATCTGATAGACCCTAACCCGAATACAGCAACCCCTCCCATTGACTTCAGTTTTTTCAGAGATTCCCGGTCATACAGTGACTACCGGCCTTAATGGCAACTCAGACGCGAGTATGACGTCCAATCTGGCTTCAGGATAAGCGCTGCCACACCTGCCGATTGCAGCCTTTAAAAACTCAAAGGTTTTTTAATTGCCGCAACTGACAGTTTTGACACCTCTTATCCAGTCAGCCCCTTTGAACGATACTTCGTCCGGCCTTCCTTTGACGCTAAAGATTTCGTCGAGTAGTTTGTTTTCTAGCACCTGCCATTTCTCGACACTGATCCTTCCATCGGGATCCATACGATCAATGACAGCTGCTAGAATACCGTCCTTACCTGACGACTCCCTCAGCTTCTTTGACGTAGAGGGTTGTTCCTCTCTGGAACCAGCCCTCTTGGTGATCTCCTTTCGGGGATCCTTCCTTTTGGCCGCTGGGGATTTCTGGTCATCACCAGACCTAACTCTCTTAAATACCCCCTTTTTGGGGGCCTTAGCAGAGCTCTGTCGGTGATCACCCGATTTCCCTGCAGATGTTGGCTGGTATTTCTCAGTAATCCCCTTTGTGACCTCCCTTAGGGGGGGACTGTCGGAGATTATCAAGACTTTACCAGTCCTCATCGCGCAGCTAGTAGAGGGTGGTACATCATCAGGCTTGGTTCCCTTATCCGTGACCGTACGGTCTCGGTTTAGAGAACCAGGTGTTGATTCTGTACCCCCTTTCTTACTTCCCGTTCCATTATTGGAGGATTCATCAGCAGGGGCTACTGAGGGTTCGTTGTCCATACTGACATTTGAGCCTTCAGCAGCCCTTGCTGTGTATCCCGCAGGATAGGGAATGCCTAGGATATCACCGACAGATCCGTGGATTCGTTCGAATCTGGCAACGCTCTTTCGGTGCTTCCTCAGCAAGTGCCTATCCCGCCCATCGTGTAGTGAGGAGTCTTTCTTAGCTATCTTTTCTAGAAAGGCTAAGGAGGCCCTTACACCACTCTTGGCTTTTTCAAGACTCGTTCGGCCTTCTGATGCGACCTGTTCTGTCGCATCCTGCCGAACAATGGGTTTTGATCCACCCACTACTCCGCTCCCTATCTCGAGTGTGACCTCAGGAGCCGATGGCCCGGCCCTATGGTCCTGATCATGAGCTGAAATCATTGTAATTTCATGCTCATCATCAGATCCCAGAGCTAGACCATCGAGTCTTTCCGAGACCCCTGTTCGAGACGGGGAACCGACTGGGGGGTCGTTCGTCCCGCTTGTCTCTGTCAGTTCTGTCAATAACTGACCTTCTTGCTCAAGAATATCTCTGTAGATACTCAGCCAATCGGCGTCTGGATCTGACACCGAAACTGCCGAGTTGTCAGAGATATTCCCTGCATCGACTCTTAGAGTCGCGTCCTTGGTTTTTTCCGTAAATTTGTCCAGTTTTTTTGGTCCCACGAGTAAGCCGTAAAGAAAAGGACCGTCTCGCGCAGTGACGGCTTGCACGGACTAGGCCAAGTTACAACTGACCCTTGCCATCGGCGCCAGAGGGAAGCTGTTCGCGACCGGTTTCTTTAACCACTAACCAGCCATTCAGGTCCTCGGCACTGCTATCAACCACCTTGACCTTAAAAGTGGGGGAATGGGAAATAAAGGGGGATTGATAGGATCATAGGTAATGGGATGGGGGATGGGAGGATGGATAACCCTTAGTCGTGCTGGCCTTAAAGCAAATACCTTCCAACTTGTCCCGGCTAGAATTTGCCGACTCAAGTTACCAAGACATTCACTACAGCCAGCATTTAAGCCACCACATCGCGGCAAGATAGTTATCCAGGTGGCGGTAGTTTTAGGTGTAGAATGATATAAAAAGTCTAGTGGCAGATTTTGAAAAAAAAATTACACTGCGCGACAAAAAAATTTTTCTCTACCCTAGAAATAAAAGTATGTGGACTATATGGATTTTGATGCCCTTAATTCAAATCTGTTTTCCGTTTTTCTCTAGTACGTAAGGATTTTCTTTTAAAGGCGTGGCATACTTCACCCCCTAAATCGTTGGGTTGCCTTATATATTTTGCCATAACATGAAAACGGTTTCTCCGATTTTAATAGCAGGAGGATCAGAAGATGCACCGGAAAATTCTGCTTAAACTCACCATACACATTTATTTTATATCTATTACTATTTTGGAATTATTAAAAATTTAATGGCGAAAAAAAAAAATTTACATGCAAAATGCGTCAAATTTTTTGTTTTCAAAATGCAATAAAAAAATTTAAGAACCAAAAAGTTTAAATTTTTAAGATTTTTCTAAAAGCCACATTCCTAAGGAATAAAAGTTGGTATAAATCGCAAAACTCAATTAACAAAAGTCGATTTTAAAGGTTTAAACTCATTCTTGACAGACTGTATGTACATTAGGGTGGCCGTTATTTTCTTTTTTTTGATTTCTTATATTCTCCCCCCCCCCCCAAATCGGTTCAGTTTTATGTAAAAAAAAATACAAAAAAATTTCGATAAGTTGTGTTTTAGGGGGGGCGTCCGCCCCTCAAAGTTTGCCATCAAGCCATTTATTCAAATGTAATTTGTTTGCATATGACTATCTCTTAAAAACAACATTTTACAAGAACATGATATATGGCAATATTTTAGCTCTTCTAGTCAACAACATTAGCCTCGAAGAAAGTTTTTTGCTAAAATTAATATTTAAGAAAATAATTAAGAAAATAACAACAAAATTCCAAACATTTTATATACGTTTTATATATATAAAAGAGGGATTTAATGTCAAGTGAACTAATTTTGAAATCGATGTCTTTCGATTTGGATGAAATTTGCACCAACGTTAGTCCTATTGAATAGTAGTTTAGACACAAATTTTCAACAAGATCGGTCAAAAAGTTTCTGAGTTTGGGGGGGTCAAAGTTTGAAATTTTGGCCATATAGGTGTTCTTTCACATCCATGTAACTTATTACCAATTGGGGTTAGCAAAATTTGTCCCAAGCAGCTTAGATAGCTATTTGATCAATCTTTAAAAAAAAAAATTTTTTGTTTTTTTTTTTGAATTTTTAAAAATTTTTTTTTTTAAATTTACAACTTGGCAAAAAAAAAAAAAAAAAAGTTTTAAATATAAAAAAATATTATTAGTATTGTGGTTATTTTATTGAACTATTTATGGTTTTTAATCCAAATTTTTAATATTTTTAATTAGGCTTAAGTTCATTAAATTTAATTTTCATTATATGTTAAAAAATTTTTTAAAAAAACCAAAAAATTTTTTTTAAAAAGATTGATTACATAGCTATCTAAGCTGCTTGAGACAAATTTTGCTAACCCCAATTGGTAATAAGTTACATGGATGTGAAAGAACACCTGTATGGCCAAAATTTCAAACTTTGACCCTCCCAAACTCAGAAACTTTTTGACCGATCTTGTTGAAAATTTGTGTCTGAACTACTATTCAATGGAACTAACGGTGGTGCAAATTTCATCCAAATCGAAAGATTTCAATTTCAAAATTAGTTCACTTGACATTAAATCCCTCTTTTATATATATAAAACGTATATAAAATGTTTGGAATTTTGTTGTTATTTTCTTAATTATTTTCTTAAATATTAATTTTAGCAAAAAACTTTCTTCGAGGCTAATGTTGTTGACTAGAAGAGCTAAAATATTGCCATATACCATGTTCTTGTAAAATGTTGTTTTTAAGAGATAGTCATATGCAAACAAATTACATTTGAATAAATGGCTTGATGGCAAACTTTGAGGGGCCGACGCCCCCCCTAAAACACAACTTATCGCTACGAAATTTTTTTGTATTTTTTTTTACATAAAACTGAACCGATTTGGGGGGGGAGAATATAAGAAATCAAAAAAAAAAGTTCTCCATACAACTAACGGCCACGCTAATGTACATACATTAGAGCGACTCAAGTTGTATGGAAGCAAAATTCGTGCTCGATGTACCCTCCTAAAAATTAACCTTGGCCTTTTTTAAGATGACATTTTAAATATTTCGGCTCCAGGGTTGACCTCTCGTGAGCTGGACCAGTTTGAAAAAGGGTCTATTTTTGCATGTTTTGTTAATTTAAGAATCTGTTTCCTTACCAACATATACAAGTTGGGTATCGTTAGAAAGGTTTTTTTAAGGTGCGTCCAACTGTGTATAAAATTTGTCCAAGGCCGATCATCCATGTCCTTTTTTTTAAGGATTTTCTGTAAAAAAACCGGTTTTTGAATTTTTTGTTCGGGGTTGTTTATAATAAAAGTGCCAAATTAACATATTTTAATCTTTAGTCGATTTAATTAAATACGTATCTCAGCTTTTTTTGAAATTCGTGCTAGTTCACGTTTTGACAAAAATGCAATGGGGTGGTAACCCTCGTTTTGAATAGGGCAATATGGGTATCAAATTTTATCTTTTGCCAAGTATATCATCTTTGTATGTAAATAATTTAGATTTGTGCAAATTAGATGCATTTTACACGGTGCTCTGGAATATATATAAATGCAATTTTGTAGTAACTCTAATACGATAGCGGATTTTGTTTCTAGATCATGTATGGATGAAAATAGGACTTAAGAAAAAAAAAAGAAATGATCCACGACCTGAATTTTTTTTTAATTTGCGGAAAAAATATTCTGCCAAAAAGTCGTGGATCATTTCTTTTTTTCTTTCTTTAGTCCTATTTTCATCCATCCATGAAACCTTTCTAACGATACCCAACTTGTATATGTTGGTAAGGAAACAGATTCTTAAATTAACAAAACATGCAAAAATAGACCCTTTTTCAAACTGGTCCAGCTCACGAGAGGTCAACCCTGGAGCCGAAATATTTAAAATGTCATCTTAAAAAAGGCCAAGGTTCATTTTTAGGAGGGTACATCGAGCACTTTTTTTGGTGAGTCGCTCTAACATACATACATATGATTTACAGACTAATTAAAGAAAAAAATTTGAAAATTGTAAGGCTCTTATAAAACAGTAGTTTTTTATGAAAAAAGGCTTTATCATATTTATTTTATATTATTTATTACTTTATAAACGGAAAAGTTAAACTAGTAAAAATTCCTTACTAATTATTATGTCGTATGTGAATCCTCATTAGCTGCATCATCGGTGTCAGGAAGAAGAAGTGTGATGGTTTCTGATGAAAAAGCTTTTTTATTATTCCGTTCTCTTTGCGTACTGCAGCTTATAAAAGGGTCACTGCTCAGAAATAACCTATTCAAGACATCTCGATTTGTATCGCTTCTGCTGAATTTCCTCGAATAATTCGTACGATATAATCGTAAGTGCATATTTCTGGCCTCGGCAGCTTCTTCTGACAATTGTCCAATTGGCAAGATTGCTTGCTTTATAACACTACCGCCATGAATAAAACTCTTGTGCATCGTAGGACTCATGGGGTGCCAGTTGTAAAGTTGCACATATATTTCGGCAGTTTTATGTGCATATGCCTCAAATTTCTCAATATTAATTCGGTGTCCGCTAGTTATTGCTTCCAATATTATTTTCAGGCGGTTGATTAATTCTTCATTTATTCCAGTGATTTTCGATGCAGTTGCTGGGTCCGAAAAAAATATTCTTGATGTGTTGCCATCATTAGTGCTACCGTATCCTGGTTTTGGAACATCTACAAGTATTCCTATCTCGTCTTTAAGTCTTTTTTGGATGAATATCTTCCTCTCTTTAACAATTGCTTTATCTTCACCGCTCCTTAATTAAGAATTTTTGCAATTTATAAATACATATAGGCAGGTATTAATATTGTGAAGTGTTAAAAGTGATGTGAATAACAGTTGAAATCAATAATTCAAAATACATAAAAGTTTATGACGATATAAAGGTATAAGAAAAAGTGCCCGATGAGCAAAAATAGAAGAAATGTGAAAATTTAAAAAAATCGTCAAAAATAATGGCGCAAACTTGCGCACACTTTTTTTTGGTTTCTAAAATTAGAGATTCCAAATTCGATTGTGGTATCAAACATAATTCGTAGACATGTATAATTGGTTTTTTTAAGCTTTTGAACGAATTGTTTCAACATGAATCTTCAACATATTTAAAATTTTTTTTTTCTTTTTTAAATAACTTTTGATCAAACCTTTCAGCGAAAAAAATAATCTTTGTTAAACTTTTATTTGTTTAGCCGCAAAAAAATATCATATAAACATCCAGAAACCGAAAAAAAAACATTTAAATCTCAGCTACAAATCGCAACTAAAAGTCTTCAAAATTTACAATATAATGTAAAATATTGTTGTCTGTCGAGCTGCGTACTTAGTTCTTAAGATTTCTTAAAATTCAGTTTTGCCTTTTTGGCCAGCTTTTCAGCTAAAATACCAAAATGAGTCTAACAAATAAATACTTTAACAAATATAAACAGTAGACTGGTCGCAATTTTTTTTTTTAATTTAATTGTTTGCGCTGCTTAAAATATGAGGTTTGGTGTAAGAAATCATGACTTTTGAACCGATAGAGATAATTTTGCAATTTTTTTTTGCAGGAGAGAAGACTTCTTGAACTTTTTTACCGTTTTAATTTTGTTAAAATCGGTTCAGTAGTTGTTGAGAAATTTAAGGTCAAAGTTGAACTTTTGATGTTTTTTAGCATTTAGTATGAAAATGCTAATGATTGAGATTGAGAACTTTGGTATTTTTTTATTAAAAAAGTGGGATTTTTTTAGCCCACTGCTTTAAGAACTTTTTAATCTACATAACTGCCGAATTTCGTTAGAATATCTTTGTTCATGTCAGATTTATAGAATGTCAAACCTTAAAAATATTATTTTTTTACTTTTTATTCATTTACACTATATTTTAATAATTTTAATGTTTGACATTCTATAAATCTAACATGAATAAAGGTATCATAATGAATTTTGGCAGTTATGTAGATTAAGAAGTTCTTAAAACAGTGGACTGAAAAACATCCCCATTTTTGATAAAAAAAATACCCAAATTCCCAATCCCGGAAAACGGCTTTCAATTTTTTTTTGTTCAATAAAGGCAATATAATTTACCATTCGATATTGCTCAGAATTTTCTAGAAAATAATGGACATATTAGAAAACATTACTGTTCTAAATGTATAAAAATCGGTGTGCTGAATTATTAGAATTTTTTACTCAAATAATTTTTTTTTTTTTTGTTTGAAAAATTTGATTTGGAATAGGGCATATGGGAGTAAAAATGTCAAACTGACTATAATTTGCTTCTACAAGCATACACTTAATGTTTTCTTTTGAAAAATATAATAAAAATATATATATATATATATATATATATATATATATATATTTCTGGAGAAATTCGTATTCATATTACTTTTATATGCATATACATTCGCCTCGTATATGCCACTATACCTTTAAAAAAAATGTATAGGCATGTAATAATACCTATGATCATTTTGTGAACAGGTTTCTTCATTATCAACTCTACAACAGGTTTAACTGGAACCAGCTCCACTAGAAAACTTTTTAGATTAAAAATATAAATAAGTGTAAATTTAAAAATTTTTTTTTTCTATTTTTATTTAAATAACAATAAGGACAAAAACATATTTTTTGCTTATATAACAATAAAATTTATTATATCTCTATTGATTCGGTTGGAAAATTGCCTCCAAATATTCCATATTTGGTTTTGTATTATCTTTGTCCTGTAGCAACCCTTTTGCTTCTTCATCTAAGTCCCGATGTTCTACTTTCCATTGACTTCGAATGCTAGAGATGAGCGGATCTGACGTTGCCAACAATATATTAAACAGATCTTCGTTCGTAAAATCTCGTGACATTTTTCTGGTATTGTGCTCCCTATAAAATCTGTAATCTTTATTCCTTTTTTCCTGGGCTTCTT
Organism: Pollenia angustigena; assembly: GCA_930367215.1. Lineage (NCBI taxonomy): Eukaryota > Metazoa > Arthropoda > Insecta > Diptera > Polleniidae > Pollenia > Pollenia angustigena. The sequence goes on along the minus strand of OV884057.1, from coordinate 72,538,699 downwards.
CTGACAGATCTCCTAGTGGTACTAAATGATGCCTAATGACATCCTCTGCATGATAAAGGATTTTATGAACCGTTGGAGACATATTTCTCCATGGATATTTGATAGTATATATTCTAGCTGTTTCTTTGGCATAATCCCCAAATTTTCTATAATCAATTTGTTCATTGCATGCAAGTACATCAATGATTGTTTTAAATCTTGATATAAGACTTATATCAACACCTGTTATTTCAGATGCTTTTTTGGGATCAGAAAAGAACCTTCTTGCTGTATTCCTATCATTCGTATTGCCTAATCCTTGTTTTGGTTGGTCTATAATCAAGCCACATTTGCGAAATTCATCCTGAACATGCTTCTTTTTTATACTTCTTAAATCCTTGTTGGTTTCATTGTTTCTTATTGATCCTGATGGTCCAAAATCCAAATCATAACTGATTTTTAGTATGTGCTCCATAATTCGTATTCTTGTATGTAGCGGCGATAATCCAAATTCATATGCATTAGTATTATCTAATGATTTTTCCGGGACTTGGTTTAATTTGCTTGATGTGGTTTGGCATATAATGCAGATGGATGAAGCCTTTGTGTCAGTCAAAGCCTGGCCTACTTTTCCGTCTATCATCGTTAGCACTAATTGATAGTTAACTTCAATTATATGACCATCTATTTCTAATTCTAATGGCCGTAGTGTTGCAATTTGGGCTCTTATATAACTGGTTTCATTTTTAATGGTAACAGCAGTTTCCTTTTTAAATTCAAATTTAATTGGTCTGCAGTATTTTGTAGAAGATGGTGTGAGATTTTTCCAAATATCCTTTGTTTGCATCGTACTGGTCGAAGGCTCCGAGTGTTCCAAATTCTTTACCAATCGCAATGGAACAAATGATACCATGAACATATCTGTATCTGAAGTATTTTCACATATAGATTGCTTGTATTGTTTCTGTCCAGAAGAACCATCACATCCCTCCCCATTTGCAAAAGAGAGTTAACTTGCAGTTCCCATATTTTTTCAAATCATCTCCTCTAAGTGATTGTAGTAAACGCTGAACTGTATGATTAAGTAGACCTTGAAGTTTTACCTCTGCCGAAATTGGTGTGATTTTAATAGTGTCCCTTGGTGGCAAACATTCCTTCTTAGCAGCAGTTATGTGATGATAAGCAGGATACAGATTTGAACCTTTTTCAATTGCACGCACTCTGAGCCGAATATATTGCTATTTTGTTAACTTCAAATCTAAAAATAATGCTAATGCCTCTTCATTTGAAAACTGTTTTTCATCGCTTGGCGTTGGAATACTCTTAAGAATCCGTTTTGTTCTCTTGGGACTAGCGATAAAAACTTTTTCAATAATATCGACTTTTGTGAGTTCTTTTTGTGATCACAGTTGATATAGCAAAGCTTCTTGAATACTTGTATCTCCGATTGCTTCGTTGATATCCATAAGCTTCCGCCTTTTAGATCGATCGCTACAGTTCTCAAGTGATTTCTTTGGCCTCCCAAGCTTATTTTCATTTGTACCTTCTGAAGATATCTGGACACTGAGTTCGCCATCTAACCAGTTTGCAAAACTGTTGTAAAATCTAGGTTTACTCCATCCAACTTGTTTGAACCGCTTTTTTAAGTTTTTGAAATCGAATTATTTTATTTTGCAGTTCCGATCGTATTTCAGTGCTGCAGGAATATAAATTGAGTTTTCCTTCAATGTAACTTAAAACATCTTCCTCCTTTTTATTTTTAAAATACTCTTCGGATAATTCTTTATAGCTGAAGCTCTCCATTTTTATAGACATTTAAAAATTAGATTGTAATTGCTTAGATATATTTTAACAACTGAGATTTTATTCGAATACCACTGGCTTTTATACATAGCATTCGTTATACTGTGTTCCTAGGTAGCGTAATAAGGTAGAATTAAAAACTAAATTGGGCTAAAGTAGGATACGCTTAAAATCCCACAGGTATTGGTAATTATATAATATAAAATACCCAGCACAACTTGGCTTGGTACATTTATATTCCAGTCATATGAATAGGTAAAATAAAAAGAGCAAAATAAATGTTGCGAATAATTTTACACAAACTAAAAAAGTGTTCTATAGGCTGGTCCAAACAGGTACAAAAGTCCATTTGGGTTTAAAGTAGATACTTTCACCTTTCTACAGCTAGTAAAATCTCTCTAACCCCTTTTGACCCTCATAAATTCTATACTTCTGAATTTCAATTTGACTGCAATATAGAACCTGAAAAAATATTTAATAACAGCAGGTATAATCGGTACAGTAATACAACATAACATTGTTTGAAGACTGCTTTACTACCAACATAAAAAATGTTGAACCCACTATTGATAAGGGTTTGACATAAAACATAATCCATCCGTTTAAAAAACTAGAAAAATCGTTATAAAATCAAGCCAAAAAATCCGTTTTATCCGAATATCTCCAAAGGCAAAGGAGATAACCTAAAAATTTAAGTATATTTTTTGTAGCACACCTTAAATTTAATTTTTTTTGAAATCCATAAAATATTTTTGGTGAATTTTTTAAAAGTTTGAATTTCCGAGGTTACCAATTTTAGAGGTCCGCAAGTTACACTCCCGACCCTCAATTCTTTCAATTCAACTCAAAAGCTATCCGGCTACGACAGTTTAAAATTTCATTCAAATATGTTCAGCCGTTCATAAGAAGCAAAATAATTTTTCAAAACAAAACGTTCGTAAACCCTTGTGTTATATTTCAGTCATATGGGCAGCTTAAATAAAAATAGCAAAAAAAAATGTTGCGAGTGATTTCATTAAAATGAAAAAAGTGTTCAACAGACAGTTCCAAACAGTTGAACAAGTATATATGGGGTTAAAGAGGACACTTTCAGCTTTCTGATGGTACTAAAATCTCTTTAAACCCTTTTGACCCTAACAAGTTCTACTCCTCTAAAATTCGGATTTAACTAAAATATAGAACCTGTGGAAACATTTAATAACACATCAGGTATAAATGATACAGTTATGTAATGAACCATTTCTTAAAGAATACAATCCCACTAACATAACTAAAAAAATTTCGACCAATTATTGATAACGGTTTGCGAGAAATCATAATTTAGTTCTGATCAAATTTACAAAAATTAATTTTTTTCTAAAACAACAAAAAATATTTGTTTCCAGCAGCATGCCACAGCCACAATTACCAATATTTTAATCTAGTTTTTTGGATACCTTAGTTCTTATATGTTTGCTATCGAATGGCAACTACATTTTTGAAATCGGCGATGACAAAAAATTGGACTTTTGGCCGATGAAATTCAATTTTCAGCCACAGTGCGACGGTGCCTAGCCGCGCCGGGTGGGGCCCAAAGTTCCCCATAGTATAAAAAAAACCATCTTTTCTATCAGATCTTTATAGTTATACTAGTTGAAAAGCCGAAAATCAAAAATATGGCTTCGGTACGATCTTCCGCAGAGAAAGTACTTCAAGTGTGCCAAATTTCAGCTTCCTATGTCATCAGATGGCTTCAGAAAGTTGCGGAAAGAATAGGACATACATGCAAACATCCCGACATACTAAGAAATTATATATTGTATAGATAGATTAACATATCTTCGCGCAACTCAAAAACGCTTTAGCTTATTGAAAAACTAAAAAAAACCGAAATTACGCAATAAAATTTACTTTAAGAAAGGTAAAACGTTTTTCTTATATGCGCAGTCGTTTTAGAAACATAATTTTTTTTCTGGAAAAAAAAGTACTTTCTCTGCGGAAGATCGTACCGAAGCCATATTTTTGATTTTTACACCGAGCGACCAGGCACGATCGCACCGTATAATTTGTCAATGCCCTCAGCGCCGCCTGACTATCGACGTAATATTACTCTTAAGAAACTCCGTATTTTCTTCGAAGCTGGTAGCAATTCAGGAAGCTGTATTATCTTTCAATGAAGAATGTTTCTTCTCTATAATAAGTTCTGAATATTTTAAGTTTACTAGTTTTTACACCATGAACATCACCAACACACATTAAGATTTTACCAAACATAATTTTAATGTGTTTACACAGTTACAGAAATGCGGATTCTAAATCCAGAAGAGAAAAGAATCACCTCATTCATCATTTGACACTGTTAAAAAAGCAGGGTTTACAAAACCGCAGTCAAAATCAAATACTGTCAAACAAAAAACGAAAATTTGTGTACAACTTTTCGCTTTTTGAGTTGGTTTGAAAGCGGCTGTTTACATTTAGTCCCAGCAAAAAAAGACATGCAAAAGAAGTAGTAAATGCATGGGTTCCGCTGATAATGCACTGGTTCTTTTTAGGGGAAACATGCATGATTTTAACATTAGCGTGTTGTTGGCGAGCATGGGTTCACATTTAGGTAAACGGCTCTACATTAAAAACAGTGCTTAGAACCAATGAAAGTTCAGTGATTAGATTTGGGTTTTCAATGATCTTGAATATTAAATGAAATTAGTGCAAATGAAAACCAATGAAAGTTCAATGATTATAATACGTATTTTCATTTTTATAAGGAAAATGTTAGTTAGGGCTTTTCTATATTAAAGTAACGATATGTGCCTATAAAAACAGTTTGTTAACTTCCCTGCAAATAATATTGGACCACCTGATCCATTCTGATAAAATGGACTACTCCATGGACTGGTCCGATGTAATGCAAGCATGGACCATGTCATTGTTAAAAAGTGTTTGTAGTGAGACGACATGTCTTCGTTTTATAACGACGTGCTTTCGTTTTTAAACGACTTCAAAACTAATCCTCTTGTGTATACCATGGAGTAGTTTTAAAACTACTCCTTAGTAGTCCAAAGGTGGGTTATATGGTCCACCCCTTGGACATCGTAATGTTAAATAGACCATGTTTTTTTCCATACGTTTGGGTTACTTTTGGACTAGTCCTGGTCCCTTGTGGGTTACTCTTTACACGCGTGTTTGGACTGGTCCTATTATTTGCAGGGTTCTTTTACAGAATAAAAAAATAAATAACTGATAATATGTAAATTTTTTCTTGTATTTATAAATTAACTAGATGACCCGTGCGAATATTTCGCACCGTAATTTTTATCAATGAAAATATTAATTTTTCAATTTCTAATTATTTTTCGTCATTAGTGTTAGAAATAAGCTTTAAAATGAGATATCATTCATTAAATTTGATGCGGTCGTATGGGAGATATTTGCAACCGACAAAAAAAAAGTGCTTTAGAAATAATATATATGATTAATTTGCTGTAGTGCTTTTCGAAAAAGTCGTTTTCTTGGCAACAGAAGCTGTATTTTCCTTCGAGCAATGTACAAATTTTATACGAGTTAATCTAACTTAATTATTTATTTTATTGTAAAAATTATTCGTCACTTTTAAGTCCTTTAAGATTACCAAGTTATAGTAAAATATTGCAATTCCCACATAAGCCCAGCAAAAAAGACATGCAAAAGAAGTAGTAAATGCATGGGTTCCGCGGATAATGCACTGTTTCTTTTTAGGTGAAACATGCATGATTTTAACATTAGCGTGTCGTTGGCGAGTATGGGTTCACATTTAGGTAAACGGCTCGTCATTAAAAACATTGCTTAGAACCAATGAAAGTTCAGTGATTAGATTTGGGTTTTCATTGATCTTGAATATTAAATGAAATTAGTGCAAATGAAAACCAATGAAAGTTCAATGATTATAATACGTATTTTCATTGGTGCTCAATATTCATTTTAATATGCATTATTGAATCCATTATGAATTAATTAAAAATAAACATGAAAATACTAATAAAATAAAGAATTTGGCATTATTTGTATTTTTTATTATTAAATAAATGTATAAAGCTATGTGCTTAAAGCTATTTAAAGAACATATTAGGGTACATATTTAAGTGTATAGGCATATCGTTACTTTATTACAGAAAAGCTCTAACTAACATTTTCCTTACTTTACAGGAGAAGGAAAAGACTTAATAAAAATTGTAGTTTTTTATTAAATTGTTTAGAGAGTTTAATAAAAAACTTCGTTAAAAAAAAGTTAATGTTAGTTAGGGCTTTTCTATATTAAAGTAACGATATGTGCCTATAAAAACTTCTATTACAGAATAAAAAAAAAAAAATAATAACTGACAATAATAGCCTGTTCATCAATTTCGAACGTTAACGTTCGCATAGAGAATAACATTTAAAACACAGAAAAAAATTACGTCAAATCAATTGTCATATTGAATACCATATTCGTCAATCCAATTAACTTTTTGATTGAAAAGGCACCAACAACCGAATTTGTAAATATAAAAAATAATTTTGTTACTTAGAATTGTTTAAACTCAACAAATATTTTTAACAATGAGTTTGTTATATTGAATAAAATATTTGTTAACATTTAAACATCCATTTTTATTTGGAGTTTGTCATTTTAACAAAATATATTATTGCTTATTGATTTGAACAACGAATGTCATTTAAGAGTTATTTTTATTAATTTTTTAGTAAAATACATTAAAAGTCACATTACAAGTAACATTATAAGCTATTTCACCAACGATTGCTGCTCATTTTTTACTTACCGTATTTATCAGCTCTACTTTTACTTTTTAATATTACACTTTTAACCCATTTCTTACCGCCGTGTGTTTGAACACACGTTTTTAATTTCTTAACTTTGAGGAATTATAAATCACAGATAAGTATAAAAAACTGTATGTGTGTGGCGTGTATATTAAAGTTTGGTGCCTTACTAACAAAAAAAATATTTTTGAAAATTCACAAGAGGGGGTTTAAAAAGTGTCCAAAAATAGGCTCTTTTTAAATCAATTATATTATATATATAAAATAATCTGAATTATTATATATGTTTTGCCGTGTGTTACGATATCTCCAAAAAGTAACCTAAGGCCATTTGCCCATCAAACTGGTAAATATATGTGCCGCTAGTCGGCAGTAAATACCAGCGTGTGTTTCATTCGACAGAGATTTTCTTATATTTTCTTTGTGTGACTGCATTTTATGTTGTTTTTTTTTTCAATTGTTCTTAATACTTATTCTTCTAATTTGAAATTGAAGGGAACAAAATATTGTAATTAAAAATTGAATTTTATTTACATTGAAGAAATTAAGGCCTTATTAGCTTGACAAAAATAACATTCATTAATTCATCACTCTGGCCAAAGAAACAACTACAACAATTGAAATTATTTAATTTGTTTTGTAATTAAGAGTCAGATTGGCCAAAAGGTCACGCGAAGAGTACCCTACTGGAGCGATGATGAACATGAACATCAAGGTGAAAGAGCGTTCGCGTTTGAAACTGCTATTTATTTGTCCCCCGATAATACTGTCGGTGACTCGGATAAGTGAAAAACAATCCGTTTCGGATATAAACTGTGGGCGATTTGCTTGAACATTGGCTTCATGTTTCCTTTTGTTCCATACTCGTGTATCCGTTATTTTTAACCGGTTAATTACCAAAAATTTAAACGTTGAAATTTTTTGTTGAAAATATCAGGAACGTCTTATAATACCATTTTTAACATTTTCTGAAAAAAAAATTTTTTTTCGACGAGTAGTTTTTCCGAAAATTGCCGTGTGTTTGACCACACGCTGGTACTGTTAAGTGTTTTGCAATCTTTTGTTGTGTACAAATTTGTTTAGTTATTTATGTTTTTTATGGTACGTATTCCTTGAACGTGTGAAACGGTGTTGTAAATAAAATTGTTTGACTTTGTGGAACAATTGTATAGGTGTATGTGGACGTTGCACTTCTCACACTAAAATATGGTGACTTTTGCTGTACACATAACGCAACGGCGACGACTGGTGCTTTTGAAAGGAACGTGCAAGCTGTCTACCATCGAAAACTTTTGTTGCTAACAATTAGTGAATGAATCTTCTGTAGGCGAAGGTTCGATTCCGTCTATTGCATCCTCCGACGAAAGCAGCAGATACATGAACACCGAGTTATTGAAGTCAAACTTTAAGATAGGATTCGCATTTTGCGAAGCTGCTATGAAGAAATGCAGTTTCCACGAATTGACCACAGCGCTACCCATGGATAAGACTTAGAACGGCTACTATCACTTTTTGCTACGAATGACGATAGAGTAATTGGCAACCGCATTGCCATGTAAATCCACGCCACCCATATGCCCGTTGTCATTTTTGATGGATAGGGGCTGTTAAACACGAACACGAACTGCTACTACTGGATCGATTGCGTAATAATTATTTGCGAGTGTAGCTTTAGAATTGTCCGTCCAACGAATTACCAGAACGTTATTTCGTAGATGGATTGCAAAGTCGGGAATTGTACTTTTTCAAGGCTTTTTTTTTACCAATTTTGAAGGGGAGCCGGTACCCTGATTGGGTCGAACAGTGCCGCTTGCGCGGAATCCTCTCCCTTTCAACAAGTACAGCAAGTAATGGGAGGTAAACAAAAAATGACAAACTAGAATTGCATTGCATTTTATGTTCACAATGTGCAAATAGTTCTATTATGGCGGATGCATCGAGTCTTAAACTTTTATTAAACTGACGCGTCCGAATTTTTTAATAATTTTAAAGTTAGTGATATTTTTTTAGTCGCATCTGACTACCGGCATAAACAAAAAGTAATTCCTTTTACTACTTAAGTAGTCAAAGTGATTACTTGTACATTGTTTATACAATGTATGTATGTAAAATTAAAAATTAGTTTTCACAAAACCATTAATAATATTTACAAGTAATATTATTAATATTTAAATTTACAATTTTATTACTTTAACTCTTTCAGCCACACTTTTATATATGCAACTTGATAACTAAAAAATGCACAATTTTGCATTATTTAAAGATTATTTATTATAAAAATGTTGATAATTTTGTTAAATAAGGTGGTTAGTTTACTTACCACCATGACGGTTGGCATAAACATTTTTCTTAACAGAGCAAATAACCTATGGCTGTTTTTTTAAAAACAAAAGCTTACACATTTAAAAAAATTTATAAATGTTAAATTTCAAAATGTATGCCTCAAAATTTCGCATAAATCTATCATCGATAATCTTAAAAAATGTAATTATTAGGCTCTTGAAAAGGTGGTTAGATAACTAACCACCAAACCTGAAAGAGTTAATCAAGAATTATGTACTTGCTTTTTGCAAACTTAACATGTTGTTGTATGGTTACTCAAAATACGAGTACATTTCTTGTAAAGTAGCTTACAAACAGAAAATGCGTATTTTGGTATTGTTGTTAATATTAAAATTAAATGTACAAATTTTATACGAGTTAATCTAACTTAATTATTTATTTTATTGTAAAAATTATTCGTCCTTTTAAGACCTTTAAGATTACCAAATTATATTAAAATATTGCAATTCCCAAATAAGAGTAGTTGGGAGTATTGCATGCAATTTTCATACGTTCACTTTTGGAAAATATATTCGAATTAAATAGGTACTAAAGAATTCATGAAAATAGCCCTTCTTCTTGAACAACTTCAACATTTTTTTGCTGGGGTGAATCAGAAGTAAAAGCAATATTTTTTTTTTTTGGCTAATGACAAATGAAGAAGTGGAAGAAATGACTGTAAAAAAGTAGAATCAGTGTAAAATTGTATTAATAAGTTACACATCAAAAGCGTAGAATATATAAACGTATTGAATCATAAAGTATCGTCGATATATCGGTAACGTGCCTAATTTGAAAATAAAAAAGATAATAAATGTGCAACTTTTGACGTGAATACCTTTAATAAAAAATTTTGTCACATTTTTTCCTGAATTTGCATTTATCTCTTTCCAATTCCATATTAAAACACATGGGAGAGTTAAGAAGTAACGTTAGGTCTGCCTGCAATTTCTTCTTAACAAAAGTATTCAAGCAACATGACACAAGTCCTTTATTAAAATTAACTTTATACATTTTAAACACTAATCAATTTAAAATTTTTTATTTTAGGTGCAGTACAAATCAATTGATCTCTCAGATTGTAAACTGGACGAAACAGCGGCCAGTGCTCTATTTGATATGATCGAATATTATGAGGCTACACATGAATTAGACATTTCGTCAAATTCCACAGGCATGACACATCGAGGTTGGCAATCATGCATTTACATGATAAGTCACAGTCAGGAACTGCAGGTGCTAAATGCCGAAGGCAATCCAATATCAAAATTAAGCGCAGATCATTTGGGAGTGGCTTTAAATACATCCAATTTGCATACGTTAAAATTAGAACATTGTGGTTTAAAAGGAGCACCGTTGAGCGGTTTGTGTAAGTATTAAGAGTTTATAGCGAAAATTGCAAAAGTTTTCTTAATTCAATAAGTATGCATACTTTTTTTGACAGGTTTTAAACTATATCAAAATAAAGTTTTAAAAGAACTTTGGCTGGCACATAACGATTTAGACTGCAATGATGCCGATACCATAGGTGAACTGCTGAAATGCAATCATTATGTAGAACTAATTGATATAAGCAATAATAATATAAAAGACGAGGGTTTGAGGCACATAGTTAAGGCATTGATTATGCAATCAAAGGAGTTGGAACGAAGAACAACATTTCAGCGCACGGCTGCAATAGACGACGATGGAGAATGTATATCGCCGATTGAATCATCACCTCCTGTAGATCTGACTGACAATAATGATGATATATCATTAGATTGGAAAACAAAAGAACACGAAGCAAGTGAAACTCAGTTATTGCAGTCGACATCAAGAAGTAATGATTTAGATGGCGAGATCAACTCGAGTAAGGACCCAGCAAGCTTACGATCAATTGAGGAAAAAGTTAAAGGAACTGAAGTGGAGGCGAGTGGTGATGATGTTGAATGTGAACATCATAAAGTCAAACCACCATTAATATCGTCTGTTGGATCGACAATAGATGAAAACGATGGCGATGAAGATACTGACGATACAGTACGTTCCAGTACATTAAGGAACCCATTGCAAAGTTCCAGTGGCGGGCAATCAATGCTCGATAAACTCTTATCAATGAATAGTGAAAGCAGTAGTGAGGATGGTGCATCTAATTTATCAACAGACACATTAGCAGCCTGCAATTCTGAAGATGCAAGCCTGATAAGTGATGAAATATTTGATTCTACTGCAACCACCACAACAACTACAAGTACAAATACAAAAGCACCCACGAATTCAGGATTCGAAGTAGCATCTCTGAGTGAGGGATCAGAGACAGGGTTAGGTGCCATTTTAAATCCTACAGCGACAAGAATTGTGTCGTCAGTAGCACATATCGAAAGAAAGGATATATCAGAAATGTTGCAAAGCTCTCCTTTACAATGTGCTGATAAAATCGATGCTGTTTTAGTTAACGCTTCCGCAAATTTGGGAAATAAATTAAATATTCAAAGCCCCCATATAACAAATAATAACAACAACAATAACAATAATGCCTCTCCGCAAACAATAACTATGCCACAAACTGCTATGCAAATGTCTAGTTCACCCGCTTTTACAAGAAATAACGAAGAACAAAATCTTGCAAGATCTGGTGTATTTGAAGTAACGGCTGAGGAAAGTTACTGCCTATTGAGTAGTGGTGTATCCCGGGTGGTGGCTGGTGACGACGTGGATACACGTTCAGGGGATCACGGAAATATGATGCAACATCATGCTGCCAGCCGAGCTTTGGACGTTAATAAGAATACAAAATTGGGCGAAGACTTTGATGACACCCACAGTACGGACTCTGCATTCGAAAGTGCCTCAGAAGGTGATATTAGTCGTCACCTGCCGGAAGAATTTTCCCGCCTATCGACGTCTCTTGAAAGCACACGATTCGACGACATTGCCAAAGAGTTGGCCATTGAGACAGCCACTATAGCATCTGAATCAAATGAATGCCTAATAGCGGCCGAAGCTCAACTGACGCCATCATCAACCCCCACCCCACCAACTCCACCTTTTACAAATCTTTCGACGCCTTTAACTGAAAGGGAACGTTTGACCTCCGAGTCGCCTATTAGTTCTTGCCTTTCTTCCTCGCTGCCTACCGCTACGACTACAACACCTCCTACGGTTAGGTTAGGCTTTGCAATATTGGACGAGCCAACGGAATCTCCAATTACAACCGCGAATGAAGTCCGCGACAAAATGCCAAAGGTGACAATTGCTCAGGATAGCTTTACACAAAAGTACAAATCGAACAGTACAATATGTACTAGTCCAAGCCCAGCCCCTACACCTCCGCCACCCTCAACGTCTCCCGGTGGGGCTAGCAGTGGTATGAGGCGAACTGAATCCTCCTGTGGATTTTTAACACAATCTTCTCGCAATCGGTCTCAAAGTACCGATAGTCTGAGTAGTGACAATTCCTTGGATGGTAGTATATGCAGTGGCGACTTGAATTTTTCATCATCATCCCATCTTAATGAAAAAATTGCAAAAAATGATACACTAACCAGGCAACAACGTCCCATGGAAAACACGCCAGAATTTGGAACAAGAACTCCCGGTGGTCTGAAGGCATTGGCAGTGTGGAACAACAACTTAACCAAAGAGTCTGGCTATTACATTTCAGATTTGCTGTCAGAAACTGTATCGCTGGAATTGCTAAATATTGGCAAAAACTGTCTGTCAAATGAGTTTGTTTGTTCGGTGAAGGAGAGCCTTATGAAAAACACCACGTTAACCACACTTGGATTGCAGAGCGCCCATCTCAGTGCCAAAGGTATAGAGACCCTCTCATCAGTCCTTACGTTCGGTGGCAACAGCAAGTTGCAACGTATCGATATACGTGACAATAAATTAGAAGTTGAGAGTCTTACGAAAATTGCCGAGGTTTTAAAATCTAATACTACCGTAACTCAAATTGACATTGACGATGAGCCTAAACGGCTTTCGGTAGGCAGTGAAGCTCACTTGGACTATGCTCGAGTCTTAGAAAATGTCCGATCGATGTGCGCGCGCAATGAGAAAACACAAGCTCAAATGCAACAGGAAAAAACAGCGGTCAGTGTTATGACCAGGAAACGAGGAGGTTATTATCTAGGATCACGAAAGATATCATTAACTTGCCAAAGTCGTCCAGTGGTGGATTCATCAAAAAATGTTGTAGTAGCAGCTCCTAATAGTAAATTAGATATTAAGCGTAAAGCTGGCACAAGATTACGCTCCCCAGTACCAAGCCCAACAACAATTTCTCCATCGTCCTCACCTAATCGTGCTAGCCGGTTTCAAGTATTTCGAGTTCCCGAAGCAAGTCCACTAACATCACCATGTGCTCAAAAAGCAATTGCTAGCAATTTGGTAGCAGCAAAGGCTGTTTCAATGAGTAGCGCGGCCATACCACTGTCATCGACTTCCGAGAAAGGAGGTAATGATGCGATTTATCCAAATACTACATCTACCTCGTTGCCAACATCTTGTTCGTTGCCATCAATGGGAACAATTTCTTCATCTACGCAATCTATTAAGAGAATGTCGGTCTCCCCACGTTCTCGCTTTTTAGTTCGAAAAGTTTATGAAGATCCTAACTTGCCGTTAGCAAGTCGCTATACCCAACAAATAACTCCACCAATCAATCCCCCACCAACGCCTATATCGCGGAATGGTCAAGACCCTAAAACAGAATATTTTGAAACCACTCCCCCCACTCAATCGTATAAACGTATCGATAATATGCGGCAAGATTCACTTAGCAATAGTAGTAATAGTAGAACAACGGCACAAATTACACCTCAAACAACATTTGTTACGCCGCCCACCATAATAACACCGCATGAGCTAATCAGTACTACCACCGATAACACTTCTACAACAATTTTAAAATTAAATCAGGACACTACTGCAACCAAGCTACAAGACACTGCAGCAGTAACAGAAACACCAACATCAATATCGTCAGCAACAACAATTACAGCAAAACAAAGTGAACAAAGTACAAATAATACAATAATAAGTGACACGAACATTACCAATCAGACACCAACGTTGACAACAACACAGACACAAACACCTTCACCAACACCTGCTCCAACATCAACGACTCCAGTAATTGTACCAAAAAGTTCCCATAAAACTCAGCCCCTACCATCTACCCTCTCTACATTATCAACACTATCATCGTCATCAGACTCATCGTCGTCCTCGTCATCATCATCCTCATCATCTACATCCCCTGCTAGTAATACAGATAGTTCAGACACAACATCGTCGCCATCATCTTCTGTCCATTCAAATGAAGTTTTTAGCCAACAGCCACAACATGATATAACCGTTTCTGGTCAATGCCCAATTGCAGTGTTCGGTGACAATGACATAACGTTAACCAAAAATTCTGTTAATGAGGTTTTTGGTCCAGCTGCTGCATCAGTTAAAGAAAACTTTGTCAATGTCAAAACGTCAAACGAAAGTGTGGCGCAGACTACTGCTCAGCAGCAGGATAATCCACAACAACGTGTTCGAAAAATATCGTGGATATCAAATCCTACAGCAGTTGATAAACTGTTGACATTATTTCACAATTCAACTACCATGTTTCAGCGTAGCTCATCTCCGGAAACAAAACCAATAGTAACATCAACAACAACTATAGCAGACATTCAATTGAGTCAGTGTAAGTTTTTGTTATTTTTACTTGTTTTTCTTCAATTTATTGAAAAACTATCTTCTTAATTTTTTTTTAAACCGAAATTGTTTAAGCAAATTAAAGAGGGTATTTTTTTTTAATTTTCAATAGCAATAATTATATGACCTACTACATAAGAAATTTTTTGAAATAATTAATTTTTAAAAACGTATTAATAATATTTTAAAATACTTTCCGTTTGTTTTCAGAACTTTAATAATATGATATCTTATTTCATATTTGTAATTTTGATTCACTCCAATTGTATGCTTACACTCATATGCACTCAATGTTCAAGCATTCTTTGTTGAATATTATTGTATTCTTAAAATTCAAAAAAAAAAAAATAATTAATCGGAATTATAATGAGTGTCATTGTCGTAGTCCAAAACCAGTCGTTTTTAACATCGGTATCATGATCATCGTAAAGAACAAAACCACGACAAATTTTCTATGTGCTTTACATTGTCGTTATCATAAAGATAAAATTAAATCGACAAAAATTTTAAGCGACTACGACTTCGACAACGACTCTCGTAATAAGGCTGAATATTTTTGTGTGTGCTTGAGAGTAAAAATTCTTTGGGAGTTTACTTTATATGGAATCTAAATATTAGCAACAAATCATTATAAGAATTGACCTCACAGTTGCGGGCTTAGACCTCTGACCATCAACTCATTAATGCCTGCCCATAGATCAGCTCGTACGATTTTAACAAAATTGTTAAGTATGTTCCTGAGAGTCCGTAAAAGTTGATTTGTTGTTGTAATATTAAATGAAACATACATTTTTTTTATAAGTCTGAGTTCATACGGCTCATGTCTTATTGACAAGATTCTTCTTTCTTCATGAATTCTTTGAACATGAATTGGCGTTCAAATGATTCATGTCATGTTGACAACATGTTTTTTATTTTGTATAGTCGTGCGAATGCATGTGTGCTTTTTTGATATTGAAAACAATAACAAAATTAAACAACGAATGAAAAAGCTAAACGTAAAGACAGTATATGCATCTGTGTACTTGTTTCTTTTCCCCTCGTCCCTCTCGCCTGTAAAGTAGCAATCATGTCAATAAGACATGAGCTGTATGAACACAGACTTTCAGAAATAATGTAAGTTCAGTACAAAGAAGGAACGCAGAATTCAAAAAATAATACTACAAGTATTATTAACGACGTTACCCAGTAAAAAACGTGCTCCAAAAAGAGCAGGTTTTTTGTATGAATTCATACCTCAAATCGCTTCAAACCTGCTGATGGGATGCCTGATTTTTGTATGGGGTGTTCCCGGTTTGGAGGACTATTTTCTGCTGACAATAAGCGCTTCTTTTAACATGCAAACAAAGCGCTCCTAGAGTGCTTTTTTAAGGGCTAACTATATTAACATATTCATGAATGTTTGGCTTTTACTTGTTTAAATGCCCTTTTTTCAATCATTTTCGTAAGCCATAATATATTTTATTTTCGCTTAAAAACCCTCTTCGTTGTCAGCACTAAAATAGCAGCTTTTTGTAAGTTTTATTCGTTATCATTTACTGCTTTATAAAAGCTCTCTAAATGAAGCGCTTGAGTATGCGCTTTTTCTCTGTAGTGCTTCAAAAAACCCAAATTTTTTTTACTGGGTAACATTGCTTAGGGTTACCAACTATTTTGTCAGCACTCCTTCCCAATGTGAATGTAGTTTTACGAAAAATAAATAATTGCATAAATTTCATTAGATCCAAAAATTAGGATGTCAGCGATCATATTTTCACACGGCCAGTATTTTTAAGTTATTTTTGGTTTTTTTACGACTTCACGTACATTATGAAACCTGATGTCTGTATGTTTTGTTCTCTTGTGAACAACTGGATTTGTAGCAAGTTTTTCTGCAACTCGATTATTAATGTTTAACAAACAGATTTCCCCAGATTAATAACCAATTTCCATCAGCAACAGTTTTCTTAAACATATTGTATCCTTCGTAGCTTCGGGCAGTGCCATATATTCTGCCTCTGTGTTGCTTAAAGCTACGCAATTCTGCTTTTTGGACTCCCATTATACAGGATAATCACCAGCAAAAAAGATAAATCCGGTGTATGACTTGCGGTCGAGGGCATTACCACCCCAATCTGCGTCTACGAAAACTTGAATTAAATACCTGCCTGGTATTTAAGTTTCTTATCAATAGTTCTCTGGAGATATCTTAAGATACGTGTTGGCGCTCATATGCTCCACATGAGGGTTCGAATTTCTTTAGGACAATTTCGATACAGAGTGAACTATGTCCGCTCTGGTTGTAACCGCCAGATACATAAGCGCACCAATTATAGACTGATAGTCATGTTGTTTCACTACCTCACAATCGTCTGTAGTACATGTTGCTTTGCATCTAGTGGTGCTGCTATTGGGTCAAAATTTTCCATGACATTTTCATTAAGTAAATCCTTTCTATACTGGGTTCGGCGTATAGTTATTGCATCCGTATCACATTGTCGCACAATCTCCTTATCAGTTACAGAGAAGTTATTTTCCAACATTTGTTTCACCTTTAGTATTTTAGATTTTTCTTTGCAATCAACCAAAAGATCGTCAATGCTTTCTGAATTACAATTTACGCTTTCTGAATTACAACTGATAAAAGTGTAGTTTATAACTTTTATTTTTGTTTAATACAATTATAACATTAATTACAATCAATGCTGCCACGACCAATAAAATTTTTACAACCGACATTTTTGAAAAAGTTTCCAAATGTGAAAAATATAACCAAATTAAAAATGCCTTTTGTTAGTTGAGATAAACAATAAAATACTCATAAGTGAAAATGTGTTTCTATGTGTGACACAGACGATGCTGGAAACCAACAAATTTAGATCTGATGGTTAATACTACAGCCAGCACACGTGCCATTTGTATTTGGCTTTTTTCTGTTAAGTTTGTATTATTATTGTGGTGATGAAATCAATAAATAAAATATAATACACAAACACATGTATATATGAATAATAAAATACATACACACACAGATATATTTTTGTTGCACCAATGTCACATCGCGATTCTTGTTCTATGGGTAATTTCAAGAAACTTTGCCAAAGAAATCATAGGTCAAAGATGAATTTCGAGCCCCGGGTTTTTCAAATTCGGTATTCAACCTTGCTCTATATACATACTTGTTTAGAGAATGTATGAAGTAGGATTAAGGCCCCTATTACGGTTTACAACTCAACAGTTGAGTTGTAATTAAGACAAATGGTTGTGATCAGTTGTAATTTTTGTTCACCGCAATATAGCAAAGTTGTAAACCATAATACAAACATCAAGAAATTACAACTCAACTGAGTTGAGTTGTAAACCGTTATAGGGGCCGTAGACAAGGCGAATTCAACAGGTGTGTTTTTTTAGGCTTTATAATTGTTGGATGTCAAAATTTGTTTATTATTTTTTGTTTACAGTTGAAAACTTTCAGCAGGCATGAAACAAAATTTTAACATAAAATAAATATAATTTTTGATATTCTTTAATTAGGCTTGAGTTCATCAAATTTAATTTTCATTAAATTATTTTCACTGAGGAATTATCAATAAATTTTAATAAAAAGTTGTACAATTCCTTCCTCAGTGAAAATAATTTAATGAAAATTAAATTTGATGAACTCAAGCCTAATTAAAGAACATCAAAAATTAAAAATTAACAGTTCAACTAAAAATCAAAATTGTTTAAAAAATAAATATGTAAGTTAAAAAAAGTTTTAAAAGAAATAAATTTAAAAAAAATTGAACAAAAGCAAAAATACATTAATGACCTCTAAAGATCTTTGACTTAATTCTGCACAGAGTTCTAAAGATTTTTGGGTAAATGGTTGTCTTGTTAACCACATCAATTTCTTGGCGGAAAATGATCTAAAAGCTTTTACCAATTTTTCGGCCTTCTTTAAGGGAAGGGAAATACACGCATTTGCACAACAAAACAACAAAATGTACGTATTTGACATTTGCTCTTTTTTATATTTGCTCAGTTGCAAACAAATGTAAACAATAACATTTGACATATTAAACGCCATATTGTTATTTAAGGAAACTTATGCTTCGTACAGCCGATAATCAGATCTTACAATGTTGTCATTTTTCTGACAATGGTGCCATTGTCAGATGTATTAATTTTACACATCTGCCAAATGAAAATTAGCTTACAATGTTCACACAGTTGCAAGACATTTTTAGGCAATTTTAATGACAACATTGTAAGATCTGACCATCGTCTGTACGAAGCTTTATAAATTGAACATTTTCGTGGGTTTG
This sequence comes from Pollenia angustigena, assembly GCA_930367215.1. NCBI lineage: Eukaryota > Metazoa > Arthropoda > Insecta > Diptera > Polleniidae > Pollenia > Pollenia angustigena. Next base: position 72,519,839 of record OV884057.1, on the reverse strand, counting down.
TTTGAACTTTGATACCGAGAAAATTTGGAGACGGACACGCGAACTTTTAAATATACTCCGGCACCAACTCCGACTTCGGTTAAAACACTGCGACTACGATTCCACATCCCTGGATTTAATATATCGTCTAGACTAAGCTTAATACAATTCGAAAGTTATTTTTATTTAAATTGTGAAAAAATGCTTGTACAGTAGACTGGTCGCAATTTTTTTTTTTTTTAATTTAATTGTTTGCGCTGCTTAAAATATGAGGTTTGGTGTAAGAAATCATGATCTGATTTTTCAGGTCAATCCGACGGTGCCTAGCCGTGCCGGGTGGGGCCCAAAGTTTCCCATATTATAAAAAAAACATCTTTTCTATCAGATCTTTATAGTTATACTACCCTGCAAATAATAGGACCAGTCCAAACACGCGTGTAAAGAGTAGTCCACAAGGGACCACGACTAGTCCAAAAGTAACCCAAAGGTATGGAAAATACTTGGTCTATTTGATATTACGATGTCCTAGGAGAGGACCATATAGCCCACCTTTGGACCACTAAGGAGTAGTTTTAAAACTACTCCATGGTATACTCAAGAGGACTTCAACGTTTAAAAACGAAAGCATGCCGTTAAAAAACGAAGACATGTCGTCTCACTACAAACACTTTTTAACAATGACATGGTCCATGCTTGCATTACATCGGACCAGTCCATGGAGTAGTCCATTTTATCAAAATGGATCAGTTGTTCCAATTTTATTTGCAGGGTAGTTGAAAAGCCGAATATCAATAATATGGCTTCGTTACGATCTTCCGCAGAGAAAGTACTTCAAGTGTGCCAAATTTCAGCTTCCTATGTCATCAGATGGCTTCAGAAAGTTGCGGAAAGAATAGGCATACATGCAAACATCCTGACATACTAAGAAATTATATATTGTATAGATAGATTAACATATCTTCGCGCAACTCAAAAACGCTTTAGCTTATTGAAAAACTAAAAAAAAACCGAAATTACGCAATAAAATTTACTTTAAGAAAGTTGAAACTTTTTTCTTTATGTTGGCTTTGGTTTTCGAGATATACCGTTATTTCGAAAATTGAGGAGGTTGCACAACATGTGTTCGCGTAACTCAAAAACGCTTAAGTTTATTGAAAAACTAAAAAAAACCGAAATTCCGCAATAAAATTTACTTTAAGAAAGTTGAAACTTTTTTCTTTATGTTGGCTTTGGTTTTCGAGATATACCGTTATTTCGAAAATTAAGGAGGTTGCACAACATACATATGTTCGCGTAACTCAAAAACGCTTTAGTTTATTGAAAAACTAAAAAAAAACCGAAATTCCGCAATAAAATTTACTTTAAGAAAGTTAAAACTTTTTTCTTTATGTTGGCTTTGGTTTTCGAGATATACCGTTATTTCGAAAATTAAGGAGGTTGCACAACATATGTTCGCGTAACTCAAAAACGCTTTAGTTTATTGAAAAACTAAAAAAAAACCGAAATTCCGCAATAAAATTTACTTTAAGAAAAACTTTTTTCTATATGCTGGCTTTGGTTTTCGAGATATACCGTTATTTCGAAAATTAAGGAGGTTGCACAACATATGTTCGCGTACCTCAAAAACGCTTTAGTTTATTGAAAAACTAAAAAAAAACCGAAATTCCGCAATAAAATTTACTTTAAGAAAGTTAAAACTTTTTTCTTTATGTTGGCTTTGGTTTTCGAGATATACCGTTATTTCGAAAATTAAGGAGGTTGCACAACATATGTTCGCGTAACTCAAAAACGCTTTAGTTTATTGAAAAACTAAAAGAACCGAAATTCCGCAATAAAATTTACTTTAAGAAAGTTGAAACTTTTTTTTTTATGTTGGCTTTGGTTTTCGAGATATACCGTTATTTCGAAAATTAAGGAGGTTGCACAACATATGTTCGCGTAACTCAAAAACGCTTTAGTTTATTGAAAAACTAAAAAAACCGAAATTCCGCAATAAAATTTACTTTAAGAAAGGTAAAACGTTTTTCTTATAAGCGCAGTCGTTTTAGAAACAAAATTTTTTTTTCTGGAAAAAAAATAATTTTTCTATTAAAATTTCGGAATTTTTGTTTTTAAAAATTCATAAAAAAATGAAAAATGCAGCTATGCTTCTAATTTTATGCAGACATATAAAAAACAACATTGCAAACAAAACAATAATGACTATAAATGATTAAAATCTGTTAACAACTTTTGATTTTATGTACATATTCACAAAAGACGAAAAATTTTAATTAATTTAAGAATTTTATTAAACCGCCACATCTTTTGTGAATACATAAAATCAAAAGTTGTTTACAGATTTTAATCATTTATAGCTTGTTTTGTTTGCAATGTTGTTTTTTATATGTCTGCATAAAATTAGAAGCATAGCTGCATTTTTCAATTTTTTATGAAATTTTAATAAAAAAATTATTTTTTTTTTCCAGCAAAAAAAATTATGTTTCTACAACGACTGCGCATATAAGAAAAACGTTTTACCTTTCTTAAAGTAAATTTTATTGCGTAATTTCGGTTTTTTTTAGTTTTTCAATAAGCTAAAGCGTTTTTGAGTTGCGCGAAGATATGTTAATCTATCTATACAATATACAATTTCTTAGTATGTCCTATTCTTTCCGCAACTTTCTGAAGCCATCTGATGGCATAGGAAGCTGAAATTTGGCACACTTGAAGTACTTTCTCTGCGGAAGATCGTAACGAAGCCATATTTTTGATTTTCGGCTTTTCAACTAGTATAACTTTAAAGATCTGATAGAAAATATGTTTTTTTTTATAATATGGGGAACTTTGTGCCCCACCCGGCACGGCTAGGCACCGTCGGATTGACCTGAAAAATGAGATCATGATTTCTTACACCAAACCTCATATTTTAAGCAGCGCAAACAATTAAATTTAAAAAAATAATCCCATACAAGATGCGACCAGTCTATTGTACAGGGTGGCTCAAAATGACCAAAGGGACTTAGTTCATTATAATCATCATATATATTATTTCTAAAGCACTTTTTTTTGTCGGTTGCAAATATCTCCCATACCACCGCATCAAATTTAATGAATGATATCTCATTTTAAAGCTTATTTCTAACACTAATGACGAAAAATAATTAGAAATTGAAAAATTAATATTTTCATTGATAAAAAATATATTTTAAAATGTATTGAAGTTACTAAAATTTCTATTAATTATTTTAATTTTATGTTACAAAAATGACAACTAACGGTGCGAAATATTCGCACGGGTCATCTAGTTTTTATAATAATTTCAAAATTTTTTTAATACAGTATACACTACCTGCCACTTAAATAAGGAATCACTTTTTTTTAACTTTAAACTAAAGTTCAGAAAAAAATAATTTTTGGCACAACCAAATTTCAAAGTATTGGGTTTAGTTTACTGAAGAAATAAAAAATATACATAATTTTATTATACTAAAATTATGCAATTATTTAAAGACATGTATTTCTGTGGTACTTTTTCGTCTGTCACTCGAATAAGGAATATTTTCAAACTAAGCAAAAACTGTAATTTATTTTTAAATTTTAGTTTAAATAAATAAAATTGAAAGTTATTCACCCTTATTCTATTTGGCGTCGTCAACAGTAAACAACGCCGGTTTTTATGTTTTGTTTCAATTTCGTATTCCCTTTGGCAATATTGCCATATTTCGATGACTGTTAAGATATGTTTGGTATTTTCTAAGAAAAATTGGCATTGCTGTTGCCTTAAACTGCCCTTGATTTTGTCGTCGGCATTTTTAGTGTTGTCTTGTGCTGCTTTGTGTCGTGTTTTAAAAATTGTACGTTATGGTTGGCTGCAATTTTGATTTCTATGGTGGTTTTGATATTTTTGTTCATTTGTGTTGTGTTTTGATACATTTTTTGTGGATATAATTGAAAAATTAAAATAACAACTGAGTGCCAGTTCGAGAAGCTAGTGGTAAAAAATTCATCACTAGCCAGAGGATTATGCAGGGTCTCTTTTCCTTAAAAATTAAATATCCTTTGCAATTTAAGAAGAGATTGTGGTCTTGTTTTTTTTTTTTTTTTTTTTTTGAGATAAAATTTTGATGTGGGTTCCGTCCACACAGCCAATTACACCTGGAAATGCTGCTTTTCAAAGAAATGCAACTTTAATTTATCCATTGTGGACAAAGTTCTCTCTGCATGGCTTCCAGAATCTCAGACAAAATTTTTAAACTAGTGGCTGGGACAGTCAAAAGTTGAAATAATTTCCAACGCTGAGCTGGTACGATCCCTGGGCCAAAAAACGCAATGTTGCTGCAAATATACTGTGTTTGGAACAAACGTTCCCTTTTTTAAATGAGGCTCTTATTATTTCCAACACATGTTTAAAAGAAAGTTTATTCAGCCGAAAATAACTTTCAAATCTTAAAAAGGTTTAAAAAAAATCCATTAGGCACTTAAAATTTAATATAATAAAAAAAATTTTTATGTAAACGTTATTTTTTTACAAACAAATTTTATTTAAATTAAAATTTTGCACAAACAGTACAGAATTTTGTTTCTTATAAAAAAAAAACAGTAAATTAAATGAATCAGCTGATTTTAATAATAGAGATGTGTGCTGTATTTTATTAACTTTATCGATAAATAGTCAACGGCGTCATAATACTCTTACAAAATACCAATTTAACATAGAATTGATGTTGTCTTTGATAAGAAGTGCTGTTGCCTTAAAATTGCCGTTGTTATTGCCGACGCCAATAGAATAAGGGTGATTGTCTTCTAGCATTCAATAAGAAATGAGTACTGCCACCATTTTTAGAAAAAACCTCAAAAATGCGATTTGGCATCGACTTGTATAATGACTCTAAGTAATTTAGCGAAATTGAACTCCATGCTTCCGTTAGTGCATCATTTAAGGATTCCATCGGCTCAAATTGTTTTCGTCTTTCATAAACTTTTCTTGCAATCCAACCCCAGCCATTTTCCATTGGATTCAGGAAAATTGCTGGGGTTGGATTGATTAGTTTATTGTTTTGCTGCTCTGGCGATATGAATCGGAGCGTTGTCGCGTTGGCACATTCAAGGCATGGGTTCAAAGAAATCATTAAATTTTGGAAATGCTTCCTCCAGAATGCTTTTGTAAAACGTTGCAGTCATTTTGTGGGATACAAAAACCAATTTGTTGGTACCATAATACGAAATGGCACCCCATATCATTATTCCGCCCTCTCGGCTGTGTCTGTTATACCCGTCGGGACCATCAATATTAAACTTTTTTTCATCGGAAAATACAACTTTAAACCATTTGTCGGACCATGTCATTGTATTTTTGGAAAACTTTAGATGTTTTGATTTGCGTTTTTCATTAGTTAGTGTTTTTTTTTTGCAGTTTTCGTCGGACTAGGTATGGGCACGACTTTAAAATACGGCGCACTGTTATTAGACTGGCACTGACTCCACTTTTTTCACGTATTTTTGATATCGACATAGCAGAATTTAATGCAATTCTAACAATTTTTCGTCTTTCTTTTGGAGTTGTTGCCATTTTCTTCCGCCCTTTCATGTTTTTTCCATATCTGTCCACGTTTTTTAAACAATTGTACACAACTGTCTTTCCTCTATTAATGTTTTTGGCCCTGAGATTTCAAAATCAGAATTTTTTCTTTTTCAGAGTTATTAACAGCCTTACCACGTCCCATTTTGAATAAAAACTATCAAATTAAAAATTCTCTAGCCGTTTATATTGAAAGGAATTCCAATTATAGCCTTCCTGAGTAATATTAAAAGAATTCCTTATTCAAGTGACACAAGAAATAGTAATACAGAAATGCATGTCTTTAAATAAATGCAGAATTTTAGTATAATAAAGGGCTCCGTGTAATAACTCCCAGGTGCAATAAGTCCCAGTGCAATAACTCCCAATGAATTAAATCCCAAAATAAATGAAATAAGTCCCAAACTGGAAAAAAGAAATACATCTCAAAAAAATGAAATAATTTCCAAGTCTTAAATGAAACAACCCCCAACTTTTGGGAGTTATTTCATAATTATTATTTCTTTATATTTCTTCTCTGCATAGCAGGCCTTCGGCCGGGCGCAAGGATTTTCTCCTCTATGGTATAACAAACACCGGCTTCGCTAAATAAAGCTTCACTGCATAGCCGGTAACCATAAGACACTGCAATTGCAATTAGCAAAAGTTTCTTCTTTGATAAACTTAAGTCATTGTATTCAAATAGTTTGAAATATCCCGTTATAAATGCCGTTTAAAATTTTAAACAATTTTAAGAAATTGCAAATAATTGAAAATGAAAAAACTCCCACAAAAAATGAAATAACTCCCACAGCAAATGAAATAACACCGAAAACCAAAATAAAATTAAATAACTTATTTCATTTGGATTTTATTTCATTATGAAATAACTCCCAGGCAAAAAATGAAAGAAAACCGAGAGGGCTGGGAGCTATTTCATAATGAAATTACTCCCACATTTGTATGAAAAATTTTTGGGTCTAATTTCATTTTTTTCTTGGGACTTATTGCACCTGGGAGTTATTGCACGGAGCCTAATAAAGATATGTATATTTTTTATTTCTTCAGGAAACTAAAGCCAACACCTTGAAATTTGGTTGTGCAAAAAATTATTTTTTTTTTAACTTTAGTTTAGGAGATATACTTAATTGAAGTTAAAAAAATGTAATTCCTTATTCAAGTGGCAGGCAGTGTATTACTGGAGAATATTTTAAATTTAATTGTGAAAAATTATGTCTAGCAAGTGGTGGCCATTTTCTGCTTTGTACTTCGTGCACTTTTTAACATGTTTTCCATAACTTTTCGCAAAATTTCGAGTGTAATTATTTTTGTTCGATTGTAAATTATACCTACTTAATTTCCCATTTATTTAACACCAAATGTTGAAAAAAAAAACAAAGAAAAACAATTATTTAAAAAGATATAAGGTATTCAAACCTCTTCGATCATTTTAAGCCACTCTGTATAAATAAGCTATTTTCCATTATGACTGCAGAATTCGAAGGCAAAATAGAAGTTTCTCAAATACAATTAAAAAGTTTTTAAATCCCTGTAGTAAATAAAATAATCAGTTGCAAAAAACACTTACTACAAATTAACTATTTTTCAAATGACTACAAATTGGTTTAAATCTCATGCAGATATCAACCAAACATATTGCACAGAGGCACACGTAAAACAAAAATAAAAGCAAAATAAGTTAAACAAGCAATTTGATGCAAATTTTCTTAAATAATTATTTCTATATACAAATATATGTAAGTAGATATACACAAGTATGTTTATATGTATTGTACACATATTTTTTTGACAACAATTATTTAAATATTCAATAATTTATTACAAACCGACTATACTATTATTTAACTACAAATTGGTTAAAAAATAAGTAATTAGTAGTCAATTTAAAATTCATGCAGAGATAACCAATTGACTACAGCCTATGACATGCCTATGTTAAAGTAGTGAGTCGTCGACAAGAAAAAAAAGTCGGGGCGATTCTATTCTGACGGGTGCAACATTTAGACGCTTTAAACGTCTTTTACTAATAGAAAGAAACGCATTTGCAATTAAGTTATTTCTAGAAGGGGTAACATTTTTTTATATACTATTGTTATATATTTACAAGAACTTATATGAAACGATCAAATAGCCACGAGAGAGCTTTAAAGTGCATGACGGGTGCAACCAAATCGGCCCACTTTCATAAGATCATACCACAAAAATACAAAACTCTGTTAATTTTTAAATTTTTATTGTATTTTTCTTTTTTATTGTGAAAGATGAGATATCAGACGATGATTATCAAATCAAACATCGTAGAGAAATATAATCCAGTAATAAGAAATTTTCTCTTTAAGCCATGACGGGTGCAACATTTAATGAATTTTCTGTTCGCGCCAAATCTATGAATCTTAATGATTCGAAGTGCACAACAAATTTATATTTTAGCTTACCTCTAAAAAAATTATATTATTATAAAATATAGATATTTTACTTAAAATTGGCATCAAAAAGTGTCTAATAGTGTGATTTGAAAATTGATGTTAAAAGTTGTCTAGAATAGAATCGCCCGTCGGTTAATCAACTAGATGTGGATAAAAAGAAAACGCCCCTTTGAAGTTACTTAAAAATGTGTTTGACTTCCTACAGGGATATTAGAAATATGTATACAAATACCAGAAACATTTGCAGTATGATTTGAAAATTATTTAGGAAATCGTTTTATATTAGTAATTCATAATTGCTTTCGATTTTTTTCTTTGCTCTTACGAATCACCATATAAATTAAACTGTATTCCTCATTCTTTTTTAATTAGTGTTACTGACCATTAGGGGTCAATGTAAATCTATTTATTACCATTAATTGTTTAAGCTTTTGTTTGTATAGTTTTGTAAAACAATAAAAAAAAATTCCTTATTTAATAAATGTACAATTTTAAAATTTTCAGCACCACCAACCTATGCCGAAGCTGCAGCAGCAGCAGTATTAGTTGCACAGCAACCAAAGTCACAAACAAGTCTAGTACCTTTGCGAAAACAATCCCCACCATCATGGACCAAACTTGGAAATGATATTATCACTGCTGCTGCAACAAATAATGGAGACTTGGCCAATACTGTGGCAACAACAGCAGCAGCGGTTGTAACCGAGCAATCTAGGTCATTTTTTGATGCCGCCTCAAAACAAATTCGCGACTTAAGCAAACAAGTTTTTCGCCAAAATCTATCTTATGGCAATGAATCTGTAACCTCAGCAACTACTAGTACCACTGTAATGACTACAGTCTCAGCCCATAATGTACAACCGACAGCCAGCGAAAGTGCTGGCGGATCGTCGATAGGCAGGACGGGTGAGTACTGTGTTTGTGGTTGTGTTGGTAAACAAACTAGTTGTTTGTGTGGTATTTCGCCGCTGAACACTGAATGCAGTGCTGATTGCTTACCCACCGAAGTAAAACAGGAGATAAAAGAAAATATATCACCTGAACATACAATAAATGAAGAAACATTGCATAAAATGCAAAAATTAAGCGGCTGCAGCACTGTCATGACTTCAGCAATAGCAAAAACAACACCAACAATGAGTCTGGACACTAATAACGAAAATATTGCTTGGATAAATACAAAAGAATCTGTTAATAATACGTCATGTGTGTCATCAGTGTCTCAAGCAGCTGAAGCTGTAGGAGCTGCTGCAATAGCAACGCCAACACCGCCGCCGATTACATCAACAACACAACTACAACAGCATACGACTGTTGCAGCAACAAGTGGCATTGAAAGTGATTTACATGCGCACAATACTTAAACAACAACAGCACCACACCATTTGATTTTCAAATTGCAAATACAACAAATGTTGCATTAAAACGCATTACATTGTTTTTATTAGTGTGTAATGTCCAACATTGTTTTACACAAACAAACAAACACATACAAACCCACCCACACTTATAGAAACACCATTTTGCCCAACACTCTTAAATCGTTCTTTGTTGTCTTGTTGTAAGTTGTTTATTAAATTATTAATTTTGTTATGTATGTACATATATATATGTATATATGCATATATATAAATGTATATATATATACATATATATATGTTTATGTGGTTTGTTTTTTACTAACCATGTTCTCCATTTCACCTGCCCCGCTTCCTTATTTAATATATATTTTTGTTTTATAGTTATATTAATTTTTCGTTATCAATTTGCGTACACAATTTTATTTTTATAATTATTATTATTATTTTTTTTTTTTTTTTGTTAATTTTAAGTTTTTTTTTTATTCATACATGTTTGTATAATTATTAATTATGGTCTTTATTAACATTATATGTCATATACTTCTACAATAACAACCTAGCTAGTTTAGTTTAAGACTCTTTTTTTTAAATAATTATATTATTTTTCGTTATACATAAATCTTTAGTGATTATGTTTTTTTTTCTGTCGTATTCGTAACTAATTAAGTGTGATATTTAGCTAAATAGTTAAACGAAAATCATTAACAAACAAAATAGAAACAATAAAAAAGTAACAGTGGATTTAACTAGAAATACTACATACGAACACAGACATCTCCTTCAAGTTAATCAGATACGAGAGTCAGAAGAGAGAGGAACAAGCAGACAGACTTGCTGTTAAAGTATGTACAGATGTACATATGTATGTTGTAAAGGCAATATTTTTAATGTCAGTATTTAGTATAAATGTTTTGTACTGTCTTGAATTTAAATTGGATAGGGTTGAATTCAGCAATTAAAAAAATTCTTTTATTTTTGTACTTAAAACAATTCCAACATTTTACTTACACATTAAACAAAGTAATTTTGTAAACAAAAATGTTAACGTTCTAAACGTACTTAAAAATACTTTTTGTGTTATGCCTAGATATTATTTTTATATTTATTATGGATGGTGTGGCATGCTGGCAAACTTATTAAATAATATTCAGCAAACACTTATGTTAATGCCGAGAGAAAACTTGATTGTCGGGCCTGTTCTGAAAATCACTTTTACTCAAATTACGTGATTTCAAATCACATGTGCCTACTTAAATCACACGGGTGATATTTTAGTGTCCTGTTTTTGTGTGTTTTGGTTAGATCTTCAATTGCCGAAAGCACACCGAGAACACAAAAACGGTATGACTCTCAGCACACTACAAAATCACACGTGTGATTTCAAAAGCACGTGATTTTCAGAACAGGCCCGTGTATTCTTTTTTTCGATCTTTGGGAAAGTAAGTCTGTCTACTGCAAATTTTTTAAAATTCTGCTTTGCAATTGCATAAGTGTCCATATTATGAAAATCTAATTTTCAATTTTGGTATTTTTATGCCGTCTTTAGCCTGATACTCTGTTCACCATTTCACGTGAAATGCTGTCAAAACGCATATGAACAAAACTTGTGCGGAATATTTGTGAAATAATGTTGATAGAGTTGAACTCTGTTCATTTTGTGAAAATGTTCTGAAATGTTTCTGGCAACATTTTTTTACAACTGCGAAATAATGTAAGCTGCACTTATTTCACGTGGAATTTTAAGCAAAACTAAAAAAATATGAACTGATTATTTAATAAGAAATGAAAAATTAATATAACACAACCGGTAACAGTATTTTATCCATATTTACTTTCTTTTTTATTAAAAATAATAAATTTTAGTAAAATACATGTGGGATTTCTTTACATACGCAAAACAATGTCGCATACTTTACAGGAATCAAAACTCGCAAGATAGATAACATTGATACATGTCAAAATTTTCGTGTGAAATAATAAATGTTGCTCAACATTTTTCACAACTTTGAACAGAGTACTAGGCTTTTCATAGGTATGTATCATAGATGGGGGTAGTGCACTAATTTTTCAGCTTCAACTCACACTAAGTGATAGTGCAAAAATATTGCAATCATTTTGTTAATGTTGAGCGATGAAGTGAAAATGTGATGTTAAAAATATTTGCACTCAAAAAAAAAAAAAATATGGTTTGATTAAAAAAAAGCAATCATCAATCAGTTCATCAGTAAACTTTTTTTTCATGATTAAAGCCAATAATTATAACGTTATTGACAAAATTTAATTTTGTTTAATGTTTTTGGCTTATGCATATTCTCAAAAAAAAAAAAAAAAAAAAAAAAAGAAAAAAAACCATGTACATTCAAAGACCATATTTACATTATGCAATTACTGCCGCAACTTTCGCATGCAACTTTTTGTTTGTTAGCAAGAGGTGTAGGGAAGAAAACGGGGTTGAAAAAGTTAAAAAAAAATGCATGAAAAAAATGTAAATGTGAAAAGAGTTTCGTAGCAACTTCTTTAAAATAAAATAGAAAAAAAAACTCGGCGATAATTGCATAGTCTAAATGCTTGTATGCAGTTTTTTTATTGCAAGTTCAAATTTTGCATTATTTGAATTGAGTGCAGTTTTTTGCATTCAATCTGCGCTTAGTGATAGTGAAAAAACTTGTTATGTAACAATCATCATCACTAAAGCTGGTAAAAAAGAATGCAAACTTATTTTTTTGCAGTTTTATTTACAGCCCAATTATTAATAAAAATTCCCCGGTAGTTTTCTCCCTTCTCCCACTTTTCCTATGTAAATCCAATTGTAAAAATGGGAAAAGAGCAAAACTCCCGGGGAATTTGTATTCATAATTGGGCTGATAAGTGATTTTAATCAATATTTAGTGCACTTCCTCCAACTATGGTATGTATATACTTAAATACAAATAGACCTTTGACCAACCTCAAGTTGAAAAGTGAGATTAACAAAACAAAACAGAATTGCAGAGCACATGAAACTGTGGACCCCTTCCCAATCTTTCACCTCTCTCACCCAAAAGTTAAGAATTGCTGCAACAAAAAATGCAAGCTTCGACAGGGACTAAGAAGAAAATATCTGACAAAATGCAATAAATGTTAATTTTTTTACTGATATTAAGCAAGTTTTCTTACTTTGCTAGCGGGAAAAGAAAGAAGTAAACACTTTAAAGTATGTACTTAAAAGCCGTTGGTAATTTTTTAAAACACAATAAAGGTATTTACCTCGAAAATTGCACTCTTGCGAAAAATCAAAATTGCAAATTACATAACAACAAGTACTTATGTATACTACGTTTATACGTAGCCTTTTCACGAAAAAAATTATTTGCGATTAACAAACTTATTTATTGAAAATTCTTATTTTGAACTGATGCCAGATTGCGAATAAGTGGTGCGTATAAACGTAGTAATAAACAATTATTTGTTTTACAATTTTTCTTTTTCGCTATAGTGCAACTTTTGACGTGAATACCTTTAATAAGAACATTCAGTTTAGTAATTTGGTCAATTATCCTTTTAATATGCCGTTAATGGAAAAAGATGATACTAATGTATGAAAATAATGGTAAAAGGAAAAACCGCTTTAAAAATTGCAAAGTTAAAACTTTTTAATGTGATTTTTTGCACTTGGTCAAAGGTTGTTTTAAATTGCAACTTTTAGTGAAAACATTTTCATTTTTGCAATAAAAATAAATCTGTACTGAATACCCTTAATGCTTTTTCTTAATTTTTTTTTAAGTTTCTACCAGGGCTAATTCATTACAGGCAACCTCGAATTCGTACGAAAACCACAAGCAATTTGTTTTTGTAAAATCATTGTACAATGTCAAAAACAGAAACAAAGATAATAAACAATATTTTGACATCCTGCAATTACATAGTTAAACAAAAAAAGTTATCTGCAGAGCTTTTAGGAACACCTGTAATGAATTCGCCTTGGCTTCTACCAAAAATCATTTGCATTCATACGATGAACTTATTAGTTACATTTTTTTTTTTTAAACAAATTTAAATTTTTCTGATTCTTTGGCTAATTTTCTTTAATTTATTGTTCGAATTAAGAAAAATAAGAAAATCAAACCTATAAAATAACAACAAATAACGAGCAGCAAACGGCGGCATGAAATAACCCCCCAAAATATAACCCCCCAAAAAAATAATGAAATAACCCCCCAAAGCTTGGGGCCTTATTTCATATGCAATAAAGTCCCAATTTTGAAAATGAAATTAGCCCCTAACGAAATGAAATAATGCCCCAAACATAAATGAAATAATTCCCTAATTTTTGGGGGCTAATTTCATATGAAATAAAACCCTAATTTCTGAAATGATAAAATAGCCCAATATATGTAATACAATTAATAGATAGATATCATGATATGATATACCAAACACAAGCTCCGCCAACTAAGGCTTTTCTGCATAGCCGGCCTTCGGCGCAATGACTTTTTCCTCCATGGTATACCAAACACCGGCTTCGCTAACTAATGCTTCTCTGCATAGCGCCAGGATTTTCTCCTTTAGTATAAAAATACCGACTCGACCCGGCTACGCAGAGAAGCTTTAGTTAGCGAAGCCGTTGTTTGGTATATCATAGAGGAAAAAGTCATTGCGCCCGGCCAAAGGCCGGTTTTGCAGGGTGTTCCGTATACCAAAGTGGATAAATCCTTGCGCCCAAAAACGTTTTCTTTATAAATTTGAAAATGAATTAATCCCCCAAAAAATATATTGGGGCTTTATTTCTATGCTCCAGTGGGAGTTAAAGGAACATATATACATATATATATATATTTATTTCATAATGATTTTTGGGGGATAATTTCATATGAAATAATACCCCAATTAAAAAAATTAAATAACACCCCAAACAAAATGAAATAACCCCCCAAAAATCATTTTTGTTGTTCTCTGTACAAACTTTTGGGGGGTTATTTCATTATTTTTTTGGGGGTTATATTTTGGGGGCCTATTTCATGCCGCCGCAGCAAACATCAATTTAGAACAACATGACAAACACAAATGGTTTCTTTTTTTCTACTGCCCTACTGCCAAAAAAAAAAAAAAAAAAGAAATACGTTGAAATACAAACGTTTTAAATATCATCGTGTAAACTGGGAGTAACATGATTAACTTGTATTACTCAGTTTCAGCGACCCAACTGCATAGGTTAGGCTAAGAAGGGTTATGTGCCCAGGGGAACACCTCCACTCGAAGACCAATGCGGACCATTGTGAATCAATCAAATATAGAAAAGAAGAAAGAGATAAGTGTAGAAGAAAATAATTGACAGACAGGCCGAACTGCATAGATTCTGTTTAGTTTTGAGAATGGAATTTGAGCTACATATGCAAACTTGAAAAAGACTTGTCTTTTTGGCATACATATATATGCATACATAGATAAAACCATAAACAAATTTGTTTCTAAGAAAGTTGTCCTCCACTGGTGTGTCAGGACATTCTTAAACTAAAAAACAAATAACTAGGTTTTTAAACAACCTTTTTCAATTTACCAAGACTGTTACAAAACAACAAAAATTAATACAATCGGCTAAAAATCGATTTTAAAGTTTGATTAGGTTTCAATTCACAGATAATGTGATGTTAAAATTAACTTACATTAAAATATTGTCTTAATTTATTTTTGTCCAACATACTTAAATAAATAAACCCTAGACCGTACATTTTAAACGCGTAAGAACTTAAATACAACAATTGAAAATAATACAAAGATATAAAAAACTGTAATTAAAGCAAAATAAGGCTCCCCTTTAAATTTAATAACAAATGCAAAAACTCAAACAATTTATGTAAAGTTTAATTGTATAAAACTCAAACAATCTATCAACAATGAATTAATTAGTGTAATCATAGACACATATTTATGTACAATATATTATTTTGTGTTTTTTTTTTTATATATTTATAAATTTGTATGTAAATACATACATATTAAAGTTTTGTTTATAGCCCCATCATCCTACACATCCTCGGTTTAAGTGAGACAGTCTTATTTGTAATGTATGCGTGAGAATTGCTTTATTCAATTTTAATTAAAAAAAGAAACTAGTAACCAAAATTTGTTCTTAGTAGTTCATGTCTGTAAATACAAACAATATTATAAAAATATGGATACAAAATAAAAAAAAAAAAAAAATAAAAAAAAAAATAGCTAATTATTGTTACTAGTAAAACATAAAAGAATGAAACCAACAAACAAACGAAATTACACAACTTTCAAACAAACGTAACGTATAACAAATTCTGAAAACAACAAATCAATGTAAACTTAAATACATATTTTGAAATTATGTATGAATTTGTAATTTTTTTATTAATATATTATTTATTCATAACTAATCAATAGAGATTATTTTATTGTTTTATGTGGTGTTTAGTTTTATTTTGCATAAATTTTATTTAAATATTGGTAATTGAAGAGTTAAGTATGGTCACATTTAACAAATATTTGACGTCCCACATGTAACCACTAGTTTTATTAAACAATTGGATGCCTCGGTTGGCTAGTTGGTGGTGAGTTTAACAGTGCGAGGGTTGCGGGTTCGATTCCCGCCAGAGACTCTAGTTTGTTTCACTACAACGGGCTGAAGTTCTAGAACTATTGCTTGGTTAATTAAGTTAGAATAGAATTGGTAGTTATATGTAGATATTTGTAACTCTTATGGCCATTTTCTTATTAGGCAATTATCTTTTTTCCCAACGAAAAACTGCACATTAAAGAAATTTGGTTTTCTCAATGTCTCATTTGCTTCGATTTTATCGCAAAGCTAACCGGCACTCATCTGCCAATTATTTATTTTCCTATTATTTGCCGTACAGATAAATTCAATCAGCTGACTCCCAACTTTTACATGTATTTTGAGTGGCGTTGCCAGCTGAAAACTTTGTTTTTTGTCGGTATATTGAGAAACCCAAAATCGTTAACGGACAGTTTATCGGTCCAATAAATTTATGTTGACATTAAGTAACAGACAGTTTGTCGATACATTGAGAAAATGGCCATTAGGGCTTATAAATCAGTGGAAGTAAACTCCCTTTTTGGTTTAAAATGTGTTTAAACCAGCAAATCTATAAATCAGTTAACATACATATAAACCATCTCTAAAACCATAAAATTGGGCGTTTAAACAACCAATACAAACTATATGAATTTGAAAACATTCATCGTAGTGTTGCCACATGATTTTTTCTTAAACTACCTATTATATATGGGGCACTGATTTGCAGCTGTTGAGTTTAAACTACACATAAATTTAAGTTTAGTTCAACTAAACCAGCGTTAAAGCTACCACTGGTTTTTAAGCCATTAGGCTGGGTTTTTGAGATCTTAGTTAAACTAGGTATAGTTAATCTGAAAAACATTTTTGGCGGAACAGCTTAGTTTTGCTTAAAATTTTAGTCTTCAATGAAATTATAAAAAACACATTTCGCTGATCTTCAGACTACGCAAAACTAAGTTTAAACTTAATCCACATCTCAAAAACCCGGCATTAGTAAATAAAAAAAAAAAAAAAAAAATTATAAGGGGTATTAACTAAAAAATTTTTATTTTTTCGTATTTTGGAAAAAAATCACCACGTAATATTTATGTATATCTACCCGCTGTAAAATATCGTAAAATTTTGGCTTTTTTTTTTTTTTTTTGGTAAAGAAACGTTGGCTTAAAAATTATTTTTCATATGCCTTTAATATTAAGTTAAAAATGGTTTTGCATCTACTGAAAATTTAAGGTTAATACCCTCTTTATGATCAAGTGCGAATTGTTTGTTCTTGCAAAACGTTTGCATGATCAAATATTATTTAACAGTGTATGAATCAGATTAGGATGGTTTTCGTTCCAAGTTGCACTCTTGCGAAGAAGCAAGTGCAAAATAATTGTCTATTGGCGATTTCTTTTCTGAGAAATATGTTGCATAAATGTTACATGCTCTACACAAAAGAGATAGAGCATGTAACATTTATGCAACATATTTCTCAGAAAAGAAATCGCCATATGTGGTTGTTGTTATGTGTTTTTTTTTTTGCTTTTTCGCAAGAGTGCAACTTGTGACGTGAACAACCTCTTGCTTTACTTCAATCTTTATACAAAAAAAAGTTTAACAACTAAAAAAAAAAATAATTGTTGAGAAGAAAACAAAAGTTTTAGCAATTTAATGTTCAAACTTTTTTTTTCTAATTTTTTCGTCAAACATTTGTTAAGTGTGAACATACCTTTAGACTGTTAGGTCTAGTAAGCAGACGGACAAAGTACTTCATTTACATAAAATTTAGCTAATGAGTCGTACGAATAAAGTCGAAACTAATAAAACTTAAAAAATGTATTGTATTTATAATAATTTTTCTCTGTATATTTTACAAACGAAAGAGACAAAAAAAGGTTGTGCAGGATTGTGTTACAATTATTTTTTTTTTCTTTTTCAAATTTTTTTAAACACAATACCCTAACATACTAATATTTTATTGAAATATTTCACTACTTAATTTTAATTTTTATACGGGTTTAAAAAAAAATGTAGAAATGTAGAAATGTATAATTAAAAAAATTTATTATTAAGATTACTTTCAATCTTTAAAAAGAGCGTTTGTTTTAAAATCAAATATTTCAACAAGTTTTTAAACAATTAAAAAAAAAAAAAAAAAAACAATTTTTGCAATCTTTCAAAAATTACTAATTGAAAATAAATATCCAGGGGTCTAATCAACGCATTCGATATCGAGTATGTATTAAACACTTACGTATCGAATGAAAACTAGAGAGAGGTAGTCTTTAGTTCCTCCATACCGAATGCTATCATATCAAATTACGATACATTTCATTCGATATCGATTGTCATGATACCAAAATAAACAATTTCGAACAATTTTGCTCGATTTCGTATGCGGTGATTAGACCCCAGTTTTTTGTGTTAATTCGTTTAAAAGGTGCTTTTTAAAAAGGCTTAAAGGACTTGCGAAAATATACTTTTAAAAAAATATTTTGATTAAACTACCTTAAACCCGATACACAATGGAAGCAACATTTTTGAAAAGTGTTTGTTTGCAAAAACGCAAATTTTTAATAATGAAAAATATTTCCAAAATTCGCTTGCAACAATTTTTTATATAGGTTATTAAACAAATATATATAGTTGGGGGATTCACAAGGTGTGCTATTAAGTCATATCGTCATAATGTCCTAAATAATAGATAAATAATGCTTAAAACAAAAATATTGTGTTTTAAACAAAATAAAAATTTTGATGCTGTGTTCATTGATTCGTCATAACTGTACAGTAAAATCTAAATTATAAGCGGTTGCCCACATCAGTCATTTATATTTCTTGTAATTATTTTAAGAAATAATTAAAAAGTTAAGCCAATTCAAACCAGTGTCATATCAGGGCAATCACGACGGTCATTGTGCAAATTTGCAATGTGTAAATTTGCATTGCATATTATGATTGATCGTGAGCATACCACTTTTATTTTTTGTGCAAATGTGCTATTTTCTAAAAATTTATTCTGGCAACATTTAAAACTTCTGGCAGCACTGTAAAAAATCTGCATTTGTTTACAATTATACACAAGCAAGGCGAATTCATCCCAGGTAATCTCGGTACTACAACAAGTACAACTCGTACAAAAACCACAAGCAATTTGTTTTTGTAAAATCATTGTACAATGTCAAAAACAGAAATAAAACAAAACAGAAACAAAGATAATAAAAGAGAATAAACAAAATTTTGACATCCAACAGTGATTTTAGCTATTATCAGCAGGGCTTTTAAGACCACCTGTAATAAATTCGCCTTGTACACAAGCAAATCAAAATAAAAACAAAAAAATGTGACATTTTATTTAAAAAAATGCAATTTGGTGTCTGTTTCTTAAAAATTTTGCTCCCATAAAGGGCTGGCTTTATTCTAAAAAACTCACCCTTTTCGGGAGCAAAATTTTTAAGAAACATACACCAAATTGCATTTTTTTAAATAAAATGTCACATTTTTTGTAGAAAAGAAAACACCATTAATTTTAATTCTCTATTTAAAACCCTCGAAGATGTTCAATTTATAAGTTTCCTTAAAAACAATATGGCGCTTAATATGTCAAATGTTATTGTTTACTGAGCAAATATGCACTACTAATTTTGCTCATGGTTTTGTAGTGCAAACCACAGAGCACACAGATGCGTCACGAGACAGAAAATATTGTGTTTTTTTCTTCGAAAGCTGCTATTTTTGCGTTTTTTGTTTTGATCATGCAATTTGTGTTAATAGTAGCGGCCTGTTTTTACACATTGCCACTTCACTAACAGAAATCGTTTTCTTTCTCTTTCTTCGAAAGCTGTCCTCGCAAATGATTTTTGCATTTTTATACGTCACTTTTTTCATCTCTGTATGCTTTGTGGTGCAAACGAAGAAAAATAGAGCAAATTCCAATCCAAATACGTACATTTTGTTGTTGTTTTGTGGAAATGCGTGTATTTTTGCACGCATTTGCATCGTTTGCACACTTTCCACTACCCATCGTGATTTCCCTTGTAGTTTTTGTTAATAATTTGCAGATGAAAAACTAAAAACATATGCGCCATAGTACAATATGAATAGAAGTTGCTTTGAATTGGGCTATTGTTAGAAAGTTTATTTAAAACTTATAAAATGTTTCATAAAATTTACTTGCAATGCTGCCAAAGTATTGAGTATTGGGTACCGAGTATCAAGTATTTGTACTTATTTATAAGTACTCAATACTCTAAAGTAGTTACTCAATACTCTTAGAGCCAGTTTTTGACATAAAGATCAGCGATTAAATTAGAACTAATCTTTGAAATTCGTTTTTGGGTAGTCGATTATTTCATTTTGTTGCCAAGTTTAAACGCCCAAAGTTGGTGGTTTAAACTTGCGACAGAACTTTCAAAAGTACGAACAGCTTATAAAAGGAAATATTTTTTATTTTTTTTTTATTTAAAGTTTTATTAAATATTCCACCCTCAAGCTTAAATAATTAAAAGTAATTATAAAATAAAGCTCCAATAAGAATAAATATATATTTATAAACATATAATATTATATAACACGATACAAAATTCTCGCCTTTTCTTCTTCTTTTTCACGTTAAGAACAGTAATTTGATGACAATTTTTGGTATTTGTTTTCAACTGCCATACTTATACATAAAAGTATTGTCAATTCATATGGCAATGCTAAAAGCTTTAATCTTTCACTCAAAAACGCCACAGAGGATTAAGGCTAGATTAATTTTATTATAAGATTAACAAATCTTACTATTGATCCTGGCTTAAGCTCTAAGTAAAAAACCCGCTCTTAGAGCTGTATTTTTGAACAAAGTTAAATGGAAAGTGTGACGGCTCTCTTTAAAAGTACAACTCTGTATAAAAATAAAATACCGACCAAAATTTGTGAATATGGTTTAAGAGGTTAATTTGTTCATAGCTGGCAATTTGAATAGAAAGAGGGAAAAACTATAAAAACAGCCTGTTCGTCGATTTCGAACGTTAACGTTCGCATAGAAAATTTTCGAATTTTGTTTTTGTTTTGAATATAATTTTCTATGCGAACGTTAACGTTCGAAATCGACGAACAGGCTAAAAATGTATTTGCAAAACTTAGTATGCTTGAAGTTACAACAACAAAACTAACATATATCATACCTCCACAATCTTTTTTTCTCCCTTTCTCTTTTAGTCGTCTTTTATGAGTTAATTTTTAAATGGTTATCTTTATTTTTATAAAATAAACAAATTGCTTTAGAAAAACTATGAAAACCCGTTTTTTTTGCTGTTTTTTTTACAAAATTTTCAAAATAAATTTTCCCTTTTTCCATTTTTCCTATGTTAATTCAATTGTAAAAATGGGAACAGGGAAAAAACTCGCAAGGAATTTTTATTCACGGTAGGGGTGAATAAGATTTTTGTGGTTAATGAATTTTTTGACAAATATTTTACAAATATCTCTATTAAACAGAATTTCATAACAAAATATATATAAATTTGATGAAAAGTGTATTAAAAACAACTTCCAAATTCTTGCGCTTTGCGTTTTCGGTTTCTTTAACATGAGAAGGTTTATTGTGTGTTCCGATTCGAAGAAAAAAAAATAACAATTTGGAAATTCAATGTGTTGTGAATAGAAATTCAAAAGCATTTCTTTTCACGTTAAAATGCACAGTATTCTTTAATTTGTAAATTTTATTAAAAAAAAAAAAAACTGGTTATGCCCGCAATTTCTACAAATAGATATCTAGCTATGTATAGATATCTATAGTTTTCATAATTTTAAAACTTATTTCTTACCTACGGGTTAAGGTGTAGTGTATTTTACACTATCGATTTTCGATAGTTAATTCACGTAGGCAATATTTACGTTTAAATTACAACAATTGTGTTACCGGATAGGTAATGATAACTGTTAGGTACGAACACGGCCAGATATCTATTTGAAAAAATTACGTACATTAGTCTGTGTTCAGATGACTCATGTCTTATTAACATGACTGCTACTAAATAGGCAAGAGAGACGAGGGGAAAAGAAACGAGTACACAGTTTCATGTAGGGTGAGTTCCAAAACATCAGTTGCAAAGCAACTCGCTTTTGTAAGTGCTTTCTACCAAGCAACCGTGAAAAATTTTACAATGTTATCTGTACCAAAGTTCACTAAAAACAATACCGATGCGTACACAATAATCAAACTAGATATAGTTAAACTCTATGATACTTTTTTGACTTTGACTGCAAAGTATTATGATGTTTAGGAACTCAGCCGTACTGTCGGTGCGTTTTGCTTTCCCATTCGTAATTATTTTTTTGCTTATTCGTTATTTAAAAAAAAAAAAACATGTCGTCAATGAGACATGAAATGTCTGAACACAGACTTAGTCCCAATTCATACGATGCAAGTCCTCTTGATTAACTTATTAATTTTCTTCATTAAACTATCTTCGGCGTTTACACAAAGAGTCTTTATTTATTCTGTTATTCTTTTGTATGAATTTAAACGTGAAACACATTTTAACGAAATGCCTACACAAAAAACCACAAACGCTACGAAATTAACGATGTATAACAAAATTAAATATGAAAGATAATTGTACCAAAGTAGACCTGCTGAATATTACGAATAATAAAACAAAACGTACATACATGAAGAGTACCTTAAGCTGGGTACTCGTTTCTCTCCCGCTTGTCTCTCTCGCCTGTTGAATAGCAAGCCGACCAATAAGACTTGCGCCGTATGAATTGGAACTTACTAGAAGAGCTGCCAAATGGGTTTTCAATTATCAAAACGTCTGCAAAATTTTTTAGTTAGCACATTATTTTTAAAAGTTTAATTTTTAAGCGGGCCATGCCGCTGGCCTGAATTTGATGTGTGGCTGTGCTAAGCAAAATCAAATATTTCCAAGACATGTACGTAAATTTGATAAATCAGATTGATGTGTATCCATTTCGCTTTAAAAATCACGTTAAGGGTGTTATTAAATAAACGCAAGATTTGAATTAAATAGAATTATAAAGTACATAGGACAAGGTTATTTATGAAATAACACATGTGCCATAATTGTGACATCCTTGATGCATCATTTAATTTCCTCCTGTAATGCACAGGAGGGTGGGCTTGTTCACATAGATCTTTAACTAAAAACAATCCGATAAAAATAAATGTTAAAATAGACGATCTAGAGAAACAATTCTTAGTCACCAGGAAATGTCGTATGCAGTTATTAAATAGTTTAACGGGCTGTATGGCATGTGGCGCGCCGTCTTGTAAAAACTACATATCAATCAATATTATAAATATTATATGTATTATAATATTATATTATATTATATTATATTATAAATATATAAATTTTTGCGATTAACAACAAAACCATTACATTAACATTCACTGGATGTTCATTAATCCATTCATCGGACAGTCTTTTTCTTTTGGCATATACAATTCACTATGTGGATTATTTGGTAAAACATAATTTTACCACTTTTCTGAAATAAATCCGAGTTTCGAAAATGAATTGCATCAATTACACTACACCACAAACAAAAAAAATAACCTCAAAAATGAGATGTTTTTTAAGCTAAATTGGGGCTGCAGAACACGAATATGGCACTTTTTTTTTCTTAGAAGCTTTTTCAAAAATCTCGAGAACTTTTCATCTGAATTGTTCAAAATTTAAACTATGTTTTCCCACATCGTAGTGATAGATGTTGGTTAAAGAACTAAGGTTCAAAGTTTACATTAGATCTACCGATAAAGGTGTCTTTCTTGAACGATTTTGTCGCATCTGGTTTGCCATAACATTTATTCATATGTATCCATTGGTTTGAAATCTGTTGATTAACTGCTTTGTTGCCAACGGTGTTGCCTGAATGACCGATCGTTGAGGCAATTAATGTTGGTGGAAAATTAAAAATTCATGTGGCTTTTCAGAAAATACATGATTTATTGATTCATGGTGGAATTTGTTGAATAGTCTGTGTTCATACGGCTCATGTCTTATTGACAAGATTGTTTCTTTATAGGCGAGAGGGACAAGGGGAAAAGAAACGAGTACGCTGATGCATGCACTGTCTTTACGTTTTGCTTTTTCATTCGTTGTTTAATTTTGTTATTGTTTTCACTATCAAAAAAGCACATGTCGTCAACATGACATGAATCATTTGAATGCCAATTCATGTTCAAAGAAGAAAAAGGAAGAATCTTGTCAATAAGACATGAGCCGTATGAACTCAGACATAGTAGGTGCGTTTGAGTACTTTTACAGTAAAATGCAGTAAATGAGTAAACTAAAAAATTTTCTCTCACAAAAAGCTGTTGTCCAAAAAAAGTACGCGAACGCAAAATTTGTAAAATTTCGTAAAACAAAGGCAACAGCTGATGGCAAATAATTGAAGTGTTGAAAAATATTGACACTTTTGACTACTTAACTCGTTTTCTTATCGGTACTCGATTAAATACTTTTTATAACACGAACATTTTTGGAAAATACAAACAAACTTTTTTATGTAATCTTTCATATTTGTTTGTTTTTTATTTTATTTGATTTTACTAATTTGTAGCGGGTGAAATTTTTTAAAAGAACATGAATAATTTGTTTGCTATTGATTACTTAAGTACCCAAATACTTTACACTTTTACAATTTTAAAAAATTAACACAACAAAAAAATTTCAAAAGTTTGTATTTAGCCAAATAAATGCTTCACAAACAAGTTAATTAATATTTATTCACTTTTTTGTAATTTGTAATTTGTAATTTGTAAATACTCAAACAAGAACTGTCACTTTTCGCTCTCAATTTATGTTCTCATTTACTGCATTTTGTGTACACGAACGCAATTTCGTAAAATGCAGTAAAGTTTAGTTAAAAATAGTAAAAACTTTTGTGTTCTCGAACGCAACTAGTGTTGGTCTAGAAATTAAATAAAGGTGTTGCCATTGTGGATTGTAGGGTAGGGCAGTAAAATTTTCCGATTTGATGATGAGATCATAGCTTTCGCCTTTGAAGGGTATACTGTTAGTTGGATGTCATTAAACTTATCGATCGTTGTGTTAATGGCCATTTGTGACCTCAGTGTTGCCGATTCTATAGACGAGTCTATGCAGAACATGACAAACTCTTTGGTATAACCCAATATTTCCACGTCGTTTGTTGAGTTTGTTTTTGACCTGCCATAAATTAAATAAACCTGTAAAATTTAAGTACAACAAGACAAAAAATAAATAATTCAGAACTATTTTACCAAACATTTTTTAATTACACAGTTTTTTAAACGAAATGACCATAAATAGCTTGTTAACGAAATAATTGAAGAAATCGCAAAAATGGCATAAGCCATAAAAAACTTGCCCTTTTGTAAATGGTGTTTCAGTAAGAGTGCACTTTTAAAATTGAATATGATTTTTTTGTGCAATCGGCAACTCTGAGTTTTAAAAACTGAGCACTTTACGAAATAACAACGCGTTATAATTGTGATATTTGCTTTCAAACCAATCGAATAAATACTTTTTATAACACGAACATTTTTGGAAAATACAAACAAACTTTTCTATGTAATCTTTCATATTTGTTTGTTTTTTATTTTATTTGATTTTACTAATTTGTAGCGGGTTAAATTTTTTAAAAGAACATGAATAATTTGTTTGCTATTGATTACTTAAGTACCCAAATACTTTACACTTTTACAACTCTAAAAAATTAACACAACAAAAAAATTTCAAAAGTTTGTATTTAGCCAAATTAATAATAATTAATTAATATTTATTCACTTTTTGTTTTGGTTTAATTTTTATTTCAACTTTTCTTTTATTTAACAATTTTTTCACAATTTGTATGCTTTTTATTATTATTTGTTACTTTTGTTTGTTTACCTTTTGAAACATATGTTTTTTTGATTTACTAAATTTTACTGCAAAAATTTCTGCAGTAAAAATTTGTAAATACTCAAACAAGAACTGTCACTTTTCGCTCTCAATTTATGTTCTCATTTACTGCATTTTGTGTACACGAACGCAATTTCGTAAAATGCAGTAAAGTTTAGTAAAAAATAGTAAAAACTTTTGTGTTCTCGAACGCAACTAGTGTTGGTCTAGAAATTAAATAAAGGTGTTGCCATTGTGGATTGTAGGGTAGGGCAGTAAAATTTTCCGATTTGATGATGAGATCATAGCTTTCGCCTTTGAAGGGTATACTGTTAGTTGGATGTCATTAAACTTATCGATCGTTGTGTTAATGGCCATTTGTGACCTCAGTGTTGCCGATTCTATAGACGAGTCTATGCAGAACATGACAAACTCTTTGGTATAACCCAATATTTCCACGTCGTTTGTTGAGTTTGTTTTTGACCTGCCATAAATTAAATAAACCTGTAAAATTTAAGTACAACAAGACAAAAAATAAATAATTCAGAACTATTTTACCAAACATTTTTTAATTACACAGTTTTTTAAACGAAATGACCATAAATAGCTTGTTAACGAAATAATTGAAGAAATGGCATAAGCCATAAAAAACTTACCCTTTTGTAAATGGTGTTTCAGTAAGAGTGCACTTTTTAAATTGAATATGATTTTTTTGTGCAATCGGCAACTCTGAGTTTTAAAAACTGAGCACTTTACGAAATAACAACGCGCTATAATTGTGATATTTGCAGGGGGGGGATGCTTTCAAACCAATTGAATGGAAGATAAAGCCATAATGGCCTTAATTCCCAATCATTGAGAGGTAAGGTCATATTTAAAATTTTGCGAAATGAGGGATATGGCCATTTTTTTTCGCAAATGAGAGATAAAGCCATATTTTTCCATAACATTGTTATGCATGGTGTAAACATTCTGTAAAAGGAAATATCCTTAGTTATCATTAAAAACCCGTTTTTTATTCTTGCGACGCACGCAGGAAAACTTTATTAAGCGAAGCCACCTGCCGCGTCCTACTGGAGGAAAAAACCCCAAAGCCCCTAAGCTACGCAGAAAAACTTTATTATGCGAAGCCTGATTTCAATACTTAATTTCAGTGTCTCCGGAACTGAAATGAGAGATAAAGCCATTTTATAATATTGCTAATGTGAGCTAAGGTCATGATGGCTTTATCTCCCATTCCTTTATCTCCCATTCCTTCCGCCTTATTTTAAATTTGCCAACTACGATAAGGGTGGATATCTATTTTTTTTAGTGTTTGTGTTAAGTCAGTGACAATGAAGGTTTGCATGAAGTTTTCTAAAAATATACTCGTATAAAATTTTTTTGCATTTTCACCCCTGCTTCTGGCATATGTTTTGAAGTTTAATGTACATTTTTGTGAACGTTCATGAACGAACTTAGAAGTTAATAATATTTTATTGAAAGTGAAAATTATTATTTTGTGCCGCATATGCCACTTTTCTAAATTTATTTAAAAAAAAAAGTAGCTTTTTGTGCTGCTTACGTGTACTTACTGGTGTGTATTGAGTTGTTGACTATGGCTGATTTCATAAACGCGGTATTGCAAAGCATCACAAAAAATAAATACGTTGAAAAGGCATTACAAATAAAAACAATGCACAAATTTTGCTACCGTTGTGCAGTGAATACAGTTACCATGCTATTATGAAATCAAACACAGAAAAGTTGTGGAGTTTTTGAAGCTATTCCATTTAGTGTTGCATTGCAATACTGCGTTTATGAAGTCAACCTTTATTTTTCTTTTACAATTTTTTTTACGGCAAAGAAGCGATGAAGGGTGTACTGGAAAACGAAAACTTAAAACGCAAGAATTTTAAACGTCGTTTTTCAATAAGATTTCTGTAATAAAACAACTTCCAAATTCTTGGGTTTTGCATTTTCGATTTTCAGAACACCCTGTAAAATGTATTTTCTTGTATTTTTATTTTGATTCCGTTCATTTGGCTACGAATGCAATTCTGCTAAATTTGGCAATGCCATACAAATTTAATTCGCCGCAATTTTAGCTTTAAATGTCATCGCTAAAATTTTTCAATTTTGTGTTCTCTAAGGCATTTTAGCGATCGAGATTTAGCTTTAGCTTAGCGAATTACAGAATACGGCTGCTGGTTTTCTTACGGAAATTAAGCAAAGCAAGAGTGAAATTTATTTTGTACGTTTTTGTATGAGAAATTTGCAGCATTCGCCAAACAGTGGCGTGAAGTGCAAAACAATACTTAATAAATTTTAAAATAGTTGATTTGGAGCAAAATTAATGCTTATTATATAAGAAACTATAAAAAATTTTCTGAAACAGATTTTAATTCAGAAAGGGGGTATTAAAAAAATTTATATATGCCATACCTAACTCAGTTTTTTTTTTTTAATTGTCGGTAGGTCAAACCAATAATGAGCTGACGAGTTTGTATATTGTTTTAAGGGCTACCAATATCTTCACAGATAGCGTCATTCAAATTCAAATTTTGCGTTTATTTTTGAAGCATCCTTTTTGTTTAATATTCAGGTTAATTTTAAAGTAAAAACAGTTCTTTATTAATTATTAATTCTCAAGTACAAAATAAAACGTTATTATTAAAGAAGGTATAAAAAAGGAATAAAGAAAATGAAAAATAAAATACGGAATAATTGTAGGCTCGTTCACATTGCTAATAAAAGAGTTGCCATGTTGGCCACAAAGAACTAAAAACCGAAATATTTACCGCCTGTTTCAAAAACACGAGCACACAACTCGGTCGTTTAACTTAAAATAAAACAAAAAAAAAATATTTAAATTTTGTTTTAAATGTAAGTTTTGCATTTGTGTTCTAAAAACAGGAAGTTAGTTTTGTACTAAAAACTTAAAACTAATTTGCATAGTTTATCAATAATGTTTGTTTATTATTTTTATATGTAAAATAAAAACCAAGGCGAATTTAAGAAGGTAAACTCAACTCGTCAGCCTTTCATCAGCTGTTTCCACGGCGAAATTAACAAAAAAATAGGGAAACGTCAAAATATAATATTGTTTATGTTTTGCGCCAAAATAACCAATAAATTTTCTTAGAGAAACTGCGAATAATTAAAGTGAATTTAATATTTAATTCTTATAACCCAAACAAAATTTTTATTTTGTTTTTCAATTTATTTTTGCCTTGTCAGTATTTTTGACATGGAGCTTTTTGTAGTTGTAGAGTTGCACTTACCTTGTTAAATTCGCCTTGATAAAAACATTTGATGATGAAAGAAATCGCCAGAAATCAATTTAACAAAAAATCTTAAAAGTAGTGGTCATATACAGATTTTTTTTTTAAATATTTGCCATGTGTGTTTACAAGAATTAAAAAAAAAAAATAACGAAACAATTTTCAAAAATTATTTCCCAAATTTTGAAATTTATGTATTTAGAAATTTTAAAATTTTTTAAAAACGCTAAAAAAACAGCAAAATTAAAAGTATCAATATGCCAATTATGAACCCGAACACTCCTCCCCAATACCCAAAACCCCCGATTGATCTCAATGTTATGTGATAATGTCGCAACGCTTTAAGTGATTGCGTCGCTTACTACGAATGCAGTTCTATTTTTTAAATAGAGTTTTTTTTTTAATTTTCTTTAAAAATTAGTCGAACTACTACAGTAAATAAATAAAACAAATAAAATGTGTTTTGTGTTTTTATTGATATGATTAATTTGTGTTTACGTTTCTTATAATTGAATTAATATGCATAATTATAAAGGCTCCTACGTTGTTTTACCCCTCCTCCAATTAATTTTGTTGATAAACAAATAAAAACTGCTGTCGTTTTTAGTTTTTTTTTTTTAATAAAAGAAAATTTGTTTATATTCTTTTTTAATTCTTGTAAACAAATCCATGTAAAATATTTCTACACACAAACACAAAATATAAAGCCACACTATTAATTAAAAATAAAAAAATTAATTTATTAATTAACTAATACAAAAATAAATATGTATTGTAAATCCACGGGCAGTCACAATACACGTACACACATAGAAATATAAAATAAAAGTAGAAAATAAAAAGAGATTTAAGAAAACTTGATAACAACAAAAAAAAAAAAAAAAAAAACTAAATAAATTAATACACTAAAACAAGAAATAGAATTATGTATAAATTAAATAGTAAAACAACAATACAAACAAATTTAAGTTAAAACAAAAAACTAAATTAAAAATACAAACCTACATAAATAAATAAATACTTATACATATACAAACATACAATATAAATTATTTAGAAAAACAAAATAAAACCATAAACTTAAATTATTGTACATTAAACATTATTAAACAATAAAAAAACAACCAATACAATTAATTGTGATTGTAAAACAACAACAAAAAAAAAAACAAAATTAAATAAAATCAAAATTCAATCTAAATCATGTAAAACTATTGAAACAAAAAAAAAAAAGAAAAAAAATTGTAGTTTTGTTTCAATTTGATTTTTTTTTCTTACTTAAATTAATTTTAAGCACTGATTTATACACACATCTAAAATATTCTATTCTTTATTGTACTTTAAATGTACTTTTTGTTTTTGCATTCAAATGAATTGTTTATTCTTATTTGGTTATTATGTTTACTTTAAAAATGATTAATCTATTTAAAAACAAAAAACACTTAAACACTTACAATATTTTTTATTTTTATTTTTGGCCTTAACACTTAAAAATATATATATTTTACATTTATGAAATTTGTTGTCTAAATTGATTTTAAATCTAAAAATGAATGAGTAAATAAATCGTTAACAATTATTAAGTTAAACATTAAAGCATAAAAATAAATACTTTTTTTGTTTTATTCAAATGGGTTTTAAACAGCATTTAAAAAAACTGCAGTCTAATGCTCAATTTTCAGGATAGTATTTAAATCTATATTTAGTTAATTTTCATATAAACTTAAATCGTATTTAAATGCAGATTGATGTTTTGAGTTTTATTTCAAAAGTCTTATTTAATTAAGATAAAAGTAACAAAAAAATATCATAAAAAAGTTTATTTATTTGCAAGGTAGTCTCAAAAACAGCTAAATGTTATTGCTTTGCCTGATGTTGTTGTATTGTTGTGAAATTGAGGCCACCTTGCTAAGTTATTTAGCGACTGAGAGACATATAACAGAGAACTGCAAAATCACTACTTTTCTTGATTTATTCATACGCTCAAATTAACATTCACTCTTTGCCTGCAAAACAAAATTCAACGTTGGTAATTTTTACATCGTTTCGAACACATTTGATTTTTGCATGTTGTCGTTTTTTATTGAAAGTGCTTTGTTTGCATTCTTTGCTGCGCACGCAATATAACACAAATGTGTAAATTAAAAAGGCAAATTTTTATACTTTTGCATTCAAGTAGTCATTGTCCACTCGATGAGACGCTTTGTTAACATTAACAACAATAAACCACTCGATTAGACGCTTTGTTAAAATTAACAACAGTAAAAAGAACAATAACAAGAATACATTAGCGGAGTTCAGTGTTTGATGCGAATGGTCTTGCGAAAGGGCAAATGCAAAATATTGTAGCTTTTGTTTGCAATCCAACAACAAAATATACAGAATTGCAATTGTCACATCATTGCTTTTGCGCAACACTAAAACTGTTTAGCTTTTTTTTGCTACATGTATTGCGTTTACATAACTGATACCCGAACAGCTGACATTTGTAAAAAAATAATTTAGAATCGTGAAATAAAATTTAAGATATGGAGCCGACAACTCTAAATAAAAAATTAAAAAGAGAAAACCCAACAAAAAGTGGACGGCAGATGAAACAAAAACTGTTTTGGATTATTTGGAGGAGTCGGAAAACATAGAGGTTAGTATTTAAAAAAAAGTCCGTAATTTTTCAAAAGCAATTTCTTTATTATTATTATTATTTAGACACCAACAGTTCAAATGTTTTATAAGAAATTAATTGAAAAAGGGGTATTAATGCAACCTGGGATATTATAAGGTGGAAGGTACGATACCATAAGGCATCTTAAAAAAAGGCCAACGATTGAAGTAGTTCTACTAATGCTGCGATAATATTTTATTTTGCACTGCTTCGTAGCATTTTAAATCAATTTCACAAAATAATCAAACACCTTTTTGTAAATTTTCACGACCAATAATTCCGTAAAACAGCTGTTATCTAATTTGCATCTAGCATTGCAAAGTTGCTTTAAATACCGCTCACTGTCAATAATACAATTATTGCAATACCAAACCGTTGCAAACTAAAACGCACCAAACATTGAATACCGCTATTGTACATACAGAACTACTGTATTTTTTAAGATGATAAAAAAGTCTTCTGTTTCTATGGAAATTGTTTGTACCTACATCAGTATGTGCGTTTAGTATCATTTCAATTTTGTTTCTTGTACTACATAGTAACTGCTGAATGCCTACATGAGAAATAATTGCTTGATTTCTGGCTTTTTTGTTTGTATTTTTTTTTTCTTTGCCAAAACAATCATTGTCGGACCAAACAAACAAACATCTTAATTGACAAACGATGGAATAAATAACAAAGCACGATGTGCATTATTTGAATGACTGCAAACCAGCAGCGAATGTTTACGGTTGCGCAAGTTTGATTGTATGACCGCAAGCGAGTGTATTTGTTGGTGTTCATTTACTGCGATTTTTTTGCAATCGCACAAAGCCGTTCTCTGATATATACAGTGGGGAGCAGAGGTGAGTACATGTTTGGGTATCTTGCACTTCTAAGGGAAAAAGAAACACAATAATAATGCGATTTCAAAATTTTTTTTTTTGTGTTTTATTTCTTTTTTAATTCTTAGCAAAATTCAATTTAAAACAAAATAAAAAAACAACAAGTTCATAGGTAAACATAAACAAATAACTCTCATGTACTCAATTTTGCACCCGCGTGTTTTCAACCATATTCTTAGAAAAATTCAAAATTTACCGTTAATTTAGATTTGGTTTATGATTTCATTGGTGTTATTAATGTTTCTATTAATATAAATTTTAGTTTAACGTCGTGTTTGATAAAGTGCGTATGGTAAATAAAAGGTGCATTTCAAATATAAAATACAAATTCCAAATTGTTAAAAATTATGAGAAAGCTATCGCGAACCGTTGAAAATAGTATTTTAACCATGACAGAGAATGGCTTGTCATCAAGAGTAATAGCCAAAGAAATGCAAGTGAGTCAGTCAGTGGTGATAACAGTCCGGAAAAGGCGAAATATTACTTCCCAAGCTCAAGTTATGGGTCGCCGAAGACTTTTACAAGATGGCGACGCACGTTTAATGATGAGAAAGATGAAGGCAGATCAATCTTTAACGCCAAAGGAAGCTTCCCTAGCAATAAATAAAAATGTTAGCCGATGGACAGCAAGAAGAGCGCTCCACAACATTGGATACATATCAGCTGTGAAGAAACCTAAACCTGCATTATCAAAGAAAAATGTTGCAACACGGTTAAAGTTCGCCATGGAACACAAAAAATTGGACTACCGATGATTGGAAACGAGTAATATGACCAGATTAATCTGACCAGATTACTCGTTTCCAATTTTTGTGTTCCATGGCGAACTTTAACCTTGTTGCAACATTTTTCTTTGATAATGCAGGTTTAGGTTTCTTCACAGCTGATATGTATCCAATGTTGTGGAGCGCTCTTCTTGCTGTCCATCGGCTAACATTTTTATTAATTGCTAGGGAAGCTTCCTTTGGCGTTAAAGATTGATCTGCCTTCATCTTTCTCATCATTAAACGTGCGTCGCCATCTGTTAAAAGTCTTCGGCGACCCATAACTTGAGCTTGGGAAGTAATATTTCGCCTATTCCGGACTGTTATCACCACTGACTGACTCACTTGCATTTCTTTGGCTATTACTCTTGATGACAAGCCATTCTCTGTCATGGTTAAAATACTATTTTCAACGGTTCGCGATAGCTTTCTCATAATTTTTAACAATTTGGAATTTGTATTTTATATTTGAAATGCACCTCTTATTTACCATACGCACTTTATCAAGCACGACGTTAAACTAAAATTTATATTAATAGAAACATTAATAACACCAATGAAATCATAAACCAAATCTAAATTAACGGTAAATTTTGAATTTTTCTAAGAATATGGTTGAAAATACGCGGGTGCAAAATTGAGTACATGAGAGTTATTTAAGTTTTGTTTATGTTTACCTATGAATTTGTTGTTTTTTTATTTTGTTTTAAATTGAATTTTGCTAAGAATTAAAAAAGAAATAAACTACAAAAAAAAAAATTTCAAATCGCATTATTATTGTGTTTCTTATTCCCTTAGAAGTGCAAGATATACAAACATGTACTCACCTCTGCTCCCCACTGTATATATATATATATATATATATATATATATATATATATATATATATATATATATATAAGTTATTCCAATGGAAACATAAGTCGAATTTAAGGCCCTAAATTTGTAAAACGCAAACGCAACGCCAAAAATTATATTGAAAGCAAAAACAAAATCGAAAATATTTCATATTTTTGTTGTTGTTTTCTATAGAAATGTACATTGAATTTTTTAATTTTAAACGCTGCATATCTTGTGGCGTTGATAATTTTAAAACGCAATATGTATTTCTGTAGAAAGCAACAACAAAATTTTTGACATTGTTTTTGCTTTCAATGTTATTTTTGTCATTGCGTTGCGTTTAACAAATTTAGGGCCTAAATGTACCACATCGGTGAGTTAAGTTTTATTTAAGTGTTTAGTGAAGAAGAGAATTTTGTATTTAAAAAATGTGTTTTAACATCAATCCTGAAAATTGGCCATAAGTAGAAAAACTGCCATTTCTTTTACTTCTGCATTTGTCATTGGCCAAAAAAAACTGTTGCTTTTACTTCTGATTCATAAAATTTAAACAATCGATGTTTTTGTTCGTGGTTTTCGGTTTCGATTGAGGTTTTTTAAACCCTCTGGGGTCTAATCACCGCATACGTTATTGAGCAAAATTTATCGACATTATTTATTTTGGTATCATGAAAATCGATATCGAATGAAATGTATTGAATTTGAAATAATAGCATTCGATATCGAGTAACTCGACATTACATTTATCGAGCTTTCATTCGATACGTCAGTGTCTATCGTATGCAAAAAAATTCGATAGTTTATTCGACATTTGTTTTCGCAATGTAGAATACCGACTTGTCACCTTTTCGCATTTGAAAGGCGATTAAAAAAAAAACTTTGCGAATATCGCAATACAGAATAGCAATTGTTTGCATTTATGCCTTTTCGCATCACAATTCAGAATAAGCCTCCTGGTTTTAAAGTTGCCAAACGTAAAATGGCAGCAGAGAATAAGGCCCCTATTACGGTTCACAACTCAACTCAACTTAATTGAGTTGTAAATAAAACAACTAATTGTGTTAAGTTGTAATTATACCCTTCACCACAGGTGGAAAAGGGTATATATAAGTTTGTCATTCCGTTTGTAATTTCTACAGTATTGATCTTAGACCCTATAAAGTATATATATATATTCTGGGTCCTTATGAGGAGAGAAGTTGATTTAACGATATCCGTCCGTCTGTCCGTCTTACGTTTGATATGTGTTTTCCGGAGACTCCAGACATGATAGCGGCTACGTTGTTTTACATTTATGTCACATATAGTCCACCATTTCTTGCTGTGGAAATTCAGCCAGATCGGTTAAACAATGGCTGAGATATTTTTTTTTCCATTATTTATTTATTGAATCTTCATATATTAAATATGAACTAACAATAATTAATCAAATCTTAACCTAATACGTTATTTTATGTCCTGCCAGTGCCAGACAAAATTTTCTTCATCACGGGTTCTGTTCACTTATATAGGTGTTTATCGCTCATATAATTGGGTAAGTGCTGCAGTGTCTCTTCTTCTTAAGCGAGTGTGGCCGCCATGATTTAAAATATTTCGAGCTAGTGGATTTGGGTGTTGTTCAAGCCTTTTTAAATATTTAATTGCATATTTTGTAATCATAGTTTTAACTAATGGCACATTGAGATCCTTATGAATGTTTGAGTTTTTAACATACCAGGGAGCAGCTGTGATTATTCGAAGAAGTTTATTTTGGCGCCTTTGAATTTTGTCGATATTAGAGGCCGATGCAGTGCCTCATAGTTGAATACCGTAGCACCAGATAGGCTTTAAGATAGAGTTGTAAAGTAGAAGCTTGCAATCGAGACTAAGGACAGAATTTCTTCCAATAAGCCAGTGAATTTGAATGGCTTTTAGTTTCATTTGAGTTAATTTTGCCTCTATATGGCATTTCCACGTTAATCGCCGATCCAGATGTATACCGAGATATTTTACATGCGAATGTTGAGGAATTATTTGATTATTGATTGTAATAGGGGGGCAAGATTCCCGGCGCAAAGTGAATGTTATATGTACGCATTTTTGCTCATTGACCATTATCCTCCATTGTCTTAACCATATTTCTAGTTGAAATATATGATGCTGTAAGTAACGCGATGCTTCAACGATTTTCGTGGACGCTTAGAACAGCTGTATCGTCTGCAAATGTTGAAGTTTGTGTAAAGTTGCTTGTTGGCATGTCCGAAGTATAAATTAAGAATAATAGGGGGCCCAGGATGCTGCCTTGTGGGGCTCCAGCGGCAATGGGCTGAGGTTAACTTAAGAAATTTCCTTCTTTAATAATAAATTGACGACCGACTAAGTAGCTTTCTAGCAGCTTGTGTGTGTGTGTGTGCTGGTAAATTTTGCTTCAATTTATGTAATAAGCCTTCATGCCAAACTTTATCAAAAGCTTGCGAAACATCGATGAAGAGTGCTGAGCAATATTTTTTTTCTTTAAATGCTTTTCTTATGACATTTACTATTCGATGAGTCTGTTCGATTGTGATGTGTTTTCTTCTACATCCGAACTGATGGTTTGGAATACATTTATTTACACTTAAAATCGGTGTTAATTTTGAAACTAATAATTTCTCAAACAGCTTTGACATATTTGATAATAAGCTAATAGGTCTATAAGACTCAACTTTTGTATGATCTTTACCTGGCTTTGGTATCATGGTAACTAAGGAAACCTTCCATTTTTGAGGATAGTATTCAAGGCGTAAAATAGCATTAAAAATAAAAAGAATAATTTTCTTTGCTATGCGATGTAGCTCCAAAAGCATTTTTTTTACTGATTTTATCAATACCAGGTGCCTTCTTAGTATTTAAGTCACAAATAGCCTTTTCGATTTCTCTTATCTCAAATCTGAGGGGAAAAGCTGCTCTAGCAGCAACAGGTGGTAACTCGACCGCAATATTGTGAGATATATTTGTGGTAAATACGTTTTTTAAATGATTGACAAACAGATTTCCTTTTTCAACATCATTTCTTGCCCAACTTCCATTCAAGTTTCTTAATGGTGGTTTAGAGACAACTGGCCTTTTGAGGTTTCTAGCTGCACGCCATAATGAGTAGTCTGATTGTGGGGTTGCATCAAGTTCCTTAAGATATTTTTCCAGAGAAGCCGTTTTCTGAGCCTGCAGTAACTTTCTTAGTCTTTTTGTACACTCTTTAAGTAAGTTCTTAAGTTGAGGGGATCCGTGCAATTGCCACTCTCTTCGAGCGCTCCTTTTTTCAGACAAAAGATGCTCGACATCTGTGGAATATATTTTAATAGTTTTTGTTTTTTTGGTGGCAATATTGGAATGCTGAACAGCTAGTTTCAGAAAACTGTCAAAATTGTCAATAGAGCGATCTACATAATCCGGTGTACTGAGCGGAATATTTTCTGTGCAATAGGTACTGAGATATTTTTTATATTTTAACCAATTAATTTGCGCAGCTGTCGTCGCTAAGTAACCAGTCGGAGGTACAATTCTATTGGGGTTCATTATAGTAACAATTGTAGGTGTGTGGTCGGAAGATAATTCTAGGGAAGCTTCAACCTGAATCGTTTCTATGGGAATGTTTTTAACCACGCCGAAATCGATGACATCTGGAATTTTTTGATGATCAGTGGGCCAATATGTTGGTTGTCCGCTCGCTACCACATTTAAAGCCATTTTAGAAAATGTGTTAAATAAAACACGACCCTTTGGTGTTATAAGTCGCGATCCCCAGAAGGTATGTTTAGCGTTATAATCGCCAGCGGCAAGGAAACACGGTCATAATGATTTGAAATATTTATAATATTGGTCCTCCGATATTGAAAATCTAGGCGGGGAGTATAACGATGAAATTACTAGGTTTCTATTTAATTCCTCAACGCAAATGTTCGTTGCTTGGAGATAATCTTCACGATGACCACACATTAGATAGTGTTTGACTCGGGTTTTTATTAATATGGCAGAACCTCCACAAGCTCTATCTCGAGGGTCCTTGGTATCATATAGTATATAACCATTGATTTTAAACGTATTTCTTGAGGTCAAATGAGTTTCAGAAATCATCATGACATCAATTTGTTTATTTTTTAGAAAGTATTCTAATTCATTTTTATGTTGGCGGATGCCGTGTGCGTTCCAAAAACAAATTTTTAAACAGTTCATGGTTTGTTAAGTACAGCTTGCAATAACATCGATTGCATTCTAAGCATTTCCTGCATCATATTACCCATTGTGTTCGTAAAATTATTTACTGTTTGCACTAATGTTTCCATGGTTTTTTCTAAACGACTTAAATTAGAAACCGGAGTTTTATCATTACTTGGCGAGGCACCTTGCATTGGCTGATGGTTTGATTTTAGGACGTTAGCATAAGAAGTTCTGTTATTACTAGGCTGGGGGGCTTGATTTGCATTTGTGTTTACTTGATTTGCGACCTGCATTTGAGGGGTATTTGTTTTCGGTCCAACCGTCTGCTTGACGATATTATATACAGGGCATCCTCTATAATTGGCAGTGTGATTACCGCCACAGTTGCTACATTTTTTTACGTTGGGGTCAGTTTTAGACTTATCGCAAGAAACTGTACCGTGTAGTTCACCACATACTACGCAGACAGGGGGTAAGTAGCAGTATGCCTTGGTATTGCCAAATTCTTGGCAGTTTAAGCACTGAACAGGTCCATTTTTTTTGTGCGGCTCCTCAATTGTGACCCTTCTGTATAGAATATATTTCACACTATAAATGGGATGCGTTTCGTATTTTTTTAACTTAATGTCGCCGGGCTCTAATTCCACTCGAAAAAGTGGTTGTGGATTTTTGTCCCTATTTCTAATGTTTGCCATATGTTTTATCTTGAAGCCTTTTTCTTCCAAGAAAGTTTTAATTTCCTCTGGGTCTACGCATGAATCAATTCCCTTAATCACCACCTGGAGACCTTTACTGCTCTTGAGTTGGTATGTGTAAAAACTTTTTTTAAGTGCCTCAAATTTGCTTATTATTTTGCGAAAGTAATTTTCATGATTTACTTGAATTTTAGTTTCATTTATACTACCTCGCTTTATTGCAGCAACATAAAAAGAATTTTCACCAATCAACGAAATTAAACTCTTTATTAGATCATTTGAGTTATGCTCCCTAAGATATATCGGGGGAGGCTTGGACGATTTTATGACGTTTGGTGCTTCAGAGGATTCATCCTCCAGAATAGCAAAGCGATTTTGGGAATTTATTTTATCAAAAGATGGCACTTTTGATGCCGAAGCAACAGCTGAAGAAGTAGGGCTGCGACCCCGTTTAAGGACTGTTATATACCTGTCCATACCAACTTGGACTGGAGGCTTTTGACAACTTTTTACAGGGGGTTTTCCATTGCATTTGTATTTAAGTTCATGGTATCATTTCCCACTAAATTTGTTTTTGACGTCACTGCAATACTTGCTGGCCTGGCAACACTTGTCACCAAATCTAGTTGTAGTTTTTTTAATGAGTCACTATCCACCGTTTGTGTAAATACCGAGGGTGAGAGGGAACGTGTTCGAATAATTGGCTTAGCCGTTAAATAGTTTATATTGTTTTGTTTTGTTTTATTTATTTCTGCATTATTTTCATTTGCATTAACTAAAACGTAAACGTTTCTTTCATTTTGTCTTAGTGTTGTTTCACTGTTCATACTCATGCAAAGAGTTGTTTTTGTTTTTCACCGTTTTGCTTTGCTTTAAATATTTTTATTATTTATTGTATTTTACAACAACAAAAAAAAAAAATAAGAAATTTAAACTTAAATGTTTTAGTTCAGAATATGTATACATACATACATGTATGAACATTCATACGTATGTATATATTTTTACTTTTTTAATTTATTTAACTTTATCGTTTTAATTGTTCACTATTATGTTAAATAATTTAAATAACAAAATATATTACAGTACTTTTCGTTTATAGTCACTACGCTTATAGTCACATTAGCGATATAGTCCATTTTATCTGTTTATTTTGCTGCTATAAGTTAATTTAATATAAAGT
The DNA here is from genome assembly GCA_930367215.1 of Pollenia angustigena. Lineage (NCBI taxonomy): Eukaryota > Metazoa > Arthropoda > Insecta > Diptera > Polleniidae > Pollenia > Pollenia angustigena. The sequence continues at coordinate 72,479,645 of OV884057.1, read as the reverse complement.
ATTAACGTTATAGCAAAGAATATAAATCATATAGAATGCGCATCTCAAGGAAAACTAAAATATTTTTGAAAATAAATGCATGATGCGGGCGGGAAGACAAAAGGGAAAGAAGCAAAAACAAAGAGCGTAACAATGCATCGTTCTCTCGTTGTTTATGAGAACTTTTAATTCTCATTTATCAGCGTATATGTATGTGCGTGCACGAGTGTGTATGTATGTACATTGCCAAGTCAAAAACACATTAAGTAAAAAATAAAACAAAAACCTAACAAAAGAATTTTTGTTTCTTGCAATTTTTGTACAAATAACCTTCGTAAAAGCAAATGTGACCGATTGTGTAATTGTAGGGTAAGAGTATGTGTTTTATTGTTGTACAGATAAAACTATATCGGTTCGCACCGAAATTCAGATGCAGTTTTTCTGTAAAATTAAAGATTTATAGGAATACAGTTAAACCTCGATTAACCGGCCCTCTATTAATCGGTTACATCTATTAACCAGCATGCGGTTCTTTTTATTTTTTCCCTCTATAATCCGTGCTTTAACTCTATTTTCCGTGCTTTAGATTTATACCTCTATTAACCGTGCTTTACATCTATTATCCGTGCATCATTCATATGTTTTTTATTATGTACATATGTTAATCTAAATCCGGTGTTTCCCCTTTTTAAGTTCATGTGCCCACACATAAGAACATACATATATGCGTTTTTATTCATTTAGTAAGTAAAATTTAAACATATCGTCAGAAGAAATGCAAAAACAAAAAAGCAATAAACGTTGTAAAATTTACAAAATTTGTGCAGTCATGTACATAGTTTGATCAACCAAAGCATAATCAGTAAAAATCCCAATTTTAATGTTTTTGATGATACATACATATTTGATTTTGCATTGTCTATGACAATTTGTATGTTTTGTAAAAAAATATGTTGTATATTTGAATCTGTAGTTACATAAATCGAATGTTTAAATAAAAATAAATAAATTTCTGTATATTTTAATATAAACTCTATTAACCGTGTATTTCGATTATCCGTGGTGGTGCCGGTCCCACGAGAGCCGGATAATCGAGGTTTAACTGTATAAAAATATGTAAAAACATAAACTGCCTTGTTCATAAAAAATATTTTATGTTTATTAAAGCGGCATGGTCAAACAATGCTTTTGGGGTATTTTGTCAAACCATGTTATATATTAATTTCATAGCTGTGCAGTATTTATATTCTTATTAAAGATATTTAAAAATAGATTAAAATAAAACATATTATTATTCCTTCTTAAGCTGTTATGATACTTGCTATTTTTTGTATTTTTTCAATATTGGAGAACAGTGCAAATATATTTGCATAGGAAAACTGACTAAGTGTAAAGAGTATGATTATATCATAAAAAATCTTGAAGTGTCAAACAAATATACATGTGTTATCGATAAATAATCTAAGACTGTCAAAAAAAATACAAAAATTTTTAACTTCAACATTTTTCATTTTTCGAATTTATTCTATGAGCTAAATTTCAGTTATGTATTTTATAAAGCTTTTTTGTAATAGTTCTATTCCTACAATTTTTCAGAAATGACTTTATACACTACCAGACTATTATATTGTATTTTCTTTTTACATTTTACCTTAGCCTTCCGTTGGAAAGCAATGAGGTATATTGAATGTACAGAAAAATTTACAATTATTAGACACCAGCAGAATGTAATGCATTTTCTGGCCCGCTACGGCCGTCGTCAGCATTCTTTGTGTCTCACTGGATAGTGTTACTTTATAAATTGAATGTATTTAACTCAACTATTTTAACAAATAGAAACTGGGAATTATTTCCTTCCGAAGGTAACTTTTATATTATATTCAACATTTTTCATTTTTCGAATTTATTCTATGAGCTAAATTTCAGTTATGTATTTTATAAAGCTTTTTTGTAATAGTTCTATTCCTACAATTTTTCAGAAATGACTTTATACACTACCAGACTATTATATTGTATTTTCTTTTTACATTTTACCTTAGCCTTCCGTTGGAAAGCAATGAGGTATATTGAATGTACAGAAAAATTTACAATTATTAGACACCAGCAGAATGTAATGCATTTTCTGGCCCGCTACGGCCGTCGTCAGCATTCTTTGTGTCTCACTGGATAGTGTTAATAATTGTAAATTTTTCTGTACATTCAATATACCTCATTGCTCTCCAACGGAAGGCTAAGGTAAAATGTAAAAAGAAAATACAATATAATAGTCTGGTAGTGTATAAAGTCATTTCTGAAAAATTGTAGGAATAGAACTATTACAAAAAAGCTTTATAAAATACATAACTGAAATTTAGCTCATAGAATAAATTCGAAAAATGTTGAATATAATATAAAAGTTACCTTCGGAAGGAAATAATTCCCAGTTTCTATTTGTTAAAAATTTTTAACTTAAAATTGACATTTCCAGATTAATTGTTAGCACTGTTGCCAATTTTTTTAGTTTTTGATCGAAAGTAGCGGGTTTTAACTTTTTTTTAGCGATTTTTTAGCTTTTTTGACAGGTTTTTGTAGGCAAAAAACGTGGGCAGTATTGTTTGTTTTGTTTACATTTTATTTTGGAATGACAAACAATTTTTTTTCAATAAACAATCAAATTTAATACAAATAATGTAAAATACTACATATTACATCGCGGTATTTTCTTTAATTGAAAATTTATGATTTGAAATCCCATGTGAAGGGCACCTGCTTTATTTCACTGATCAAAAACAAAATAGTTTCATCTGCCCAAGCTTTTACCATTTTTTTTTGTTTTAGTCAAAGAAAAAAATAAACATGAGAAATGTCAATCAGAAAAAAGGGTTTGTTTATCAAATTGAATTTCTTGTTCTTTCTCGCATATGTTGTTTCATTCAGTCAATCCTAAAAAAATCCAATACAAAAAATAGCAAGTATCATAACACCTTTAAGGAATTTTGTTTGGTTTTTATTTAATCATGTTGCTTGGAAATTAAATAAATTTAGTTCTCATATATTCGGAATAAATTTAATTTAATCTAACTTTATGTCTATTCACAAATGTAAAAAAATTACCTATACCTATTTACAAAGATAAAATAATTTCCAATTAAATTTTCAATCAACCAAAGCGATGCAAATACATACATATTTAAAAAGAATTTAATGAGGATATCAACCACCCTAATATTTTAATAAATTAAATCATTCGTTTGATAAAACTTGTAGGTATTTTTCTTTTCTTGGAACTTCCTTTTTCTAAAGACCAAGAGCAATGTTTTCGGAGGAGTACTTATTTAATAAATGTTCACAAACTGAGCAATATGAAATTTATTTAACAAACAATCAAGGAGAAATACCTATTTATAATTATGCCACTCCTTTATTTATAAATTCCATTGATATACATACACACATGGTAAGTACATAATTAAATAATCTAAAAAATGGAATTATAATTCGGTGCAAATCGATATAGTTTAGTTTTTACAAAAATAAAACACATACTGTTGCCTTACAATTACGCAATTGGTCGCATTCGCTCTTACGTAGGTTATTTGCACATAAATTGTTTTAAAACAAAACGAAATCAATTAAAAAAATACCAAAAACCGGTTTCAACGAAAAAAAAAACACAAACACACACACTTTGGCTGGCAAAAACAGCAAACATGTGTATGTGTTAATGCTGCACATTTTGGATGCTCTCTTCAGTTCTCTAAGTGAGAACACAAACCAACAACAAATTGCCTTTGCAAAATTTGTGAGCGAAATTATATGAGACCGGGGCGTAATGATAAACCCCGCCATAAGAAATTTTGCTTCTACATGATGCGCATTCTATATGATTTATATTCTTTGGTTATAGTCAATTTAGCGATATAAGCACATTTGCCATATATGCCATTTATTAACAGTAGCCAAAGGGAAAAGTAAAGCAAATAAATGGCGTTATAGTCACATTAGCAAAATTTACTAAGTTCTTTTTAGTCTTCGAATCAAAAATCCATCCAAAGAAAAAATGAATTAAATCATTAATTTTTGTCATCAACTCTCTACTGTAAAAAATTAGTTTTTGCCGTTGGTATCAGTTATGAAATATCTTGTCATTATTCTAAGTATTTTTTATACAGTATGCAACTCTGTTGTAAAATCATAAGCCTGATGTCGGTATAATTTATATGAATTTTTTATTTCCTTTAATCACATAACTGGCATATATGTGAATTAGCCTTATAGTCACATTAGCGATATAGTCCACGTAATGGTTGCAACTATAGGATGTGACTGTAAGCGAAAAGTACTGTATTTATTTTAAGCGTCCATTCATTCGCTGCTGATATATGTCAAAATCAAATGTGATTAATTAATAGTTCAAATCGTATGCGGGGTTACAAAATACACGTCTGTATCACAACAAAGCACAAACCGAACTGAGATATGACCAAAAAACGACTGCCTCTAATTTTTCCAAAAAATCCTTGTGGTTGTTGTATTTTTATTACTTTTTTCCAGGGTTTAAAAAAACTAATATATTAGTCACAAATATGCATAATTTAAAACACAAGCTAACAGAAAATCTAAAAATATTAAATAATCAACAACCGTAATATATTTAAATGCATCGCTGTATTAATATAATTTCTAGTTAAACTCAAAAATATTTAACCAGTAGCAACTTTTTAATATTACAATGCGCAAATTATTAATATTTTCTCCGTATAAATATATTTTCTATAGAAATATTCAAATATTTTCAGTCACCATAGATATTAAATGTTGTGTGTCTTCAATATCAATCACCCCTATCGCAAACTACTACTCCCATGAAAATATTCCCATATTTTTTTATATCGTATTGTGAATGATTCCCATAACAAATTTTTTGGTAATGAATTCCCAAACTTAAAAAATTTGGCATCGCCAATGTTTACTCCCGCGAATTTTTTTAATAAATAAATTCCCAACAAGAGTTGATGTGAACGAGAGGGGAACATCTAAGTAGGACTAAATTAAATTACTTTTTCCTTTTATTGAAGGAGTGTACATAAAGAAAATGAAGATAAACACTATTCATTATTTATTTTGTTATATTTTTATTAGTATTTTATTTTGTATATTTTTCTTTCACAATACAAGCACTGACAAGTTACTCACAATAGAGACTTTTGTTTACAAAGCACTGACAAATAATTCACAATAGAAATTTTACTCCCAAAATATTTGTGATACCGATTTGTTGGGGATGGGAATTTAGGTTTGATCCCATATATCATATTCCCATAACATTCGCGATAGGGGTGAATATATTACTGCCACACATTACAAACTGCCGAAGTATATGCGAAATGTACGAATATAAATAACATAGCAAAACAAAATATGCCGTCTTGTTGATAATCGACTGCCAAAAGATGCGACACAAAATATGCGACACAAAATATGCGGCTATTACACACAAAATATTTAAATATTTCAGGGTGAATAGTAAACATATTATTAGTCGAAAAATAAACTAATAATAGTCGCAATACGAAGAACAAAATATTTTTGTGTGAACATACAAAAAAGGTTTAAAAGAGGAAAGATTTAAAATAAGAAATTTTTTGTATGATGTGATGGTAGATTTAAATATAATTGCTTAATGGTTTTGTTATTTATTGAAAAAAGGTAAATTATGATTGAAAGGTGAGTTTTATAATTTGAGTGCAAAAATATAAAAAGGATTGAAAAATTAACTAATGTTTTAAGAAAACATATACATACATAGTTAGTATTTATAAAAATATTTATAAACAGCCATTAAAGGAATATAGGGAGTGATATTCTAAAGACAAAATGCAATGGGTGTTTGGACTAGTTGTTCAAAAATTAAGTTAAGGTACAAAAGTGCGTTTGTATTTTAAGAAATTTATTTACAACAGTCAAAGTATATTTTATAAGGGGAAACATTTTTATGTGTGGGTGTGTAGATCATATTTTTAAGACCTATGCATATTGTTTTAAGCTTGGCTCATTTAATTGTTGATGACATGGATGAATTCAAAATAGAACAACCAATCGCGATATTGTAATAGAAGCTCAAAAAAGGATGTAGTGTAAATGTAGGTAGGATGCTGCTTATATGGTCTGTTAGAGAAAAGAACATTTGAAGTAGTGATCAGTTGTAAAGGCTATGCAGATACATACTATGTATGTGTGTATGTATGTAAATTAGGGTGACCGTTAAAATCAAAAGTTGGATTTATTTAGGTCTCACTCGCCAATTCGGTGGGTATTGATAAAAAAACAAATTAAAAAATTTTTTAGGACGATCGGCGAAAGCTAAGCCGTCCCTCCAAAGTTTGAGAAAAATCGTAAAGTCCGACTTGTATGACTTATATTTAGGAAAATATTAATTTTACATAAAAATCGTTTTCTAAGAAGTTGTTGTTAGTAAAGTTTCCAACAACTTTTGCCTGAACAAGTTTTCTCTAAAGCTCATATTGAACAAAACCTAATTAATATAAAAAGTAAACAGTAGCATTGATTCGAATTTTTTCTTTAGAACTACTTTTTCTTACACACGTCAATTCAGCTTTAATATTTGTGTTTGTGTGCGTTTGCCTAAAAAAAAAAAAATAGTCAAACGCATATCATTTGTTTCTAACGTACCACGGTTGATAAAGTTAGTACATTTGTACTTTTTTGATACAATTCAAAGCCAAAAAGTACGGCGGTGACTCATTCGGTACTATTTCCAAATTTTTCAAACCTAAATATTTATAATTGATATAAAATGGCAACTCGTATTTACTGTCCAATGAATATAAACGGATTTCAGTGTTTGGTGCAAATGGTTTTGCCAAAGTGCAAATGCAAAATTTCGTAGCGTTTTTATGAACTCTGTTGGATTTAACAAAACAGCTATGATATTTTGCATTTGCTCTTTGCAAGACTATTTGCACAAAATACTAAACTTCGCTATTGTGAATAGATTTTTGCACTTGATCATTGGACGATTGCATATGCCACATTCTAAATCAAGTATCAGCGGCAGCATATACGCCTTCATGGCAAAATATTATTAAATCAAAGGAACGAAATAGACCGTATGTACAAACCAAGCGTAACCGAAACGAAGGTCTTTTTCTTTTATAAAAAAGTTCGTAAGTACGATATTGGTATCCTCATTTATCATCCCTGTAACATACCTGCACGCTTTCTTTATTCTTTAAGGGGGCTCTCATATAAAATTGTCAACACAGACTAGAAATATATTGAAGAAAAAGCCCCAGAACTGTCAAGGAATCGCCCCAAGGGGGATTTAATATATGACGGACCTTCATTAGTTTTTTGTGCTACACATTTTCTTAAAACATAATTGCTTATATCTCCACCCTTTAGGGGGGCTCCCATACAAATATGCCGGTTTAATATAATTCTTAAATTTGGCCACTGCAGCGCCAAGATTGCTCTTAGCTGGGTCAAATGTATGACCAACCTCACATAATTTGTTTTATCCCCATTGCCAAAAAAAATTTGGTTTCTAAAACGACTACGCATATTAGAAAAACCTATAACAATTGTTAAAGGTAATATTATTGTGGAATTTCGTTTTTTTTTAGTTTGTTTTATAAACTAAACCGTTTTTGAGTTACGCTGTGCAACCTCCTCCGTTTTCGAAATTTTGAAAACAAGAGCTAACCTAAAAAACGGTTAGCACCACTGAATTCAGCGTACCCAAATTAGGGTAAAACGCCAGGTGCCCGGCTGGTCGGTTTTTTTTTAAATAAATAATAAAAATGTTTTTCAACAAAACTAATTCATAGAAAATGCGTTTCTTTAATAAAATAAAAATTAGATTCTTTAGTGGCTTATTCGATATTTTCAGTTTATTTTGTTTAATAAGAGATAAAGAAAAACTTGTTAACAAATTTTCTACAAAATTAATATTATTAATAGTTATTAAACATAAAAGTCAGATTTCATTTAAAATTATAATTTTTCTTATGGTGTTTTCTTTTCTAAAAAATAATGATGCATTATAGTTGTGTAATATATTTATTAGGTTACACGAACCCTTACAGAGTGATACATTTTTCTAAATTACAATGGAACAAAATAATAGCTACGTTTTACACTCAACACTAATGAGTATTTAGCGTGTTAAATATTAAATATTGAATGCAAAGTTTGTACTAAAAGCGATATTCATCACGCTTGTAGCAATTTTCATCTTTAAATTTTCTTACAATTCCAATAAGCGTTAACAGCACTGATTTTAAATAATTAATGTCAGCTGTTGTTAAAAATTTTGTGACAAAAAATATAATAAAAGTAAAACAAACGAAAAACAAAAAGTTTTTATATTCATCACAATATAACTAAAAATCACAATATAACGCAAATTGTCCGCAAACACAAAAAAAAAAATTAATAAAAAAAATACTTGCTTGCATAAAAAAGTACTTTACGCAGATGCAAAAAGGGTATTATCTCACACTCAGTTATAACTGCGGGTAAGTAAGTCTGGGATCACACTATGAAAGTTTTCTTTCAGAAAGTCTGAGTTTATGGGTGAGAGAGGAGAGAAAAAAGCAAGATCTCTCCCCCTCTCATCTATAAACTCAGACTTTCTGAAAGAAAACTTTCATAGTGTGAACCCAGACTAGTGGAACAAATTTGCCATTTATTGTTGCAACATGTTTAGAAAGGAAAACGACCACTTCTCACATTTTTGCATATATTTTTAGAATGGAACAAAAACCCGCACGAATGGTAGCATATATGGAACATTATTGTCAGAAAAGAAAACACGCCTTCGCCGATCGTCCTAAAAAATTTTTTTAAGTTGTGTTTTTTATCAATACCCACCAAATTGGTGAGTGAGACCTAAATAAATCCAACTTTTGATTTTTACGGTCACCCTAGGGTATCACCGTACTTTTTGGCTTTGAATTCTATCAAAAAAGTGCAATTGCACCAACTTTATCAACCGTGGTACGTTAGAAACAAATGATATGCGTTTGACTATTTTTTTTAAGCAAACGCACACAAACAAAAATATTAAAGCTGAATTCATGGTGGAATAAACAGGTGGCAGCACTACGCCAGATGGCGATTTTTTGCTCTTGCATTGTTTGTCTAGGTTTATGTCAAAGTTTTGTTTATGTTTACAAAAAGTCCACGAATTGTGCTGTGATTATTGTATTTTATTAAAGTTTTTGATAATTTTAAATTAAAAGAAATAAGATATTGCCCATAATTAAATAAAAATTGGCTAAAAATGTATTTATTTCATCACGTTTAGCGGCACGCTTTGATTTTTGTTTAAACTATTTTTTGACGTAAACGGCGATACAATTTCCATTTTTGTTGTATTTGTTGCCGTAACGATGCCACCTGCTTATTCCACCATGGCTGAATTGACGTGTGTAAGAAAAAACAGTTCTAAAGAAAAAATTTGCATCAATGCTGCTGTTTACCTACTTTTTATTTTAATTAGGTTTTGTTCAATCTGAGTTTTAGAGAAAACTTGTTAAGGCAAAAGTTGTTGGAAACTTTACTAACAACAACTTCTTGGAAAACGATTTTTATGTAAAATTAATATTTTCCCAAATATAAGTCATACAAGTCGTACTTTACGATTTTTCTCAAACTTTGGCGGGCTTGAGGGACGGCTTAGCCTTCGCCGATCGTCCTAAAATTTTTTTGGAGTTGTTTTTTTAGCAATACCCACCGAATTGGGGGGTTAGAGCATGGAAAAATAGAAAAAAAATTTGGTCCATACAGTTAACGACCACCCTAATGTACATACATACATAGTTACACCGAGTTGCAGAGGAAATTAGAAGAAAATTCGATAATAAACTTCGGATATATTGGTGAAACAATAACTAAGTTGGAGGGATTTAGTTGAATTAGAGTAAGGCGACCAGATTTTGAAAATAAAAATAGAGGACATAAAGAAAAAAAGTACAAACATTTTTTGACTTCAAGATTTTTTTACATATTTTACAGACAAATTTACATTCCCATATTAATAAATGTAAAGAAAATTTAAAAAGAATTACATATCGTCGGCTTAATATGCAGACTTGCGAAATCCACTTTTTAAGTAAATTAAGATTTGATGCCGTGTGGTAGAGAAATAAGTATGCCTCGTCGACCAGCATGTAGTAATTCTTCATTTTGAGTCTTGAAGTGTGTCAAATTAACTATATTTTTGGTTCTCCTCTCAAGCAGTAAATAGGAAAAATAAAAAGTTTTTCCTGTAAAATTTGTTGAAAGGGAGTTAGCAGGTTTGCATATTAAGCCGACGATGTATAAAAATTTACATTTACTTAAGTAAAATTAGTTAAAAAAACTCTTTAATAATCATTGCAAAAAATTATTCAAAATTTTATACTGCAAGTGTATGAGATTCCAGTAGGAGTATGAACAGAACAAGCATGGCACAACATTTTCCATACGATTGCACAGAAAAAACCCTTGATCACCGTGAAATAAAATTTTTATTTTAATTTATAAAAATAAAAGCAAATATTGGCCATGCTTTTAAAAATAAAGAGGACAAAGATGACAGATTATGAAAAAAGAAGATAATAGAGGACACACATTTTATAGAGGACAGCCAGTTAAAAAAGAGGATTGTCCTCTAAAAAAGAGTACGTATGGTCACCTTAAATTAGAGCCACTTTTTGGGTTTGAGATTAAAGTTAATTTAATTCTAAAGTTAGCTAATCTGAGATTAAGTTAATATAGTATCAATTGAAATAGAAATTTTTGGGTGGTGGCTTAAACCATGTAGCGCTACCATACTGAGCACAAATCAATGGCAAAATTTTTTTGCAAATGTCAACATTTTATCAAGCAATATGGATGTTTTCAAAGAAGAAGAAGAAAATGCGCGAATTTACAAGGTAGAAATTTTTTGTGTTTAAAGACGAAATATATTAAAGAAAAAAATATAGGATGAAACAATTAAATAAAAGTGCTAAGCAATAAATCATATTTAAAAATGTATTTTTTGTTTATATTTTTGCAAAAGTTCTTTACGTTAAACATGTGTTTGTAACAGTTTAAGTTTAGGTTTAAACCACCACCGTTTGCTGCTTAAACTAACAAAAAAAAGTTCAAAAAACACAACTCAAAAAGTAAATACGGAGATTAAAGTTAATTTAATCGCTTATCTCTAACCCAAAAAGTGGCTCTTACTAGTCAACTAAAAACAATTGATATGGCAGAAAGGAAAGAAAAATAAAGAAAAAACGTTTCGCAAAAAATATGCCATTTTGAAAATTAAAACAAATTTCAACTATTTTTGATCTGGAATCCAATGTGGGATCTGTATTAGCAAATTAATATTCTCCATGAGATGGCATCCTTCAAGTATACTTCAACTTCGGTTGACGTTGAGAGATCATTTTCCATGTACAAAAGTTTTTAAACAGACAAAGAAAGACCTATGAATTAAATTTTTTTGTTTTAAATAAAATTAAAAAAAGCAAACGATTTTTTATTGAAAATGTTCAAGTTTTCAATGCGTATTTTTTTTATTTTTTTAATGCATATTTTGGAGTTTTTAGTGCATATTTTCGATTTTTTAGTGCATGAAAATCTCATCCCTTGTTATAAATCACATTTTGACATCCAACCATTATAAAGCTAAACAAGTTATCAGCAGGGCTTTAAGACCATATGTATGATTTAGCTTAAGCTTTATTGTTTATGAAAATATAAAAACAAAATTATAAACAATATAAGTTGTTACGAAGGTAAAGAAAATAATATTATATTCATTTTAACAATATTAAATAAACTATTATTAATTCTTTAAGTTATATGTGCTGATGTGTGTAACACAAAAAATATTGGTCCTATTACACACATTATAGTATACTGATTGACTCGAATCACGATTTAAATCGGTCTAATGATATCCGTCCGGCTAGCTGTCCATATAAACGTTTTGCGCAAAGTACTTGTTGCAATTTTGAAGATAATTTAACAAATTTTGGTATGTGCGTTTTAATTGTCATAAAGACCAAGTTTATTAAGAACGGTCCATAATTTCACATAGTCCCTTTTCAACATTATTTCCGAAATATACAGGTTTTTCGAAGAAACCAATTCCGATTGAAAGTGTTTTCGTTTTATGTGAAACAAGATACGAAATAACTTCCACTTTCGATCGGAATTGATTTCTGTGACAGGCCTTATAGTCTTTGTACCCATGAACGATCTTATTATGTTGGTAATTATTAGGGATGCGATTGCCATGCAAATGCATGTTTTTGGTCGATAGTCTAAGAACGATGTCGACCAATTATCTTTCCGAATCAGTAAATTTGCGTTAAAATGGCATCGATTTGTTTGTGTATATTTTGGTGAAAATGCATATTTTTGCATATTTAGGTTTTTAATGCATATTTTGAAATTTTTGAGGGATTTTTTTTTAATTTTTAAAATACATAAAAAAAACTTAAAAAAATTAAATAAATTCTTTTGCAGCTTAAATGCAAGTTTTTCAAGATTTCGACAAAAGATCTTTCTTTTTAAAAACGATCAAGCACCTTACATGGTTAAGGCTTCAATTGTGCTTAACATTTTTATATCCAAAACTGTTACTTGCTTGGTACATGTATTATACCGTGTTGCAGAGGAAATTAAAAGCCAATTCGATAATATTGCAATTTTTAATGAAATGTAACCCTTGGCTCCCATTCCACCGCATCCAGTTGTAACAAGATGGGGCCTGGCTAGATGCTTCAGAATTCTATTCAAAAAACTTTGAGTGATTTAAGAATGTTAGAAGAGCTTGTTGATATAGATTATGCATTTAAAAAGGTAAAAGAAATATTACATTTTAATAACATTTAGGAGGGATTTAGTTAACTTAATACTAAAGTCAAATAAATTGAAATTGCAAGAAGGAAAATTAACAACGTTGAAGGAAGACTAACCCGAAAAATTAAGAAAATGCAAAACGTTTTGCAAAAAAAATAAGGATTTCAAAAAATAATATAAATTTCAAATATTTTTCATCTGATCTGGAATCAAAGCTGGATCTGAAAACAATTTTTTTCAAAAAGCATTAGCATTTTTCAAGTACAAGTCAAAGTTTTATTTTTAATAAACTTGTATGAATCATACTTTAAAATCGGACTGTAAATGCCTAAGATATAACGTTTATCAAAAAAAAGTTTTTTTTCGAAACCTCTTTGAATAAATACTTTATATTAGAGGGGCTACGGGAAAACTTTTTTTGAGGTACGGTCTAATGTACATATATATGAGGAGCCGCAGAACAAAACGTACTTTTTTGCTCATTGAGATTTTTGTAAAATTGAGGTTTATTTATTTTGCCTTCCTTAAAACCTGCATGAACCTGTGCCCATGTTCTGTAACTCTCGCGTCGAGAAAGTTTTCGATTGAAATGTGTGAAATGAAACAAAAATGCCATAAATTGAAACAAACAGCTGTTTTTCTCACTTAACTGTGTCTGTAACTATTTTTGGCGAGTACAAGCTGTCACGTAAGAAAATTACTCGCCAATTTACAGAAAAAGTGTGTCTGTAACATTTTGGTGAGAAAAGTTCCCGCTTTGAACTATCAAATAAACTCACGAATAAAAATGGGGCGAGAAAAAATTTCAACACTAAAACACAATTAAAAATGCAAAGAATAATAATAATAATATTTTGTTCTTGGCACATTTTTCATTGTTCTATTATTTTGCTTTTAACATTTTAATAAAATATACGAATGTCTTCAAAGCTCGTTTGCAAACAACAAACATTAAAGTCGCTCTTTACATAATTTGGTATAGCCAACGGTTGTATTTTCGCCGCCGTCGTTGAAAAATTTTTAACTTTTGGTAAATTTTGGTCGCCGTCAACGATATGTGTTACTGGCGTTCTGAACGTCTGCAATGTCAAATCGGCTTCGAGTGCAATATTATGACATTTATAACGTAACGACGTAATCTCTTTTGATAGTTTTCGACATGAGTTACAGACACACATTTCTCTCACTTTTCGAGAAACGGTGGAATATTTTGTTTCACATCTTTTCGATGCAAAAACTTCTCACTAAAGTTACAGAACATGGGTACTGGATATAGTAACAAGGTTTTTACTTATCAATAGATGCATCAAACTGTTATGAGTCCCCACATTTAAGATTCCAAAGCAAATATTATAAAACAACCAAAAAACCAATTTGTCAAAAAATGCGAAAAAGTGCGTTTTGTTCTGCGACTCCTCATAAAGGGTGGTTAAATTGTAAGGGCCGATGTTGAATGTGAACCACACCTAAACGCCAAGTTTTTTTTCCGAATTTTATTTGACATTTCTCTATTTCAGACTTATTTGAATTTTTTTTTTTTATTTTTATTTGAAACAATTTGAACCATGGAGAGATACACAATCCAACAACGTGTTAAAGTTATCCAGACTCATTATGAAAATGGGCGTTCAAATCAAAATGCATATCGTGCACTTCGTGATTTTTTTGGTCAATTTGATCGTCCAAATGTGCGTACAATCGCAAAAATCGTGGAAAAATTCGAGCAAACCGGGTCTGTAGAAGATGTGAGAACACCAGTGCATGCTCGTACAGCTCGTACTGCAGAAAATATTGCTGCTGTTCGCGGTAGTGTGGCTGAAGAGCCGTCCACCTCAACTCGTCGTCGTGCCCAACAATTGCACCTCTCACGCTCGTCGTTGATGAACATTATGCATAAAGACTTGCATTTACACGCTTACAAGGTGCAATTGGCTCAAGAACTAAAGCCTCTTGACCATTCCAAACGTCGTGAATGGGCAGAATGGTGGCAAGAAATGGCAACAGTGGATGATCAATTTTCGAAGAAAATCATCTTCAGTGATGAGGCACATTTTCACCTCAGTGGATTCGTCAATAAACAGAATTGCCGCATTTGGGCGAATGAGAATCCAAGAGTGATTGTCGAAAAACCAATGCACCCACAAAGAGTGACTGTTTGGTGCGGTTTATGGGCTGGCGGCATCATCGGGCCGTATTTTTTCCAAAATGAGGCCGGTCAGGCAGTTACTGTGAATGGTGTTCGCTATCGTGAGATGATAACGTACTTTTTGGCTGTAGGAAATATCGCCCAAAGAAAAATGGCCCAAAAAAAAAAAATGAAAAATCGCCCAAATGAAGAATCGCCCAAGCGAACATGAAAAATGACCCAAAAAGGTAAATATGAAATTTTGCCCAAAAAAAAAACGAAAAAGGGCCCAAAAAGAAAATGAAAAATGACCCAAAAAGCAAAAACGAATTTTTCCCAAAAAAAAAAAAAAAAAAAAAATTACTAAATTTGCAAAAAAGTGTTTATTATTCATATAAATTTAGGTGACATGTCATAACGTCCAGTGTCGTAGTGTCCTTGGACACTTTTAAAGTGTCATAATGTCCATCGAAGACGAGGACGAGGACGTTATGACATTTTGCAACGTCCGCAACTTAACTTATAATCAAAAATGTGTAAATTTTTTTTTAAAATACCGTTAAAATTTCAAGTGATTTTTTTAAAGATACTTATTTAACCATAATATGGTTGTCGGTGACAATAATTTGGTTAAATTAAACATAATATGGATAAAATATTTTTATAGCTTTTACTCCGGGTGTAAATATTAAATATATATATCCAAAATAAGGATTTCATCTTCTATGGTATAACAAATACTGGCTTCGCTAACTAAAGCTTCTCTGTATAGCCGGCCTTCGGCCGGGCGCAAGGATTTTCTCCTCTATGGTATAACAAAGACCGGCTTCGCTAACTAAAGCTTCTCTGTATAGCCGGCCTTCGGCCGGGCGCAAGGATTTTCTCCTTTATGGTCTAACAAAAACCGGTTTCGCTAAGTAAAGCTTCGAAAAACTGCCTTGTTTCCGAACAAGGCCGACTACGCAGAGAAGCTTTAGTTAGCGAAGCCGGTGTTTGTTATACCATAGAGGAGAAAATCCTTGCGCCCGGCTGAAGGCCGGCTATACAGAGAAGCTTTAGTTAGCGAAGCCGGTCTTTGTTATACCATAGAGGAGAAAATCCTTGCGACCGGCCGAAGGCCGGCGATACAGAGAAGCTTTAGTTAGCGAAGCCAGTATTTGTTATACCATGGAAGAGAAAATCCTTATTTTCGATATATATGTATATATTTAATATATACACCCAGAGAAAAAGCTACAAAACCATTTTTAAAACAATTCTACCGATATTATGTTTAATTTAACCAAATCATTGTCGCCGACAACCATATAATGGTTAAATTTGTTTCTTGAAAAATAGTTTTGTTGTTTGCAACCATAATAAAACATGGTTTTCTCTGCTATGTAAGATTATGGTAGAATTTTAAAAATAGCCCATTTTTTTGGGCCATTTTTCATACAACATTTTTGTGTGATTTTTCATAATAAAAAATCTCCCAAATTTAAAAAACGAAAAATCACCCAACAATAACGATAAATAGCCCAAAAATGTTGGGCCATTTTTCATATGAAATCAGGCCCAATTTAACATGCAATTTTTTTGGGCGATTTTTCATTTTTTTTTTGGGCGATTTTTCTTTGGGCGATATTTAGTACAGCCGTACTTTTTATGGCCCGAATTGGAAGATATGGATGTGGACGATATGTGGTTTCAGCAGGACGGTGCCACTTGCCACACAGCTAACGAAACAATGGCTCTTTTGCGCAACAAATTCAATGGCCGTGTTATCTCACGTAATGGCGATGTCAATTGGCCGCCAAGATCATGTGATTTGACACCGTTGGACTTTTTTCTTTGGGGTTATTTGAAAGAAAAGGTGTACGTCGATAAGCCAGCAACAATTCAAGAGCTAAAGGATGATATAATTCGGCACATTAACGGCATAGAACCTCCATTATGCCTCAGGGTCATCGAAAATTTGGACCATCGGATGGAGGTGTGCCGCCGTGGTCGCGGCGCCCATTTGGCCGATATTTTGTTCCATACATAATTGAGTAATACCAATATATCATAATAAAATAAAATTACAATAATTTCCTAAATAGTTTGTGTTTTATTCAAAATCAACATCGGCCCTTGATTTAACCACCCTTTATATGTTTCCGTCCAAGGCGAATTTAGAAAGGTAATTTCATCTCTACAACTACAAAAAGCCAAATGTATTTTGTTTTTGCAATTTAAATGCTTTTGATGTCAGA
Source organism: Pollenia angustigena (assembly GCA_930367215.1). Lineage (NCBI taxonomy): Eukaryota > Metazoa > Arthropoda > Insecta > Diptera > Polleniidae > Pollenia > Pollenia angustigena. The sequence continues at coordinate 72,462,455 of OV884057.1, read as the reverse complement.
AACAGCAAACTGAACACCAACGCATTTTTGTATAAAATTAAAATTTGCACTTTTTTATAAAAGGAATTAATTCATAGTTTCACTTTAATATTTACATATATTTGTTTTATTATAAAAATATTTTTCACACTTTTGAATAAAATTATTGTCAGAAATTTTTTCTTTTATTTTGGCGCAAAACATAAACAAACGTATTTGTTGACGTTTGTGAATTATATTTTGAATTCGTGGAGCTGATGAACGGCTGACGTGTTGAACTAACCTTTTTAATGGTTTTATTTTCCCCCATAAATGATTTTAGCATTTTTATACCCATCGCTGAAGGTGTATATACCAGAGATTTAAATGAATCATTCTTTTTTGAATTAATTCGTGAATCATTCATGCACTGAATTAGCAAATTTTGAATTAATTCTTTTCACACAAAAAAATTAATTGAGTGAAATTTGTGTCAATTCATTTGAATTGGGCAAAATGAATTGCAATTAATTTTTAATTCAAATGAATTGCAATTCATTTCCAATTCATTTGAATTGATTTTGAAGTCACATTCTGCCGTTACCTGCTAATTACAGTACATCATTTGAATTTCTATTCTTATTATTTTCTATGCCTTTCGACGATTATCTCGTACTAGGTGATATCCGAAATGAGTGTAATGCTGTCTGATATAATAAAATGAATTGGATAACAAAACGGGAGTAATGCTTCTTCACATTTACCTACAGTACTCTTTTTTCAAAATCAATTCAAATGAATTGGAAATGAATTGCAATTCATTTTTTCTAACTCATTTGAATTAATTCAAAGTCAATTCAATTCAAATGAATTGGAAATGAATTGCAATTAGTTTGAATTAAAAATGAATTGCAATTCATTTTGCTAAATTCAAATGAATTGACTCACATTTCGTTCAATTAATTTTTTGTGCGAAAAGAATTAATTCAAAATTTCGCTCATTCGTAATGAATTAAAATCTAAAATGAATAATCCATTTACATCTCTGGTATGTACATATTTGTTTGTCATTCCGTTTGTTATTTCTACATTATTGAAGTAAGACCCAATAAAGTATTAAATTCTTGATTCTTATGAGAAGAGAAGTTCAGATCCGGCTGTCCGTCTGTTCTTGTGTCTGTTAAAATGGGTTTTCCGAAGACCCTAGATATGATGGGGACTTGGTCGGTATTTACTCGAGTCAGATATACTCATCCGAATTTTGCTATTGAAATTTAGGCAGATCGGCCCATAAATGAGCAAAAAACCACGACTACCTCTAATTTTTCTTATAAATCCCTTGTTGTTGTTGTTTATTTTTTTTGCTATATATCTGAAGAACGGCAAGAGCTAAAGCTTACAAATAAGGTACAAGCTTCTTGGTTATCAATACATCAGCTCTCTTACAAAATGGGCGGGTTTGGAGAAATGGGCGTGACACTCCTACATAAAGACATTGGCCCACACTCATAGCCAAAATAAAGTGTACTTTAAACTAAAACCAGCTATAAATGCATGTGAACACCATTGTACTAAAGTATACTTTAGAAAAAGTCGACTTTATTTTTGACTATGATTATAGGCCATTATAAATTTCTGTATATCTGGAGAACGAAAATAGCTTAAGTTTCCAAATTAGGTACAAACATCTCGGTTATCGGTACACAGCAACCCAAACAAAAAATGGGATAAAAAACATCAAAACTTTTATAAAAACTAAAATTTTAGGGCTGTATTGTGTTGTTCGATTAATCGAGTAATTTTTCCGCCATTATTTGATCGAATGATTAAAGCAGCCAATTTCGAATAATGAATAACTCGAACAATGTATGTCAATTAATCGATTAAAATTAATTTCTTAGAACATTCTACTTTTTTAATGTAAAAATATTATTATAAACAAGTTAGAGTGCTATATTCGGCTGTGCCGAATCTTTGATACCCTCCACCTACAGTGCGAATGTTTAAGGAGTAATATCTGTATGATGTTATTATTATCTTTAACTGTGACGGTTTGTTATTAATTATGGTTTTAGGCGACTAAACTGTTTTCCGGTAGTAGGGTTTATATGGGGCCTATATGGACCGATCATCACGAAATTTCATAGCGTCATTTCTAGTCCTTTAAAACTGTGACGTACTAATTTCTGTTATGCTAGCATTATTAATTATGGTTTTAGGTGTACGAAACTGTTTTCCGGGAGTAGGGTTTCTATGGGGCCTAGGGTAAATTATGTACCGATCTTCACGAAATTTCACAGTATCATTTATAGTCCTATAAAACTGTGACGAGCCAAAATTTGTTATGATTGACTTATTTTCACGGTTTTAGGCGTACTAAACTGTTTTCCGGTAATAGGGGTTATTTGGGCCTAAGGTAAATAATAGACCGATTGTCACGAAATTTCACAGTGCTATTTCTAGTCCTAAAAAACTGTGACGTTACAAATTTTGTTACGCTAGCGTTATTTTTTACGGTTTTAGGCGTACTAAACTGTTTTCCGGGAGTATTGTTTATATGGGGCTTAGGGTAAATTATGGAAGGATCTTCACGAAATTTAACAGCGTGATTTCCAGTCAAATAAAACAAATTTTTGCAAAATCTTATCTCATTCCGTGCCTTGTTCCAGCATTTATGTTATTTTTTGTAACAAAATTATAAATTTTTTTAGGTGGTGGTTCCACATTTTGATTCATAGCTCTGGTCCTACTGAACCGATTTTGCTGGATTTCAATCCCAAACTGCTTAGGATAACTACAAGCAATTTTGCACTAAGTTTGATCATTTCTTTTGAGTTGTTCGAAAGTGAGCGTGTTTTCAACAGACGGACAGACAGGCGGACATGGCTTAATCGACTTAGAATTACTCAAGGACCCAGAATATATATATATAATAAAAAAGTTTCACACGAAATGACAAACTTAATATACCCTCTTCACAACTAATTGTGGTGGAGGGTATAATAATTACGTGAAGTTACCTTTTTGCATTTATTTTCATCACTCATATTTTAAAACATATTTTAGTCCATTTTTAGACTTGAGCGTGTGTTATAGAGCTGTCAACCGATTAAGAATAATTCGATTAATCGATCAAACAAAACCAAACTCTTGTTCGAATAATTTTAAAACGACGATTTTCGAATAACGAATAAATCGATTAATTAATGTCGATTAATCAAAAAATTTTTTTTATTAAAAAATTATTAAATTAAAGCTTAGAATTTTATTTATTCTCATACGTTTTTAATGATTTTATACGAAATGTAGGAAAGTTAAAAAATATTGTAGCCATAGACCTGGTTGTAATATGTCATAAAACCGTGTTGAGTACTCATTGTATTTCAAAAATCTATTTTATGTTCTTAGTTAACAAATCTAACAAACAATTAAGTAGGTAAGGTGCAAAACTCGTTCGTTACAAAATCAAAAATACGATATGACAATTGATTCTAACCAGGGACCCGAAATAACTGTTAATATTTTTTAAATAGCCAATAGGTTATGGAAAAAATAACTGAAAAAAATTGGTCTTGTAATAATAATTATAAATTACCCAGAAAATTATAGGTCTGCCATTAACATTATAAAAGATTATTATTTTTTTTTGGTCTTTGATAACCGTTATGAAAGATTATTAATTTTTTTGGTCTTTGGTAACCATTATGAAAGATTTTTATTCTTATGGGTCTTCTTTAACCATTATAAAAAAATATTTATTTTTTCTGTCTTCTATAACCACGCTACAGTTCGCAAACTCCAAATAATATTTTCATAAAACTAGTGTGAAATTCCATATGGAAGACCGAAAAAAATAAAAATCTTTTGTAATGGTTACGGAAGACCAAAAAAAAATTAAAATCTTTTATAATGGTTATAGAAGACCGAAAAAAATAAAAATCTTTTGTAATGGTTACGGAAGACCAAAAAAAAATTAAAATCTTTTATAATGGTTATAGAAGACCGAAAAAAATAAAAATCTTTTGTAATGGTTACGGAAGACCAAAAAAAAATTAAAATCTTTTATAATGGTTATAGAAGACCGAAAAAAATAAAAATCTTTTGTAATGGTTATGAAAGCCCAAAAAAAAAAAATAAAAACAAACTATAACGGTTATCAAAGACCAAAAAAATATTGGTTTTTTTGCAATAATTATTCAGAGAGCAAGTTTTAAAAATTCGTGATAAATTATTATTTCAGGATTTTTTCAAATATTGGTTAAACTTGTAATGTCCCTGATTCTAACAGTTACTAATTGTATCAATGCATGACCTCTTCCATGTGTTAGCAAGGACCTGCATTAATGCAATCTGAATATTTCGTCTAATAAAGCGCCAAAAGAACTACAAGAATCATTTGCCATCTCGTATTTTTAATTTTGCAAAAAACGAGTTTTGCAACTCACCTTCTCAATTGTATCAGCTGTTTTATTTTTGAATCAAACGTTAAAAAATTTTCAAGAAAGGGGACTTTTCAATTTCGGATGAAAAATTTAGAAATAAACAAAAAGCTTAAAATTAAGAATTAATTTATATGAATCATATCTTGAAAGTAGAATATGTTGTTATTGTCTTATATTTTTTTTTAAATTATATATTTATGTATGTATATTTTTACCATTTGTGTAAGTATCACAATATTACCATTGAAAACAATGAAGTGGAAGACAACGACATTAAGAAATGCCGAACTTAGTCCAAAGGAAAAATACATTAAGAGAAACAGCGGAAACAGATCTATAGAAGAAATTGTAGACAGAAGTTTGGATATGGAGTTAAGATGCAACATTTTATGCATAAAAAAAAAGAAGAAGTCATAGCGGATGGAATGGAAGATTTTCCAAGTAATTTTTTTGTAAAAATAATTCTTTTATTCGTTGTTCTCGTCGATTAATCGAATAATTTTTTAGATTTAATCTATTGATCGAACAAACAAAAACAATTATTTGAATTATTCGAACACAGTTGAAAGGCGAATAATTGACAACTATAGTGTGTTACTTATTATGTAAATCACTATTAACAGGTATACAACTTTTCGTTTTTATAGTGGGTTTGATAGCGACTGTTTACATTTTATGAATGTAAAAGCAAAAGTTTTTTTTGGCCAATGACAAATGAAGAAGTGGAAGAAATGGCAGTTTTCCTACTTTGACTGCAGTTTTTTAATCGCCGACTATAGACGTCAAATCCAAAATATAAATTTGTAAACCATGTACTGTCAGATAATGGGTTACCTGTTATTACCCTACTGTAAATTTTTTTATTACCTCGTATCTTCTAATCGGCTGGATGTGACTTTGGAGATGTTATTACTTTCGTCTTAAACCCTTAGTGTCCTTCTTTGAACGAAGTTTCTGGTTCTTGTCGTGAAATAGTAATACGTAAAAAAGGGGATTTAAAAACAAAGATCCGGTTTTAAAAGATTATAAAAAAATTCCTTTTATATATTTAACATTGAATTCTTATCTTTAACAGAAATTCTCTTAAAATTTGGTTTTTAAAAAAATTTATCGGAGAATCTCCATCGATTTCAATTTTACTCGATCTTAAGAAATAATAAATTGGCTTAAAATTATTTTCATAGCTGGCTGGTACCTCTCTTTTTCTTTTTTTCTGTTTATTAATAAAATAAAAGTATGAGTTCAAATAGTACAAGGTACAATGTTCGAGTATATGAAAGCAGAATAAATAAAAATATATGTGGTTACCTGGTTGTAATGTGTTTTTAGATAATAATTATTCGGGATCACGTTTTTTATTTTTGCTCTTCAAGCCTTCATAAAAAAAAAATTCAAATTATTTTGTGCGTAATTTAATTGTCATTAAAAATACGCTTCATCATGTTTGTTTGACTGGACCATGCGTATGAATCTAAATGTTTTGGTCTGTCATGTATTATAATTTGATGTTTTTAATCCCTCTTTTAAATAAATACTTGTTCATTTGATACTTATTGTACATACATACATTGTAGATTAAACGTACATACTTTTACTATGAAAATTAATTTCCCAAATTCCAATGCACGCGTACACTCGAAAAAATAGACTTTAATAAAATAAAGAATGGTCAGCCCTAGTGATTGATCAATGTATAATATATTTAATGTTATATATGTTAACGCAAGAAACGTTGAATGCCCCTATTACAAAAATGTTTCACAATAATTAGATTGCTGACATAAACGCAGACAGGTAAATAAACTCTCAAGTAAGCAGTATTGCCCAAACAACAACAGCGCGTGTCAATAGAATTCCGAATAATCAATATTGCAAAATAACAACAGCGTGTCATTTTGATTACCATGCAAATAATATTTAGTTTTAAGTTATTGTATGATTAAAAATAAAATTCTTAAGTTAGTTCAAATTTAATAATGAATCAATAAAGTGGTTTCTTTTAAAGTGAATTAAAAAATTGTTTTTTTTTACAAAAATAACTTCCAAAGTTATAATTTATACATACATAGACATAAGCAGGGAAACCAGAAATATTCTCTTAAAAGGCGTTTTATGCGCATTATGCAGTAAAAACTTGAAAATATGCCCTGAACATTTTTAAAAGAATGCCCCAAAAAATCAAAAATTTTGAATTTTAAAACATAATATTCAACAATTTAATAATTTTTGTATTAAAAAAATAAATACAATCCTATAGTATTTACAGACGAATTTTCGAGATTGAACCCTATTTTAAAACGATGGGCAGTCTTGGGCTTACAAAAACATTCATATGAGATTTTTTGTCTTAAAGGAATCTTAAGGTACGTTCAGACTGATGAAATATTTGATAGCAAACATCAAATATTTCACTAACGTAGTCTGAACACAAAATATTTTTGAGTGTCAAATAAAATAACAGCTGATTTTGAGCAAATAAAAGTATTTGCCGGCAAACAAATATTTGTCCAATGTGAACATAGTGTGAACACAAAAAATCAAATATTTTAGTAGTTTTTAAGCAAACATTTATTTGATATTACAAAAAAATTTTAAGAGCAAACAACGACAAATAATTTAAGCCATGTTACCTATAGAAGCAATTTTTTTTTGTAAGCTTTCGGATTCTTTACAGTTTTAAAGATTTTAAATAATTATTGGACTTTGGTATCATGCCGCTATTGCCAAATTTGTGCGAATTTCCGCTAATTTAGCAATTTTTATAGAATTTTTGCCATTCCTTATAGTTTTAGGCACTTTTAATAAATTTTATGGTTTTGTTTGTAATGTTAAAATTGTTCGCGAATTTTCGCTATTTTTGCAAATTTTTTTTTTTTGTTTTCCCCGACATTTTGTTTTTTTTAACCGATTTAGCGATTTCAAATAAATTTTAGGGTTTGTTCCCAAGTTTGCAATTTTTCGCGAATTTTAGCCATGTTCGCGATAGAAGTGATTCTTTTCAGATTTAACGATTTTTAATAACTATTAGGCTTTGCTATCATGCCGCTATTAGCAAATTTTTGCAAATTCCCGCTTATATGTCATTTTTTTTTTACCGAATTTTAGCCATTCCTTATACTTTTAGGGACTTTCAATCAATTTATGGCTTGTTTGAAATTTTAAAAATGTTCGCGAATTTTCACTAATTATGGAAAAGACATTTTGGTTTTTGCTATTGTCCCACAATTTGTTTTTTTAAACGATTTCAAATAAATGTTAGGGGTTGTTTCCAAGTTTGCAATTGTTTGCGAATTTTTCCCTGTGAATTTTTTTACATCTTTAACGATTTTTAATAACTATTGGGCTTTGCTATCATGCCGCTATTAGCATTTTTTTTGCAAACATCCGCTAATTTGGCAATTTTTTCCTTTCCTTATAGTTTTAGGCACTTTTAATAAATTTTTTGGCTTGTTTGAAAAATCTGAATTTTTCGCGAATTTTTGCATCATTTTTTTTGGTTTTTTTATTTGATTTAGCGATTTCAAATACATATATTTTAGGGTTTGTATCTAAGTTTGCAAATTTTAACAATAAAACAAATAAATTAGCTTCTGCGCTCATTTTTACTATTTGTGCAATATATTTTAATTTTTGAACACTTTCATTAAATAATTATTTGATGCAAATATTTGTCTAAGTCGGAACGCATGACAAACATGATATAATTTATTTTATTTGACACTATTTGCCAACTGTTTTAACAAACAAAAATTGTCAAATATTTGAGCTTAGTGTGAACATTAAACAAAATATTTTTTTGTTTTACACAGTTTGAAGCAAATATCAGAACAAATATTTTTGTCAAATATTTCATTAGTCTGAACGTACCTTTAGGGACGGTCGCTAATTTGTTTATTTATGTTAATATTTAAAAGGAAGTTAAAACTATTTTAGGGTGGTAGCTTTGTGCAAATGTGAACCGATTTGAAAAGTAGTTAATTTACAGCAAAATATTTTTGGAGCGAATTTAATCTAAATACCAACGTAATTCAATGGTTTACTTACGGACATAAAGAGTCTAATTTGGAAAAATTTTTTATGGGGAGTATGTGAAATTGTAGACCGATTCTTACCATTTACATAGACATAGACAAGGTTAACATGGACAAACAACCAGCCAGACGGACGGATAGACAAAGTTAGACCACTTCGGAAACTGATGCTGTGTCGATCGGTATAATATAAGATTGGTCCAAATTTGTTGTGTATCACATAGGGTATTCATTCGGTTAACCGATTAATTACTACCCGATTAACTGATCGGTTAATTTCAAATTAGCTTTTGTCGATTAATGATTAAACCGGTTAATTTCAGTCGATTAACCGATGTAACAAAAATTTCAATATTTTGTAGTATTATAACATATTTTTTTGTGTTTTAATTACATATTTGTTTCGTCTTTGTTTGTTTTTTTATACAAACAAAGAAGGTGTTCAGTGACCTTCATTTTAACCCATTTTCCGCCGACCGGTGACTAAAATTCAATGTTTTTCAATTTTTTTATCATCATCATCGATCATCATTGATTGTCAACACCATTTTTTTGTTTCACGTTTCTCATACATATCTTCTCATATCAATCAGTCTTTTAACAGAATTAACGGAAACAATTAGAAGTGTTAGAAATTTTAAAAACCTCTCATGGCATAATGGAGTATTTTATATGTTTAGACAAATCCTGGAAAAGGACGGAGAAACTAGATCTACGATAAGTAAAAGAATTTTTTCCAAGTCAAGCTTTGTCAAAACTAAAGAAAAGAATCGCTTTAATCCTAATCATTTAAACCAAATTACTTGTCTAAAAATAACTAATAATTTTTAACTCAGTTTATTCTTTTATAATTACATATTTGGGGAATTCACAAGGTAGTCATAAAGTCGTATGTCTTAACATAATTACAAGAAATATATATCGTCGGCTTAATATGCAAATCGGCTAAATCCACTTTTTATGTAAGTTGAGATGTTGATTCAGTGTAGTAGAGAAAGATACACCTCGTCGACCAGCACGTAGTTCTTCTTCTATTTAAGTCTTGAAGTGTGTAAAACTAACCGTATTTTTAATTTTCTATCAAGCTACAAAAAGGGAAAATAAAAAGTTTTATGTCTCTCCTGTAAAATGTGCTGAAAGTGAATTAGCAGGTTTGCATATTAAGCCGACAATATGACTGTTTTCTACTGTACAGTTATGACGTATCAATGAACACAGCATTAAAATTTTTATTATTATTTATTTTAAACAATTGTTAAATATTATTTAGGATATTATGACGATATGACTTGATAGCACACCTTGTGTGTTAATTGAAAAATGCATAATACATATTTATGAATTGTTTTTTTGTTTGCTCGTTTTAGTTCAAGAATTGTTATGTTTGGTATGTTACTGTTTTTTCTTACTAATAGAATCCAAATAATAAACAACTAGTGCATTTTTGGCTCCACGAAAAGCCCCCAATGAAATAACGCCCAAACGAGAAATGAAATATTCCCCAATTTTTTTTTCATACATTTTCTTCATCATTCTTCATTTGGGGTTTTCAAATTATGAAATAATCTCCAATGAAATAACACCCAACAAATTTTTAAAATTCGGGGCTTGTTTCATAGCGTGTTTAATTTGGGTGTTTTTTCATTTTTAATTCGGAGGTTATTTTTAACACCAAAGTTAAGTATTGAAATCTGGCTTCGCATACTAAAGTTTTTCTGCGTGACGGCCTGCGGCCGTGCTTAGGGATTTTTTCCTCCAGTAGGACGCGGCAGGTGGCTTCGCTGAATGAAGTTTTCCTGCGTGCGTCACAAGAATAAAAAAAATGTTTTTCAATGATAACTAAAGATTTTTCCCTTTTACAGAATGTTGACACCATGCGTAACACTATTCTGGAAAAGTATTGCTTTGTCTCTCATTTGTGAAAAAAAATATGGCTATGTCTCTCATTTCGCAAAATTTTAAATATGACCTTACCTCTCAATGATTGGGCGATAAGACCATAACGGCTTTATCTCCCATTCAATTGAGCAATAAAGCCATTATGGCCTTACCTCCCATGGTTAAAAAGCACCCCCCCCCCGTGTAAAGGCCAAACGTAGAAGGCAAATTGTCTTCCGAACTGCAAAAATAGAGCAGGGCTACAAGGATCTACGGGTGGGTAAAATAACTACAGCAATATTTTTGAACCGAATATATCCTTATTATTAAGAAGACGCCTGCGGGCCTCCACACGATTCATTTCAATAATTTTGCGACTTTGCTGTTGGTCCATATTGACTTCATGAAATCCTTGGTGAAACTGACTCTTTTATGAATTTTGGGCATAATTTCATTTTTGTTGCTGATGGGGTTAATTTCATTGGGGGTTATTTCATTTTCATCATTGGGTGTTATTTCATATGAAATAACATCAAAATATTGGGGGTTGTTTCGTTTTCGTTTTGGGGTTTATTTCATTTATTTTTCGATGTTATTTCATTCACTGCTTTTGGGTGTTATTTCCTATTTTTTGGGGATTATTTCATTGGGGGCTATTTCCTGGGCGTTATTTCATTGGGGGGCTTTTCGTGGAGCCGCATTTTTATATATTGAAATTACTTAATTTATAAAAAAAACTTGATTAATCGGTTAACCGGTCAAAAACAAAATTAACCGATTATTAACCGATTAAACCAAAACCTCGGTTAATTAATCGAGCGATTAACCGATTAAAGCAAAAGGTCGATTAAATGAATACCCTAGTATTACACACATCACCAAAAACGTATATAATCCCAGTTAGCAATTTTGCTGGAAATCAAGTGCAAAACAATTGATATTCAAGTTCGAATTTCAAGTTTCAAGGGTTGAGATATTCTTTTATTACACTTTATTTCAATAGCAGCCCGATTAATATTATTAAAATTACTTGTCTTGGGCGTGTGGAATACATGGTGGCGCATATTGAGCTATGTGGTGTGCATTTTTGTATAACATTTTTAATGAGTATTTTTTCTTTGTTTTTTTTAAAGAAGACTTGGAAAAATAATTATGAAAACTATTCGATCGAGCAAAAGTAACTACACCTGAAATTTTGCGAAAATGTATGGGAAATATGTTATCACTTACAGGATATCATTTTTTAAAGCTTGTTGAAAAAAAATCCCAAAAAATGTAACAATTGTCGCATAAATAAAAAAGTTATTAACCATTTAAGCAATTTTAAGCTCATTCTGCGCCACATTGTATTGTTATACAAGCGAGGAATTGTCAGTTTAAGAACGTGTTGGTTTTGATTTGACAACAGGGCATTCTTGCCTTGATAAAGTACATATCGTTAAATGATATCAAAAAGCGCTTAGTTACATTGAACAAATTATACAGGAGAACCAAAATGCTCTGGACACTGAAAAATAACCTCAATTTTTTTTTATTTATGAGTTATCGAAAGGCATTTGCAGTAAGGACCTTAAGAATTTTGTTGGTAAGAACGCTATTTTTAATTGTAGGAGTGTAAAATTTTCAAGACACATGCATTTTGATACCGTGCATCATAATCTATTAAAAAGTCGATTTAAATTAATTTGCAACTTAGGGCTTTTTTAAAATCATATGACGATATTTTATTTCAATGCTACAACTGAACTTGTTGAATTTTTAAACAATCTTGTCATCTTTGCCCATCTGTTGAAGACATAGAAAGTAAGAATTTGTAAAAATGATTTTTAGATGACAGATTCGTTTGTTATTGTCCAAATGAGCCAAACCGGTCAGTCAATTCCCATAGCCTCATACAATAACCCCCGTATTCATTAACGATTATTAAATTTAACAAACGTTTATTAAGGAAAATTTTTATAAAAATTTTGTTTTGTAAGGCTTTATTAAATTTAATTTTTTTTATGAATACGGGCAGTAGGCTTTTGGCTGATAATGGCGCATGGGACGAGCTAAAGCAACAAAATTTAGCATACATATTTATTTTACACAAAGAGTTTTAGATAGCAGTGAACTTTTGAACTGGCCCCCATACAAACGTCATCCCAGAATAAGGGTTTTTGCATAAAAAGGGCCACACGCAATGATCTAAGCCAACAAAATTTAGCCAGAATACTTTAAATACATAATTAATGTTTGATGCTGAAAGTGGTCCAAACCGGTGTAATATTTCAACTGAGGCCCATTATCTCATGAACCTCCGGAATAAGACTTTTAATATGATACCGGCCATAAGAAATGGGTTAAAGCTTTATATTAATATCATACAAAACTTTTCCTACACAAATAGTGGTTGCTATCGTAAATACTAAATTAAAATCGGTTCATTATTTGAATTAGTCTTTATACATATATTCCCCGGAATAAGATTCCGTCATTTAATTTGAACTAATACAGACCGAATACAGCCTTCGCACTTGTTTACATTTTCGTTATTAACTTGACAGCATTAGATTCTTGATTTAACAGGGTATGGTATTTAATCCTTTTTTTATACATTTAACCACAGGTGGAAAGGGTATATAAATATATGTTTGTCATTCTCTTTGTAATTTAGCCAATCCCTTTAGAGATCGGTCTAGAAATATAAACAAAATACCATGACTATCTCTAATATTAATCCATAAATCTTAAATTTTTACACATTAACTTTTTGTTTTTGAAGTGTTTCTAAATTTAAATTTTAGCATTTAACCCGCTACTTTAGTAGAACCAAAAAGCTAAAGAAAAATGCCATATTTCCCGTATTTCCTTTTTTTGGTACTATATTTTTCCCCCATTAAAGTATCAAAAATTTCAGTATTGTAGTGGTAGCCCATAATTTAGTACGAATATGTCAATGAATGGAGGGAAATGTTTTGTAAAAAAAAGTACCAAAAATAGTTTCGATTTTCACCCCTTAAATGTTCGAATTTCGAAAAAGTACCAAACTTTTAAACGTATTTTTATAATAAGTTTCTAATGCGGTATTAACTTTGTTTCTATGTTTATTGGTTCAAAAGATGGCAAAAAAGTACGAAAATTCAGATTTTACCCGTTTACTCCCTAATAGGGCCGAATTTCAAAAAAGTACCAGACACCTGTCCGCTTTGTTTTCTAAAGAACAACGATAAGTATTACCTTTATTATGCATCTCTTTTAGTTTGGAGATATAAGGTTACCGACTTTTCCCGTTTTCACCCCCTAAACATTTGAATTTCGAAAAATCCCGTCTTATTGAATCGATTTGGGGAGTGACCAATCGCTAGTCCATATTTCAGTTTCTATGGTCAGCGGTTTGGACTGGGCGATGATAAATGAGTCAGTCACTCACGCAACTCTTTTATATATATACATATGTATATGGATTATTATTATATATTAAAAATAAGCCAAATCGGGTCATTACTTCATCTGGCCCCATGACAAGTGCCTTCCCGAGTTAAGGGTTTTGGTACGAAAGAGTCCATATAAAACAAACTAGGTTAATTTAATTGAGTTCTTATATACTTTATTTATTATTTCACCTTGCGCCTATGAAAATATGTTCCTGGAATAAGGATTTTGAACCAATAGCGCCATATGAGCTAGTCAAGAATTGCCTTTTCAATACTTTGTTAAATGACATATAAGATAAGGCGCATTCGAATATATCAGTTTTACATGTTTGTTCTTAATTTGACATCGTTTCGTTATAAGTTTGACAACAAATGTTGTCAAATATTTAACAACGTCATTTTGATATCTCTTGACAATTTTAGACGGTTCACTTTCGCTCCGTTTCTATTATAATTTTAGGGGAACAAAACCTTACATTCTACAGGCGAAGAAATCTTTAACTTAGAGATTTTGGCAATTAAGACTGTTTTACTACTTGTTACTTAAAATAAAGTACAATTTTAGAACTAAATTTGTACAATTTTAGAAAGAAGCCTTTTTGTCATCTACGGTCTATTATGTATAAAATTTATAAACTTTTCTTTTTAATGTAACTTTTTATTTAAATTTTTGTTTTAAATAATTTCTGTAAGTGTATTCGTTACAAGTATTGTTTGTTATAATTGTGAGCGTTAAGTTTGAACGTGTTTACAAACAATTAAATGTGCCATAATCGGTGAACAACGAACATTTTTGTACTTTATAGGGATTTATTATGCAAATTTACAATTTAATACTCGTTGCGTTATCATCGGTGCCATTATTTGTCGATAAATTTTTCTTTCAAAAATAAATTTTATTTTTTCCTGTATTAGTTGCAACAGATAACAATTGCAAGCAGTGAATGCATTATTAACGATAAAAGAACAAATAATCTAAAAACTAGATTTCACTTCTGTTACTATTTGTATTTTGGATAACATTAAAAAAATAAATTTATTTTGATAAAAATGGTCTAAAACCACTAAACATGTATTAGATGTATTCAATTACAGAAAATTATTGTTTATTTTTAATAATTATTTCTTGTAAGCAGTGCTGGGATTTATGGCACAATATGGCGATTTTCGGCACTACTTGGTACGATTATAAGGAAATTTGAAGAGACTGGGAGCGTTATAAATATGGTCAGGCTTGTATCGATTCACGCAAAATTTCCCATTTTGGCGACGTCAATTGGCTACCAAGATCATACGATTTAATGATTTTAGATTTTTGTATGGCTAGGTCAAAGACCGTGTCTACGCAGATAATCCCCTAACGGTAGAGCATTTGAAAACCAGCACTCTTCAAGTTATAGTCGAGCTTCCGCCCGAAATGTGCGAAAAAGAGGTCGAATACTACATCAAAAGGATCGACTGCTGCAATCAATTTAGATGCGACAAGTTAAATGACATTGTATTTCGTATGTAATAAAAACGGGCAAGCATTAAATTGAAATTAAAGTTTCATTGAAATCATCGCTTTATGTTTAAAGTTACTTTTGAAATAAAAAACCAGGTAACCCGTTATTTTAAAAAGCAACAATGTTTTTTTTTGTTTTCTTAATGAACGCTTAGCATTTTATAGCATATAAATTTTATATTGTCATATTGTTCTAACATTTTACAAAGGTTTAAAAATATTGTTGTTGCTTTGTAAACAAAAAGTGTATTAGCCTACGTTTCCACATGCAAGTTCCCAGCGGGAAAAAGAAGGAGTATGGATGCCTTCTAGAAGGCCTCTGTACTCCTTCTTTTAGATGTACAAGGCATGTTCGCTCAATTCCATACTCATATCTTTTTTACACACGTTGTCATTGAGGAGAAGGCCTTCCGCTCTCGCTTCTTTAGCAGGTACAAAAGAATGTGCCAAAAAAACAATACAAAAAATGTTACTCCTTCTCTACTCCCTTCTCATAGAAGCGAGTGTGGAAGGTGTATCTTATCTTTTATACCAAAGAGCCAAGGCCTTCTATGAGGCATTCTTTAGCAGTTTTATAGCAATTGAGTAAAAAAAAATGTTAAAGCAGGCTTTTAAAAAGGCCTGAAGTAAGAAGGTCTTCCGAGTTTTCCCGCTGGGTTATTACTTGCAAGTAGTTTATACGTATCATCAACGAAAAACCGAGGAAGCAGCCGATTGGCTGAAAGTACAAAAATTGTGTGAATTTTAGTGAAAAAGTATGAGTGTATTGAGTTTTTCGAACTTGCACTTGCATGTGGAAACGGTGCTATCGTAATTAACCCTGCCTTTACACATGCAAGTAATTACTTGCAAGTAGTATATACGTATTATCAACGAAAAAGTCGAAGAAAAAGCCGAAAGTCTTGCAAGTAGCTTGAGTGTTTACACAGTCAGTTGTAAGTTCATTTTTCAAATGTTCTCGAAGCGAAAACTTCCTATAAAAAAAACTTTGTTTTTTGGTTTAACAACATTACCATGTTAAAAATATTAACAAGTTATAACAAAACAAATTAAATAATTCCTTCTTTATTTAATTTTCGGTCCATCTTGATGAAAAAATTATGTTTATTTTATAAAATTTCTGACTCCAGTATTGCCGTAGTGGCGATTTCATAATATTACTGAGAAATTATTTTCATTAACAATTTTTTTTTCAAAATGCTTGAAATTTATGATAAAATTACCATTGAGATGGGGTGTTGTATAGTTGTTCTCTTTTTTACGTGTTATTTTTTATAAATACACAGAAAATCCGCTATAAACATAACTTTTATATTACTAAGTACTAGTAAATTGATACAAAAGTCATCCATGGTAACACTGTTTCTTCATTTGTCATTTTACTTACTGCAAGTGTCAAAAATTCACTTGCAAGCAAATTCTCTTGCAAGTTGGGCTGCAAGTACGAAAAATGTGATGGTGTTAGTAAAAATGTGTGAGTGTATTGAGTTTTTCGAACTTGCACTTGCAAGTGTAAACCCTAGGTAATACGAAGAGACCTACGCTGAACGGCTAAGCCGAGCCGCATTAGTTTTTGTAAGCCGTCGCCGTTGATGGTAAAATTTTATGCGGCTAATATCCGAATTTAACCTGCGGCTACCAATTTTTGCAACAAATCACTTGCGGCGTCAAATTAGATCGGCCTTTACTCTATCAAATTACCCAATTTAATCTTGGTAGCAGTGGTTTTCTCTTAATTTTTGGTATTTCTAATTATGAAGTGTCAACAAAAAGAGTAAGTAATAAAAATTAAATTTGTTAGTGTAACTAATGGTTAACAAAAAGCTGGAAATAATATTTTATTGGCTAATAGTATGTTCACATTTGGGTTTTTAAACGCGTTTAAGCAAAATGTTGATTTAGCTAATCAAAGCCGTTCACATTACATTTGAGATGATTAAGATGACAGATGATTAAGAAAAAACACACACACAAGCACACAAAAAAACAACAAACAAATTTAAATTTCTTTAAAGTATTAAAAATGGATAAAAACACTTTTATAAAATTATCAGAAGATTATTTTAATCAATTTAATGATGAAATTGTGAAAATTTATGAATTATTTAAGGAAAAAAAAAATAAAAATATTAAGCAGACATCTTGGCCGGTTGTACACAATCGAGCGATTCTACATTATTAGGGTATGTTCAGTGGATTCTATGTGGTTTATGAAGTGATTTAGTTGTAATCATGTCGATTTGAAGTGATTAACAAATCACTTCAATGTATGGGTAATCATCTCGATTTTGAAGTGATTAGAGCTTAATCACGTTCGAACTGCTTAAACGCGTTTAAGAAGCCAAATGTGAACATACTATAAGCCGTTGCTATTAGCTAACTAATGACTGTGAGTTTGGGCCTGAGTCGCCTAAAAATTTATGAAATATAATACCTTTTTTGCCTAATGCGTATTTCCTTAAACTGCTATTATCAGGAGTGCCACAGCAACCAAATTCGTACGAAAGTAAAAAATAAAATGGTTTAACCATTTCTAGACAACGTAAACTAACAAAAAATAAACGTTCAAATGATAGAGAATCCTGTTCACTACTAGTTAGCGTGAATAACTTTTCCCTCGTAATTTTTTCACTTTTCACGAATTTGCGACCATAAAAAACTCCCACGATAAAAGTTCGTGAAAATATGTTCGTGGCAAAAATTCTCCTTATCACGAATAATTTATTCCCCCGCAATTTTTTCACTTTCCATTTGATTTTTCTCACTTAATTTTTGCTGGGGAACAGAACATGTACAGTGACTCTCATAATTGTTTTGCTTATAAGAAAAATAAGCTTTTTGGAAGAAACTTGGTTGACATCCATTTATTTATTATATTAAACAGGAATTTCCTTTTATTAACGTGTTAGGAGAAAGACAAAAAATTAAATTATAAAAAAAAATTTTAAACATCTTAATTATTATACTCTTTATACGAGATTTTAGAAGAATAAAGTGAATTTTTAAGGTCAAAAAAGTATTTTGCTTTCAAAAAATACCACGTATTTTAACCGTATAACAATGGATATGTCCGATTAATACTTTGTGGCATATCCGCTGTTTTTAGTACCTGAAGCTAATCGTCGTGGTATAGATTCCACCAATTTTTGGCACTTTTCTCGAGGTATTTTTCCGCATTCTTTTAGCAAAATTGGTTTCAAAGTAGTTTTCGAAGATATGTGGCGTTGACGAACCTTTTTCTCCAAATGCACCCATAAATTTTCTATTGGGTTCAAGCCCGGGATTTGAGGAGTCGTTGGAAAATGTTTGGTGTTATAAAGAATCCACAGTTTAACATCTAAGGTTGTTTGTTTGGGATCGTTTTCCTGTTGGAAATAAAAACCTCATGCTGGAAGTCCCATTTTATCAACACTCGCGTTAATGTTTTCTTTAAGAATTGACAGATGACACATGTCTGTCCATAATTCCTTCCACAAAGATTAGATTTCCAACTCCAAAGGCGGACATACAGCCCCAAACCATAACAGACCCTCAACCATGTTTTACTGTCGGCTTGATATTTTTTATATGAAGGGACTCATTCGGCTTTCTCCAATCCATGCGCCGTACAGCAGACCCAAAAATATTATATTTGCTTTCATCGCTTAATATTGCAGATTTCCAAAAGTCAAAACCTTTGGTTATATGTTGATTAGCGAAGGATAATCGCTTATTTCTCTTTGTTTCAGAAACTAGCAATTTTTATTTCTTGCTACTCGAGCATTAAAGTTGTTTGATCGCAGTACTCTACGAAGTGTTTCGTTGCTAACATTGTTTCATAGAGTTCCTCTCAGCTTATCATTCAGTTTTGGAGCAGATAAATGCCGGTTTTCACGAATTTCTTTAAGTGTTTTCCTTTCGTTTCTAGCTGATAACAATTTTGGACGGCCATGTCGTGCCAAATTTTCAATATTTCCACGTTCTTTTGCACGCTTAACTTTATTTTCTATTGTTTGCCGATACCTCTTAAACATTTGCTATATAAAAAAAAACTTTTTTACCTTGGTCATGAAGGAGCAAGATGATTTTCCTCTCGGCAGAACTTAGTTTCTTTTCTTTCGGCATTTAAATTAGATAAATAATAGCAAAATACCTTGAAAATATTATCTTATTCGTACGAAAATATGATTGCAACCTATAAACGAAGCAAGCCCATATAAAATGTAAAAATTTTTAACAATATTTGCAAGGATAAGATGATTTTTTTTAAAAAGCAAAATATTTTTGTGAGTATTAATTTAGGGTCAAAATAGTTTTAATGTCAGAAAAAGGCTATGAACTTACAAGTTTTTGTAATTTTATTATCATATTAACGTGGTAACACTTATCACTAGGGATGAGATTTTCATGCACTAAAAAATCGAAAATATGCACTAAAAATCCCAAAATATGCATTAAAAAAATGAAAAATATGCACTGAAAACTTGAACATTTTCAATAAAAAAAGTTTTTTTTTAATTTTATTTAAAACAAAATAAATAAAAAGTTCAGTCTATTGTTATTCAACGGTACAATTTTTTTTAAAACTTAATTTAAAACCCTATTTTAAATTTTTATTTGCATAAATAAAGCAAACCTTTGTCTGTTCGGACGCAAAAAAATTTGGTCAACGTCAACCAGGGTTGCCGAACATGGTCTTTTCCGACCAAATTTGGTCGGATATTTTTGGTTTGGTCGGATGGTAGGCCAAACCTAATTTTGGTCGGTTTTAGAAAATTGGACGGATAGCATACAATTACAAATCTCATAGCTTTTTTACCAACCACAAAAAAATTTTTTTTTTTTGATTGTTGATGAAACTATGGATATGGCATTGATATTACGTTAGGAGCAAATTACTTTGACGGTGTTAGTTTTATAAAGGATGGCTTTGTCATCTTATTCGAGCTTACCAAGTCAGATGCCGTTTAAATTTTTCTTCTTATATAAAACTGTTTTATCAACAAACAATATTCCTATACAAAATTTGATCGGATTGGCAACAAACGGCGCTCACGCCATGACTGGAACTGTTGGTAAGCTTATAGCTTATTCATCGATGTCAAACGTAGACTTCGTTCGCTTAAATTACATGTAAAACAGAGACAATATTGTATAATTTGTTTTCGTTTTAAATGTAAGTTAATCGAACGAAGTCTTCGTTCAGAAATAGATGAACAGGCTTACAGGCATTACTTACTAATGCAAAAAACATTAAGGTTCTTTTTGGTAATATTTAAAGTTTTTTCACATAGTCCTAAAAGAATAAAAGAATTTCGAGAATTCTGTTCTGTATTGGGTGTTTCTTATACAAGATGGACTTCTTAAAGAAAGATTTTGTAAGAATCGTAGAACAGCGGGATGCTTTGATACTGTATTTTGAAACATAGTTTTATAAAGGCAATGGTTTAAGAACTGCAGAAGTTGCAGAAAGTATGGATGTGTTCTAAAACAGAGCAAGTTATCAACGCTTATACAATAAGCCAACTATGCATTGTTAAACTCTTTGATAAATTTTTTACGTTCTCTGCAAGGTATTGGATGTATTGGATGTATTGGAGCTCAGCCTATGTCTTATAAAGTTGAATACTTTTGTTTTAAATTGTACAAGCTTACGTTAATAAATGTTGATTCATATTTTATTAGTGGTCTATATGTGTTATTGCATACGATCAATGAATTATTCCAGTCTATAAGCGCTATTAAATGAATTTGTATATATACATATATTTTGCTTAAGTTAAACGTGTAGGACGTTTAATATTTAATAGGTGTGAACATAGGCTTACTTTTTGTTTTTACTATAATTGCATATTACAAAAAAAAATAATATGTAGATTTATAGCTTTATCCAATAAAAATTATACTTCTTATCAAAAATACATAAACATACATATCGTCATATAAAATGCAAAAGGGCCTATGTTCATTTTAATAAAAAGAGAGATAACTTAATAAAAAGGCAGCTAGTGTGACTATAACAACGGGGGTTTCTGGTTAATATCGTTACCATATTACGCATGATTGACACTATCCTGAAAAACTGTTTTTGTAATCTCAGTCGTATCGCTACTGAAATTTTTTTAAAAATTATGATAGGCCCTTTTGCATTTTTATGACGATATAATTGGTTTTTAAATATTTCAAAAATTTGGTCGGTTTCAAAGGATTTTGGTAGGTTTTGCAGACAATTTTGGTCGGATAAAAATTTTTCAAACGGCAACCCTGACGTCAACCGAAGTTATAAGAGCATACTTGAAGAATGTAAATTAATTTGTAGAATTTTAAGGGGGTAATTTTGTTGTTCACTTCACCTTGCGTTGAGAAAATTTTCATATAAAATTTTTTGAATTTTCAAAATTTATGAAAATTTTCTCAACGCCAGGTGAAGTGAACAACAAAATTACCCCCTTAGTTTCTAATTCAGATCTGAAATTTTTTATACCCTCCACCACAATTAGTTGTGAAGGGTATATTAAGTTTGTCATTCCTTGTGAAACTTTTTTATTATTCATCTCAGACCCCATAAAGTATATATATTCTAAGTCCTTGAGTAATTCTAAGTCGATTTAGCCATGTCCGTCTGTCTGTCCGTCTGTTGAAAACACGCTCACTTTCGAACAACTCAAAAGAAATGATCAAACTTGGTGCCAAATTGCTTGTAGTTATCGGTTTAGTAGGACCAGAGCTATGAATCAAAATATGGAACCACCACCTAAAAAAATTGATAATTTTGTTACAAAAAGTAGCATAAATGCTGGAACAAGGCACCGAATGAGATCAGATTTTGCAAAAATTTGTTTTATTGGACGGGAAATCACGCTGTTAAATTTCGTGAAGATCCATCCATAATTTACCCTAAGCCCCATATAAACAGTACTCCCGGAAAACAGTTTAGTACGCCTTAAACCGTAAAAAATAACGCTACCGTAACAAAATTTGGTACATCACAATTTTTTAGGACTAGAAATAACACTGTGAAATTTCGTGACGATCGATCCATATTTTACCATAGGCCCCATATAAACCCTACTACCGGAAAACAGTTTAGTACGCCTAAAACCGTATAAAATAATGCAATCATATTTTTGCTCGTCACAGTCTTATAGGACTAGAAATGATACTGTGAAGTTTCGTGAAGATCGGTCCATAATTTACCCTAGGCCCCATATAAAACCTACTCCCGGAAAACAGTTTAGTACACCTAAAACCATATTTAATAATGCTATCATAACAGAAATTGGTACGTCACAGTTTTAAAGAACTAGAAATGACGCTATGAAATTCGTGATGATCGGTCCATAATATACCCTAGGCCCCATATAAACCCTACTACCGGAAAACAGTTTAGTCGCCTAGAACCATAATTAATAACAAATCGTCACAGTTAAAGATAATAATAACATCATACAGATATTGCTCCTTAAACATTCGCACTGTCGGTGGAGGGTATCAAAGATTCGGCACAGCCGAATATAGCACTCTAACTTGTTTTTTTTAAATCTGATTCAAAATTTGATTCGAGATCAAAAATAGTTGAAATTTGTCATACATGGGCATACTGCATTACTTTTTTACTGCAGCAAGCGTTTCAGTAATCAGTAAATGCTTACTGGTAATGAAATATAATTTTCATTACCAGTAAATTTTTACTGATTACTGAAAAAAAAAATCAGTATTCAGTAAAGTTTACTGATTACTGGAAGAAAAAATCAGTATGCAGTAAATTTTACTGATTACTGAAAAAAAATTTCAGTATTCAGTAAATTGTACTGGTTACTGAAAAAAAAATTCAGTAATCAGTAAAGTTTACTGAAAACTGAAAAAAAATTCAGTAATCAGTAAAGTTTACTGAATACTGAAAAAAATTTCAGTAATCAGTAAAGTTTACTGCATATTGAAAAAAATTTCAGTAATCAGTAAATTTTACTGAGTCACGATTACGAATTTTTTTTGACAAGCTCAAAGCTTTGCGGATTTAGCAAAAGAAATATTTGTAAATTTGAAAATTTGTTGAATAAAGATTTTATATTTTATTGGCTTTTCTTAATACAAGCATTTCAAAATTTGTATCACTGAGTTTTTGTCTTCTGGAACGATTCACAATCCCAGCGAAGGAAAACAATCTTTCTACAGGAGCAGACGAAGGCAGAGGAGTATTGTATTTCAAAAACACGTTTTTAATAGCACTGTGATTATGCAGACAATTTAAGCTAGTGTCTTGTTCGGCCAGGTACAAAATTGTTTCCTGGAGATAGTCACCTGAATTAAAAGTTATGCCCGCATCTGTTTAAGAAAATAAGATAAGCATGTGAATAATAAATACAAAAATTTAATGGAAAATAAGATGCAAAACGTTACCATTACTTTCCTCCCCAAAATCTAAAAATGATTTTTGCGGTCTTTGAGGCAAAGCACGACTTTTAATTGTGGGTATTTTTCCATATTTTACAACATATGTATTAAACATTTTCTTAACCTCTTCTTCAGTTTTCCCCGTTGCCGTTTCTAAAAGTGGTTTTAGAAACCTAAGCTTTATTTCCCTCCTGAGGACACATGTTCGAATCTCCGCTCGGTCAGTCGAAAAAAAATTTTTTTTTATTTCTTTTTATATTTTTATTAAATTATTTTAAATTTAAAAAATAAATTTCGATTTCTATTTTGCTATCTAGTAAAAACTTGATTACTAAAATTTCTATTTCGACCGAACGGGGATTCGAACATATGGCCTCAGGGATGAGAGTCTCGAGTGTCAACCACTAGGCTAAGTTGACCTTGTAAATATTTTGCACAATTGTTGATTTAATATTAGTTTAAGTTAATGTAACTTAACATTTGTGCAAAATATTTACATCGTTAAAGTTAAGTTATATGTATGTTATTTACCTTCTCAACAACTTTAAAAAATTCCTCGCTAAAAAGAATTTTATTGACTCCCATTAGTTCTTCGTCTTTTAATAAATCATGGGTGTCAGTTGAAGTTTCACTTAAAAAATTTGAAGAACTAGGTGTATTTTCTTCGCACACATAATCAGGATCATTTACCGAATCATCACTGTTAAAATCAGAAATTTCACTCATTTTTTTTTTTCAATATTTAATAAATTTAAATATAAAATTCCAAATATTTGCGGAAAGAATTTCTAACCTCTATAATGCACAACTTGTTTAGTAACAACATTGACAATTAGCACTGTAATTAACACTGTTAATATAACAGCACAGGTTGATTCACATATTTATATTAACTGATAAATATTGTATAGTCCATAATTTTTTTAATTACAAAGGAATGTACATTAGGTCCGTTCATCTGTTCCTTTGTTTTATATGCATATTGGAATTTCGTTTTATTACCGTTTATTGAGTATGAAAATTCGTACAGTGTTATAATTCATATTTTTTTTTGTATGTATAGGTAGTAAAAACCTCCCAATACTGCATTCTTATCAGTAACAAGTAAAATTTAATGATTACTGATTTTTTTCAGTATTCAGTAAAATTTACTGATTACTGTAATTTTTTTCAGTATTCAGTAAACTTCACTGATTACTGAATTTTTTTTTCAGTAATCAGTAAAATTTACTGAATACTGATTTTTTTTTTCAGTAATCAGTAAAATTTACTGAGTACTGATTTTTTTTTTCAGTAATCAGTAAAATTTACTGAGTACTGATTTTTTTTTTCAGTAATCAGTAAAAATATACTGGTAATGAAAATTCAAGTGCAGTACCAGTAAAAAAAAAAAAATACTGAATAAGTACTGGTACTGCAAAGTGCCCATCTATGAAATTTGTTTTATTTTTTGAAATCTTATATTTTTTGCAAAAAGTTTTGGATTTTTTTTTAATTTTTGGGCAATTATTTTTTCCACATTGGTTATTTGACTTTCTGCAATATCAATTAATTTGATCTGACTATTAGGTGAACTTAATCCCTCCAATTTAGTTATTGTTTCACCAATATATCCGCAGTTGGAAAACACAAATGCTAAACGACTTTCGATGTTATTTAAATTTAATATTTCTTTTACTTTTTTAACTGCATAAGCTGCAAGTTTTTTAAATAGTATTCCTCATGCAAATATGAACCTATACATCAATATTATCGAATTGGCTTCTAGTTTCCTCTGCAACTCGGTGTAACCCATGTGCCAAGCAAGTAACTTACATGTAACAGTTTTGGATAAAACATTTTAGGCCCATTGGCAGCCTTAACCAGGTCAGGTGCATTGGTTAAAAAGAGAAGGATCTTTTGTCGATATCTTGAAAAAACTTGTATTTTAAGTAGAGCTCCAAAGAAATTTATTTATTGATTCTAAAATTTTTTTTAAGAGATCTTTTTTTTTGTGAGGACTTTTTTTATTTAATATGGATATTAAAAAATATATCACTAAAAAATTTTAAAATATGCAAAAATATGCATTTTCAAAAAAATATGCAACAATATGCACTATCCACAAATACATGAATTTGCATGGAAATCGCAAACCTGATTATCACCTACGTAATAAATGGCCAATTTTCTCAAAAATTAAACAACATGTACTTAATTTTGAGGAATGCTTTTAATCTTTATGGAGTAAAAAAATATGCAAAATATTTCTGAGACTCACTGTATGTAAGTTCTTGTTATAGTTGAAATATGAAGTTTACAAAATTCGTTTTAAGAGCAAGATCCTTTAATAAGGCACAAGCTGTTATTTTGCTCAGAAAAAAAAAAAACAAGTTGATTATCTGCGGATTTGTTATTTGCGAAAGGCGTGGTGGCAGAATTTTCGAAACTATTTGATTCTTTACACTACAAAAAAGTTAATAAATACATAGTTCCATAAACTGACGTTGCAAATCAAACTATCGCTGCAATACCGAATACATATGTTGCTTTGTTTAAAACTTTTCTATAAGATATTAGCGGAGTTCAGTATTATGTTTGCAAAAGAGCAAATGCAAAATATCGTAGCTCTTCGTTAAATCCAACAACAAAATACTCAGAGTTTCCCTTAGACTTCATTAAATTGCTACGACATTATGCATGTGCTCTTTTGCAAGCCTTATACTGGGAAATAATTCTGGCAGTCGTGATCGAGTACTTTCTCGATTCGAAAGCAATTTTATTTCTAATTCTTTCAGTCGATACTGAACGAATCGAAATTATTTTTTCAGTATTGTAAAACTCAAATTAATGCTTTACAACAATGAAAAAATAATTCCGTTTCGTTCAGTATTGAGTGAAATAATTAGATATTAAATTGCTTTCAAATCGAGAGAGTACTCGATCACGACTGCCAGAATCAGGCCTCTGAACTCCGCTCATATATATACCCTGCAAATAATAGGACCCTGGCGCGGATTCAGGGGGGGGGGGGGGAATAAGGAAAATTTCCCCCCGTAAATTATAAAAATATGTTTTGTTAATTTCGATAATACAAAAATTCCCAATAATAATATTTTTTTTAATGTAAAAAATTTTTGGAAATCCCAGCAAGGTTTTTTTTGTTTTTTTTTATGGAATCTCTAATGAAATTTTCAGATGGGTGTCCTCTGATGTCAGCAGAAAATGGAGCTGTTCAAAATTTCTGGAAAAGCGACAAATGTGAAACAAAAGCCTTGCTTGCTATTCCCATAAATCGAACAACTCAATTTCTAAAAGCAGTAAAGTGCCTTAATACAAAAAGTTGTATCATTTGTTAAAGAAACGACAACATTTTTTAAATATAATCAACCAAAGCGAAAAACAGTTTTAGCAAAGTATTTGGGAGCCAAACTCTCTTCATTATGCGTCCTTGCAACAAGTGTACATCATATAGTAGAAGCTTTGGAAAAATATCTGAGGGGAAAGGTAGTATCTCTACCTTTATATTAAGGAACTCACTTAGTACTTTTAAATTTATTTGCGGAATATACATATTAAGTGTGATACCTATTGTAACACAGCCACTTAGTATCATTTTACAAAAGCAAGATATAGATCTTCAAAAAGAATCAAGCCTTATCAAAATTTTAATCATGTGCCTTGAAGAAAAAAAATAAAGCCGAAGAACAATTTAAAGCGATTTTTGAAAAAGTTTAAATTAGTTGCGTTCAAATCGAGGTTCCTATCGAAAAGACAAGATTTGAACGAAATAATCACACCCAAAATGTTGAAGATTACTACCGAGTTGTAGGTTACATCCCTCTTATTGAATTTATTTTAGAAGATCTCATAACAACTTTCGCAAAAGATATCCCAAATGTACCTCAAAGTGTAATCAAGTCATACACAGATACAAAACTGTTAAAACCAAACTAGCTGATGAGCTGATTATATTTGATAAAAGAGATAAACACCTACTAAGATCTAAACTTGAGCCTGATCTATCAGATAACGTTGTAGATGCTTTAATAAACTGTGATGAAGATATCTACCCAAATCTAAGAAAAATATTTCAAATTTTCGTTTCAATGCTCGTCAGTAAAGCTACGAGCGGGAGGTCATTTCCTCCCCATACCTACATGGCTCGGATCAACAATGACAGAATATAGACTGTACTGTCTAAATTTGCCTCACAAGGAAATCATAAATTGCTTATTTAAAAAGATTAATGTATATGGAACTGATCTTATATTTTATTTAACCTTTTTGTTGAGTTTTTTTAATTAGGTTAATGACTTTTTTTAGACAAAATTTCTTCATTCCACCACGCGATGGGCAATTTAGTATTGATAATGAAAATAATTTTTTTATGCCATTTTGCCCAAAAAAGTTTCCGCACCAAATGCAACTTCTAAAGCTCCTCAAAAAAATTATTTTTTTTTTGATTTCCATACAAATTATAATGGGTGATTTTTTAGCTATTATCTTTTTGGCAACACTGGTTTAAACAGCTGACACACGTTTCATGTTTTTTTTCACTGTCAAACATCTTCAGTTTGGTCTATAATTTAACCATGAATCGTCTTACAAACGAATAACGCTTGCAAATTATTGAATTTTATTATCAAAATGCGTGCTCTGCTAAGAAAGTTCATTGCACACTTCTTCCATTTTATGGTCAGCTCATTTTTGGCTCAATGGGTACGTTAATAAGCAGAATTGTCGATTTTGGAGTGAAGATCAGCCAGAAGCATTGCAAGAGATACCAATGCATCCAGAAGAAGTCACAGTTTGGTGTGGTTTATGGGTTGGTGATGGAAGATGATGCGAATTGTAACGTTACTGTGAAAGGTGAGCGCTACCGTAAGATGATATCCAACTTTTTTTTGCCCAAAATGCAAGAGCTTGACTTGCATGTCATGTGGTTTCAACAAGACGGTGCCGCATGCCACACAGCACGCTTAACAATGGACTTATTGAGAGGCGAGTTCGGTGAACATTTTATTTCACGTTCGGGACCGGTCAATTGGCTGCCTAGATCGTGCGATTTAACCCCTTTAGACTATTTTTTGTGGAGCTACGTTACAGCTCATGTCTATACACACATGCCTGCTTCAATTGACGCATTGGAAGACAACATTGAAGCATTAATTCATGAGATACCGGCCGAAATCTTGGAAAGAGTATGCCAAAATTGGACTAAGCGGATGGACCATTTGAGGCGTAGTCACGGTCAACATTTGCATGAAATAATCTTCAAACATTAAATTATATGAACCGTACTATGGATTCAAATAAAGATTTCATGCATTTTTCTGAATTTTATGTTTTTTTTTTTAAACTTTCCTATAGCTCTTAAAACATCACCCGATATATGGTACATTTATTGTTTATATATGCTATATAATTTAGCCACCATATTCATAAATGATTATAAAATTTAATAAACGTTTATTAAGGAAAATTTTCATAGAAAATTCGGTTTTCAAGCCCTTATTAAATTTAAAATATTTTTATGAATACAGGCATAAATACATAAAATAAGCAACTGGTTAACAAAAATGTAAAGCTATTTTTTTGGGTTTAATGAAATAAATTTTAAGTTTAAATTGCGAGTTGATTTACATAATGGAAAAAAATCTTGTGCAACTTTTTAAGCTCGTTCCGGGCATATATTACTACGCTGCTGAAAATTATCACTGTTTCATATATCCGCCAAACAACTCATCTATCACAACATCTATCATTTGCCATTAAAATTTAGTTTATTAAAAAAACCGCGAAATAGAGTCGCCATTTTTTGTGCGCTCTTCCGTACAAATGGTAGGATCTTGTTATACAGGGGTGTGATGGAAATCGAAAACGCAAGGATTTGGAAGTTGTTTTTAATACAATTTTAATCAAATTTTTATAATTTTTTTTATAAAATTATGTTTAATAGATAAATATTTGCCATAAAATTATTTTATTACAGAAATCTTGTTAAGAAACGACTTGTTAAATACTTGTGTTTTGCGTTTTCGATTTCCATCACACCCCTGATATTCATGAAATTATTAGAAAATTCTTAAAATTTTGTAATTAAATGTTAATTTTGTATAGTAAGGAGAAAAATTGAAATTCAAAACTTTATCGCGTTTGGTACGGAAACTTTCTTCACGATCGCGAAAAAGTAAAACATAATTACTTAATCACCCCTATCATGAATAACAAGTGAAATTTTTGTTCACGTGAACAATTTTTTCCACAATTTGAACAGCTGATCAAAGTTTAGTGTGTTATCAGTATATTTTGAGTGGACATACATATGTAAATAAAAAGAAAATTGCATTTTGGTAAAGAACAATAATAAAAAAACAACACACATATAAAAAAGTAAAATGTTTAGAATTGGTTCAATACTTTTGCTGCAAGAAAATACAAATAATGACACACGAATTGTTCGTAGAGAGCTGCGAGATGCATCTAACCCTTTGGAATTATTACAAATGTTTGTGTCGCATTGCACAATATATGTACAGCATACAAATGCGAATACGATAATGATGTTGTTGACTTGGAAAGCATTGAACCCATTGGCTTGGAAAGCACACATTCACCTGATCGCGACCGGTATATGGCCAGTGCTCAACGTATAAGAAATGAAATTGCAAACACGTTGTAAAAATTATTTAGTTTTTTTATTTTAATTGAAAATAAATGTTTTATTATAATACTCATAGCTATATTTCATGTTTTATTTATATAAAGGTACTTTGTTGAGATCTACATATATAAATATGTAAGTATATACATATGTACATATATACATAAACTTAAATATGGAACTAAAATATAACTGCCGTATTCATAAAAAATAAAATAAGTTTGAAAGGTATTTTAAGGCACAATTTTCATAAAAATTTTTTTTTAAATGCATTTCAAATCCATTTTAATTTATTATAAATACGGCAGCTAGAGTGCAACTTCATTTTGTTAAGGAAGATACGTTCTTAAGATAATTTTAATATAAATAAAATAAAATGTATTTCTTCACTTCGCATTTCTATAATTTAAAATAGTTTGTTGAGATCTTTCTAAAATAAACAAAAAAAAAATTCAAACTCTTCTTGCCTATTAAATAATTTTTTAAATTGTGTTAATAAGTGAACTTGCTTTTATAAAACTAATGTATTGCTTTATTTTCTATAATATTTTTCTGCACCTTTTGGAGAATTAAATTTTTCTACATATAAATTAATTTTTTTCCATTTAGTTCTTCATTGTAACATACACAATTTACATAAAAATTTAATTCCCTTTAGAAGATGTACTATATAAAAGCAAGATCACTTATTAGCACAATAAATTAAAAAAAATAGCAAAGCTACTTTTGTTTTAATAATTGAAGTTTTATTTCTTCAATTTCTAATAATCTTTGGTTTTTCTCTATTTTGTTATTAACTTCTTTCAACCGAAGTTCCTCGCACACAGCATGATGCCGCTCCAGCATTTTTAACTTTTTAGCCTTAAATTCGTTACTTTTTTCTAACGAACGGTATACTCTTCTCATAATCACCTGCATTTCTTTGTTGTGGCAGTTTATTGAATCAGTTACTTCCACAATTTTGCAATACAGATTCTCCTGTGTCTTTACCTCTCGAGCGATGAGGTCAGCTGTATTTAGTTGGAGTGATTGATCAACTATTTTTCGTTTAGAAGAGTAAACTTTTTTAGCACTTTCTTCTTTTCTTAAGGTGACAACTTGTGGCGGCGGTGTTAACTGTTTGGAGCAGACTGGTTCTTCATTATGTACGTCGTTATGAGAGGTCATTTTATCTTTCGATGGCTCATTTTCGTTTTCATTTTCTTGAGCACAAACTGGCAATCCAAAATTAAGGGAGTTTTCCAAACCCTCCACCGACTCTCTCATTCCTACAAGGTCATAGATGCACTGTTCGGTTGTAGTGAACAATTTTGTTAGGTTTGGACCCCCACCTGTTCCTCTTTGGTTTTTCATATTCGCTGCAGCTTTCAGACGAACATATCGCTTCTGATCTGACCACACCTATTAAATTTAAATGAAAACCATTAGAAAATATACGATATTCGCAACAATACACCACCTTTTTCCATTCGGTGACATTTTTAATAGGAGGGCCACAACTATTTAGCTCTTCTGCCAAACATTTCCAAAAGTCTGCTACCACGTCCTTAGAAATCTTTACAAATCCACAGGCAATGGATCTGTTACCTTGCATCTTGTTGAGAAGAATGTCACTTTGAAACTTATTCACAGATTTTGCCCTAAAATTACTTTTTATCAACCTTAAATTTCTTATTAGATATAAAATACTCACATGATATATGCATTCCACCAGCAAAATCAAAGTGAACAAAACAATGAAAAAATTTCACATTTGGCGCAAAAAGAAAACATTCACAATAAGGTGAAAATTTTTTTAAGTGGATTTTTTTCGGGGGAAATTATTCATGGTTGCAAAAATGTGGAATGTGAAAAAATTTCATGTGGAAAATTGTTCATGATAGGGGTGAATATTTTTCACGGTCTAAAGGCTATGCGATGAAGAATTTGATATTCGCAAAAAATTGCAAAAAGTACTTACCCTAATACATATATTGTTTTTAATAAACTTTTAAAAACAAATTGTTTACTTTTTTGTTTCATAAAAAATTTCCTCGCCCTAAGGCTCAAGCTGGATCCGCACCTGATAGGACCAGTCCAAACACGCGTGTAAAGAGTAGCCCACAAGGGACCAGGACCAGTCCAAAAGTAACCGAAACGTATGGTAAAAACATGGTCTATTTAACATTACGATGTGCTAGGGCAGGACCATATAACCCACCTTTGGACCACTAAGGAGTAGTTTTAAAACTACATACTCCATGGTATACTCAAGAGGATTAGTTTTAAAGTCGTTTAAAAACGAAAGCATGTCGTTAAAAAACGAAGACATGTCGTCTCACTACAAACACTTTTTAACAATGACATGGTCCATGCTTGCATTACATCGGACCAGTCCATGGAGTAGTCCATTTAATCAATATGGATCAGGTGGTGCAATTTTATTTGTAGGGTACGTGTATAATTTAGAAGAAAAATTTCTTTACATTTTTAGTTTTTTTTAAACTGTCTTCTTCGTGAAAAGTTTTTCACGGGAGATTCATGATAGCATTTTTCCTTTCGATGGGAATAAAAGTTCCTCTTGTTATTCACGATAGGGGAGATTGTAGAGTTTTTAACATTTTTTCTTAACAAAAATTCTTGGGATTAAAAAAAACGGTAAATTAGAAACCCTAGTACTGGCATACACTACCACTATATATTTTAATTCGCGCCAGTTTAGGATGCTGCAATACATTCAAAATATAGTCGAAGGAAGAAAAAAAAATAATAATGAATAAACAAGCCAACTTAATACTTGTACACGCTCGTACATACACACATTTACATTCAAGTATTAATTTCTGAAGCATCATAATATATTTGGGATTTTCGCTAAATGCCTGTTGATGTGGGAACAATGTACGAAATGTACGTGAACGATGAATGGCTGATGATTGGAGCAGCAGAGTATGCAGAGTAGAATGGTATCCGTGTTGTAAACAACACTTGACACAGAATACGTGTCGGTGTTATGCTAACGCTGTCGTGTATGGGAAGAAAATATAGTTTGAGTTCGTACCTGTGTAAAGCAGATGAACGGTAGAGCATGTTTGATAGAGCAGACACCTTGACGTTATAATTTTATAAGCTGATGTCGTTGATATTTGTTTTTAAATACACATAAAAAAATATTTTTTTTTTATGTCTGTACTACATTATTAAATTTATTTTTTAAGCCTGGGGTCTGGTCTAATCACCGCATACGATATCGATCAAAATTGATCGAAATATTTATTTTGGTATCATGAAACTCGATATCGAATGAAATGTATTGAATTTGAAATAATAGCATTCGATATCAAGTAACTCGACATTACATTTATCGAGTTTTCATTCGATAGTGTCTAGACTCTAGACACAGTCGTTTACGACAACGACAACCGTAGAATAAGGCCGACTTTTTAATAAGATATACGTTAGCTTTGGTTACTTATGCAGAACATTGTTGCATACTTTGAAGGAATAAAAACGTCAAATTGTGCAAAACAGCGAGATAGGTAACATTGATACATGTAATATTATCGTATGAAATAATAAATGTTGCCAAAGTAATTTTTGGAAATACAAAATTTTTAATTAACAAGATTTGGTTTGTCGTGCATAATTCCTAATTTTTATTCTTGATAAAAAAAAACTGAAATTTATTGTTGATGGGATCATCAGGAGCTAATACCATCAACAGTAAATTTCAGTCTTTTTATCAAGAATAAAAATTGGGAATTAAGCCCAACAAACGAAATTTTGTTAATAAATAAAAATAAATGTTACCCAACATTTTTCGCAAATTTGAACAGAGTTACTAGGCTTTAACAGTTGCAATTTCAAATTATATTCTTACGTAAATAACTGAGCAAGGGTAAAGGCTCACTTAGCCGGGAGTAACAGTAACGCTGCAAATCAGCTGCTGCATTTTGTTGAATGTTAAGCATTTATAACGGTTATAGTTGGCAGTAAGATATTACGTCTCCATCTGTAAGAAATAGATTGGTCTTACTTTTTTACGGTAAGATTAAGTTTCTGTTACTCCCGGTTAACTGAACCTTAGCTCAGACCTTCGGCCCGTTGTAGTGAAACAGACCAGGATATCTAATAGGATTTGAATGTTTTCCTCTCTCAGATAGACTAGCTCTCTACCAATTAGCCTAACAGGGAGCCCTACATAATTAAAATATGATTTTTTTTGTTTAAACAGCTATTGCATTAAATTAAAGTTCGCATAGAATTTCATTTATAAAAATATTTTAAAAGCTGAGTAGTTTTCTCTTTGACTGATTATCGATCAAGCGAAAATTGGAGTAAAACCGTCATACATATTCGATAGTGTGTACTCCGCTTTAAACTGTCGATTTCCGCATTCTTTTTTGCTAAGAAGTCTTGACTGCATGTTTCGAATACTCCTAAGATAAAGAATTTATAATGTAAATTTGTTTCTAGAAGCTTCCATTTTTGTATTTCCAAGGTTTGTATTCGTTCAAGTCTATGCTAATCCATTTCTTGTACAAATTTTGGCCAAACATCTCAGTTAGAGATTTGCCTTAACTGAGACAAGTAAGGCAAAGCTAACAAAATCATGATACATGGAGAAATGTTATGCTATAAAATGAAATAGGATTTTGATTCTGAATAATAATTAGAGCAAACGAGGTGCTAAGCTAATAATAAACGTAAAAGTTACAAGTTAAAGTGCTATATTCGGCTGTGCCGAAACTTTAATACCCTCCACCGTGGTTCGAATATTTCAGGAATAAATTATAAACCAAGCTTAACAAAATCTGACCTCACAGTATCATAATTCATTGCCAAATTTAAGTAAAATATCATGGTTTGTTTTGAAAAAAATATTATGCGTATTAAAGTAGTTTTCAGAAAGGGATATTAAACTAAAGCTTCCGCCAACTCTGGATCGTTCATCACAAATTTCGGCAGAGTGATTATTAGTATTATACCAAATTTCAATACAGTAATTCACATTTTTTAGAGTTTAATGTTGCTTAAATAAGTTTTCAGCAGGTGTTAATTGCAGCCATATAATGCTAAATTGGACCCAATTTTAACACAAAATCTAAATTTGCTACGGCTTTATACGTATTTAAATGATTTCCCAGAGTGGGCTGTATATGGGACCCAGGGTAAATTATAGACTGATTTTGAAAAATTTTGACAGTTTGATTTCTAGTTTTTTTTAAACTGTGAGAGACTTAATTTTATTACAATAGTATTATTCGTTAGTTTCAGGCGTAAAGGTCTAATGGGGGTATGGCAGACCAATAACATTATTTCTTACGGTTTGATGCGTACTAAAGTGGTAACATGGTAAATTATGGACCGATCACCACAAAATTAAGTAGTATGATTTCCAGTCACATAAAAGAATTTGTGCAAAATTTAATGAGAAGCGGTGCTTTCTGTCACCAGTTTATGTTAATTTTTTTCTTTTTAATATTAATTTTTACCGAGGTTGTTTCACATTTGGGTTCATAGCTCTTTTGCTCTTCAATTGATTATGCTGGAGTTCAATCACAAGCTGCATGGTAGACCTAAAAAGAGTTTGGCACCAATATAGTTCTATTCTGTTGGGTATTTCGAAAGTTAGCGTGTTTTCAACAGAGGCCAAGAAAGACAGACGGACATGACTTTGAGTTAATCGAGGACCAAAAATATACAGCTACTTACACTTACAATCTTATGTTGCTATGTTTGGACCTCAAAATAAAATCCTTAGTTTACACCACAGAGCACACAGAGGCGTCACGAGACAGAACATATTCAGGTATGTGATGAAAAATTATCGTTTTCAAAATTATCGTTTTGAGCAGGTGTGATGAATTTCGACCGATTTTAAAATCCATTTCTAAAGTAAAGTCTTAATTTTTTGTTCAAAATACAGTTCAATAAATATTTAATAAAGAATTTAACAGAATATATAAATGAAAACGGAGGAAAATGTATTAGAAATCAATTTTTAAAGATACCAAAAACGATATTATAGTTTTCAAATCGGTTTGTTTTCAAAATTATTTTCCATCCGTGTGTTCGTTCAAATGGCGTTTCCGAAGACCATACACCCGCTGCCAAATGAATAGGACAACCGTACACAATTTTTTTTTTAAAAGGTTATAGCTTCTACAAAAAAAAAGCTACGAATACTACAAAAATTGGTTTTATTTTCATAAAAAATTTTGTAAACCAAGTAAAAAAAATGCTCTCAAAATTTGCGTCAGATGCATAGGACTCTACTATAAAACAAGTAAGAGTGCTATATTCGGCTGTGCCGAATCTTATATACCCTTCACCATTGTGCGAGCAGAATACAGAGCAACTAGACAAAAACTAAATAAAACTGGTAAATATTTTTTTAAAATAAGAGACAACCGGTTTTGAACTTCGCTTTTCATAAGGACCCAGAAGATATATACTTTATAGGGTGTAGGATCAATATTGTAGAAATTACAAACGGAATGACAAAGTTATATATACCCTTTCTACCTTCGGTGAAGGGTATAAAAACAGTTTATGTATTGTTTTCAATAAAAAAGAGGCAACAAATATTGTAATTAAAAATTAAATTTTATTTACATTGAATAAATTTAGGCCCTATTAGCTTGACAAAAATATTATTCATCACTCTGGCCAAAGAAGCAACTACAACAAAAATTTTTAATATTATTTACATTTGATGAAAATTTGTACATTTTAAAGTCTTTTCAATAATGCGTAGAGCCTCCATTTTTACAGATTGTTTCGTAAATTCGATTTGGAATAGAATCATACAATGATTTTATGTAATCGAGCGAAATGTTCCTATCCAGAACCATACACTTCACGAGCTAGCCATCCCCAAACATTTTCAATGATGTTAAGGTCCGGCGAATAAGGGGGCCAATCGAGCTCATTAATATTTGGATCGCGTAGCAATGCCTTAACCACCCGAGCAGTATGATTTGTTGCATTGTCATGCTGAAATGTCCACTGTAAGCTTCCAAAAATATTCTGAAAGTGAGAAAACGCTTTTTGTATCACTGGACACAGTACTGTAGGAACTGGACAACAATTTCATCTCGCAGGTACCATATTGGTCCCCACACCATTTCCCCTCCCACGTTGTTATGCAATTGATAAAATTGATGCTCCTCTATTCAGAGATCGTAAAAATCATAATTGATGCCATCAGGGCCATCTAAATTAAAGTTTTTTTCGTCTGAAAACAACGACACGGTGCCACTCGTTATTCCACGTCATGTGAGTTCGACAAAACCCAAGCGCATATTTTTTTCGAGCCGAAACAACAATTTTAGCTTTATTTGAAGAATTTGATGATGCTCTGAGAATACCACGTTTTTTATTTGCCGAAAGTACACTGTTAGTACGGTCGTTCATATTCTCTTCCGTAGTTTGACTCATGCCGTAAAAAATTAGTATATATAGAGCACATTTCGTCTTCCAGATTCCTAAAAATTAAAATTTTTATTTTTTGAGCTTCTTTTATGGGTTTTCCTTGACCGATTAATTTCATTGAAATAACTCAATTTGCATTAGAACAATTTTTTTTTCTATTGCGGGATGTCATAATAAAGTGACGCATAAAACTTAGACAATATTTTGGTCAATCACAAAACAAAATATAAAAAAAATTATAACGGGACATTTCTAGAATACAAATTTTATCTCAGAGCAAGTAAACAAAGGTAAACACCTTTTAAACACAAAACAAACCACCGGTAATTGTTTGCAAATATCGGAGATATTTGCAGTTGTAAAAAGTACAAAGGGAGGTCCGCCTGATCGGACCACAAATGGCTGAGATATGATCTAAAAACCAAGACTGCCTCTAATGTTACCCACAAATCCCTTGTCATTATTTTTTGTTTTATGTACATCTGAATAACGGGTACGAACATCTTGCTTTTCAATACAGAACATTTGAAAAAATGTAGGCAGGATTGGAGAAGTGGGCGTAGCACCTCCCACACAAAGATATTATAGCTTTCTGTATATCGTGAGAACGGCAAGAGCCAAAATTTACAAATTACGTACAAGCATCAATCATGGTTATCAATAAGCAACATTCGACAAAATGTGGGCGTGATTGCAGAAGTGGGCACCTCACAAAAAAGTTTTATTTTTATCTTAAGAACGTTAAGAGAAAAATTGTCCAAATTTGGTACACATAGCTGGGTTATCAATACACAAACTCTTTAAAAATGGGCGGGATTGGAGAAGTGGGCGTGGTACTTCCCATACAAAGACATTATAAATTTCTGTATACCTTAAAAACGGCAAGAGACATATGTTTCCAAATTAGGTACATGTTAGTTTTCAATGCACAACATCTTCCTCAAAATAGATTTCTTTACATGTAAAGAACGATATTATATAACTTTCTGTTCTTTTCGCACCATAGTGAAGGATATATGAGGCTATCAGCGCAGAAGTGGTGTAACCCACAATTTGGTTATGGTTATGGTTCTGGTGTAAGATATGTTCTTTGCACTGTTCTTTACAGTGCAATAGTCGAGTAAGCTAACTGTTTGTATCCAAAACAGATGGCGCTAGAAACATAGTTTTTGTACGGGCCGTTACAATCAAGTACTTTAGGGCAAGAGTAGTGCTAACTCCTCATTTTCTCATAATAAGTAGTCTGGGTTACACCACTTCTGCGCTGATAGCCTCATATACAAGTATGGGCACCACTACATTGAAAGCTTTGCATGTGTGACATTGTATTGGTTTGTTTACGTTTCCCTGCAGTGCACTGGACCGGTCCCAAATTGGTACTTTCACCTATCACTAAGGGACACTGTTAGTCTTTTTACCGGTAAAACGACCGGAGATTTTAACATGTGGTAGTCGTAGAAACCGTCAATTGACCCCCCTATAGATAACTATGGGACAGTCTGTTTACCGGTGCCACAGTATCAATCCCGTGGTTGATGCCGTCGTACCAGTACAGGCATAACTTCAAATTAACACCTCTTCGATAACAAAGGGACAGAAAAGTGTGAGTGAACACCTCTTCGATAACAAAGGGACAGAAAAGTGTGAATTGACACTTATTCGATAACAAAGGGACAGAAAAGTGTAAATTGCATCGCGAAAGACAACGTTGAGTCAGAAAAATAACCGAAAAATGGGTCAATTGACAAAATAAAACTGCAGGGTTGCATTTGTTGGTTTTATGCTCTTTGTTTTTTGGGTATGTATACACATCGTTCGCTCTTTTTGCATTTGCCCATAGCTGCTCATATACGATTCGGCATAGTCGAGTATCCCTGCCTTTACACATGCAAGTAGTTACTTGCAAGTAGTATATACGTATTATCAACGAAAAAGTCGAAGAAAAAGCCGAAAGTCTTGCAAGTAGCTGGAGTGTTTACACAGTCAGTTGTAAGTTCATTTTTCAAATGTTCTCGAAGCGAAAACATCCTATAAAAAAACTTTGTTTTTCGGTATAACAGCATTACCATGTTAAAAATATTAACAAGTTCTTACAAAATAATTTTAATTATTCCTTCTTTATTTAATTTTTGGTCGATCTTGATGAAAAAACTATGTTTATTTTATAAAATATTGCAGTATTGCCGTTGTGCCGATTTCATAATATTACTGAGAAAATATTTTGATTAACAATTTTTTTTTTCAAAATGCTTG
The DNA here is from genome assembly GCA_930367215.1 of Pollenia angustigena. NCBI lineage: Eukaryota > Metazoa > Arthropoda > Insecta > Diptera > Polleniidae > Pollenia > Pollenia angustigena. The sequence continues at coordinate 72,422,538 of OV884057.1, read as the reverse complement.
AAATTTATGATAAAATTACCATTGAGATGGGTTGTTGTATAGTTGTTCTCTTTTTTACGTGTTATTATAAACATAACTTTTATATTACTAAGTAGTAGAAAATTTATACAAAAGTCATCCATGGTAACACTGTTTCTTCATTTGTCATTTTACTTGCTGCAAGTGTCAAAAATTTACTTACAAGCAAATTCTCTTGCAAGTTGGGCTGCAAGTTCGAAAAATGCGATGGTGTTAGTAAAAATGTGTGAGTGTATTGAGTTTTTCGCACTTGCACTTGCAAGTGTAAACCCTAGGTATAGCACTCTTAATTGTTATACATAAGTAGTTTTTTTCATAAATGCCTTGTTCGGTTTGTGCTTTGTTGTGATACAGACGTGTATTTTTAGCCCCGCATACGATTTGAACTATTAATTAATCACATTTGATTTTGTAATACATAAATATAAGCAGCGAATAGACGCTTAAAAAACAAATAATATATTTTGTTATTTAAATTACTTAACATAATAGTGAACAATTTAAAACGATAAAATTAAATAAAATAAAACAGTAAAAATATATATGTATGTACGTATGAATGTTCATACATGTGTATACATATTCTGAACAAAAACATTTAAATTTAAATTTCTTGTTTTTTTTGTTGTTGTAAAATACAATAAATAATAAAAATGTTAAAGCAAAGCAAAACGGTGAAAAACAAAAACAACTCTTTGCATGAGTACGAACAGTGAAACAACACTAAGACAAAATGAAAGAAACGTTTACGTTTTAGTTCAGGCAAACGAAAATAATGTAGAAATAAATAAAACAAAACAAAACAATATAAACTATTTAACGGCTAAGCCAATTATTCGAACACGTTCCCTATCACCCTCGGTGTTTACGAAAACAGTGGATAGTGACTCATTAAAAAAACTACAACTAGATTTGGTGACAAGTGTTGCCAGCCCAGCAAGTATTGCCGTGACGTCAAAAACAAATTTAGTGGGAAATGATACCATGAACTCAAACACAAATGCAATGGAAAACCCCCCTGTAAAAAGTTGTCAAAAGCCTACAGTACAAGTTGGTATGGACAGGTACATAACAGTGCTTAAACAGGGACGCAGCCCTACCTCTGCAGCAGTTACTTCGGCCTCAAAAGTACCATCTTTTGATAAAATAAATACTCAAAATCGTTTTGCAATTCTGGAGGATGAATCCTCTGAAGCACCAAACGTCATTAAACCATCCAAGCCTCCCCCGATATATCTAAGGGAGCAAAATTCAAATGAGCTCATAAAGAGTTTGATATCGGTGATAGGTGAAAATTCGTTTTACGTAGCGGCTATAAAGCGTGGAAGTATAAACGAGACAAAAATACAAGTCAATAATGAGAATGATTTTCGCAAAATAGTAAACAACTTTGAAACGCTTAGAAAAAACTTTTATACCTACCAACTGAAAAGCAGTAAAGGTCTACAGGTAGTGATTAAGGGTATTGACTCATGTGTGGACCCAGAAGAGGTTAAAACATTCCTAGAAGAAAAAGGCTTCAAGGTAAAACATGTAGTAAATATTAAGAATAGAGAAAAAATTCCCCAACCACTTTTTCGAGTGGAGTTTGAACCCGGCGACGTAAAACTTAAAAAAAACGAAACACATCCTATTTACAATTTAAAATATATTCTCTACAGAAGAATAACTATAGAAGAGCCGCACAAAAAAAATGGACCTGTTCAGTGCTTAAACTGCCCAGAATTTGGCCATACCAAGGCATACTGCTACTTACCCCCTGTCTGGGTAGTATGTGGTGAACTACACGGTACAGTTTCTTGCGATAAGTCTAAAACCGACCCCAACGTAAAAAAATGTAGCAACTGTGGCGGTAATCACACTGCCAATTATAGAGGATGCCCAGTATATAATATTGTCAAGCAGACGGTTGGACCGAAAACAAATACCCCTCAAATGCAGGTTGCAAATCAGGTAAACACAAATGCAATTCAAGCCCCCCAGCCTAGTAAGAACAGAACCTCTTACGCTAACGTCCTAAAATCAAACCATCAGCCAATGCAAGGTGCCTCGCCAAGTAATGATGAAACTCCGGTTTCTAATTTAAGTCGTTTAGAAAAAACCATGGAAACATTAGTGCAAACAGTAAATAATTTTACGAACACAATGGGTAATATGATGCAGGAAATGCTTAGAATTCAATCGATGTTATTGCAAGCTGTACTTAACAAACCATGAACTGTTTAAAAATTTGTTTTTGGAACGCAAACGGCATCCGCCAACATAAAAATGAATTAGAATACTTTCTTAAAAATAAACAAATTGATGTCATGATGATTTCTGAAACTCATTTGACCTCAAGAAATACGTTTAAAATCAATGGTTATATACTATATGAAGGACCCTCGAGATAGAGCTTGTGGAGGTTCTGCCATCTTAATAAAAATTCGAGTCAAACACTACATTATGTGTGATCACCGTGAAGACTATCTGCAAGCAACGACTATTTGTGTTGAGGAGCTAAATCGAAACATAGTAATTTCTTCTTTATACTCTCCACCTAGATTTTCCATATCAGAAGGCCAATATTATAAATATTATAAATCATTAGGACCCTGTTTTCTGGCCACTGGCGATTATAACGCTAAACATACCTTCTGGCGGTCACGACTTATAACACCAAAAGGTCGTGTTTTGTTTAACACAATCTCTAAAATGGGTTTAAATGTGGTCGCGAGCGGGCAACCAACATATTGGCCTACTGATCAGCAAAAAATTCCAGATGTTATCGACTTTGGCGTGGTTAAAAACATCCCCACAGAAACGATTCATGTTGAAGATTCCTTAGAATTATCATCCGACCACACACCTACAATTGTTACTATATCGAACCCAAATAGAATTGTATTTCCGTCAGGTTACTTAGCGACGCCAGCCACACAAATAAATTGGTTAAAATATAAAAAATTTCTCAGTGCCCATTGCACAGAAAATATTCCGCTTAGTACACCGGAGAATGTGGATCTCTCTCTTGTTAACTTTGACAGTTATCTTAAACTAGCTGTTCAACACTCCAGCGTTACCCCCAAAAAAATTAAAAATAATAAAATATATTCTTCAGATGTCGAGCGGCTCTTGACTGAAAAAAGGAGAGTTCGAAGAGAGTGGCAACTTTACAGATCCCCGCAACTTAAGATCTTATTAAAAGAATGCACAAAAAGGCTAAGAAAGTTGCTACAGAATCAGAAAACGGCTTCTCTAGAAAAATATCTTAAGGAACTTGATGCAACTCCACAATCTGACTACTCATTATGGCGTGCAGCTAGAAATCTAAAAAGGCCAGTTATATCTAAGCCACCATTAAGAAACTTGAATGGTAATTGGGCAAGAAACGATATTGAAAAAGGAAATCTGTTTGTTAGTCACTTGAAAAACGTATTTACACCAAATATATTTCACAATATTGCGGTCGAGTTACCACCTGTTGATGCTAGAGCAGCTATTCCCCTCAGATTCGAGATAAGAGAAATCGAAAAGGCTATTTGTGACTTAAACACTAAGAAGGCACCTGGTATTGATAAAATCAGTAATAAAATGCTTTTGGAGCTACCTCGCATAGCAAAGAAAATTATTCTTTTTATTTTTAATGCTATTTTACGCCTTGAATACTATCCTGAAAAATGGAAGGTTTCCTTAGTTACCATGATACCAAAGCCAGGTAAAGATCATACAAAAGTTGAGTCTTATAGACCTATTAGCTTATTGTCAAATATGTCAAAGCTGTTTGAGAAATTATTAGTTTCAAAATTAACACCAATTTTAAGTGAAAATAGATGTATTCCAAACCATCAGTTCGGATTTAGAAGAAAACACAGCACAATCGAGCAGACTCATCGAATAGTAAATGTCATAAGAAAAGCATTTGAAGAAAAGAAATATTGCTCAGCACTCTTCATCGATGTTTCGCAAGCTTTTGACAAAGTCTGGCATGAAGGCTTATTACACAAATTGAAGCAAAATTTACCAGCAAACACACACAAGCTGCTAGAAAGCTACTTAGTCGGTCGTCAATTTATTATTAAAGAAGGAAATTTCTTAAGTTCACCTCAGCCCATTGCCGCTGGAGTCCTACAAGGCAGCATCCTGGGCCCCCTATTATACTTAATTTATACTTCGGACATGCCAACAAGCAACTACACACAAACTTCAACATTTGCAGACGATACAGCTTTTCTAAGCGTCCACGAAAATCGTTATGAAGCATCGCGTTACTTACAGCATCATATATTTCAACTAGAAATATGGTTAAGACAATGGAGGATAATGGTCAATGAGCAAAAATGTGTACATATAACATTCACTTTGCGCCGGGAATCTTGCCCCCCTATTACAATCAATAATCAAATAATTCCTCAACATTCGCATGTTAAATATCTCGGTATACATCTGGATCGGCGATTAACGTGGAAATGCCATATAGAGGCAAAATTAACTCAAATGAAACTAAAAGCCATTCAAATTCATTGGCTTATTGGAAGAAATTCTGTCCTTAGTCTCGATTGCAAGCTTCTACTTTACAACTCTATCTTAAAGCCTATCTGGTGCTACGGTATTCAACTATGGGGCACTGCCTCGGCCTCTAATATCGACAAAATTCAAAGGCGCCAAAATAAACTTCTTCGAATAATCACAGCCGCTCCCTGGTATGTTAAAAACTCAAACATTCATAAGGATCTCAATGTGCCATTAGTGAAATCTATGATTACAAAATATGCAATAAAATATTTAAAAAGGCTTGAACAACACCCAAATCCAGCTCGAAATATTTTAAATCATGGCGGCCACACTCGCTTAAGAAGAAGAGACACTGCAGCACTTACCCAATTAGATGAGCGATAAACACCTATAAAAGTGAACATAACCCGTGATGAAGAAAATTTTGTCTGGCACTGGCAGGAGATAAAATAACGTATTAGGTTAAGATTTGATTAATTATTGTTAGTTCATATTTAATATATGAAGATTCAATAAACAAATAATGACAAAAAAAAAAAAAAAAATAAATGCCTTGACTTGAACGGGCTTTGGTCAGCTTAGTCGCAATTTACACTATGGACATTTCTTGTCAGACAGAACATGTTCGTTGGTAAGGGGGCGAAGCTCCATGCTTGACACACTTACTTCTTGCCTCTCTCGCCAACAAACTTTTTCTGTCCGACAAGAAATGCCCATAGTGTAAATTGCGACTTAGGAATCTAATTTAAAAAAAAATACATTTTTGCACTGTCTGAGGTTTCGACGTCAAAAGTTTATAGTGTGTTAGAAACGCTTTGCCTGATTCTTTTTAATTAATAAAAAAATTAAGTTTTTTTCCTGTGTATTTGCTGTTGTAATGAATGAATGTAAAACCATGTCGTAATACACTAAAGAATGGTGATGACGATGTTGATGTCACGACTGCATGCGTAAGATAAACTCTCTTCACTTTCGCTCCGTCAGCAGGAATGCGAATAAAAACAAATACCGGCAAATTCCAACTTAAACTTACTTACGAGTGCTCTGAAATGTTCTGTTGGCATTTTGTTTTGATTCTTAAATACTGCCACCGACTACACACCGCACGCCTCGCATTAAACAAAAAAAAAACAAAAATACATTTTCAGGAAAATAGTATTAAAAACCGAGACTTAAACTTTATTCGACTAATAGAAATACTCCATAGAAACGCGCGCCAAAAGACAAGTCAGTCAGTCAGCCAACCAAACAAACACCCACACACTGTTCTTACTAATTTATAAAATTGTGTGGGGGTGTGTGGATGCTGGCGTCTGCCCTGTGTTCAGTGTACACTTAACAGAGCCAACCATTTAACAGTACCCACAACCCTCTAGTGCCATTGAATTAATGGTCTGCAAATTAAGATGCAATAGCAGAGTGCTATTTCCAAAACCAAACGATAACAATAAACCTAAAGATCTTTTCCTACAGCCGAGCAGATTGGCAGCAAAAGATTCTTTTTCTGTTTGTGGATTAAGAGTAACTCAATGTTGTTGGTTGGTTGGTTGTGTTCAAATCATTACAACGGTTGTTGGATTTCGTGTGCGCCGATGTTACTTTGTTGTGCATCCGAAACGGAACTTTATTTGAATAAATTTTCAAAATCAGCGTTTAGTTCTGTTTATTGTGCCGTTTGGTAAAGTTGTTTGTCAATACACGTTTGTCGAACAGGTTAATTAAATTGTAACGGAAACGGTTGTACGGTTATAATGTAAACAGTCTTTGAAAAATATTTATAAAATAAATAAGTACGGGAAATTTTATTACAAAAAAAAAAAAAATAAAAAAATCGCAAAAATTTCTTTTTATTGTGTAAAATTTGATCAAAAATACAAATAAGCATGGATAATAATAACGGAGCAAATCTGGTTGAAACTCCATCAACTGTAGATCGTAGTTCCTCGTCAACCGATGCATTTATATATACTCAAAGTTTTGGCTGGAGCCGGTTTAAGCCAAAATGTTTGCAACGTTTTTGTACTGCAAAGTGGGCTCTATTTTGGCTGTGTTGGGGTGGAGCAATGCAAGGTAAAATTTGATTTAAACAAATGATTAAAAATAAAAAATAAATGCAAACGGAAGGAACTACACAAAAATTCGAAATTAAGTTTTTGATTGTTTTTTGTTCGTTTATTAAACTAAATGTTCACGCAAATTTAAAGACCCGTGCGATCAAAAAATTTGACGTTATTAATTATATTCAAACGCCAAGAACACCTTGTTATGATTGATTTTGTTAAGTTTTTTTCTTCTCCCGTCAAAACAAATAAATATGTAGTTACGACCGGTTGCATTTAAAGTGACGATATGTGCTTTGAACAGAAAAAAACAATTGTAAAGAAGATTTTTAGGGAAAGGTTGCATTCATATTCGCATATCGATGGGTTTCTTCCGCAACCTCGTAACTCAAAAACAACTACTTTTCAGGAGAGACAAAATACTTTTTTTTTTTACCAAATATTTGAAACTTTTTGCTTATATTTTTTTATAATACAAGAATTAGGAAAAATTCCGATATTCCGCCAAACAAAAAATTGCAAATTTGTAAGACAGTATTTACTGATTACTTTTCCGGTTAAAACAAAAAATCGGAAAAAATCGAGTTACGTGGTTGCGGAAGAAAACCATCGATATACAGAACTGTTTTTACAAGACCTTGTGTTTTTATCAGATCAGGGCCCTGTTTCTCAAAACTACAAGTTACAAGTCTACAAGTTTTACAATTTTTGTTTCGAATATATTTTACTTGTAGTTTTGAGAAACAGGGCCCAGTAAGTTGTGTTTTTAAAAGTTTGTCGATTTTAGAAAGTTTAGTAAATTTAAATTAATTTAAGAAATACTTTTCAAATAAATTTAGATGTTCACAATATTTTCAATTTTAAAGAAATATAAGTAGTTTTTTTAAATTCCTTAAAACGTAGGTACTCTTTTAAATTAGCAATATTTTACTAGAAAAGTATAAAAACATATTTTCCAAAAATAAACACTTTTTTATTTTATCGTTGTCATTTTTGTCAAAGAGGCAATTATGCGGTTCTTTTTGTCTGCCCTCGTGCGTTCTGCTTTTTCATCGGCTAATGATTTGGTGTCGCATAAAAAATGGCTATAAGAAATAAGTCCCAGTTTTAATAGGTCCAGCTCTCTCGATCTTATTTTATTTCTTTGCAAGTTATTTAATTTTTTTGTCTGGGAGTTATTTCATAAAGAAATAATACCCAAATGGGAAAGTGCCAACAGATTTAACATTTTTTTCGGTGTTGTTTTATTTTTAGTGGGAGTTATTTAGTTTTATTGCCTGGAAGCTATTTCATAATGCAAATATACCCAAATAAAATAAGTCCAAAAAAATTTAACATTCGCTCCTTTATTGCAACATAGTCATATCTAGGGTTCCCAACTTTTTTTGTTGCAATTAAAGTACATTGATTATTAAAGGTTAAGAAAAAAAGTATACAGTATAAATCAGGCGCGGATTCATAAATATAAAAATATGTTTTGTTTATTTCGATAATACAAGAATTCCCAATAATATTTTTTTAATGTACAAAATTTTTTGATATACCAGCAAGGTTTTTTTTATTGAATCTCTAACCAAATTTTCAATAACTATCGAAATCTTAATCCTAATAGTTATTTATTAGATAAACATTTTTTTTCATTTTTCGAATTTATTCTATGAGTTAAATTTCAGTTATGTATTTTGTAAAGCTTTTTTGTAATAGTTCTATTCCTTTAATTTTTCAGAAATGACTTTATACACTACCAGACTATTATATTGTATTTTCTTTTTACATTTTACCTTAGCCTTCCTTTGGAAAGCAATGAATAAATTCGAAAAATGAAAAAAAATTTTTATAATAATCTAAAGTAACCTTCACAAGGAAATAATTCCCAATTTCTAATTGTTAAAATAATTGAGTTAAATACATTCAATTTTTAAAGTAACACTATCCAGTGAACACAAAGAATGCTGACGAAGGCCGTAACGGGCCAGAAAATGCATTACATTCTGCTGGTGTCTAATAATTGTAAATTTTTCTGAACATTCAATATACCTCATTGCTTTCCAAAGGAAGGCTAAGGTAAAATGTAAAAAGAAAATACAATATAATAGTCTGGTAGTGTATAAAGTCATTACTGAAAAATTAAAGGAATAGAACTATTACAAAAAAGCTTTACAAAATACATAACTGAAATTTAACTCATAGAATAAATTCGAAAAATGAAAAAAAATGTTTATAATAATATAAAGTAACCTTCACAAGGAAATAATTCCCAATTTCTATTTATTAGATATTTTCAATGAAACATCTAGTTTACTGTATTCAAGTACTTATTATTCTACATTCAATCCCAGCAGATGGCATCTATGTATAACCAAAGGTTGAATTATTAAAAAGCCTTAGTATTTGCAATATTTATGTTTATATGAATCAAATTTCTATTCGATAATTTTTGACGAAAGCACGGATTTGTCGGGGAAAAGCCAGATTTCCTTATCTTTAAAATATTTCAACATACAACAAAAATTTGAAGAGGCTTCAAAGGATATGGATGACGTTGATGTGTCAAGTGATGCGAAGGCACTATCATCAATAGTTCTTAAAGCTTTGACAAATTTTGGTCTTAACCTAAAAAATTGTGTAGGAGTTGGAACAAATGGGTGTCCAATGCTGTCAGCAATGAAGTAATTAAAAAAGTCTAATTCCTAAAAGAAAGATGAATATAAGTGAACTCTAAGATCACTTATTCGCAGCTTAAAAATTTTGTAATTTTTTGATAAAAGTCGTAAACCCTTTGTGACGCACACCTTACAACGCATGCTACAGTTTTTCAGTACTATATAATAAACCCAATTTTATTTATTTTAACAAAACAAATTACATATATAAACTAATTTTGAGATCATTAATGAATGTACGAATGAATATCAATCTTTTTTTAACGAAATTTATATTGTGATGAGTCTGCTGTAAGTGCTATTTTAAGCTCAAAAAGCACCTAAAATAATAATTAATTCGTGTATAACATTAAGAGATCAGGGGTGGGGTGGTATTTGGTAAAAGTTATTGTATTAATGATCGTCGAAATACATATTTTTTAATATAAAAATAAAATTATACCTAGATGTATAATTTAATTTTTATATTAAAAAATATGTATTTTCTTATATTCCATTAAAAAAAATTAATTTGGAAAATTGTTGGTTTGTGGACTGGTTTTGAGATTATCCCATATACCATTTATTTTAAAACCACAACTAGCTGATGAGCTGAATATGTTTCATAAACGAGATTAACACATTTTAACTTGAGCCTGAACTGTTGCATTGGCAACAAACATGGAAAATATCTGAAAATCTATCAGATAACGTTGTAGATGCTTTAATAAGCTGTGATGAAGATATCTATCCAAATCTAAGAAAAATATTTCAAATTTTCGTGTCAATGCTCGTCAGTTTCCTACCCTTCGTCGAATAAAAAGATGGCTCAGATCAACAATGACCGAAGATAGACAGTACTATCTCAATTTGCCTCACAAGGAAATCACAATTTACTTATTTAAAAAGACTTATTTATTTTAATTTATATTGAACGGATCTTATATTTTATTTACCCCTATTGTTTTGTTTTTATTATATACAGTCATGTCACAGAGTACAATTCCGTTCGGAAACGGAATTCATTCCGTATTTTGGTGCTTCAGAAAATGACAAAAAAATGTTTCGGAATGAAACCATTTTTGTTTTCATAACCGGTATAGGAGTTGTCTGTATCTGAAAGGCCATAAAACTATCAAAATACACTTTCCATCAACAAACAAATATGTTTTCTCCAATTCCGAAAGGAATCATTCCGAACGGAATTGTACTCTGTGACATGGCCCATAATATACACATATTGTTTTTAATAAACTTTTAAAAACAAATTTTTTACTTTTTTGTATTATACAAAATTTCCCCCCCGTAAAGCTCGAGCTAGATCCGCGCCTGGTATAAATATAAAGTACAATTAATTTCTTTTTATTGTTATATTTAAAAATGTTTTTTTTTTTATTGCTTTTCGCAAGTTTTATCAAACAATTACACTGTGCTAGAATTTGACAACTGCCAACTGGCGCTTTAACCTTATTCGGGTACGCGCTATGTGAAATTATGGACCGATTTACAATTAGAAACAATGACTCAAATTTGATCAAATAATCACTTTACGCACAATGTTTACATAAACAGCCAGCTGGACGGACGGACGTACATCGTTAAAACGATTCAAAAAGTTATTCCAAGTCGATCGGTATACTAAAAGCTGTGCCTAGGACCAATATTTTAAGGTGTTTCAAACATCAGCAAAAACTCAAAATATGCATAAATCTCCACCATTGCGGTGTGGGTATTAAAACTTGCCCTTCTTATGAACTGTTGAAATAAAATTATTAAACGCTTTTTTTTAAAGTGATCTCGTGTATTGATAACGAATCAATTTGTACTTAACTGAGATTAATTTACAGTTACCTTTCCATCGAGACTCAAAAATCTATTTTGTGTTTGTATTAAAATTGGCATGGATAATTTTCCAATCCAGCACAATTTTGACATATGATCCTCATTTAAAAACTTTACCTCTTTGCCAGTTACATACATATGTGACCTTCTCCGAGAAAAGGGACCTTGTGTGTCGAAAAATCGATAAAAATTATAAAAACATTAAAATTTTACTTTTTTTACGTTTTTCTCAAAACTTCATTTTCACACACTAGGCCCCTTTTCTCGGTGAATGTCACATATGGGCACTTCCACAGAAAAAGCTATATTTTTGTCACGTCACGCCACCTAGCAATTATTCTTGTATTTTAGAACCACGTTGTTCAAATTTTTCCTCTCTTTCACTTAATGAAAACCTGGTTGCTCTTTACACCAAAATGCAAAAAAGTAAATAATATTTTCATTATTCTTTGAGAAACAATTAAAAATGGTTGGTGACAAAAAGTAGACATTTCTGTCGAAATACCCATATATAGAAATTTATTTTGTCTTTGCCATACCCTATTCTACAATTCACTCACTTTTTGACAAAAGTTGTGTATTGATAACGAACACAGCCCGACAAAATTAAAAATCATTTTTGCTTCTTTGAATTTATCAACTGATTTTAGTTAATTTGGGTGCGCTGAATTCAAAACTGTAATCAGTTTGTCTCTATCTATGATATAACTTTTTATACCCTCCACTTATGACCTCCAATTACACCAATTACCCAAATTTTTTTCCAAATTTTTTTTTTTTTTTTATCAAAATTTTTTATTTACTGCTATAGTTATTGCAAAAAAAAAAAAAAAAAAACTCCAAAAATTTTTTAAGTATTTTTTTTTTATTTTAATAAATCTGTATGAAACAGTTTTACTTCTTTTTATTTTTTTAATTCCTATGGAAAAGTTTTACTTTCTATATACTTAAAAAAATTTGGGAGTTTTTTTTTTTTGGCAGTAATTATAACAGTAAATAAAAAATTTTGATAAAAAAAAACAAAATTTTGGAAAAAAAATTTGGGTAATTGGTGTAATTGGAGGTCATAAGTGGAGGGTATAAAAAGTTATATCATGAAAACTAGAGCTGATAGAGACAAACTGATTACAGTTTTGAATTCAGCGCACCCAAATTAACTAAAATCAGTTGATAAATTCAAAGAAGCAAATTGAGTGTTGGCCTGTGTAATCTATGTGTACCAAATTTATGCACTAGACGATTTTGTTGTGCATTTAAATAGAAAACGTTGACAGCTGCAGTTTACAACTTTGGTAAACGTAACTTGGTTATAAATAGATATACAGAACTTTAGTTTTCGTCATGCCCACTTCTCCAGTCCCAACCGCTTTTGGCAGATGCTGTGCATTGATTTGCATTCTATTTAGACAACTTACAGCGCCTTTGATATACATAATTCTATTTTGTGCCATGCCCACTCATCTATTCCTGCCCATTTCTTCGCATGACTAGCGAAGGAAAAAATATATTGTTTAGTGCCGCGCTCACTTCTCCAATTTTTTTGTCGGATGTTGTGAATTGATAACCAAGATGCTTGCATAATAATTTCGAAACTTTGGCTCTTACCGTCCTCCAGATGTACAGAAATCTATTTGTCTTTGTAAGGAAGGTGCCACGCCCACTTCTCCAATTCCGTAAAATTTTCGAGGTTTTGTTTGTTGATAACCCATTTCCAGATAAACATAAATTTATGCTTTGTATGGGAGATGTCATGCCACTGGTCCAATCCCACCCATTTTTTTAAGAGAGGTTGTGTATTTATAACCAACCTTATTATAAGTATCAAGTTTTTACAATTTTTGTGTGTTGCTAAAGACCGTTATACACTATCCCACAAATTCTTAAGTATGTTACGAAAATGCTTTCCTGATCTAATTATTGTTTGAAAATTTTCGAAAAACAATAAAACTTATCATGACAGGTTCGTATTTTTTTCAAAATACGTAAGACTTATGTATGTCTGGGATCACACAATCAAAGTTTTCTTTCAGAAAGTCTGAGTTTATTGGTGAGAGGGGAAGAGAACATGCTTTTCACCTCTCCTCTCTCACCCATAAACTCAGACTTTCTGAAAGAAAACTTTCATAGTGTGAACCTAGACTATGTGATAGTGTAAAGCAGATACAACAAAGATATTATTATAAAATTGGGAAACTTTAGCGTATGTCGTTCTTCAGTTATACAGAAATATTGAGCATTTTATCTTTGTATGGGAAGAGCTCCTTCCATTCCATCAGTACTATACTGTAAAAGTGTACTAAGCAAATCTGTGGCATTTTGACAAAACATCTTAAGTCAAATTAAAAAACTTGTCCTTATTTGCCAACCCAGTTGGCCACGTCTTTAAGACATCCTCGAATACGGATGCACGACAATGTTAATTCCTGTTCGACATGTGAGGGACAACGGGAACAAATCGTCAACGACATTTTCGAACAAGTGTCGCGTAAATCGTGCACGACACTAAGAAAGACAATGTCGCCTACTTTATCATTAACGACTACCTGCATGACAATGTCGTCTATTTCGACGTCCACGATAAAAATTATTATATGGTTATCTAATTCAGACAGTTTTTTAGTATAGTTGGAATTTTAATTTCTGTCGTGCACACATCATTGACGACGATGTCGTCAACGGCAATCTGGCCAACTGGGAATTGTCATTTTAAAAACATTTTTTTTTACGTTATTGAAAATTTTTATCATAAACGATATTTTTCCTTAATTTTGGCTTATTTTATTATTTGAAAAAATGATTTTTTCACCGATTTTTTAAAAAAAATCTTTTTTGCTATCTTATCTCGATTTAAGATGTTTTGTCAAAATGCCATAGATATAAAAGTTAAATTTTTTTTTGGAGAATTAAAAATTCAAACTCAGCATCTTTTCTACTTTCTCTCCTTAACAGTCACGCCTTCTTCGGTCAATAGAACAAAGTAAATGGCTTTATTGACAAAAAAAATGTAGGGTTCCAATACGGTTTGATCAAATGAAACTCACACTTTCTTTGGTTGTTAAACGGCTTCAGTTTCTTTAGTCGAACTACTAAATTCAATTTAATTGAATGTGTAGGTGTGTTATTTCGTTCCTTCTGTTTTAGTTTTGAATTTAAATTAGAAAAGTGTGTGGTGCATTTAATAAAATTGTATTTTCTCTGACACTTTAATGCCCGCCCCTATTCGATGAAGATTTTTGTGCTTTGACCACAAACGAAATAAAGGGCTTAATTGGAAAATAATAGAAGTATTTTATTCTTATTCTCTAAATAAATAAATTAAATCTGGTTTAATAGTTGAAAGGTCAATTGCGACAATAAAGTAAGCTTTTAATTAAGAAACTTAATAGAATTGTTTGAACTTGAGATAAACTTAATTTATTTTAATAATGTAAGTAAAATAATTTGGCTGTAACGAACGAATCGTTGATATCCTTCACCGAGAGGTAAAATATTAAAGCAGTGGGGATTTATAAGTTGTAAATCAATCTTTATAAAAACTGAGCTACAGTACATAAAAGTGTGCCTTATATGGATGCTATAGAGTGTAAGTTATTGGCCCATTGTTACACAGTTTTGGGGTTTTTTAATATCTAGTAATTTTCTAGTTTATTCAACAAAATTAGCCGTTTGTGAATTACGCAAATATATGTTGTGCAACCTCCTTTATTTTCGAAACAACGGTATATCTCGAAAAACAAGAGCTAACCAAAAAAAAAAAAAACGTTTAGCACCACTAGACAGCGTACTCGAATTAGGCTTTCACGCCGGGTGCACCGCTTGCAGGGAAAAAAGTGTTAAAGTCTTTCTAGCAATATCAGTGTAAGTCTGTTGTATAATAGAGGTGCTACGAAGAGCCAAGAAAATCCTGAAAATAAAGAGGAGGATTTTTTCTTTCCAAGAATAAGAGGACGCACAAAGGGTTTTTGCCAATCTTGACGGACCTTGCTTTTTGTTTTAGCTTCTATTGCTTCTTAAAAGTTATTGAGTGCCCCTAGATGAAATATGTATTATGGTCTTAGGCAGGTAAGCCTCAAAATTAAATCGGACCAAGAAGGAAAGAGTTCCCCCTAGAAGAACTAAACTAATCCAACCTCTGAAAAATGCAGTTTTTTAAAGTTTTCCCATACTTTCGTTTAGCAAATGCAACTTTTAACTTCGTCGAAAGTTAAAAAACCTAAAATTGGACCCAGGAGATCGTAAAATTACACTTTTCTTCCCTGCCCCCTTTTGTGGGCGGTGACATAGAATAATATTAAAAAAATGTCAATATTAAAAGAAAAATATTACTAACGCCTTAATACTATAAGAATTAAATTTTTGAGCTTTTATGGGCAGGGGTAGGTATCCCTCCAAACCCAACTCCGAAACGACCCTGTCAAAAAATAATTTTTTTTTATTTTTTTTTGTTAATTTCCACAAACTGTTCATTTCTCTTTTGCACTAAGATGCTGATGAGTGTCATGGTTCTTCTTCGCCTATTTCTTCACAGTCCTCTTCCGAATCTGAGTTCTCTTCAGAGCCAATTACAGGTGGAAACATAAAAGAAATTGCCTCTTTCGTAAAGGGTAATGACTTTTTTTGGAGTTAGTCTTATGCTAGAACTGAGCAAAAGTCTATTTATAATATCTATGTTACACTGAACCCCTGAAAACTTTCTAGCCGAAATATTTATTTCGTGCCTCAGACGCTTCTTCTGATAATAGCCCGAGAGACAACAATGCTTCGCTAATTACAGTTGCGCCGTGTATTAAAATCTTGTGCATTGTAAGTGTCTTAGTATGCCGAGGATTTAAAGTAACGTAAAGTTTTGCAGTGTCTAAGCAATAATGAGCAAACCACTGTAGTTCCTTCAATAATAACTTTGATTCGGTCGATAAATCAAATACAATTCCAGTTATTTGTGCAGCTAATTCAGTATTTGAAAAAATCTTCTGCTGGTGTTACCATCGTTGCTGTTTCCAAATCCAGTCTTCGGTACATCCACTATTTGCCCTAATTCACTTCTAAATTTTTCATGGATAGTTTTTTCTCTCTTTAATAATAGTTTTTTCCTCGTCCGATCTTAATTGACTCTTTTTCACTGTGAGTTTATGCGGCAGGTGCAATATGCTCTAAAATAGACGAATTCTGGTTGCACAGGCGGTTAAAAACCGTTAATTAAGGTTTCGCAAATTCCTTTTTTACACAGGTAATATTAGTCTTAGAAGTAATAATTCAAATAAAAAACATGTACGTACTACCAAGATATTTTATGACTGACGAAAGGGTTTCTATCATATGCACATTCCTATGCAAGATGAGCAAAAACAGAAAAAGGTGAAATTTTAAAAAAAAATCACCCAAAAAGAAAACGCGCAACGTTTTTTTTTTCTTGAATTTAAAAGTAGAGATTTCAAATTTTATTGTGATGTATAACATTTTTAAAAATGTAACTAAATTCACTTTTAAAAACCTTTTAACTTATTTTTTTACAAAAAATGAACAAAAAATGTTTTTTTTAATTTCGAACGAATTTTTTATTTTAAATTTTTTAAGAATTTAAATTAAAACTTTTCTAAAAATTACTTTACGTAGCTGTTAATACAGTATTTTACAGAAAAGAAATCAATGTTTAATCTTTATTCGTTTACAAACAAAAAAATATATTGTAAACCTCTCAAAGCCGTAAAAAGTCAATGAACACGCATGGAATTTATTCAACTTTTCTGACTTTAACAGTGTCCAAAACTAAAATCCACAAAGCAAAAGACTTGAAAATTCACTATAAGATGTTGTCTGTAGAGCTGCGTACTTTAATTTTTACATTTCTTAAATTTAATTGTTTGCCTAATGTCCGGCTAGATTGGCAAACAACCCCTATTTGGAGCGGGGGGAACGGATTTTCATCTTTTAGCAGCAGCGATAATGCCGAATGCTTATCCGACAGATTTTTGTATTAAAAAATAATTTGAAAAATTAAAAGAAATATGAATTTACAAAAAAAAAATTTTTCAATTACATATGTTTTACATTTGAGAATAACGTTTGATAGCAAGTTGAAAATAATTAAATATCTTAAATTGAAAATAATTCAACTTTTTGTTAAGAATGCTCTATTTTTAAAATTATTTACAAACGTTTGGCTTGATGTGATTATCAATTTGAAATCACTTTTAAATCAAACCTCAGTGTTTGTTGGGTGTGAACTTAAACCGTGGTATTTATAATATACACGTCGATAGCAAGACCCATTATATCTGGTGGCAAGCAATGGGACAGAAAACTTCTAGCTAAGGATTTATATGCCTTTCCTTGCTTTTATTGGCATAACTAGAGCGATTAATAGCACTCTTTAGGCAGCACTGTGTCAAAAATTTTCAAGAAGGTCGCGACCAAATGAATCTGACACTTAATCTTTATGTAAAATTGTCCGCTGAATCCGAATGTGAAGTCAGAATGGTCAAAAGAGATTTTCCAAAATAACCGTTCCACGAATATTTTCTGCATCAAATTTTACTAGGGGTCTTCTAAAAAAAAAAAAAAAAAAATCGTGCAATGTATGTAAAACGAAAAAATCAAATATTTCAAGGCCCGGAATTTCGAAGACCCATTTTACAAACATTGCACGATTTTTTGGTCTTAGAAGACCCCTAGTAAAATTTGATGCAGAAAATGTTCGTGGAACATTTAAACCTTCTAAAGTGCAGTTTAAGTATACTTTAGTGGGGAAGTTAAAAAAGAACAAAAATTACCCCTTAAAATGAGTGTAAGAGGGCTTTAGGCTATATTCTAAGAAAAGAGTCGCCATACAATTCTAATGAAGTCATCTGAAATAGTATTTTAGCTCAGTAGAACATTAAGTACCCGACCTAACTTTTCAAAACCATTTGGCAGATTTATTCTACCAGTAGTCTAGTTTCATTTCACGTTACAAGTATTGAGGCTGGCGGCGATGACCCGAATTTTGTTGCTCTGTATTATCATAACTTCATTAGATTTCTACTCACTAAAACTAATGTTTTGTTGTAAAAGTTCTAAATAAAATAAAATAGATTTAAATTATACACGAATTAAATTTTCCGAACATGGTCGGTTATTCTTCAAAACCGAGTCACAAAAATATACATAAAGTAAAATAAATTTGTCTTCTTAGGTCCGTTTTCACAACTTAACGATAGCTAAAAGTAGACTTTAGCTGGTCTTATAAAAAGTGTTCCATTATTTAAACACGTGAACACGGGCCTTAGTAACTCACATTTATTGATTTAGCCTTTATTTGTGATACATCTTAAGCTTATATTACTTGGCAAATTAAAACATACGACTACATACATATCTAAAGGGTATTCCAACCATAACGCACGATGTTGATTGTGAGTCACGCCTTAACGTCAAGTTTTTTGCCCAACTAAATTTGACATTTCTTTGTTTCACTGTTTGACAAACCTCGGAGAAATACAAATTTGAGCAGCTCCTTCAGATTGTTGAAGCCAGACAGAATTGAATGGTATTTTTATAGAGAAAATCATCTTAAGCGACGAGCAGGGTTGTTAAGCGTTTTTCTTCAAAAATCGTCAAAAGTTTGAACAAAATTCGTCACAATCGTCATGAACAGTTAACAAAATCGTCAACAAATCGTCAAATATTTAAATTTTACAAATTGGAGACAATTTACTGCATTGAGTGGTTCAAAAATCTAAATTTTTAGCAAGAAATTTTATTGATGATAAAGAAAGTGATATTGTTCAGTTTTATTCTATTTATTTCAACAAGTGGGCTGAAATATATTTATCATTTGAAAAGAAATATATAAGAACAAATGTATTTTCATAAAACCATAACAAACATTTCGAGCCCTAACAGCGAAAATAACGTAAGCGACATGGTTTTAAATTTTCGTTTTTTTTAATAAATGACTTTATTGGCAACACTTGCATCATCTCCTAAAATATCATGGTCACATAATGTACCGTTACGATTTTATAGCAAAAACAATTTTAGTGTAAGCGACAAATTTCATACAAAATTAATATGAAATAAAACAAAAAGCTCTCTCCTGTAAAATTTGATTTTTGGCGCTAACATTATTTTCGCGGTTAGGGGTCGATTTAATTATTTCAGTTATCCATATTCACAAAAACATTAAATAAAAAATTAAATCTCATTTGCTATTAACTCGAGCTATCTTTAAATGATTAATTTTTAGCGCTATGCAAATTGTTTTTACTGTTGAAGGTGATTAACCAAGGGTTCTGTCTAGATCAACAGTCTTTCTTACTTCCTAACACTCAACTATACTTAGAATTACTTACCTAACAGAATTAAATGGGAATTCGGCTTTTTACACGCAAATAGAAATATTCTTTAAATATGATTATGACTTCAGCGAAAAAATTAAATCGTATGTAGCGTCGCAAATCGAAATCATTAAAACGCAAAGCGGATCAAACCAATTTTGAAAAAGCGGAGCAAATAGGGCCGACGCAATTCGGGGCTCTAGTGTATATTTTTTTTGCCGTATCGATGGCATTCATTTAATTGTAGAATTCAAATTACTAGTACCTGGTTTGTGATGGGGGAAGAACTTTTTTTGTTTCATTTCTAATAATTTTTGTATATCGAAAAATGATTTTTACGTTTTGAACTGTTCCCAATACAATTGAAGCACAGCCGCGAATAACGTTTTAAGTTACAAAATAATAATTTTTCAGGAGAGCAAAAAAACGTTTTTTGACAAGCAGCATTATTTGTTTTAAAAATTTTTTTTTTCTATTATTTAAAATAGTGATAATAAAAACTTTAATGCAAAAGGCTTTTAAAACATTATTCCGCACTGCAAAACCATTTCGGTTTCATCATTATGTTAGTAACTTGCAATGTTCTTCCACTGGCTGACACTTTGTACGCCATTTTGAAGGCGTTAAGGTGCATAGTTTTGGTTGATTTGACTGTGTAAGAGAGTAAAGTCAACGTTTATCTGCAAAAAAACAGTTTTTGCAAAATGTGGCGTTTACAACGTTTTTCGCGGCTGTGCTTCAATTGTAAATATTTCTTGTAAGTGTTTTACTGATGCCAGAAAATCGTCACAACACTATTACTTTTAGTTTAAAAATCGTCAATCGTCATTTTACTGTATTTTCACAAAAAAATCGTCAAAATGACGAAAAATCGTCACATCTAACAACCCTGGCGACGAGGCACACTTTCACCTCAGTGGATTTGTTAACAAGCAGAACTGCCGCATTTGGGTAAATGAGAATCCACGAGTGATTGTTGAAAAGCCGATGCATCCACGAAGAGTGACTGTTTGGTGCGGTTAATAGGTTGGTGGCGTCATCGATCAGTACTTCTTCGAAAAAGAGGTCGGCTAAGCAGTTATCGTGAATGGTATACGCTATCCCGAGATGATAACAGACTTCTTGTGGCCAGAAATTGATAGTATGAAGCTGGACGATATGTGGTTCCCACAGGATGGTGCAACTTGCCACTAAGCCAAAGAAACAATGAATCTTTTGCCGTGTTATCTTACGCACTAGTATGTTATTTGACCGTCACGATCATGTGATTTGACAACGTTGGACTTCTTTCTTTGGAGATATTTAAAAGAAAAAGTGTACGTCAATAAGCCAAGAACAATTCAAGAGCTAAAAGATGAGATTATTCGGCACATTAACGACATCGGATTGAGGTATGCCACCGAAGACGTGGCGGGCATTTGGCCGATATTTTGTTTCACACATAACCCAATAAAAATTTTTATCATTTTGCGAAGCACTAATGGTACATTTAACAAAATAAGCGCACAATTATGCGCTACGCAATAAGACATACAGAAATGCAGTAAAGTAAGTGAAAAAACTCTCACCAACTTTTATATAAAAAAAAAATAACATTTCAAGTGCTACGGCATTCCCTTACTACGAAGCAGGTTTGTAAGGGAGAATACTAAAAAATAACTGTATCAAAACATTCAGTGTGTAAAGCTGATCGTTACATCCAACAATTTTTTTATGAGCTGAATAATGCGCTTCATGTGTCAAAAATGTATTGCTTCAAAGTGGGAACTCGCCATATAAAATTCATGTCTTCCGTATGCGCAATGGTAAGCGCAACTCTTATGTTTCTCCCTTACAAACCTGCTTCGTTGGAAGCTCCATTTTTTACTGGGAATTGTCATAGATCTTTTTATAATAATAACAAAATATTAAGACAATTTTCTGAAAACTTTTTTTTACAATTAACATCGTGCGTTTTGATTGGACCACCCTTTATATCTTTGAAAGAAGTATGTAGTAGAATTAAAAAAAGGGAACACATTCCAAATCAAACATGACACATATTTAAAGCAAATAAACCAATTCTGCACCTGGATGTTTTCCTTTTGTAAAATTTTTAAATGGCATCCATTAAATTCACCCGAATGGCCATAAACTGACGTTGCTCCCGTTCACCCGCCAAAAAGAACGTTTTTATTAATGTTGACCTCATATGGAAAACATGAATTAAGTGAAAAGAAATTAAAAAAATGGTTTATGTTTAGGGAAAGATTAAAATTCTGAGTACAAAATATTGAAAATTATACTGCTAATACTACGACGTTTATAATACCGATGCTAACACACACGCATACATAAATACATACGTATACACCTATTTTATATGGAACATTTATTAGTGTGGGGTTTAGCCAGGATGCTTTATGATTGTTTGTTGTGTTTTTTTTAAGGATGAATAAAAAGAAATAAATATAATGGTTGCCTGGTTGGTTGGTTGGTTGGTTGTGGGCTGAATGGATAAATGTTTCAATGGAGATTATTTCAATATGCAAGAATTGTTAAAAACATTAACATTTTGTACAGACAAAACAAAATTATTTGTTTTTATTTTTTATTTATTTTTCTCCATTATAGTGTTAGTTGTAAGTAGCAACCTCACAAATATTTAAAATGAATAAGGCTAAAGTGTACCTTATAAAATTCGGATGGTAATATTCGTTTAAAACTTGAAATATCAATAAGCGAAAATTCTACTACTAATCCTTTCTAAACATAAATTAAATCAGGTTGTCTAAACAGTTTCTCCAGGGATATTATTGGTGTCATTATTATTAGACAGTTGGAAGGAAAATAGTAGATAAGATTTACATAAACAACTGGCCTACGACCTAATCCCATGATGGTCTTAACCCATGGGTGACGTACAATGCACTTACCAACCATTCCTAGGTGTGGCCGCAACCAGCACACACAGGCCCCAATTTTGACTGTATATTTCGGCAGAACTTTACACTCGCCCTTTGTAAAGGAGCCGATGCTGTCTTGCACCCGCTGCTTTAGGAATAGACAACAGCATCATTTGAATAGCAACAACGCATCATTCTGTAGGCCGAACTTTTCCACAAGTTGTCAAAAATCAAATCTTCCTGACGGAACCCCGATGGGGCCATAACGAATAGTCAGATCGGTGCTGTGCCACCGGGAGCTACTGATCTCTGATCAGCTGCGGTCTTGAACAGATGTGTCAGTTTGAATATTGCCAAATTCCAGGTATTAGCTGCACCTGATTTCCCCAGAGGATGTAACACCATAAGGCCGGCCTTTTACGTACAGTTTAAACTGAACAGTTGAAACTATCAGTTAAAACTGTGCGTGAGTGGGTAATAACTCACAGTTCAACTCAACGGTTCAGTTTAACTGAGAAATATAAAATTTTTATATTTTTAACAGTTTCAACTGAAGTAATCGTGTGTGGGGGTTCAACTGCACAGTTCTCAGTTCAATTTGTGTCGAGCGAAAGTGCGTATATAGCCAAACCGTCCTGTTCGTTCAAATCCATGGTAAAAACTGAAGAATTGAACTGCACGTGTGTGTACATCTCAGTTAACAGTTAACGTACGTGAATGGCCGGTCTAAGATGAAATATTCTTAAACTGTCATCCTACATACCCCTGGGTGGGATTGGAGGGATAATAGCAAATGTTTCTCAATATACATTTCAATTACCAGATAAAAAGAATTAAGCTAAATTATGCCAGGATCGGCTTTTATTTGCGCAATCTCTTTTGTATAAGGCACACTCCCGCAAATAACATAAATGAAGATGAAATCGTAGCAAATTGATACAAAATTTGTCACCAATCGGTTTTATGAAACTTAATGTTTCCAAACATTTGAAAGATCGGCCCACTATGATCAAACAATTTTTACCAGATAGTTGTGCCGGCTTAATTGGTTGGTTGGTTAACGTGGTAGCGTGCCCAAAACTAGGTGTGCTGCAAGTAGAGTAGGTAGTGATTCCGTTTTGACACCTCACAACTCGCCAAGAGTAGGAATCGTGAAGCAAGTGTGACCCAGGGCAATACTGTGGGGGCTAGAGCTAGCCCGTAGCAGTTCCCGGTTCTTTGCAGCTGCGGCAGCATTCATTAATAGGGAGACCGAGTATCATAGCGTGATGGTCCAATAACCAAATGTCCCTGCGACTGAAATTGAGAAATCGGTCAGTGCGACCTGTGTCGTATGTGGCCCACGTTCCTTTGGTAGGCCTGCAGCCATCCAGTTTCCTTTATTTATCATTAGCCACATCCAGATAGTGTCTGAAGATTTCTCTTCTGATAGTCCCCAGGGGTGTTGCAACTGGCACGTCCTGCAAAATATCAAAAACAACTCCAGTCTTGGCCAGCCCTTCTGCCTGTTCATTGCCATAATGGTCCCTATGCGCAGGGATCCAAATGGAGGCGATGTCGGATAGGCTACCCAGTCTGGATAGTTCTTGGGACTTTGTGACATCAGAGCCGCCTGGTTATCGACGAAAATGCTAATTTTGCCGTTG
Organism: Pollenia angustigena; assembly: GCA_930367215.1. Taxonomy (NCBI): domain Eukaryota; kingdom Metazoa; phylum Arthropoda; class Insecta; order Diptera; family Polleniidae; genus Pollenia; species Pollenia angustigena. Next base: position 72,398,636 of record OV884057.1, on the reverse strand, counting down.
ATGTTGCTGCTATGTAGGTTTTTATATGCCTCTCTTATCGCCAGTATTTCGGCCTGAAATACGATTGCCTCATCCGGAAGACGGAAAGAGAGATTCCCTTGCAGCTCCCCCGAGAAAACCTTAGAGTCAACACCGCAGGTCATCTTTGACCCATTAGTGTACAGGTATTCATCAGCCAGGATTAATAATATGTAAGGTGGGAGCTCGACGAAAGTCTAAATCGGGTGTTTTTAACTGCACGAGACTTAAAAATAATATTACAAATTAAAGATATTTTTTAAATGATTTGTTTTTTGTAATAATCTGGTAGATAATTTCATGGAATTTATTTTTTAAATATGATTTCCGGCATATGTTCACCGCGGCTACGAGTTTCATGGTCAATTCGATCAGTTAAATTTGCGACTACTTTTTCCAATAAATCTGGCCGTATGGCAACGATATTTGTGGACTAAACTAAAGCAAAGTATAAATGTTCATTTAAATTTATTATTCTTTATACTTCATAGGAAAAATTTCTCTGTATTTAGTCTCAGGTATTTCTTAAGGTTAACTAACTTTGTGAATTTACACAAATTTTTTTTCTTACTGTAGAAAGCCAGTAGTAAATTTCAGCAGTGTTTCTATTCAAGAAAAGGATAATTTTATTTTAATGCTGCGGGTACCGTGCAATACAGTCTGTATTAACCAAAAACTAAATTTCCTAATTGTTTTTGTATATATTTTTTTTTTATCACAATGAACGCCAAACACACAAATTGACCGACTACTGTATTGGGGAATGTGCCACACATTGTTTTAAGTAGTAGCGCATAAAGTCCAAAGTTTATTTGCATGTTTGTTTGTTTGCTTGTTCCTTCGCTGCTTCATTCGTATTTTGGTAAATAGTTGCTACATAGATCTCTCGTATTATTCCCATAATTCATGCAAATTTCACGTTGGCTGATTAATATTTTTGGTCACGTGCCATGAAGCATCAGAGAGCCAGCGCAGCTGTAATGAAAAGCGTTTACAAAAAGATTTATCGCCATCATATAATGGGGCGCGTGGAAGGTAATATTTTTATAATACGTTTGATTGCCACCAGTATTGAAAAGCTGTATCATCATTTTATAAACACCAACACATATAAAAGTGGGAAATATAAATATTGTTTCTGTGTGTGTGTATTTCATTTTAATTGTCAAGTGTTGCTGCAACATGCAACAGATATTTGCTTAATATTTATCCTGACTACCACAATTTTACCAACAAAAAAGCTCTTTCTGACTTATAAACTGACTGGTCGGTTGGCTGGTCCAACTGACCATTGGCTTGTTTTATCAAAGTAATTCGAACTCTACGTGAGTCATGTGCACGTAATCTGTAACGGCTGTATTCAAAATTCAAAAAATAAACTCCTTCATTTATTGCTTGTTGATGATACGAGCACAAGTGGTATTAAAGTTGTTCTATTTGGATGGTTTATTGTGTTCAATCCCGAATTGTTTTCAAATTTATCTGTGGTTTTTCTTTCATTAGAACTAGAAAGTTTGAATAATTACACGAGTATCTACCACACAAATATCCATATTTATTTATGAACAACAACAACTGAATGAATTATGTTCATCTCAACGCATTTATGATTATGGGTGTGAGATGGTTTCAGTAATAAAATAAATAAATCAAATACATATCGAACTTGCTCAACAATACTGTGTTAATTCAAAGTTTAATAATTTTCAGTAGAAGCAAAAATTTTTTATATTTTACATTAAAGGCATATGAAAAAATGCTTAAAAAAAAGTGAAAAATAAAAATGTTGTGTCAATACACTATTGTTGAACAAGTGCGGTACACTGCAGCAATATTGCCAATCCATATGAAATTACACATACTGGTGTAATTTTGACATGCATGTGTAGCCCCTGTGTAATAAGTTTCATGTGTAATCTGTTTGTAATTTTACTTTAAGTTTTATTTTTTTTATTAATTTTTGACAGTCAAGATTTGATTTTCGAGCATTAAGTTTTGGTCATTTTTTTAATTTTTCATCACATTCAAACTTGCTTTTTAAACCTTGAACTTTTTTTACTTTCCACAGCATTTTCTCTTTACCTCTCAACAATAAACATAAACTACCAGCATAATTTTTTTTGACGAAATAATGTTAAACGTAAACTGTCAAATTTGGTTTTAATTTCTTTGGTTTTTGTTTTTTGTGCTATTTAATAAAAAAGTGTGTTAATTCTAGAGATTTAAGATTAATTTTTCATTTGCGTTACTCATTGAATAGTAATGAGCAAAATGACAATAAAAATAGCAATAAGGAACTTTATAATAATGTGTAGTCAATAGGTAGCTTAAGTCAATAAGTTTGTTTGCGTCAAACAGAACCACTCATAGCGAATTTTAAAAATTTATGTAGCTTAAGCTACGCGCAAACTTGTCAAATACTTGACGAAAAAACGGGACCAACAAGCAAACTAAATAATAATTTCCGTTAATTCTGATATTTATTTTGATTATAATATCACATCTTGTAAAAAACAGTTTTTTCCTATGTCTGGTAGTAAAATTAATTTTATATTTACAAAAGGAAGGCTACGCTTATTTGGTCAAGTATTTAATAAGTGTGACCGTAGCTTTAGAACTGTACAAAAACATTTTTGTGCTGTTTTTCTGCCGAAAATACAGTTTCTGTTCGGAAATAAGTACTTCACGTAGATACTGGATAACTTCAGCCATCAGCAAGCCTAAACGTTTAATTGCAAATATGAAATATCAATAAGGTTTTGCAAGTTGTTTTCATTCTAACAAAGCTACTTTTTCGAATTGTATGTGTAATTTTGCTTCAAATTGGGCACACAGTCATGTGTAATTTCCAAATTTTTCATTGGCAACACTGCGCTGCAGACAAAGTAACTAGTATTTAGCTACTACCCTGCGGGAAATTTGTGTCAATTGGTCCAACAGAATGGTTCTGGGAGTTGTGAAAATAGAACAGGTACAAAAAGTAAAAGCTCATGGCCAGTGAAAGGAGAACCAATCATGTAACTGGTTTATGAAGAACAAAAAGGTAGAAAAAGTAATGAATTACAGTACAGTCTTCACCGGTATTGTGATACATTTTTTTGGGACTTTCTAAAATTTGGCTCTTGAATTTAATTCTAGGACTTTTTTTTTTAAATAAAACTACATTGTATTGAAATAAAACGACATTTTAGTAACTGTCACTAAACACGTCTATTGAGAATTGATTTGTGACTAGTCAAATGGTGTTAATTGACCCCCTCCAATGACAACCCCATGTAAAAGTGATAGGTCTTATTCATAGAAAGTGTTAAAACTAGAACCGGTCTCTACCACCAAAGACCTATCACGGGACTAGTTTGGTGTCAGTTCGCTTCCCTCTAGGGTAATTGCAGAAGTCGTGAATGTGTTTACTAAGTCCGTCATACCATGTGAAAATTTTTTATTATTCATCTCAAACCCCATAAAGTATATAAATTCTGGCTTCTTGATTAATTCTAAGTAGATTTAGCCATGTCCGGCTGTCTGTGCATCTGTTGAAAACACGTTCACTTTCGAAAAACTCAGAAGTGCAATGTTAATGTCATATTGCTTCTAGTTATCCTAAGCAGTTTATGTTTGAAACCCAGCAAAATCGGTTCAATAAGATGACAGTTATGAGTCAAAATGTGGAACCACCACCACATTTGCTACACGGATTAATATAAGATTTGGCACGAATTCCTTTTATATGACTAGAAATCATATAGTTAAATTTCGTGAAGATCGGTATATAATGCACCATAGGCCCCATTTAAAGCCCACTCTTGGAAGAAAGTGATACTGTAGTAAAGTTTGGTACGTTACGGTCTTATAGGACTAGTAATCACAGTGCCAGTAAATACTTTACAGACTTTTGTGATGATAATTCCATAATTTACCATGAATTCAATATAAATTTCCCCCTCGGAAATATTTGTTCAAATAAACTTTTATATGAACTTTAATACTGACATCCGTTTTTTATAAAAAACTTTAAAGATTCCATATTCCAGGGCCCACGCCTGAAATAGTCTACCTGTCGGTGGAGGGAATCAAAGACTCGGCAAAGCCGAATGTAGCACTCTTATTTTTATCTACTTTTGTGGAGTTCTTGTTGTTCCTACATCGAACAAGTTGTAAATCGTTATTATTTGCAACTTTTGTAGTGTTATTGTTGTTTTTACAACAAACAACGCAGTGTTGCTATTTTGGAAAAGGCGGCCAAAAGTCTTGTTTTATTTAACCGCCAATTTTTAATTTTAAATACTCATATTAAAGTAAACACCTGAGTACATCAGAAGCCAAAAATTCAGATCTCTACGTAAACATTTTCCCTTTAAACAGGGTAATTCAACATGCACCTTTAAATTATCTGGCTGAAAAGTACGATTTTGTAATAAATTTTAAAAATTCAATCGCTTCTAACTTTTTATTTTCAAAACGGATTTTTGTGAAATAAACGGTTTTGATTAAAACGGTTTCATAGCTTTCATTTCAATGCAGACTTATATTTTCACCTCTTTTAAAATCGCTTTTATATTATTTTTAATTTAAAAAGATTTTGTTATTCGTGCTTAATTCCCAGTTTTTATTCTTGATAAAAACACTTGAAATTTATTGTTGATGGGATAAGCTATTCCTATGCATTTCACTGGTTGCTTAGGCCAGATCATCAGGAAACTTCATCCATAAAGATTTTAGACAAACTAAAGATATTAAACCAAATAAAACTGTTAAACGTATAAGACTTATAGCAACAGTTTTACTTGTAACAATATCAAAGCTTGAACAAAATACATCAACAATAAAAAAGTGGGTTTATCTCGTCTTACACTCCCCACCACAATTAGTTGAAATTCTCTCAACATTAATTGTAGTTGTAAGTAGGTTAAGAAAAACAAAATAAAAAACAAACAACAACTTACAAAAGATGTTGTCAATTAAGTGTTTTTTTAGGCCGTGCACTTGCCTGTTTATTATCAAAAAGTAATTTCAATTTTTGGGAATAAAAAATTTTAATTTAAAAAGATTTTGTTATTCGTGCTTAATTCCCAGTTTTTATTCTTGATAAAAACACTTGAAATTTATTGTTGATGGGATAAGCTATTCCTATGCATTTCACTGGTTGCTTAGGCCAGATCATCAGGAAACTTCATCCATAAAGATTTTAGACAAACTAAAGATATTAAACCAAATAAAACTGTTAAACGTATAAGACTTATAGCAACAGTTTTACTTGTAACAATATCAAAGCTTGAACAAAATACATCAACAATAAAAAAGTGGGTTTATCTCGTCTTACACTCCCCACCACAATTAGTTGAAATTCTCTCAACATTAATTGTAGTTGTAAGTAGGTTAAGAAAAACAAAATAAAAAACAAACAACAACTTACAAAAGATGTTGTCAATTAAGTGTTTTTTTAGGCCGTGCACTTGCCTGTTTATTATCAAAAAGTAATTTCAATTTTTGGGAATAAAAAATTTTAATTTAAAAAGATTTTGTTATTCGTGCTTAATTCCCAGTTTTTATTCTTGATAAAAACACTTGAAATTTATTGTTGATGGGATAAGCTATTCCTATGCATTTCACTGGTTGCTTAGGCCAGATCATCAGGAAACTTCATCCATAAAGATTTTAGACAAACTAAAGATATTAAACCAAATAATTGTTTTTTATTTTGTTTTTCTTAACCTACTTACAACTACAATTAATGTTGAGAGAATTTCAACTAATTGCGGTGGGGAGTGTAAGACGAGATAAACCCACTTTTTTATTGTTGATGTATTTTGTTCAAGCTTTGATATTGTTACAAGTAAAACTGTTGCTATAAGTCTTATACGTTTAACAGTTTTATTTGGTTTAATATCTTTAGTTTGTCTAAAATCTTTATGGATGAAGTTTCCTGATGATCTGGCCTAAGCAACCAGTGAAATGCATAGGAATAGCTTATCCCATCAACAATAAATTTCAAGTGTTTTTATCAAGAATAAAAACTGGGAATTAAGCACGAATAACAAAATCTTTTTAAATTAAAATTTTTTATTCCCAAAAATTGAAATTACTTTTTGATAATTATTTTTAATTTTTGAGTTAAATTTTACATAAATTTAAGGAAATTCGTAATATTTCCTAAAAAGGATAGTACCATTTTATAGGACGTATCTCTTCTTTATTTATATACCCATTTCGTTTTGCTCTTTTAAGCTTGATCAATTTTTCTGACTCAAGTCTGATGTTAATACTCTTTAAGGCTAGATTACACTATCTCACAAGTCTTACGTATTCCATAATACTTTGTGAGATAGAAATCTAATGAGTTTTGTTGCGACTGTCAAAAAATCTAATTTAACATGACATTTTGTGTTCACACCATCACACAAAGTATAAACACATGAAATAAAATGCAACCCTGATCCAATGAAAAGTATTATTGTTTAGAAATTTTTTCAAAAAACGATGAAGTCGTATGGGATGTCAAACTTTTTTCATAATACTTGTATTTTCGTGACACATTGCATTCACACTATCACACTTTGTCATATTATTTGAGTTTTTGACATGTATTAATACAAAGTATAATATGTAGTGTAATCTAGCCTTTACCAGCATATATTTTGTATTTTAAAAATGCATTCTTATAAACCACAATAAACCACCGCTGTCAAAAGTTATAGAAATTAAAAACTTGCTAGTAAAGAAATTAGCTGCAGAGTATGTGCATACATACCCAACAAACACGAAGGTTTGATTTTAAATTGAAAATGATTTGAAATCAAACGTTTTCTCAAACGACAAACATTTGATAATCATTTGAAAATCATAGCGTTCTCAACAAAAAGGGGAAATTATTTTCAAATTGAAAAATGCCTTTATTTTCAACTTGCTTTCAAACATAATTCTCAAATGTTTTTCAAATGTGGATTATAATACAATGTGGAATATAAAACAAATATTTTATTTTTTTTAATTTAAATTTATTATTTATTTAAATAAACTGTGAGATAAACATTCGGCACCATAGCTAAAAGATGAAATAATGTTCTTTCCGTCCTCTGATTCTTGGAAAGACAAACTACTTGGCTCCCTTTTATTTTGAGGATTGTAGCACCGCGATCGTTCAACAAACTTTCTCGACTTTCCCGTTTTATTTTCCTTTTTTTCGTATTTTTAATCATTGTAATTACTCACAACTAATTTTTATTTTTCACAAGAAATAAGCTGTTCACTTTATATTAAAATTTATTTTTAATAGTAAAACACATGTGACCACAAAGTAAAAAATGTAACTTAATCGCCATTTTTAATGATCACATTTATTTTTCGCTTTAGTATTGCCAAGTTTATTTTTGATTTGAATTTAACATTTGACAAACATTTGGAATCAAATTGATAAAACATTTGATATCAAATGTTTATTTTCAAATCATTATCGATTTGAACTTAAATGGTAAATCAAACAATTGAAAAACGTTTGAGAATTGTGTTTGATGTCAAATGATAAAGTCATTTCATATCAAAGGTTTGACTTCGTGTTTGTTGGGTAGCTGCTTAATAGGTACTATGTAAGTATGTGTATGTATCAAATTGTCTCTATCATATCATGTTTTGTGAATCAAAAGTTAACTGTGAATAAAACAGAGTTTGACATGAATATTTTGAATATTTGCTAGTTAATTTCCCTTTCGGAAAGCGCCAAATAAACCACGCAAAAAATTAAACAAACACCTTGTTGGTTTAAAATTGCTAGTGTCGTTTAGTTCCCAGTAAAAACTTCGCCTACAAAATAATGTGTTGAGTAATCAGAAAAACATAAAAGCACTACTTATAATTCTTCTGAAAGAAACAATGAATTTTACAAGGGATATCCTAAAATGAACGCATTCAAAAATAAGTCATTATTATTTACCGACAGAAGAAAGCTTCTAAATAATGAGTGAAAGAAGCTATTCATTTTGAAAAAGTAACCGAAGTTTTAACTGGGTTATTTCTGAAGATATAGAGGAAATATCTGTTTGCAACAAAAAAATCAATTTCTTTCAATTAATACGAAAATTTTATTTTTTGTGATAAACGATCTACGTAATTTCAAAATTGGATATTGGATCTTTCCTAAAATTTTTTAAATTTGCAATATTTTTAATTTATAAGATTTTGTTTGTCGTGCTTAGTACCCAATTTTATTTCTTTTTACACTGAAATTTATTGTTGGAGGATACGCTAGTTTCTATGCGCATTTTACTGGCTGCTTAGGCCAGATTATCAGGAAACATTCTCCGAAAAATTTTAGAAAAGCCAAAGATATTAGCAAATAAAAATGCAGATTGAATAAAAATTGCAAACACTCAAAAAGTCTTGTTTGCAACGATATCAAAGCTCAAACAAAATACCAACAATAAACAGTGAGTTTGTCAATTCTTAAATTCCCCACTTAAATTGGTTGGAACTCTCCCAACATTAATTGTAGTTGTTAGTGGGCTAAGAAAAAACAAAAACAAATTGCTGTATTGTTTTCGCAAGAAAATTTAAAATAAAGCAATTTGCCAGTTCAGTTTTTTTATGCCGTGCACTTGAAAATTTATTTTCAAAGTAATATTTTGGGAATATAGAATTTTTATATAATATTTAATTTTGGTTGTCGTGCTTAATTCCCAATTTATTATTGAAAATTATTGAAGGTGATTTTTGGTAGATTGTGATATTTTTTTCTACATATCAACTAAACCAGCGTTTAAACATCCACTAATTTTAATGTGAAAAATTAGTTAAGCTCAAAGGCAGTTTTTTTTATTTTTTTTATTTATTTAAAAAATGTTTCCAATATTTCGAAATCCACTGGATCTAATCTTCAGGGTAAAGAGGAACAATAATAAAAAACACGTCACACACGGTTTGCAATTTTAAATGTAATGCTGGGTACACACTATGCAACGCGTTTACGCAATCTAGTGAATTAAATTCATTTTTATTCATTCTAGATTGCATCAACATCAAAACGCTTTGATATTTTGAGGTTGCATTGAAACAGATTGCATGTAGGTTGCATTGTGTGTACCCAGCATAAAACCGTATGTATAACCGTGTGTGACGTGTTTTTTATTATTGTTCCTCTTTACCCTGAAGATTAGATCCAGTGGATTTCGAAATATTGGAAACATTTTTTAAATAAATAAAAAAAATAAAAAAACTGACTTTGAGCTTAACTAATTATTCACATTAAAATTACAACAAAAGGTCGAACAACACATATTGAACATTCACCAATTTATTAGCGATTAGGTTGGCTGTTTGAGATCTCAGTTTTACTGGGTTTAGTTAATCTGAAAACAAATTTGTGCCGCCAAGTTTGTACACAAAATTTTGACGGAACAGCTTAGTTTTGCTTCAAATATTGGTTTTTAATGAAACAATAAAAAAATCACATATCGCCGAAAAGATCCGATTTTCAGACTACGTTAAACTGAGTTTAAACTTAATACACTTCTCAAAAACCCGGCCTTAGGTCATTTTTTATTGTATTTATTTTATTGCATTTATTAAATACTTTGAAAAGTCTTTATATCTTATGAGGAAGCTTATAACATTAAAATAGCAATAAGTGGTTAAAGAGGAACAACTTGATTGAATGTCTATGATACTTAAAAGTTTCGTAGGTGAACAAATCTGTGAAAAACGTGTCATTTCATGAAATTCAATTATGAATTGTTAAACTCTTTCCTGAAAGAATTCAAGTTGATGTTAAATGTTTGAACCATAGAAAAGAAAGATAGAGGAAGAGAAAAAAGCTCAGCAATTAAATCTGTGGCAATAAATAATAATGGCATAAGTCGAATTTAGAAATTTGAGATGTTAAGATGTTTGTCTAAAATGAATTGTGTGTTGTATTGTGTAAGTTAAAACATAAATGCGTTTAGTTTTATTAATAACGACATTTAAAACTTGAAATTTAGCTGAGTGATAGATCGTGAATTCTTTATTGCCACAAAAGTAATTTAACGCTATGATTGTGTTAGCAAGCAGGGCTGTCATATTAAAAGTTTGCGATTATTTTCACGATTTCTAAACGCATTTAAAAACTTTTTTTTATTTATTTGAATTTGAATTTTTAAAAACTTTTAAAATCACAATACGAATGCGATTGTTTTGGATGATAAATGGAAAGTATTGCCAGATAGATAGAAAATATTAAAAAAATTGTTGCTATAGAAATTTGGAGCTTTCTAAGGCATTATCCTTATCAGAAGTTATTATTTGTTCAAATATTGAAATACACACGCAATATTTAATTTTATGCGCATTTTACTTAACAATCGTCGTACCTGCACCGTAAAATTAGTAAATTTTCAAATTATTTTGGAAAATATCGAGCCCTAATAGCAAAAATGATTTAACCAACAACATTTTAGATTTTTGTTTTTTCATATCATATTTTCATATCTCTGGAAAGCACCGTTTCGAAAAAAGAGCAAAAGCAATTTCAAACTAAACCCTTGACTTGAAGCAAAAATATTTAAAAAAAAAACCTTCTCCTGTAAAATTTTATTTTTGTTGGTTACATCATTTTTGCTATAAGGGCTCGATATGCAATCGAAATTGAATTTTCAACATTTTTATTTTTAAAAAATTTTTGAATATGGGCATTTCCATTTTGATGTGTCGTGATATTTGTAACACAAAATGTAAAAAAATTAAATGAAGAAGTCAAATTTGTAAAAAGGGTTTTTATATATACAAAGTAATGAAGTAGCACTGTATTCAAAAAAAAAAAAATTACAGTAATCGACGCTAAGGATTTGAAGATATAAGCAAAAATCTGCGCTGGCGTGACGTTAAACAAACGGAAGTGGATTTTGACTTGCATTACAAAACTGAATAAGACTGCGAATTGAGCAAGATGTTTTGTATAAAACCTTTTTTAGTAAACTTTGGACTACTACAGTTTTATTTTTCAAGCTATAAAATTTAAAAATCTTTGCTTGTTTTGAGGTAAATATGGGCATTTTCAGCGAAAAGTCTACTTTTTTTAATGTAACGCCAGATTACAAATAAGGTTGTATTTTCGGACCATGTTGTTCAGTCGTTATCCAATTTGTTACTAAATGTAGAGCTAGTTGCGCTTTACACCAAGATATAAAAAAGTAAACTATACATATAAAATTTTTTGAGAAACAATTCAAAATACTTCTGGCGTTACGTTACAAAAAGTAGACTTTTCGCTGGAAATGCCCATATGTCAAAAGTTAAGATGCAATTAGGAAATTTAGAACAACATTTGGTAGATTTTCTCCAACAAATCAAGATGATTGAACATATTTTTCAACATTTTGCATCGTGATCTCCGTTTACAGGCTTAAAAGATCAAGCTGACTCTAGAATTCGTTTCTTGGGCCATCAAAAAACAAGAAGAAAATGAAATTTTTTAGCAAAATAATCTTTACCGACGAAGCAAATTCCAGCTCGTTGGGTACGTTAACAAGCAGAAATGCAACCATTAGAGCAACCATTACATTTACAAAAAGTTACGGTTTGTAGGGGTTTGGATTCAGGAGCAATCATCGGACCATATTTTCGTGGAAACCGAAATGCGATTAGGGTCAATGGAAATCGCTGCAGGGAGGTGATCCGAAGTTTTTTGGGACGGAAAATTGGTTAAGGGCCATTTTTACCAAGTTCGGTTAACTTATAAAATCCCGCCTATAAAAACAGATTTCCTTTTGAATCCCAATTTGCTCATTTTGCATGCTGGATTAAGTAATCAGGGCCCAAATCGTCGCACACGTGTTCGATTGAACTTTCGTATCGGATAAAACTTCGTGACGTCTCAAAATCGGGATTGCGGCTTTCGAAAGATTTCGAAAAAAATGTATGCTTGTATACTAAAACTTCAAGGAATTTCAAAAATTCGATAAAAAAAATTTTAAATTAGCGGAAATTCGCAAAAATTTGCAAACAGCGGAATGAAAGCAAAGTCTAGTATTTATTAAAAATTGTTGAAGCTGTAAAGAATCAGAAAACTTACAGAAAAAATCGCTGCTATCGCGAACATGGCTAAAATTCGCGAATAATCGTAAACTTGGAAACAGACCCTAAAATTTATTTGAAATCGCTTAATTTTTTAAAAGTTCCAACAAGCCATCGAATTGATTAAAAGCCAATACAAATATAAGGAATTTAAAAAATTCTGTAAAAATTGTTAAATTAGGGGAAATTGCTAACAGCGGCACAGTGTTGCCAATTTAGCCATTTAGTGGCTAGATTTAGCCATTTTTCATCCTGTTTAGCCATTAAAAAATGAGTTTAGCCATTAGCCATTTTTTTTGACATTTTTCAACTTATTTAGCCATTCATTAGTTTGGCCGTTTTTCTTTTAAAATAATAATTTTCAATTTCTTATAAAAATGTATTAAAGTAAAATTAACATTTTTAACAATTCAAACTCATTTCATTTAAATCACAACTTTTACTTTCTTTCAAAATAAAGCAATCAACACAAACATCGGTGTTTCTTTATGGTTGCAAGTATTTCAATAAAGAGATGCAGGCGGCAAAAATTTTTTTTTAGAAATTTCAGAATGGACTATATAGTTGCTCTCACTTGCAAGGTCTAATGATGAAGTAGAGTAAACATCGTTTAAAGTAATTTGTGAAAAAGGATACATTAAACAACCGTTAATTCTGGCTCCTTGAGTAATTCTAAGGCTGGGTTTTTGAGATCCAGTTAAACTAGGTTTAGTTAATCTGAAAAGAGATTTGTGCCGCCATTACCAAGTTTGTATACAAAATTTTAACGGAACAGCTTTGTTTTGCTTAAAATGTTCGTCTTTAATAAAAAATTAAAAAAAAAATCATTTCGCCGAAAATATCCGAGTTTCAGACTACGTTTAGCTTAGTTTAAACTTAATCCACATCTCAAAAACCCGGCCTTAGGTAATTTTTTATTGTATTTATATTATTGCAATTATTAAATTAGCCATGTCCGTCTGTCTGCCCATCTATCCGTCTGTTGAAAACACGCTAACTTTCGAAAAACTCAAAAGAAATAAACAAAGCAGTTTGGAATTGAATCCAGCAGTTTCTAAATTACATTATAAAATTATCTTCTTACAAATAAAGTTCAGTAAATTATTAGAAATTGTTAAAAATAAAGCTAAAGTTTGATCAATTTAGTGGTCCGGGTTTTTTTGAATTTTTTTTAATCAAATATTTGTTGGGTCTTAACATGCCTTAAATATTGGATAAATTCTATCTAGTCTTAAGTTAAACAGACAAATAATTAACTTAAGTTTTTTTACTCATTCTGAAATCTTATGAAATTTAAATTTTAATTAAATAAAAAATCGAAAACTAATTTTAATTTATTCCAGGCCTCATAGTTAATGGCTTTATAAATGTTGTAATAACTACCATTGAAAGACGTTTTGGATTACGTTCACGTCAAACAGGTCTAGTGGCAAGTGGTTATGATATTGCCTCGTTCTTGTGCCTAGTTCCGGTAACATATTTTGGAGGTCGTCTTGGTGCTTCAAAGCCTCGTATAATTGCATGGGGCATAATACTTTTGGGATTGGGCTCATTAACATTTGCCTTACCACACTTCCTAGTGGGACAATATCGTGCAACCAAGTCTTCGACTAATACATGTACAGCTTTATACAGCAGCAACGTTACCAAACAGGTAAAGAGAAATAATCTTTAAAATAATATTTTTTTGAATAGTGTTCATTTTCTTAATACAAACAAAGTCTTGTGAATTAAATGGCATGACAACTGGCAACAGGGTTGAAGATGAGTTCGATTTGACAGAAAATCTAACATGGACTGTATGGATATTTTTTGCGGCTCAACTGTTGCATGGTGCAGGTGCTTCACCGCTTTTTACTCTTGGCGTTACTTATATTGATGAAAATGTATCGAAGAAAATGTCGTCTGTTTACTTGGGTATGTTTTATTAACATTTTTATTGTAGTTTTTTTTTTTAAATTTAATCAGAAATATCAATAAATGCATTCTTAAGTAAATATTTTTCTTAAATATGATTCTTTCTAAGCACACAACAAATTGGCTTCCATCTAGGCCGGCGATACACTATCCGTTTCAGTCGTACGATTTGTCTTCAAAATCATTTGTGCTCATAAAGTATGATAGTTTGGTTTAAAAATTAAATTGAGTGATGGTTTATAAATATTTTTATAAAATGATTCTATGCGATCTGAGTTGCAATTTCTTGTTAAGTAGTTGAGTCATAAGAGTTTGCATCTTTTTACGTGGGATAGAAATTTGTCAGCTTCTCGTATAAATGAATCGTATGATTAAGTGGCCTTTAGAGGCACTTTCCTAAGTGGTATTTAAGAAACTTTTGAAATTAGTATGCATTTCCGTTGAATATTTTTTTTATTTAAATTTAAAAACAAGCCGCCTTATTTATAAAAAATAAAACAGGTTTTTTTTTAACTTTTATTAAACAAATTTTTATGGCAAATCCGTTTCATAAACTTTATATAAACCTGTGCCCATATTCTGTAACTTTAATAAGAACTTCTCGCATCGAAAATATGTGAAACAAAATATTCCATCGTTTCTCGAAAAGTGTGTCTGTCACTCATGTCGAAAACTATCAAAAGAGATTACGTCGTTCCGTTATAAATCGATGCCTTACTTTCTCAACCTCGAATCTTAAAAAAATACAACTTTTTAGGAGAGAAAAAAAAAAAAAGTTTTATCTTTGTATACTTCGGTGTTTGGGTTAAAGTTAAAATGGAATTATTAAAGAATTGGTTACATCTTTGTAAATTGTATTGAAATAATAAGTTGTTGCAGTGTTAGAACACAAAAATAGCAGTCGTTTCATATGAAAAGGTCAAAACCGTATTTTTAAGTTACGAGGTTGAGAAAGTAAGGCATCGAAATGTCATAATATTACACTCGAAGCCGATGTGAAATTGAAGACGTTGAGAGCGCCAGTCACACATATCGTTGACGGCGATCAAAAACTACTAAAATTGAAACATTTTCAACGACGGCGGCGAAGATACAACCGTCGGCTATACCAAATAATGTAAAGTGCGACTTTAAAGGCTCAGTTAGCCGGGAGTAACAGTAACGTTGAAAATCAGCTGATTCATTTTGTTGTATGTATAGCAATTAGAACGATTACAGTTAGCAGTAAGATGTTACGTCTCAATCTGTAAGAAATAGATTGGTCTTACTTTTTTACGGTAAGGTTACTGTTACTATTACTCTCGGCTAACTAAGCCTTAATGTTTGTTATTTGCAAAAACGAGCTTTGAAAAAATTCGTATATTTTATAAAAATGTTGAAAGCAAAATAATTAAACAATAAAAAATGTACCAAGAACAAAAAATAGTTATTATTTTTAATAATTGTTAAAATTGTTTCTCGCCCCATTTTTTACGTGAGTTTTTTTGAGAGTTCAAAGCGGGAACTTTTCTCGCAAAAATGTTACAGACACACTTTTTCTGTAAATTGGCGACTTATTTCCTTACGTGACAGCTAGAACTCACCAAAAAAAAGTTACAGACACAGCTTAGTGAGAAAAACAGCTGTTTGTTTCAATATATGGCATTTTTGTTTCATTTCACACATTTCAATCGAAAAATTTCTCGACAGAACATGGACACTGTTTTATTTTTATAACTAAGGCCGTAAAAGTTTTTGGCTAACTATTTATAGTTATATAGCCAGGGTATTACAGAGTTTTGGAGCCTCATCCACAAGGCATCGGTCGATCTAAAAGAAGGCAAGATCTTCCAGAATCCGCTTCAAAGTATTTTGGTATCCACCAGTAGACGTCTGAGTTTTATTTGGTTCTCCACCAAGTCACGTTTATTATTTATGGTGCTCCTCCAGAAAAACACGTTAAAAATGTAAGGTTAGAAACTATTGCATATGCTTAATGTTAAAAGCCGCAAAAACTGTAACTCGGCACTGTTATACGACGCCAAACAATGAGCCAAAGCGTGATGAATCGTAAAACACAGGAAAAGCAGATAAGCAAAGTCTGCCTGTATACTCCAAATTTCCCTTGAATGTTTTTAAGCTTCTAACAAGGATATTTAAAACTTTTAATTTCAATGACACTTCTTGTTTCATTCTTTTATCATTTAACAACTTTCTTCGCTGCCAAAGTCCTTGCGTAGACCAAAGTTCCAAGTCGAAATGGAATGGTAGCAATGTGAAATATAATTTTTAAATAGATCAGTTGTTAATATTATTGGTCTGTATTTAAACTCTGAAATTATCGACATCAACATACATTAAATGAGTTGTTGCTTCATTCATATTGACAGATTTTTTAAAGTTTAAAAAGTTTGGGGACTTTTTGACCCCTTGTGCATTTAAAGGTTAATAAAATTTTTCACTGTTTTATCTTCGCATTTCTTTAGGACATATCTTTCTTCAGTTTCATAAAAATCGGCACAAAAGTATACAATATTTCGCTATCTTTCCGTTAGAAATTTCCAATATGGCAAAATTCGACCTTTGACCTTCATTATTTTAGGGTTAATGTTTAACGATTTGAGTAAAACTTTCAGAGTACATATTTTAAGAATTATCTGGACTATAACATTCAGAACTAATTTTACTTAAATTTTATAAAAGTAAAGAAATTGAGCTCGTGCGCCAAAATATGACCATAAAATGAATTTTTTATGAAAATCGCAAAATTTAAATCACAGGTACGGAAAAGCCTTTCCATTTAATGAAAAAATGCGAAAACATTTTTTCACATTCTTATTTCCTATTATATCCTAAACAAATCACAATGTGATGATCCAAAACTTCTGAAATTTGTTAAGCAAAATTCTTAAGAATTTTAAAATAATGTTTTGAAACTGCCGGTAAAAAACTATTTTTTTTTTTACCATACCATACCTGCGAATAGGTTAACGGTGTCCCACGGAGACATAAACCCATATACAAGTAAATACGGGCATGGCTTTTTTATTTGTATTATTCTTGGCTATTCAATAAATAATAAAAATGTAAAATTTCTTAGAATTCCGAACCTGTTGAAAATATAAAAAGATGTTCTAAGATGAGTTAAAGGAAATAATAATTTGTAAGTGTTTTGATCAAAATCGGACCAATTGTTCTCAAGTTATGATGAAATGTATTAGCAGAACCGCTTTATTTCAGGCGAAAAAATTCTCCCGCCCATAAAAAAATTAGACGTGCTAGAAATAAACTTAAAACGGATTTAATTAAAAACAATGTTCTTGGCGACCAGTGTTATCGGTGACTTAAAAAAAAAACTAAAATATTTATTGGTCAAAAATCTTCCAGCGAGGTGTGCAACATTTTTCTCGCTATAAAGATAAACATTAATAGACTGCCGGCCGTCTTCAATGGGGGCGAGTGTAAAACGGCAAGCCCTTCTAAAAAGAATCTGTAATTGGTTTTTCTCTATCACGCAGGTTTTCGAGATACTAAAACATTTTTTGCATTTTTTACAAAACAATCACTAGTTTATTTAAAAATCAATGAGTTTTCAAAAGTAAAACGACGTTTGTATTTTCTTGGTTACACTGAAAAAAATTTCTTCACAGATCCAATGAAATTTACATTAAAATTCAACCTATGTAACCTTTCATTGGATTAATGAAATGTTTCATAAAATCAATGAACATTTTGCATTAGTTTAATGACAAACGTTTATTTTATCCATTTTTTCAATGAGGATTCATAAAATCAATGAAAATTTTGTCATTGATTTTATTAATCCTTCATTAATCCAATGAAAGGTTACATAGGTTGAATTTTAACGTAAATTTCATTGGATCTGTGAAGAAAATTTTTTCAGTGTAGGTTTCACGTATAAGAGTCCAGCAATAGTCTCCCAGCCATCTTTTGTCTCAAAATCCTTGATTAATCCTTTAAATTTTCATTAAATCTTGGTATGCACGCTCCCCTTGTTCGCACTCACTGCATCTAGTTTTTTTTTGGAAAAAATTTAGATTTTTGAATGAAGAATATGCAAAACATTTTCGGTGTCCACGGTTTGTCCAAGTTTCTGACTGCAAAACCAAAATAACGGAAATATGCATATTTAAATGATTCTGATAATGCATATTCTTTTTTCCAACCAAATATTCACGAAACACAAAGAAAAATTTGCTTGAATCATTTACTCACGATCTCCCTGACATATTTAAATGCTACTATTATGAAGATTTAGAATGAATGTGGGCTTCTGTCAAATAAATAATTGTGAAATTTTAGTGTCAGTATTAGGTGCGTTTGAGTACTTTTACAGTAAAATGCAGTAAATGAGTAACTTTAAAAATTTTCTCTCACAAAAAGCTGTTGTCCATAAAAGTACGCGAACGCAAAATTTGTAAAAATTCGTAAAATAAAGGCAACAGCTGATGGCAAATAATTGAAGTGTTAAAAAATGTTTACACTTTTGACTACTTAACTCGTTTTCTTATTGGTACTCGATTAAATACTTTTTATAACACGAACATTTTTGGAAAATACAAACCAACTATTTTATGTAATCTTTCATATTTGTTTGTTTTTTATATTATTTGATTTAATTTACTTCACACTTTTACAACTCTAAAAAATTAACACAACAAACAAAGTTTCAAAAGTTTGCATTAAGCCAAATAATGTGGCTTAATACAAATTAATAGTTATTCGCTTTTTGTTTTGGTTTAATTTTTATTTCAAATTTTCTTTTATTTAAAAATGTTTTCACGATTTGTATGCTTTTTATTGTTTACTTTTGTTTGTTTACCTTTTGAAACATATGTTTTTTTGATTTACTAAATTTTACTGCAAAAATTTCTGCATCAAAAATTTGTAAAGACTGACACAAGAACTGTCACTTTTCGCTCTCAATTTATGTTCTCATTTACTGCATTTTGTGAACTCGAATGCAATTTCGTAAAATGCAGTAAAGTTTAGTAAAAAATATTAAATACTTTTGTGTTCTCGTACGCAACTATTGACTGTTTTACAGTATTGCCAGCATGCGATAAAAAATAAACAAGACGTGATAGCCCAATTTTAAAACATGCTTCGTTTCTGCAGTAAATTTTTTCCAAATTTGTAGTCCAGTGTTATTAATAGCTACGTATTTTAAGACTTTAATCTCTAAATTTTACTCTGTATCTATATTGAATTAATAAGTTCCTTTACATTCTTTTATAAATGCTAAATAACAAAAGTATCAAGCGAGGCATAAATAACTATTTGTAAATTTCTCTTAAGAGCATCATGAAAGTGAGTAAAAGAAGATAATTTTTTTTCTTCATCGATTCGTTTATTTTCGATCATATAAAGATGAAAGTTTATTACTTTTTTTCTTTCAAAACATGATGTGAAGCTGGAAGTCTGCACAGTAAATTACAATTGCAAACTCACTCATTCACTTACACACACATGTACACATGTACATGTTTACATTGGGATGAATAGATGTATTTTTATGTGTAAACATAACTACAAAGGATATAATATTTATTTACCGTTTGACAAATAATTTCTTTTTTTTTCTCCAGACTCTAATACAAACACAAACACTACACATATTCCTAATTTAAATAGTGGGAGTGATATTTATCTTGGTTCTTTTTTCGTTTAAGAACGAACGCTTCTTTGGCGACCGTCTCGAATGCAAACACCCGCCTCTCTCATTTCCCAAAACTTTTTTTTATTTGTCACGCTTATCAAAGTGTTTTGGTGTAATTTTGTGTGTGACCCAGTTTAAAGAAATATTCAGCAAAATAAAGGACGGACACACCGACAAGCGTATGGAAGTGATATAGGAAAGCTACTTATATGTAGTTGTTCGTCAATACGCAACATAATCATTAGATGCTTATTAAAAGGGTGTTCTACAAAATGCTTATTCAGGAGTTTTCTTTTGAATTCAAATGAAATCAGCATTTTTGGTGTTTGTTGCACAAAACAAGCGTAATCGTGTGGCATATACAGTTGGTTGCTAAATAAAAATAAACATATAAATTTCATATTATTTAAAATGAATGGAAATTGCACTAAAACTAAAAAGGTACTTTATTTAAATAAACTTTTTAGCAAGTAGAAATATAATTAAATACATTATTATTTACTAGGAGCAGTTACTCCGACAATAACAAATCATATTCTAACTTTACTAATCGAGCAATAGTAACTTAGACCTTTAACCAGTTGTAGTGAAACAGAACTAAGTCTGTTGCGGAAATCGAACCCGCAACCCTCGCGCTGATAGACTAGTTCACTACCAACTAGACTACCGAGGCACCCTGAATATATCTTAACCTCTATAACTTCAAGAAAATAAAAATCTCTTTTTTTTTTTTTTTGCTATTTTGTAGATTTCAGGGAATTTCATTATAAGATTTTACAAAAGGTTTTAGATTAATAATTTATGGATCCCCAAACAAAAAAATTTTGTTAAAGCGCTAAATTCAAACCAGGGATTCGACAGACAAATTTTGATTTGGTTTCGATAATTATTTTAAATTGTTAGTCAACTCAAAGTTATTTTCGGGAATAAAAAATTTTTTATTGTTATTTTTTCATTAATTATGATGTTCCAAATTTCCAATTTTTATTCCTGATAAAAACACTGAATTTTTTTGTTGGGTGATTAGCTAGTTCCTATGCTTATTTCACTGGTTGCTTAGGTGAAATCATCAGGATGGCTTTTTACAACGACTTTGGAAATTCTGGACCTTGAAATTTTAACCCCCTAAAGTGGCGTTTTAGTATACTTTTATGTGGAAGTTAAAAAAATGACAAAAATTAGTGCAAGAGAGTTAATATATTCTAACAAAAGAATCGCTATACAGTTCTACTGAAGACATCTGAAATAGTCTTAAAGCTCAGAAGTACATTTAGTATATTTTTTTGACTTATACCAAACGCCTTTTCAAAAAATTCAAATGAAGTAATGAAGGCCTCCTAATCAAAAAATCTTTTTTGATTATAAAGTGCAGGGTTATCCATTTAGTGGTTTTCAAAACTCTGGTCTATCAAGGCTGTCAGCTGTTAAATATCTGTCATCTGAAGTGTCATTTATTAAGTGAAAGGATTGGCATTTACGAATATGGCTTGTCTAATAACCGCTCAACGCATACAAATAGTTACTACAAAAGTGGTGGTTCAGAGATGGCCGTTTTTCGAGCATTACGGGGTGACTATGGTCGTCATAATCGACCTACTGTGAAAGAATTGCCAAGATTATAAATTGATTGGAAGAGACTGGGAGCGTTACAGATGTTATCAGGCCTGAGCACAATCGCAATGCCGCGCATTGTCATTTGCCATATTTTTTCGAAAACCGTTACCGTCATTTCGGAGCGCTATGGTGCAATTAAAGATTTGAAACCCAATATTCGTCAAGTTATCGCCGAGATATCGTCCGTAATGTGCGAGAAAGTGGTCGAAAATACCTCGACTGATGCAACCGGTAATTTTAAGACATTTAGCCTTATTACGGTTCTTGTTGTCGAAAATGGCTCTGTAGTAGGTTAAAGTAACACACAACCTGTGTTCTTTAATCTACTACAAAATTCGGCTTATGGTGTTGCCGAAAACGAGAACCGTAATGGCAAGATTCAAGCATAAGTTCTCGTCCATATTATGAAACATTGGCTGCGAAACTTGAGTTTGTTGATGAAAGGGGAAAGCACAATAGAAACGTGTACTTTGTTCCGTGTACATTCAGTTTTGTGAGCTGTTATTTAAAACAAGTTAGAGTGCTATATTCGGCTGTGCCGAATCTTTTATACCCTCCACCAACAGTTCGAATGTTTAAGTCCCAATTCACACGTTGCAAGTCTTATTGATCAGCTTGCTACTTTATAACGAGAGTGAAGAGAGGAAAATAAACGTTTCTCTCTCACTCTCTCTCGCCTATAAGGTAGCAAGCTGATCAATAAGACTTGCAACGTGTGAATTGGCACTAAGGAGTAATATCTGTATGATGTCTATTTATAATTATTATCTTAAACTGTGACGAGTTGTTATTAATTATGGTTTTAGGCGACTAAACTGTTTTCCGGTATTAGGGTTTATATGGGGCCTAGGGTAAATTATGGACCGATCATTACGAAATTTCACAGCGTAATTTCTGTGACGTACCAAATTTTGTTTCGCTAGCGTTATTTTTTACGGTTTTAGACGTACTAAACTGTTTTCCGGGAATATTGTTTATATGGGGCTTAGCGTAAATTATGGACGGATCTTCACGAAATTTAATAGCGTGATTTCCAGTCAAATAAAACAAATTTTTGCAAAATCTTATCTCATTCGGTGCCTTATTCCAGCATTTATGTTATTTTTTGTAACAAAATTATCAATTTTTTTAGGTGGTGGTTCCACATTTTGATTCATAGCTCTGGTCCTGCTGAACCGATTTTGCTGGATTTCAATCCCAAACTGCTTAGGATAACTACAAGCAATTTGGCACCAAGTTTGTTCATTTCTTTTGAGTTGTTCGAAAGTGAGCGTGTTTTCAACAGACGGACAGACAGACGGACATGGCTAAATCGACTTAGAATTACTCAAGGACCCAGAATATATATACTTTATGGGGTCTGAGATGAATAATAAAAAAGTTTCACACGGAATGACAAACTTAATATACCCTACCCTCTTCACAACTAATTGTGGTGGAGGGTATAAAAAAGAAAGTTTCTGTATCTTTATATTATGTCATATATCGCTCCTTATTTGCAACCCAGTCATATTTCAAAAAATCAAAAATTTCAAGTTACTTAAGCAAAAGTGTTCGTTCATTCATACCTTCTTTATATAAAAAAAAGTTATAGCAAAATATATTTATTAAATTTGTATAAAAAGGTGCATTTTGAAAACTTTAATCACATTTTGCCAAATTTTTTTTTTTTTTTTTTGAGATATGCTGCACTAAAGTTGCGATATGTATGTATATGTTTAGCGCTCTTCTAATCGGATGAGTCCTGCAGCATCTCTTCTCTAAGTCTAGAATATTACGACAAATTGTCTGCGCCCATGGTATATACGTAATGATATTATCCACAGAGATATCAACGCACCCACTATCCAGGAGGAAATTAAAAAATATTCAATTAGCTACATCGATAAACTAATGGCCCACCCTAACTACCTCGCTCGGGGTCTGCTCCAGTTCGAAGGTCGCCAGAGGCTAAAACGAACCGATACTTTGAGCCTAACTAGGAGACATTTTTAAAATTTGAATACAGCAGTTAGTGGTTATTATAAAAAAAAAACTTTGCGCACAAGGTTACATGGACAGCCAGCCAGCCAGTCAGCCGGACGGACATCGTTAGTTCGATTGATTCTGATTCGATCGGTATACTGTAAGGTGGGTCTAGGACCAATATTTTAAGGTGTTACACACATCAGCACAAATGCATAATACCCTCTCCACTATTGTGGTGTGGGTATAAATATAGCCGAGAAATTATTTCTTTGTTTTGTCAATCTGTGTTAACTTATCATAACTTCATTAGATTTCTACACGCAGAGAAAAAATATGGTTGGGCATGGTTACGGCAACAACACTATGTTTATTGTAACAATATATTGTTGTCGTACACAAATAATTGCTATTTTTATTTAATATCAACAATATTATAGTTACTGTAAACATATCAATGTTTATCGCAATTATAAATTTGAGTATTGTTGACCGAAAAATAATTATTTTTCTAACAACAAAATTATGATAACTTTCAAAACATATTATATTACCAACAACCATATCGTGATATTTAATAGCCATAACATGATAACTTTCTATACATTTATCATATTATGTTTAAGATGCAATCAAACTATTTTTACTCTAATAATATTATGCTAGCGCCACTTGTAAAATTATTTTGAATCAGTTGTGTCGTTTGTTTTATATGTGAGCGGTTAAAAAAGATAAATTACCATAAAAAATTATAAATTTAAAGAAATTAAAATAATTAATAGTGCAAAATATCGAAGTTAAATCCAACAACAAATATTGAACTCCGCTATTTTATTTACATCAAGAAAAATTGTAAAAAGTCACAAAATAAAAAATCGGTACATAAAAATTTTAATTTATTTTGTATTGTTAGGACAGTTTAAAGGAGCTGTTTCATAATATGATTGCCTTTAAATTCAATATGATTAACATGATGATAATATGATTACTTCTTAGCTTATTATGATTAACATGACAATAATATGATTAATTCCTTAGCTTATTATGAATAACATGATAATAATATTATGATTAACATGATAATAATATGATTCCTTCTTAACTTATTATGATAAACAGAATAATAATATGATTAAGGGAAAAATATTATGATGTAATATTACGAATATATTTAGCCATAATATGATTCAATAATAATCTTAATATGGTGGCTACAATCATGAATCTTATCATAATATGTTGCTCTTAGAATATGTTTACCACAACCATGTTTTTCTTTGCGTGTAAGGAAAGAATTTCTTTCAATAGGCCAATTAATTTGAATTGCCTTTAGTATCATTTGAGTTAATTTTGCAATTGTATGGCATTTCCACGTTAAACGCCGATCAAAATGTAAACCGAGATATTTTACATGTCAACACTCGCAAGGTATTATTTGATGTATAAATTAAATGGAGGGGTAGATTCCTTAGCCAGAGTGAATGTTGTATTTTCACATTTCTTCTAGTTGTCTTAATCTTTCACTGTTTTAACAACATTTTTAGTTGAAAAATATGATCCTGTATGTAACGAGATATCTTGAACAGGTAATTGGGGGTAATTATTTGTTGGCATGTCCGAAGTATAATAGTGGGCCAAAAATGCTGCCTTGTAAGACTCAAATGTCAATTGGCAGAGGAGAACTTAAAGAATCGCCTTCTTTAATAATGAATTAGTGACCGACTAAGTAGCTTTCTAACAGCTTGTGTGTGTTTTCTGTTTAGTTGAGCTTTAATTTATGTAATAAGCCTTAATGACAGACTATATCAAAAGCCTGTGAAACATCGATGTATCTCGCAGTTGTCAATTTCATAAATATAGAAATGTTTAATCGAACATTATTTCAGCGAAATGATTGGCTTTTGGTAAAATAATGAAAAAAAATAAATTATTTCGTATTACTGCTCATAACCTTCGAATATTCAAGACTTAAAAAAGTTTATATCAAAGAGTTTGGTTGAATGCGTCTTTGTCTGTGAAAAAATTGACACCTCGTAAAATAAGTATGAGCCCCGAGACTTAAGACAAATGGTTTTAAATATATTTATTTAATCAAAGTCGCCTAATCCTTATTTAACGTTTTTATTAAGTTTTTGTTAATATACTTCAGTTTTTTTTTTTTTTTTTAATAGACTCTTAAGGTAAGAAAGTACACATTTGTTCCCTCTCATATATGAAGTTCCAAACCTAAATATGCATCATCACAACAGATATCAAACACTATTAACTAAGAGTACTTTTATCACAATGGAGACGGGGGTTTCCATGACAATTGCATGAGTATTGATATCCTTAAAAATTTGTTATCCTTGTACTTAGTTTACATTTGATTGTTCTTCTATCAGCAAATAGTATTTGATCTTTTATTTTGTCTATTTCGCCTTTGTATTTAAAAGTTTGGGTGCGAATAAACACGAGTTAATAAAAAAAAAAAAATATTAAAGAATTTATTGGTTTCTAGTTAAGATAATCTTTATAGACCTCAATAGCAATTGCAGACGGAAATTTACACAAGAAAAACAATAACGGCATTCAAAGAAAATAAATTTTGCCTTTGAAAATTCTCCCCTAAAGAAAAATTTATAAAGGCAGAATTGAAAGTTCATATTTGTCAATTGTTACACATATTGAATTTGATTGTGTTTAATCTGCCAGCAGTAAATAACCTCTCCATTATTTGCAAAATGTTCTAATAAAATGTATCTTGTTAACGATTGTTGTTGTTATTTTTATCGCAATTAAGTTTAAAATTGGATTATTTTTGTTTAATTACGACTGGGAATGAATCGTTAAGAGAATTTTATTGGAATAATAAACCTTTTAATAATAATAAAAGTGAATTAATAATAAATTTCTTCAACAGGTACTTATTACACAATGACAATGATTGGTCCAGCTGTTGGTTACGTTCTTGGCGGTCAATTATTGCTGATTTATACCGATTTCTTGCAAGTCAATGTAACAGAGTAAGTAAGAACTTTATATCATTCACAATATGCGGCAGTAGCATAGTTGGGGGTAGTGCAATAAATATTGCTTTTAATCAATACTGAACAATCACTTAGGGCCATTATTACAACTTGGCGTTAGCTGTTATCCGACAGTTAACAGGCGCTTTTTGACAGATAACACATTATTATCTGTTAATTTAATCTTAACTTTAGCTAACTTCAAGTTGTAATAATGGCCCTAAATAAAACTCCAAAAAAATTAGTTTTGTACCAGCTTTAGTGATGATTGCTATTTTTTAGCTACCACTAAAAAATTTAGTGATATTGTAAATTTTTTCACTAATACTAAACGCAGATTGAATGTAAAAATCTGCACTCAATTCAAATAGTGCAAAATTTGAAATTGCAATCAAAAAAGCTGCATACAAATATTGTCCAGCTAAAATTTAAAAAATGTAACTTTGTGTTTTTGTTTTAGGATATGCCAAGAACATTAAACAAAATAAAATTTTGTCAATAATGGAATAATTATTGGTTTTAATCATGAAAAAACAAGTCTTTTATTTTAAATTTAGTGCAACATTTTTAGTTGCCCTCAAATAAGTGAATAAAAAAAAGTTGCAATAAACTGAAGATTGCATTTTTTAAATCAAACTATTTTTTGAGTGCAACATTTTTTAACATCACTAGGGATGAGATTTTCGTGCACTAAAAAATCGGAAATATGCGCATAAAATATGCACTAAAAAATCCATTGTATGCATTAAAAAAATAGAAAATATGCATTAAAAACTTAAAAAAATTCCATAAAAAATCGTTTTTGAATTTTACTAAAAACAAAAATATATAAAATTCAATCTTTTGTTATTCAAATATCTATAAAAACTTAAATAACTTATTTTAATTTTTGTTTGTTTAAATAAATAAGTACTGTTTGATTAAAAGTGAAACTTTGTCATGTTCTTAAAGAATGCCAATGCATTTTAGAAAACTTTGTTTGCAGATCCGACTTTGATTCCAGATCAGATCAAAAATATTTGAAATTTATTTTATTTTTTGAAATCCATAATTTTATTTTCTGCAAAACGGTTGGGATTTTAATTTTAATTTGTCGGGCTATTCTTCCTTCCACATTGTTAATTTTAATTTTGCGATATCAATTAATTTTACTTGAGTATTTACTGAACTAAATCCCTCCTAATTAGTTATGGTTTCACCAATATATCCGTAATTGGAAAATACAAATGCTAATTGACTTTTGATGTTATCTAAATTTAATATTTCTTTTCTTTTTTCCAATTGCTCAATCATCGGCACCAACAGACTCTTCAAACACTTTTAAATTGCTCGAAGTTTTTTTTAGTAGAATTCTGAAGCGTCTAGCCAGGCCCCCATTTTGATACTACTGGCTGTGGTGGAAGGTGAATCAAGGGATACATTTAATTAAAAATTGCAATATACCGCTACAACGCGGTATAACCCATGTACCAAGCAAGTAATTTGTAACCCATTGGAAGCCTTAACGATGTAACGTGCTGAATCGGTTAAAAATATAAGCATCTTTTGTCGAAATCTTGAAAATCAATCATGTATTTAAAGCAAAGCTCCAAAAGAATTTATTTATTATTTAAAAATGTTTTTTAGAAATATTTTTTTTGTGTATTTCAAAATAATTTTTCAGAACTTTTTTATAATATGGAAATTAAAAAATCCCTC
The DNA here is from genome assembly GCA_930367215.1 of Pollenia angustigena. NCBI lineage: Eukaryota > Metazoa > Arthropoda > Insecta > Diptera > Polleniidae > Pollenia > Pollenia angustigena. The sequence goes on along the minus strand of OV884057.1, from coordinate 72,370,718 downwards.
AAAAATGTCAAAATATGCAAAAATATGCATTTACAACGTAAATATGCAAAAATATGCATTTTCACTAAAATATGCAACAATATGCAAAAACAAAGCGATGCCATTTTAACGGAAATTTAATGATTCGGAAAGATAATTGGTCGACATCGTTCTTAGACTATCGACAAAAAACATGCATTTGCATGGAAATCGCATCCCTAAACATCACTATCAGTCATGTTTAGTGAGGCTGAAAATTTTCAATTTATCACTCAACATCAACAAAATGATTGCAATATTTTTGCACCATCACTAAGTGTGAGTTGAAACTGCAAATTAGGCTTCATACAAAGTCACTCTACATCAGTGATGCCAACTTTTTGAGAGCAAAAAGCACTTTAAAATTTAAAAAAAGCACTATTTCTAGCAAAAAAAAAAGCGTAAAAAAGCACTAAGCCATTTTTCGATTTAGTTAAACACAAAACAAGTTGCATTCCGCTGTGCCGAATATTATATAACTCCAAAATTTAAAACAAAGGCGACGGCGTTGATGAGGACCATTTTCATTTAAGATTAAATCATAAATATATTTACATTTGTATATAAAAATGTTTAAATCTTTAATAAAAATAATATCATCGAAAGCATTTGGACCATCATCAGCTGAGTTTGAATTGGTCATAAAACAGTTTTAAAGTAATACAAAAGCGCATGAAAAATGGCAGGCTCTTTTTTTGTTTTTAAAGTCTGCGTTTTTTTGTACGGTTTCCGACTGCATTGTTTTAAACAATTCCTTATATTTTCTAAGCCATTTTCTATTTTTAAAACAGTATCTACATCTTTCAAAAAATGTTTACCAAAATACATTGTTTTTATTACAATTACTAAATATGTTGTCAACGCTAAAAGGTTCAACGTTTCATTATTTTAAAAAGGCACTTAAAAGCACTGTGAGAAATTGTTAAAAGCACTATAAATACCCGCTTTTCAAAAAACGGGTGTTTAACAAAATTTCGGGTATTGCATAAGCAAAAACGCACCAAAAAATACCCGAAAGGCACCAAAATGGCAACGCTGCACTACATACTCAGTTTTTTTAAAAATTCTCATATGAACGGTTTAGAGCTGAAGCGACAATTTAGAAATATGTTAAGGTTGAGTAATAGCTATTTCACACTTGTCAACATTGTAATGCACACAAACGAATTAAATTTGAAGACTACTGAGTTTACTAAAAACCCAGTGTGCTTAGAAATTGTCAAGAGAGGACTGCGAGCTAGCTAACAGTCGGGCAGGGAGGTTCGGTCCTCCTTTTAACAAAATCCGGTTTGTATACCATTAACTTGCGTAGATGTTGAAATTTTCCCATAAGAAATACATACCCTACAGATAATATTGGACTACGTGGTCCATTGTGACTTATATGGATTACTTACAACATGGTCCAATGTACTGCAGTATGGACCATGCTATAAGAAATTAACATGCAGTGCTGCCAACAACTGCATGATGTATACTTTTCTATAGTTTACAATATTACACATTGGTCCATTATTAATTGTTTATTTAAATGTGAAAGTTTGTGATATTTGTGGAAAAAAGGTAAAAAAAATTAAGTAAATATATTTAATAATAGCAATAATAAGAGCCGATAGCCGTTAGTCGCTAGTGCTTTACAATTAAGATTTATTGTAATTCAATTATAATAAATGTGTTAATAAATAAATAAATAATAGACTACAATACACACCATAAAAGGCGACTAGTTAACAATGAAAAAGAAAAATGCTTAAACTACCCCTTAAGTGTACTCCGTACTGCAGTAAGATGGAGTACTTTTAAAACTAGCCCACTTAAGTACTCCATGGAGTAGTTTAGGGACTAGTTCGAGGGGTTATATGGTCCCCTCCTGGGACATCGTAATGTTAAATGTACCACCTTTTACCCATATATTTGGAGTAGTTTTGGAGTACTCCTACTCCTTTATGGACTATACTTCACATGCATGCATGGACTAGTCTCGTTATCTGCAGGGTAGAGCTAAAAATCAAATTTTTGCAACATCTTTACAAAATGTTACTATCTCATTTTGTTCCTTTTAACATCATTAAATTTTTTTAGTGTCTGCATTAAAAAAGTGGCAACGAATTCTATTATTACTGGGGCAGCACTGACAAAATGGCATTTTTTTTAAAGCAGCGTTACCATTTGTCAAGTTTTGACTTTTTTGCACGACTCTTTTTATTTAATATTTTTTTATATTATTAAACAAAATGAATTCCAAGCACATTTTTGGTGTTTTTAAAAAAATAAAAATATTTTTTTCAGAAATGTTAACATTTTTTGTATTGAAAGTAGATGTTCGATGTTTCAAGTGTGAACATGGGTTTTACATTTTCAACATCTTCGAAGCGTTTCTCCAAAATGTATGCAAGTGTACAAAGGGTACAAGTCTGGGTTCACACTAAGAAAGGATTCACACTAGGAAAGAGAACATGCTATTATTATTTCCCCTCTCATCAATAAACTCAGAATTTCTGAATGAAAACTTTCAAAGTATGATCCCAGACTAAGTGAACTGCCATTTGTTACCTAAGGTAAGAAACACTTTTTGATTAAGTCCGTTACAGAACTGAAATATATGTACACAGAGAGAAAAACAATCGGGATAAATCAAGTTTTTTATGATTACTTTAAGTACGAGTCGTACTCAAAAATTCAAGTATGAAGGACACTAAAACGTACTCAAAGCAATCCTCAATGGGATTACTTTCAAAACTCAATTTTGGAATTTCTTGAAAAAGGTAAAAAATTCTTAAATCAAGTAAAAAAAAGATTAAACTTTTTGTTGTGTTTAACCCTCCGGCTTACGCATGTTTTATTTTTTATAAAGGGTGGTTAAATTTCAAGGGCCGATGTTGATTTTGAATAAAAAACAAACTATTTAGGAAATTATTGTAATTTTATTTTATTATGATATATTGGTATTATTCAATTATGTATGGAACAAAATATCGGCCAAATGGGCGCCGCGACCACGGCGGCACACCTCCATCCGATGGTCCAAATTTTCGATGACCCTGAGGCATAATGGAGGTTCTATGCCGTTAATGTGCCGAATTATCTCATCCTTTAGCTCTTGAATTGTTGCTGGCTTATCGACGTACACCTTTTCGTTCAAATAACCCCAAAGAAAAAAGTCCAACGGTGTCAAATCACATGAACTTGGCGGCCAATTGACATCGCCATTACGTGAGATAACACGGCCATTGAATTTGTTGCGCAAAAGAGCCATTGTTTCGTTAGCTGTTTGGCAAGTGGCACCGTCCTGCTGAAACCACATATCGTCCACATCCATATCTTCCAATTCGGGCCATAAAAAGTTCGTTATCATCTCACGATAGCGAACACCATTCACAGTAACTGCCCGACTGGCCTCATTTTGGAAAAAATACGGCCCGATGATGCCGCCAGCCCATAAACCGTACCAAACAGTCACTCTTTGTGGGTGCATTGGTTTTTCGACAATCACTCTTGGATTCTCATTCGCCCAAATGCGGCAATTCTGTTTATTGACGAATCCACTGAGGTGAAAAGGTGCCTCATTACTGAAGATGATTTTCTTCGAAAATTGATCATCCACTGTTGACATTTCTTGCCACCATTCTGCCCATTCACGACGCTTGGAATGGTCAAGAGGCTTTAGTTCTTGAGCCAATTGCACCTTGTAAGCGTGTAAATGCAAGTCTTTATGCATAATGTTCATCAACGACGAGCGTGAGAGGTGCAATTGTTGGGCACGACGACGAGTTGAGGTGGACGGCTCTTCAGCCACACTATCGCGAACAGCAGCAATATTTTCTGCAGTACGAGCTGTACGAGCATGCACTGGTGTTCTCACATCTTCTACAGACCCGGTTTGCTCGAATTTTTCCACGATTTTTGCGATTGTACGCACATTTGGACGATCAAATTGACCAAAAAAATCACGAAGTGCACGATATGCATTTTGATTTGAACGCCCATTTTCATAATAAGTCTGGATAACTTTAACACGTTGTTGGATTGTGTATCTCTCCATGGTTCAAATTGAGTAAGTCTGAAATAGAGAAATGTCAAATAAAATTCGAAAAAAACATGGCGTTTAGGTGTGGTTCACATTGGTTTACAAATTGAAAAAAGGTCTGGCCATACTCATGTGTTCCACAAAGGTAAATTTTAACTCTTGCTTCCCATTAAGTTTATATTTTTGGTTAAATATGTACATAAGATTTCTAAAGTAAAAACCATATCGGTCATGATGTTGGTGTTTTATCATTCTGTAAGGTGTTATACGAGTAAGTAAATCAATCATAATAATTTTTTCTTTCTCATTTCTTTTCAACTTTAAAACACTTACATCAAGCGCATTTTGAGATTGATTTAATCTTAGTTTAACTTAAATCAATCTGCAGCCGTATTCTGTAATTCGCTTAGCGCATTTTGAGATTGATTCAATCTTAGTTTTACTTAAATCAATCTCATTTTCGGATTATTTAAAGTACGAAATCGGGATTGAATATGGATATGTTAAATATTTTGCGATTGGAAATCCGTACTTGAATCAATCTTTCTGTACTTGATTCAAGAAAATCCGTACTCACCGTACTATCAATGCCGCAACGAATTAATTTGAGTACAGATGTATTGATTTTGCTTTTAAGTGTACATGCAGAGAACAAATATGGTTCGGCATTGTTACGGCAACTACCCTATGTTCATTGTAACAATATATTGTTGTCCTACATAAAAAAATTTAATTTTTATTAATTCCCGTAAACTTTTCAATGTTTATCGCAATCATAAATTTGAGTATGGATCACTGAAAAATAATTTTATGTAATAGTTGTTAGCTTAATAATAAAACTTTGAAAACATATTATATTATTTATAACCATTAAATTATATTTAATAGCCATAACATGATACAGTACTTTTCGCTTATAGTCCACTACTATAGTTGCACAACTTTTGTGGACTATAAGCGAATTTGGACTATAACCGTTTTTTTTTATAAGCCATTTTATAGATACTTCAATAAAACCACTATTTTTAAACAACAGAAAAGTATATTTAAAACATAACCAAATATTGATTTATTTTAAATAAATAGTTAAAACAAAACTCTTTTTTATTAATAATTCAAATGCTTTAAAAGATTTCAATATAAACAAATGAGTTTGAGATTCATTTTAATTCTTTGGATGACGAAATCAAACACAACATAAATATCAATTTCATAGGATTTTTACATAGCGTTTACATTTGCCAGTACTGGCAAGACAGTAGCAATTCATTCAAACTTTTTCACTTATACATAAACACTCTTACAGCTATTTTGTTTTTGCATTGTTTTGCCAACTAATATGTATATGCTTACTGTCTTGCCAGTACTGGCAAATGTAAACGCTGTGTTACCTGACAATTTTTTGTTATACCAAACGCCAAAGTCTATATGAAAAAACTCTAATATTTTTATTAGCGTTTTTTTCTATGAAGTTTGACTGTTGCCAGTTGATTATAAAAATTAAAGAAAACAGAGTGGACAATAAGCGAAAATTTTTGCATGACGAATTATATACGCATGCTAAGAAAATGTGGTTTTTAAACGAAAATGGACTACAAGCGAAATGGACCTTAGAATAAATAATTTGTATGAAATTCAAAAAAATCTGCGTGTGAATAGGACAGTTTTGGCTTATATCCGTTTTTGGCCTTTAAGCGGAATGGACTATAAGCGAAAAGTACTGTAACCTTCTATACGTGTACTCAAAATGTGCTTAAGATGCAAACAAAATATCTTAACTCTAATAATATTTTGTCATTTGTAAAATAATTTTGCATCAGTTCTGTCGTACTATTTTTAAGAAATTTAAAAAACATTAACAAATTGTATATATATATATATATAGAAGCAATTTGTTAACGTTTTTTTAATTTCTTAAAAATAGTACGACATAAATGAAAATGCAGTTTGCCAGCTGTGGGCCAGAAATTGTGAAAAAATTTAAAAAATGAAAAATGTTCGACATATTAACAATTTGAGGCCCTAATACAGTTTTTCGCTTTAGTTTATTACACACTTTTTTCTCCTAGTTTATAGCTGCAATTGCGCCGAGGGCAGGATAACAAAATTTTAAATGGTTTTCGAGAAAAATTATATGTTCTTCGAAAAAATCAAGTTTTAGCCGAAATCTTCCGAGCGAATGCTGAACTGGCAAAACCCGAATTGAAATAAGTTATTGGCCTAGTTCGCCTCTTTTGTTCTTTATCCTACTGTATGAATTTTAAGTATATTTTACAACCTTTTCCTTTAGCGAGAATATATTCCTTTACCGTTACTTACCGTAAGCAACCATAAATACTTATATTTTAATGTAAACCGCATTAAGTCCGTTGTAAATCACTTTCGCACAAATTGTTCCAACTACACAAACGAAAAATAAAATGTCTGGGGACTAATAAAACAAACTTATTCTCGTGCTTAATACTGATAACTAAATACGTTACACATTACGTGTTGACAGAATTTTAAAAATATATAAAATAATAGCAACAGCACTAAGAAAATGAAACAATATTGCAACCATTATCCTTGCGAGGATAAGGGTGATCATCCCTTGCGTACTTAATTTACGAATTTTTATTTTCTTTTTTATTTGTTTTGGTTACCACAGCAAAACGATTATTTTTTTTTTTTTTTAATGGTATCTTTTGATTTGTGAGCTAGAAATGTTTTCTTTCAAGTGTTATGATATGAATTTAAAATTTGTTTTACAATTTTACCTTGAAAAGTAACTTTGTTTAGTTGTGCAAAGTTTTGAGTGATTGTCACACTTTTAAGCTTTCACTTGAAGCACTTAAATAATTTTTTGAAATAAATTAAATGCATGAATTCACCATAGATTGCTATCTATAAATTACGTCGGTTTAATCTTCATAGGAAATAACAGGTAATTTTTGCTTTAAATTGTTATTCAAATCCTGACAGGACAATGTATTAAATTTTTAATGTTATAATTTCTCTAATTAATGTTTTCATTTTTTAGTTGCGGTTATAAAATCGTGTATACCCTTTACCACAGGTGAAAATTCCGTTTGAAATATCTACAATATTGATGAAAGACTCTATAAAGCGTAGAAATTCTGGTTCCTCATGAGTAGCGAAGTTGATTTAACAACGTCCGTCTGTCCATTTGTCCGTTGAACTATGTTGTTATACATTTACATTACATGTATTTAAGAAAAGTTTGCCAGATCGGTCCACAAATGGCTAAGACATGAACGAAACCCCACAAAAAGCTTCTAATTTTACCCACAAATCTCATGTTGTTGTTTTTTTATGTACCTGGAGAACGGCAAGTGCCAAAGTTTCCAAATTCAAAAGACAACATCCGAAAAATGTGGGCGGGAGTTGAGACGTGGGCGTGGCACAAAATAGATTTATTTCTTAAAACGGTATTTATATAACTTTCTGTTCTTATCGCAGCATGGTTAAGGGTATATAAGAAACGGCATGCTGGCTTATAGCGCTCTTACTTGTTATGCCCACACCACAATAGTGGAGAGGGTATTATGCGTTTGTACGGATGTGTGCAACACATAAAAATATTGGTCCTACCCTGCAAATAATAGGACCAGTCCAAACACGCGTGTAAAGAGTAGTCCACAAGGGACCAGGACTAGTCCACAAGTAACCCAAACGTATGGAAAAAACCTGGTCTATTTAACATTACGATGTCCTAGGAGAGGACCATATAACCCACCTTTAAACCACTAAGGAGTAGTTTTAAAACTACTCCATGGTATATAACCCACCTTTGGACCAGTAAGGAGTAGTTTTAAAACTACTCCATGGTATACTCAAGAGGATTAGTTTTGAAGTCGTTTAAACACGAAAGCATGTCGTTAAATAACGAAGACATGTCGTCTCACTACAAACACTTTTTAACAATGGCATGGTCCATGCTTGCATTACATCGGACTAGTCCATGGAGTAGTCCATTTTTTCAAAATGGGTCAGGTGGTCCAATTTTATTTGCAGGGTAGACCAGAGATCTGCAAAACACCGCACATGTGTGAATGCTCTCACACAAATAAAGAGAGCATGAGAAAATAATTTGTATTTTTACTCGAAAACACTGAACAAACAAAAACAATTATGCTCAAAAATAAACAACCAAGAAAAACAAGAGATGTAAATGTATGTGTTTGGTGGACTCTGTCCTAGACCCACCTTTAAGTATAACAATTGACTCACTTTCTTTACCTATGTCCGTCCGTCCGGTTAGTTGTTTGTCAATGTTACCTTGTGCGCAAAGTACAGGGGTCTAATCACCGCATACGATATCGAACAAAATTTATCGAAATTATTTATTTTGGTATCATGAAACTCGATATGGAATGAAATGTATTGAATTTTAAATAATAGCATTCGATATCGAGTCACTCAACATGTTTTAAAATTTTTTACGTTTTTAAATTGAGTATTATTCATCCTAAATTCTGTAAAATTTTGGTGTTGACAGACTTATCCAATCTAATCCAAAGTAATGGTATAAGCACAACTGGGACAAACGACGAACTTCGCATAGTACGACGAATTCGTCGGCAAGAATTCATTGCGTAAGTTCGTCAAATTAGACACAATAAGTGCGTAAACTTTAGGTATTAATCTGACTAAAGATTTTTTTTTTAATTTTTTTAATTTTTGGGTTTGTTTCAAACTTTGCAATTTTTCGCGAATTTCAGCCATGCTTGCGATAAAAGCGAATTGTTTCTGTAAGTTTTCTGATTCTTGACAGCTTTTAAGATTTATAATAAATAGTAGACTTTGGTATCATGCCGCTGTAAGCAAATTTTTGCGAATTTAGCCATTTTTACCGAATTTTTGCCATTCCTTATGGCTTGTTTGAAATATCAAAAATTTTCGTGAATTTTCGTTTTTTTTTTTTGGTTATTTTCCGCATTTTGTTTTTTCACCCATTTAGCGATTTCAAATAAATTTTATTGTTTTTTTTTTAAGAGTTTGCAAATTTTCGCGAATTTTAGTCAAATTCGCAATAGAAGCAGTTTGTCCCTGTGATTCTTTACAGCTTTCAGGAGTTTTATCAAATATAAGACTTTTATATCATGCGCCGCTGTCCCTTTCCCATTTTATTCGTCTTTTGTCTGCGTAAGAAATGAAAATAAACCTATCGCAGAGTTCGCTACGCACGATGAATTTCGGTCTACGCAATGATTATGTGTACTTTTATATACTACTTCTTATGACGAATATTCGTTGCAAATGCATAATGCACAAAATAGTAACTTAGCATACAACTGAATGTTATATTGCCCGTAAACTAAAAGCTGGAGGTCCACACGACGCATGACTCGCTTTTCGCAGCATAAGCAGCTGTCAAAAAGTAGAATCTTTGTAGTTATACGTAGTAAGTTTCGTGCACAAAAGCGTAGATGCCTTGAGGCGAAAAGTAGGTTAACTTTCTACTTTTGTAAGTGTCACAAGCAGCGTTCGAACAAATCAGCTGATTTTGACATATTAAATTTTATTTTTACTTGTGCTGCTGCAGCATAAAAAGCGTTGCATGTAACTTGAAACGTAGAACGCAAGTAAGGTTAGAAAAGCATGCGCTGCGTGGAGGCGAAAACGCGTGGTATGGACCTCCAGCTTAAAGAGCTTCTCCTGCAAAACTCATTTTTTCGACTTCAATTCAACTGAGTCGGTTGTTGTCCAAATTAAAGCGTGTATGGCTTTGCCAATACACGTTGAAGAAAAATCAAAAGATTTTTTCAAGTTGACAACTACGTCTCACAGTGGCTGAAAATCGTTTTTCATTGGTCAAAATTCTGTAACTCTTGAGCCGAAGGAGATATTTTAGTGAAATTTTTTTAATCGACAGATGGGTTAAACTATTCTCCACTTTAAATTTCATTAAAATCGGTTGAGTAGTTATTGGGGAATTTAAGGGCAAATTGGAATTTTAGATTTTTTTTAACTTTAGCTTGAAATACATATGAGGGGCTAAGAGCACAAGGGGTTTAAGTGTCTTTTTCTAAAATTTATTTTACATATGGAATTATAGGTATAGTTCGGAGAAGTTGTTCAGAGCACAAGAGGTGAATGTAGGATTCTCATCCGGACGCTAGATATAGTGAACAATTCAAGCACTTGACATTAAAATACCTGCTTCGCTTGGAGCACAAGCGAAACAACCGCTTCTGTCTCATTATTTAAAATAAGTCAATTGAACCCCTTGTGCTTTAAGCCCCTCATATGTATGTTTTTTTTCATTTTTTTTTTAATTATTTAAAAATGTCATTTTTGGATTTAAATAATAATCATTAACATTTTTTGTTATAATGGGACACTCAAAAAAATTAAATGTTTACACTATAAAAATAATTTTAACATTAAAAAAAATAGTAAAATCAACTGGAAATTTTGCTATTATGAAAAATTAACAATTTTTTACTTTCAAATTTGTTTACACTTAAAAAAACTTTAGAAATATTATCTAAAATCTTGCTACTACTACTACAGAAGAATCTATTATTTGTTGCTGTAAAATTTGTTAATATTAGCAAAATAAAATAAACATTTCATACATAAGTATGTGGATAAAAAAAACTTTAAAAAATAAAAGCCGAAATAGATTTTAATAGCTTTTGTAACAATGTGCGTTTCTGTTTGTTTTTATTTTTTACTAACACAATGTCTGTCTTAGATCTAATGAACTATAATTATTGTTCATTTAATTAAAAGCAGTGATGCCAACTTTTTGGAAGCAAAAAGCACTTTAAAATTTAAAAAAAGCACTAAAAAGCACTATTTCGAGCAAAAAAAAATAGCGTAAAAAAGCACTAAGCCATTTCTACAATTTAATTAAACACAAATATTTGTACCTATATAAACATTTTTAAATGTATTATTATTATCTTCAATAAAAATAATATCATCCAAATCATTTGGAGTTTTAATTGGACATAAAACACTTTAAAAGTAATACAGTGCGAGCTCGATTTTCGTAACTCGAAAAAATCTGTCAATTATTTTAACATACGTCGCTTCTGAATAAAGAACACACATAAGGTGTAAAATAGAAAACATGTATGTTTGCATTCTGATACTTAGTCAAACCTTTTTTCAAAAGCACTGGAGGTAAAAGCGCACAGCACGTGGAAGCGCATAAAAAATGGCAGGTTACACAACGCTCGTTATAAAAATATTTTCTGTCAGCTGTTTTTAATTTATTTAACACTGTGCATATACCAAGCTACGGCTCTTTTTTTTGGTTTTTAAAGTCTGCGTTTTTTTGTACGGTTTCCGACTGCATGTTTTTTTAACAATTCCTAATATTTTCCAATCCATATTCTATTTTTAAAACAGTGTCTACATCTTTAAAAAAATGTTTACATCTTTTTAATTACGATTACTAAATTTTTTTATCAACGCTAAAAATGCAACGTTTCGTAAAATTTCCTCGTAAATAAAGTTTCTAGTAAAACGAATGTAACTTTCTTTTATCACTTTTTTTCATTTGAAATCTTAACATCTTTCCTGGCCTTCTCAAAATTGTACCCCAAATAGTAAAGTTCAACTAAATCATCCTCTATATAATCGTAGTGTTAAAAAATGGTAGAAAAAAAAATAAAAATTGTAAAAAGCACTAAAGGCACTAACGAAAAATTGAAAAAGCACCAAGTTAGTGCTTTTTTTTAGTTTGGCACTATGGATAAAATTTTGGCGTTTTGAGGCATCAAAAAGCACCATAAATAAAAGTTGGCATCACTGATTAAAAGATTGATTGCAAATATTCCATATTCTGTGGGGGGGGGGGGGGGGCTTTAAAACCATGGTAGATAAGGCCACGATGGCATTATTGCTCAATGGAATGGGAGATAAAGCCATAATGGCCTTATTGCCCAATCATTGAGAGGAAAGGTTATTTAAAATTTTTTTCGCAAATAAGAGATAAAGCCATATTTTTTCAGAAAATTGTTATGCATGGTGTAAACATCCTGTAAAAGGGAAAATCCTTAGTTATCATTGAAAAACATTTTTTATTCTTGTGACGCACGCTTAAGTATGCGAAGCCAGATTTCAACACTTAACATTAGTGTCTCCGGAACTGAAATGAGAGATAAAGGCATTTTCTAATATTGCTAATGTGAGCTAAGGCCATGATGGCTTTATCTCCTATTCAAGTGAAAAAAAAAAAACAAAAAAGGCTTTATCTCCCTATTGAATGAGAGATAAAGCCATCATGGCCTTATCTACCATGGTATTAAAGCACCCCCCCCCCCCCCCCCCCTATTCTGTTCTGTGTTATTTCTGTTCTTTAGTAGCTTTTTGACTTCTTCATCTAAATCCCGATGTTCCACTTTCCATTGATTTCGAATACTGGAGATGAACGGATCTGACGTTGCCAATAATATATTAAATAGATCTTCATTAGTGGAATATCGTGAAATTTTTCTAGTATTGTGCTCTCTATAAAATCTGTAATCCTTATTCCTTTTTCCCTGAGCTTCCTCTGATAAATCTCTAAGTGGCACCAACTGATATTTAAATACATCTTCTCCATGATAAAGGATTTTTTGAACTGTAACAGACATATTTCTCCATGGGTATTTGGTTGTATATATTTCTGCATTATACATATGCATCAGTATTATCTAATGATTTTGTCGGGACTTGGTTTTATTGGCTTGATGTTGCATGGCATATGATGCAGCTGGATGCAGCCTTCGTGATAGTCAAAGCCTGACCTACTTTTCCATCTTTCATTGTTAGCACTAATTGGTAACATTTTTGCGGAAAAAAAAGTTAAAAAAATTTCAAACAAAAAAATCTTTTGGAGTAATTTCATTAAAATTAAAAAAGTGTTCAACAGGCGGGTCCGGGCGGGTACAAGAGTACATACAGGGTTAAAGAAAACAGTTTCACCTTTCTATCAGTGGCTTAACCTTCTTAATCCATTTTAATCCGCAAAAGTTATATTCTACTAAAGTTGACATTTGACAAAAATATAATAGAAGTTTAGAAAATATGCCGTAACATCTCAAATTTAAATTACACAATAGTCGCACATATTACTTTTTTAAAGATAACAAGACTACCAACCTAGCAAAAAAGCTAGCAGGGCATTATCGGTGATAGTTTTTGAGCAATGATAATTTCTTTCGGATTAAATATAAAAAAAAACACTTTTTTATGAATTAAAAAAAGTTGTGTTCAACAACATGGCACAACCACAATTACCAATATTTTGAACTAATTTTTTGGCTACCTAAGTTTAGAAATGTTTACTTTTAAATAAAACCAAAATTTTTGGAATCGGTGACAAACAAAAATTGGACTTTTGGCCAATGCAATAAAATTTTCAGCCACTGTGCGTCTTTCAATTCGATTGTACTGTGTCTGCTCGAATCTCTTGACCAGCTGCCAAAATTAATTTTTCTAGTTTTCTTTTGCATAAAAAAGTTAAGTTTTTTAAAAATTGTTTTTTATTTCATTTTATTCAATGAAGTGTGTGGCCAAGCATCAATTCAGTTGAAAGACTCAGTTGACAATATATTTGAAACGTGTATGCGGCGCATAAGAATGTTAATTTGTTTTTGTATTAACTGTTTATACTTTTTACTAGACAACTGATGGGATTTGTGTACAGTGTTTTAGAGGAAAAATCGGCAAAAAAATATAATTTTTTCTCAAAAAATAAAACACATTCATTACATTTTGTATGTAGTTTTTATAGAAAAAGATGGTACAATTAATTTCAAAATATGCTCCCGAATCTAAAATCGATGGTAGTTTTAAAAGACGATCTGGTAAATATGAGTGGTCCTCGAAGTATGATGTCTTTATACAAATACAAATATATTTTTGAATTTTCAACACAGAAATGATTAAACATTTGTTCGGTTTTAAGAACATGGCTAATAATTTTTGGACAGTTTTACATCAAAAATATCTATCCAAATTTAATTACTCAGGCTGAGTTAGGATCAGTCACATCTTTGTTATTTTGAAGAACAAACTAAAAGTTAATTGCTTGACATGTTATTTAAATTATCAAGGGTCTTATTAAAAATTGCAACTTTTAAAGATATTTATACATAAGTGCATATGAATATATACGTACATATGCATATTATTTCGTGTAAAATCAGCTGACATAAGTCCGGCGATATTAATGTGTCAAGACAATGCGAATTTTTAATTTTTAAGAAATCTTTTGTGAATAAAATTTCTTCTAATGAATCTATTTCCACACGGCTCTTCCATGAACGGTTGATATACATATTATATTTATTTATCAATGCAAGAAGTGGAAAGAGTACAAACATGAAAATGCAAAGAAGTTTCCACCGAGCTAAAAAATCTGCAATGTTAAACCAAAAATCTGCAAAGCTGCATTTTGACAATTTTGGGATAAAATCTTCAAAATGCAGATAAATCTGCACTTCTGGCAGCGCTGTTTGTGTACCAAATTTGGTACAATAGAAACTTTATTGGACACTGGTACAATAAATCATTTTTGGTATTATTAAAAAAAAAAAATACATTTCTGTGAAGTGGGTTAACTCACTTTTCCTTTTAATATTAAAATTTTGAATCACATATCTCCAGCCCTGACCACAACTACCAAAAAAATGCATTATTGTAAATTTATGTTCATGATGTTTTACTGACATATTAAGTAAATAAATACATAAGATACTCGTATCCCTGCAGGAAGCATGGGATCAAGTATCTCTAAGTCCCCACTTTTGTCGATTAAACTGTATTCAAATTAATCTTTATTCAAACAAGTTAGAGTGCTATATTCGGCTGTGCCGAATCTTTGATACCCTCCACCGACAGTTCGAATGTTTAAGGAGTAATATCTGTATGATGTCTTTTTATTATTATTATCTTAAACTGTGACGAATTGTTATTAATTATGGTTTTAGGCGACTAAACTGTTTTCCGGTAGTAGGGTTTATATGGGGCCTAAGGTAAATTATAGACCCATCATCACGAAATTTAACAGCGTCATTTCTAGTCCTTTAAAACTGTGACGTACCAATTTCTGTTATGATAGCATTATTAATTATGGTTTTAGGGGTACTAAACTGTTTTCCGGGAGTAGGGTTTATATGGGGCCTAAGGTAAATTATAGACCGATCGTCACGAAATTTCACAGTGTTATTTCTAGTCCTAAGAAACTGTGACGTACTAAATTTTGTTACGATAGCGTTATTTTTTACGGTTTTAGGCGTACTAAACTGTTTTCCGGGAGTATTGTTTATATGGGGCTAAGGTTAAATTATAGACGGATCTTCACGAAATTTAACAGCTGATTTCCAGTAAAATAAAATAAATGTTTGCAAAATGTTATCTCATTCCGTGCCTTGTTCCAGCATTTATGTTATTTTTTGTAAAAAAATTATCAATTTTTTTAGGTGGTGGTTCCACATTTTGATTCATAGCTCTGGTCCTACTGAACCGATTTTGTTGGATTTCAATCCCAAACTGCTTTGGATAACTACAAGTAATTTGTTAACAAGTTTGTTCATTTCTTTTAAGTTGTCCGAAAGTGAGCGTGTTTTCAACAGACGGACAGACGGACAGACAGACGGACATGGCTAAATCGACTTAGAATTACTCAAGGACCCAGAATATATATACTTTATGGGGTCTGAGATGAATAATAAAAAAGTTTCACACGGAATGACAAACTTAATATACCCTCTTCACAACTAATTGTGGTGGAGGGTATAATAAATTATAGAGTTCACAATATTTATCCGCTGTTGTTAGTAACGAACTGAACCGCTTACCAACCTCTTATAGCAGTTTCCTGAACCATCCTGTTCTAATTACATATTTTAAAACTATTACGCATCTAAATCTAAAGTCTACCTTTAGGCGTAACAAATATTTTTTCATTACGAGAAAATTCCGTGCAGGAGAGTTGAAATAATATTAAACTAATATCATATAAAAGTATAATAACTTGCTAGATTTACAGTCAAATCCCGATAATGCGTACCCCGATTAATCGTAATTCACGATAATTCGTAATAAACTGTCGGTACTTTGAAAAAATCTCGTTAATTTGTATTATTTCCATAGATTTTGATCCCCTCGCTAATTCGTAATTTTTTTTACCTCTTATAAATCGTAATTGTTTGCTAACTACCACTTATAATTCGTAATAAAAACAACAGAAACATGGAAAGAATGATTTTTTTGTTTACCGCTAGTTTTTTGCGTGGGTTTTTGCTTTTGCTTGTGGGTGTTTTTATTTTCTTAAGATCAGTTTGTTACATGAATAATTTTTATATATGTATGTAGGTATTTTATTTTCAATAACTGTTTTTTATGTTTTTTTATCGTTTTAGTAAATAAATTGAAAAACCCCGTTAATTCATATTTATTTTATTTTAACCCGGTTAAATCGAAACCCCGCGGTCTCTTCCGAGTACGAATTATCGGGATTCTACTGTATTATAACTTACATTATACATAATTCTTAGATATGTTCATTTAATTTCTTAACAATATTTTAATTTATTTCTTGTAGATTAAGTTTAACCAGTGCCAGCAAGGTCTGGATAGGAGCCTGGTGGCTTGGTTTTGTAGTAGCAGCGTTCGTTTGTTTCCTTCTAGCCATACCGATTTTTGGTTTTCCTCGAAGTTTGCCCGGCTCTGAAAAGCTGCAACAGGAAAAAGTGTCGGAGGCATATAATTCTAACAAGAAAGCTGAACAGTCCAAGAATTTTACAAAACTTCGAGAATTGCCGATGGCTTTATTGACTCTTTTAAAAAATCCAACATTTTTCTTTTTGAATTTAGCTGGAGCTTCGGAAGGCATGATTATAGCTGGATTTGCTGCTTTTCTTCCCAAACAAATTGAAAATCAATTTAGTATTTCACCCGTTTGGTCGGCATTGCTAATGGGCTTAATAACGGTACCGGCCGGAGGAGGTGGTACATTTCTGGGCGGTTATCTAGTAAAAAGGCTCAATTTAAATTGTGGCGATATAATAAAAATGTGTCTTATGGTTACAATAATTGCTACGGCCTTTACCAGTTGTTTTCTGCTATCTTGCCCGAATCTACAATTTGCCGGAGTAACCACTCCCTACCAGAGGAAAGTGATAAATTCTGATCTTTTTATTTCGTTACCAATAACGCTCGAAGCAAATTGTAATACGAATTGTTCATGTAGCAAATTGATGTACGATCCGGTTTGCGGTACCGATAATGTGATGTATTATAATCCCTGTTTTGCCGGCTGCACTTTTGAGACTTCCAGCAATGAAAGTAAATCTTATAGAGATTGTGAATGTGTAGCCATGACAATACCAAATACAGCTAAAGTTGGAGATAATGAATACCATGCCACCAATACAATGTGTTCTTCATCCTGCCAATATCTTCCATATTTTGTGGCATTATGTTTTATGTTAATGTTATTTACGTTTTTGGCCACCATGCCGGCCTTATCAGCTACTTTACGGTAAGTGAAATGAAGTCTTAAAAAACCGGAGTTATTAATTAACTTTCTTTTCAATTTTAGTTGTGTATACGATGAACAACGTTCCTTTGCTTTAGGCATTCAATGGATCAAAGTTCGTTTATTCGGTACGATTCCAGCCCCAATGATCTTTGGAGCTTTAATTGATGAAACATGTTTGTTATGGCAGGAAACGTGTGATGAGGAAGCTGGAGCTTGTTTGGTTTATAAGAACTCTCATATGAGCAGGTAAAGGCACTTAATTTTACACTAATTCATTAATCAAAATATTTATATAAGAACAAATTTTGTTTTGGCGATTATCAAGGTACATTTACAGAAGGTAGCAGCACTAGGAATCTAGCTGTCCCTTTTCTGTATGTGTGAATATGGGTTTGACATATCGAAAACATATAAAACTACTTAAATAAAAAGTGACAGCCAGCTTAGACTTGTCTAGTGCTGTTTCATTGTGTAAATGTACCTTGGCGATATTTATAATATTATTGTTGAGTAATAAAAACTTCAAGTTGTAAAGCAATTTTTGACAAGATTTAAGAAAGAAAAAACTTAATATTGCAACAAATAATTTTATATAAACTCCGTGTTCAAAAGACCTTAAAGGTTTCCATCGACTACACAATATTATTGAGTCTTTATTGCCATTTTTATTGTCGTTTTGCTCTACATTAATTCATAATATGATCAATATAAAAAAATATAAAATGTATATTATACAAACACATGTGTGTATTTTACAATTTTTTATGACTTCTCCTTTGTAATCCAAAGCTGGGTTATATGGTCCTGCCCTAGGACATCGTAATGTTAAATAGGCCATGTTTTTTCCATACGTTTGGGTTACTTTTGGACTGGTCCTGGTCCCTTGTGGGCTACTCTTTACACGCGTGTTTAGACTAGTCCTATTATTTGCAGGGCTTTTTCGCAATATAGCAAAGACTTTTGATTGTATACATTATATTGCACCACCTACTTATATTATATACACACACAGACCATTTTTGTTGTGCAAAGTGGAAACAAATTTACCTAAACACTTGCCATATGGCCTTAACTCGTGGTGGATATTAACCACTGGTGGATTCACTTTAAGCATTTACCATTTACCAGTGTGCACGCATACTTCACAAGCAGGTAACTAGAGTTTATAATCCCTTATTTAGGATCTTAAAATCCTGTAGCCTCTGTTGAATAGCAACAGCAGTAGGGAACCTCTACAGGTCAAACTTTTCCACAAGGTTGAAAAAATCAACATTCTATGTGGAAGAGACCCTTTCCGTGGTTTTGTGTATAACCCACAGCCGCTACGTGATCTGTTGGCCACTGAAAATGGGGCAATCCGAGTCAAATCGGATAGTTTGGAGAAACATATTTTTTGATTTCTTTTATTTTTTACCGTGTTAGTGTTCCTTCTCAACAGCACATTTCGGCAAATTTTCAGATTTCTTTAATTTATGGTTACAGAGATATCGAATATTAAAAAAATCGCGTTATAAGAAAACTATTATTAAACATTATATATATATATATATATATATATATATATATATATATATATATATATATATATATATATATTGACGTCAGCAGTCGTCGATGGCTGCGAGTGTTAAACGGCAAGCCCTCTGGGGAGATTGAGTGGTTGCAACAGGAACATGTAAGGGTAACCTGTCCGTAAAAACGCCTGGGTTCGAGGCCAGCTTCAGTCAAGAATGAAAAATTATCAATAAATTTTAATTAATTTCATGTTGTAAAATTCCTTTCTTCATAAAAATAATTTAATGGAAATTAAATTTGATGAACTTTATCCTAATTAAAAATATTAAGAAATTTGGATTAAAAACCATAAATAGTTCAACAAAATAACCACAATACTGATTATCATTAAAACTATTATTATTAACTATTTCAATATTAGTCCAAATAGAATAATCAATAGCATTATTGTCAAATATGTCGTCTAATATATTTTTAAGGACATCAATTCCTGGATAATCTAAACATTTCCCAAAATAACAATCTGATGATGGAAAAGGAAGGATCCGTTTGAAGCAGTCACTATATTGCACTAGAGGTAATGTTTCGTTATTAGTTAATACTGCTAATTATGCACCTATCATGAAATAAAATAATGTGTGCACGAAAAGGGTGAAGGGTGCTATGATTAGTAATATATTTTGCTTAGATTAAAATTAAAACCCGTATTGAGATAATTCTTAGTTATTTTATGACTGTTTAGACATAGCCACTGCAAATAACAAAATAAATGAATAAGTATTGAAAATATATCCTGCGGAATCCAAGGAAGTTCTTGCACATTGGATTAAATCGTAAATTTTTTTTTAAAAATTTCAAAAAATCAAAAAAAAAAGTAGTTTTTTTTAAATCCGCAACCAAATGGGTCTTAAAAGTCATAGTTTAAATCCAAAAAATCAAGAAAATCAAAGAGTACAAACAGTGAAAACAAATTATATTAAATATGAAATCCCGAAAACCGCATCCGAGCCCACTGTTATATCTTTATTGGATATTAGACAAAATAGAAAAAATACAAAAAAAAATTATTCTATTTGCACTAATATTGAAAAAGTTATAAGTATTTATTTAAACATAGTTTTCTTATAACCATAAACCAACAAAATTTGCTGAAATGTGCTGTTGAGAAGGAGCATGAACACAGTAAAAAATAAAGAAAATCAAAAAAGGTTTTCTCCAAATCGTCCGTTTTGACTTGGATTGTCCCAAATACAATATGAAATGTACTTTCCATCCGAAAAGCAAAGTTTCCGCAAAGACAATCATCTCGAAAGATAGGAAGCATTTCTGACACTCGTACCACCAAAAAACAAAAGGTACTCTGGTGAGTACCGCGGTCTCAATAAATCACGAAGACTCTTAAGAAATCACGAAGATTTTATGAGCCTTGTATTTTTGGATATTTTTTGTTGCATCACAGGTATGCATACACCTGATGCGCCCTCCATAGATTTTTAACAAAGCACATTTAACAAGGTAGAGAGCACTACAAAACAAAATTTAAAGCACACATGTACACACGAAATTTGATAATTTCGTATTACTGCTCTCGCTAATGAGTCTACCTTTTTTAATTTGCCTTGATTTCAAATGTCCGAGCAGAAAATATGGACACAACAGAAACTGCCATGCTCTTCTAGCCAATCTATCATATCTCTCTTTCAAGAACTCCGTGACAGTGCGACTATAAAATGGAAAAGATACATCATCCGAAACCTATTGACAGCTTCTCTATGTCCTGTTGCCAGGCACTGGGTCAATTTGCAGGCATTGACCACAACATTTTTTTCCTATGGATATAATATGAAGACGTCAATGTTACTCAAGATTGCTTACTACGCCCCCTGAGAGGCCCATCACATTATTGTTCAATATCAATTATTGCACAATAGTATTACAAATGTATGGGTAGCTTAAGAATATTTACATAATGTAATTTGGTACAACAAACTTTCCGTCATATACGATAATAAGTTCTTTAGATCATGCCCAAACTTCTGTTTCTATTCAGACCCGCCCGCTTGAAAACCCATTTGTGCATGTTTAATAAATGAACATAATCTTTGCAACAAATTTTTTAGGTTAAGCATTAAATATTTTAATTAAGCAAAAGTTACGTTCATTTACGTACATAAATATGCACAATTTTTACAAAGTGTACTTCGACATGTCCACAATTTACTTTATAGAGCTACTAACTGATATCTTACAACGCGAAGAATCGAAGCAAAATGTATTACCCGTTTTATGGTGCTGCAAAAAAAAAATACAAGTACCGCGCCCGGCACCATTTCCGCTAATTCTTATGTAAAATGACCTGGGGGCTAATTCTGGCAGTCGTTATAGAATACTTTTTCAATTCGAAAGTAATTTTATTTCTAATTTTTTCAGTCGATACTGGACGAATCGAAATTATTTTATCAGTTTTGTAAAGCATTTATTTGAGTTTTAACAACACTGAAAAAATAATTTTAATTCGTATAGTATCGACTGAAAGAATTAGAAATAAAACTATTTTCGAATCGAAAAAGTATTCGATCACGACAGCCAGAATTAGACTCCTGCTGATTCCGAACATGAGCTCAGCCACACTTTGCGGAGAACCCCTCCTCATATAACTTGACCTCCTTTTTCCCTCATTATCCAGAATTTTAGGGGAAAAAGGAGGTCAATTTATATGAGGATCAACCGAAAATCACCGTCCAAAGTTAAAATTTTTGCTGCAGCAATTTTTAAAAATTCTGCTTTGAAATTGCATTAGTGTCCAGATTATGAAATTATAGTTTTGCAATTTTTGTATTTTTATCTTGCTTTCCTCTTTTACTTTTTATATTTTATATATAACAGTGTGAGAACTACAAAACAAAATAGAATAAGAGTACATGGAAGTAGTACCGCTCCGCAATCTTCTCATCCCTGTCAATAAACTCAAGAATTGCTGCAACTAAAATTGCAAGTCTGGACGATCACCAAAGTCATCAATGTTTTTACTGCAATTTTTAAAAATTGCATAAGTGTACAGATTATGAAATTATAGTTTTCAATTTTTGCATTTTTATCTTGCCTTTCTTCTTCTCTTTTTTGTATTTATTACATAAATACAAAAATAAAGTGTGAGACTAACAAAACAATACAGAATTGCAGAGTACATGAAACTGAGTACCCCTCCTTAATCTTCTCACCCCTTTCACCAATAACTCTAGAATTGCTGCAACAAAAATTGCAAGTCTGAACGATGAAAAACATTCTCAACGCCGATTTTCATGACGACCAATCTAATAAATAAGTTTACATAGAAGCAGAATAACTCTAAAATACACTTTAAGAAAAAAGTCAGGGAAGAAATATGCTTTGTTGGAATTGTTTTTTATTTGAAACATATCAAATTTTAAAATCGGTTGGAAAATGTAAAATTTTCTCATTAAAAACTGCTGAAAGATATCGGCTTTAATGATTATTAATATAAATTTTCCTGATTTCTATTACGATTTTTTTCCAAAAACGACGATGATCTTTTGATGTATCTAATGTCTGGAACATTTTCTTTTTGATTAAACACGTTTAACCATTTATTCATAAACAGGGAAACCAGAAATATGCTCTAAAAAACACATTTTATGCACATTAAATATGCAGTAAAAATTTCAAAACATGCTCAAAAAATTTAAACATTGGGAATTTGAAAACAAAATATTCAACAATTTATTAACAGATCCATTAAATAAAAACAATCATACAGCCATGTCACAGAGTACAATTCCGTTCGGAAACGGAATTCATTCCGTATTTTGGTGCTTCAGAAAATGACGAAAAAATGTTTCGGAATGAAACCATTTTTGTTTTCATGAACGGTATGGGAGTTGTCTGTATCTGAAAGGCCATAAAACTATCAAAATACACTTTCCATCAACAAACAAATATGTTTTCTTCAATTCCGAACGGAATCATTCCGAACGGAATTGTACTCTGTGACATGGCCCATAATATTGTAATCGGTAAAGCCCAAACTCCATATTATTAACAGACGAATTTTCGAGATTTTACCCTATTTGGAAACGATGGGCAGTCATCGGCTCACAAAAACAGAGTTGCTAGGAGGTTAAAATTCATATAAGAGTTATTCGTGCCGAATATTATTAAAATATTAACATCCATATGAGATTTTTTGTCCTTAAAGGATTTAAGGGACGGCCGATAAATTGTTTATTAATGTTAACATTTAAAAGGGAGTAAAATATTTTTGGGGCGAATTTAATCTAGAAACCAACATAATTAGATAGTTTACGGACACAAAGAGTCTAATTTGGAAATAAGTTTTTATGGGGAATGTGTAAAATTATAGACCGATTCTCACTATTTACATAGAATATATCCTTAGTACAATTAAAGTGTATTAACATAATTTGATCAAATTATCTACAAGATAACAATTGTACTTTGCGCACAAGATTAACATGGACAGGCAACTAGACAGACGGACAGATGGTTATCGTTAGATTACTTTAAAGGTGATTTTAAATCGATCGGTATACTAAATGATTGGTCCACATCACCAAAAAAGTATATAATTGCTTGTTCCTTGATTTTTGCTTATTCAAATATACAATTTTAAAGTTTAAAATAACATTTCTCTTTATTTTTAATAGTTCTATTCCTTAAATTTTTCAGAAATTACCCTACACACCAGACCACTGCATTGCATCTTCTTGTTACATTTTACCTTAGCTTTCCTTTGGACAGCAATATATTGTATGGCCTTCGCCAGCATTCTTTGCGTCACACTGGATAATTTTACTTTATAAATTGAATATTTTTAACTCAACAATTTTAACAAATAGAAACTGGGAATTATTTCCTTTCGAAGGTTACTTTTTATATCATATTCAACATTTTTTTTAAAGCTTAGGTAAAATGTAACAAAATGTAATGACAACCTGCTTTGTCCTACAATTTTCAAATTAAAATAAAATGTAGATGGCGAAATTAAAACAACACCTTGGGTATATAGATAGATATTAAAACAGAAAAGCCAAAATATCGTAAAAAAATTTTTCTTTATTAGTTGTGAAAGCTCTTGTAGGAATCTAAAAAAATTTAACATGTATCAAAATATGCCGCAAAAAGGCAAAATATGCGCTAAAAACTTAAAAAATGCTGCAAAAAGGGTCTTTTAACTAAATTATCAAAAAAAAAAAAAAATGCTCCAAACGATGCCAAAATTCCTAAAAAGCTCTTAAACGGATAAATATATTATTTCTGCTTTTATTGGTCGCACAAGGAAAAACATGTAATTGCATATTTTTGGTTTCCCTGTTCATAAACTTAATTACATCTTATATACTTTTCCTACTATTCTGTACAAGAAAATAGCGGGAATGAAAGAAACAATTTCATTCTCCCCGGGAATAAAAAAACATCTGGGAAACTAGAAACCCTAATGCACATTTAATAAAACACAATAAATTCTCCAAATTTTCTTTATTTACAGATACATGTGGATTTTGGCTTTAACAGGAAAGTTGTGTTCGGTGGTGTTTTTCTTTGTGGCATGGTGGTTTTACATACCACCCAAAGAAGTTCCAAATGCTGAGAATGTTAAGGACAACAGTAATAGTACTGTAGCAGCCATTAGCATTGTGGATGGTGGTGGCAGTAATGGTGCTATGACTGTGTCAAGTTAAACAGCTGATGATGCTGTCCTTTTATGGTTGGTGGGTTTGTAAACAACAGTTAACATCAACAACATCTCACCCCCCGCCTTGTACACCAGCTCACCAACCCTTATCAACGTCATTATCTCCCATTTAAATTCAACAAGTGCTTAGATATACACAATCATTGTTGCACTGTCTGTGGCACATGTTGCAAGTACATTTTTATCATACAGCTGATTTCATTCATAAGAAAAATCTCAAGATCTCATACACATGCGTAATATAATCATATGATATTTATTGTTTTGTTTTTTTTTTTGCTTCACAATTGTTTTTAATCTAAAGCTAAATGTAGACACATTTGTATCCATCTCAGTATCTTGAGTGCAGATGTACTCATCAGCTTATGGACAGACCATGGCCTTTAGTATTTTATATAAAAAGGACTATTTATATACTTATGTATACATAAAAGTTTGTATTAATACATATATCTATCTGTGTCTATATATTATGGATATATTTAAACTCTTTCATTTAAATTTTTTGTAAACTTAAGTAAAACATGCAAGTCAACAAATCTATTCATATTTGTATGTGCGTAATAATAACGAGTAGTTTTAGATTTTCTACATACATACATATTTATATATATAAAATTATGTGTTTGTATAAGTGTTTGTTTACTTAAATATTTATAAATAATGTAATAAAACTTAAACTTTTTAAAAATATACATATTTTCACGTCCTTAAAGAGTTAATACGTTTAATTTTAGACAAGTTATGAATCCTTTAGTTTTAAAACTGATTTTTTTAGAAACCTAATTTGCATTAATTCAGATAGTTTTTTTATGCAGTGTGAATTTTTTAACCATTTTCACATCCCTAAGTCCCAATTTACACTAGGGACATTTCTTGCCGGACAGACGAAGTTTGATGGCGAGGGGTCGAAAAGGTAGAGTGTGTAGTACATGACTATCTGTACTGGACATTTTTTCATTTCTCTTTCTTACTTTTCGTAGTTTACATACAAGTATTAATTTCTGTCTGACTTCTAATGCTTCATATGTAAACGCTTCAGGTAAGATTAAAAGAGAATTCAAAAATGTCCGGCAAGAAATGTCCCTAGTGTAAATTGGGACTAAGAAAAACGTATAAAACAATGACAACAACAGCAAAAAAGTGTTAGCAGAAGTCGCGAAGCTCTTTTTGTTTATAAATTCAATGCGTGAGGCTTTTTCTAGTTCATACATAACTCCCAAGGCGCAACATAACGCTCATTTGTTAAACTTTTTAAATAAAATCTCTGCCAAGGCGAATTCATACAAGGTGGTCTTGGCTTGCTACGTAAGCAACAGCTGTTAACTAACTATATGTCAAAACGATATGCTGTTACTTTTTTTTACATTTACATTTAAATGTTTGTGTGTTAGTGCACAGCTAGTTTGCTAACTTCAGTGTTGTATTATTTTGACACTACGTTAAAGTATTTTACAGTGTTAAATCTGTTTTCAAAATAAGACCACCTTGTATGAATTCGCCTTGATCTTTGCTTAATAAAGCCCATTTAATAACTTGTTGTCCACTTAAACTAAGAAAATCTACTTTTTTTGCATTTCCAATAAAAACATTAAAAACAAAAGCATTTTCACAAAATCGGAGAACCTTCAAACATTAGAAATTTTACCCATTAAGTTTTTTTTTTTAATTTCACTTCCCCTCCCTACCATAAGTCAAGTCAGCCTTTCTTCAACTGATGGGCAATATTAGGACAGAAATCCCGTCGAAAACCCCAAGAGTACTGATTTTGATACGTCTAAAGTCAAAAACCAAGACGTTATGAACTCAGTCCGATAATTTATTAGGGTTGTCCCAATGTGCAATGGTAAAAACGGCACTCCCAGTTTTGCTTCTAGCAACATCGAATAACAAAATAATATAATTAGAACAAAAATTTAAAATAATTTTAATTTATGTTTATAGCAATATATTAACTACATGTAAAACTTTTTCGGAAATTTTTTTAAAAACGGAGTTTTTTCACAGAAGTGTTTTATGCGAACGTTAACGTTCGAAATAGTTGAACAGGCTGAACTACTCACCCAATTTACTTGAAATTTGTCACCAAAACTGGAAATTTGTAGAAATTAATTTAACGCAACATCCCTTTTAATGCCAACCTTTTTCCTTAAGTATTTTTCATAATTTATATGCAAAAACTTTTCCAAGTTATATATTAGAGATTCTGAAAAAAGAACTATAAAACAGTGCAACACGAAAAAAATGACCACATACGGACACCGCTAAGTGATAAAAGACCAAAAAAAAAAAGACCCATGTCTCCCAGTTTTGGCCAAAGTCATGAAGTTTTCTTTTTGGGTCCCCAAAGATTTGGGGCCTCAGTGTCATTTTTTGCAAAAAATTATCTTTTTCTCATGCTCATATCTTGCAAAACGTTCGGAATTTTGATTTATCCTCTTAGACAAAGTTTTAGCTCTTGTCATAAAGAACATAAATTGTGACCATTTAATATCAGAAAAACTTCATCTTCAAGATCAAAATCGCAAACAATTTTGTAAGATTAGATAATTTGTTACCTTTTTCCCCGTGTTCTGACCCATAGGTAGCAAGCCGGTCAACAATCAAGGAAACAATTGACTACAAAAATGTAACTAAGATCTCAATAAACAACTTTCTAGAGCATATGAACTTCCTAGGAATGATTCTACACACCGTTTAGGTAGCGCTTAGGCAGCCGCAAAAGTAAAAAATTTCCCGAAAATTTTTTAATTTTATTTGTTTTTTCTTTACTTCAATATTGAGATAAAGTGCTATCTGTAACCACTATTTGATAAAAGATCAACAAATAAAAGACCAGTGTCTCCCAGTTTTGCCCAAAGTCATGCACTTTTTTTAAGGGCCCCCAAAGATTCGGTACCTCGGTGTAAATTTTGCAAAAAAGTGATCATTTTCTCAGACTTATATCTTGCAAACCATTCGGAATTTTGATTTACCCTCTGAGACAAAGTTGTCGTTCTTGCCATAATGAACCAAAATTGTGAACATATAAAATCAAAAAAAACTTAATCTTCAAAATCAAAATATTTAATTAAAACTGATTTTATTTTTGATTAATTCTTTTACTGGCGCAAAAAATTTTTTCTGTGTCCATAGGTAGCAAGCCATTCAAAATTCAAGGAAACAATTAACTACGAAAATGTACCTAAGATCTCAATAAACAACTATTTAGAGTATATAAACTTCCTAGGAATGATACTTAACCCCGTTTGGGGAGCGCCTAGGTAGCCGCAAAAGTGAAAAATTCGAATTTTCGAGAAATTTTTCACTTTTGCGGCTACCTATACGGTGCTAAGAACCATTCCTAGAAAGTTCATATGTTCTAGAAAGTTGTTTATTGATAATCTCAATTTGAGATCTTAGGTACATTTCTGTAGTTGATTGATTCCTTGAATTTTGAACGGTTTCCTACCTATGGACCTGAAAAGGGGAAAAAGTAAAAAAAAAAAATCTAATTTTTTAAAGTTTTTTGCGATTTTGATCTTGAAGATGAAGTTTTTTTGGTTTTATATGTTTTTTTTTGTTTCTTTTTGCCAAGAGCTAAAACTTTGTCTCAGAGGGTAAATCAAAATTCAGAACGGTTGGCAAGATATAAGTCTGAGAAAATGATAATTTTTTGCAAAAATGACACCGAGGCCCCAAACCTTTGCGGGCTCATAAATAAAGTGCATGACTTTGGCCAAAACTGGGAGACACGGGAATCTTTTTTTTTTTGGTCTTTTATCACATAGTGGTGTCAGTATATGGTTATTTTTCCATGACTTAAAAAATTACAAATTACATGATATCCTAGTCTACTATGTATGTATAGATATTAATAAATGGCAATATTTGCTTGTGAATTTTTTCGCGGGAAAACTACTAAGCCGATTTGACAAACAAGTAGGAAGGACCCCTTCAAGAAATTAATGAGCGAGTTGTCATTTTTTCACGTTGGTGAACTTAATTTAAGTTTATAGCAATATTATAATACATGTACAACTTTTTCGAAATTTTTTTTAAAACGGAGTGTTTTCACAGAAGTTTTTTATGCGAACGTTAACGTGAAAAATGTGACTACTCGCTCAATAATTTCTTGTAGGGACTTTGGACTTTTTTTTATCTCAAAAGGCTACCACCTATTTAACGACTATTTTTGCAAGAACAAAAATTTAGTTACTTCGTAAACTAAGGGCCATTATTACAACTTGAAGTTAGCTAAAGTTAAGATTAAATTGACAGATAATAATGTGTTATCTGTCAAAAAGCGTCTGTTAACTGTCGGATAACAGCTAACGCCAAGTTATAATAATGGCCCTAAAAGTGATAAAATTGTTTAATCACCTTATTTTTCACCAAAAATTTGATATTCATTTTTCAGTCATGAGCGAGCGTGAAAAATTTTAAATTTTACTGTTTTTTCACATTCATGATGGTGGGGAAAAAAATTTTTTTGAATTTCCTCATTCATGAAAAATGAGCAAACAAAAAAATTCATATGTGAATTTGTCAGATATGAAAAATTTTAAAAAATTCACATTCAAATTCCTCATAATGAAAAAAACGCGATTTGCCCGACCATTAACAGCGGGAAAATGAAGTAGTAACGAGGCCTTAAAGAAGGCCTTTTTACCGATATTAAGTTTTCCATTCGCATTGTCTGTGTTCATACGGCTCTTGTCTTATTGACATGATTGCTGCATTATAGGCGAGAGGGACGAGGGGAAAGAAACGAGTACACAGATGCATGTACTGTCTTTACGTTTTACTTTCTTATTCGTTGTTTAATTTTGTTTTTGTTTTCAATATCAAAAAAGCACATGTCTTCAACATGACATGAATCATTTGAACGCCAATTCATGTTCAAAGAAGAAAAAGAAAGAATCTTGTCAATAAGACATGAGCCGTATGAACTCAGACATTTTAACTGTATTAGGACAACAAGGTTCTATCTTACATGTTGTTTAGGTGCATATAGATCCTTGTTGAACTAAGGTCGCAAATTGTTGTTGCTAATAACGCGAAGTGAGTAAATTAATAACTAAACTTGCTACACATTCCAACATAACTGCTAATAAAACTATTTCGACAGGCCTTACCTCAGAAAAGTTAATTGGAATTTGTAAAATATTTCATAAAACCCATTCTAAAAGACCTTTTCGAAGAAGGCAGAGCGGAATAAGTAAAAGTTTATTGAAAATCTAGTTGTAAACCAGAAGTGGGCACAATTAAAACTGTGCTTTCCTGCAAATAATAGGACCAGTCTAAGCACGCGTGTAAAGAGTAGTCCACAAGGGACCAGGACTAGTCCAAAAGTAACCCAAACGTATGGAAAATACATGGACTATTTAAACAAACACAAAATACCAACAACTTCTTGTGTCTATTTTTTTCTCAACAATTTCTGCATAAATGAAAAACCCTGCAAATAAAATTGGACCACCTGATCCATTTTGATAAAATGGACTACTCCATGGACTGGTCCGATGTAATGCAAGCATGGACCATGTCATTGTTAAAAAGTGTTTGTAATGAGACGACATATCTTCGTTTTTTAACGACATGCTTTCGTTTTTAAACGACTTCAAAACTAATCCTCTTGAGTTTAACATGGAGTAGTTTTAAAACTAATCCTTAGTGGTTATATGGTCCTCTCCTAGGACATCGTAATGTTAAATAGACCAGGTTTTTTCCATACGTTTGGGTTACGTTTGGACTAGTCCTGTTCCCTTGTGAACTACTCTTTACACGCGTGTTTGGACTGGTCCTATTATTTGCAGGGAAGTTACCCTTTTTAAAGGCACCAAAGAATTGTTTACACAAAAAAAAAAAAACATATCGTTAGCTTATATGCAAAACAATTTTAGAAAATTTTAAATTGATTTGTTTTGTTGATTACGATTCACATTACATATTTTTATAAAATTTTAAACTGCTACCTAAAAAAATATCCAAGTTATTTACAAAATTAAAAATTACGTTTCATCAAAATTACAATTTTTTTTAACAACATAATGTATAATCACACTCAAGAAAAAAATTAGCAGAGTTTTTAATTCTTTTTATAAGAACACATTAATATTTTTAAACGTCAAAACTGGGTAATTTGGTTTATAACTGCTACCAGGGTGTTAGTGGAATTAGTGATCAGATTAAAAATTATTGCAAAAGAAAAATTAATAAAAGTGCTGTAAAATTATAAAAGCCGAATCCATATACGTATGTATTACAAAATTTATAATAAGTGTGACTATCAGCTTCTCCCTTATAGGACTGTTAGAAATTTTGACATTTTGCAGCCTACCCCATCGTACTTCCAAACGCTGAAAATTTCTAAGAATAAATGGCAACATCTGCAGGTCCTCAGATTTTTGTTTCCATCAGACTGTCATCATTATTATGTTAGTATCCTTATGAGTTATAATATCTAGGTATGTATTTCCTTTTAAATAAATTTAAATAAAGTCGAACTTCACTATAATGAATCTGTATGGGAACATAAAATTTCTTCATTATAAATTATATTATAATTTATAATATAAAAAGTTGATAATACAAAAGAAATATTTTTAATCCAAATTTTAATAATAATTTAATGAAAAATTAAATTTGATGAACTTAAGCCTGATTAAAAATATTAAAATTTGTATTAAAAAACCATAAATAGTTCGACAAAAATAACCACAATACTAATTATTCAAAAGAAATATTTTTATTAGTTTTTTTTAAATAATCTGTTTTTTTTATTAGGATTGCATTCTTTCAAGTGGCCCTTCATCAATATCCTGAAAAAGACAGTTATTCTTAATTCTTGGAATAATTGCCTTTTTTGTTTTTTTTTATAAAGTAGTGGTATATAGACTGTTCAGCTTTATTTTGTGTTAATCCTTTAGAATTATTAAAATGTAATAATCACCCCTATTATGCAAGACGTTGTCGACTTCGACATAAATTTTTAATTGTTGTCAAATCAAGGCAACGCCTACATCACTTTGACGTTAATTTGGTATTTTATAAGAATGTTGTGTCGACGTCGACTAGTTTATGTTCTTAAAAAACACCACAAAAAGGTATTATAAATCTTAATTTAAAAAGTATCAACAAAAAAGTACAATTGTAACAACTTAGCCATCCCTGTTCTCTTAATTTTATTAAATGTTGCCAACTTTTTGTTTATGTGAAACCTAAAAACTAAAAGCGGTAAATCGCTGAATTTGCCCATAAACCGCTGATTTAGCAACACTTTTAATATTTCAAGCTTGAAATGTCCATTTTAAGTTGAACAATTTTACATTTTTTTTTTGACATAACTTCATTATTTATCGATAAATTTAGTAAAATTTTTGACAGTTTGCAATTTATCTCAATACAGCTGAACCCTTCGCACTTGGTAAATTTTTCTATTACTTTATATTTGCCCTATTCACCAAAACTTGAACAATGCATTAAAAATGTAGTGTCATAAGGGCTTACGCGTTTAAGAATTAAGTGCAACAGTTCTACTAGTAATAATATCAAAGTTTAAACATCAACAATAAACAGTGAGTTTATCTTTTCTTACATTCCCCATTTACATTTTTATTTTTTGTTCTATACTCACTTTTTAACGCTATTTTCCGAAATATTTTTTAACCGATTGATCTTTATAAAATAAAGTTTGTTTGCATGTTTTTGATAAAAGATATATTTTTACTGTAAGTTTTCTGATTCTTTATAGCATTAACGTTTTTAAATAAATATAAGACTGTTACCAAATTTTTGCGAATTTCCGTTAATTGAGCAATTTTCCCCGAATTTTTTCATTCCTTACAGTTTAAGGGACTTTTAATAAATTTTATGGCATTTTTATATATTCAAAATGTTCGCAAATTTTCGCTATTTTTGCAAATGTTTCCGAACTTTCGCAATTTTGGCTCTTTGAGGCGTTCGTCTTAAATTGAAAATTTTCGCGAATTTTCGCTATTTTAGCAAACTGTTCCGAACCTTCGCAGTTTTCGCGTTTAATTTACTAATAAAATTTGTGCCCATAACTTCTTTTAAATTTGCATTTTTTATTTTAAACGAATTCAATAAAAATGTTTACATTTCATTTAAAATTTCTTTAACTTTTTTTGAGTCGTCGCAAAATTTCCTGTCGACTAAAACAGGGACAATACTACTCGCCGTCGACTTAAAAGCGCCTTAGAAAATATCAATTGACTGTCAAAAGTTATCGATTATTGTCAACAACGACTCAGAAAATACCATTACTGTTCAGGTGCCGTCGACTTGTGTCGACATCGACTTTCATAATAGGGGTGAATATCTTTCTTTGGAGAAGTACTACTTTGTCCAACATTATGTTAACTTAATATGGGAGCTGCTATCAACACTACGCTTTCCTTCTTCTTATTATTTTTCAGAAATTTTACCTAATTAAAATTTACTTTTTGCAACGTACTTAGCGTTGTAAGAATGCGATACAGAGTTCTTTTGAAAAAATTCGATATATACATTAGGGATATAAATTTTTAACAATTTTTTAAAATATCAAAATTGGCATAGCACAGTCCGATAGAGCATAAGGAACGTAAATTTATTTCTTCGCTAAAGATGCTATCAGACGGGATGTATTTTACATATGTACTGTCAAATTTTCCATCTGTAAAAGTTGTACACATCGTGTGATACATATGAAACTTTGCATGTGTAAAATACATATGTAACTTTTTCGATTAGAACACGCTCTATTTTCCTGTGGCAAACATAAACAAAACAGCTGGTTTGTTTTGAAACGTAAACAAGTCAGCTTTTGTTTACATTTATAGGTTATGTCATAAGGAAAAACATAAGCAGGTGTGATAGCAAAAATTATGAATCGTATGTAAAATGGAAATTTTGACATACATACGGAATTACATATGGGTAAGAAAAGTGACAGTACATATGTAAAATACATCCCGTCAACCGCGATGAAGTTTTGAAAATTTTTAATTTTCAATATTTTTAATTAGGCTTAAGTTCATGAAATTTAATTTTTTTATTAAATTATTTTTGTGAAGAAAGGAATTTTACAACATGAAAATTAATTAAAATTGTTATTGATAATCTTTCATTCTTGACGTGGCTCGGGCTCGAACCCTGGCCGGCAGGTTACCATGACATGTTTCGATCGCAACCACACGATCTCCTCAGATGGATTTGCCGTCTTACACTCGCAGCCATCGACGACTGCTGACGTCACTAGTCAAACATCAATCCTTAAACCAAATTGTATTTTAACATTTGGTAGATCGAAATTTGCTTTCCTGAATGATTATCCATCTTAATTGATTTTACATGTTTTTTCCTTTACTTCTGTTTTTTCGTACTTTCGTCAAGAATTTTTCTTGAAGTCCAAGTACATTTTTTGTTTTTTCACTTTGTCTTTCTCTTTTCTGTTGACCTTTTTCAGCACAACTTGAAAGACAAATGTACACATAGAGCTCGTGCCTTAGCTTTAACAATAATTAGTATTGTGGTTATTTTGTTGAACTATTTATGGTTTTTAATCCAAATTTTTAATATTTTTAATTAGGCTTAAGTTCATGAAATTTAATTTTTTATTAAATTATTTTTGTGAAGAAAGGAATTTTACAACATGAAAATTAATTAAAATTGTTATTGATAATCTTTCATTCTTGACGTGGCTCGGGCTCGAACCCTGGCCGGCAGGTTACCATGACATGTTTCGATCGCAACCACTCGATCTCCTCAGATGGATTTGCCGTCTTACAGTCGCAGCCATCGACGACTGCTGACGTCACTAGTCAAACATCAATCCTTAAACCAAATTGTATTTTAACATTTGGTAGATCGAAATTTGCTTTCCTGAATGATTATCCATCTTAATTGATTTTACATGTTTTTTCCTTTACTTCTGTTTTTTCGTACTTTCGTCAAGAATTTTTCTTGAAGTCCAAGTACATTTTTTGTTTTTTCACTTTGTCTTTCTCTTTTCTGTTGACCTTTTTCAGCACAACTTGAAGGACAAATGTACACATAGAGCTCGTGCCTTAGCTTTAACAATAATTAGTATTGTGGTTATTTTGTTGAACTATTTATGGTTTTTAATCCAAATTTTTAATATTTTTAATTAGGCTTAAGTTCATGAAATTTAATTTTTTATTAAATTATTTTTGTGAAGAAAGGAATTTTACAACATGAAAATTAATTAAAATTGTTATTGATAATCTTTCATTCTTGACGTGGCTCGGGCTCGAACCCTGGCCGGCAGGTTACCATGACATGTTTCGATCGCAACCACAATAACAATTTTAATTAATTTTCATGTTGTAAAATTCCTTTCTTCACAAAAATAATTTAATAAAAAATTAAATTTCATGAACTTAAGCCTAATTAAAAATATTAAAAATTTGGATTAAAAACCATAAATAGTTCAACAAAATAACCACAATACTATTTATTTTTAATTTTCTTTTTGGTTAAGAAAAATTAATAATATGTTTATTTAAAACAAAAAAAAGCTCAAGTATGAAATTTCATTAATATTTGGAGATGGTAAGAGATTTTTCCGCAAAACTAAAACGAATCTTTAACCATTTTAACAAAAAAAAAATTAAAAAAGAATAAAAAACACATTGCGTGAACTTTTTTGAGAAAAATTACAAATGATTATCATTTTCGTTGTTACTAGGATTTTTTTTAATACATAAAATCAAAAGTTGTTAACAGATTTTAATAATTTATAGCTTGTTTTGTTTGCAATGTTGTTTTTTATATGTCTGCATAAAATTAGAAGCATAGCTGCATTTTTCAATTTTTTATGAATTTTTAAAAACAAAAATTCCGAAATTTTAATAAAAAAATTATTTTTTTTCCAGAAAAAAAATTATGTTTCTAAAACGACTGCGCATATAAGAAAAACGTTTTACCCTTCTTAAAGTAAATTTTATTGCGGAATTTCGGTTTTTCAATAAACTAAAGCGTTTTTGAGTTACGCGAACATATGTTGTGCAACCTCCTTAATTTTCGAAATAACGGTATATCTCGAAAACCAAAGCCAACATAAAGAAAAAAGTTTTAACTTTCTTAAAGTAAATTTTATTGCGGAATTTCGGTTTTTTTAGTTTTTCAATAAGCTAAAGCGTTTTTGAGTTGCGCGAACATATGTTAATCTATCTATCTATATATATAAAATTGTAACGTTACTGACTCACTGACTCACTGACTCACTGACTCACTGATTCATCATCGCACAGCCTAAACGCCTGAAGCTAGACACTTGAAATTTGGACCAGAGATTGGTCACTCCCCAAATCGATCCACTAAGACGGGATTTTTGGAAATTCGAATGTTTAGGGGGTAAAAAAGGGTAAAAACGGGAAAATTCGGTAACCTTATATCTCCAAAACTAAAAGAGATATAAAAAAAATTTAATACCTATCGTTGTTCTTTAGAAAAATAAGCGGACAGGTGTCTGGTACTTTTTTGAAATTCGGCCCTATTTGGGAGTAAACGGGTAATATCTGAATTTTAGTACTTTTTTGACACCCCATCTATCTTTTGAACCAATAAACATAGAAACAAAGTTAATACCGCATTCGAAACTTATCAAAAAAATACGAATATAAATTTGGTACTTTTTCGAAATTCGAACATTTAAAGGGTAAAAATCGTAATTATTTTTGGTACTTTTTTTAAAAAACATTTTTCTCCATTTTTTTAAATATTCGTACTAAATTATGGGCTGCCACTATAATACTGAAATTTTTTATACTTTAATGGGGTGAAAAATAGTACCAAAAAGGGGGAATACAGGAAATTTGATATTTTTCTTAACTTTTTGGTATTTTTTAAATTATCGTTATGTTGGACCTAAAAACATAAGATTCAACATGCAATGTCGTGAGTGGATAAGAATCTATGACGGAACTTTTTGGTACTTTTTTGTTCTTTAACTGGTACTTTTTGAATTTCCTTTAGTATTGGACCTAGAAACATAAAATTCAATATGCAATGTCCTGGATGGCTGAGAATCTATAAGAATGAACTTTTTGGTACTTTTTTATTCTTTGATTGGTACTTTTTGAATTTCAGTTGGTATTGGACCTAGAAAGATAAAATTATAAATGCAAGGTCCTGAGTGGATAAGAATCCAAAAGAGGGAAGTTGTTGGTACTTTTTTTGTTGATTAACTGGTACTTTTTGAATTTCCGTCAGTATTGGACCTAAAAACATAAAATTAAACATGCACGATCCTGTGTAAATGAGAATCTTTAAGTGGGATCTTATTGGTACTTTTTTATTCGTTAGCTGGTACTTTTTGAATTTCCGTTAGTATTGGACCCAGAAACATGCAATTAAACATGGAAGGTCTTGAGTGAATGACAATCTGTTAGAGAGATCTTTTTGGTACTTTTTCGTTTTTTAACTGGTCCTTTTTTTAAATTTTCGCTAATGTTGGTATAATGAAAATAAAATTAAACCTGCATGGTCTTGAGTGAATGAGAATCTCTAAAAGCGCTTATAGGTACTTTTTAGTTATTAAACTGGTACTTTTTGAATATCCGTTGTTATTGGACTTAGAAACATGAAATTCAAGATGCAATGCCCTAAGTGGATAAGAATATATAAGAGGGAAGTTTTTGGTACTTCTTTGTTTTTTAACTGGTACTTTTTGAATTTCCGTTAGTATTGGACCTAGAAACATAAAATTAAACATGCAAGGTCCTGAGTGAATGAAAATCTGTAAGAGGGCTTTTGGTACTATTTTGTTCTTTAACTGGTACCTTTTATATATCCGTATTTATTGGTTCTAGAAACATAAAATTAAACATGCAAGCTCCTGAGTGAATGAGAATCTGTAAGAGGGATTTTTTGCTACTTTTTCGTTCTCTAACTGGTACTTATTCTTGTTTATTAGAAAAATTCGCTAACCGTATATTTCCTAAACAAAAAGAAATACAAAAAATTGAATACTAATTATTGTTCATTAAAAAAAATAAACGAAGAGGTGTCTGGTACTTTTTTAAAGGAAGGCCTTTTTGGGGTGTAAAAGGGTAAATAAATATTGTATCACATTTTTAGCTTATCTAAAAAATACAAAACAGGCTTGGACCTTTTTTTGAAATTCAAACGTTTAAGGTGTGAAAATCGTTCCTAATTTTGTTACTGTTTTCTCAACATTTTTCTCCATCTCTATATAATATAAATTTGTAAAGTAACTGGCGGATTCATCATCGCACATCCTAAGCTCTTGAAGCTAAAAAGCTGACTTTTGGACCGAAGGTTGGCCTCTCGCCAAATCGATTCCGCTAACCTTAAAAATCCAAAATTAAAGAGATCCAAAAAATTTAACATTTATTGTTAAAAAAATAAGGGGACAGGTGCCTGGTACTTTTTTGAAAATAAACTTTGGCATAAAAATATGTCCACGAAGAAAAAGGAGACGCTAACGAAGTAGCGGGTTAAATGCTAGTACAATATATAATTTCTTAGTGTCAGGATGTGTAATATCGCAAATATTTTTTTGTTTAGTAAAGAGAGTTTTGTTATATTCGCTAGCAAAAGTTATAATTCTTTGCAACTTACATTACTGGTACTTTTCTTCATAATAATGTACATTAAAATAATCTAATTTCGTTTACTTTTACCCAACATTGTCAAATTTTCTCACATTCATTTTGATCATACATATATTATTATCACTCAATTTTTTTTAGTTATCATGTAAATTCGTGTACATGATGACATACATGGTAACAAGGGTAATTGAACACAGATTTTTTTTTTACACTAACTCTGGTTCAAGCTTTTTGAGTTTTTTTTTTGTTGGAGTTAAAAGTCAATAATTAATACGCAAAAGAAGGAAAAAA
This sequence comes from Pollenia angustigena, assembly GCA_930367215.1. Classification (NCBI taxonomy): domain Eukaryota; kingdom Metazoa; phylum Arthropoda; class Insecta; order Diptera; family Polleniidae; genus Pollenia; species Pollenia angustigena. The sequence goes on along the minus strand of OV884057.1, from coordinate 72,332,061 downwards.
AAAAAGAATGTTAATGACTAAATCAGGTCTTTTTAACTGTGAACATTGAACAGTAAAGATTAACTGGTGAAAAAAAAAAATTTTAGAAAAGAATCGAACAAAAAAAAAAAAAAAATTTATATAATAAAATATTTAAGAACACGTGTTATACAATTTAAGTTTCAAGAATCGTATTACGGTTTTAATAAAATCTTGTTTAAAACTTTAAAAAAACCGAACATAAATCCAGGAAAGTCTTGAGTGGATTTATTAAGTCCTAGGAAAATTTCTCATAATCTGATTATTACATTGAACCATCTGCAATTTCTTACGAAGGAGTTCAAACACTCGAGGTGTTTTCTCATAGGATTGGTGGTCAAACCACTTGTCCATGCCACAACACTCGAGAGGTATAACGAGAGCTATAACCGGTGATAAAACCCCTGGTAGTTTGACAGCGTTTTTCAACCACCAGCCTTCCAGAATATTATGGAATGATTGTGCACATGGTTTGAGACCAGATCGCAAGGCGTTTAAAAAAAAAAATATCGAAAGCCTAACTATTCTTCAAAGAAAACTGTGAAAATATACCGAATATAATTTAGAGCATTGCATAACAAAATTCAAAATCAAAATTATCCATCCGGACCACTACCCAAAATTTCGTAATCAAGTTTTATTTCATCCAACAAAATTTCCTAAATTTAATCTCACAAAAAAAAAAAAAAAAATTGCCCTACACTCATAAACTAATTTTGTTAAATATATAAATCTATGAACTAACACATTTTTCCATGTAACAACTATTAACACAATTTCAGTAATCAACCCCCTAAGTAACTAATGTTAACCCATATCGTTTTATTTCCTATTTCATGAATAATATAAATAGAATTTCCTAACTAAAAACTACAACAATTAAAAAAAAAATGTCCACTTCCTATTCTAAAAACATCCAAAAAAATAACAGCTTAGATCGTATAAGATATTAAATTTTATTAACAAATATAACATTAAATTTCCTAATCAGAACTCTTAACATTACCTCTTACATATAAATATTCACGTAAATATTTATCAGTAACATACGTGGTTTACATAAATGTTGTCAACATAAATTCCACCAACAGCAGAAGGCCTTCGGCAGCGATGGAATCAAACCAAAAATAAAAATTCTGTAAGTTGTACATATTTTCTTTTCTTTTTGACTTACATTTTATATGTTACGTATATTTATTTGTAATGTACTTACGAGATTCGTTTCTTAATATTAGCAGGCAGAAAGCTTTAACTATTTTTTTTTAATAAAATAACAATAACAAAGACATTATATAGCATTATACTTACTTGAATAAAGAGAAATATGAATTGATCGAACTCTTAATAAGAGCGAATAGACTCATCAATAAAAAAAAAAAAAAAAGCTTAAAATTTCTTTGTTATTTGTTCTTGCTATTTTTTTTTAAAATTACTAAGATTTTAATATTTTTTTTTTGTATATGTATGTATGTATCTACATATATTTTTTTTTCCTTTTGTAAATGATCATTATGATTAAAAATTGTTTTTTTAAATAAATATATTGAAGTTAAAAGAATGAAGGAATAAATCTTTTGATGTGATACTTCAGGGTCGTAGGTAAGAGTAGGTGTGTAAGGGGTTTTTCATAAGTAGTTTTGGCCCAGAAAGACTATGGCTGGGAGGGCTAAGGGGCAGCAGCATTTTCACCTGTCTGCATAATAGAGACCAAAACACTAATGTTTGGTGGAAGGAAGTTAATATTTTTTTTTCTCGTGTTTTTGTCAAGGGCATTCAAACGCACGTATTTTTTTTTGTAACTTGATCTAAAGGCGGAACCAAGAACCCCGCCCAAAACTACTGAACAGGCTAGTCTGCAAGACGTGCGTGAAGTTCCAAGCCAAGATCCACTTAACAATTTTCTTTTCGGGGGAACCTCGTTCTATCTAGGTATATTCGAGAAAACAGAAAATTGTGACACCAAGTCGAAAAACAAAAACCGAGGTTACAAAGAATGGCGCCCAACGTGGGGCCCAAGGTCATCTGAAATTTAAATTTGTTTTAAGACAAATGTTTAAAATAATAACATCTTAGTTTCTTTTAATTCCTGATTTTGGGACTCATAAATATTTGGAAACACCTTATTTAACCAATAATTTTAACCGGGAAAATTAATATTTCATACTTAAGAGGTTATTTTCAGGAAGTATTTTACTCAGTGTATCGTCTAAGGTGGTTTAGCCAAGAATGCAAGAACTTAGTATGCATAGTTGGAATCATTGTATATATTGAATTTATATTATTCTTGTACAATCCACTATGAATTTTAAGTTTACTCATTCCTCAATGTTAGTGAGATAGTTTCTGAGAATGTATTTCAGGGGTAGATTAATCTATTATGGAATTGTCGGATTGATTTGGAGGCTAATTGTTCGGAATTACGTATTTGATGTTGGAACTTATAACTCAAAACGTCCACTTTTGAAATTCAAAATTTGTCTGTCAATTTCATATTAGATTATCAAAACCGCAACTTCTACTTCTCATTAGTTTTGTTTTGTTGTAAATTTATAAAATACACATAACCTTACTGAAAACTCAATGAAGTATCACACTTAATAGTAGAGTGATTAGAAAAACTTTAAGAATTATTTTAAAATGTCGCTCGTTCATAGCAATGAAAATTTAACGTCTTTGTTAGAAGGGAATAGGACTCAAACATGTTCCATTTGTGGAAAAGATTACGAGATTGACGATGTTATTGTGTCAACACCATGTGATCACGTATTTCATAAAGACTGTATAAGCAATGTCCTTAAGACAACTCAAGCTTGTAGTATTTGTGGCAAAGCCTGTAGACAGACAAAGCTTAAATCACACAATATTTTATCAGGTACGGAAAGTCACAGATTACCGAATAGTGACAATAATGAGAGTCGTGGTGCTTTACCAAAAGTCCTTCATCAATCTCAAGTTAAAGATCTTAATCCCATACGTAATTTAAATTTTAATCAGCAAACTCCTAGAGTAGACAATAATCCTAATCGGAGAATATCGGTTGATAATTTATTAAATATGTCGCAAGGTAATGTTAGTAACCAAAATGCTCCGTTCAATGTTAGTAATCAAAATATTAGTGATAATACACTACAAGCACTTATACATGAGGCAGTTAGAATACAATTGGCTTCAATTAGCCTTGGTTCGAATACAAATTTCAGGCCAGGTACTGGTAATATTAACCAAGTCAACCCTAACCGTGATTTTCAGAATGATGACAATAGGTCTAATCATAGTAGAAACTTTCCACTCCGAAATAACCCTAATCGGCACAATTTTAGTAGACAAAACTTGTACCAACACTTTGAGAATTCTACTGAAAAGATATCAAACATAATGTCTGGTTGGCATATTAAGTTTAGTGGACAATATGAAGAGGGATTGTCAATTGATAATTTTATATATAGGGTACAGTCACTCACGAATCAAAGCTTGCGGGGAGACTTTGATGTGTTGTGCAGACATATACACTTGCTTTTCTCTGGCAAAGCTATGGACTGGTTCTGGCGCTTTCACAGGACAGCTCAAAGGTTTGATTGGGACACTCTGTGTACTGAACTTAGAAATCAATTTCGTGACCGACGTACTGATTTTGACCTAAGGGAGCAAATCAGACGTAGGAAACAGAAAATTGGTGAGAAATTCGATTCATTTTATGATTCCATTTTGCAAATTACGGACAGGTTACAAACACCTATTTCGGATTTTGAATTAATAGAAATTTTAAAACGTAATTTAAATACCGAAGTCAGGAAGGAACTTTTACATTTCGAAATTGTTTCAATATCTCAATTAAGAGAGTATGTTCGAAAACATGAAATTCTAGAAGAAGAGCTAGATAATCGCAAATCCAATAGGAATTTTATTGCGCGAAAGGTTGTGTCCGAAATTGATTCTGAATCTGTTGTAGAGAACAAGCAAAATTTAATTGAGGAAATAAGTGAAGTAAGCTGTTGGAACTGTACGCAAAAAGGACATCGTTTTGAAGAGTGCTTAGGAGACAGGAAAATATTTTGTTACGGGTGTGGAACACCAAACATTTTTAAACCAAACTGTCCAAAATGTAATAAGTTTCCAAAAAACTATCCAGCGCAGTACCAACCCAAACAATACCACTCAAAAGCAACGCAGATGTAAAATCGACTGCATGTCAAACTAATTTAAACCCGGCTTTTTCAGATCTTAAATCGTTCGAATCAGATAATACTCCCAGACATTTCAAACCATACCATATTAGATTACAGGAATACCAAAAAGTTCGATCTAGAATTTTTAATGAGGAACTTTGTATTATGGCTAATGCCAAGAAAACTAGAAGAAGTACTTTGAGATTGCGAGAATTTTGGAAGAAAGTTATTAGAAATCGTAAACATATATGCTCTGCCATTATATCACGGGAACATCATTGTGACATAAGACCTTTTACCACAGTACGTATTTTCGATAAAGATGTCGTGGGAATGATTGATACCGGGGCAACTGTCTCAGTATTTGCATCCGACTACGCTACTGAGTTCTTAAGGAAAAATGAACATCCTTTTCGAAAATTTCAACTTTGTTTAAGAACTGCTGATGGCACTCAACACCCTACGGTAGGTAGTGTGACTACAAATGTCACTTTTAGGGGTGTATCCAAACCGCTTACATTCCTTATCATTCCCCATTTAAAACAAAATGTTTACTTAGGCGTAGACTTCGTCAGATTATTTGGTCTGGCAAAGGACTTATTTTTAGATACACCGACCCTTAGCGAGAACTCGGAAATAGACAATACTGATTTTAATGAGAATGTACATAGTGTGAACCCTGATCAAAGAGCCAGACTTAATGTTGCCATAAACGCGTTCCCTTCATATTCAAAAGAAGGCCTTGGACGTACAACACTTGTAACGCATGTTATAGATACGGCTGACAATAAGCCAATAAAGCAGCGCTATTATGCCGTTTCGCCCGCAATTGAAAATTTACTATCCGCTGAAATTGACCGTATGCTCAAACTAGGAGTCATTGAGGAATCCCAGAGTCCTTGGTCATCTCCTGTGGCCCTAGTGCAAAAGCCGGGGAAGGTGCGACTGTGTTTAGATGCACGTAAGGTAAACAGTGTCACGGTGAAAGATGCTTATCCCTTACCGTTGATCGATGGAATACTCAGTAGACTCCCTAAGGCCAGATTCATTACAAGTCTTGACCTTAAGGACGCCTTCTGGCAGATCCCATTGGATGAACGGTCAAGGGAAAAGACAGCTTTTACGGTGCCCGGGCATCCTTTATACCAGTTCGTAACCATGCCCTTTGGCTTGTGTAACGCGCCACAGACGATGTCCAGACTCATGGATAGGGTCATACCGGCAAATCTACGTTCAAGGGTATTCGTATATTTAGACGACCTCCTACTAATGACGGAAACATTTGAGGAACACATTTTACTTCTGCATGAAGTTGCTCTTAATATAAGGAAGGCTAATCTTACTATAAATATAGAGAAGAGTAAATTTTTACTAAAATCTGTTAAATATTTAGGACACATAATCGGCAATGGAATAATCACAACAGACCCGGACAAAGTACATGCTATTCAGAACTTTCCGTTACCGACGTCCATCCGGCAATTACGAAGGTTCTTAGGGATATGTGGGTGGTATCGACGTTTTGTCCGCAATTTCGCTTCTTTAACAGCTCCTCTTACTGACATGTTAAAGAAATCTAGAAAGTTTATTTGGTCCGAAGACTCCAAAAATTCATTTAATGAATTAAAAAAGGCACTTTCGTCAGCTCCTGTGTTGCACAACCCGGACTTTTCACGTCCATTTTCAATACAGTGCGATGCCAGTAAATACGGGGTTGGGGCGGTACTCGCACAAAGGACAGATAGCCAGGAAGAAGTACCCATAGCTTTCATGAGCCATAAATTGACAACGGCACAGGCCAATTATTCAGTGTCAGAACAAGAATGTCTCGCTGCCGTAATGGCTGTTAAAAAGTTTCGTGCGTACGTAGAAGGCCAAGAATTCGAGATAATAACTGACCATGCCTCCTTAAAATGGCTCATGGAGCAGACTGACCTGCACGGACGATTGGCGCGGTGGGCCTTAAAACTACAAGGCTTTATTTTTAAGATTTGTCACCGTAAAGGAAGCCAAAATATTGTGCCCGATTCCTTATCAAGGATGTATTCCGAAAATAATGAGGAATTGAAGATGTTTAAATGTAATGAGTTTGTTACAGCAGAATTAGAAAATACCCTCGAAATAGATTTGGAATCGAACGAATTTAAATCGGATGAATATTTATTACTAATAGATAAACTGAAATCAAATTTAGATCGCTTCCCCGATATTAAAATAGTAGAGGGTTTTGTGTACAGAAGATGTGAACACGCTTCGGGACAAGAGTTACAAGAACAATTATCATGGAAATTGTGGATACCATCAGCGTTGACACAGGATCTTATACATAGAGCACATGATCATCCATTAAGTGCACATGGAGGCTTGGGCAAAACTTTAAATAGACTAAAATTATTTTTCTACTGGCCAAAAATGACGAAACAAGTCGCTAATTACATTAGGTATTGTGAAACTTGCAAGCAGACCAAGGCTCCTAACCAATGTCTAAGGCCTCCGATGGGACAGCAATCCACGTCAGAGCGCGTCTTCCAAAGACTGTATGTGGATTTACTGGGACCTTATCCAAGATCTTCTGCGGGAAATATAGGAATCGTTATCGTATTGGACCATATGTCTAAATTTTGTTTTTTAGAGCCCATAAGAAAATTTACATCCAACGTGATAGTTGAGTTTTTAGAAAAACGTATCTTTCATGTATTTGGTGTGCCCGAATCTGTGACAACCGATAACGGAGTACAATTCAAATCCAATATGTTCAAGACGTTGTTGCAAACGTATGGAGTTTTTCACAACTTGACAGCAATCTATGCTCCTCAGGCAAATGCTAGTGAGCGTGTTAATCGCTCTGTTCTAGCAGCAGTAAGAGCCTATATAAAGCCGTCTCAAAGAGACTGGGATGACAAATTGTCTGCCATTTGTTGTGCTCTTAGAAGTGCAGTACACGTAAGTACGGGCTTCTCACCATATTACATGCTTTTTGGACAAAATATGTTGACCAACGGGAAATCGTATGCCCTGTTACGAAACACCCAATTGTTAGAAGACCCTACAGTAAATTTAAAGGCGGATGAAAAAACAGAATTGATAAGGGAAAAAGCTAGAGAAAATCTCCGCAAAGCATATGAAAGGAATCGTAAAACATACAATCTAAGGTCTCGACCCGTAAGTTATGAAATTGGACAGATCGTTTATAGAAGAAATTTCTCTCAATCCAAAGCCATAGACCATTTTAATAGTAAGTTGGCAAACCAATTCGAAAAGGCAAAAATAATTGCAAAATTTGGGTCCAGTTATTATCAATTACAGGACATGAATGGCAAAAATATCGGCAAATTCCATGCTAAAGATTTACGGTCGTAATATTTAATCTACTACTAGCAGTCGTATAACTGAGTTTAAAATATTTAATGAAAGATCAACAATACAAGTCTTCAGCTTTTGTTTCACTGATCAATTCAGTCAAACACAACCTGTTTTGTAATATCGCAAATATTTTTTTGTTTAGTAAAGAGAGTTTTGTTATATTCGCTAGCAAAAGTTATAATTCTTTGCAACTTACATTACTGGTACTTTTCTTCATAATAATGTACATTAAAATAATCTAATTTCGTTTACTTTTACCCAACATTGTCAAATTTTCTCACATTCATTTTGATCATACATATATTATTATCACTCAATTTTTTTTAGTTATCATGTAAATTCGTGTACATGATGACATACATGGTAACAAGGGTAATTGAACACAGATTTTTTTTTTACACTAACTCTGGTTCAAGCTTTTTGAGTTTTTTTTTTGTTGGAGTTAAAAGTCAATAATTAATACGCAAAAGAAGGAAAAAAAAAAAGAATGTTAATGACTAAATCAGGTCTTTTTAACTGTGAACATTGAACAGTAAAGATTAACTGGTGAAAAAAAAAAATTTTAGAAAAGAATCGAACAAAAAAAAAAAAAAAATTTATATAATAAAATATTTAAGAACACGTGTTATACAATTTAAGTTTCAAGAATCGTATTACGGTTTTAATAAAATCTTGTTTAAAACTTTAAAAAAACCGAACATAAATCCAGGAAAGTCTTGAGTGGATTTATTAAGTCCTAGGAAAATTTCTCATAATCTGATTATTACATTGAACCATCTGCAATTTCTTACGAAGGAGTTCAAACACTCGAGGTGTTTTCTCATAGGATTGGTGGTCAAACCACTTGTCCATGCCACAACACTCGAGAGGTATAACGAGAGCTATAACCGGTGATAAAACCCCTGGTAGTTTGACAGCGTTTTTCAACCACCAGCCTTCCAGAATATTATGGAATGATTGTGCACATGGTTTGAGACCAGATCGCAAGGCGTTTAAAAAAAAAAATATCGAAAGCCTAACTATTCTTCAAAGAAAACTGTGAAAATATACCGAATATAATTTAGAGCATTGCATAACAAAATTCAAAATCAAAATTATCCATCCGGACCACTACCCAAAATTTCGTAATCAAGTTTTATTTCATCCAACAAAATTTCCTAAATTTAATCTCACAAAAAAAAAAAAAAAAATTGCCCTACACTCATAAACTAATTTTGTTAAATATATAAATCTATGAACTAACACATTTTTCCATGTAACAACTATTAACACAATTTCAGTAATCAACCCCCTAAGTAACTAATGTTAACCCATATCGTTTTATTTCCTATTTCATGAATAATATAAATAGAATTTCCTAACTAAAAACTACAACAATTAAAAAAAAAATGTCCACTTCCTATTCTAAAAACATCCAAAAAAATAACAGCTTAGATCGTATAAGATATTAAATTTTATTAACAAATATAACATTAAATTTCCTAATCAGAACTCTTAACATTACCTCTTACATATAAATATTCACGTAAATATTTATCAGTAACATACGTGGTTTACATAAATGTTGTCAACATAAATTCCACCAACAGCAGAAGGCCTTCGGCAGCGATGGAATCAAACCAAAAATAAAAATTCTGTAAGTTGTACATATTTTCTTTTCTTTTTGACTTACATTTTATATGTTACGTATATTTATTTGTAATGTACTTACGAGATTCGTTTCTTAATATTAGCAGGCAGAAAGCTTTAACTATTTTTTTTTAATAAAATAACAATAACAAAGACATTATATAGCATTATACTTACTTGAATAAAGAGAAATATGAATTGATCGAACTCTTAATAAGAGCGAATAGACTCATCAATAAAAAAAAAAAAAAAAGCTTAAAATTTCTTTGTTATTTGTTCTTGCTATTTTTTTTTAAAATTACTAAGATTTTAATATTTTTTTTTTGTATATGTATGTATGTATCTACATATATTTTTTTTTCCTTTTGTAAATGATCATTATGATTAAAAATTGTTTTTTTAAATAAATATATTGAAGTTAAAAGAATGAAGGAATAAATCTTTTGATGTGATACTTCAGGGTCGTAGGTAAGAGTAGGTGTGTAAGGGGTTTTTCATAAGTAGTTTTGGCCCAGAAAGACTATGGCTGGGAGGGCTAAGGGGCAGCAGCATTTTCACCTGTCTGCATAATAGAGACCAAAACACTAATGTTTGGTGGAAGGAAGTTAATATTTTTTTTTCTCGTGTTTTTGTCAAGGGCATTCAAACGCACGTATTTTTTTTTGTAACTTGATCTAAAGGCGGAACCAAGAACCCCGCCCAAAACTACTGAACAGGCTAGTCTGCAAGACGTGCGTGAAGTTCCAAGCCAAGATCCACTTAACAATTTTCTTTTCGGGGGAACCTCGTTCTATCTAGGTATATTCGAGAAAACAGAAAATTGTGACACCAAGTCGAAAAACAAAAACCGAGGTTACAGATGTTTGCATGTATGTCCTATTCTTTCCGCAACTTTCTGAAGCCATCTGATGACATACACTCAATTCACATGAGGGCTTTTACGACGTCGTTTTATCTTGATTCCCTTTTAAAGCAACTTCCAAAATCTCTTTGCGTTCATACGATGATTTTTGGTTGCATGTCTTTTTTTTATTTACAGTATGGCCTTGATTACCCGTCATTCGATTAACCGGCAGCTTCAATAAAATGGAAAACAAACATTTTTTTGCACTGATTTAAATTGCCTCTATTATCCGAAATTATTTTTTTTTTTTTTTTTTTTGTCATTATTTTTTATTGAATCTTCATATATTAAATATGAACTAACAATAATTAATCAAATCTTAACCTAATACGTTATTTTATCTCCTGCCAGTGCCAGACAAAATTTTCTTCATCACGGGTTATGTTCACTTTTATAGGTGTTTATCGCTCATCTAATTGGGTAAGTGCTGCAGTGTCTCTTCTTCTTAAGCGAGTGTGGCCGCCATGATTTAAAATATTTCGAGCTAGTGGATTTGGGTGTTGTTCAAGCCTTTTTAAATATTTTATTGCATATTTTGTAATCATAGATTTCACTAATGGCACATTGAGATCCTTATGAATGTTTGAGTTTTTAACATACCAGGGAGCGGCTGTGATTATTCGAAGAAGTTATAAACAAATTATCTTTTTTTCGTTAAATTTTGAACAATCAAAAGAAATTTAATTAAACGTAGAAAGAGAATATCTTAACGGTGTGGAAGCATGTTCTGCCAAATTTACTTTTTTCCTCATGTTTACATAATAAAACGTTATATATTTACATAAAATAAGAAACACACCAAAAAAAATAAATAATCAAGAATTCTGCCGATCCCGTCTATTATCGATAATCGAGGTCTCACTGTATTTTCAACCACACACTTCAAAGTAAGAAAAAGAATAAAACGTAAACAGAAAAAGTTAAAAGAGAAATGTAAAAAACGACATGCAAAATACAAAACGAGTCATTTTGTTAACCCCTCTTTCTTTTCTACACCGCTCACCAACAAACCAAAAGAGACGTCGACAAAGCGACGTCGTAAAAGCCCTCATCTAAACTGAGTGATAGGAAGCTGAAATTTGGCACACTTGAAGTACTTTCTCTGCGGAAGATCGTACCGAAGCCATATTTTTGATTTTCGACTTTTCAACTAGTATAACTATAAAGATCTGATAGAAAAGATGTTTTTTTTTTATAATATGGGGAACTTTGGGCCCCACCCGGCACGGCTAGGCACCGTCGAATTGACCTGAAAAATTAGATCATGATTTCTTACACCAAACCTCATATTTTAAGCAGCGCAAACAATTAAATTTCATTTAACACAAATATTTAATTATTTAATATTTTAAATGTTTGCTTCACTTAATACTAATATACTTTCGTTGATGATACATCTTTTTGTTTCTGAAAATTACAAATTTATAACACACACAATTTAAAAAATAATAATAAATTTAATATTTTTTCGTTAAAAATATATCGGTTATCGCATTTTTAGCTGAAATATTTAAAATTGCTTATAAATCTCATAAACATTTTACAAAGTTTTCTGCTTTGCATGTAAAATTATGAAATGTGATGTTACATTATTCTGTATTTAAGATGACGGACGATATGTGCAGTTCTTTTAATTTTTTTTCAATAATGTTTTCTTACAACAAATCCAACGGACACTTTGGCTGGTTGCCCATGCAAACTGTCAAGCAACAACAACATTACTAGTGAGGATCGTTCTAAAACTTTTTTTTCCTCATTCTTCATGACTGAAGAAAGGCAAAATTGGATTTTTCCTCAAAAACATTAATGAATTTGGCGAAATATTAACAATTCATTTATGACTGTGAAAAAAGTTACATATTTTACATTTTTCATTTATGAAAAGAATTCAAGAATGCTTGAATATGAGCGATCACATTTGAATTTCTCTGAACTCTGATATAAAGATAACATCTGTTGGTGGGGGGTATCAAACATTCGAGAATAGCCGAATAAAGCACGCTAACTTGTTTTTTTATTGTTTTGTATGAATTACCAATATTTTCATTTTCCCCAAATCAAAAATTTAAACTTTAACAGTCTAATTCATAAACGCATCCTTGCAGCTTTATAAGTCATAAATAAGCAAAAGTCGAAAAAAGAGTATTTATAAATGTTTAATAGCCTATTAAACGTTTAATAAAAATTTCATAAATTTGAAATATTTATAGTAGCCTTTACCCTACTTTAAGCGTTTAATAAAGTGATATTTCAATGTTTGTTAAAATAAAATTTTAAAAATTGCACGAAAAATTAAACATTTTTGTCTTCTTATTTATTTTAATAAAAAAGTTAAATACGTATTAAAATTTTTTCTAGTTAAACGATACCTAATGTTTGAATTAATTTTAGATATCTATAAACTGCTCGATAGATTTTTTTGTTAAAAATAACGTGGGTCGCGAGATATGTTTTCTGTTGAAACTTAAAGTCGTTATAACTTTTTGCATAAAATTGACCTTTTTCAATTAAAAACATTCAAAATATGTTTGCATAATATAAAAAAAGCAATTAATATTTATTTCAAATATATTATATTATTTAACCATTCATTATACTTATGGTCATTTTCTCAATGTATCGACAAACTGTCTGTCACTTAATTTCAACATAAATTTATTGGACCGATAAACTGTCCGTTAACGATTTTGGGTTTCTCAATATACCGACAAAAAACATTGTTTTCAGTCGGCAACACCACTCAAAATACATGTAAAAGTTGGAAGTCAGCTGATTGAATTTATCTGTACGGCAAATAAAAGGAAAATAAAAAATTGGCAGATGAGTGCCGGATAGCTTTGCGATAACATCGAAGCAAACGAGACATTGAGAAAATCAAATCAAAAAAAAAAATTGTCAGGTGAAGACGCTATGTAACTGAGTGTGAGATAATACCCTTTTTTGCATCTGCGTAAAGTACTTTTTTATGCAAGCAAATATTTTTGTTCTTGTGTTTGCGGACAATTTGCGTTATATTGTGATTTTAAGTTATATTATGATGGATATTAAAACTTTGTTTTTCGTTTGTTTTACTTTTATTATATTTTTTTTGTCGCAAAATTTTTAACAATAGCTGACATTAATTATTAAAAATCAGTGCTGTTAACGCTTATTGGAATTGTAAGAAAATTTAATGTTGAAAATTGCTACAAGCGTGGTGAATATCGCTTTTAGTACAAACTTTGCATTCAATACTTAACACGCTAAATACACATTAGTGTTGAGTGTAAAACGTAGCTATTATTTTGTTCCATTGTAAATTAGAAAAATGTATCACTTGGTAAGGGTTCGTGTAACCTAATAAATATATTACACAACTATAATGCATCATTATTTTTTAGAAAAGAAAACACCATAAATTTTTGTAAAAATTTGCCTACCAGAAATTAAATTTATAATTTTATAAATTTAAAAACTAATTATTATCAAAAAGTAATTTCAATTTTTGGGAATACAAAATTTTAATTTCAAAAGATTTTGCTATTCGTTCTTAATTCCCAGTTTTTATTCTTGACAAAAACACTTGAAATTTATTGCTGATGGGATAAGCTATTCCTATGCATTTCACTGGTTGCTTAGGCCAGATCATCAGGAAACTTCATCCATAAAGATTTTAGACAAACTAAAGATATTAAACCAAATAAAACTGTTAAACGTATAAGAATTATTACTTAATTGACAACATCTTTTGTAAGTTGTTGTTGTTTTTATTTTGTTTTTCTTAAGCGGCCCATACACTTGCAATATTATTGTATATGATATTCGCCATATTATTTCCATTTTGTCCTATATTTTACAATAAGTCGCACAATAGTTTCATTCATTCAATAAAAAGGTGAACAAAACCTATAGGAATAACATAAATAGCATTGTACAATGTTGCAAGCATACTTCACTTTCTTTACGTTGTGCAATAAAAATCAAAAATCATTTGATTGTTGCCAATATATTAGCCCAATTCACAATCTTGTGCAAATGGTCTTGCATCGTAGCATTTGCAAAATGGTATAGTAAATACTGTAGTATACTTTTGATTGGCTTGGTTCACAGAGTGTTAGCTGTCGATTTACAATCAAGTGTTGCAAAAGTCGAGTAAATATAAACTATTGGTTTTAGGCGTTGCATATTTGCAAAAGAGTAGCAAGTGCATTGCTGTATATTTTGTTGGTGTAGAGCATTGATGTTAAAAATGTTTTGCATATGTATTATGAGAGAGTTTCAAAATACAGAGATACGCAAAACTAATCGCACAAATTTTATTTAAATTTAATAGAAATAAATTGTTTTGATTGTAAAATATTTATAATAATACCGTCCAACTAAATTTTCTATTTTTTAAATTGACTTTTAAAATTTTAACTTTAAAAAATTTTTTACAAACAGTAAGAATTGGAAATTTTTAAATATTTACATTAAAAAAAATCCAATGTGAAGTGCGAGCATGTTTAGAAATTAAAATTAATAATTATATCTAAAAAAAAACTCCACTAAATTCTTCGACATTTATGCTTTTATGACAATTTCGTAAAAACATTCAAATATTTTTTTAATTTTATTACTTATCTTACACACTGTATTTGAAATAAGATCAACTCATCTACCGTACGTGTGCAACTAAATAAATGAGCGTAAAAAACAAAGGGGTGGGGCTTCTAAACAATTGTTTGCTTGAATGGACATCAATGGTGTAGAGTAAAAATATACTATACCATTTTGCAAATGCTCCCAAAAGTATGCTACAGTATTTACTATACCATTTTGCAAATGCTACGATGCAAGACCATTTGCACAAGATTGTGAATTGAGCTATTGTTCTATCTTCGAATATCACTTACACATTGGCGATATAATTGTACTATACGTAAAATTGAACAATTTTATTGCAGGTGTATGAGCCACTTTAACCTACTTACAACTACAATTAATGTTGTGAGAATTTCAACTAATTGTAGTGGGGAGTGTAAGATGAGATAAACCTACTATTGTTTATTGTTGATGTGTTTTGTTCAAGCTTTGATATTATTACAAGTAGAACTGTTGCTATAATTCTTATACGTTTAACAGTTTTATTTGGCTTAATATCTTTAGTTTGTCTAAAATCTTTATGGATGAAGTTTCCTGATGATCTGGCCTAAGCAACCAGTGAAATGCATAGGAATAGCTTATCCCATCAGCAATAAATTTCAAGTGTTTTTGCCAAGAATAAAAACTGGGAATTAAGCACGAATAGCAAAATCTTTTGAAATTAAAAACTAATTTTAGCAATTACCAAAAATGCGCTAATAACATATTAACACAGCGTTTACATTTGCCAGTACTGGCAAGCTTATACATATTAGTTGGCAAAACAATGCAAAAATAAAATAGCTGTAAAAGTGTTTATGTATTAGTGAAAAAGTTCGAATGAATTGCTACTGTCTTGCCAGTACTGGCAAATGAAAACGCTATGTTAATGGAAGCAAAAAAAAAAAGCAATTGGTAGATGAGGGATGTCAGATGTGACGATTTTACGTCATTTTGACGATTTTTTTCGCTGAATTTACCAAAATGACGATTGACGATTTTGAATGTAGAGTCACTTAGGTGTTGACGATTTAATCCCGTCAATAAATTTAGTTTAAACTTTAATCTTTCATCAAATTTTTAACACTTTAATCTGTCAAGTAAAGTTTTTTTCTTACCGAACGTTTCCACATGCAAGTAATTACTTCCAAGTAGTGTATACGTATTATCAACAAAAAATCGAGGAAACAGCCGATTGGCTGAATGAACAAAAATTGTGTGAATGTTAGTGAAAAAGTGTCAGTGTATTGAGTTTTTCGAACTTGCACTTGTATGTGGAAACGGGGGGTTAGTTAGTATATAGAGGCGAATATATATTTGTATCAACTAGCAGACTCGACGAACTTCGCCTCGTCCCAATTTTAAGTCTTCAGACAAACTTTAGAGTAATAATACAACACAAATATTAAAATTTTTAATATGATTTATTTGAATGGAATCAGTAGAGAGCGATTTGATGTACAAAAATCTATAAATCACTAAATATATAAACCATCTTTAAACGCATAAAATTCGGCGTTTAAACTACCAACACAGACCATATGAATTTGATAAGATTTATTGTAGTGCTGTCACATGTTATTTTTTTTACCATATATAACACATGGGAGAATGATTTATAGTTGCTGAGTTTAAACTACATATAAATTCAAGTTTAGTTCAACTAAACCAGCGTTTAAACCATCAGTGGTTTATTAGCCATTATTGTACAATTTTTTTTTTAGAAAAACTAAAAAACAACTAGTTAATATTAGTCAGGGCCATTTTTTGAGGTTTTTTTTTATATTGGCAGGACGATTTTTTGAAAAAAAATAATCTGACAGCACTATTTCACTTGTTTGTTTTATTTGAGTACAATAACTGCCTGCTTTTAAAACACGAGTGCAAAACTCCTTCAAATTACTGCCTGCTTTTAGATTGCGAGCACAAAAGTGACTCGTTTAACTAATATTTAAAACAAAATTTAAAAATGTCCATTCCTTAAGGGGTTCCCATACAAAAAGTTTAATACAGACTAGAAATATATTGAAGAAAACGTTCCATAACAGCCAAGGAGTCTCCTTAACAATTTTTCGAGACATACTTGCCCCTTATCACCACTTCTTAAGGGGGCTCCCATACAAATATTGCGATTTATGAAATTTTTAAATTAATTAAAATTTTTTGACTTTTGTGAATAAAGTCATAAGTTGTTAACAGATTTTAATCATTTATAGCTGTAATTTTTAATAGATTTTTAACAAACAAAAATTTCGAAATGTTGATTAAAAATTATGTTTGTTGCCAAAAAAAAAAATATGTTTCTAAAACGACAGCGCATGTTAGAAAAAAATTTAACGTTTAAAGGAAATTTTATTGCGGATTTTCGTTTTTTTTTAGTATGTTATTTCAATAAACTGAACCGTTTTTGAACCGGTATTGGATTCAGCGTACCCGAAAAAGGTTTAAGCGCCAGTTGCCAAATTCTAGCACAGTGTAATTGTTTGATAAAACTTGCGAAAAGCAATAAAAAACATTTTTAAATATAACAATAAAAAGAAATTAATTGGACTTTATATTTATACTGTGTACTTTTTTTCTTAACCTTTAATAATTAATGTACTTTAATTGCAACAAAAAAAGTTGGGAACCCTATATGTAGTTGTCCTGCGATTTAACTTTGAATAATTAAGTTTAAGTTATCGACGTCCTTATTCTTCGCTGCTATTTTTGCCCGTTCACCAATCCAATCGAGATTTTTGTAGTTTTGTGCAATGTCGGGGAACACTTTGCTGATGAGCTCCTCCTTGGACGATGTGAATTCACAAAAATTTTCAGGGAACGATATCAATCCATTCGAAACATCAATAGGAATTTGGCCGTTGCCAAGCTCCAGCAGTTGTCTCGAGAATTCAGCAGCCGATGGGTCGTTCTGCAACACGACTCTAATGTTTGCGGTCAATTGCAACTTTTGGACATGCCTCCACAAAGACGACGATTTCAGGCAGGCATTAAGTTCATCTGCAGCAGAAGATTTGGGGATGACGGGAATTGTTTGACGAAAATCTCCGGAGAGCAATATCAAAGCCGCACCAAATCGTCTTAAGTATTAAAAATTCTATATTTTTTGGTTTTGTATGATTTTATACTTAATATTTTTTTATGTTTTAATAGAGTGATATATCCGTGTTTATAAAAAAACGATTTTTTTATATGACGATTTTTTGACGGTTTTTTTCAAAACTACTGACGATTTTGACGATTTTTTTTTTAAATTTTGACGACATTTCGAAAAAAACATCTAACATCACTGTGGTAGATTAAGGTTGATGCGGCCGTTCTTCATGGGTTCTCTCAAAAAAATTTCCCAGACGTTATTGGTACGCACATACGTTAAAAAAAAAAAAACCGGCGGAAATATTATATCAACAGAAAGGGTAACTATACCCTATACAAAAAAAATATACAACTATTTAAAATATTACGTTTTAAAAAACAGAAATTCATTTTAAATTGAAAACAAAACAGAAATTCACTTGAAATTCGTTCGTTGTATGAAACTTGTATGCACTCGTATTGTTTCATCCCTTGTTGTATGCATCACTATTACAAAAATTACAATTAAAACCACATGTTGTTGCCAACATAAAAATACAAAAGTATTATAAACGTTTAATTGTTAATCCACTCCTATTTAGCGTTTATAAATTAGACTTTTTATTAATGGTTTATAAAACAAAAAGTGTTTGATAACTATTGTAAGCATTAAAGCTGAAACAAGAAATTTTTATGAATTAGACCGTAGAACAAGTCCTTATATTATATTAATGAACTTTATCTACATATTCTTGACATTTTTATATTGTTCTTTTACATTTTCTGAATAAAACTTTAACTTTTCATTTATTATTATTTAATCCTTCTAACATCACACTGTACGTCACACATTAGTTCAAGTTCATAGAACGAGCGGCAAAAAATAGAAGCAGTTTACGGCCACCTCCCATACAAAGTAAAAATTAAATATTGACCTACGGCATTGTTTTTTGGCACATAGCATTTTTATCTCCTAATCATTCGTGTGAAATTTGAAAAATATCCGCCCACTTTTACGCCCACTTTCCATACAACTTGTATTGAAGAAGTGGCATAACTCTCTAGATTTTTAATTCATCAACCCAATTTTCACAAAAAATAAATATTATAATTGTAGAATGGACTCCTGAAAATATATACCTGATCCGTCCACTTTTACGCCCACCTCCCATACAAAGTAAAAATTAAATTTTGACCTATGGCATTGTTTTTTAGCACATAGCGTTTTTAAACACTGTTAATGATTTGTGTCAAATTTGAAAAATATCCGCCCACTTTCCATACAACTCGTATTGAAGAAGTGGCATAACTCTCATGATTTTTAATTCATCAACTCAATTTTCACAAAAAATAAATATTATAATTGTAAAATGGACTCCTGAAAACGTATACTTGTTCCGCCCACTTTTACGCCCACCTCCCATAGAAAAAACAAATAGAAAAAACATGAATACATAATTCAAGCATAGTCTTTTAATAACTTTTTAACATCGTTATCGTGCTCCAATTTTTTTGATTTGCAGCTTTGAGCGAAATCTATTTATAAATGGGTCTGAAGACAATAAAATATTATGCATTACGTCTTCATTAGTGGCTACACGTCCAATTCTTCGCGAATGATGTAATCTATAGGTTCTATAGTCTTTATTCCTCGCTTCCTCGAACAGCATACCTGAGACAAATAATCAATTAAAATGTAAAAAATCAAAACAAAATCAGTGAATAAGGGCCTTTAGATAGAGACATACCTATTGGTAGAATAGCTTCTGCTATAATTTTGCTACAACGCACCAGAATCTTATGCACAGTTACAGGCATGTAGTACCAGCCATGAACGAAAATTCATGTTTTTTTACTTTATTTTTTATAGTTTTTACTTTTTTTTTTTTTTTGAAAGGTAGGAGCAGCTGATTTTTTTTTTTTTACTTTTAGCTGAGACTTCAAGCTGTAATCTGACATCTTTTGTTAAACAGCGCTTCACAGCGCTAAAAAGATGCAGTCCACTGAAGTTGATGAACATTGAAATTTTGATGTTGTTTATATTTTGTTCTACGAAATGTTTTATATGGCACTTTTCAAACTTTTTTTTAATGCAAATCTCATCTTTAACAACTGCTATTTACGAAAATATACAAAAAGGTCAAATGGTAAGTTTACTGTCATTGTACCAAAAGATTTACCCCCATATTCATAAAAAACATTTCAGGTTTATAAAAGGTTTATGAAATGAATTTTCTATGAACATTTGTTCAATAAACCTTAAATAAATCAAAAATTTTTATTTTCTTTGAGGATGTTTAAATACATGGTTTTGTCCATATTTCCTTCAATAAAAACTAATTTAACAACACCCGCTGCGGCCATGCACGCCCACACCATAACGCTTCCTCCTCCATGCTTCACTGTGGCGCAAAGGGTTTTTGATTGCAGCTGAGTATTTGGCTTCCGCCAGATATAGGACCTTCCATCTGACCCGAATATATTAAATTTCGATTTATCTGAAAATATGACCGTGTTCCAGAACTCTGGCCCTTTGGAAATGTGGGTCTTTGCAAACGCTAATCGGGAACATTTATTTTTTTGGGCTAATAAAGGGTTTCTTTAGTGGTACTCGACCATGAAAGTCATGTGAACGTAAAACACGCCGAATCGGTGATGCACTACACATCTTCGAAATACCAGTGGTCACTTCATCAGCTATTTTTCGTGCTGATAACCTTGGGTTTTCTTTGATTTTTCTTATGATCCAACGTTCATCACATGTAGACAAAATCTTGTTAGGAGCAATTTTGCCCTTGTTTTCAATTCTATTCTCCTTTGAATAGCGCTCTATTATGTGCTGAACAGTAGATGAAGACGAATTTAATATTTCTCCTATTTTGCGCTGAGTTTCCCCACTTTAAAGTGATGAATTACCAACTTTCGCAGTTCTATTGTTGTCCGCCGACCCATATTTAATAAAACCTGCTTATTACTCTCAGACTCAAAAAAGAATACTAAAGCTATGCTAACTTTAATAGAAAATGCCAAAATAATAAATAATTGCATTTTATTTTTAAAAATAACGGTAAAATTACAGCTAAACCTTTCTTGCATCAAATAAGATGAGCGATTCAAAAACTGTGTATTTTTTGTTATTGTTATTTTTCTTATTAAACAAAAGAAAATATTATAAAATAAAAGAAGTTTTTTAAGAGTCCATGATGCCAATTATGATTGTTTTTTCTCTTTAATATTCTTATTACTTTACGAGTTACACGGACTTACGTTTTTTAAATTTGCTTGCATCAATTAAGCTGACAACCACTGTATATGAACTTTGAGCGTGTCTGTCCAAACAAATAATAAATAAATCAGGCTTATATTTCGGAATCATAATATTTAGATATCTGACTACAAAATACCAAAAAATTATTAAAATCGGCGAACATGGAAAAATTAATTAATGCCGCTCTTGAATCAATGTGCGACACGATTTTTACTTATGATCAAACTGACTAGATTCTGAAAATAAAGCTTAAAAGAAGATACATATACGTATCTCTAAGTTTTTCTGGATCAATTTGTTTCGGTTTTTATCGAGCAATTCAATTTGTTATGTGAATCCGGCAATCCATAACTTGAGGAAGTTGCCCACATCAGTTGATCGAGACGCTAGTTTTTTTTTTTGGCAAAAATACATGGTATTGTTATTTAATGTAATGTGCCAAAAATTAGCAAAATCGGTTTACGGGTTCAAAGCTTATGACGATGTTTCCTAAATTTTACAATTTGATATATTGTTGCTCTATTTTGCCACATTCTCGAAAAGATATCGTCATATTAAAGACCTAATAACCTATCTGCAAAAATTTCAAAATTGAGTTTTTTTATGGATTTTTATTTCCTATATCATAACGTATATGGGCATTTCCTGGGGTCACGAACGTACGTTCGTACGCTTTTGATGTACAAATAATATAGAAAACAAAACTTTTCCTAGCATTTTTTTGCGATTCGATAGCATTTGGGAAGCTCTATGTTAAGTACAAAAGATGGATTTCATCGAGTTTAAGTTTTCATAATAAGAGTCATAATAAACGTGTGGTCACGAACGTACGCAAAATAGAATTCAACTTCGGCAGACGGTCGCGAACGTACGGATCACGAACGTACGATTTTTCCATATCGTCAGCTCAGAATTGGTTTGACCTACCGACCATTTAAAAAAAATAATGAGATAGGTATGGGTTACATATATTTTGAATACCCCCTTTTTGAATCCAAAATCTGTTTCGCGAAATTTTTTGTGGTTTCTGAGATATAAAGCATTCATTCAGGACATTGCATGTTGAATTTTATGTTTTGAGGTCAAATATTAACGATAATTAAAAAATACCAGTTGTAGAACCAAAAAGCTGAAGAAAGATATTAAATTTCCCGTATTTCCCATTTTGGTTCTATTTTTCCCCCCATTATAGTATCAAAAATTGAAAATGCAAAATGTTTTGGAAAAAAGTAGCAAAAATAGTTACGATTTTCACCCTTTAAACGTTCGAATTTCGAAAAGGTACCAAACTTGTATTCGTATTTTTTTTGATAAGTTTCGAATGTGGTATAAACTTTATTTCTAGGTTTATTGGATCAAAAGATAGATGGGCTGACAAAAACGTACCAAAATTCAGGTTTTACCCGTTTTCACCCTAAAAGAGCTGAATTTCAAAAAAGTACCAAACACATGTCCACTTATTTTTCAAAATAACAACGATATGTATTACAGTTTTTCTGTATCTCTTTTAGTTTTGGAGATAAAAGGTTTCCGAATTTACACTTTTTTACCCCCTAAACATTCGAATTTTTAAAAATCCCGTCTTAGTGGATCAATTTGGAGAGAGATCCACCTCCAGTTCAAATTTCAAGTCTTTAGCTTCAGGCGTTTAGGCTGTACAATGATGAATGAGTCAGTCACTCACGCAATAAGTATACGTATGCAGCACAAAAAGACACTTTTTTAATTTTTTTTTAGAAAAGTGGCGTCTGCGGCACAAAACAATATTTTTCATTTTCAAAAAAATACTATTAAATTCTAACTTTATTCATGAAAGTGCGCAAAAATTTACATTTTTCTTCAAGACATATACCGGAAGCAGTAGAAAAAATATAAAAAAATTTTAGCGGGTACATTTTGAGAAATCTTCATGTTAATCTTCTTTGTCGTTTTTCTCCACTCCGACTTTTTGGCACATGCGCCAAACCAATTCTGAGCTGACGATGTTTTTTTTATTATTATCACCATGCATTTTACCATTAATGTCTTTAAATTTCCTTAACAAAAAAACTTAATACTCGATTTACAATTGATTGTAATGGAGAGATTATGAAGAAAGAGTGTAAACATTACATATTTTTTGCATGTTAAATAAGTATATAAAAATGTCTTTAGAAGTAGAAAATACAGGAAATTATAAAATTTTACAGTTTCCAGCCCAATTGTCTCAAGTAAAACAGCTCAAATATGCTAGGAAACCATTCTTTTAAAAGAACATAGACTTTTTTTCTAATAATAAACAATAAAAGACGATGATAAGTCTGTGTTCATACGGCTCATGTCTTATTGACAAGATTGCTACTTTATAGGCGAGAGGGACGAGGGGAAAAGAAACGAGTACACAGATGCATGTAATGTCTTTTTGTTTTGCTTTCTTATTCGTTGTTTAATTATGTTTTTGTTTTCAATATCAAATAAAACAAAATAAAAAACATGTCGTCAACATGACATGAATCATTTGAAAGCCAATTCATGTTCAAAGAAGAAAAAGGAAGAATCTTGTCAATAAGACATGAGCCGTATGAACTCAGACTAATCAACATTTTATTTTTTCATCCTGGTAGACCATTCTAGGGAAATGTCCTGATGTGTACAAAATTTTGTTACGCAAAAAAAGAGAAAAAAAATCATTAAAAAGCACGATAAAAGTTTAATTTTGTCGCATAGTGTAATTTAAACAAACATTAAGTACTTAAACCAGTAAAAGAAACTATAACTGTTATTATTTAATGTATATAATATTCATATGTATTTCATATTCATACTAATTAGTATTGCAGATAATTTATGTATTTGGTTTCCGATTTTTACATTTCCAAATAACCAAATAACATAAGCTGTGTTTAGAAAAACAAAATTTTCTCAGCCGATATATATTTCTGGTTGCATTTTAATCAAAATGTTTAATTTTCGTTTCAATATTGTAAATAGTTTCAATTTTGTAACGTTTTTCCCTCTCCTGTAAACTTTTGAAAACTGCAGATAGGTTATTTCGTCTTTAAGGTGACGATATGAAATTGTATCAAATTTTAAGAAACATCGTAATAAATTTAGGTGGCTCATTTAAATTAAAGTAAATGGTAATATTTAAACAAGTGGTTAATTTTGATAAAACAACAGAACTTATGTAAAACTAATACACAGAACATAAAAAATGGTATGCAAATAAATCAAATTAAATCAAATATGTACATTGCACTATGGGAAATTTTGGCCAAAAGTGATTTTTTTTTAAATTTTGATATTTATTTTAATTTATACCATGTTCACACGGTCAGCAATATTCGTGTTTCGCTGTCTTATTCCTGTTTAGCGCCCCAAACATGATTGAAACGACTTGTTTCCCCATACAAAATTTTGAGAGCGAAACAGGTCGTTTCATTTTTAAACAGGTTGCGAAACAGGAAAAATGTACTATAATCTCCAGTTTCGATAACATTTATCGTTATTTTATCTGAACTAGCCCTTAAAAAAAAAAAAAAAAAAAATCAAAACAAAGTAAAAAACAAAATAAAAATTGATGTTTAATAAAATAAAGTGATAAAATTAACGTTATAATATTAATAAAAGTATTAAATAAAATATTTTCGAGTTTTATTTACTTTTTTATCTTTAAAAAAAATCACACTAAGGCCCGTTTTCACAACACCGATAGCTAAAAGTATACTTTAAACGGCCTAATAAAAAGTGTTCCATTGTTGAAACTTAATTTTAGCCTAAAGTGAGCGATAATGTAGATTAAGGTTCATCCTACCTGGTAGGTTAAAATAAAGTTGTAACAATGGAACACTTTTTACACGGCCGATAAAATCCTACCTTTAAGTTAAGGCCTAAGTCTGTGTTCATACGGCTCTTGTCTTATTGACATGATTGCTGCATTATAGGCGAGAGGGGCGAGGGGAAAAGAAACGAGTACACAGATGCATGTACTGTCTTTACGTTTTGCTTTTTCATTCTTTGTTTAATTTTGTTATTGTTTTCAATATCAAAAAAGCACATGTCGTCAACATGACATGAATCATTTGAACGCCAATTCATGTTCAAAGAAGAAAGAGGAAGAATCTTGTCAATAAGACATGAGCCGAATGAACTCAGACTAACAACACAAAAAAAAATTTCAAAATTAATCGTATGAACAGCATGTTTGGCAATCTAGTTTCAGAGAGCGAAAGCAGTGGTTTATATCGTCGTATGAACATAGCATTAGTACACTTTCTCGCTTTTTCGCAGCATACGCAGCTGTCAAAAAAGTAGAATCTGTGTAGTTATACGTAGTAAGTTACATGCACAAACGCGTAGATGCCTTGAGGCGAAAAGTAGGTTTACTTTCTACTTTTGTAAGCGTCACAAGCAGCGTTCGAACAAATCAGCTGATTTTGACAAATTAAATTTAATTTTTACTTGTGTTGCTGCTGCATAAAAAGCGTTGCTTGTAACTTGAAACGTAAAACGCAAGTAAGGTTATAAAAGCATGCGCTGCGTGGAGGCGAAAACGCGTGTTATGGGCCTCCAGCTTAAGTCTTAGAACACAAAAAGATCTTAAAGATTTTTTGTATCAAAGACTTGAAACGTTTTTATAGTATATAGATTTTTTTTTATAGTTAGTTTTTGTTAATTTCAATTCCTGAACTTAAAGAGTACATGAATATATTTTTGCCAACCTGTCTCAATAATGCCTTTTTGGCGTTGAGACCAAATAATTTTGTATTATATTTGTACATGAATGATAAATAAATATAATTAATATTATAAAAAAAAAACTATGAATTGGAATTGCACTTGGCCCCTAAAAAAAATAATTGCAATTGATTGTTATAAAACTAGATTTTTTCGCTAGGGCAATCAAATATCTTTCATAAATAACAAACTTGAGCTGCAAAGGTAACTTAAGTGTGGCAAATTCAGAGTTATTTAATTTATGGCGATTAAAACGTTACGAAACTGAGAGGCGGGCAACAGTTTATGACCATTTTGTAACGTATATTGCTAAAGGTAGGTATTCCCGACCTTTTAAACATTATTTAAAAGAGCAGTCACGACTGTTTTCTTTAAATCTCAGTAATAGATGGCGTAAGAGTCGTCGAAAAGTGCGAACCCTTGAGGGCAACCTGCCGTTATTGAATGACTTTCAGAATGGTGTGAGCCAATGAGAACTTTAAAACAACGAGATGTGAGAAAACTATGAATTATATTTGTCAGTGCTATTGGAAAATTTTAATTTATCATCTTGAAAACGAAACCTTCGTTCCAGATTGAATTAAAGTCAGCTTTGATATCAAATAGAAGCATGCTAGTGGATTTTTGATGGCTAAAGTTTGTTTTTACTAAATTTCTTATTCTTATCAACGGATGAGCTGTGTTATGTTCTCTGTGGAAGCCAAATTGTTGAGGTGGAACATTGTTGAGAATTTTACTTACACTCGATAATAAGCCAGGAGGCTTATTCTGTATTGCGATGCGAAAATCAACGATTTATCAAATCTATATCCAATATGTAATGTTTTTATAAATTTTAGATCTACTCTTTCTGATATTTAAATTAAAAATTATTCAATTAGTTCGTTTATAAATTGAAATTATAAAAACATATTTATGTTGAAAGGTAAAATCGTATGCGTGATTAAGACAAAACGCCTGTTATCATCGAGCACAACCGACAAAATGTAAAGTGGTATAAAATTATAAAAATAGGAATATATCCATCTTGAAGTCCAGGAAAAGGTCCTATATGACCTAAATATAACTTTTAAAATGGTCTTTCACTATCTACCATTTGCCCTAATGGAGGTCTAAGTATTGTTTTTGAAGGTTTTGATGTTTTACACAATTTATAGCTCGTAACATAAGCGCATATTCAGAAATCATAAAGAGGACAAGATTAAAATACAAAAATTGCAAACCTTGAATTTCAAAAAATTGCAGCAACCAAAATTGGACAATGACTTTCAGCTGATAGAAGAAATGCAACCATGCATATTGGCATATTGAGCAAACAAAATGTCGATAATATTTTTAACGATTTATACTGTAATTAATTAAAAAGCTTATGAAGCTATTAAAAACAATCATTGTTCTTTAAAAAATTCACACAAACTCTGAAAAGTAATTTTTTATTAGAGTTTGTATACAAATCAATTAAGACAAGTAAGAAAGTATAGTCGGTCAAGCCCGACCATATGATACCCTACACCACAGTATTTAAAAACACATAATGCTTATAAACTTCATGAAAATCGGTTTAAAAGTTTGTGAGAGGCAGAAATTGCCCCCTACCTCCCCTTGTGGTCCTATTTTTGAAAAACTGTATAGCTAATGTGTCGATATAGATATGGTTCTATCTATGTTTTAATTTTCATTGAAATCGGTTTGATAGTTTTTGAGAAGAAGAAATTTCCCCTATCTTCCCTCGTGGTCCTACGATTCGGCCCATTTTCAATAAGCTTGATCCTTGTGCCAATAAGAAACTATGACCCAAATTTCATCAAATTTTCTCCACAATTGCGACCTGTACTTTGCGCACAAGGTTACATGGACAGCCAGCCAGCCAGCCTGCCAGCCGGACGGACATAGTTAGTTCGACTCAGAATGTGATTCTAAGACGATCCGTATACTTTAAGGTGGGTCTAGGACCAATATTTTAAGGCGTTACACACATCAGCACAAATGCATAATACCCTCTCCACTATTGTGGTGTGGGTATAATAAAACACATCTCTAGTTTTTTTATTCTTTTTTGTATGGATAATTTTTGGATGCAGTAAAAATACATGCAAGTTACAAATATAATTAGGCAAGTTTATTATTTAGGCCATTGCAAGAGTATTTGTTGTTTTCTGTATTGTAGAGAGACACAAAATGGTCGCCAAAAGTGTTTTACTTTAAAAAAAATCATAAAATGAAATCAATCGGCTGTTCTTTGAATGTTTGAGTTGGCTGGCATTAAGTTACAGCTTTACCCATATTTAAGTGCAAACTTTTCGTGCTGAAAGCGAATAACTTAAATAGGAATTTTCAAAAGTTTTTAGTTTCTGGCATTTTTTAAGTCCCAATTTGATGGGAAATGTTAAAAAAATTGGCAACAGTGTTCACGGAGCATGGGCAATAAAAGAGGTCCATTTCTAAGTGTAAATTTGTGAAGCAATAGATTTTTAGTAAAAGGGGAAGTGTAATTTAACATTCTCAAAAATTTTTAATAACAATTAAATACAAAAGTGTTTTGTAATGGGGTCAATATTGTTGTTTGTTTAAATTTTAAACTTTAAAATTTATTTTCCTTAAATGACCATCTTAACCTTGTTTGCCTAAATAACGGATTTATGCGTTTGCAAAAAAATAAACAAATCATAGTAACAATAACATTTTTTTCGAGGGTATTGCCAGATATAATAAAAAATATATAGACAAATTCAAATAGATTTGCAGTGAAACGTTTCTCACATTTACATAGAAACTTACATCAATTATTGGATTAAATGAGAAAAGAGAAATAATCAATTTCAAAACAATAACGTACAGTATTTTGAATAGTGCTGGCCAGGGATGGCACTAAGACTCTTACAATTGAACCAACAACCTTTAAAAATTTCGATGATAGATAAATACAGGAAAAGACGTTTATTTTCTTAAGTAGTCAATTTCGCTTCTTAAAACAAGAAAATCCAAAATCTAAAACTAATATCTTGATTTTAACTTATTTTGTTTGTATTTAGTAAAATTTTCTTAAATAAAGAGACATTTTGCTTAAACCAAGCCACACATATATTAAGAATAAGTAATTTTTGGCTTGAACGAGAATCATGCAAAATTTTCTTGGTCCAAGCCATACTTAAAAATAATTTTTTCCGTGTAGATAGAGAAAAATCTTTAAAAAAATGTAACACAAATAGATATGATATTCACCCCTTAAACGCTCGAATTTCGATAAAGTACCAAATTAGTACTGGCATTTTTTAGATAAGTTACGAATGTGATATAAAGAAAGATAAATGGCGTGACAAAAAAGTTTCAAAACACAAGCCTTACACCCTTAAAGGTCCGAATTTTAAAAAACTATCAGACACCTGTTTGCTTTATTTTTTAATTGACAGCAATAAGTATTAAATTAAAAAAAGTACCAGTTTATTGAAAACAGTACCAGTTAAAGAACGAAAAAGTACCAAACTCCTCTTACAGATTCTCATGCATTTAGGAACTTGCATGGTTAGTTTTATGTTTGTAGGTACAATACTGACCAAAATTCAAAAAGTACCTGTTAAAAACAAATAAGTTCCTTCTTATTAATTCTCGTCCGCTCAGGACATTGCATGTTTAATTTTATGTTTCTTGGTCCAATACTAACGGAAGTTCAAAAAGTACCAGTTCAAAAACAAACAAAAATACTAGTTGTAGAACCAATAAACTAAAGATTGACATGAAATTTCCTGTATTTCCCTTTATTTGTACTTTTTTCTACCCATTAAAGTATCAAAAATTTCATTATCGTAGTGGGAGGTCATAATTTAGTTCGTATATGTCAATGAATGAAGGGAGAAAAATGTTTTGCAAAAAAAGTACCAAAAATAACTACGATTTTCACATTTAAAAGTACCAAATTTGTATTCGTATTTTTTAGAAAAGTTTCGAATGTGATCTAACCTTTATTTCTATGTTTATTGGTTTTAAAGAAAGATGGAGTGACAAAAAAAGTACCAAAACACTGGTTTTACACGTTCACTCCCTAAAAGGTCCGAATTTCAGTTTATTGGTTTTAAACAAAGATGGAATGTCAAAAAAAGTACCAAAACACTGGTTTTACACGTTCACTCCATAAAAGGTCCGAATTTCAGACACCTGTCCGCTTATTGGCCTGAAGAACGGCGATAAATTTGTTTTGTACCTCTTTTAGTTTTGGAGATATAAAGATATGGCCGAATTTACTCTGTTTTACCATATTTTACCCCCTCAACATTAGAATTTCCAAAAATCCCGTCTTAGTGGATCGATTTAGGGAGAGACCAAGCTCCGGTTCAAATTTCAAGTTTTTAGTTTCAGGCGTCAGTAAGTCAGTACAATTTTGTATTTAAATTTTGATTTTAATTCATTAGTCTGAGTTCATACGGCTCATGTCTTATTGACAAGATTGCTACTTTATAGGCGAGAGGGACGAGGGGAAAGGAAACGAGTACACAGATGCATGTACTGTCTTAACGTTTTGCTTTTTCATTCGTTGTTTAATTTTGTTATTGTTTTCAATATCAAAAAAGCACATGTCGTCAACATGACATGAATAATTTGAACGCCAATTCATGTTCAAAGAAGAAAAAGGAAGAATCTTGTCAATAAGACATGAGCCGTTTGAACTCAGACTTACGAATTAGCTAAATTTTGAATTAATTCTTTTTACAGCAACAAAAGAATTGAATGAAATTTGAAACAAATCAAACGAATTAGGCAGAAACGAATTTCAATTCGTTCTCTAATTTAATTGAATTTGTAGAATGAGTTTCCAATTCAAATAAATTTGTTAAAGTGAATTGCAACTCATTTTACAGATTCATTTCAATTGAATTGAATTGATTTTGAATTCATTCAAATGAATTAGCACAATGAATTGCAATTCAAATGAATGAAATAAAAAATGAGTTGCAATCAATCAAATTCAAGGGCAGGGGCCTGATTCTGGCAGTCTTGATTGAGTACTTTCTCGATTCGAAAGCAATTTGATATGTAATTATTTCAGTCAATACTCAACGAATCAGAATTAGTTTTTCAGTATTGTAAAACTCAAATTAATGCTTTACAACACTGAAAAAATAATTTCGATTCGTTTAGTATTGACTGAAAGAATTAGAAATAAAATTGCTTTCGAATCGAGCAAGTACTCGATCACTACTGCCAGAATTAGGCCCCAGATCTAGGTGAAATAACTAAAATTTAATATTTTTATTGCAGTTGGAAGTTTTCAATTCAAAAATTTAACAAATTTTCCAATTGTAGTAAAAATAGTAAGACTTTCGAGTAAACGAACACAGCTTTGACCGCAAAAAATGTTGCTGAGATTCAAAGTTCCTAAAATCTTTAAAATTAGATTGAAAAATTAAAAAAAAGACATTTTCCACAATATACAAAGATGAGATAATTTAAACAAAAAATTATTGTTAAATAAACTTTAATAATATTTTCACACTATTTGCTAAAAATAAAAAGTTAAGTTTCTTTTAGTAAAATAAACAACAATTTTCCAATTTGATAGGATTTTCGCCTATACCTAATAATTTAATTCCTTTTCTGCCGCTACCTGACAATTCCATTCCAATACAAAATCAATTCAAAAGAGTTGGAAATGAATTGCTAATTCTTTTTTCTAATTAATTTTAATTAATTCAAAATCAATTCTATACAAATGAATCTGTAAAATAAATTGTAATTAATTTTTACCAAATTCATATGAATTGACTCAAATTTCATTCAATTCATTTTTTGTGTGACAATAATTAATTTAAAATTTGCTAATTCAGTGCATGAATGATTCGCGAATTAATTCAAAAATAAATTATTCATTTACAGCTCTGATATGTATACATATCGCACCTGTTCATCAAAAGTAACACAACTCAAAATTTACAAGTTTTCAGTAGAGGCAAAAAACTAATTCCGCCAATATAATGTAATTATTGTTATAAACAAATATACCGTTGTAAAGGAAACTCAATAATATTTCAATAAAATCACAAAATTTATTTCTCTTCTTCCTTTTTCCGAAATTATTACGGATTTTTGATTTAATACAGTTTTCATGAAATTTTTTGATCTACATGTCAATATTATTTCAAGTTATGCTCCTTTAACTGAAATTTATAACAACTAAAGTATCACAAACCAAAATCAACAGCTATTGATAAACAGATTTTTAACATGAAAACAATCACAACTCGAATTAATACACTTTCGCTGATTCATTTGAGAACTGTAACCATTGAACACTTCAACGTAACTAAAATTACAACTCTTTAATTGAATCAAAACAAACAATATGAGTACGCAAAGAAAGACATAAAGGCATTTCTCTCATGAAATATTACAAATAGAATACCAAAATTTTTACAGTCGTTAGATATGGTAATCATACACTGTTTCCTTCAAAAAAGTGGAAAATAGAATTTTTTGAGTTGTGTTACTT
The DNA here is from genome assembly GCA_930367215.1 of Pollenia angustigena. Lineage (NCBI taxonomy): Eukaryota > Metazoa > Arthropoda > Insecta > Diptera > Polleniidae > Pollenia > Pollenia angustigena. The sequence goes on along the minus strand of OV884057.1, from coordinate 72,299,839 downwards.
TTGATGAACAGGTGCGATATATAAGATAATCGTGAAAACGAAGTATGTATTTGCATACTCTTTTGTTTCGCTCTATGTGGCCTATTCCTTATTTTGTACGTCGTTCATTAATACCAGTTGATTTAATAACAAATAAAATGGTTCAGATCAAAATGAATAATACCACATCTATCCAAAAAATACGGAATAGTAATGAGACTTATGTACATATAGAAGTGAGAGGTATAACAAAAATAAGTATGTACTTATATAAATTTTATTAAGTTCCAAACAAAAAGGTAAAATTACAATATTATTGAAAGGAAAGTTAAGGTCTCATTAGCTTTTAAGTTGGAAGTACATAACACGCGCTAGTTTTTCGACGAGTTTTAAAACTTTAGCGCGTAAAAATTGCAAGTTACACAACATGCGTTACAAAAACCATTCCTGTCAGCTGTTTTTTTATTTGTTTACTTATTTGTGCATTTATTCTTTTTATATAAATATTGTATGTTTTTTAAGCTCTTCAATAAGTTTTTCTTTCATGATTTACAAATTTGTTAAATTATTATTTTTATTGTCAGCTGATTACTTGTCAAAAACACACAACGCGTTAAAAAGTTCAAAGTTAACCAACTTTCTGGCGCAAACGCGTCAAAATATTTTGCATGTATCTTGTTCTATGAAAATACACTAGTTTAACTTTTTTTGACAGAAGACGACAGAGCGCGCGCGTACTAACGCGTGTTATGTACTTTTACTTTTGCTTGCCGTTCTTTTCTGAAGCAAAAATTTTGTAATTACTTTTTCTCTGAAAGAAATCAGCTGCTTTAAAAAAGAAAAACATTGAAATTGTGAATAAACTTTTCTTAAAAATTAATATTGTGTATCCAAAATACATCTCTCTTTAAAAAATCATTAATTAAAACAAATATGTAACCTTAAAACAAAAAATTCAAATATTTTAATACGTACTATGGCAGTAACTTAACGCTGAATTCTCTTTTCAACAGATTTGTCCGCAACATAGACTTTCAATTGAACGGAAACAAAACAGATTCCTAACAGAACATAACGTACAAACTAGTTCTACCTGTAACATTTCCATTGGATGCATATCAAAACGGATAAAAACTTAACAATTACAAATTTGTCTACTAAATAATTAAAAAAACTGGCAGATAAATCAAATTATTTTTTGTTAATAGAAGAACACTATTTTAACACAACAAGTGCTTAAAAATTATATTGTATGTATATCTTACTGACTTTAAGGGTGTTCATGATATCGCTTAAGTTTCGCAAACTGTGCTTTAATAATTTTTTTAAAAATTATTTAAAACAGGTACTCTTAACGCAGATGCACAGGTGTTTAAAAACCTTTATAGGAGTGGGTGAAAATTACTGTTTCGCACATTTTTTTTTAACATACACTTACAATTTAAATAAAAAACAGCGAAGTGAAATTATTAAATACCAAAACATTTTAGGACTGTCAAAAAAAAAGGTTTCTTACTCATATGTACCCATGCAAGATGGGCAAAAACAGAAAACGGTAAAATTTCTAAAACAAAGTCACAAAAAAAAATCGCACAAAAACGCGCAACTTTTTTTTAAGACCGTATTTACATCTATGCAATTAACGCCGAGTTTTCACATTTACATTTACATTTTTTTCAAGCATTTTTTCAACTCTTTCAACCCCGTTTTCTCCCCTACACCTCTTGCTAACAAACAAAAAGTTGCATGCGAAAGTTGCGGCAAGTTGCGGCGTTAATTCCATAATGTAAATATGGCCTAAGTCTTAAAGAAGAGATTTAAAATATTATCTTGATGTAAAACCTTTTTAGGATCGCACCAACCTTCACTTTTTAAAACCTTTTCATTTTTTTTTTTTTTTTTTTCAAAAAAGTGAACAAAAAAATTGTTTTGTTTTAATTTAGAACGAATTATAAAAATTTTTAATAAAATGTTTCTAAAAACTACTATAAGTACATATGTAGCTGTTAATAAAGGCCCTAATTATATAAAACGCAACGCCAAAGAATTACGTTGAAAGCAATAACAAAGTCGTAATTATTTTGTAATTTTGTTGTTGCTTTCTAATATAATATTGTTGCCTGTTGAGTAATAATACAACACAAATATTTAAATTTTCAATGTGATTTATTTGAATAAAATCAGTAGAGAGCGATTTGATGAACAATGTTTTTCGATTTGTTTTCCGGCGCAAGATCAAATAACGAAGACGCTTTCCCAACACGCGAACATGCAACGTACAGCTGACCGTGCGAAAAACAGGGAAACTCGTATAAATTGCAGCAGGAAAAATAGCACATTTACTGTAGAAAATAACAACGCCAAAATGACACCTGTCAAATTGAGCACAGTCTAAGTCAACGTATAACGCCATCTATCGGATTTTGACTGATAACTTTCTATTTTTTTATTTGGAAAGCCATTTAGGAATAATTTCACACAAAATTTCATACGAAAACTCGATTTACGATATTTCTAATTTTCCGACTTTTCCGGAGGGATTTTCAAAACCTTCTCCTCGAAAATACGAACGACTGACAAAAAATTTTACAGAAATCGACCCAGCCGTTCTCATTTTATGAGCTACTATACATTTTTTACACCATTTTTTATATACATATGTAAACATATTTGTTTCTAAAAAATGGTCTTCGTGAAACGAGTCTCGCAAGTTTTCCCATTGCACAACTCTTTAGTCACAAATTTTGGCTTTTTTATTATTTACATATATTTGTTTCTTAAAAACTGTCATTAATTGGTTTAAATTACACAAAAGTTAAAAAAAGTTACAAATTGCAATTTTAAGCGATTTCATGAAATATATATAATATATGAAATATGTATAATATTTTTATCAAAAAAAATTATAGTGGAATGGTTGCGTTACGATATTGACCTTCTTTACTTATACAACATGAAATTTAAAAGAATAAAGACAGGAAATAAAAGAAAAAATTTATTAGAAATCAATTTTTAAAGTTACTGATACCGTTTTGATTTAAAAATCGAATTTTGCTGCTTTAGCAGACAAAACTTATTTCCTTACTTCCCCTTTTATTTTACAAAATAAATTCGTTTGAAGTAGTAAGTAAATTATGTACTGCCTGTTCATCTATTTGTAAAACAAAAACAATATTTTATTATTTGTTTTTGCTTTAAATGTTAGTTAAGCGATCGAAGTCTTCGTTCGAAATCGATGAATCGGCCATAAGAATGTCAAAAGTGAATTTCAGAAAGTTTATGGAAAAAAATTTTTCTATTTTATTTTTTTTTATATAAAAAAAGTATAGATAGGTACTTTTAATACAAACGTTTTCCCTTCCCTTATAAATGGCATATATTAGGATTTGCAAAAATGTTTGTATTAAAAAATAAAAAATTTTACTATTAGCAAATCGTTTATAAGCAAATTAAGGAAAACATAATTTTATTATTTTGGGGGAGAGGTTTTTTTACCATAAACTTTGACAAAACTTTGACATTGTGATTTAATGCAGATCTTTTCTTAATTAAGACAAATTCCCCTAAAACAAGAAAAGAGAAATACATTTTTTAACAAAGTGAAAAAGTCATTGTGACGATTTTCTAGGTTTTTATTACAATTTCTTGATGTTTCCTAAGTGAAATTTATAATCCCCTTCATTATCCATTTGGTACTAAAATGTTGCATAATAGTACTTTCTTCACATATCAACAATGACTGTTTTAGTAATCACTAATATTAGAGCGTTTTTTCTTTCATCACACTCTGCTCTCATAGATACACAAACCACACACACAATGTAACAACGAATACTGACCAGCGTTACCATTTGACACGTTTTTTCCTTTTTTTGTCAGTTTATTTAGATGCAAAGAAGTTTTAAATCTTTTGAAAATGTATATGGGTTTTTCAAGTTTTTTGTAAATACACAATTTAAAATTTGCAGTATAATAGATGAATTTATTATTGACGTTTTTTATGCAATTAAACGATCTTTTATTTTCTCTGTCTTTTATTATCGCAACAATGTTTCATTTATTTCACCTTGCTATCTTAAAAATGCAAAATATATTTGTTAACGTTCTGAAGAATTTTTGCTCTCGCTTCATAACGACTTTAAAAACGACTTCCTTAAATACGTTAACATTTTAGCACCTTAAGTGTGATAAAAGGCACCCAATGAAGTGTTTCTCAATCATGTGCTATTGTGACAAAAGTGATATTCTATTGAGTTACCCTATTTTAATTTTTTGAATCATAATTTATGGAAAGTGCAAAATATTGAGAATTTTTGGAAGGGAGTTTTCAAAGTAAGACGTTTAGAAGCGACCGAAGCTTATTAAATTTTGCGTTGCCTAATCTACAAGCAAATGTTGAGTCTATTTTTCCAAAAATTTATTTAAACAAAAATAATGTAAGAATTCGCCTTGATCGAAACTGAGAATTATTCAAAACACTGGTAGTGTTTAGAATAACTCGTAACGGCCATTTTCACCAAGTTCGGTTATAATTTACCATCGGTTATAGCTGTCAAAACATATTGGTAACCGGAACTTTAATTGAAAGTTAGTTTTAACCGAACTTGGTGAAAATGGCCGTAAGTATATGAACATGTCTGAAGCTTCAATGTTAACCAAAAATTGGCTTAAGCAAAAAGTATGTAAAATATCGAAGGAATAGGACTATGTATAACTAAAAAGCTTTCTAAATTCAAATTCAACTCAAAGAAGCACATTCGAAAAAAGTCCTAATATATTTAGGTTTGTGATAAAAATTGATCGATTTCAAAACGATAGTTTTTTAAAAGTTTGATGAACTTTGAGCGATTTAAAAAAAAAATCCATTTCTGAATTAAAGTCTTAATTGTTTATTCAAAATATAGTTCAGTTAACAAATGTATGTACATAACATAAAATTTTAAAGTATACATACAGAAAATAAGAGGATATAATTTATAAAAAATCAGTTTTTTTATCGGTTTTAGATCGTTTTGTTTTCGATTATATTTAAATTTAAGAACAGAATAAAAATGAAATTAACCAATTCACAGGTGCATATCGTCACCGTAAATGCAATTTTATAGACCCCTGTGATAAAAAAGAATTAAAGAAATTCAAAGTCTAAGAATGCTTTATTATTATTACATACTGATTTAAAAATGTTTTTGGCTTCTCCTGTAAAAATAATTAAAGTGTACGTCCATTTGCATTTAAGGTGACGATATTTATGTATAAGAGTAATTGCTCTGATGACAGCTAGTTCTAAAAAAATGAAACTTCATATTAATTAATTTATATAAATTGGTCGATTACGGACGGCAACTCAACTTCAACTCAAGTGCCAGCAGCGAAATCCGGCAACACCACTCATGCTAAAATATATAATTTTTTTTATATTTTGGCATGAGTGGCGTTGTCTGATTTCGCTGCTGGCAAGTTTAATTCATTTCATTTTAGTTGTCATCCGCAAACGACCCAAAAGAAACGAACGAATAAGTGGACTCGCAAGTTTCTGCATTGAGTCTGTTTAAAGGTAAGCTTTAAAGCAGTGCAGATATAAAAAAAACTCGTTTAGCTAAGGCATTACTTTAAGACAAAGTAAATGGGAATTTTAAAAAATGGAATGCATTTAAATAAATATATTTTTCGCTTAAATAACCTTAGCTTTTTTTAAAATGTTCGTATCTCGTACTAAACTTTTTTACGTTATTTTATTATATTTTTGTATATATGGCTTTTAACAACTATCTGCCTGTTTTTGTAATAAAAATAAAAAATTTCGTTTAGGAATTTAAATTGAAACAACAAAAAAGAAACCCAAATTTGTTTTTGTTTTCAATATAAATTCCCAAACGCTTTTTATTTTTATTGCCAAAACAGGCAATCACCTTTATCGCTCACCACGATAACCTTTTTTGTAATAAATTTGTAAACAATGTCGTATTGGTTGTCGTTTTTGCTAAACACGACAACATTTTTGTAATAAATTTGTAAACAATGTTGTATTGGTTGTCGTTTTTGCGAAACACGACAAAATTTTATAAAAACGCTTAACTTTCGCCACAAAAATCTCAACCACGATAAGGGTAAATATGTCTTTGAATTCGGAAGCAATTTTAAAATAATACATATCTTGTTAGTACTTTATAAACACCAAGACTAAATATTTAAAAAACATTCAGTCTTGTAATTTTTTATTTTTTTTTTATTGATTTCGTGACATAATTTCAAAAAGGGTCAATAAGAATCACGAATTAATTTCATAAATTCCAAGAGGGTACATTTAAAAAAGGGACATACAATGTGGAAATGGCCTCAAAAATGGGTGATATTGCCACTTTAGGGAAACCGCGGCAACACTGATTAATAAGGTAAGCAGGCAGCGTTGCCAGAATGAAGATTTTATCTTATTTTTGAAGATTTTTGGACCATCAGTGCCCATGTTCTGTAACTCTCGCGTCGAGAAAGTTTTCGATTGAAATGTGTGAAATGAAACAAAAATGCCATAAATTGAAACAAACAGCTGTTTTTCTCACTTAACTGTGTCTGTAACTTTTTTTGGCGAGTACAAGCTGTTACGTAAGGAAATTACTAGCCAATTTACAGAAAAAGTGTGTCTGTAACATTTTGGTGAGAAAAGTTCCCGCTTTGAACTGTCAAATAAACTCACGAATAAAAATGGGGCGAGAAAAAGTTTTAACACTAAAAAACAATTAAAAATGCAAAATGCAAAGAATAATAACAATAATATTTTATTCTTGGCACATTTTCATTGTTTTATTATTTAGCTTTTAACATTTTTATAAAATATACGAATGTCTTCAAAGCTCGTTTGCAAACAACAAACATTAAAGTCGCTTTTTACACAATTTGGTAAAGCCGACGGTCGTGTTTTCGCCCCCGTCGTTGAAAAATTATCAATTTAAGTAAATTTTGGTCGCCGTCAACGATAAGTGTTACTGGCGTTCTGAACGTCTGCAATGTCACATCGGCTTCGAGTGCAATATTATGACATTTATAATGGAACGCAATCTCTTTTGATAGTTTTCGACATGAAGATGGAATATTTTGTTTCACATCTTTCGATGGAACAAGTTCTCACTAAAGTTACAGAACATGTACTGTGGTGTTCTGTAAATCACACCGTTTTTGTGTTTTTCGGTGTGATTTTCAATTGTCGAAAGCACAAGAAAATACAAAAAGTTTGTTTTACATAATTAAAGCTAATTTTTAACGCTTTTTATGTTATTTTCCAACATAAGGATGTGTTTAAAATTTTGCAATTTTTTGCGAATTTTAGCCATGTTCGCGATAAAAGCAAGTTGTTTCTATAAGTTTTCGATTCTTTATAGCTTTGACGATTTATAATAAATAATAGAATTTTGCTATCATGCCGCTGATAGCAAATTTTTGCGAATTTCCGCCAATTTGGAAATGTTTACCGAATTTTTGCCATTCCTTATAGTTTAAGGGACTTTCAATCAATTCTATGGATCATTTGAAATATAAATTTTTTTTTTGCGAATTTTCGCCATTTTTGCAATATTTTTTTTTTTTTTGTTATTTTTTTTACTCATTTAGCGATTTCAAATAAAACTTAGGGCTTGTTTACAAGCTTGCAATTTTTCGCGAATTTAGCAATTTTCGCGATAAAAGCGATTTTTCCTGTGATTCTTTACAGCTCTTACGATTTTTAATAAATATTACACTTTGCTTTCATGCCGCTGTTAGCAAATTAGCGATCTTTAATTCAACTAAAAAAAAAAAAAAAAACAAACTGAAATCACAACAGAAGACTCAAAAGCAAATATAATTTTTTTAGTGTCGTCGAATTTTCTTATATTTAAAGGATTTGTTGCAAATAAAATAGTTTATTGCATAAACAATTAATAAACAACACATTGAATATTTTATTTAAGTAATTTATTATGACGGCCATCTTACAATAGTCGCAAAAATAACAAAGTGATTTCAAAAAGCTGTTTACGTAGCTGAACGTTTTGAAATCACAAAATAATATGCCCAGAACAAACACCTTTCTTGTGATTTCAAATCACTTTCATAAAATGTGATTTTCAGAACAGGCCTGCATAATATAATTTGAAGATTTTTTTCTCATATCAAGATTTTTAAAAATGAAGATCTTTAACTTTAAGTTTGTACAACATACATACATAATTTTTACACTTTTTTAAACAGTAAATTTTTAAAACAATGATGTTTCGTATTAGCTTGCTGTTTGTTGGTTTTGTACTCTTTTGAACCCATTGTCCAGCATAAAAAAAAAATTCATATGTTTATTTACTGGGCATACAAAAAATTAAAAAAGCATCTTAAGCGGTTGTTCTTTTTGGGAATATTGGTGAAACAAATTATTTGTGAAAGGAAAAAAATGTATTTCTATAACGTTTCATATATTAAAGAACAAAAAAGTTCATGGTAAACTAACGTATTTTTATAAAGTTTCATATATTAAAGAACAAAAAAGTTCATGTAAAACTAATGGAACTTAAGAAGCTTTTAGTTTGAAAAATCCACATTCCATGTTTATGATCATTTTTAAACACACAAGTCTTACGTATTCCATAATACTTTGTGAGATAGAAATCTTATGAGTTTTGTGGCGACTGTCAAAAATTCGAATTTAACATAACAGTTTCTATTCACACTATCACACATGAGCATGCTTTTGTTAAAAAAACGATGGTGACGTAGGGGATGTTGAATTGTTTTTCGTAATAGTTGTAATTTTCTTGACACATTGCATTCACACTACCACACTTTTACATATAACTTAAGTTTTTGACATGTATTAATACAAAATATAAGATTGTAAACTAGCCTTTAAGAATATCTTTTAAAAGGTGTACCAACATTATTTTAATATCTATTCCATTAGGAATATCCATACATTTTCAATGAGCTTTTTTTAATTCAATTTTCTCAAAATGCCTTTGATGTAACAACGGTATCAAAACATAATATTAAGATTTCATATGATGTATGAACTTCATAGCTCCCAAACTAAAATCTCCTTGCCCAAACTTTATATATGTATCTCTATATTTTAGAATTCAATTACTTTCAGTGAAACTTCTTTATTTAGATGGTCTTTTATCGTTCTTATTTATTAGAAATTAAATAGATTTAAATGATTTGTGGAAAATATAACTAAAAACACAATTTAAACCATAATAAGAAGTATATTCTCATAAAAAATTTATAATTTTTTACTTTTTTGCCCTTGTTATATACAAATTTCAAGATTTTTCTCTTCAAAATAAGATTTTTTTCGCTAAATGAAGATTTTCCTTCGAAATCTTCTGGCAACGCTGTAAGCAGCTGCTTCTTTTATTTTCTCTTTTCGTGTATTCTTTTAAAATTATTTTACAAAATTCTTTTTTCTTCTCTTCCAAGAAAAAAGTATTGTTTTCTCTTAAGCGAAATCTTAAGTTGGAAATGAAACAAAGTGGTTCAAATCTAATCAGTTTATTGGTGTTAACTCAGTTATTCGGACGCAAAATCGGGAAAAGAAACGAAAATAGAAAAAACTACAAAAATATATTGTATAAAAAAAAACAAAGAAAATCTGTGTGAATTTGAATCATTTATGATTTCTTCTTTTTGGTATAAGAAATACAAAAGAATCTTTAAAGTGAATTGGTGCAAAATGTGCTGTTTGTATCTTAAAGGTACATTTTGAAAAAAGTCTAGGTACTAAAAAAAGCAGAGTGTGTGTTGAATTAAGAAAAAAATTGTTATTTTGCATCCAACCATCCACCAATCAATTGAAAAACCAACCATCAACAACTTAATAAAAAATAGTGAAAAGTGGAGGAATAATTTTAATTTTAATTGCGTGATTTGTAAAAAATTGTGTGCGTTCGTTCTAAATAGTTGGATGGTTCCGCAACAAAAAGGTCAATCACCTGTGTATTTTTGTGGAAGTGTTTAAATTAGTATCGATGTGTGTGAACTGTTATTGATGTGAATGTGTTGGTGGCAAACAAGTGTATACATTCTAAAACCAGAACGAAAATCGTCCAAAAACCAATAAGAATAAAAATCAATAAATTTTAAGTTTAACTCAACAATAACAACTCAATACAAAAGATGCAAGCACAAACATGTTCTAGTTCATTGAGTTAAAAAAATAAAATAAAAAAGGTACTTCGAAAGTACTAAAAGAAAAAACGTCATGTCGTTTGTGTATTCAAGTGCATTTTAATAAATTGTAGAGTTATAAAAGGCGAAAAAATATTTTTCATTTTTATTTTGAATGTGTTTCATTTCAACTCAAAGATAATACCTAATAATAATGACAACAACAGGAACAATCACATACACTTATAAGTAACGCCAACACCAAATAATTTCTTAAATCTTTGTTTTATTTCTATTTTGATGCATACATATATGTACATACATAGATACATATACATATTGTTGTTAACAGGGAAACCATAAATATGCAATTGCATGTTTTTCCTTGTGCGATCAGTGAGGCAGAATTCATATTTTTTTATCTCTTTTAGAGGTTTTTATACAATTTGCCATCGATTTGTTAGTGCATATTTTACCCGCAGCATTTTTTTAAATGCTTACAAGTACTTGCAGAACAAAAATAAATTATTAATTAGATTTCTGTATGACGTACTAAATTCCCAATTTTTCATATTTGATAAATACACTGAAATTTATTGTTGAGGAAAAGCTAGCTTCTATGCAAAATTTAATTTGGTTAACAGATTTTTCTATTATTATATATGGAAATTTTCAGCGAAAAGTCTACTTTTTGTAACGTAACGCAAGCTTATTAACTTGCTGGCGTACAAAGTTCTCAATAATATCGCAAATGTATGGGTATCTTAACACATAGGAAAATTGGTTTTAGACCCACCTTTTTGTATACCGGTCGTTTCATAATCACTTTCTGAATCGATCTACGATATCCGTCCGTCTGGCTGTTTGCGTGTAAACCTTCTGGCCAAAGTACAGATCGCAGTTTCGGAAATAATTTGAAGGAATTTGGTACATACGTTTAAATTTTCATGAGGCCGAAAAATGATGAGAATCAGTTTATAACACCGGTTCGCATATTTTGAACTTTCTGCCATAACCTCAAAAATTAGATTTGTTCTAAGGTAAGTCGAGCGGCTGAACACTAATATGGTACGCATTTATTTTTCTCAAGAAGCGCTTTCGAGATATTCGCGAAAATCCTGTTCTACCTGCAATTGTTTAAGCTATTTCGAAAAATCTCAAGAACTATTTATCTGAATTGTACAAAATTTAAGCTATTTAATGACTTTTTACATGTTAGTTGTATGCAAATACTTTTAAATTGTTAAATATTTGGTATTTAATTTGCCACTATTTGTATTTACATTTTTTAAAGCATATATTTAAGTTTATAGTGCATATTTGATGGGCGTAAAACATGTTTTTTTGTGAATATTTCCGGTTTCCCTGGTCATTAAGTTACACGTTTGCTCTAAAACAAAAAATCTAAAACAGAGTTAAAAAGTAAATCCAACAAACGTTCAACCTACCAACCAACAATAAAACCATCAATCAATTCATTCATTCATTTAGCCCAACAAGTTTAAAAAAACATGCACTTATCCGCCTGCGTCTATCCTCTGCTGTCTATCTTTTCATTTTAAATTAACCAACAACATTAGCTACAACAGCAGCTTGTCAAATTTATAAAAGCAACAAATTGTCAACTTTAAGTACTTTTTCTGTTTTGAACATTATTGGTACTTACAAAATTTTTATTAAGGACAACCCCAAACCAAAGTATGTATAGCTTTAGCTTAACAAGTCCGATGTTACAGCAGCTGTTAATATTGTGGTAGTTCACTGCCCGCGCCAGTCAATGGGAGTCGAAATGCCTCCGTTTTAACAAAACCACACTACTCGTAGATATACTTTCATTTACATCGTAATGTATACTTATAAGATATTGGATCCAGCCTGTAGCTGTATTCGGGCTTCAACTACTGTCACCACGTGATGTCCTCGAACGAATTTCCTTGGAAAAAGGACTCTATGTCAATAAGCATCATTCTGTGAAAAATGCATTCTATGAGAGTAGTCATCCTTTGTATCCTCCAGGCTCTCGACTCTTCATCAGTCCAAGTCTCACCTACCATCCAACCTAACTCGCACACCATAGCATCGGTGCCACTAAAGCACTCCGATAACTTTGCTTTGAATTTCAGAGTCATTCACAGTCATTACTATCTACTAACAGATTACTTAGTTTTCATCACCTCCAACGCTCTACCGGGCTCTCGACTCTTCATCAGCCTAAAAATCAATCCTCGCTTACCATCACACCCACCTCGCACCACCAACTCAACTTCCACTTGACCAAAGCACATCCGGTACCTCAACCTTTCATCCACTTTCCGATTTCAAGCTCACACTGTCGTGAGGTACCAACAACGTCCATACTCTTCAAAGATATACTACTAAATTTCCCCACAACCAGCTTCACCACACACTACCACACATAATGTATTTATTACAGAATCTGGCCGATTTACTCAATGTAACAAATGCGTTGAAAAAGCATCACCAATAAAAACAATGCACAAATTTAGCAACCGTTGTGCAGTGAAAACGAACTGTAACTTTTGAAGCTATTCCATTCTGAATTGCTTAGCAACATTTCGGCTAGGAAATCAGGGTTTATCTTAAAGCCAAAGACAGCTTATTCAAAATAAAAATACCTCGTAAAAGCAATCTTTCGTGGCGAAAAGCATTCCTTTACAAAGGAGAGTTTGCAATAAGGGTCCTCAAGCAATATTCAGTGCGGTGCCGTGTTGCCAGAAGCTACTGAATCCCTTGGTACCCCGGACTCAAGAAATCAAGACCTCAAGAGCCGTGTCGATATGGATGTTTAACACATCTCGGGTATGCATACATTTGTTTTTCCCCAGTGCGTGTAACATCAAGAGTTTGAAGTTAGATTCCGTAACGATTTAAGCTCATATCTTGCGGTTTAATCACAAAAACTTTACGTTGAAAAGAAAAGTTGTCGTTAGCAATTCTAATTCTTATCACCGAAATAATCGCCAACGAATCGAGAATAAAATTTTCTTATTAGAATAATTAAGAAAATACAATTTGGTACTTTTAAGTTTATCTTAAAAGTACATTTAACTATGGCATTCAGTTCCATTGAGATAAACTTGAATTTTCTGTCTCTAATAAATCGTGAGTAGAAAATAAACCGCTTTATTGTTGTCGCCACAAAGTATTGCACCTTTATTGTTGGTTTATGTATTAGTTATTGTTGTTTTAGTTAAAGTGTATTGCTACGTGTCTGATTTGCTCTGGTTACTCTACTCGCTTATACTCATTATGACTCTGTGGTTGGGTTTTTTCATGCTTGCTTCATTTCTATACCCTACACAATGTTTAATAAGTCTGATAAATCGGACTGATGGATTGGTTGCATTGTATTGGAACATTTTTTAGAGTATCGAATTGAGCTTTTTAATAAGAAAGTTTGTACCATTTTCGACTATTTTCTAATACATTGACTTATAATCCAATGTAGTGAAACTGCCCAAAGGCAAATTGACCTAAGATTTCCTAGCAACTGTTTTTCTTATTAAGAAACAAATAAAAGTTAAATATAGACCTAACAGATTAATTTATGAATTGATAGATCGATAAAGAAGTCGCTCTCTAAGATGATTTATTGACTTGGAACTTTTTTACACTTTTCTTTCTTTGTTTTATTTTATTTTTTATTGCGATTAAGGTTTTCTGTATACATACATACAATATTTGAATATACATATTTGTATTAAAATGTAGAAATGTACAAACATACATACATATGATTTTATAAGCTTTTTTTATTTAAAAAAAAGACGCGAAGTAATTTTGAAATGTTAAAACAAAAACGGACTAAATATTTACCACTTACAATTTCAACCTTAAGCAGTACCCATGTTCTGTAACTTTAGTGAGAACTTCTTGCATCGAAAAGATGTGAAACAAAATATTTCATCGTTTCTCGAAAAGTCAGAAAAAAGTGTGTCTGTAACTCATGTCGAAAACTATCAAAAAAGATTACGTCGTTACGTTATAAATGTCATAATATTACACTCGAAGCCGATGTGAAATTGCAGACGTTGAGAGCGCCTGTCACACATATCGTTGACGGCGATCAAAATTTACTAATATTGAAACAATTTTAACGACGGCGTCGAAAATACTATCGTCGGCTATACCAAATAATGTAAAGTGCGACTTTAATATTTGTTGTTTGCAAATGAGCTTTGAAAAAATTCGTATATTTTATAAAAATGTTAAAAGCAAAATAATTGGACAATGAAAAAATGTGCCAAGAACAAAATATTATTATTATTATTCTATGCATTATGCATTTTTAATAGTTTTTTGTTTCTCGCCCCATTTTTTTTCGTGAGTTTATTTGACAGTTCAAAGCGGGAACTTTTCTCACAAAAATGTTACAGACACACTTTTTCTGTAAATTGACGAGTAATTTGCTTACGTGACAGCTATTACTCGCCAAAAAAGGTACAGACACAGTTTAGTGAGAAAAGCAGCTGTTTGTTTCAATACATGGCATTTTTGTTTCATTTCACACATTTCAATCGAAAAGATTCTCGACGCGAGAGTTACAGAACATGGGCACAGGTCAACAAAGTTTTCAATGAATCGACACTTTTGTTTAAACAACAACAGCAACAAAAAAAAGAATACCACCCACATAAATACATGTATTAAATATTTGAGCTTATAATTAATTTTCTGGAAAAATTAGCTTATGTTGTCAAAATGACCGAAAGCTAAATGTAGGATTTTATCGGCATTATTACAAGTTTGCTCTAACCTTCAGTGAGCGATAAGTTAAAGGGAGATTTATCCCACCAGTACTAAAATTCTGTAACTTTTTAACAGCACTGGAATGCTGATTTGAAACATACACCCGTATCAACGCTTGTATGTTTTTCCCTGTATACTCAACACTAATAACCAGGGAAACCAAAAATATGCTATAAAAAACACGTTTTATGCGCATTCAATATGCAGTAAAAACAATGCCCTAATATGCAGTAAAAATATGCCCTAAAAATCAAAAATTGCTAATTTGAAGACAAAATATTCAACAATTCAATAACAAAATTTTAAAAAAAAGACTAAAAATATTAGCGCTTAAGCTCATATTAGGTTAAAATTGATATAAGAGATGTTTGCGCCGAATAATATCTAGATATGAACATCCATATGGGTTTTTGTCTTAAAGGAATTTTAGGTACGGTCGCTAAATTGTTAACAATTGTTAACATTTAAAGGAAGTTAAAGCTATTTAAGGAAGGTAGCTTTAGACTAATGTGAAACGATTTGAAAATAATAAAATTTGCAGTAAAATATTTTTGGGGCGAATTAAATTTAAATACCATTGTAATAAGATGGCTTACTGACACAAAGAGTCTTATTTGGAAAGAAGTTTTTATAGACCGATTCTCCCCATTTACACAGATCTCGTCCATATTTGATCAAATTATCTACACTATTGGAACTTGTACTTTGCGCACAAGGTTAACATGGGCAGACAACCAGTAATTTTTAAGAAACTTCCAAAAACTTGTTAAATTTGTAGTCAGATTTGGTTTTTTCTGATTTCCTTAGTTGATTATTCGTAGGTATACAAATATTTAAAATTTCGTTATTCCACATAATTCTGATATGTATTGAATCGTTTTTAATTAAATTTTTTTATTATACCCACACCGCAATGTGTGTAACGCCTTAAAATATTGGTCATAGACCCATCTTTAAGTATACTGATCGACTTAGAATTACTTTCTGAGTCGAACTAACGATGTCCGTTCGGCTGGCTGTCCATGTAACCTTGTTCGCAAAGCACAGGTCGCAATTTTTGAGATAATTTAATAAAATTTGGGACATATGTAGGTTCTTATTGAAACAAAAACCAAGCCTATTGAAAATCGGCCGAATCGTAGGACCACCAGGCGAGATAGGGGGAAATTTTTTCACAAACTTTCAAACCGATTTTAATGAAGTTTATAAACATAGATAAACCCATATTTATATGGACCCATAAGCATGATGTGTTTTTTCATACTGTTGTGTAGGGTATCATATGGTCGGGCTTGGCCGACTGTACTTTCTTACTTGCTTTTCTATATTTAATTTGCACTTGTCACGTTAAAATAAGAATAAAACATAAAATTAAAAAACACAAAAAAGTGCAGAGGAATGTTTTTTAGTGAATGTTAAGAATCTAGAAATTTGAATCTGGAAAGCCTAGGTGCATGGGTTTTAGGCTTTTTTTTTTTTAAATGCAAATGTTATTTGAAACTGTTGAATGTTTAGTTTTCAAATAAGCAATATTTGGCTATTTGGGGTATATTTTCCACAATTCTTGGGGCATACATGAGGGGTATAGATTCAAAGACTGCAATGTCCACTTTTTCACAAACGTAACTTATAATACCTCTTAGTTGTATTTAATGAATGCTTCTTATTAGTGAATATTACATTACCAGAAACGCTTTTGTCCCATAAAAAAGTATGTTCAAACATTAAGAATTGATGTAAAAACAGCAATGTCCATTGGAGATTGTCGTTTTTGCAATGATCACAGTTTGTTAAGCTCTTTTTCTCTCAACTATTTTCGAAAATGCATGCTATTTTTTTATTTTGTTTCTTTTTTGCAAAACAAAACTAAAAAGAAATTTAAAAATGTAACAAATTATTGTTTATATAAAACAGTTAGTTTTATTGTTCACTTTATAACTTTGTCATTAGTCGTAATTATGGAGCTAAGTTGTTATGATTTCCTCCAAATCAATTAAGAAAAAACTAAGCCTTTGATAAGTTTAAGAATTTTATAACTACAGATTTTTTAAGTACCTGCCAATGCTAAAAAGCAGCAATGTCAATTTGATTAGAGTAAACACAGCAATCTCCAGTTTTATTATTATAATTGCCAGCAAACCGCTATATCGATTTGGTTGAAACTTGCGTCATATCTTTATTATATTCTTATTTACTCAATAGCGTGATATACAATACATAAATATGAATATACTTTGTGCTATAGGTTTTTACTATTTATTTCGAAAACTATAAATGTGGACATTGCAGTCTTTGCATCTATACCCCTCACATATTTTCAAGCTCTTACTGCATATTTTATCCGCATAAACATTATTGCTGTCTACGCAAACGGGACAGTCTGCGAATATTGGCGCAGACATTCGTATTCGCGAATATTAATTAAAACTAGGACCACGAGGGGAGTGACGGGGCCAAATCTCTCCGAAACTATTTTTTACGAAATAGGACCACGAGGGAGGTAGGGGGTAGTTTCTGACTCTCCAAAATTATCTAAACGATTTGAATGAAATTAAGGGTAGAAAGCTATGAATGTTTAAAAAATGTACAACGAGAAGGGGAAAATCGTAGTAGCACACTCCGGGTATCCGCTAGTAAGGCTAGCTTCCAATATTATACTTTGTATTAATACATGTCAAAAACTCAAGTAATATGTAAAATTCTGATAGTGTGAATGCATGTGTGATGAAAATGACAAGTATTATGAAAAAAAGTTTGACATCTCATACGACTTCATCGTTTTCTGAAAAATTTCTTAACAATAACACAGCCCGACAAAATTAAAAAAGATTTTTGCTTCTTAGCTGATAGAGACAAACTGATTACAGTTTTGAACTCAGCGCACCCAAATTAACTAAAATCAGTTGATAAATTCAAAGAAGCAAATTGAGTGTTGGCTTGTGTAATACTTTTCATTGGATCAGGGTTGCATTTTATTTCATGTGTGAGTGTTAATACTTTGTGTGATGGTGTAAACACAAGCTGTTATGTTAAATTAGATTTTTTTGACAGTCGCAACAAAACTCATATTTCTTTCTTACAAAGTATTATGGAATACGTAAGACTTTTGAGATAGTGTAAGCTAGCCTTAAGCGATATTGACTTTTGACGAGGTTGCAGCAAATGAGGGAGATGTATTTCTTAAAATTTAATATTAAAAATTATAAATTTTTGTAGTACAAAAATATACCTATTTACAAATTAAGAAAAATATTAAAAATCATTCACACGATAGATAATTCACTTGTTTCTATGGTCATACACGCATACCAGGCGCCATGTTACGAATACATACCAAATATTTTTATGTACATACCTATTCACTTTTTGTTTCCCTGATTTTTAGCTGGTTTGTTTGTTTGTTGAATCGTTGTCAACCAACCTTAGACAATTTTTATACTTAAAAGAATTAAGTATGTATGTATTTGCTTTAGTTTTCATGTGTGTGTGTTTGCATGTGTTTCATTTCATCTACCCAGCGGGAAAACGAAGGAGTACGGATGCCTTCTAGAAGGCCTCTGTACTCCTTCTTTTGGATATACAAGGCCTGTTCGCTCCATTCCATACTCATATCTTTTTTACACACGTTGTCATTGCGTAAAATGCCTTCTGCTCTCGCTTCTTTAACAGGTACATAAGAATGGTAACGGGATCAAAAAATACGATTATTTTACAATACAAAAAATTTTACTCCTTCCCTACTCCCTTCTCATAGAAGCGAGTGTGGAAGGTGTATCTTATCTTTTATA
The DNA here is from genome assembly GCA_930367215.1 of Pollenia angustigena. Classification (NCBI taxonomy): domain Eukaryota; kingdom Metazoa; phylum Arthropoda; class Insecta; order Diptera; family Polleniidae; genus Pollenia; species Pollenia angustigena. The sequence continues at coordinate 72,281,177 of OV884057.1, read as the reverse complement.
CCAAAGAGCCGAGGCCTACTATGAGGCATCCTTTAGCAGTTAGATAAGAATAGTAATTGAAACAAAAAAATTGTTAGGTAGGCTTTTAAAAAGGCCTGAAGTAAGAAGGTCTTCTTAGTTTTTCCGCTGGGTATTATCATGTAGGATTTTTTTAATATATTTTCTTATATTTTTAGTCTGGTACTAATTATTAGTGTATTGTTGCAGTATGAACATGAATACAATACGGACAGAAAGAAACAACATCTTAAAAATGGATTAGCCTCAATTTAAAAGAAAGAAAAACCTAAATATGTACTCTGTACTTACATGCAACAGAAATACTCACATTGACATGCGACATGCACACGAAAAAAAACCCACATTCCAAATCACACTGGTAAATACGAGTATGTACTTGTACATATTGGTTGTACTTTACAACATTGAGGTTTTGCCTTTTATTACAAAAACAATTATATTTTTTTCTGTGCAATCAATACAGAAAAAGGGGTTATGAGTGGTGGAGAAGGAGCGAATTATGACAGATGTTGATTGATTTTTTACAAAGATAGAAATTAATACACATTTGCATACAATAACACCGATAACTTGGAAATCGAGACTTACATTATTTTTATAAAGCAAAATATTAAATTTTAATTAAAATAATTGACTTTAAATATAACATAAAACATAGTTTTACTGCCCGGCCCACAATGTCGATAAGGACATTTCTTTCGTATATTTATATTGAAAACAAAAATAAATTTTAACTTTTTTTATTGTTTTTAATAGAAGTAAAAGAAAGAAATGTTCTTGTCGACATTGTGGTCCAGGAAGTTAAAAAATAATGGAAATATGTATATTAATATGAAGATAATAAAATTCCACCACAAAATATTATAGGGGAGATCTATTTAACCTTTCTTCAGAAAAAGTATATTGTATAATAATCTGGATTTCATTTCGACAAAACTTTTAATTTAATGAGACCTACGAAATTCTTGCCTGAACAAAAGATAATGCATAAGCAAAATATATTTTTCGATTTATTAAAACATAAGAATAACGCAATTGGGTACGCAAATATGAATAATCCCAGCAGTGCTCATATCTTACTACACAGAAAGAAAAACACTTGGGATTAATCAAGTTTTTTATGATTACTTTAAGTACCTACGAGTCGTACTCAAAAATTCATGTACGAATAACACTTCAACGTACTCAAAACAATCCTAAATGGGATTACTTTCGAAAATCAATCCTGGAATTTCTTGAAATAAGTATAAAATTCTTAAATCAAGTAAAAACGATTAAACTTTTCGGCTTACACATGTTTTGATTTTCTATACACATTGAAACAAGGTTTGGCCAGACTCATGTGTACAAAGGGTTAAAAAGTAAATGTGAACTCTTGCTTCTCATTAAGTTTATATTTTTGGTTAAATGTGTACATACGATTTCTAAAGTAAAAACCATATCGGACATGATGATGCTGTTTTACCATTCTGTAAGGTGTAATACGGGTAAGTAAATCAATCCTAGTAGCGGTTGAAAATCCGAAACTGTATCGATCTTTCTGTACTTGATTCAATTAAATCCGTGCTCACCGTACTATAAATACCGCTTCGGATTGATTTGAGTACGGATGGATTAATTTTTCTTTGTGTATGAGATATCTTTTTGACATTGTTTAAAGTGTTCTTTCTAAGTGCCCTTAACCGGACGGCTTACGAGCAGTGTATTTCAACTCTGCCTCCTCGATTACATAAAGTTTCCAGTATTAAGCGATCGGCAAATAACAATTTGTTCTTCTTTTTCTTAGTTGGGTAAGCAACCATTTTATGTAATATAGTTTTTACCATTTTTCCACTTTAAGAAAAAATTGAAAAAGAAACAAACTTCTCGGGGAGTTTTTTTTCAGACTTGGGTTAATAAAGTGAAATAGTTGTCGTAACGATTGCGATTGTGACTTATATGGGACGCTTAACGATGTATCTGTTAGACTTCTTCTCCAAATAATGGTGAGTGACATTCTGGATAGCGTTTAGAAGTAAATCATAGTCAATTTTTATCAAAACTTTCTGTTTTTAGTGTACTAAGCAAATCCCTAAGAACCTTTGTGGATGTATTTTGTGGGTATCGAGTTCAAAATTATGTCAATGTACCGCTTATTTAAAACATTATCAGCCCTATTATGAAAAAAAATCCCCGGGAGTTTTTTCCCTTTTCCCATTTTTATAATTGAATTAACATAGACAAATGGGAGAAGGGAGAAAACTCCCGGGGAGTTTTTATTCGTAATTGAGCTCTATATCTTAAGACCCCGTCTGATTACATCCCTGGTTTTATTGCTTAAGATATGAATCGTTTTAAAACCAGAAATGAATTCAATTATCAATATGGATCCTTCCCCTGATAATTTTGTTTTTGGTATGCTAAATCAGAAATGGATTTCAAAGTACAATTTTACTTTTTGCAGTGCTCCTAAGATATTGTTGGTACCAAAGTACTTGACTAGATATATTTTGTTGGCTAAGGATTGTTAGGAACTCTGAGTCGATTTGAAATGTAAAATATGTTTTTTAATTCATCCATATAGTTTATCCCTTTCCACCAGCTAGATCCTATGTAATCTTTAATCCCACATTTTAGGATAAATATTCGATGAACCCAAAATTTTTAGGAACGGCCGAGACGATTTTTGCAAGTAACCCGTTTTCCCATTTGTACATGAAATTATTTTATCTCCAATACAGTTCACACAAAAAGAAACTCGTTGATTTTCCCTCATTGTGCTTTTGACTTTCTTTCACTCGGGTAGTGACGAAAGTTTCTTTCCACTCACTTTCAAAAGTCGAATGCCACAATGTTTTTTAGAGAAATAAGTTAAATGGCACTCGCAGTGAACTTGCCTCTATTATCATTAAGTTTTAAGTTTAATTGCTTGGCTTTCTCCTTTATCATCATTCCGCTTACAGTCCAGTTCAAGGCGAATTGGGTAGAAGGTGAGGTCAAGTCAACATATGTGCGCATAGAGAAAGGGACCTAAGGGTAAAACAAATTAATTTTCACTTTCTGTTTTTTTTTTTTTTGATGTGGACAACATCTGAGCATCGAATGAGACCGAACCCTGAACAAAACCGGTTTTTACCCTTAGGTCCCTTTCTATTTTACGCATCACATATGGTGTTTTTTTTTCGGTGGTTGACTGGTCAAAGTTTGTATACAATCTAGTTTTTTATGTAAGCAAACCTATTTTTTTTACTAGCAATATTTATGACAAGAGTTGACCTCACCTTCTAGTCAATTCGCCTTGGTCCAGTTTTTGTTCCATTTTTATAGCTCTGCTTTTTTCAATGTTCGTCTCTGGCCTTTTCCAGATCCTTAAATATATTAAGCGCAAAAAAATTGTTGCTCCAAAATATGGTGCTGTTTTGTTTTGAAAAGTACATTTTCTTTTAAAAGTTGGAAGGTACAAAATTAAAAATGCTATTCATGTTCCATCCCTGTTTCACATGCATGCACCAGGGTTGTCAGATTTTTTTGAGCTCCATCGCCAAACCGGATGTCAGAAATCGCCAAACGTCGATTTTGTTCTAGTTTTGCATACAAAAAGCGTTAGTATAATTGTTCAGTCAAAAATCGTAAAAAACTGTGACAGACGAAGTTTGAGGGCGAGGGGTCGAAAAGCTAGATTGTGTAGTACATGACTCTCTGTACTGGACATTTTTTCATTTCTCTTTCTTACTTTTCGTAGTTTACATACAAGTATTAATTTCTGACTGACTTCTAATGTTTCATATGCAAACGGTTCAGGTAAGATTAAAAGAGAATTCAAAAAATGTCCCTAGTGTAAATTGGGACTTAGTAATGATAACAAGTTGTTAAACAAAATCGCCGAAATAATATAAGTGATAAAAATAGCCAAGTTAATCGCCAGTTATATCAGAAATCGCCACAAAAGTCGCCAAATGGGAAATCCCATCGCCAAACACATTTCAAAAACGCCACGTTTGGCGAGAAATCGCCATATCTGACAGCCCTGGCATGCACATGGAAATCGATGGTGAGCAGAGTAGAATGTTACCAGAAAGCACTCTTATTTTTATATTTGTTAAAAAAGTTATTGCTCTGTATCTCAAACAATGAGCATGTTATTCAGTCCATAATTCATGTTGATGAAGGTGGTTGTTTGGTTGCTTGGCTGGCTGCCTGGTTGGATTTGTTGTTGGTTTAATAAATAAATATTTGGCAGTTTATGTTGGTAGTTGTTTGTGGGAAAAAGACTCGTTTAAGGAAAAAAAAACAAAAAATTTACAAAAAAATATCTAGTTAAATAAAAGTGTTTTTATCGTTGTTTCTTTTATTCTTTGGCTTTTATTTATTTGTCCCTTGTTTTTTTCTTTTCTTGTGTTACATAAAATATACAAAATATTATGAATATTTTATCTGCATTTGAATATTTCATTAATTTCATTACCTTTTAGTCGTTTTTTACAGCGTTTTGCAAAATTATCTAATAATTTACTAAAGAAAAGTGTTTAACAAAATATAAAATAGGTATAAAATAAAATTAAAACAAAATTAGTAAATTATTAAAAATAAAGGAAAATACAAAAATAAAAAAATTCAAAACATAATAATTCTATTAGCTAAAAAAAAATTTGTGTACGTTTGTTAATTTAACATTTGACATTTAAATTTGTGAAGAATAAACAAATGCAAAAAGTACAATAACAACAACTAAAACATTAGCAGAAGAAATCTTTAATACAACAAAGAAGAGAAATAGACAGACAGACCCCCTCACTTTTTTCATCACATCTTTTAAAATCTTGACAACAAGGTAAGAAATTGTTTTCATTATCTCCGTTTAGCTTTTTAATTCGTTTCTTTTGTTATTTATTGTTTCACCAGAATGTTAATTATTTGATTTTTAGTTTATTCGGTCATTGATAATTTCTTGGTAGGTATTTTCTTTATACCTACCCACCACCATCACTAGCGGTGAATGATGCTTTACTAAGTTCGTTTTAAAATTAATAATGTTTCTGTATTTCTAATTCAACTCCAAAATGTTTTTAATTTTATAGGTACATTTTAATTTTATTAAAAAGGTTTGATCAGGTTTTTAATACCAAAATTAAGAAAACATATTTTTATTTATTTTTTACCATTATGCGTGTGTGCAGAAGGAATGTGGTTGCCAGATGTTACATTATATTATTTCCTCTTTGGTATTGCTGCTAAACTAACTGTATGCTAGGAATTATTGATTATGAATTATAAATTTGTACCTTTTCATAGATATTTTTTATGACACTGGGTGTATACCTAACCATCAAATCGGTTTCAGAAGAAAACATAGCTCTATTGAACAAACCCATCGGACATAAGAAAAGCCTTTGAAGAAAGAAAATATTGCACCGCTCTCTTCGTTGATGTTTCTCAAGCTTTTGATAAAGTCTGGCATGTAGGGTTGTTACATAAATTGAAGCTTAACCTACCGGTTAATACACACAAGCTGTTAGAAAGCTACTTGGTAGGTCGAAAATTTGTTATTAAAGATGGTGATTTTTTAAGTTCTCCTCAGTCAATTGAAGCTGGAGTCCCTCAGGGAAGCATCCTTGGCCCACTTTTTTACTTTATATATACCTCGGGCATGCCAACAATAATTACACCCTAACCTCAACTTTTGCTGATGATACAGCTTTTCTAAGCGTACACGAGAACAGTCGTGAGGCATCTCGATACCTGCAAGATCATATATTTCAACTAGAACTGTGGTTAAAACAATGGAGGACATTCACCTTACGTCGGGAAATAGCCCCCTATTTAAATCAATAATCAACTAGTACCTCAACAATCGCATGCCAAAAATCTTGGTATTCATCTAGATCGGCGTTTAACATGCAAATACCATATAGAAGCAAAATTAACCCAAATGAAACTAAAAGCAAAAAAAAAAAATTAGCTTACTTATTGGAAGAAATTCTGTTCTTAGTCTCGATTGCAAACTACTACTTTACAAATCTATTTTAAAGCCAATATGGTGCTACGGTATTCAACTATGGGGCACTGCCTCGGACTCAAATATCGAAAAAATTCAATGGCGCCAAAATAAACTTCTTCGAATAATCACAGCTGCCCCTTGGTAAAAAGTTCAAATATCCACAAGGATCTCAATGTGCCTCTAGTAAGAACTGTTATTACGAAGTATGCGGTAAAATATTTCAAAAGGCTAGAGTTGCAATATTTTAAATGATAGCGGCCACACTCGCTTAAGGAGAGGAGACACTGCAGCACTTACCCATTAAGATGAGCGATAAACACCTTTATATGTAAACAGAACCCGTGATGAAGAAAATTTTTGTCTGGTACTGGCAGTAGATAAAATTAAGTATAAAGTAAAATAGTTCATATTTAATATATGAAGATTCAATATATAAATAATAAAAAAAAAGATATTTTTATGCACCCACCTTTTACGATAAAAGTTCGTACTAAAAGCATATACGGTTCCTGCCTTTTAGAACACAAGTCTACTTACCTTCAACGTTTCAGTGTTTCTAATACGCGAACAATTGATGAGAAATTGCACAAATTCTTGTTTAAGGTTACGCACGAATTTCATTTGAATACGATCGAAGTGTTTAATACCATAGTCTTAGTTTGGTTCAACAGAGGCAGCCAAAAAACCACTTGTATGAATATGGATGGTCGAAACTTCATGCTTGGATACGGTGCTTCGTGTGTATAAATCATAAAATAAATAAATTGCTCAACAAACCAAAAGAAAAATTCACTTGAACTAAGAGAAGAAATGGGTATTTTGGTAGACATTCCAACGACAGGTTCGGAGAATACAAACACGGGGAATACCTCCAGAATGTTTTTCGAGCAGCCAACCTTGGCTTCTATAGTAATAGTACAAGTGGAACTTATAAAAAGGTTTGGTTTAATATTGCACACAATGGCATGTGGGTATGCAGTTAACGTAGAGGCTTTTCAAATACATATATGCTTGGGAAACGGCAAAAATATTTGTTTCCGAATACCCTTGGTTTTATATGCCTCCATGTGTACATAAAACATTACTACATGGAGCAGATATAATTGAAATGTTTCCCTACCAATAGGAATTATGTCATGAATTAAACACATTCACCACAGCAGGATACACGAACACACGACAACAAATGCTGCTGGGTGCAATTATAGTCGTGTAGTCAGCTACTGAATTATGTTGAAGGCGGCAGCTACAAATGAAAATATATAAACAGCTGTTTTTTTACTGTGCAGACTTTTACACAAACTATTTTGCGCAAAATGTTGCAAAATCTTGCAAAATGTTGTCTGCGCACTCCAAATCTCTTGCAGCGAGAGAGCCAAAAAGAGAATTTTTTGACAGTTGGAAGTTAGAGAACTTGCAAAGTGTTACTGGAGAAATTTGCGCTTGCAAGATTTTGCAAATAGTTTGAACAGCTGTTTGAATCAAATAGTTTTTGTGAAATGAATATAAAAATTTAAATTTAACAATGGCGGAGGTAAGTAGTTAGAATTGTGTTGATTTTTAACGTTTATAATAAATTATAATAAACAAAACATTTTACTTCATGCTAGAAAAATCCAAATATACAGTGCGACCGTGGCGTAAGTGGAGTGGAGATGGCAGAACCGATAGAACCAGCAGAACTTTGTGGGACAAACCTTGCAATTGAAGAGGCGAGTATTTGGAATTGTGTTCCTGGCGAGCACTTCACATCCAAATTATTTTTCTCCGTTGTCAAGAATTTTATAAAAAACCCGACAAAAAAAACTAAAAACTAAGAAGAAATTGAATTTACCAAACTAATAACAGTGTAATAAACAAGTTTTTTAATTTACAACAGTTTTTAAGCTTCACTTTAATTAATAATTTTTGAATTTACCCCGAGAATTCTATTTTGCGTAAACATATGCTAAAATTCTTTTGCTTTGTTATTTCAATTGTTTACACACCGATCAGCTGTTTTCTTGCAAAATTTCACTGGATACTGTCTGCGTACTTTTTGAGATTTTTTCAGCCGATAGAGTAATATTGGTCTTACTCTCCCAAAAAAATTTACTGAGTATTTGCTACTGGAAAAGTACCCAGACAGACCTATTATAAATATGTATATAAATACTTATTTATAATACATTTAATAACGTAAAAACAATTGAATTTATTATAAAACATATTTAATATTATAATTTTGTTGTCTTTGGAAGTAATAAACAATATGATCGTAACGGCAGATTAAATAAATATATACATATAAACTGCATTAAAAAAAAAAAAAATTTCCGTCAACGAGCGTGGTATAGGTCGTAAAAGTTTCAGAACACTTTGGGTACGTACGTTAATGCATAAAAACTATTCATCAATGCTGCAGTGATGCAAAATGATGTTTCTGATTCGTAATTACCAGTTGCAGTTGTGATGCTGATACGTTTTTACTGCACACCAGCTGTGCAAACATAAAATAATAATAAAAATGTTATCAGCAATAACGATGTCAAATTTCAAGAAAAAGCATTACAAAAAAAATAAAAATAAAACGATTTCTAAAAAGTAATTTCAATTTTTGGGAATACAAAATTTTAATTTCAAAAGATTTTGTTATTCGTGCTTAATTCCCAGTTTTTACCATTGACAAAAACACTTGAAATTTATTGTTGATGGGATAAGCTATTCCTATGCATTTCACTGGTTGCTTAGGCCAGATCATCAGGAAACTTCATCCATAAAGGTTTTAGACAAACTAAAGATATTAAACCAAATAAAACTGTTAAACGTATAAGAATTATAGCAACAGTTCTACTTGTAACAATATCAAAGTTTAAACAAAGCACATCAACAATAAACAACAGTGGGTTCATCTCATCTTACATTTCCCCACTACAATTAGTTGAAATTCTCTCAACATTAATTGTAGTTGTAAGTAGGTTAAGAAAAACAAAATGAAAAAAACAACAACTTACAAAAGATGTTGTCAATTAAGTGTTTTTTAGGCCGTGCACTGCCTGTTTATTATCAAAAAGTAATTTCAATTTTTGGGAATACAAAATTTTAATTTCAAAAGATTTTGTTATTCGTGCTTAATTCCCAGTTTTTACCATTGACAAAAACACTTGAAATTTATTGTTGATGGGATAAGCTATTCCTATGCATTTCACTGGTTGCTTAGGCCAGATCATCAGGAAACTTCATCCATAAAGGTTTTAGACAAACTAAAGATATTAAACCAAATAAAACTGTTAAACGTATAAGAATTATAGCAACAGTTCTACTTGTAACAATATCAAAGTTTAAACAAAACACATCAACAATAAACAACAGTGGGTTCATCTCATCTTACATTTCCCCACTACAATTAGTTGAAATTCTCTCAACATTAATTGTAGTTGTAAGTAGGTTAAGAAAAACAAAATGAAAAAAAACAACAACTTACAAAAGATGTCAATTAAGTGTTTTTTAGGCCGTGCACTGCCTGTTTATTATCAAAAAGTAATTTCAATTTTTGGGAATACAAAATTTTAATTTCAAAAGATTTTGTTATTCGTGCTTAATTCCCAGTTTTTACCATTGACAAAAACACTTGAAATTTATTGTTGATGGGATAAGCTATTCCTATGCATTTCACTGGTTGCTTAGGCCAGATCATCAGGAAACTTCATCCATAAAGGTTTTAGACAAACTAAAGATATTAAACCAAATAAAACTGTTAAACGTATAAGAATTATAGCAACAGTTCTACTTGTAACAATATCAAAGTTTAAACAAAACACATCAACAATAAACAACAGTGGGTTCATCTCATCTTACATTTCCCCACTACAATTAGTTGAAATTCTCTCAACATTAATTGTAGTTGTAAGTAGGTTAAGAAAAACAAAATGAAAAAAACAACAACTTACAAAAGATGTTGTCAATTAAGTGTTTTTTAGGCCGTGCACTGCCTGTTTATTATCAAAAAGTAATTTCAATTTTTGGGAATACAAAATTTTAATTTCAAAAGATTTTGTTATTCGTGCTTAATTCCCAGTTTTTACCATTGACAAAAACACTTGAAATTTATTGTTGATGGGATAAGCTATTCCTATGCATTTCACTGGTTGCTTAGGCCAGATCATCAGGAAACTTCATCCATAAAGGTTTTAGACAAACTAAAGATATTAAACCAAATAAAACTGTTAAACGTATAAGAATTATAGCAACAGTTCTACTTGTAACAATATCAAAGTTTAAACAAAACACATCAACAATAAACAACAGTGGGTTCATCTCATCTTACATTTCCCCACTACAATTAGTTGAAATTCTCTCAACATTAATTGTAGTTGTAAGTAGGTTAAGAAAAACAAAATGAAAAAAACAACAACTTACAAAAGATGTTGTCAATTAAGTGTTTTTTAGGCCGTGCACTGCCTGGTTATTATCAAAAAGTAATTTCAATTTTTGGGAATACAAAATTTTAATTTCAAAAGATTTTGTTATTCGTGCTTAATTCCCAGTTTTTACCATTGACAAAAACACTTGAAATTTATTGTTGATGGGATAAGCTATTCCTATGCATTTCACTGGTTGCTTAGGCCAGATCATCAGGAAACTTCATCCATAAAGGTTTTAGACAAACTAAAGATATTAAACCAAATAAAACTGTTAAACGTATAAGAATTATAGCAACAGTTCTACTTGTAACAATATCAAAGTTTAAACAAAACACATCAACAATAAACAACAGTGGGTTCATCTCATCTTACATTTCCCCACTACAATTAGTTGAAATTCTCTCAACATTAATTGTAGTTGTAAGTAGGTTAAGAAAAACAAAATGAAAAAAACAACAACTTACAAAAGATGTTGTCAATTAAGTGTTTTTTAGGCCGTGCACTGCCTGTTTATTATCAAAAAGTAATTTCAATTTTTGGGAATACAAAATTTTAATTTCAAAAGATTTTGTTATTCGTGCTTAATTCCCAGTTTTTACCATTGACAAAAACACTTGAAATTTATTGTTGATGGGATAAGCTATTCCTATGCATTTCACTGGTTGCTTAGGCCAGATCATCAGGAAACTTCATCCATAAAGGTTTTAGACAAACTAAAGATATTAAACCAAATAAAACTGTTAAACGTATAAGAATTATAGCAACAGTTCTACTTGTAACAATATCAAAGTTTAAACAAAACACATCAACAATAAACAACAGTGGGTTCATCTCATCTTACATTTCCCCACTACAATTAGTTGAAATTCTCTCAACATTAATTGTAGTTGTAAGTAGGTTAAGAAAAACAAAATGAAAAAAACAACAACTTACAAAAGATGTTGTCAATTAAGTGTTTTTTAGGCCGTGCACTGCCTGTTTATTATCAAAAAGTAATTTCAATTTTTGGGAATACAAAATTTTAATTTCAAAAGATTTTGTTATTCGTGCTTAATTCCCAGTTTTTACCATTGACAAAAACACTTGAAATTTATTGTTGATGGGATAAGCTATTCCTATGCATTTCACTGGTTGCTTAGGCCAGATCATCAGGAAACTTCATCCATAAAGGTTTTAGACAAACTAAAGATATTAAACCAAATAAAACTGTTAAACGTATAAGAATTATAGCAACAGTTCTACTTGTAACAATATCAAAGTTTAAACAAAACACATCAACAATAAACAACAGTGGGTTCATCTCATCTTACATTTCCCCACTACAATTAGTTGAAATTCTCTCAATATTAATTGTAGTTGTAAGTAGGTTAAGAAAAACAAAATGAAAAAAACAACAACTTACAAAAGATGTTGTCAATTAAGTGTTTTTTAGGCCGTGCACTGCCTGTTTATTATCAAAAAGTAATTTCAATTTTTGGGAATACAAAATTTTAATTTCAAAAGATTTTGTTATTCGTGCTTAATTCCCAGTTTTTACCATTGACAAAAACACTTGAAATTTATTGTTGATGGGATAAGCTATTCCTATGCATTTCACTGGTTGCTTAGGCCAGATCATCAGGAAACTTCATCCATAAAGGTTTTAGACAAACTAAAGATATTAAACCAAATAAAACTGTTAAACGTATAAGAATTATAGCAACAGTTCTACTTGTAACAATATCAAAGTTTAAACAAAACACATCAACAATAAACAACAGTGGGTTCTTCTCATCTTACATTTCCCCACTACAATTAGTTGAAATTCTCTCAACATTAATTGTAGTTGTAAGTAGGTTAAGAAAAACAAAATGAAAAAAACAACAACTTACAAAAGATGTTGTCAATTAAGTGTTTTTTAGGCCGTGCACTGCCTGTTTATTATCAAAAAGTAATTTCAATTTTTGGGAATACAAAATTTTAATTTCAAAAGATTTTGTTATTCGTGCTTAATTCCCAGTTTTTACCATTGACAAAAACACTTGAAATTTATTGTTGATGGGATAAGCTATTCCTATGCATTTCACTGGTTGCTTAGGCCAGATCATCAGGAAACTTCATCCATAAAGGTTTTAGACAAACTAAAGATATTAAACCAAATAAAACTGTTAAACGTATAAGAATTATAGCAACAGTTCTACTTGTAACAATATCAAAGTTTAAACAAAACACATCAACAATAAACAACAGTGGGTTCATCTCATCTTACATAATTGTAGTGGGGAAATGTAAGATGAGATGAACCCACTGTTGTTTATTGTTGATGTGTTTTGTTTAAACTTTGATATTGTTACAAGTAGAACTGTTGCTATAATTCTTATACGTTTAACAGTTTTATTTGGTTTAATATCTTTAGTTTGTCTAAAACCTTTATGGATGAAGTTTCCTGATGATCTGGCCTAAGCAACCAGTGAAATGCATAGGAATAGCTTATCCCATCAACAATAAATTTCAAGTGTTTTTGTCAATGGTAAAAACTGGGAATTAAGCACGAATAACAAAATCTTTTGAAATTAAAATTTTGTATTCCCAAAAATTGAAATTACTTTTTGATAATAAACAGGCAGTGCACGGCCTAAAAAACACTTAATTGACAACATCTTTTGTAAGTTGTTGTTTTTTTTCATTTTGTTTTTCTTAACCTACTTACAACTACAATTAATGTTGAGAGAATTTCAACTAATTGTAGTGGGGAAATGTAAGATGAGATGAACCCACTGTTGTTTATTGTTGATGTGTTTTGTTTAAACTTTGATATTGTTACAAGTAGAACTGTTGCTATAATTCTTATACGTTTAACAGTTTTATTTGGTTTAATATCTTTAGTTTGTCTAAAACCTTTATGGATGAAGTTTCCTGATGATCTGGCCTAAGCAACCAGTGAAATGCATAGGAATAGCTTATCCCATCAACAATAAATTTCAAGTGTTTTTGTCAATGGTAAAAACTGGGAATTAAGCACGAATAACAAAATCTTTTGAAATTAAAATTTTGTATTCCCAAAAATTGAAATTACTTTTTGATAATAAACAGGCAGTGCACGGCCTAAAAAACACTTAATTGACAACATCTTTTGTAAGTTGTTGTTTTTTTTCATTTTGTTTTTCTTAACCTACTTACAACTACAATTAATGTTGAGAGAATTTCAACTAATTGTAGTGGGGAAATGTAAGATGAGATGAACCCACTGTTGTTTATTGTTGATGTGTTTTGTTTAAACTTTGATATTGTTACAAGTAGAACTGTTGCTATAATTCTTATACGTTTAACAGTTTTATTTGGTTTAATATCTTTAGTTTGTCTAAAACCTTTATGGATGAAGTTTCCTGATGATCTGGCCTAAGCAACCAGTGAAATGCATAGGAATAGCTTATCCCATCAACAATAAATTTCAAGTGTTTTTGTCAATGGTAAAAACTGGGAATTAAGCACGAATAACAAAATCTTTTGAAATTAAAATTTTGTATTCCCAAAAATTGAAATTACTTTTTGATAATAAACAGGCAGTGCACGGCCTAAAAAACACTTAATTGACAACATCTTTTGTAAGTTGTTGTTTTTTTCATTTTGTTTTTCTTAACCTACTTACAACTACAATTAATGTTGATAGAATTTCAACTAATTGTAGTGGGGAAATGTAAGATGAGATGAACCCACTGTTGTTTATTGTTGATGTGTTTTGTTTAAACTTTGATATTGTTACAAGTAGAACTGTTGCTATAATTCTTATACGTTTTACAGTTTTATTTGGTTTAATATCTTTAGTTTGTCTAAAACCTTTATGGATGAAGTTTCCTGATGATCTGGCCTAAGCAACCAGTGAAATGCATAGGAATAGCTTATCCCATCAACAATAAATTTCAAGTGTTTTTGTCAATGGTAATAACTGGGAATTAAGCACGAATAACAAAATCTTTTGAAATTAAAATTTTGTATTCCCAAAAATTGAAATTACTTTTTGATAATAAACAGGCAGTGCACGGCCTAAAAAACACTTAATTGACAACATCTTTTGTAAGTTGTTGTTTTTTTCATTTTGTTTTTCTTAACCTACTTACAACTACAATTAATATTGAGAGAATTTCAACTAATTGTAGTGGGGAAATGTAAGATGAGATGAACCCACTGTTGTTTATTGTTGATGTGTTTTGTTTAAACTTTGATATTGTTACAAGTAGAACTGTTGCTATAATTCTTATACGTTTAACAGTTTTATTTGGTTTAATATCTTTAGTTTGTCTAAAACCTTTATGGATGAAGTTTCCTGATGATCTGGCCTAAGCAACCAGTGAAATGCATAGGAATAGCTTATCCCATCAACAATAAATTTCAAGTGTTTTTGTCAATGGTAAAAACTGGGAATTAAGCACGAATACCAAAATCTTTTGAAATTAAAATTTTGTATTCCCAAAAATTGAAATTACTTTTTGATAATAAACAGGCAGTGCACGGCCTAAAAAACACTTAATTGACAACATCTTTTGTAAGTTGTTGTTTTTTTCATTTTGTTTTTCTTAACCTACTTACAACTACAATTAATGTTGAGAGAATTTCAACTAATTGTAGTGGGGAAATGTAAGATGAGATGAACCCACTGTTGTTTATTGTTGATGTGTTTTGTTTAAACTTTGATATTGTTACAAGTAGAACTGTTGCTATAATTCTTATACGTTTAACAGTTTTATTTGGTTTAATATCTTTAGTTTGTCTAAAACCTTTATGGATGAAGTTTCCTGATGATCTGGCCTAAGCAACCAGTGAAATGCATAGGAATAGCTTATCCCATCAACAATAAATTTCAAGTGTTTTTGTCAATGGTAAAAACTGGGAATTAAGCACGAATAACAAAATCTTTTGAAATTAAAATTTTGTATTCCCAAAAATTGAAATTACTTTTTGATAATAAACAGGCAGTGCACGGCCTAAAAAACACTTAATTGACAACATCTTTTGTAAGTTGTTGTTTTTTTCATTTTGTTTTTCTTAACCTACTTACAACTACAATTAATGTTGAGAGAATTTCAACTAATTGTAGTGGGGAAATGTAAGATGAGATGAACCCACTGTTGTTTATTGTTGATGTGTTTTGTTTAAACTTTGATATTGTTACAAGTAGAACTGTTGCTATAATTCTTATACGTTTAACATTTTTATTTGGTTTAATATCTTTAGTTTGTCTAAAACCTTTATGGATGAAGTTTCCTGATGATCTGGCCTAAGCAACCAGTGAAATGCATAGGAATAGCTTATCCCATCAACAATAAATTTCAAGTGTTTTTTGTCAATGGTAAAAACTGGGAATTAAGCACGAATAACAAAATCTTTTGAAATTAAAATTTTGTATTCCCAAAAATTGAAATTACTTTTTGATAATAACCAGGCAGTGCACGGCCTAAAAAACACTTAATTGACAACATCTTTTGTAAGTTGTTGTTTTTTTCATTTTGTTTTTCTTAACCTACTTACAACTACAATTAATGTTGAGAGAATTTCAACTAATTGTAGTGGGGAAATGTAAGATGAGATGAACCCACTGTTGTTTATTGTTGATGTGTTTTGTTTAAACTTTGATATTGTTACAAGTAGAACTGTTGCTATAATTCTTATACGTTTAACAGTTTTATTTGGTTTAATATCTTTAGTTTGTCTAAAACCTTTATGGATGAAGTTTCCTGATGATCTGGCCTAAGCAACCAGTGAAATGCATAGGAATAGCTTATCCCATCAACAATAAATTTCAAGTGTTTTTGTCAATGGTAAAAACTGGGAATTAAGCACGAATAACAAAATCTTTTGAAATTAAAATTTTGTATTCCCAAAAATTGAAATTACTTTTTGATAATAAACAGGCAGTGCACGGCCTAAAAAACACTTAATTGACAACATCTTTTGTAAGTTGTTGTTTTTTTCATTTTGTTTTTCTTAACCTACTTACAACTACAATTAATGTTGAGAGAATTTCAACTAATTGTAGTGGGGAAATGTAAGATGAGATGAACCCACTGTTGTTTATTGTTGATGTGTTTTGTTTAAACTTTGATATTGTTACAAGTAGAACTGTTGCTATAATTCTTATACGTTTAACAGTTTTATTTGGTTTAATATCTTTAGTTTGTCTAAAACCTTTATGGATGAAGTTTCCTGATGATCTGGCCTAAGCAACCAGTGAAATGCATAGGAATAGCTTATCCCATCAACAATAAATTTCAAGTGTTTTTGTCAATGGTAAAAACTGGGAATTAAGCACGAATAACAAAATCTTTTGAAATTAAAATTTTGTATTCCCAAAAATTGAAATTACTTTTTGATAATAAACAGGCAGTGCACGGCCTAAAAAACACTTAATTGACAACATCTTTTGTAAGTTGTTGTTTTTTTCATTTTGTTTTTCTTAACCTACTTACAACTACAATTAATGTTGAGAGAATTTCAACTAATTGTAGTGGGGAAATGTAAGATGAGATGAACCCACTGTTGTTTATTGTTGATGTGTTTTGTTTAAACTTTGATATTGTTACAAGTAGAACTGTTGCTATAATTCTTATACGTTTAACAGTTTTATTTGGTTTAATATCTTTAGTTTGTCTAAAACCTTTATGGATGAAGTTTCCTGATGATCTGGCCTAAGCAACCAGTGAAATGCATAGGAATAGCTTATCCCATCAACAATAAATTTCAAGTGTTTTTGTCAATGGTAAAAACTGGGAATTAAGCACGAATAACAAAATCTTTTGAAATTAAAACGATTTCTTTTATGTCAAAAGCTATTGCTTCAGAAAATTAACTGAAGCAATAATTGCCAAAATTTGCTGCATAAAAAACTTTTGACACATAAAAGTCATGCCAAGTTTCTTTAAAGTGATGTTTTTCGATCATTAAACTTAACTTCTGCGCAAGTGATACCCAACAACTGCATTTTAGGTAAAAACTGGATCAAAGAAGTACTAGTATTATTAGAAACTGCTTCGAAATATCTTTCACATGATGTGTTAAAAATGTCGTTAAGAGTAAATTTCCAAATTCAATATTTCTTGGAAGATTTTTCTACAAAACTTAAAATTTTGTTAGTATACTAGCTGGCCCGGCAAACGTTGTTTTGCCATATAACTTATTTCTTTCAGATATTACACTGTCTGCATGCCAAATTTTAAGAAACCCGGTTGATAAGTTAAGAAGATAATACAAATTATAGGCTTCAGTTCTTTCCAGATGTTACACTTTTTGCCCGCCAAATTTCAAGAAAATCAGTTGATTAGTTAGGAAGTTATAGGAAGGGGGAGCTTTTACTCTTCTTGCCCTATTTCATGCCCTTTCTCTTTCAAATGTTACAGTGTCTGCATGCCAAATATTAAGAAAACCGGTTGATTAGTTAAGAAGATATAGGGAAGGGAGCTTTTACGCCTACTTCTTCGCGCCCTATATAATAAAAACTAAGGGCTATAGTACTTTACAGCTGTAACACTATTTGGCTGCGAAATTTCAAAAAGATATTGGGAGGGGGAGCTTTTACCCTTCTTGCCCAATTTAACACCCTATTTCCTTTCAGATGTTACAGTGCCAGCATGCCAAATTTTAAGAAAACCCGCTCATTAGCTTAAAAGATATAGGGAAGGGGAGCTTTTACCGCTATTGCCCTATCTCACGCCCTATTTCCTTTCTGATGTTACGGTGTCTACATGCCAAATTTTAAGAAACCCGGTTGATTAGAGTAATAGATTGGGGAGGGAGAGCTTTTACCCCTATTGCCCTATTTCACGCCCTAAATAATAAAAATTTGAGGCTATAGTTCTTTCCACTATTTTCCTGTAAAATTTCAAGCAAATCGGTCGATTTGTTAAGCAGATATAGGAAGGGGGACCTTTTACTCCTCTTGCAATATTTCACGCCCTATTCCCTATTTTCTTTCAGATGTTACAGTGGCTGCATGCCAAATTTTAAGAAAACAGGTTGATTAGCTAAGAAGATATAGGGAGGGGGAGCTTATGCCCTATTGTGCGCCCTCTAGAGATATAAAATATACTCTACGACCTATTCTCATACCTAACAAAAACACTTACACAATTTCATTAAAATCAGCCAAGCCGTTTCGAAGGAGTTTAAAATGGAGGGCATTTTGTTGATATTTGTATGAGAATATATTGGAAAATCTAAATGCCATATCTCCGGAACCACTGGGTCGATTTCATACAAACTTTACATAAACCATCTACAGACTATCCCTAACGTATCTCACGTTTTTGTTGAAATCGGTCAAGCCGTTTTCACAGTTAGTGTACACTTCTTTTTATATATATAGATTTTATTAAAACATAATCTGCCATATTCATAAAAAATAAAATAAGTTTGAAATGTGTTTTGAGGCAAAATTTTCATACAAATTTTTCTTAAAATACAATTCAAATAACTATGTATAGGGAAGAATACTTCAAGCTTTTATATACCATATTTTTAGTAACTCCATCATATAGAATTTTATATTTATTAAGCTTTTTATTTGGAAAATTTCTTAATTTATTTATTAGTTTGAGTAAAAATTTATAAATATATATGTAGTAATAATTTATGTACTTGTTACATACTTAATTATTGTAATATGTAGACAATTAATTAAGTGTTCCGCAAGGCCGAAAACCCGCAGTAAAGAAAAACTTTATTAAGCAAATATCTAGGGTTAAATAAATAAATATCGACATAATTTAAAGATAAGCCAATTTTGCAAAAAAAAAAAAAAAAAAAAAAATGGCAGCCACGTAGTATGAATATATAATATAACCTCTTAATTGGTAAATCGGTATGCTTTAAACGCCATGTAAAACACATTTTGAAACATTTTCCACTGATTCCTATATTTTTAAGATCCATTTTTTACCTAAATAGATATGGATAAAGTATTTTGCAACTTTTACGACCTTTAACTCCTTAACTAGGAGCGTTGGCTTGAAAAACATGTTCCTATAGAACTTCTTTCAAGAATACTAAAAATTATATAAATATCAATTTGATGTTGAGCCGAGTTAATATTTTTGTATCAAGCCGGTTCTTTTCTGTTAAACAAAAAAAAAAAAAAAAAAAAAAAAAAAAAATTTAAGCACTCATTCTGTAAATATTTTTTTTTATTAGCAACACCTTTTCTGTTTTGTAGTGAACAAAAATAGAAATTAGTTTAATTTGGCTACAACGACAAAATAATCACAGACAACAACCTGCAGCCATGTAGCCGTGTCGTCGTGAAAATAATCGTTGCCATGTACACACCAGAGAATGACAACAAGTACCCATAAGAATAATATACAGAGGTATTTACGCACGCTTTTCATTATTGTGTATACACATATTTATAACGCAAAAAGTATGGTTATTACTTATACTTATGCACGGCAATATCTTCACGCAACCACATTCAGTAAACAAAAATACATGAATATTATGCAGATGTTATTCAATACCCATGAATGTGTTTTGGTTATCTGCCATACAAATAAAATATCCATGTTTAAAAAGTACCTTCAGTATTTTTGGCACTTCTGTGTAAAAATGAAAAAAAATTACCAAAAATGTGCTTTGTCACTAGGCAGGTATGGGACTATGTACATATTATTTATGATATTTAAAATAAGTTTGTGCGTAACATCAGCAGTACATATGTAAAACTACACATAAGCTATACATTTTTATAAAAAATAGGACCACGAGGGGTGGGAAGGAGCAATTTCTGCTCTCCGAAGCTATCTGACAGATTTTAATGAAATTTAAAACATAGATAGATTCATATTTATATAGACACTTGAGTACATGTATCTTAAGAAAACGCTATTACATGCATACATAAAAAACAATATCTTCCATCTCGTGTCGTCTACCTATGCTATGTGCGTGTGACAGCAACAAGTGGCTCTACGATATTTTTATTTTTGCATGTAAAAATCATTTACGCATCCGCACAATTTTTTTGCACTTATCGCTGTCACACACACAAAGCATAGGTAGAGGACACGAGATGGAAGATATTGTTTTTTATGTATGCAGGAAAGTATTGATTTGTATGTTGTGTTAATAAGAAAGAGTGTAACCGCCATTTAATACATTTAGCGCTTGCTTAGACGCCTTTCTGTAACGTTTTAAAATTCAAACATTTAATTTTATTAAGTTGTAAAGAAGAGTTTTTCTTTAAAAATTTCATCCATCAATTTAAAGTATGGAAAATAACCAAGAAATTTAAGAGAAAATAAATGATTTTGGAGAGGCATAAGTCGCCAACTATCTCCCCTCGTTATCCTAATTTTCTTAAAAATACATAGCT
Source organism: Pollenia angustigena (assembly GCA_930367215.1). Taxonomy (NCBI): domain Eukaryota; kingdom Metazoa; phylum Arthropoda; class Insecta; order Diptera; family Polleniidae; genus Pollenia; species Pollenia angustigena. The sequence goes on along the minus strand of OV884057.1, from coordinate 72,260,437 downwards.
TATGTCTCTACACAAATATGTATCTTTCTACGTTTTAAATATCATTAAAATCTGTTAGATAGTTTTGGAGAGGCAGAAAATACCCTCGAGCTTCCCTCGGGGTCCTATTTTTAAAAAAATATATAAATCTTGTGTGTTCATATTAATATGTATATATCTATGTTTGAAATTTTATTAAGATCTGTTAGATAGTTTCGGAGAAACAGAAATTGCCGCCAACCGCCCCTCGTTGTTCTAATAAAATAAGCTTACCGCCTTAGTCAAATATTAAAAAGCTTTAAAATTATCTTGAAATTTTTCTGAATGACAACACAAAAAAATTTTGCCTAGTTTCAACATTTCTAAAATTGCATTTGTCATCTCTGCTCTCTCTCGCGCTCTGTATATTTTCGTTATACTTACGGTAATACACATACTTATATGGGTATTGCAGATAGCTAACAGAAATTATACTTATATCTGCATGCACATTCAAAAAGAAGAATGAATGTGCAAATACACATTGGCAGCGTATACCTATACATATTCAACTTTAGCTTGTAATGGGTATTGGTACGTATGTGTACGGTTTTGATCTTGACCCATACATGTCCGTACATGTTTTCTCACTAATATTGAAAGAGTACTTAAAATTATACTTTTGTCATTCTCTGGTACACACATGTATTCTATTTTTGACATACAGTGCACTCTGGAAAACGTCAACTAATTAAAACCGCGGGTGTTGACGTTTAACAAATTGTTGACGTTTACGAATGTAAAATTTTTAAATAAAAAACATATCGATAATGTGCTTTTAAACGTTTTTATTTATTATAAACTAAAACCAAACATAAACAAATTCAAAAAGGAAATAAAAAAGGCATTCAACCTGACTAAAACCATAGAGAACCAAAAAAATACATTTTAAATGAGATCATATTTTTAATTTTACATGCACACATATGCATTTAAAAAAAATCTGTAATTTTTTTCTGCTGTTTTTTTCTATCCAACACTTGGAAGAGAGCCTTCTCTCTTAAACGTCTTAATACATTTAAGTCATTTTGCTCAACATATTCGCATTGAGCCCAATCCAAAGCCCTGTTAAATATTTCGACGGCTTCGCTTGGTTTTATTGTCTGCACATTTGTATCTAAATCGTTCTCCTCATCATCGATCACTTCTAACTCCTCAATTTCACACGAATTAGAAACATTATCCAGCAAAATATCTTCATTCCACTCCTGAATGTATGATACTGTATAGTCAACCTAAAGAAAAAAATTAAAAACTAACTGTCGTGTTGTTGAAACAATTGTAAAAATCGACAAACCTGAGGGTTAAGTTCATTAAGCAGATCAACTGAAAGCTCCATTTGTTGCTGAACTTCTGAGTTCATAATTTCTTTCAGTATGCTTAACGGAATATCTTCCTCCGGATCTGTCTCATTTTCCGTGAAACGTAAAACATTTTGCCAGCATTTTACCATTGTATCCTTGCTTACTTTATTCCATGCGGATTCTAGAATTGTAACAGCATCCCTTAATGTAACACTTTTCATTGACTCTACTAGATCTAAATTTTTTGCCGCTACCATGGCTAAAAGGCTGTTTCTGTAGTACAGCTTCGTTATTTTGATTGCGTTCTGATCCATTGGTTGGATAAGTGGGGTAACATTTGGAGGAAAAAACATTGCAATTATGTTTCCATCTTCGGTTTTAAGTTCCATTTCACTTGGATGAGACGGAGCATTGTCGATTAGGAGGAGCGCTTTAACTGGCAAGTTCTTTTTTAAAAGAAAATCTGTTACCTAAAATTAGAAAATCTTAGCTACAGAAAATTATATTTTCTCAGCAGCACAAAAAATATTAACCTGCGGCACAAATGATTTGTGAAACCAATCGCTAAAAATGGCTGATGTCATCTATGAGGACTTGGAACTTTTGTACTCAGTCGGGCAGTTAAATTTTTTGAAAACTCGTGGATTTTTTGCCTTCCCAATTACCAACAATTTAAGTTTATGATTTCCGGAAGCATTAGCACAACATAAAAAAGTGACTCGTTGTTTTTCTGTTTTTACGCCCGGAGCAGTCTTTTCGGCACTTGATACGTAAGACTTTTCTGGCAAAATTTTCCAGAACAATCCAGATTCATCAGCATTGTATAGCTGATCATGGGATAGGCCCATTTCTTCAATTTTTTGCTTCAGCTTGACTTTAAATGGTTCGACAAGCGAAGGTTGCGAAGATAGCTTTTCCCCAGTTATTTTAAGCAGACGAACTCCAAATCTTTTTTTAAATCCCTGCAACCATCCATCACTTGCGTTGAAAGAGCATTCTTTTTCTTTCAGTTTAAGATGGATCTCTTTAGCTTTTTCCTTGAGTGCTAAGGCATTTACCGGATAATTCCTTTCTCTCTGCTTAACAAACCAATGGTACAGATGCTTTTCCATTTTCGGCAACTCTGATGCTCTTAATGTCTTTCTTTTTCCTGGACCGGAAAATGTGTTATTAACACAGTCCAAAATCTTCTTTTTTTCATTTTTATCTTGCTAATTGTTGACTTTGTTACACCATATTGCTTCGCTAAAGCTACCGCACTTGTACCCTTTTCTAATAATTCTAAAATATTTGCCTTTTCTTGTAATTTAAGCACTTTCGGTTGTTTTGCGCTCATTTTGGTAATGTGGTACTTACGAGAACAAAAAAGCAACTGAACATAAATAAAAAGACAAATTCATACAGTTGTATTTTTTTATACTCTACTTATAAGGTGGATCCCCGATTTCTGAATTTATTTCATAAAATAAATGTGTGTGTGTATAAATGTGTGTATTTTAACTGCTGCTAAATTCGAAATTTTATTTTATTCAGGGTTGACGTTTTAGAGCTTTATGGTTGGGTTGACGTTTTAGAGTAGGCAATGTAAATAAAAAAGGGTTGACGTTTTGGGATGTTGACGTAAACGAGTGTTGACGTTTTCCCGAGTGCACTGTATTGAATTCGGTAGCTTGCTGTCTCGAATGTGTTTAAAGCATCAGACTTGAGGCAAGAAATACAAAAGTTATAGACTGAACCACACGCGAAAACAGCCTTTTTCAATTGTAATTCAGAAAGCATCAATTGTAATTCAGCAAGCGTCAATTGTAAATCGGAAATGGACAATTGTAATTCAGAACTGTAAATTGGAATTCAGATTAGTCAATTGTAATTAAGAAAGCAAAAAAATTTTATTAGCTTTTAATTTTTATTTTATTATAACAAAAAAAAAAAAACAAAATTTTCACTAAAAAGCTAAACTTTAAAAAAAATCATTTGAATAGGAATGTCGTACAAATGCTACTATATATGTATTAAAGTAACCTAACAAAGAATTAATGGGAATTTGTTCGATTCCCAGCCAACAAGATAGTCTGACGTTGTCCAGATATCTGAAATAATCTTCGACAAAAAGGTTGACACAAATTCTGGTAGACAAGTCGTGAGAAATTCAGTTTTTTGCCGGCATTTCTGATAGATATCTGACAGAAATCTAATGAAAACGGCATGCGAAATTCTTATGTGTTAGCCGACGTTCTTATTTTTTGCAAGAAATGTCTGATTCAGACAACGCCGGAGTATTTTTACGGGCTGGATTTGGTATCTGTGTGAAAATATCAAGAATTTAAAAACTTCAAAAAGTTGACTTTTTGTACTTTTATTTGCGGACCGCCTGACTTTTTGAGAACCTTTGGCTAAGAATATTATAATTTTTCTGGTAAAATGTTTTGCTTGAGTGCTTCTAACACATATTAACTGTTTCTTTCAACATTTTTTATAAGAATAAATTTTATTCCCGATACGGCTGTTTACAAGAAAATATATCAGATAAATATAAATTGTATTGCAGTTTAATTTTTACCAATTCTACTTTTCATGCATGTAAAGTGATATCAAATTCACCTTTTTTGGAACGTTTCCAGAAGATAATAAATTTGATTCATTGCTAACAACAAATAAACTTATTTATTAGTTTATTCAAAAAAATTTCTCCTGTCTCTTTGCTGCCAAAATTTCTTTGTGTCTACTACAAAAAATTATAAGAAATACAAACATTTGTTATTTCTTAAAAGTTCAAATGCTATAAACAATAGAAGCCTTAGAGAAAAATATTTTTATTAAATATTAACGCCATTATTTATTAAAAAAATAAAACTAGTTTTCCTTAAAGGGTTTATTAAACAAAGTTTCATAGAAAACAGATTTCACAAACCTCTTTTAATTTTTATTAATAATGCAGTCAATCTTAAATTTCTTAAATCTTAATTAACTATTGTTAAAGAATTAAAAAAAATAAAACAACAATAAATCATTATTTTTAAATTTTACCGCTTTGAGTTGACTAAAAATTAAACGAATTTAATTTAAAGTTACTTATAAATGAATTTAAAAGTATTGTTAATATCTTGCAAATTAAGCTTAAAGAAATTAAAAAGAAATTGTTTGAAGAATTAAGAAAATTTTATTTTTTTCAACCATAACTTCTAATATTAAATTTAATTGGCATTGCATTAAAAATAAAAATGTAAATTTTCCTTGAATTTTCCAAACTGCAGAAATTCGAGTTGAGATGCATTTATTATTGTTTCTAAATTTAAAATATTAATCCACAAATTTAGCATGGCAACATTATACACAGATACCCGTTCCATGCAGGGCTGCCAGCTTTGGGGTTTTCTCGTTGCTACAAGGGACAAAAAATTTGATTTGGGGTTGTTATTGGGGATTTCAAAAAAAAAAAGTTAGGATTTTTTGGGGAAATACACGGAAAGAATTATTAACTAAAGCACCACAAAATATGGCTTGAACTAAAAATATTTTGCACCATTCTCGTTCAAGCCAAAATTTTCTTATTTTAAAGTTTAAGCAAAAAGTTATGACTCAAAGCGAACTACATATATTTAAATACAGCTAAAAAAATTAAGTATTCGTTGCTTATGGCTTATTTCAACAATTCAATTTAAATATCAATTCATATTTAAATATAGTTGTTCCTATAATTTTATTATATTTGACATGAAAAACTAATTTTAAACATAAATTGGTGAAATCGGCTATTAATATTTTACAAAATACGAAGAAAAGCCTTAATTTTTAACATAAAAACGTATAGCATTAGTCTATAGTTTAAGGAAAACTTAATAAAAAAAGAAACTTTTTATTGATTTGCTTAAGATGTCGATTCAAATAAAAATTAATTGAATTAAACCAAGTTTTCTTGAACATTTTCTGAAAAATTAAAAAAAAATCCCTAGTATTTGTTTCTAGATGCAAGATTACCAGATTAATATTAAATTAATGCAGCTTGATTTAAGCCAAATCTTTCTTATTTTTAATAAAAACAAACTTCTTTTGTATATCTTGTCTTAAGAAATTTTTGATCATATACCAAAAACATGAATTTTTTTATTATAAGAAACTTTTTGTTTATTCAAGAAAATTTTACTAAATACGAACAAAATATGTTAAAATCATTAAACTTTTATTGGATTTTCTGTGTTAAGAAAGGAAATTGGTTACTTTAGAAAATAAACTTATTTCCGTGTAAAAAATATGAGTTTAATTTTTCTATAGGAGATAACTAAGTTTTATGCACACATAAACATTAGGGTGGCTAATTTTGTTTCCTTGTATATAAAAACAAAAATTTTGAAGTTCGGTGACGATTGGGTAAAGAAAAGTCGATTGATAAGTTGAAAAGTGAATACAAGGCCAAAAAATCTCTTATTTTAGTTTTTCTCAATTTTTTAAATGTCGTAAACTGTCCTTCTAGATGATATTATCAAAGTGTATATATACAATTATGTTTTCAATTCAGATTCATAGGGAAGTTCGACTGTATACATATATACATATATATAAACTATATATGTGACAACGCATAGAGAAAGCGACCAATAAGCAGCGTTACCGTTCAAAATTTTCAAAAAGGGGCACAAAAAGGGGATTTTCAAAATAAAAGTCGCACAAAAAGGGGAATTCTGAGAAAAAAGGGGCAACTTTAAAAATAAGCCTCTTCTTATGTATAAATAAAAGGCCTAACTCCACTTTTCGAAAATTTCTCAATTTTGTTATATTACTATCTAATTAGATGTGAACTCTTTGAAAATGATTTGGTTCTTTTATAATTTAAATATTTTCCTTTAAAAAATATGAAAAATTGGTATAGGGTTTTTTAATCTTATATGATTTTTTCCGAAGCTACCAGCCAGATAAAAGGAAAATATACATAACAAAATGAGGCCATTATATATTGCTTAAATATGAATTGTTTGGCAAATTTCTATTTGTAGCATTTTAAATTTTGAAAATCCATTTTTCAAACAATACTAATTTTCTCTAGTCTTTCTTTTGTGGAGTAAGGCCTTTTAGCATTTGACACATCCATATATAGTCGAACTTCCCTATATTATACAGAACTAACATTTTTTTACTATTGTTTATAAAAACTGTTATTTTAGTTCGATTATCTATTAACATTTGCTTCAATAATATCCATATAAGGAACAGTTTGAAGACTTTTGCGTTAAGTGTTTAATTGCTTGTAAGAATTAAAGTGCTGGAAAATAATCAGCTAGGCTACAAAACCTTTTGTGCTGCTTATTTAACTTTTAATGATCAAATCTATTTTAAAAGAAATGCTGCTACATTTTTGTCCACTAACACGAGCGACTGTTGTTAAAATCGTTATCAAGAAACTAAGATACTGCCATGCTACCTTTGCGCTTAGTTAATTGTATACCATATTTTTAGGTAATTTTACCTATGATTTTTTTTTGTGTGTAAGGAGATCAAATTATAATAATTTTTAAATTTGTTCATTATATAGAAAGCTTCATTTTATAGAACTTCACTATAGAGATGTTCGAATGTATATATACACAGTGAAAAAACACGTCTTGTTTGCAAGTTAACGTGTATGAACTGTTGCATATAATTTTACCCTTCACCACATCTGGAAATATATAAGTTCGTTATTATATAAGTTTGTCGTTCCATTTTTAATTTAACAAAATCGGTTACTAATTGACTTAGTAATAGACTTATAACCACGTTAATGTTCCCAAAATAAGGGTTTTGGCACATTAGCGCCTTTATTATGAGTGATAGGTGGACCAAATTTAGTTCTGATATTTCTTATTAGGAGAAGTTAGTAGTCGTACGATTTTTATTAATGCATTACAGTGCTATGCTGTTTCTTTAGTTGTTATATAAGTATCTAATTTCCGAAAATATGCATCTATATATATTTATTAAAAAGTTCAACATGGACTGCCGGGTATCAACTTTCAGTCTATTGGACCACTTATTGTTTTATAATGCTAATTTAAAAAAAAAAATCCGTTTAGCGGATGCACTTCTATGCGGTAAAATAAAAACATACAATCATATAAAAGCTGGAAGTTCAAAAAGGGGCAAAAGGGGCACAAAAACATACAAAATGATACAAAAGGGGATTTAAAATAAAGGGGCAAAGAAAGTGGCATGGCATTAAAAAAGGGGCAAAAATGCGACTTTAGTCGCATAACGGTAACTCTGGCAGTAAGGTAAAGGGAACAGCAAAAAGCAACTACACAAAACAAGAGGTTGGGACGACCTACGCGCGTTTTCAAGGTTGCCCAACAAGGTTGAGATGTGTCGTTTTCAAATGAGACCAATACCAACACGCTCAGTGATGGTACACCAAAGATACATGTATTTAAATCTTTAAAATGGCAAACCCCCTTAGGTCCCTTTCTATTTTTCGCGTCACATATGTTTTTAATACAACTACATATTTAAATACAATAAAAATGATCTCTTGTAGAACATAGTACAAGTAAAACTCAAATAAATATTTAAATTATCCGTTAAAAATTGTGTATTTTTTACAGGGGTTTATTTTTGGGGATTTTCTCTTTTATTGGGCGATTTTTGGGGAAATTTTTTTTAAGTTTGGGGAGGACGAAAAAAGGTACCTGGCAGCCCTGATTTCATGTTTCATTCCACATGTATCTGACGCATTTTGAGAGGAAAACTCTTTTACATGACTAAAAAATTGGTCTCCCCCTCTCTTCAAACAAAGTTTATTTTATATTTCTCTTCAACTCAACAGCTCAAGCAATGGCCAAATAAACCATAGAAAACGACTAGAATAGAAAGAGATAGAAAAAAACAAGCTGAGCTGTCAAAAAAAAAAACAACTTAAAATATAAATTTGTGAGATTTGATGCGAATGTCACAAAATCTAATGTAACATAATAGGTTGTAGTCACACAATCACACATGTACATGCTTTTGTTAAAATGCAACCCTGATCAAATGAAAAGTATTATTGTTTTGAAAAATTTCAAAAAATTATGAAGTCGTATGGCATGTCAAATTCTTTTTCGTAGTACTCAAGGAGAATTTAACTACAGGTGGTATCGGAATTACAACTTTCTAAAAGCAACAGAAACAACATAGGGTTTTTTGCATTGCATTGTTAGTGCCATTAGCTCGAAATGTCAAACATTATTAGCAAAACACTAACAAATCAAAAAATAACCTCGGATTGTCAAAATTAGATGCCGTTTCGACACCACCTGTAGTAACGGCCATTTTCACCAAGTTCGGTTAAAACTTACTTTCAATTAAAGTTCCGTTTACCAATATGTTTTGACAGCTATAACCGATAGTTAATTATAACCGAACTTGGTGAAAATGGCCGTAAATCTGCCTTGGTAATACATACTTGTCCCTTACATGACATATTGCATTCACACTATCACACTTGCTCATATTACTTGAGTTTTTGAACGTACTTTACACTATCCCACAATCTAATGTACTCCATAATATCTTGTAAAATAGAATAGACTAATTTTTGTAGCGACTGTCAAAACAAACAATTTTTTTTTTTAAATTCCGTTATAAAAAAATAAACAAATTTCTTACTAACCTTTTGTGTTATTGTTTATCTGCTAATAAACTTAATTTTGAAACAATTTTTATTCACTCCCTTTCTCTTCTAGTCTTCATCTACGCAATAAATAAACGTGTAAGTGCGTGCGTTTTATTTACGATTACGGTATTATACCTATTTTTTATTTCTTTAAACACTATGTTTCGTAAATATTTTTGTGATTATTTTTTCGTTTTGTTTTTATTTGAAATCTTACAAACAAACTGATTTGTGACATGTGTTGTCAGCAAACAAGCCAAAAAAAAACGTCTACGTTTCTCTACAGGCAGCTTCAAGAAAACTGTTCAAAGTGTAATAACTTTTTGTTCGAAAATAACAAAAATAGGTAGCTACATACATATGCAGGTATGTAGTTGGTAATTAAAATTGAAAAATCGCTTTAACACTGACAATGAAAAAACACTTCGATGCATTAAAATAAATGATTTCATTAAAAAAGATACATACCTACCTATACATGCATACATACAAAATTATGTTTGTAATAAAAATTTCGCAACTTATTTGAGTCATTTTTAATGGATTTTGATGTAAAGCACCCAGCGGGAAAAAGAAGGAGTAAGATTGCCTTCTAGAAGGCCTCTTTACTCTTTCTTTTGGATGTACAAGACTTGCTCACTCCAGTGCATACTCCTATCTATTTTACACACGTTGTCATTGCGGACTAGGCCTTCTTATCGTTTAAACGAAAGAGCCGAGGCCTTCTATAAGGCATTCTTTAGAATTTTAAAAAAATGTTTAGGCAGGCCTTTAAACAGGCTTAAAGCGAGAAGGTCTTCTGAGTTTTCCCGCTGGGCAGTGTTAAATAAATTATGTAAAATATTGTATGTATGCATGTACATACACATGTAGGTATGTACTTATATTCCTATGTACCTATACCTTTTAAACAGATTTGATTTTAATTAGGTGTTAATTATTTCTTGTAGCTGCTTTACACTATCACACAGTCTTACGTAGGTATTTTGAAAAAAAAAAAAAAATACAAAACTGTAATGTTAAGTTGTTATCGTTTTTTTTTTTTTTGGAAATTTTTAAACAATAATTAGATCAAGGAAGCATTTTCGTAAAAAACTTATGACTTTGTGGAAAGTGTATGAGTGCCAGCGTTACCGTGCAAAATTTTCAAAAAGGGGCACAAAAAGGGGATTTTCAAAAGAAAAGTGGCACAAAAACGGGAATTCAAAAATAAGAATATTTTCATATTTATTAAGTTATTTTCACTGATAACATAAAAATGAGTAGGGATGAAACGATATGAGTAAATACATGTACATATTCGATACTTTTATATAAGTACCAAGTATTTTTGCAATCGATACTTAGCAACCGAGTACCAAGTAGTATTGGTAAAAAAATACTCGGTATCGAACAAAAGTAATAGTTTTACTTTGGTATTGAAATAAATCTTAAATTTTTATTTGACCAGCAAACACTAGGGATGCCGATCCCGAAATTATTCTGAAAATTTAAGTCCCGAATCCCGAGATTTTGGGCTTAGTAAAAATTCAAAAATTTAATATTAAATCATACTTGCCATGAACCTAATTTTTAACTGGTGACAAAAAAGTCACAAGTGAATAAATGTTACATGCAGTGCATTTTGTATCACGAAAACAAAATCAGAAGGTGAGGTATTTTTTCTAAGTTAATGGTAATAGAACTGGGCACGCAAAATGAGAGTTGTGCAAAAAGGTGTTAAAAACTTTAGGCGGTTCTATCAAAGATCTTTGGACACATATTTGTTTAAGTTTATTTTAGTAAATTAAGTATTGTCATATAACATATATGAAGCTATTTATTTACGATACCCAGAAGTGTTGAGTGCGAACATTGGTTTCGTCGACAGCATATGTTTGCAATAAAATAAGACATCAATTAAACTGCAAGAAATTTACACTATTTTTTGAGACAAGCTGTTTAATTAAACTAGGCCCCTGCAGCGCGTAGGATGCCCTTAGATGGGTCAAATGTATGACCGACGCCACTTCATTTTTCATTACAATCTTTTATTTCTATCGTACCTACCCGCTATCTCTATTCCTTAAGGGGGCTCCCATACAAAATGTTCAATACAGACTAGAAATATATTGAAGAAAAAGACCCATAAATGCCCAGGAGTCGGCCCTACTGGATATGATGTATTGCCGACCTCAATTAGAAAGAAGTTATTTAATAATTTTATTGCAGAATTTCGGTTTCTTTCGTTTTTCAATAATCTAAAGCGTTTTTGAGTTATGCGAATGTATGTTGTGTAACCTCCTCCATTTTCGAAATAACGGTATATCTCTAAAAAAAGAGCCAACCTTAAAAAAAAAAACGATTCAGCGTACCCGAATTATGTTAAAACGCCATGTACCCGGCTTGTCTGTTTTTTCAACTAGCATAGTGTTATTAGACGCCATTAATTTGTTTTAGAAGCGTTTTACAAATTAAGTTTTAAACCATAATACATACTACCATATTACTTTAAACGAATACATTAAACTGTTTTATTTTGTAATGAGTTTAATTTTCTTCATTAATTAATTTGTTTTAATACTTACACATAAACAATCAATTATAATTATATGCATTTTACAAATTGGCGTTTATATATGAAATCCCGATTCGTCCCGAGATCCCGAATCCCGGGTTTCAAAAAACCTGGTCCCGTTTGGCATACCTAGTAAACACCTATAAACCACATATCGTCTAGGTCCATTTCCTCAATTTCTGGCTATAGAAAGTCCGTAATCATCTTGCGATAGCGAACACCACTGACGGTAATTGCTTGGTCGATCTCATTTTCGAAGAAGTACGGCCTGATTACGCCGCCAGCCGCGTTTTCCCATTTCCTACAGACCAGGTTTGCTGAAATTTGCGCACAATTCTCCCGATTGTGAAAATATTTGGTTGATTATGCTGACCAAAAAAATCACGATGTGCACGAAATGCATTTTGATTGAACGCCCATTTTCGTAAAAGGCTTTAACAATCTTAACTAATCTTAATTGTGTACCTCTCAATGGAAGAAGTAGTCAAATACTGAAACAAAGGTGTGACTCACAATTAACATCATGGATTATTGTTTTACCACCCTTTATTATATATATATTAATTTAAATATAAAATACATATTAACATTTAAAATAAATACATAGTGACATTGTTGATTTCTGAAATAAAAGGTGAATGAAGATTGTTATCCTGAACGTTCTATGTTTCCTAAGACAAAAAAGATTTATCGAAACGAAATTGGTACTAGGTGGTAACTAAAAGTGGTCTCAATCTTTACACTTTTCATTTTTCACAAAAATTCTAATAGGTCGTAGTTCTTATTTTATTGTGTAGTACTAAAACACTAATAAGAAAGTTTTTAAATGCTGTTTTCTATTCTTTTATCATACAAACGATACAAGTACCGATACAAGTAAGTATCGATCCTTTTTTTCGATACTAAGTAGGTATCGATACTTTACGAGCGATACCACATCTTAGAGATATCGTTTCTTCCCTACTAATGACGGCCGTCCGGTTGGCTGGCTGGCTGTCCATGTACCTTGTCCTTGTGCGCAAATTACAGGTCGCAATTTTGAATATAATTTGGTACATAGGTTCTAGTTGGCACAAGGTCCAACTTTATTGAAAAAGGGGCGAATCGGTACATAATTTCAATAGCCCCCATACAATCTGCTGGACGGGCTTGACCAACTAATCTTTCTTACTTGTTAGAATTATGGTGTAGGATATCAAATGGACGGGCTTGAACGACTAAATATACTTTCTTACTTGTAAGAATTATAAACGTACTGGCAAATAGACTGATAGGCTACAAATCTTTTTTGTGCTGCTTCTTTAACTTTTAACAATCCAATTTATTTTAAAGAAATGCTACTGCATATTCGTTCACTGGAAACTAGCGACAGTTGTCAAAATCGTTATCACAGTTACTTTTTTCTAGCCTAACAGAAATTTTTTTATATGGAGAATGTATGAAAATCAAACTTATATTTTAAAAATTGCTTAATTCTGAGCAATTTTTGGAAATTCATCATAAGGAGATCACATTATACTAAATTTTGAACTTTGTTCATTATATGGAGAGCTTCATTGTATACAATTACATTATAGAGAAGTTCGAATGCATATATATATATATATATATATATATATATATATATATATATATATATATATATATATATATATATATATATATATATATATATATAGCGAAAATACACGTCTTGTACGACCGCATATTATGTTTTTCCCATAAATAAACTTTATATTTTCATTTTCACCTTAAATAAACTTTAATGGAAAAGTGAGAATTAACAAAATCTGGTTTTAATTGACTTAGTAATGGACTTATAAGAAGTTTTTTTTCCCCCAAAATAAGGGCTTTGGCGCAATAGCGTCTATATCATGAGATATGTGTGGACCAAATTTAGATCAGATATTTCTAATTAGTAAAAGTTAGTACTGTACGATTTTTATGCATACGACGGTGAATATCTACTTTCAGTCTGTTTTATTGTTTTATAATGCTTATTTTGAAAAAAATCCTTTCGGCGGATGTAATTGTATGTGGTAACGTTAAAACATAAGAAAATATAAAAGCTGGAAGGCTTTTATCACGGTAACGCTGATGACGGCCTTTAGTAATATTGGTAGTACAAATATTTTTCTTGTTAAAAACGAACGAAATTTTTTTAATGCTCCTATTTCAAAGCCTCACCTTTCGTAGACTACGCGTACATGTAAATAGACTGTCACTTGACAGGAACCCCCGAGAAGTCAACGAGGAGGTCACCCATCACATACATCGCGACGCCAAGTTGAAATCAAGCCTTTAGATATACATAACTTGGACCAAACTAAAAAATCAAATAAATCTGAATGGAATGTGTTCCTGTTGCCCTATGCTCCTTATAGGAGCAACATGAACTTATAATAAACAAGATTGTGCCGCATTAATGGCTTGTACTTATACAATAACTGCTCAATCAAGATCAGCTCGTCAAGCGTTTTCTATCGTCAAAAATTCTAATGCTCATACTAAATGTATGATGCAAATAGCGCGGCGTCAACGCTTTGCAATTGCAAAATCCGATATAGACAGCGCGTTAAGTATTGAGGTTTAAAGGGGTCTGTACACGGCCAAGCATTTCTCATCAAGCGCTATGATAGTATAAGTGAAAATGTGTTTGTATTTCTGTTGCCGACGATGCTGGATGGAAAATCAAAAAAATTAGATATGACGGCAATTAATACGTCCAGCACACGAACACGATTGAATTCGCCTGCATGACAAGCAGTTTGACCGTGTACAGACCCCTTTTTAATATTGTTAAAAAGTATTGGCAATTTAGCTATTTTTAGGCAATCTAGCAGTTTTTTTTCTCTTTTATGGGTTTTGTTAAGCAAGATAAGCAAATATTACTGTTTAGGACACAACGTTGACTTTCTTGTTTAAGTTAAGCTGGAGGTCCACACAAAGCGTTTTCACCTCCATGTATTGCATGCTTTCATGCTTTACTTGCGTTCTACGTTTTATGTTATGAGGTGGTGCCGTCAAATAAAAATACAATTTGATTTGTCAAAATCAGCTGATTTCTTAGAACACTACTTGTCAACGCCTAAAGGCATCCTACGCTTTTGTGAATGTTACTTGCTACGTATGTCCAACATTTGGAAGGAAAACATCTGGAATTCTCTTTTGTTTTTTCATTCGTCGTCATATAGACGAGCAGGTTGCCAGAAACATTCGGTTACTATTGTTGCTTTTTTTTTTATCAAAAAAGCAAAGTTAATGTTAACAAAGAAAATGTGAACAAAGCGTGTCGCCAAGTACCGAACACAAAAACAATACTCTATTCCCCACCCGTAATATGCTTCAAACTAAATGATTTCCCTCCAAATGTTTCCCTGTCCAAATAGTGACTAAAACAATACAGATTTTACTTGTTTGACAGCTACGTAGGCAGTAAGAAAGCGTAGAATGCATGGTGTAGACCTTCAGCTTTAAAGCTAGGTGTTAAAACGCATTACGCTTGACGCTTTGACTTAAAATGATTGTAAAGCTTCAAATAATAAAGTATCAAAAATATTTCGTTTGATTTTTTTTTTTCATAAAAATCCAATAAAAATCTCAAACTTATTTTTAGATTTTTAAAGTTAAAAAACTTTTGCTAATTTAATATTTCATTGTTTTTTTCTTGGTGTTCTTCACACAATACTTTCACCTACAACCCAAAAATCTAAGAATTAAAAAAAGTTAAAGATAAACCTCAAATCACAAACAAAATCATATTTATATATTAAAACAAATAGACGTAAATAAAAACGAAATGAAAAAAGAAATTCACATGAAATTCCAGCCAAATATTCACATAATTTTTGGTATAAATAGTTTTGTATCTGCTAAATACATACACACATGCATACATACATACGTACAATATGCGTTGACGACAAAAATACTTACACACAATGCGATACTATTTTTAACTTTATTTACACTTACAGAAAATGTTGGATTTTGTTTTCAAGATTTTCATGAGTGCGACAAATTATTTTATCTGAATTTTAAAATTTATGTTCTACTTATAGGGCCCATACACAACACCATCATGACTGTGCAATCAAGTGATTGTGCCAGCTGATTGACCGTGTATGAGCTTGTGGTGTGATTATACCAGCTGCTGGTGTTTTATCAGAAATAGTTTGATAGCATGATTGAATCGTGTGTTGTAAAGTTAGCTCAAAAAAGTTAAATCGTCAAGGCATTAACATCAAAAAATACAAAATTTTAACTATGAATGCCAAAAAAAAATGTTTTGGGGAGAAATTCTTGAACTTTATAAAACAATTTCTTGCCAATGGAAAGTTAAAAGTACGGAATACTGCAAATGTGGATTAAAAAACCAATGCTACAATAAAATGATAGAAATTTTTGTCGTGATTCATTACGACCTTTTCTACCCAATTTTTGTTAAAAAATTAATTTTGTACTAGCATGCTGGTGTATTGTGTGCTTCAAGCTTAATTGCACAATTATGATGGTATTGTGTATGGGCCCTATTAGTTGTTCATTAATAACCACACATGTCGTTCTTTGGCCGAACTAAAGGCCCAACCATAATGTGTACATTTTTTTAAATGTACCTTTAGTGCTTCGCAAAATGATAAAAATTTTTACTGGGTACTTAAAGAAGATGCTTCACCAACAAAATCCAATGAATATATATTTTAAAAATGATACTTTGATCAATTCTCTAGAGGAAATTATTTGCAGAAGCATAGCAGAGGATGGAATGTCCCTAAGAGGATTAAAAAATCTAAATGACCGAAATTGAAGCTACATGGACTAGTTTTATTTGAAAAATAATCTTTATTTACTCAAGTACCAAATTTTATAAAATTATCGAGAAAAAATCTCTCTAATTTATAAAATTTCTGGATTTAGAATTATTCGATTAATCGATTAATTTTAAAATTTTATTCGTTTAACCGAATAAGTTAAAAATGGCAAATATCGATTAATTGCTGAATCGAACAAAAATAAAACCCGATTAATTAAACACCCTAGATAGGAACATCTTTAAAAGATGTTGGTTTTTAGCTCTATGAATTTCTTATGGAAAGATGTTAACATCTTCGCAAATTGTGGCAAATTGATGGTAGATGTTAGATGTTGATCAGTGTTAGACGCTATAAGAGACGTATTACTATCTCCACATTCAATAGTACAATACAATACAAATAATTTAATAAATAATATACATAGATATTTTTTACAAATTATTGGCCTCGAGCTCGAAAAAACTTTTTATTTTTATAATTAAAAATAATAAAATCACTTTCCTTTTTTCGTCCATTTACTTTAACATACTTTTAAAGGGTAGTTAAATTTCAAGGGCCGATGTTGATTTTGAATAAAACACAAAATATTTAGGAAATTATTGTAATTTTATTTTATTATGATATATTGGTATTACTCAATTATGTATGGAACAAAATATCGGCCAAATGGGCGCCGCGACCACGGCGGCACACCTCCATCCGATGGTGCAAATTTTCGATGACCCTGAGGCATAATGGAGGTTCTATGCCGTTAATGTGCCGAATTATCTCATCCTTTAGCTCTTGAATTGTTGCTGGCTTATCGACGTACACCTTTTCTTTCAAATAACCCCAAAGAAAAAATACATCGGTGTCAAATCACATGATCTTGGCGGCCAATTGACATCGCCATTACGTGAGATAACACGGCCATTGAATTTGTTGCGCAAAAGAGCCATTGTTTCGTTAGCTGTGTGGCAAGTGGCACCGTCCTGCTGAAACCACATATCGTCCACATCCATATCTTCCAATTCGGGCCATAAAAAGTTCGTTATCATCTCACGATAGCGAACACCATTTACAGTAACTGCCTGACCGGCCTCATTTTGGAAAAAATACGGCCCGATGATGCTGCCAGCCCATAAACCGCACCAAACAGTCACTCTTTGTGGGTGCATTGGTTTTTCGACAATCACTCTTGGATTCTCATTCGCCCAAATGCGGCAATTCTGTTTATTGACGAATCCACTGAGGTGAAAATGTGCCTCATCACTGAAGATGATTTTCTTCGAAAATTGATCATCCACTGTTGCCATTTCTTGCCACCATTCTGCCCATTCACGACGTTTGGAATGGTCAAGAGGCTTAAGTTCTTGAGCCAATTGCACCTTGTAAGCGTGTAAATGCAAGTCTTTATGCATAATGTTCATCAACGACGAGCGTGAGAGGTGCAATTGTTGGGCACGACGACGAGTTGAGGTGGACGGCTCTTCAGCCACACTATCGCGAACAGCAGCAATATTTTCTGCAGTACGAGCTGTACGAGCATGCACTGGTGTTCTCACATCTTCTACAGACCCGGTTTGCTCGAATTTTTCCACGATTTTTGCGATTGTACGCACATTTGGACGATCAAATTGACCAAAAAAATCACGAAGTGCACGATATGCATTTAGATTTGAACGCCCATTTTCATAATAAGTCTGGATAACTTTAACACGTTGTTGGATTGTGTATCTCTCCATAGTTCAAATTGAGTAAGTCTGAAATAGAGAAATGTCAAATAAAATTCGGAAAAAAAACTTGGCGTTTAGGTGTGGTTCACATTCAACAATTTAGAAATAAGTGGTTTGCTAGTTGTGCTGCCATTTTTTATAATTGTTAACATCTTTAAACCATATGGTAGCTTTGTTTTTCCGGACAAATTTTCCGAAATGGATGAATCCTTCTGCAGAGCACTCTCAGTAAAAAATTATTCTCCGCACAAAAACATTGTTCGGAACGCGTGGCTGAATCCACCTTTAGAATTATGAAATTTAAAACGTATTTAAGTTATATACAATCAAAACACACAATTTAAAATTAAAAACAACATGAAATGTCCCAGCATATATTTTTGATACACAGCTAATTTGTTTACTACAGTGTTGTATATTCCGACAGTAACATTGCAGTCACACGATCAAGCTTTTCTTGATAGTCTTTTACATATACTGTTTGTCAAAATATGCAAAAATTGGCAGCTGTGACGTAGGCTGCGCGCAAGTTGAAAGCAATTTACTTTTTCAAGATGTCGTCGCCGAGAAAACAACTCAAAATGTTTTGATATTTTCCACTTTTGATTTTTCTGCACTGTAGGCTGTTCGAAGGGACTTTATTTTTTTCTTTACTTCTTCCACTGGCAATTTTGTTTCAGAAGCTATAGACTCGTAGGCTTTTATTTTCAAATCATTTCGCCTATATGATAAAATTTCATGGCTTCTGTACAGCTCTATGAATCGCAGAACATCATTTTGCTTATTAATTTTATAAATAAATTTTATTAATAAACATATTTCACTATTTTTTTAGGTTTTTAGTTAAAATTTTAAAATTCCCGCAACAATTTGTAAAAAAAAGAACTTCAGCTTTTGCCGGCAAAATATTTGTAAAAAAAAACAAAAACAAACTCAAAAGATTTGTAATAAGATGTTTTCTTGAACGAAAATTGATACACTCACTGGCAAGAGAATTTTAGAGGCAAGTTCGTATCAATTTTTAAAAGTATGAGTGTATTGGTAAAAAAGTGTGAGTGTATTAAAACTTGATAGGCAAAACTTGATCGTGTAGCCCTCAAGTAAAGTATTTGTACAGTGTTGTATCCGTTTTCAAAATAAAGCCACCTTGTATGAATTCGCCTTGAGCTAAAGTCAAGATTTTGCATACATAAGTGCCGGTTCACACACGTCAAGTTTGACTCGTCAAGTCTTGAGTTTTTAGGCCAGAGGGAAAAAGAAATGGCATTCTCTTTTCCCTTCTTTCCTAAAAGGTCAAGACTTGCCGAGTCAAACTTGACCTGTGTGAACCAGCACTAAGTATCTATACAAACCGTATATAAGACTTTAAATACCCATTAAAATAATATTACATTATTAAACCAATAATTATGATGGATAATATTTTCAACAGAAAAAATATATACATAATTAAAAAGAGAATATTTTGGGTATGCCACAATCATTCATTATTTGTTCTATTTCCAGACTTTAATTTGAACCGTTTATGGCCTACCTCACAACACTCTGCGGTTCCACTTTTCTTTTCTTTAAGTTTTGTTTAATGTTATTGTCAAATCTTATAAAAAATAATTTTTTATTACTATTTGGTTATAATTTTAAGTTTGTTAATTTTTGCTGTTTCTTTTAGTTTAAATTGAAAGCGTGCCACATTTGGTCTAAACATTTGTCAAGTCACGCACACTTTTTTTAGTAGTTAAATTAAATAACTCTGGACAAATTTTTTTTTTTTTTTTGGAATAAAATATTCGCTGGGGTCTTGTTTTTGGGCTTAGGATTTATTTATAAACTAATAAATATTAAGGGAATTCTTTTTTGTTTAAAATAAACATATTTGCAGATTAAAGTTTGTGGTGCCAAAGGTCAGGGTGCCGCTATGTTTTGTTGCAGACATATTTTCTTTTTTATTTTAATTATTTACGCTAAAAATCTTAAATAATCAAGTTAAATTATTTTAACAAGAGCAAATTTTCTGTAACCGTAATTTTTGTTTATGATTTCCAGTCTTATTTAACTGAATTGGATGAACTTTAATTAAAATATTCGTAACAGTTTAAGGCGACTTAAAATCTTTTCCGAAAGCGGGCTTTATTCAGAATAATGGGACATTAAATGTGATAAGTAGCTTATGCGGAATGAAATATGGATTGATTTTTAACCATCAGTGCAAAAATAAATCAAATATGGCAAAAGTCACGGTACTAACCCTACAATTATTTGGCTTGAGATCAATAAATTGATAATAAGTGGAAAAAATATAATCAAACGAACTAGAGCGTCGCAAGTTGATTTGTAAATGGGGATAACTACACCGAAATCGGCAACTCTGATCCAAAGCTTTTAAATTCTTTAGTACACCCTGATCATTTTTAGTACCCATTTGAAAAAAATTTGAAATTTTGTAATAATTTTTAAAACCTGTGTAGTTCAACATTTGCCCTAATGCTATGTTCTCACTTGGGTTCGTAAACGCGCTTAAGCAAAATGTTGATTAAAGTAATCAAAGCCGTTCACATTACATTTGAGATGATTAATATGACAGTTGATTTAAAAAAAAACACAAAAAACAAATTTATACTTCTTTGATGTATTTAAAATGTATAAAAATACTTTAATTAGGCTATCTGAAGATTATTTTAAACCTATTCATGATGAAATTGTGAAAAGTAACGAATTATTTAAAGACGAAATAAAAACATTAAGAAGAAATCGCGGTCGCTTGTACGCGTGAGGGGTACGTTCATGGTGGCCGATTCTACATTAAATCAGTTTGAGGTATGTTCAGATGATTCTATGTGATTAATGAAGTGATTTAGTTGTAATCACACTCGTAAAACTGCTCTGAGTGGACAAGCATTTCGCGCTTTTTGCCATTATTTCTTAAGGACAAACAGGTCGTTTTTGTTTGTCTGCTTTTGTTGCGTTTTGCGTTGTCACCCCAGCGGAACTTTTTATTGATTTATTTTTTGGTTACGATTTTCTTGAAACAACACAAAAGACCATTGAAAAAAAAAAATATAAAAAATATTGAAAGTCAAGTCTTAAAGTTTCTTCAAAGCCTTTTATGGACCAAAATAATCTACATAGAAATTTCTTAAAAATTAAAATTAAATTAAAATTAAACAAAATTATGGCATATTTCCGAGATTTATTGAAAACTATTGCAGAAAATTCTTTATTGTTTAACCTTCATTTTTACTAATTTTATAGTCAATTTAATTTTAGTAAGAAAATTAAATAATACTTAGCACAAAATTTATTTTAATTATGTGCAAGACACTTGTAAAAATATTTTTTTATTTTTATCTTCGAAATACAAAAGAAACCAAACAAACAGCCGTTTGCTAAAACTTTGTTGCATAAATCAAGAGAGTCTTATGTAATAGTGTGGTTTTTGTTTTTGTCGCTTTTTATTAATTTTTGTTTTATGTATCTTAAAGATAAAAATTAGAAAAACAAAACATACACATCCGCTTGCAAATAAATTTATTTACAATCGCAGACAGACTTGTAAAATTTAAATGTTATCTCTATTGTTGATATTTTTGTTGTCGTTATTTCTGTTGTTGTTTTAGTTCTTGCGGTTATTGCTTTCTACTTCTCTTTCGTTTCCTTTTCCTAGTTCTTTGTTTTTTGCCCTTTTTTCTTGATGCTGTTGTAGTTGAAATGATTTGTTATCAATTTAGATGTTAAAAAAAAACAAAACATTTATTAAATAATTTATTAACGAAAAATAAATATGTACATACTCGAACGTCGCTTAAAGCGCATGTTTAGGAAGCTACAATTCGCATTTAAATAATTTACCATTTTAGACCAGTGAGAACAAAAGACTGCCCTCCTATTAAGGAGATGGTGATCTATTAATGGCTGTTTTATACTTTAATACAAGTCTTAAGTATTTTGAAGTTTGCCTTCAAGCCATTTATTCAAATGTAAT
Organism: Pollenia angustigena; assembly: GCA_930367215.1. Classification (NCBI taxonomy): domain Eukaryota; kingdom Metazoa; phylum Arthropoda; class Insecta; order Diptera; family Polleniidae; genus Pollenia; species Pollenia angustigena. The sequence goes on along the minus strand of OV884057.1, from coordinate 72,238,429 downwards.
TTGTTTGCATATGACTATCTCTTAAAAACAATATTTTACAAGAATATGATATATGGCAATATTTTAGCTCTTCTAGTTTACAACATTAGCCTCGAAGAAAGTTTTTTGTTAAAATAAATATTTAAGAATATAACAACAAAATACCAAACATTTTATATAGTACGTTTTAAATATGTATATAAAAAGGGGGATTTAATGTCAAGTGACCCAATTTTGAAATCGATGTATTTCGATTTGGATGAATTTTACACCATGGTTAGTCCTATTTGTAGTAGCTTAGACACGAATTTTCAACAAAATCGGTCAAAAGTTTCTGAGTTAGAGGGGGTCAAAGTTTGAAATTTTTGCCATACAGGTGTTCTTTCTCATCCATGTAACTTATTACTTATTGGTAATAAGCAGCTTAGATAGCTATTTGATCAATCTTTTAAAAAAAAAAATCGGCCCCCCCCCCCCCTAAAACACAACTTATCGGTTCGAAATTTTTTTGTGTTTTTTTTTACATAAAACTGAACCGATTGAGGAGGGAGAATATAAGAAATCAAAAAAAAAAGTTCTCCATACAACTAACGGCCACCTAATATATATATATATATATATATATATATATATATATAAGCTGATCCGGCAATTTTTTTCAGATGTTACAGTGTTTGCATTCCAAATTTTAAGAAAACCGGTAGATAATATAGGGAGAGGGAACTTTTACCCCTCTTGCTCTTGTTCACGCCCTAAATATACTGTTTGCCTGCTAAATTAAAAAAAATGGGGAGGGGGAGCTATTACCCTTCTTGCCATATTGCACGCCCTATTTCCTTTCAGATGTTGCAGTGTGTGCATGTCAAAGTTTAAGAAAACCGGTTGATTAGTTAAGAAGATAAAGGGAGGGGGAGCTTTTTAACGATTTTGCGCCCTAAATAATAAAAATTATAGGCTATATATTTATATTATAGATCTTCCTTCCAAATGTTACACTATTTGCCTGCCAAATTTTAAGAAAACCAGTTTATTAAGGGAGGGGGAGCTTCTTGCCCTATTTCACGCCTTATTCCCTATTTCCTTTCAGATGCTACAGAGTCTGCATGCCTAAGTTTAAGAAAACCGGCTTTTACCCCTTTTCCCATTTTCCACGCCCTATTTCCTTTCACACCCCAAATAAGAAAAATTATAGGCTATAGTTCCTTCCAGATGTTGCAATATTTGCCTGCCAAAAATTTTTTTCTTTTATACTGTGGTGTAGGGTATCGTATGGTCAGGCTTGACCGACTTTACTTTCTTACTTGTTTTTATTTGTATTATTTTTTTTAAACAACACCTCTAATAAAATTTTTTGTTTTAAAAACTATTTTTCACGAAATTCTATTGTTAAAAACTGTTTACTGCTTTTCTGTACTTTATAGCAAATCAAGTTGCACAGAGTTATATTTGGCCGATTTTTATGTTCAAATTACCTTTAAAAAAAAGTTAATGTGGCAATATCTGGGGTCAAGAAACTGCAATCGAAACCAAAAACTGTCGAACAAAATAGGAAAATTTGTGTACAACTTTTCGCTTTTTGAGTTGGTTTGACAGCGACAGTTTACATTTAGTGAATCAGAAGTAAAATCAACAGGTTTTTTTGGTCAATGGCAAATGAAGAAGTGGAAGAAATGGCAGTTTTCCTACTTTTTTAAACTGCAGAGTCACTAAACGAGTCGCTTTTAAAAACAGGCAGGAACGCTTATGAGAACGATAATAAGTGACTTGCGAGTGACAAGCTTAAGTTGTCGATCGACATCGTGGGCCATGCTGTTAGTAAAGGTTTGGCGTTCTAAAAACAGGCAGGAACGCTTATGAGAACGATAATAAGTGACTTGCGAGTGACAAGCTTAAGTTGTCGATCGACATCGTCGGCCATGCTGTTAGTAAAGGTTTAGCTTAATATGCATATTAATATGCCAAACAATCGCATGTTTATTGTGCTGTTGTAATTAATGAAAAGGGAGCGGCTGAGCCGAGCGGCTATGATTTTGTAGCCGTCGCCGTTGATGGTATAGGTTTATCCGGCTAACATCCGAATTTAACCTGCGGCTAGCAATTTTTGCAACAAAACACTTGCGGCGTCAAATTAGATCGTCTTAGGACTCTGATGTTTGGTAAGCAAACAAAATAAAATTTATTTGTGGTTTTCGTCCAAAAAATGGAAAATAGCCAGGAAAGATCTAATTTAATTTATTAATTCATGGATTAGAATTTTAGAATTAGAAGATTAGATTTTGATTTTAGGTAAATATTTAATTTTTTTTATATTTGTTTTAAATCAGCTGATTTAAATTCAAAACAGCACACTAAATTATGAGGGGTTGTTCACGACAGTGGTATTTTTTCATTTTATTATTTTCAGACATATGACTTTATGACACCTTGTGAAGCCCCCAATTGTTACAAATGTCGTATGAAGACAAAATGTTATGCAAATGGCTCTAAAAAAGAGATGGGAAACGTACATAATGCACAATTTTTTTAACAGCAAACAATTTATTTGTACTTCTTAAATTAAAGTACTGTTTATTTGAAAAGGAACTTGTAATTAGAGAAAAAAGGTACCCAATCTTAAGAGTGGTGCACCAATAATACATGTACAGTCCATATTAAACACATCAATGTATTGTGATGTGACATACAAAAAAGTTTGTATTGTCACTTTTAATTAGCTTTTCATGCAATCTTATCTTTCTGTTTTTAGTTCAAGTGTTTTTTTTTTTCGTTGTTATTTATTTTGTTTCTTGTCTTTGTAAATATATTTTATCTGGGCTTCTTGTGTTTACAAAGGAAAATATATCGATTTAATTCTTTTAGGTTTTTTTTTTGAGTGTGTTCTCTGATATTTTTAGTCATTGTTTCTTTGTTTTAAATATTATTTTTATGTGTTATGAGGATGCTGTTGTCATCAAAAGGAAACACCTTTTATGAAAAAATAATTTTTTTTTTTCATTTATTTATGTTGTGGATTAAAATTTTAAAATTATTTTTGTCGCCTTTATTTTAGAAAAAAGCGACATAATATCTTTTACGCACTATTTTTTAGGTTGTCGCAAAATATTTGCCTCATCTATTACTTTTAATTTCGTTAAATAGTAAAACTATTAAAAAAAAATGGAGTTAATAGGAATAAATGTGCTGATCAATTCAATTATTTGTTACAAATAATAACACCTTAACAAAAAAACGTAGAACAAATATGACATCCTTAAAATGTGAAGCCGCATTTTTTTCGGTGACTCAAATCCGAGAAGTAGCACTTTTAATCACCCTGCAACAAAGACCAATCAATTACAGCTTGTTGGCATCTTCTTAGACAGCTTCACATGAAAAAGCCTGCAAAGAAGGGAAAACTCGATAACCATTTTTGCGACATGTATCCCTAATCCTTTATTTAGGGTATAATTAAATGATGCAGCTCTATTGTAAACTGTAGAAATTTACACTCTAACTGACCCAACATAAATCAGCGTGTTACCGTAGCCTTGTTTAGCGCCTTGCCACAAAGCATACAGAGATGAAAAAAGTGACGTATGAAAAATGCCTAAATCATTTGCGAGGGCAGCTTTCGAAGAAAGAGAAAGAAAACGTTTTTCGGTAGTGAAGTGACAATGCGTAAAAACAGGCCGCTACTATCTACACAAATTGCGTACTCAAAACAAAAAAAGCAAAAAGGGCAGCTTTCGAAGAAAAAGACAGAAAAAATACAATACTTTCTGTCTCGTGAAGCCTCTGTGTGCTCTGTGGCCTTGCTTTATCGCTGAAATGACATACTTTACTTGGTGGCCACACGATCAAGTTTTGCCTTTCAATTCCTTTCAATTTGCAATACACTCTCAGTTTTTTACTAACACACTCACACTTTTTAAATTGACCACATTTGTTTTGCAATTTACTTTCAATTTAACAGCTGAGTACAAGTTTGTCTCTGTTGTTGTTGACATCTTGGAAGTAAATTGCTTACAAATTGAGTGCAGCCTACGTCACAGCTTTCAATTAATGTAAATTTTGACAAGCAGTATATGTAAAAGACTATCAAGAACAACTTGAACGTGTGGCCGCAGGGTTATCAACGTTGTGTCATGAACAGTAATGTCAACATATCTTGTTTAATAAAACCCACAAAATAGAAATACAAATAAAGATAAAACCTCTAGATTGAACCGAAAACATCTAAATTGTCATTACTTTTTAATAATAACAAAGGCAAGGCGAATTCATTACAGGAGATCTTGAAAGTCCTTCTGATAACGTTATTTAGCTTTATAACTGTTGGATGTCAAAATTTTGTTTTTGTAGTGATTTTGTGCATTTTGTGTAGATTTTCGAATTTCAAGGCTTGGATGCCTCACTATTTGGGTTTGCTTTACATGGAGGCCAAACGATCAAGTTTTGCCTTCAATTGCTTTCAGTTTGCAATACACTCTCACTTTTTTACTAACACACTCAATTTTTTTAAATTGACCACGAGATTGCTTTCAATTTCACCTTTCCATTTGTTCGGCAATTTTACTTTCAATTTAACAGCTGAGTACAAGTTTGTCTTTATAAATCGTGTTCTTGTCGACATTTTGAAAGCAAATTGCTTACAAATTAAGTGCAGCCTACGTCACAGCTTTCAATTTATGTAAATTTTGACAAGCAGTATATGTAAAAGACTATCAAGAACAACTTGAACGTGTGGCTGCATGGTTAAGGGCCAAATACTCTAGTCAAATGCTTGTCCAGCAGGCGAATTAACTCGTGTACGTATGCTGGAAGTAAAATTCGCCGTCATATCTAAATTTTTTGATTTTCCACCCAGCATCGTTGGTGTGACACATACAACAAAATTTTTGACAGATAGACAACGCTTGACGCACTCATTTAGGTTGGTCTGTAATAAAGTCCAAGTTTTTCTGTAAGGCAAGAGGTGGTCTATCTGGGTTTCCCAAGTATATTTGCATAACTAAGGACGATTCTCGGCTGATCTGGTATTTCTTTAAATTTTGGGTATTAATTGCTTGCTTTCCGAAGCGTTTGATTCTAATTTGACTCCCAAACGTTGGAGAAAAGACTTTGAATGCCAATAAATAAAAGATAAAACAACAAGCTCATCAAAGATGGTCAACGTCGACAAAAAATTAATGTAGAAAAAAGGGCAGACATAATACAAATCTTTTTAAATGTACACCCTCTTCCGACGCACTGTGTTGCCTGGACCCGTCAGCAAACTCTAAGGAAAGCATTGAGTTTTTAAGAGGACATCCCGCCACTATCACACGCAGAGAAAAAATATGGTTGGGCATTGTTACGGCAACAACACTATGTTTAATTTAACAATATATTGTTGTCGTACACAAATAATTGTTATTTTTATTTAATATCAACAATAGTATAGTTACTGTAAACAAATCAATGTTTATCGCAATTATAAATTTGAGTATTGTTGACCGAATAATAACTATTTTTCTAACAACTAAATGATGATAACTTTCAAAACATATTATATAACTCGCAACCATATCATGATATTTAATAGACATAACATGATAACTTTCTGTACATTAATCATATTATGTTTAAGATGCAATCAAACTATTTTTACTGTTATACTATTATTGTTAGCGCCATTTGTAAAATAATTTTGAATCAGTTGTGTCGTTTATTTTATAAGTGAGCGGTTAAACTATTTAAAGATAAGTTTAAATAAATTAAAAAATTAAAATATTAGCGGAGTTCATTCGGTAATAGTGATGTAATAGTGCAAATACAAAATATCGTAGTTTTTTTGTAAAATCAAACAACAAAACACACAGAGATTTTGTCATATTTTATTAAAGTGTTACGATATTTCTGTGGTTTTCATGGGCAACGGCGTATGTCTTAAAAAAAATGTTTTAGGAAAGCCGAAAACCATACAAGATCAAATGGACTGGGTATTGCACTCTTTAAACTTTGTCATTACGTTAAAAAATCGGAATTGATCCATCTTTTTTCCAAAATTTTATGAAACATGTAAAGAGCGGCAATATGGCATCAACATCTCAAAATCGGCAAAATGGACATACCGCTGCCTATGAAAATGACAAATCTTGCATTTGCTCTTTTGCAAGCCTTATATTGAACTCCGCTATTTGATTTACATTAAGAAAAATTGTAAAAAGCCACAAAATAAAAAATCGATGCAAAAAAAGTTGAATTTTTATGACAGTTATAAAAGGGGCTGTATCATAATATGATTGCTTCTAAATTTATTATGATTAACATGATTATAATATGATTACTTCTTAGCTTATAATGATTAACATGACAATAATATGATAAGTTCTTAACTTATTATGATTAGCATGACAATAATTTGATTACTTCTTAACTTAGTATGATTAACAGAATAATAATATGATTTAGGGAAAAATATTATGTTGTAATATTACGAGTATATTTAGTCATAATATGATTTAAAAAATAATCTTAATATGGTGACTACAATCACGAATCTTATCATAATATGTTGCTCTTCGAATATGTTTACCACAACCATGTTTTTTCTTTGCGTGCAGGCCATAGAGACACTTCTGTATATACGTCAAATCATTTCCATTACACTTGCATTACTCCAATTCCCTTTTAATGCATTTTAAATTTGTTTCTAGACTCATGAAAATACTTGACGTCCTGTCGTTGTTATGACTATAATCAATTAAATTAATTTAATTATAACCTTTATTTTTATTATAGGTTTTGTTTACAAAATTGTTATCGTTTATAGAGTACTTAAGTCATTTTTAGTACGAAATTTTTATAATTATCTTGCACATAATTTTTACAATTTTAACGAATAAAAATACGCATAAATTTACATAAATATCAACAATCAAGAATAAACATTTATTAAACTTATTTCAACAAATGCTTAAGTCGACTTTTTTAATGAGAAAAATTAAATGTTGTATTTAAACAGAGTCTAAAAGGAATGTATTTTTCAAAAACCTCTTCATAAAGTAAAAAATAACTTAATAAATGAGACTCTCTAAAATAATTTCCTTTTTATAGCCTTCACCGAAGTTAAGAGGGTATACATATATAAGTTTGTCATTCCGTTTGTAATTTTTGCAATATTGATCTTAGACCCTTTAAAGTATATTTATTCTGGATCTTTATGATTAGCGAAGTTTACTGAATGATGTCCGTCTGTGCGAATGTATGTTAAAATGATGGGGACTAGGTTGTTACTCATTAAATTCACACTCAATCCGTTAAAGTTTGCTATTAAAATTCAGCCAAAAGAGTGCATTAATGGCTGAGATATGGGCAAAAATCCACGCTGCCTCTAATATTTATTTATTTTTTCTATATATCTGGTAAACGGCAAGAGCCAAAGTTTCCAGAGCAGGAAAGAGAATCATAATTTATTTTTTTTTTACAATTATATAACAAACTCTTTGTACTTTGATCAAGAAGCTTGCATTCTAGCTTTCTAGTTTTCTTGGCTTTCAATACAAAACCTTTTTAATCGGCGGTATAAGAGAAGTAGGCTTGGCACGTCTTTATATCTGGAGAACGGAAAAGGCCAAATTTTCCAAATTAGGTGCAAACATCATCCCACAAAATGTGGGTGTTGTTGTAGAGTTGGGCGTGGCACAAAATACTTTTTTTAATATCTAAAGAACAATAAGAGAAATATTGTCCAAATTTGGTACACTTAGCTGGGTTATTAACACGCAACCTCTCCAAAAATATGGGCGGAATTAGGGAAGTGGGTGTGGAACCTCCCATTAAAAGACATTATAGATTTTTGTATATCTGGATAACGGCAGGAGCCAAAGTTTCAAAATAAAGTACAAGCAACTTGGTTATCAATACACAACATCCGACAAAATTTGGGCGGAATTCGAGAAGTGAAATGCAATTTCAAATTGTATTCTAATGTTATTTATCGAGCAACAGTAACTTTGATCTAAAGCATTACTTCCTACTAGCCTAGCGGGGCACCTGAATTTTAGTGCATTTTCAATTAACATATTTAATTAAAAATTATAAACTTTGTCCTAGTTAAAAATCTATGCCGTGAGGAAACGTTATCATTAGCCGGCTGAAGTTGTGTCTTCTAAACATTTAAAAGCAATTATGAACATACATATACAGATAATTTAAAGAAAAAAATCTTAAAAATGGCTTAACTCTTTTGCGGCGCAAACAAACAATATAATGGCGGCAGCACGCAATTTTAAAACCCAGGACAACTTTGGTATCTGAAAAAGCATAAGCATGTACGTTTGTGGCCAAACATAATAAATCTTCTGTAAAACAACAATTTTGACAGACGTTCAGAATTACATGTCAGTTGACACGTCAGAAGAAAAAAGCATGCCGTGTATGGTGGGCTTAAAGAAATATTTTGCTTTTGAATATTTTAATATATTTTATCATCAGCTTATGCGAAAACGTCTTCAGTTTCTATTATGGTACTTTTAACGCCAGATGAGAACGCCCACGTGCTTGGAAACACAATTTCGGTTCATCTGTAATTACTTCGACAATGAATTTTATTTTTTGCTTGACGCTCTAAAAGCAGCTTTTCTTACATAGCAACAGCACAGAGAGACTTGCAACACGTACCTCGTAATAGATTGGGGGTAGACCCTTAATTGGCATCTTTAACAGCCATTACGTGATTCCGTAGGTCTTTTACCAATAATTCGCCCCCGATAGACTTGGAAAGGTTGGTACTATTGTACTTTTTTTGTACAACTCGATCTTTAAAAGTGCAATGGTATAACTTAAAACTTTCCAAATTTTGTTACTGTTAGAAATACAAATACAATAAAGTTAGGAAAACTTATTTTTCGCTACACAGGATATTCTGATGTGAACTTTTCATAAATTCCAATAAAACTGACCAAAAGCGGCTACACAGCCATATCAACGCAGTGTTTCTGGTCAAATAGAAAAAGCTTACAACTTTTAAGATAACTTGCATGCATTATCGAGAAGCTCCAAAGTTCCAAAAGCTACTGTTTCCCGTTGCAGTATATAAGATTCTGCCCAAAACTGGCTGATTTAAATTCCCTGAAAGTACAATGCCAAGATGAAGGCCCCTCCCTCCCCTTGACACCAAAACACACACAAGCTCTGTTAGAAGGGCGTCTTGTTAGATAACCTTGTTCGAACCAAAGTTAAGATATGGACTCAAAAAACAATGCAGTATTTTTTTTTTTTTTTTTTTTTGTCATTATTTTTTTATTGAATCTTCATATATTAAATATGAACTAACAATAATTAATCAAATCTTAACCTAATACGTTATTTTATGTCCTGCTAGTGCCAGACAAAAATTTTCTTCATCACGGGTTCTGTTCACTTTTATAGGTGTTTATCGCTCATCTAATTGGGTAAGTGCTGCAGTGTCTCTTCTTCTTAAGCGAGTGTGGCCGCCATGATTTCAAATATTTCGAGCTAGTGGATTTGGGTGTTGTTCAAGCCTTTTTAAATATTTAATTGCATATTTTGTAATCATAGTTTTAACTAATGGCACATTGAGATCCTTATGAATGTTTGAGTTTTTAACATACCAGGGAGCAGCTGTGATTATTCGAAGAAGTTTATTTTGGCGCCTTTGAATTTTGTCGATATTAGAGGCCGATGCAGTGCCCCATAGTTGAATACCGTAGCACCAGATAGGCTTTAAGATAGAGTTGTAAAGTAGAAGCTTGCAATCGAGACTAAGGACAGAATTTCTTCCAATAAGCCAATGAATTTGAATGGCTTTTAGTTTCATTTGAGTTAATTTTGCCTCTATATGGCATTTCCACGTTAATCGCCGATCCAGATGTATACCGAGATATTTTACATGCGAATGTTGAGGAATTATTTGATTATTGATTGTAATAGGGGGGCAAGATTCCCGGCGCAAAGTGAATGTTATATGTACGCATTTTTGCTCATTGACCATTATCCTCCATTGTCTTAACCATATTTCTAGTTGAAATATATGATGCTGTAAAGAATGCGATGCTTCATAACGATTTTCGTGGACGCTTAGAAAAGCAGTATCGTCTGCAAATGTTGAAGTTTGTGTATAGTTGCTTGTTGGCATGTCCGAAGTATAAATTAAGTATAATAGGGGGATGCTGCCTTGTGGGACTCCAGCGGCAATGGGCTGAGGTGAACTTAAGAAATTTCCTTCTTTAATAATAAATTGACGACCGACCAAGAAGCTTTCTAGCAGCTTGTGTGTGTTTGCTGGTAAATCAATGCTTCAATTTATGTAATAAGCCTTCATGTCAGACTTTATCAAAAATTTGCGAAACATCGATGAAGAGTGCTGAGCAATATTTCTTTTCTTCAAATGCTTTTCTTATGACATTTACTATTCGATGAGTCTGTTCGATTGTGCTGTGTTTTCTTCTAAATCCGAACTGATGGTTTGGAATACATCTATTTACACTTAAAATCGATGTTAATTTTGAAACTAATAATTTCTCAAACAGCTTTGACATATTTGATAATAAGCTAATAGGCCTATAAGACTCAACTTTTGTATGATCTTTACCTGGCTTTGGTATCATGGTAACTAAGGAAACCTTCCATTTTTGAGGATAGTATTCAAGGCGTAAAATAGCATTAAAAATAAAAAGAATAATTTTCTTTGCTATGCGAGGTAGCTCCAAAAGCATTTTATTACTGATTTTATCAATACCAGGTGCCTTCTTAGTGTTTAAGTCACAAATAGCCTTTTCGATTTCTCTTATCTCAAATCTGAAGGGAAAAGCTGCTCTAGCAGCAACAGGTGGTAACTCGACCGCAATATTGTGAGATATATTTGTGGTAAATACGTTTTTTAAATGATTGACAAACAGATTTCCTTTTTCAACATCATTTCTTGCCCAACTTCCATTCAAGTTTCTTAATGGTGGTTTAGAGACAACTGGCCTTTTGAGGTTTCTAGCTGCACGCCATAATGAGTAGTCTGATTGTGGGGTTGCATCAAGTTCCTTAAGATATTTTTCCAGAGAAGCTGTTTTCTGAGCCTGCAGTAACTTTCTTAGTCTTTTTGTACACTCTTTAAGTAAATTCTTAAGTTAAGGGGATCTGTGCAATTGCCACTCTCTTCGAGCCCTCCTTTTTTCAGACAAAAGATGCTCGACATCTGTGGAATATATTTTAATAGTTTTTGTTTTTTTGGTGGCAATATTGGAATGCTGAACAGCTAGTTTCAGAAAACTGTCAAAATTGTCAATAGAGCGATCTACATAATCCGGTGTACTGAGCGGAATATTTTCTGTGCAATGGGTACTGAGATATTTTTTATATTTTAACCAATTAATTTGCGCAGCTGTCGTCGCTAAGTAACCAGTCGGAGGTACAATTCTATTGGGGTTCATTATAGTAACAATTGTAGGTGTGTGGTCGGAAGATAATTCTAGGGAAGCTTCAACATGAATCGTTTCTATGGGAATGTTTTTAACCACGCCGAAATCGATGACATCTGGAATTTTTTGATGATCAGTGGGCCAATATGTTGGTTGTCCGCTCGCTACCACATTTAAAGCCATTTTAGAAATTGTGTTAAATAAAACACGACCCTTTGGTGTTATAAGTCGCGACCCCTAGAAGGTATGTTTAGCGTTATAATCGCCAGCGGCTAGGAAACACGGTCATAATGATTTAAAATATTTATAATATTGGTCCTGCGATATTGAAAATCTAGGCGGCGAGTATAACGATGAAATTACTAGGTTTCTATTTATTTCCTCAACGCAAATGTTCGTTGCTTGGAGATAATCTTCACGATGATCACACATTAGGTAGTGTTTGACTCGGGTTTTTATTAAAATGGCAGAACCTCCACAAGCTCTATCTCGAGGGTCCTTGGTATCATATAGTATATAACCATTGATTTTAAACGTATTTCTTGAGGTCAAATGAGTTTCAGAAATCATCATGACATCAATTTGTTTATTTTTAAGAAAGTATTCTAATTCATTTTTATGTTGGCGGATGCCGTTTGCGTTCCAAAAACAAATTTTTAAACAGTTCATGGTTTGTTAAGTACAGCTTGCAATAACATCGATTGCATTCTAAGCATTTCCTGCATCATATTACCCATTGTGTTCGTAAAATTATTTACTGTTTGCACTAATGTTTCCATGGTTTTTTTAAACGACTTAAATTAGAAACCGGAGTTTCATCATTACTTGGCGAGGCACCTTGCATTGGCTGATGGTTTGATTTTAGGACGTTAGCGTAAGAGGTTCTGTTATTACTAGGCTGGGGGGCTTGAATTGCCTGACGATATTATATACAGGGCGTCCTCTATAATTGGCAGTGTGATTACCGCCACAGTTGCTACATTTTTTTACATTGGGGTCGGTTTTAGACTTGTCGCAAGAAACTGTACCGTGTAGTTCACCACATACTACGCAGACAGGGGGTAAGTAGCAGTATGCATTAATATGGCCAAATTCTTGGCAGTTTTAGCACTGAACAGGTCCATTTTTTTGTACGGCTCCTCTATAGTTATTCTTCTGTAGAGAATATATTTTAAATTGTAAATAAGATGTGTTTCGTTTTTTTTAAGTTTTACGTCGCCGGGTTCAAACTCCACTCGAAAAAGTGGTTGGGGAATTTTTTCTCTATTTTTAATATTTACTACATGTTTTACCTTGGAGCCTTTTTCTTCTAGGAATGTTTTAACCTCTTCTGAGTCCACACATGAGTCAATACCCTTAATCACTACCTGTAGACCTTTACTGCTTTTCAGTTGGTAGGTATACAAGTTTTTTTTAAGTGTTTCAAAGTTGTTTACTATTTTGCGAAAATCATTCTCATGATTGACTTGTATTTTTGTCTCGCTTATACTTCCACGCTTGATAGCCGCTACGTAAAACGAATTTTCACCTATCACCGATATCAAACTCTTTATGAGCTCATTTGAATTTTGCTCCCTAAGATATATCGGGGGAGGCTTGGATGGTTTAATGACGTTTGGTGCTTCAGAGGATTCATCCTCCAGAATTGCAAAACGATTTTGAGTATTTATTTTATCAAAAGATGGTACTTTTGAGGCCGAAGCAACTGCTGCAGAGGTAGGGCTGCGTCCCCGTTTAAGCACTGTTATGTACCTGTCCATACCAACTTGTACTGTAGGCTTTTGACAACTTTTTACAGGGGGGTTTTCCATTGCATTTGTGTTTGAGTTCATGGTATCATTTCCTACTCAATTAGTTTTTGACGTCACAGCAATACTTGCTGGCCTGGCAACACTTGTCACCAAATCTAGTTGTAGTTTTTTTAATGAGTCACTATCCACTGTTTTTGTAAACACCGAGGGTCATAGGGAACGTGTTCGAGTAATTGGATTAGCCGTTAGGTAGGTAATATTGTTTTGTTTTGTTTTATTTATTTCTGCATTATTTTCATTTGCATTAACTAAAACGTAAACGTTTCTTTCATTTTGTCTTAGTGTTGTTTCACTGTTCGAACTCATTTGTTGTTTTTGTTTTTCACCGTTTTGCTTTGCTTTTAATATTTTTATTATTTATTGCATTACAACAACACAAAAAATAAGAAATTTAGACTTAAATGTTTTTGTTCAGAATATGTATACATACATACATGTATGTACATTCATACGTATGTATATATATATTTTTACTTTTTTATTTTATTTAACTTTATCGTTTTAATTGTTCACTATTATGTTAAATAATTTAAATAACAAAATATATTATTTATTTTAAGCGTCCATTCGCTGCTGATATGATTAATTAATAGTTCAAATCGTATGCGGGGTTAAAAATCCACGTCTGTATCACAACAAAGCACAAACTAACATATTATTCAGTATTTGACAAACTTTTAATTCCTTTAAAACTCTGCATTTATGTAGAAATTTTATTGTTTTATGACATTTGTGCAGTGACTGCACTAAATATCAAACACGGCAGTTGAATTTAAAGTAATTTTAACATGTGAATCGCTTTCAAAATGCAATTGTGCTGATGTTATAAAAATAAAAAAATAAATAAAATAAAAATTACAAACGAGCAGAGAAGAATAAAAATTAATTTATAAAGTTTAATTAAAAGTATTAATAACCACACCACACCACATTTATTTATTTGTTTAAATTTTTTATCTTTGTAGTTAAAGCGTTTCCATGACGATTTGCATTATTTATGGATTAGATTGCGTTTAAATGTCACTTTATCTCAGATGGGGAAAAGGATAAAATATAATTTCAATTATAAATTAAATTGACAACAACTACTGTTTGCTACATACGCACAAACATTTTGAAAAATATCGGAAACCCTTTCAAGGTATGTATGTACGCTCAGTATGACAAATGACTTAAAATCAGGTTATAGCTGGAAAAGTAATGTTATAAGCACAACTGGAGCGAGCGAAATACTTCGCATTGCACGATGAATTCGTTGCGTTTATTCGTCAAATGAGACCCAATAAGTGCGTTAAGAACTGGAACTACAAATTATTCCCAGATCTCTGCCTTTCTCTGGACATTTTTGTAGTCCTTAGGTCGAGTTTTTGCGAAAACATTTTAAGCAAAATTTTGTATACAAACTTTGTAATGGCGGAACAAATCTGTTTTTAGATTAATTTAACCTAGAGATCTCGAAAACCCAGCCTTAGACACCAGTTTATAAAAAACCAATTTTTGCTTAAGTTTCTTTGTAAATTAAATTTTATTTATTGCTTGTTAGCATTAAACCGATTATTGTGTGACCATATTTTATAAACACAAATTACCAATAAAATAATATTGACAAAAAAAATTATATAAAACTATATTATATACATATACATCTATATCTTCTATATATGTACATATATACCTTGTCGGAAGTCAAACACATTTATAACTAACTTCAAACTGGTTTTTTTATAACCACATCTAGTTGATTAAGTAACTTTTTTCCTTGTCGACGACTCACTATTTTAACATAGGCATGTCACAGGCTGTAGTCAATTGGATATCCCTGCATGACTTATAAATTGACTACTAACTACTTATTTTTCAACCAATTTGTAGTTATTTAACAGTATAGTCGGCTTATAATAAATAATTTAAATTTTAAATAATTTCCCTGTAGGAAGTCAAACACATTTTTAAGTAACATCAAACTGGTTTTTTTATAACCACATCTAGTAGATTAAGTGACTTTTTTCCTTGTCGACGACTCATTATTTTAATATAGGCTTGTCATAGGCAATAGTCAGTTGGCCATCTTTGCATGACTTTTAAACTGACTACTAACTACTTATTTTTCAACCTATTTGAAGTTAATTAATAGCATAGTCATATAGTTAATAATAATAAATAATAATAAGCCTTGCTCTAAAATTACTTTAGAGCTACCTCATTGTAGGCATAGGCTCTCAATAAGAAATCTCCATCTGGAGCGTATATTTGCAATACTTTTCAGTTCCGTCAAATTAACTATCTTTCTATCATTAAAATCAGGCAGCCTGTTAAATTCGTTTAATGTTGAACGTCGCCAAGAGTTGTTCGGCCTTCCTCGTCTTCTTGCACCCTGGGGGTTATATGTAAGCGCTCTTTGGCATATGTTGTTATCTTCTCTTCTAAGTGTGTGCCCTATCCAGCCAAGTTTACGTCTTCGGATTTCACAGCTTATGTCTTTCATATTGGTTATGGCGAGCAGTTAATAGTTTATAATAAATTATTTAAATTTTATATAATTTTTGTCAAATTATGTACATACATATGTATGTATGTATGTATATCTGTATATATTTTTATATAGAAATAATTATTTAACAAAATTTTGCATGAAATTGCATTAAATGATGATGAATAATAGTTCTGAAATAAATACGCTACATAATTTCTTGTTTATAAACAGATTTGTATTGCGTTCATTTTTAATTATTTTCAATAATTATTTTTATTTAAATATGTTTGTATTTATTTTTTCATTTGACTTCATGGCATGCTTGTTTTATTTATTTTGCTTTTATTTGTGTTTTACGTGTGCCTTTTTGGTTGATATCTGCATGAGATTTAAACCAATTTGTAGTCATTTGAAAAAAAGTTAATTTATTGTTAGTGGTTTTTGCAACCGACTTTTTTATTTACTACAGGGATAAAACAGGATGTGTGTATGTATGTATGTATGTAACGTATGGACTCCAAAACGGCTGGGCCGATTTTGATTAAATTTTCAGGGAATCTTCAGAATATTCAGACGAGTGTAACTGTGGAGTCTGATTTTTGATTTTCGGTCTGCGGGCGGAGGGGCGTGGCAAAATCCAATTTTCATATTGCACCACCAATGAGATCTATATAATTTGGACGATTTTTTGTTTAAAATGATCGCCATGGTCCAACTTAGGTTTTTACGAAAAGAAAATTTTGCCCCGCCCACTTTTTTCGATTTACCTAAAATCAAAAAACGGATCGATCGATTTGACTAATTTTTCTTTTAAATGTTCGTATTAATCCATTTTTCGTTTTTATCGAAAGAAAAATGTACCACGCCCACTTTTTCTATTAAGCGCATAACTTGAGAACGGCTTGACCGATTTGGACGATTTTTTCTTTAAAACCATCGCCATGGTCCATAGGTTTTTACGGAAAGAAAATTTTGCCCCGCCCACTTTAACACACACTTTTTTCGATATACCTAAATCAGAAAACGGATCCATCGATTTGACTAATTTTTCTTTCAAATATTCGTATCTGTTTAACGGATTTTAAAAATCGAACGCAAACATTTCTCCTAATTTAGACAGGACAACGTCTGTCGGGTCAGCTAGTCTGTATATAAAATTAAAGAAGTAAGAGTGCTACATTTGGCTATGCCGAATCTTATAAACAGTTTACCATGGTGCGAAAATAACAGAAAGTTACAAAAAACCGTTTTTTATTTTAATTTGGAAGCTTAAGCTCTTGCCGTTCTCCCGATCTACAGAAATCTTTAATACCTTTGTATGGGAGGTGCCACGCCCACTTATCTAATCCCACCCATATTATTTGAGATATTTTGTGTTAATAACCCAGATATGTGTATCAAAAATATGTGTGTTATTGTTCTTGAGATATAGAAAGAAAAACTATTTTGTTCCACGCCTACTTCTCACTTGGGAACTATAGATGTTTTCGTTCTCCAGATATACAGAAATGTATAATGTCTTTAGATATTTTAGATAGATTGGGTGTTGATAACCGATATGATTGTACCTAATTTGGAAGCCTTAGTTCTTGCCGTTCGCCAGATATACTGAAAAAGAAATAAAAAACAACAATAACAAGGGTGGTTTTTTGCTCATACATATTTTAGTCATTTATGGACCGATCTGGCTGAATTTGAATAGCAAACTTAAACGAAGTATATACGAAGTAATAAATATATTACAACCAAGTCCCCATCATTTTTGGGGTCTCCAGAAAACCCATTTCAACAAACATACGGACTGACGGACATCGTTTAACTAACTTCGCTACTCATAAGAACCCAGAATATATTTATTTTAGAGGATCAAAGATCAATATTGTAGAAATTACAAGCGGAATGAAAAACTAATATATACCCTTTAAGCTTCGTTGAAGGTTATAAAAAGGGGAAATTAAATTTACATGGTATAAAAACATATAAATTTAAAACAATTTTTAATGAAATATTATTATTCTCTACTAAAATACTTAAGAAATTCTAATAAAAAGCCGTCACCCGGTCCCAATTTATTCGACGTTCGTCTGCGTGGGAAAAAGAAATAAACCTATCGCAGAGTTTGTTCGCACGACGAATTTTGGTCTACGCATTGATTGTGTGTAAATTCATTCACTCCAATGTGTTCTACGACGAATATAAGTTGCTAAAAATTCGTCGGTCGTCTCAGTTGTGTTCTGGGTATTTTAACAAATAACTTAATGTTTTTTTTTTGTTGTTTTCCAAAAGATCCATAATTTTTATCCATTTATAAAATAACACAAACAATATTACTATCTTGATTTTTAAAAAGGTTTTTACTTCCTTTTTCCAAATGCTGTTATTTTTCGTGAATAAATTTTTAAATATTCTATCTTTTTATTTGCCTGTTTGGGCACCAAAATAGAATAAAATTAAAATAAAACAAAAATAAAGCAATTAAATTACCAATAAATGTTAATCATCGTCCAGTCCAGACTTGCAATTTTTGTTTCAGTAGCTCTTGAGTTTATTGGTGAGATGGGTAAGAAGATTGGGGTGGTGTACTCAGTTCCATGTGCTCTGCAATTCTGTTTTGTTTTATAATTCTCAAAATTTTTGACTTGAGTTGGCTGTAGCTGTATTTATATTAAATAATAATATGGAAACGAGGAAAGACAATACAAAAATTCCAAAACTATTATTTCACCATCTGGACAATAATAATGCAACTTCAAAGCAGAATTTTTAAAAATTACAGCAACAAAAATTGCACGTTTTCCAGACTTTTGTCCATTTTTTCGTTGGTTAAGTTGATAGTGCTGATTACGATAGCATCTTTAGTTTTTTATCTAGAAGCTTCAGTTTAAAAAATAAAGTGGCATTTACTTTTTGCGTAATTTGCACAATTTATTGTTTTTTTCGATTTACACTTCAGGAACAACCCTCCAAACCTTGAAATATTTTCTGGATTGTCACTGACGTATTCATAAAAAATTAAAATGGATTTCAATTGTATTTTAATTAATTTTCATGTTTGTAAAATTCCTTTCTTCATAAAAATAATTTAATGAAAATTTAATTTGATGAACTTACCCCTAATTATAAAAATTTGGATTAAAAACCATTAATAGTTTAACAAAATAACCACAATACTGATTATTGTATTTTAAGAAAACTTTTTATTAAAATTTTGCCTTAAAACTTATTTAAAATTTTATGCATACGGCAGTTAATCTACACTCTCTTTTATTTGATTTGAGTCGAATTGGTGAGTATATCAAGATATCTAACTTATATTGCAAGCAGGGCTGTGAAGTCGGAGTTAAGGTATTTTAACGGAGTCGAAGTACCAACAAAAACTCGCGATGCCGACTCCCAAATTTTTCGGCAGAAAAAATTAAAAAAAAATTCAATTTTTTTCCAAAATAAAAAGGATTTTAAAATGGTCTGCCCTTAAAAATTTGAAGTCAGAAAAAAGGACCAGCGGCACGGCACGTGTTAGAATTAAAATATCGATTTAAATTTTTTCAAAAATTATTTTCTTGCTATATTTAGCCATTTAAAAGGTACTAAATTAAAAAAAAAATGTGTTTAAAGTCAAAGGTTAGAGTAGGAGTCGGAGTTGGAGTCAGAGTCGGACTTAAAAAATTTCAGCGGCTGGAGTCGGAGTTAAACTATTTTTGAAGACTCCACAGCATTGATTGCAAGGATGTTAAAAATAATTTTTGTTTGGTAAGTCCTTAAAACTTTGTGAAACTCAATTTTAAGCCATTTAAACCACTAGACTAGGGCTGCCAGAAGTTTGAACCTATCAACCAGGACACATGGAAAAAATGGATAAAAAAATTACACCAACAGAAAAGTTTTTTTTAATACATATATATGTAGTATATCGCACCCTAAATACTAAAGGGTCTCAAAATGACTTTTTTTCATAAATTAATTCTCACTTCACATCTCTAGCTACTTACAAAATATAAAAAGGCATAGCAAATATTAACACCATTTTTACAAAAACAATTTTTTGGCTCTTCTGAAAATGTAAGAATTTTTATTTTTAAATCCAACAATATATGTATATACAAATTATTAACGTGTACTTCATGTACATAAAAATGATGAAAAATAATAAAAAGTTGAGCTTAAAATGTTCTAAACTAAAATAATTTTTAGAAGATCGCACTTTTTTTAGAACTTCATTTCGGTCTTTGATATAGTTATAAAACAGGCAGCATGTCATAGTCTGAGTTCATACGGCTCATGTCTTATTGACAAGATTCTTCTTTTTTCTTCTTTGAACATGAATTGGCGTTCAAATGATTTATGTCATGTTGGCGACTTGTTTTTTATTTTGTTTTATTTGATATGAAAACAAAAACAAAATTAAACAACGAATAAGAAAGCAAAACGTAAAGACAGTACATGCATCTGTGTACTCGTTTCTTTTCCCCTCGTCCCACTCGCCTATAAAGTAGCAATCATGTCAATAAAACATGAGCCGTATGAACACAGACATAATAAAATCAAACTTACATTGAATAATACTCTCCAGTGCTTCAGTCTTTAACGGGTTTCTTTCTTTAGTCCATTGTGCAGACTAAGTACCCAACTTGAAAAAAATCAAAATCTTTTAATTTTTCTGTTGTCGAGTTGAACAGCTGTCAAACTAATCAATTTGTGCCGGTACACACACGTCAAGTTTGACTCGTCAATTCTTGAGCTTTTAGAAGAGAAGGGAAAAGAGGATGCCATTTCTTTTCCCCTCTCTCCTAAAAACTCAAGACTTGACGAGTCAAACTTGACTTGTGTGAACCGGCACTTGACAAAGCCATACACGCTTTGATTTTGACAACAACCGACTCAGTTGACAATTGAATTAAAACGTGTATGGGCTGCCTTAGAGAAAGCAATTTGTTATCGGGTTTCGATTACTTATAAAAGTTGTTTACACCGTTTAACTTGAAACAAAATTTGAAAGAGGATTGACTATCATCTAATATTATTGAAAGCCTTAACCAGCTTTACATCAGATAACAGTTGAATTTAATTAAAGTTGTTTATACAATTACCTTTTGTTAACAGTTTTAAAACAGAAATCTAAACCTTTGTTAACAACT
Organism: Pollenia angustigena; assembly: GCA_930367215.1. Taxonomy (NCBI): domain Eukaryota; kingdom Metazoa; phylum Arthropoda; class Insecta; order Diptera; family Polleniidae; genus Pollenia; species Pollenia angustigena. The sequence continues at coordinate 72,217,635 of OV884057.1, read as the reverse complement.
AAAACTAGCAAAAAACAAGTTTGTTTGTCTTGACCTGTACAAAAAACCAGGACAATTTAATATTGAACCAGGACAAGTAGACTAAAACCAGGACAATCCTGGAAAACCAGGACGTATGGCAGGCCTACACTAGACATTCCAGCGAATAATTTTAAGTAACAAATTGTAAATCCAATAATTTTTTAAAAGTAACAATCGTCATGATGATTACGGGCCTCCCTCCAGATAATTGGTGTCTCAAACTAGGGAATGGTAAATGGATTCAAAAATCGATTTTCGATTTTTCGACCGACTTTTTTTATTTCGGTTTTTGAAATCGATTAATCGAGCCTTAAAATCGATTTCAAAATCGTTTAAGATAAATTTGCAACCTGCATTTTTTGTTTTGGCAAAATACTAGAGAAATTGAATTAAGATTTTTACAGTGGACAGATATTACTACTGTTTATAACTTTCCTGCAAAAAGTGAAAATGTGTTAATTTTTAGATGACGTTTACAGGAACAATTCCAATATTTCGCATATTAAAATTGTGTTCTTGTGTAGTGAGTCAGTCCTGTCACAGAAATCAATTCCGATCGAGACTGGAAGTGATTTCGTATCTTGCTTCTCATTAAACGAAATCACTTTCGATCGTAATTGATTTCTGTTACAGGCCTGAGTGTATGGATAGTATTTCAAATGATTAAGACAATAGTTCTTGTTCGGTGGCGACTGTTTCTTTGCTAAGTTACTATTCAGTTAGTTTTAGAAAAGAAACGTTTGCATGTCGGAAAGATGCAGATTTATTTCCTTATAATTTTGTATTTGTTAGGATAAATTACATACTTTTTGTTTTTTCACTCTGCTGATAACTAGATTTTAATATCGCTTACGCACTGGTCTGTTTGAATATTAGCGTATTTCCACAGGAATGTCATGGTTTAATTCACCTGTTGTGCTTCTATAATATGTTGATTTTCACAAAGCTCACTTTTAGTGTTTGGTTTGGTGCGATAAGTTTTGTTAGGACTGTTTTGTTCAATGTCCATTGATGACTTCAATTTCTGAAGAACAAGAGGTCATATATTAAAGTTGGAAGTATACCAAGGGTACTAATAGGTAAATACGTCAAACTACAACCGGTTTTTTACTTTAAACCAGGGAAACATTTCAAGTTTTATTGTGCATGCCCATAATTTATCGATTTAATTAAGATTAAAATTTAAAATTTACAAAATTTTGATTAAAAAAAAACCGATTTTAAAAGCACAATAATCGATTTCAGTATAAAATCGCATACGTAAATTCGATTGCAAAAAATCGATTTTTTTTTACCACAAAATCGATTTTCGATTGGAATCGAAATCGATTTACCATTCCCTATCTCAAACTCAAAAAAAAAATTTAAGTTTAAGTTCTTGTAGAGATATTGCACGAAATTTCAGTTTAAAATTTATCACAGATATTTTGTTTTCATATTGCACATAATCGATGGAGTTTCTAATTTCCTTAATACTATTGACAAAATAATTATTGAAATAAAATCGGCTATTTAAAAGTTGTCCTTATATTCTTTTTTAAATATCACAGTTTTGATCACACTTCTGGGGTTTCTAATACTACATAGTTCTTTTAATTTTCTCCACATTTCTTTCGGGTCTTGCATTATTGCATTATTTATTTGATCATTTATATATTCATTTTTCGCATTATCGATTTTAACTTTGTATGCATTTCTAATTATTTTAAAAGTCTTCCACTCTCGCCTGTGTTTTCGGCAATTGCGGTTTGATATCTTTTCCCTTTTTAACATTTTGAGATCATTATTAAACCATCTATTATTTCTATTCTCAATTATTTTTGTTTTCACACTGAATTTTCGTATAGTATTTTCAAAACATTATCTTAATTGTAAACATTATCGTTTAAGTCGTTTTGTTCATCATTTTGTAAAATTGCACTTATTTCATTACAAAATCTAGTTTTATTATATTAAAAAATTTTATTTCTGTAAAAACTTTTTTTTACACTATATTTTCGCACTCTATAAAAATGTCTATAGATTCATGATCAGCTGTTTTTTTATTTTTATTATTTTCTGCTGCAATCGATTCATTATTTGTTATTATATAGTATATTAATGTTTTTGATCTTTGTGTTATTCTAGTATAGTCGTTCATTACATGTTTAAGGGCGTTATCATTAAGTGTACTTTCTAATCTATTTACTTGTATAAAAATCCCGATTCCACTCAATATTAAGGGCTCCAGCTATCAAAATATCACAGTTTGTATCACATATTTCTTCCACAAAATCTTGGAATGTATCACAGAATTCTGATTTTGAAGCACTTGGTGATCTATATCCAAGTAGAGGTCAGCTGGACCTCCTTATTCGGGCGAAATATTAGTCAAGCCCATACAATGAATAGATTCGAATTCAGCACGCTTAAGTCAATTCAAATCACATAACAAAATTCTTGCTGCCTACTTTTTTTTGCCGATCAATGTAACTAGACAAATCCACTAAAACAGCACAAACATTAACTAAAAAAAAAGTTATGACCTAAATATGCTACCTCTAAGATTCACCTCATTATTATCCTTTGAGTTTATATAATTTTTTATTGAATTAAATTAATTAACATGCGTGTTGAGAAACTGCGACTAGAGTCATTTACTGCCGTCAAACAAAGAACAACAATCAAATAAAATATTAAAAATAATACTTTAAGGTTTTTTAACTTTTGAAAGATTTTTTTGTAAACAAAATTTTTTTATTAATTAAGAATTATTTGCATAAGTTTGTCGTTCCATTTGTAATTTCTACATTATTGATCTTAGACCCCAAGAAGTATTTATATTCTGTTCGTGTAGTTGTTGAAATGGGTTTTTCAAACACCTCAGATAAGCTGGAAACTATGATGTTAGATATTTCTATCGCAAATAGTTTAATAAATTTTTCTATATAAATTTTGCTAAGGACATTAATGCAATCTCATAACACAGCATCCCAAAAATTGCTTAGGGAATGATGGAACTCTACAAAAGACCAGTTATCTCTAAACCCCCATCAAGATACTTGAATGGAGGCTGGGATAGAAATGATATTGAAAAAGGAAATCTGTTTGTAAATCATTTGAACAACGTATTTACCCAAAATATACCTGACGATATAGCGGACGAGTTGCCGCCTGTTTATGTTAGAGCAGCTATCCCCCTAAGATTTGAAATAAGGGAAATAGAAAGGGCTATTTGTGAATTAAACACCAAGAAGGCACCAGGTATTGATAAGATCAGTAACAAAATGCTTTTGGAGCTACCTCGCATAGCAAAGAAAATTATTCTTTATATTTTTAATGCTATTTTACGCCTTGAATACTACCCTCAATAATGGAAGGTCTCCTTAATAACGATGATACCAAAGCCAGGAAAAGATAACACAAAAGTTGAGTCATATAGGCCTATTAGCTTATTATCGAATATATTAAAGCTGTTTGGGAAGTTTTTTGCGTCAAAATTAACCCCAATTTTAAATGACAATGGGTTTATACTTAATCATCAATTCGGCTTCAGAAGAGAGCACAGCACAATTGAACTAGCCCATCGGATAATAAACGCCATAAGAAAAGCCTTTGAAGAAAGAAAATATTGCTCCGCTCTTTTTATAAATCTTTCTCAAGCTTTTGTCATGTAGGCTTGTTACATAAATTGAAGCTAAACCTACCGGTTAATACACACAAGCTGTTAGAAACTACCTGGTTGGTCGAAAATTTATTATTAAAGAAGGTGATTTTTTAAGTTCTCCTCAGCCAATTGAAGCTGGAGTCCCTCAGGGAAGCATCCTGGGCCCACTTTTTTACCTTATATATACCTCGGACATGCCAACAAGCAATTACACCCTAACCTCAACTTTTGCTGATGATACAGCTTTTCTAAGCGTACACGAGAACAGTCGTGAAGCATCTCGATACCTGCAGGATCATATATTTCAATTGTGGTTAAAACAATGGAGAATAAAGGTCAATGAGCAAAAATGCGTACATATAACATTCACCTTGCGTCGGGAAACATGACCCCCTATTAAAATCAATAATCAATTAGTGCCTCAACAATCGCATGTTATATATCTCGGTATTTATCTAGATCGGCGTTTAACATGGAAATGCCATATAGAAGCAAAATTAACCCAAATGAAACTAAAAGCAATTCAAATTAACTGGCTTATTGGAAGAAATTCTTTTCTTAGTATCGATTGCAAACTACTACTTTACAACGCTATTTAGTTAGTTAGTTAGTTAAATGTTCTTTATTTAATTCATTTCTTTGTGATAACAATTCTTTAAATAATAAATAATATAATAATAAACAAAACATAAAAAAATAAGAACGTACGACTATGACTTAATGTCGTCAGTCGGAGAGAGATAAATATGATAATGTTTTTGTGTGTTATATAATAAGGTTAATAGTTAAACTCATTTAAGAGCTCCTTCCTGTAACCTATCGCATGTGTAATGAATCCATATATTTCTTTAAAATTTTCTGTAGGGTTGTTTACAATAGTTATTAACTCATTTTCAGTCAAGGTAAACTTTTTAAAATGTTTATATCTGATATGACGCAAAATAGGACATATGGCTATGAAATGTAAGATATTTTCAATCTGATTAAGATTGCATAACGAGCAATCACGGGATCTTTGCTGCTGAAACCTTGTTCCATTTAATTCAAGCAGGTCACTTTTAACTTTGAATATGGGTAATTCCAAAGTGTTGAACGTGACGGGCGTACGCATCAAAAATGCAATAACATTTTAAGCAAAAAATATTTTTACGTTTTCTTAACCCTGAAATTAAAGCACTAAGAAAGCACTGTTATCTATGCTAAAGTTTATGGAGGGCACGATTCTAGGTCGAAGATAATGGCAAAAGAAGTAGCGGTTCGAACGTGAAAAAAACAGAAGTAGTTTTTTTGGCCATGTATAAAAAGGCGTAATTCAGCGAAACTTGGCACAATTTTTTTAGTCAAACTACTTTCAGAATTTTACGTAGCTATGTAACATTAAAATGTTTTGGTTTGATTCCAAAATCTTCTGTATTTTCTTTTTTTAAGCCAAAATCTGGGTCGATACGTGACATTTCGAACGTGAAATTTTTTCCGTAATAGTTTAACTGAATAATGATCAAAATAAAATAAAAATTTACCATTAATCCGAATAACATATTTCTCTTTGAACTCTTCCTTAGATTACAGACCATGTAAGAAAACTTATTTGGAATAATTTTTATCAAATATCACCTCTTTTAAGAAAGATAAATATTAAAGAAAACATACAATAAAACATTCTCAAAAATAAGAAATTACGTTTGCGCAACTTTGCAGTCTGATTGTTCAGCTAAGTGAACAAATTTATGAGTAAATTAATAAATCTAGAAAAATCTAAATGTTTCTCTATAACAATATCGTAAAATAATCAGCTTTTAATAACTTTAAAATTTTTGGTCACGGTGGACCATTTGCCGGAAATGCCCATATGTAGCTAATAGCTGTCGTGTTATTTGAAATTTGAAAATATGATTGAGGCCTCGTGTAATTGAGTTTAGAGTAAAACCGGTTTGTAGTAACTGCTTTTTCTAAATGATTTTGTAGTTCTTTACGTTTCAATCCTGATAAAATATCAAATCTTAATTGTTCCCAGCTTTCTTTTGTAGAACATTCGGAAACTCTGGAGGTATTTACTTCATTAGCTAGTGCATCTATTTGCTCATACCAATACACTTTTTTTAGCATAATAATTCTTGTAAGCTGGTTTGGTAAACGGTCGTTGTTGTATTCATTTAATGTTCTAATAATATATCTTAGATGTAAATCCAATGTAAATATAAAATTATTCTCTACACCAGTTTCCAGCATCACTATATATGTGGGTGTAAAAGGTGGCAGTTTTAAAATTTTTTTTAAAAAGAATCGTAGAAGTTTATCTACTTCTTCAAAAGAAGAAAATCCCCATATTTGGGCGGCATAAGATTGAATTCCACGGCATACAGATTTAAACAAATTCCATTTTGCTTTTAAGCATATCTACAACGCTATTTTAAAGCCAATATGGTGCTACGGTATTCAACTATGGGGCACTGCCTCGGCCTCAAATATCGAAAAAATTCAAAGGAGTCAAAATAAACTTCTTCGAATAATTACAGCTGCCCCTTGGTACATTAAAAACTCAAATATCCACAAGGATCTCAATGTGCCACTGGTAAGGACTATTATTACGAAGTATGCGGTAAAATATTTAAAAAGGCTAGAGTTGCACCCACATCCTCTAGCTCGCAGTATTTTAAATGATAGCGGCCACTCTCGCTTAAGGAGAAGAGACACTGCAGTACTTACCCATTAATATGAGCGATAAACACCTTTATATGTGAAAAGAACCCGTGATGAAGAAAATTTTTGTCTGGCACTGGCAGGCATTCTGACAAGCATTGGGTTAAGATTTGATAAATTATTGTTAGTTCATATTTAATATATGAAGATCCAATAAATAGTAACGTTACATTCTGTTTTGATAAGTTCTAAGTACAGTTTCACAGAAAACTTGAAATGTTGGTTTTAGCAACAGACAGAATTGCTTTGAATAACGGAGTTCAGTGTTTGGTGCCAAATAGTCTTGCGAAATAGAAAATACTAAATTTCGTAGCTTTTTTTATGAAATTTAAGAAAAACTCTGTGTATTTTGGGGATGTATTTCATTTTGATTTGGGGAGTTATTTCATTTCGTTGGGGTTTCATTTCATTTTAATATTGGGGATTTATTTCATATTAAATAAGACCCCAAAAATTGGGGAATTATTTAATAATTTTTTTGGGGACTTATTTCGTGGGAGGTTATTTCATGCCGCCATATTGTTACGGAAGAAACTTCAGTTAATAATTAGTTGTATTTATTGGGGGGGTGCTTTAAAACCTTGTGAGATAAGGCCATGATGGCTTTATTGCTCAATTTAATGGGAGACATAGCCATAATGGCCTTATTGCTCAATCATTGAGAGGTAAGGTCATATTTTAAATTTTGCGAAATTAGAGATATAGCCATATTCTTTTTTTTCGCAAAATAGAGATAAAATCACATTTTTCCAGAATATTGTTATGCATGGTGTAAACATTCTGTAAAAGGGAAATCCTTAGTTATCATTGAAAACATTTGTTTTGTTCTTGTGACGCACACAGGAAAACTTTATTCAGCGAAGCCACCTGCCGCGTCCTACTGGAGGAAAAAACCACTAAGCGCGGCCGCAGGCCGCCACGCAGAAAAACTTTAGTATGCGAAGCCAGATTTCAATACTTAACTTTAGTGTCTCCGGAACTGAAATGAGAGATAAAGACATTTTCTAATATTGCTAATGTGAGCTAAGACCATGATGGCTTTATCTCCCATTTTAATAAAAAAAAGGCTTTATCTCCCTTTTGAATGAGAGATAAAGCCATATCTCAAATGGTATTAAAGCACACCCGAAAAACATTTCGAATGTTCTAGACGGCCGCATTATATGCGGCGGCTAGCATCAAAAAAGTGTATAAGTTCAGACTTGGTGAAGATAAGAACGCATCTCGCGGAGAAAATAGCAAGATTTAAATACAAAGTGGAACTTAAATAAATATTGAAAGAAATTAACGAGGTGTAATTTATTAAGCTTTAATAAATAAGTGTTATAAATTAAAGTGGTGTGTTCGTTTGTTTTATTTGAATTGCAATTAACAAACTCAACACGGTTTATTATAAAGGAAACATACCAAAACGTTATTGAAAGGCAGTAACGTTACAATATATAAATAAAAATGCTTTTATTTCAAGCTGGAGGCCAGTATTGAAAATAAATTTTATTTAAATTTTTTGCTGATATTTCGATACTCTTTGAGTACCATCTTCTGGACTTGTTAATAATTAATAATAATTTATATTGATGACGGACTTTAAAAAATTACTATTTCTTTCTCTGCATCGTCTGTTATTCAACAAAGCCCAATTTGCAGAAAGTTTTGCTTAGTCTTTTTAAAAAAAGTGCAGTTACAGCAAATCAATCGCTCACCATAGCTCGTCCTGAAATTTTTTCATTGGCTTAAATGTGCGAGAAATGTTTTGTATGTTCTTATTTTTACACGGACGACAAAGACGGCCCAGGTCAGTTAAAACAGTACGTGACAATAGACAATACTCTCTGAAAATTGCTATCAAACTCGACTCAAGGACTTACAAAATCATTAAGGGACACTGTTCTAGTAAATTCAAAATTTAAGCAGGCAGCGGGAATTGGCTACAACATCAGTTGAAGCCAACATACGTTAGAAGACAATTTTGTATGGCCTAAAAGATGCTTTAAAGCCATACACTATGCAATTTATTTTATCAGATTATTGCTAGTGAATAAAACTGGATCCATTGCGGCAAGCTGAAGTGCAAGAAATCGTGCGTAAAGTTCGGGCAACCGGCCGAATCTAGGCTAAAACCGGAATTAATGGCCTCAAGGCAATGGCTTGTATTTTTTTTTTTGGGATCGAAAGGGACTCATCTTTTATAGAGTTGAAAAACAGACGATGCAGAGAAAGAAACAGTAATTTTAAAGTCCGCGGTCAATATAAATTATTATTTATTTACAAGCCCAGAAGATGATACTCAAAGAGTATCGAAATTTATCAAAATTATTTTCAAAATTTATTTTCAATACTGGCCTCGAGCTTGAAATAAAAGCATTTTTTTTTAAACATATACAAAAAGGTTGAATAAAAAAAAACTCGAAGCAAAATATTATTAATACTGTGACGTCAGGTTTAATAGAGATTGGCTTATATTTTACTCGAACACTTATTTGAACTCTTGGTGGAGGGAATTAAAGATACGGCACTGCCGAATATGGCACTCTTACTTTAAATAATAAATAGCGTTAAATAGCAGGAAATGTAAATATTTCATTTACTTTTGCAAATTTTTTGTTTTTCAATTTTCAAATCCCAATCGGTTAAAAAAAACACCTGTTGTTATATGTATGTATGTGTCTGCTTGTATTGCATATAGGCTGCTTAAAAAAAAAACAAATTTCATTTAAATTTATGATTTTGAAAATTTAAAAAATTATTTAAAATTAAAAATCAGTTTTTTCTTTTTATTACACACCGAGCTGATATTGTCGTACTTTCTAGTCTAATGTTTTTGTTAAGTAAACGAAAGATAGTGAAACAGAAAATCGTAATTGTTGGTTAAAAGGTGCTTGTAAACGTAACCGACAGTTTGTTAATTTTCATGTTTAATTAATATAATTAAATAGTGTTGAACGGTCTATTAATATAATTGTTTTTTTTTTTTTTTTTGTTTTTCGTTGCAGGTAATTGTCCAAAGTGAAATGTAACAATATAAAATCGTATGTAAATCGTTTACTATAAATTTACTCTTATCAAAAAATATATTTCTATACAATATGAATATGCCGCTTAATTTAGGTTCTTTTAATTTTCGATGAAACGAAGATATACTCAGAGTTGTTATCGACAGGGTTAGAAAATAGAAATATGTAATTTGTCTAAGGTTCATTATTACAACTGGGCGTTTTTTAAAAGCAGAATCTTATCGGACGTATAAAAAGTTCTTTATTACTTAAGCAATGTTAAAGTGCTATATTTTAAAGTTTTACAGAAAAGCAAAACTAAATTTTCGTAAATTAAGTAAGATTTTTCTTTGAAATATTTAAAAATAAGTCATGATGTTTTGATAACACTGCTCATCACACACCTGTCGATTTTTAAAATAAACAAGTAAGAGTGCTTTATTCGGCTTTGCCGAATATAACAAATCTCTACCATAAAATTGAAAAGCGCACTAAAACCTTAAAAGCAGACATTACAAAAATGGGAAAAATTAGAGGTAGTCGTGGCTTTTTGATCAAAT